>CM029015.1:127838412-130238412 GCA_016801055.1 Panax notoginseng
ATCATGAAATATATTGCAGCTAATCCCGAGACCTCAGGAAAAGGACAAGGGTAAAGAAAAGATGTAGATTAGTCCCCAGAAGCAGACTTTACTATATGCCCAGTTTAAATTTTTGTTATGTAATAAGAACCCTAATTATTATTATAGGGTATGTTTGTAAGACTTTATTAAGGTTATCGAATCTTGGGACTAGTAACACCTTTTGAATGAACGACGTACGTTTATTATATTTCGCATTTTTGTTATCGTATGTTGTTTAGAGGTAGATGTTTGTATTTTATCGTGATGACCGAACCGGGGTCAAGGGACCCAGATTCGGGGGTGGCACAGGTTGGTATCAGAGCCGTAGGTTATAAACGTTAGGAATGTGAAACCTAGGTTATAACCTTAGTAGAAAACTCAAGTAGAGTATGTAAGTGATGGGATGAAGAAAATCCATCGAGGGAAGAAGGATCCGTTAATAATTGATAGACGTCTTATTTATATAAAAAATGATTGATAGACGTCTTAAACTTCTTAATGCTAACATGGATAGCATATCACATAAAGCCTAATTGTTTCTTCCCTTCCTCAGATCTTGCCGCTTAGGAGACTACAACCGAACCAGAGGGAAGAAGGATCCGTTAATAATGGTGGAGGAGAAAATGTTGATCCAATGCAGAACTTCGTTAACCTGTTAACTGAGGCAATGCAAAACAGACCCCCGCTAGCAGCAGGGCAGCCAGGACAACACTTGGCAAGCTTTAAGGACTTTAAATTGGTAGGACCACCGGAGTTCCAAGGAACCTTGGACCCAGTTGAAGCCCGGACATGGATAGAAGAAATGGAGAAGGTGTTTGAGGTCGCATAAGTGGCCGAAGCACAGAAGACGAATTTTGCCACTTTCATAATGAAGGGCGAAGCTAACTATTGGTGGAAAGCCAATAAGGGCTGAGCAGACGAAGGAGTTATTCCTCGAGATAGATTTAAGGAGCTATTCATTGAGAATTACTTCTCAGAGAATACGCAACAGGATATGGAAGTTAAGTTTGTAGAACTGAAGCAAGGTAGTATGTCTGTCACAGAGTACGCGACAAGATTTAACGAGTTGCCCAATTCGCGTCACATCAGGTTAATATAGAGGTCAGGAAGGCAAGGAGGTTCGAATTAGGACTGAAACCATGGGTGTAGAAAGCAGTGGTTGTATTAAAGTTTAAGACTTACTTTGATCTTTTGGAAATGGCTATCGTCGCTAAAGGAGGCAATGAAGCCATTGCTTGATTCATACAATAAAAGAAGACCGGCCAGGATGGACAGAAAGGGGGAAGTAGCAGAGGCAGTAACTCCAATAAACGTAAATGGACGGAGAGCCAATCCTCTGGAGGAAATAAGTATGGAGGGGAGGCAAAGAAAAGTATGAAGTGCAATAAGTGTGGGAGAAATCACTCAGGGGAGTGCATGAAGGGGAAGAGTGTTTGTTATCGTTGCGGACAACCGGGGCACATGTCTCCTCAGTGTCTGAATAAGCAGAAGGGAGGATGTTTCTCGTGTGGAGCCACATACCATCAAATCAAGGACTGCCCGAAGAAAAAGGGTGATGCAGCTATCGGCAACCGCAACAACAACAACAATGGGCTGAACATTGGAGGGTCAATCAGTCAAGCCAACAGACCAACGGCAGTAACGTTCAACATGACCGTACATGATGTGGTGGAGTCTAAGGACGTGGTGTCAAGTATCATTTCGATCAATGATATAGATGCATACGTGTTATTTGATTCAGGTACTACATGTTCTTTTATTTCCAAAGAATTTACTAAATGGTTAGACTTACCCTGTGAAAGATTAGAACACCCTATGAATGTAGAAGTAGCAAACAAGGAAATTATTCTTATAGTATGCATTCATAGGAATTGTTATGCCGAATTACGAGGATTTAAGCTCAAAGTGGATTTGATAACGATTCGTTTAGGGAAGTTCAATGTAATCCTTGGAATGGATTGGTTATCAGTTCACGGAGCAATTATAGATTGTAAAAAGAAGTGCGTACACCTTAAGACTCTGAATAAGTCAAATGTGGTATTTTATGGTAGTAAATCGCTCAGACAATCTCATTGTTTGACGATGGTGCGAGCGCATAGATTGTATAGGTTATTTGGCTCATGTGGTTGATACTCGACGAGTCGAGGGAAAACTGAGTTAAATACCTATTGTAAGGGATTTCATTGATGTCTTCCCAGACGAGATTCCGATATTGCCACCGGATAGAGAGATTGAGTTTGTCATTGATATGGGACCAGGGACAACACTGGTATACAAGGCACCGTATCGTATAGCACCGGTAGAGATGAAAGAATTGATGGCTCAATTACAAGAATTGTTAGATAAGGGATTCATTCGACCGATCATATAACCGTGGGGAGCACCAGTCTTATTCGTAAAGAAGAAAGATGGGTTGCTAAGACTTTGTATCGACTACCGAGAGTTGAACAAAGTCACCATTAAGAAAAAGTACCCATTGCCCCTGATAGACGATTTGTTTGATCAGTTGAATGGGGCAAAGTACTATTCAAAGATTGACTTAAGGACCAGTTATCATCAACTGAAAGTGAGGTCAGAGGACATTCCAAAGATAGCATTCAAAACTCGGCTTGAACACTTTGAGTTTCTGGTAATATCATTCGGATTAACGAAAGCGCCATCAGCATTTATGGATTTGATGAACAGAGTATTCAAACAATATTTGGATAAGTTTGTTGTTGTATTCATAGATGACATCTTAGTGTATTCACAGATAGAGGAAGAACACGCCGAGCATCTTTAGATAGTGTTGGAGACATTAAGGAGGGAGAAGTTGTAAGCAAAATTCTTTAAGTGTGAGTTTTGGTTGCAGAGGGTGCATTTTTTAGGGCATGTTATCGACAAGAATGGTGTTTTGGTGGATCCAGCGAAGGTAGAAGCGGTTATCAATTGGGAGCAGTCGAAGATGCCGACTGAAATCAGGAGTTTCTTAGGATTGGCGGGATACTATCGAATATTTATTTGGGATTTTTCGAAATTCGGATCACCGTTGACCAATCTTACCAGAAAGGTAGTAAAGTTCGTTTGGACGGAGAAGTGCAAGGAAAGTTTCCTAGAACTGAAGAAGAGGCTTAGTCAAGCACCTGTGTTGGCTTTACCAGATAACACGAGAGGGTTTATAGTGTATAGTGATGCGTCACACAAGGGACTTGGTTGTGTACTGATGCAACACGATATAGTCATTGCGTACGCTTCACGTCAGCTGAAAGATTATGAGAAGGGATATCTGACTCATGACCTAGAGTAAGCATCAATAGTTTTTGCCTTGAAGATTTGGAGGAATTATTTGTATGATGAGAAGTGTGAGATATATACGGATCATAAGAGTCTAAAGTATATCTTCACATAAAGAGAGTTAAACATGAGGCAACGCCGATGGTTAGAATTAATCAAAGATTATGATTGTGAGATTATGTACCATCCAGGCAAACCAAATGTAGTAGCAGATGCCTTGAGCAGAAAAGGCAAAGAGAAGTTTTTGAAGTTGACCATTTAAGAAGAATTGGTGAGAGATTTCGAACGACTAGACTTGGAAATTAGATATCTGATGGAGACTGACGAATAATAATTTACTGTAACAGCAAGCCCGACTTTATTGGATAAGGTCAAAGAGGCACAATGTAACGCCCCAAAATATGGTCTACCTTTAGACCCAGACTCCGTGCATCATGAATCTATCTTCTTCTATACATACATCACTATATACTCAATATAATGACATACATTCTCAAATCCCAGGTTCTCGAAACCTTAAAACCTCTTTTATTACAAATAATAATAATTACATTATCCTTTACATCTTGCATAAGTGACTTTCATCCGCCACCAAGGATACATAAACGTTTATTAAACTAGTCTATAGTTTAATTCTATCACTCTATATTACAAGTCTTCACTTGCTCTTCACGCACATTCATATACTGAATGGCACTTCATCTGGATACCAATCAGCTTGATCTTTACGGGATCCTTAAGTTCTTTCTAACATCGTTAGCTGAAAATATTTTTCATTTAAAGCGAGTGTGAGCATTCAATTTCCAAACAAGTCATAGCAGTTGAACAAATAACTTCAAGAGTTTAAACATTCTTTAGAACTTCGATAACCGAACAAAGGTTATGAAGCAGCTTGAATAATATGAATAATCTCGATTCCTATCATCTTACAACATTCATCACATACTCTTTACACTACTTTCATTATTCTACCTTTTTCCATACATATCTTGTCTGGCTAGAATCATTAGCACATACTTAACAATAACGGTTCATGTATAAATAGAACATACTTGTATGGAACAGTTCAATCACAGAACAATTCATCTCAAAGAAACACCGAAGTGTTCACATTGTGGCACCAGACCTCTTACGTTCTACCACTTTTTACAAATATCACACCTTCGCGCACATACAGAACTTCTCAAGTTCAACATCTGAGAAGTTTAAGAAACTAGCATTTATGTAAAATATGAATGAAGTTAGAAAAACTTGCCTTACACACAACTATAAGTTATAGTTTATGCTGAACTGCTCATTCCAATTCCTATGTAGCATGCAAGAAAATAGTACGCATACCAATTAGTCATATACTTGACTTACGCATTGGTTTACTTAATTTTACTTCTTAAGGTTTGCGTTCTTGTAATTTAAGCTTACGCGACTTACTTTCATTACCAATTTACGGCTTTATGATATACGGAGATGTCTTACTCATACATTTATCATCTTGGATGATTTTACATTCTTATCTACTTCTTATAACTATCATAGGACTCAGCACACATCATGTCTTTGCTAGTAATCCATATGGTACTCTGAGTGGTTTCCCACAAACAACCAATAAACAAGTTCCCGTCTCATCTACACTGTCCACATATTGAGTTAGATCGGTTGCCAGTTTTGTATATACCTTCGCTCTCTGAAGGAATTTTTTAGCCCAGCTCCCATATGTCAACCATCAAAGTTACGATTGTACCACAACCTAACTTCTATTAACTTATCCGTACCATTAAACTATAATGTTCGTTAAGTTAACTTCATATTCCTTACGGCTTTCTGGCAACTAAATGACATACCTCAGGATTCATTCTTTATCGTCTAAGTCATACAGTCCTTCGTAAACTCAAAGCGATCATTCAATGTCAATACTATGAGGTCATAGCGTGAAACATTTTACAATTCCTTATTCTTATCTTACAATATCCGGTTCATTCAACTCAGAACGTTGTCCAAGTTATACTTATTAACTCGGCTTCTTAACGTTATACGTTAATATCTTCCATTCATTTTCTTCACCGTTCATGGTTAAATCTTAGTCTTCATTACCTTACGGTTAAACCATACACAGAGTGTAGGTTCTGCCCGTTTAATAATCGCTTACACTCAATCCGTACGTTGGTTAAAGTGTTTAACGCTTACTTCATTCCAACATTCTTTATCCGACTCACCCTCGGACTTTCATTAATCTCATTACCGTTCGCTACGATTTTCTTACGATAATTCATATCTTACTTACTACTTTCATCAACGTCCAAGTTATACAACCACTGTACACTTAGAACATTCGTCCGACGCGATTACGATTCAAGAGGGTCGCTTACGTATTCCACGTTTACATTACTCGTCTCTTAATCTCTCATTCAACCTTCACTCAAGGTTTTAATTGCTCTACATCATTATCCACCCCATGAACCCCATGTTCATTATTCTTTCTTAATGTCGAAGCCATACCGTTTGTTGTATGCTAAGACCAACCGTTCATCGCAACAACGTTACGTTCATAGCGTCTAAACACTTTAAAATTATATCCCCTAACCATAGCATAACATCGGAATGTTATTCATTACCTTAATCACTCAACGTCTAAGGAGTCATAAGCATAGCAATCCCTCACGTCCGTTCATTACGACTATGGTCCCCGGACATCGGTTACGTAATCTAGCGCTTACATTCTCTATCTTTAAATCTCGTTAAATCTTTCCGTTCAACCTTCACTAAAGGTTTAACACATTTACTTAAGTGTTACATTACTTGAACTACATGTTCATACTTCTTTCTTGCACATCCTCCAATAATTGAGAAATAAAAATTTCATTTCTAGGCATTGACCTGCACTGGCATTGCGGCGTCGTGCCCTTCCTTTCCTTTCGCGCTGCGACGCGACCTACTTCTCTCTCCTCTCTTCCCTGCCCCTTTGATAACTTTCGCGCTCCGGCGCCACTCTCCAAAAGTTTATGACCAAGCTCGCGCTACGGCACCACTTCTCGAAGTCTATCCGGCGCTGCGGCGCCAAGACAAAACCTAAGAAAATTTTCTAAGTCTTTCATCAAGTTTGAGATGCGTACTTCCTGATCTCGTAACTTCTTCGTTATTAACTCAGAACGAGGCCGTTCCAAAGCTATTCTCTTCCTTATCTTACGTACTTCAATACCCCTCGAATAGAAATTCATTCTAAATCTGTTAACTTGCCATTCGATTGGCTTAATCTTCACCCTTCGGTCATTTTTACGCTTTTAACGTTCTTCGCTCGTTCGTCCGTAATTCGGTCATCCAAACTCGAAACTCGATCGTTCCTGAGTCCACGACTCACGTTTTCTATATTCTCTTACTTTCTTATGAAACCCTACACGTTCGGGTTCATTTACTAACTTCCTAATTCTCATTCGTCTTTGACGAAATATTGTCATAACTTCGTTATAGCTACGTTTTAATCCGTTCATCATGAACGTTTCTTCCGTTCCTAACCAAGCAATATGAAACTAACTTATCCGTGATGGGTTTAAGCTTTTCCATCAACAACAATTATCCTACGATGGTTTTAAACTTGTCCATCAACAACAATTATCCTACGATGGTTTTAAATTTATTCATCAACAACGTTCTCCGTGTTCTTCGTTTTAATCGATATTTTGGATTACAATTCTACTTTTTCTTGGAATTTGATGTTATAGAACATCATTCCTTACTTAATTCACCTACTTATTCATAAGATTCATTTGGATCGCTCAGAATCCTTACGAATCTTATACTTCCTTAAGAAATTTGTAAACTAAATTTCTTATTCCTTATTTCTTCATTTTCTCATAATTTCAACCGTATGAAATCATTCCTAACTTCCTTTACTTCTTATTCTCCTTAAGCTATGTTTTAAACATAGAAAACTTAAAGAAAAATATTAGAGGGACTAGGGTTCGGATTACCGTTCTTCTTTAATCTTCTTCCGTTATACAAAGCCGACAATTTGTGAGCTTTTCTATTTCACGATCACTTTTGTTCCGAGCCTTCATACTCAATCTCTTCCTTCTCCCTCTTCATCTGAGCTCTCTCTCTCTCTCTCAAGTTATAGGATTTTCAAAATCCTAAAAAATGAAATCTAGCTTCCTATTTATAGAAAACTAAAGCTTAGGGCAAATTGGTCATTTCTCCCCCACCTCCTTACTATTCCCACTTCCTCCAACACTTAGCCACCAAGTAAACTTGGCCTCCACTCTTACTTGGTGGCCAAGTGGCCAGCCCACATGGCCATGGGTCATCCCATGGGTTGCTCCAATGGTTCTTACCCATCCGTTTATCCATCGATTCGATCCGCGATTTCTTTTCTTGGTTTGGGCCTTAACCCTAATTCTTATTGGGCCTATTTTGTGCTTGATTTCACAAATCATTGGGCTTGACATAATCCAAGTCCAATTGGATTCTACAAAGTCCATGAACACAAAGTCCATTAAGACTAATCGTATTCTACGCATTCCATTCTCGTATACTCTTTGTATATCGTTCGTACGATATTCGTATTATACGTCGTACTAATCTTCTTGCTATACTCGTATAATAACTAGTAGTATACTCGTGTTTCTCATGCATAATAACCCTAGTTATTATACATACTCATAAAATTATCAGAAATCACTTTTCCTAACCTTTAGGTTTTGAGTCTGCAGGCAAAAACTTCTTTTTTGCCATAACTGAAATATTATTGAATATTCCATCACGTCTCAACATCTTACGTAATCAATAACTTCTCGGAATTTCAAAATAAAACTCCGAGCAGAAACTGATGAATAGTGTCTATTTCGTCTTTTTCCCCAAAAATATTTTTGTTCCCGAAAAACTTTCATTTTCGTCTTGAAAATTCTTACTCGCTTAAACTAGCTCGTAGCCAGAATACTCACGACTTATAATCATTCTAGATCATAGAACGATTAATAAACACTTGGCACAGAATAGTATTAATAAAAATTCATTTTATTAATAACTAATTCTTTAAACCTAAATTATGGATAATCCAAAATTCCAGGTTGTTACACACAAGAAAAGGACGAAGATTGCAATAACATCAAGAAGCGGCTGACTAAAGGTGATGAATTGAAATTTAAGGTTGATAGCACTGGACTACTAAGATTTGAAGGACGAATTTGGGTACCGTTAGTACTAGAACTGAGAGAGGAGATTTTGCAAGAAGCGCACAGTACGAGATACTCAATACACCCAGGAAGCACGAAGATGTACCAAGATTTGCCTCACCACTTCTGGTGGCCAAACATGAAGAGAGAGGTTGTGGAATGCGTAAGTAGATGTCTAACTTGTCAGATATTCAAGGCAGAGCACCAACGACCAAGCGGGTTATTATAACCATTAGAAATTCTAGAATGGAAATGGGAGTACATCACAATGGACTTTGTGGTGGAACTTCCAACAACGCAGAAAGGGCATGACGCCATATGGGTGATTGTAGATCGACTTACTAAGTCAGCTCAATTTTTACCGATTAAGATTAAGTAGAGTTTGGACCAGTTAGCCAAATTGTATGTCAAGGAAATTATCTCGAGGCATGGGGTGCCTGTGTCTATTATATCAGATAGAGATCCGCGATTCAAGTCAAACTTCTGGAAGAGTCTTCAAGAAAGAATGGGGTCACAACTACGAATGAGTACCACGTATCATCCGCAGACCGACGGGCAAAGTGAGAGGACAATTCAAATACTTGAAGACATGCTCCGAGCTTGTGTGATAGACTTCAAGGGTAGTTGGGAGAATCACATTCCATTAGAAGAGTTCGCGTATAACAATAGTTATCACGCCAGTATTGGAATGCCACCGTACGAAGCACTTTATGGGAGGAATTGTAGAACGCCCTTATGCTGGGACGAAGTTGGAGAACGTCGACTGTTGGGACCAAAATTGGTACAACAGACGATAGAAATCATCAAGGTGATAAGAGCCCGACTAGTAGCAGCTCAAGATCGCCAGAAGAAGTATGCGGATTTACATCGCAAGAAGAGAGATTTTGAATTAAGAAGCTATGTGTTTCTGAAAGTATCTCCCTATAAAGGGAAGATTCATTTTGGGAAGAAGGGCATGTTGAGCCCTAGGTTTATAGGACCGTTTGAGATTTTGAGGTGAGTCAGTTAAGTGGCATACGAGGTAGCGCTATATCTTGAACTTGAGTACATTCATAACGTGTTGCATGTGTCAGTATTGCGGCCATATAAACCAGACTACAAGCACGTTATCGCCTATTAACTAATTCAAGTCGAGAAAGACTTATTGTACGAGGAAGTTCCTGTGCAGATACTAAATAGGAAGGAGCAGAAGTTGATGAATAAGATTATCCATTTCGTTAAGATTCTCTGCAGGAACCACGCAGTAGAAGAAGCTACGTGGGAACTAGAAGAGAAAATGAGAACGAATTATCCATTTTTATTTGAGTAACCTTATTTTTGTAATTCCGATGACGGAATTTTTATAAGGGGGGGTGGATGTAACGTCCACAAATTTGAAACTCCTTATTTAATTAAATATGTTATTTAATTTTCAATGAGTTAGTTTTATGAGTTTATTTAAACCTTATGTGGTTATGTGAATTTATGAAATGATTAAAGGGAGTCACTAATAGTTTATTTAAATTAGTAGACTAACCCTAAGAGTTTGATATCAAAGAATTGATAGGATTATTATTAATTAAATATTCAATTTATTTGAATATAGTAGCAAGAGTTGAGCATATTGGTTAATTACAATTATGAGTAATTAATTGATAATGTATTAATTAATAATTATTATGAATAATAATAATTAATGTGTAAAAGATTAATAATATATAAAATAATTTATATATTTACTTGATAAATTTGTGCAATATAACCTTTATTATATGGTAGTTAGCTATATATTTTATATAGTACAAGGTGGCATATAAATATGTCTATATATTATATATATAGACTATATAGTAAGAGTTATTTGCATTCATGAGAGTACATAAATAATCCCCAAATTTCCTTGTGTTGTAACATTTACACATTTATATTACATTATGGGAATTACAGTGTCCAAACCAAGCATTGGTTGATCAACTATGCTGAGATTTCTTTCTTGTCCCTAAATGAGTGTCACCAAAGTACATGAACAGTGGACAAAAGCTAGTTTACGTAACTTCCATTTGGGCTAAACTTAGGCAATGATTTCAAGGCCAATGGTTGGTGGTGGGTTGCTCAACCACCCTTGATTAACCAATGAGTTCTTCCTTTGCACCATGAGCTCCAAAATTGTGTGATAAAAGTGTCTAGTTCATAGTTTCTCTATAAATATAAGCCCCATTTTCAATTTTGTTATTTGTTAAAGTCTGATATTGAGAGTTCTAAGTTGCTGAAGATTTTTAGAAGCAAGCTAAGAGGAAAGAAATTAAGTCATTTAGCTCTAAGAGGTATAAAATCTTTACTTATGTTGTTGAGTTGGGTTTTAGCAAATTCTTATAATTCTCATGAATTCCTTGTAATGTGGTACGAATCGGCTAAAGGATGTGTTATTTAAGTTAGTATGCATGCTGAGAAGTATTATGAGTAGTTCAAGTTGTAGCAAAAGATGTTTTGTAATGGTTGGAGTTGAACCTCTGCAGAAGTAGAGGCCATATTTTTCTTTCTGGTCGAAGTGGCGCAGCCGCGCCACTTCCATAGTCTTTTACCGAGCGGCCGCGCTGTTAGCAGATGACAGTTGCTCATGTTAGCTTCTTGAGATATGCTGAGCTTACTATGACAGTTACTATATGACTATAAATGACTTAACTTGTAGACTAAGGTAGTTGTGTATATAGTAAGCCATAATAGGCATGTTTTGACTTGGTTATTCAAAAAAAAAAGGTTTAAAGATTTGAACACTTGAAATTGTATACATGAAGTAATATACATGCTAACCTTGTGGATATATGTAAATAACTTGAGTATGTGCACAAATACTTATGAAAGCATGAATTAGACAATAAAGACGTATCTTGCATGTTTGAATGAATTTTACAAATGGAGACATAAAGTTTTGACAATGAACTTGATAAACTAGATATACATTAAGTTGAGAACTTGTAAAAATGTTTTTGATGTCTAGCATGTATATATATGAAAGTATGATATGTGGTAGGTAAAATGACTTATATGATTAATAGCTTAACATGTGGAGTCTTGATTAAGTAAAAATGAATAATGACCTTTGATATCTTTGACGAAAGGTTAAAGTTAGTTATTCATATAATAACATATGTGTTGTGCATGATTGTTCATTTATGTGCAAGTCGTGTGTGCACTGGCTTATTGTTGAAGCAGCCATGTCTTGGTTTGCACCAGGAGTAGCGCGGCCGCGCCACTCCTTAGTACAAACCAAGCGCGGCCGCGCAGTCCTGTAATGAGATTTGAGTTCTAGTATTAAATTGAGAACTGATGCATGCTTATATGGTTACTCTAATCTGTAATACATGTCTAGTATAGTAGCCATGCGTTAATAAGCATGTTATTGAAATATCCTATTATGAATTAGTGTTTACAACTATAAAATAAATAGTGATTTCAACTATGACATCGTGTGTTAGAAACTAATCGAGTAATGTAATGATACATGTATAGAAGCATGCTATGTAATGATTTGATTCTTGTAAGTGTGGACTCATATTAGTTTACACGTACTAATTGAAAAGACCGACTTATTAATGTTAGTTCATTTCAACGCAAGTTAATTAAAGCTAGATTTATTGTAGTTGAGCAAACAGGAAAGTATCTAAACCTTACGCACTACCTTTTTTTTGTGTAAACGGGTATATGTTTATGCATGTTTCCTTGAACCCTACTTTTATTGATCAAGTTTCCCTAAACTTACTCAAATTTATATTGAGCAAGTATCCTAAACCCTTGCATTACTTTATTCGACGCATATCATAAGCAAGTTACTTAAACTTACTCCAATTACTTTTATTGAGCAAGTATCCGAACACTATTTTATTGTATTGCAAGTTCCTAACTTACACAATTTTATTTTTGTGAAAGTTTCCTATCCTTCTCATATTGTATTGAGTAGGTTATTGTTGAATTGCAATTTATTCATGTAAGCTTGAATCTCATTTCCAAGCATGATATTAAGTGGTTTAATTACCTTACAATTATTCCACATCGTTATTATTGATATTCGCACTTGGTGCACTTGAATTCGTACAATCTTGGACTTGTACATCATTTAAAGTTCTATAATTCTTGAACTGTGTCAGATAGAGTCTGAACCTTTGTTCGGTCAGACAAGTGTACGAAGTTTTATAAAAGCTATCCAAACCTATTGAGGGTAAGGATTCTTAGACTAAAAGAACAACCCTTTCTATGATAAGGGAGTATCATGTATCTAATATAAGATACACAGAGCAGATTTAAATGTTATTCATATACATAGTGTACGCGAGGCTGATCCCCTCAAGTACTTATTATGTAGCCAATAACCAAAGGGTCAGTCAGCTATTGATTCCACTGGAGTGTTATAGTTAAAAGTCTACATGAATAACAGTTGTTCTAAAAGCAATCATTATCTTTGCTTCTAATATTCATATTGTTGAATCCTTATGATATTCATATTGTTGAATTCTTTATCAGATATTTTTCCTTTCATCATGATATATCCTTATTGTCGTATTTAAACTTGTTGAGCAAACTTGTTGCTCATCTTTGCTATATCATGAAATATATTGCAGCTAATCCCGAGACCTCAGGAAAAGGACAAGGGTAAAGAAAAGATGTAGATTAGTCACCAGGAGCAGACTTTACTATATGCCTAGTTTAAATTTTTGTTATGTAATAAGAACCCTAATTATTATTATAGAGTATGTTTGTAAGACTTTATTAAGGTTATCGAATCTTGGGACTAGTAACACCTTTTGAATGAACGACGTACGTTTATTATATTCCACATTTTAGTTATCGTATGTTGTTTAGAGGTGGATGTTTGTATTTTATCGTGATGACCGAATCGGGGTCAGAGGACCCGGATTAAGGGGAATCATAGCCACTACTAGCACTAGTACTCGCTCTATTCTGTTCACTGACTCTTCGCTCACTACGTGTATATCCCTGTACATGTAGCTATCGATGGACATCTACAATAACACATAGCATGTTGATTAGTACATAATACACAATAATATAAGCACAAATCATATTAAATTTATTTAGGGTTAATTTCCATCTTTTAAATCTTTCGGTACTGAGTTTCCTCAATACTTAATGAACTCATTTGACTAGAGTTCATTCTCTTCTATTTTTCATCTACTAACGAGGTTATTGTCTTAAGGTTCTTCCCCCCTTAAATTTTATAACTTAATGCTTTGATACCAACCTGTGACGCCCCCAAATTCGGGTATCTTCCAACCCGATATATGGTGTTACACGGTATACATAACTATACATTCATTCCATTGAAACAACATCAAAATGAGTGTATTAACTACATTCTTATTATAATATTAATAAATCCTTCCTTAGGTTCTGAACCCGAATACATTCTTCATTGTTCACAAGTATAATACATTCAAACATACTAGTTTATTACAAGATAACTAATTATCCATCTTAGCCTTGCCTTTATCTTTCTTAGATCCCTCAGTACGTTCGGCCTTAGCTGCAATCATATAATTCCAGTAAGGAGAGAGCATAACTAGTTCAGCAAGTCTAGCAATGTATAATATAAATACCACGTCGAGAATCATATGATTATTCTTCAATAACTGAACAAGTAGATACGAAGTACTATGAAACATTGTATAGCACTTTTCATTCTCTTAAAACAATTCTGAAGTACATAAAGTAACTTAGGAATTCTGAGTAGGTCAAAAGACCATGAACATTCTCCTTAGTTTTCATTCTTAAAAAAGGACAACCCGACACTAAGTCCGTAAGTCAGACATTTCTTACGAGCACTTCTAGGTGATCAGCCTACAGTACTCTGTAAAATACATCTGTTTATTCATACTCAGGCTTACCTTTGAATCCGTACCAACAAAGTGGCTTAGGATAGCGTTATCAATTCTATATCGAAAGATTTGTAAACAAATCAATCAATCTCTTTAAGCTTACTCTAGCCAGGTTAAAACTGGCATCGACCCTTCCGTAAAACAATTCATGCATCTCATATCATGAATCACAGAAAATTTAGCTAACACGAAGGTTAGACAAGTGTTAAAAAAACTCACCTTCAAGCGTCTTCAAATAAATATTCAATAATTCTCAGTCTTTACAGTTTCTACATTATATATCCACGTAGCACACTATAATTAGCAACCAAACAATCTAATCACATTGTTTTTACCAACTTCTTTCACTTCTATAACATAACCGAATTTATTTCATTAATAAAACTCGTTTTAAGTATTTATCCGCCCTTACGGCTTATTATCGTTCATCGTTTCATTACTAATAACTTATGTTCAATTCCTAAGGTCATCACAGTATATGTGATTTAGGAATGGTCTTAGCATGTACATTACGTATATACACTTGCCCCATAATGATCTTGCAACATTTGGGTTTAAAAATAACTAAGTCAAACTTTTCCCCTGGCGGCGCTATCCTCATGCCTACCACTGGCGCTGCGGCGCCAACTAATAGTAGCTAATTCTCAGTCTTGGCACTGTGGCGCGAGACTTCTATGCAAGAGTGGCACTGCGGCACAACTCTACAGTGTCTACCCTCTCTACCCGGTCCGGCGGCTCAAGTATTAAAGCTTGGGGTGGCGCTGCGGCGCCGACCCTGAGCCTCAGATAATTTTAACAGTTTTTTTATTTTGTGAATTTCCCGAGCTCATAACTTATTCATTTTAAGTCCGAATTGCCTCGTTCTAAAGCCGTTAGATTACAAATCACATGCCCTATGATTTCATTAGAAAATATTTCATTTTTAAATCTTTTAACATGGAATTCACCGATTAGCTCATTATTGAGCGTTCGTTTAACGTTCTTGAGCGTTCATAGCTCGTTTATTCGTTCTAAGTCAGAATTCAACGATTCTTGAGTCCACAACTCTTGAATACCTTATCTTATGTTATGCCATTGAAAACCAAGGTTTTCACGTTACATGGCAAATTTTGACTACTAATATGAGATTTCTACGTTTTCAACGATTAATGGCTAATTTCATAAATTTAGTCATAACTTCGTTACTCGAATTTTCTACGCCAAATCAAATTGAACAACTCCATTGATTCATCATATACATCCTAATTAAACAAGTTGCACATACCCTATGATGGTTTTCAATTTGTCCATCAATAACCAAATAAACGCTTAATAGTTTTCTTTGATTTAAAACTTACCTAAACGCTTATGATATCTAATCATACATGACTTATAATAACTTAATCCACTATTAGTCATCCTTATTACTCCAAAAGAGACATGCTCCACAAATTCATACTTTTCTACGAAAAAAGAAATCAAAAAAGATCGAAGACTAACATTTACGAGAAGTTACCTTAAAGTTCTTCGTGTTCTTGATAAAGCTTGATGTTTTCTTTGAACTCACTCGATATATATTGGTCAATGTTTGTAAAACAACTAATGAACAACCTTAGCCTTTCTTATATAGAAAAACCAGATGGAGGGTAAAATGGTCTTTGTGCCCCACCTCCTTACTATTCATTTGTGTAACCACCAAGTAAATGCACTTTACTTGGTCACCAAGTGGCCAACCCACATGGCCTTGTGGGTCCCCCCATGGGTTTTACCCATCCAGTGACCCATCGGTTCGATCTGAAGTTTATTTCCTTAGTTTGGGCCTTAGCATTAATTCATATTGGGCCTAACTTGGGCTTACCTTAACAAGGCATTGGGATTGACATAATCCAAGTCCAATTGGATTATACAAAGTCCATAACTCAAAGTCTATTAAGACTACTCGTATTCTGCGCGTTCAATTCTCGTATTCTCTTCGTATATAGTTCGTACGATATTCGTATTATACGTCGTAATAATCTTCATACTATACTCATATAATAACTGGTATCATACTCGTATTCCTCACGTATAATGGCCCTAAACATTATACGTTAGTCATTAAATTCTCAGAACTCGCTTTTCCTAATCCTTAGGTTTTAAGTCCGCAGGCGAAAACTTCATTTGCCATAACTGAAATATTATTGAATATTCCATTACGTCTTAGCATTATATCATTACGCGTTTATCAGAAATTCAAACCTAATCTCTGAGTAGAAATGGATGAATAGTGTTTTTACAGAAATTTATCAAAAAACATTTATTTTCGTCTTGGAAATCCAAAACAATTAATCCTAGCACATAGCCAGAATACTAACCACATCAGCACAATCTAGGTCATAGAATGACCTTCACATAGCTTACTCACATAAATAATCAATTAAATTCATTTAATTTAAAAAATAAATAAAAAATTTAATTCACATAAAGATCCGATTTTCTCAGGCGTTACACATTCCATTCAGATTTTGATTGTAATTGTAGCTTATTATTACGGATTATGGCAAATGGACGTGGAGACACCCTTCCTCAATATTTATTAGAGGAGAATGTATGTATGATACAGCCATATGGATTTGTTTTAAAGGTTTAGGCAAATCATGCATGAGAGCTACAACGATCCATTTATGGATTGAAGTAAGCTTCTCATTGGCGGAACATACATTTTGATGAGACAATCAAAAGAGTTTGATTTTATCAAAAAATGAGGATGAACCTAGTGTATACAAGGAGGTTAGTGGGAGCGCTTTGACATTCTTGGTATTATATGGTGATAAACTAATGGTAAGGAATGACATATTAATGTTATAATCAGATAAGATAAAGTTGTCTAAACATTTCTCCATAAATGATTTGAGAGGAGCATCTTATAAATTAAGGATATATATATATATATATATATATATATATATATATATATATATATATATATATATAAGGATGCTTGGCTTGACCCAATAAACATATATTCATTCAATGCTAAAGGAATTTAGCATGACAGACTCCAAGAGTTGTCTCATATTGTTGAGCCATGAAATGTATCTCTTTTAATTGTTCCCATAGACTCTTGAAGAGAGATTACATGAGTTACTATCATGCATGCAATGAAATGTATGGGACTGGATATTGATCAGTCATATTCTGGAGAAAATCACTGTAAGACAGTGAAAAATATCCTACAGTACTCAACCAGAACTAAGGATGCATGGTGGGTCTGATTATAAACTAGAGGGCTACAAAGACTCAAGTTTTTTATACCAACCAAGATGATAACAAATCAACTTTAGGGTAAATAGTTACCTTGAATAGTGGTCTAGTGAATTGAAAAGGTTTCAAATAGCGAAGAGTTGTTGATTTAGTGACAAAGACAGAGTATATAACTATAAATGAAGCTACAAAGTTGGTCGTTCGGATGGAAAAGTTCGTTATAGGACTAAAAATAGTTCTTATAATCTCATATGGGATCCAAATATAAGTTGTGGCACTTTCATTTGATTACAGAATCATTGAAAGATGAGAAACCACTATAGAGATAGTAGACTATCAAGAACAACATTGCATATCCATTTACTGAAGCTTTATCCAACATCATGATGATCGTCACTTAGAGAAAATGAGTATTAGAAACTATGGCGATTGACTTTAGTGAAAGTGAGAGATTGAAAGTAGTATGACTTTAGTGATGATGTTATATATACTTTGTAATCTTATTCGTTTATAAATAAAAGAATTAATTATTTAAAGGCATTTCATTATCCATAATATGTTGTTATATTAAGTGTGATAAACTCATAGTTTTGAGCAATGCTTTTAGAATCATGATGATGATCATACTAATGAGATCTAAATTGTAGATACCTTAAAACTAAAATTGTTCCCAATATTTGGATTCCTAAATTAGGGATTAGTGAATCTGGATAGATTGGTACATACTATGCTTGCTCTTAGGAAAATGACGATTGATCTCATAATCATTTATGTGGAGACACTAAAACAAGTATGTAGGTGCTTATTAGTGAATAAGTTCACTAAATGTGGCTCACTGAAGGAATACCTAATGGAGTTTTACTAATTTATCGATAGAAATTTCTTAAGTGATAGTAGTACAAGTGATCCTTGGACTTGATATCATTATTGTATCTTATATATGATGAGTTATGGTTTGACATATTCCTATAGACCCTTAGGGTATATCTTTAATAACCCCAAAAGTCAAACAATTCAACTCTCAACCTCGTTCGTTATCAATACATCTTTATTCTAACTTTACATCATTAATCGATGTTAAACTTAATAAAATTGTGGAATAATTTAAACTTGTATGTCTTCTTACTTTAATTTCCTGAATCAAATCCTTTATCATCTACACATCTTTGAATAAAAATTTTCTTATGATTTGCTTCAGCAGAGTTATTATATAAAATCTTACATCTCGGGTCGATATCCCTTATACATTGGGTAGCTCAAACTTTACAACTAAATATGAACTTCTCACATAATAATTTATCAAGTACATTTCTCAAAACCTTAAATATGGTTTACAATAATAACAACTATATCTAAAGTATTTAATCATCATGCATTGCATCTGATCCATGTCATTCAAGTAGCATATAGCGTTACCTTGAATCCTTAACTTGCAAAACGGTTATTTGTAAGGTTGAGCTCGACAGCCCAACAAATCTAACAGTTTTCATGCATAACGTAACACATAATAACATAATCAACATACATCTCATAATTATTGGACTATCATAACATACATGTTATAGTTCACATAACAAGTATAAAGATTGAGTTCCTTACTCAATAAACATTCTTTACTCAATTAAGTAGTCATAAATTGACTTTAACGCTTCATACTTACAACATATATAACACATCATGCTCTTTGCAATACAGATTTAAAATAGTTCATCATCAAGTTCACATAGAAAATAGGAACTGAATGACTTGCCTGATTTATTGATTATTAAATGTTGCTTAACTACTTTACGTATATCCTACAATAGTTCAAAAGTTCATATACACATGCATCAGTTACACATATAATGAAACCACATTGACTCTTAGTCCTAATCCTCTCATAACTTACATTTCTTCAAAAATTTATAACCTATCTTCAGGTTTAACTCCTCTTTGTTTGACACTTAACCTTTAGTTAAGTTATTGAGTTAACGTTCATCTCGTATACCTTTATACTTCCTTTTTTATTTACCTCATATTAGATGTATTACATTTGTTAACATTAATTAAGTTAAAACATGTCTTAGGTTCCTTCTCGTTCCTCTATATTTGTCACTTAACATTCGGTTAAGTCTTTGAAGTATACCTTTACATTGCATTACGTTTATTCAATTCAATTAAGAACCTTCATATCACGCTTCTAAGATTCTTCTTTTAAATTACTACTTAACATCTAGTTAAGTCTTTAAGATCTCCCACTTTATCATTTTATGTGAATAAGGTTTATTATTATTAATTAAATGGACTTTCTCACTATACTTTAATTACATCGTTTATTTGTTACTGAACATTTTGTTAAGTGTTCAAAGCTTCTAATTACACCTTATTAAGTATATAATATTCATTAGTATGAATTTTAATCAGTTTCTTTTAACCATACTTACAGACTTTCTTCATTGGGCAATATTAGTGATTGTCGTTGTCCGGCAAGTTTGTTCTTACAACTGGCACTACAGCGCTGGTGCTAAATCCTAGTTGACCAAGACTGCCGCTTTTAGCAGAGTCAAATTTTGCAGTTTGTGGAGAACATTGTTTAACCCCAAAACTCCTAATTTCTTCAGCCAAACACTAATTTTAACAAACCCAGATCTTATAAACTTGATAAACTCAACACCAAACATGCATAACATGATTCTAACATCATAAACAAATTTAACAACCCATTCTAGAGACTCGAATTTCCATGATCATGACAATTTTACCTATTTTAACATATTTAGCGTAATAAATCGCTACAAACTCGTTATTCCACTAATGTGATCCATTTAACTTACGTTGTTTTTGTTTTTCAATGCATTAACAACATCTACTATCAATTTACATAATACTACATGATTTCTCAACTAATTTTAGCCTTAAAACACACAAAAATACATATATTACCCTAACAAACAAATTTCTTCTTCTTAGATATGTTTCCATGAGCATCTTGCAAGTTGATGGAGCCATATGGGTCTTCATCTTCTTCATTTTTACTAGAATTTGTTTTTTTGGAAGAAGAAGAAGAAGAACATTTTGAAGCTTTAATTTCTTTATGTAACTTGGTAACTCTTTCTTGAATGGCTTGGACTAAGAGTTTTAATTCTGAACTCGAACAATTCTTGATATTAGAAATATCAATAGAATTTGTTGGACTAGATTTTGACTTTTTTGCTTTACTAGAAGATCCTTTAGAAGGAAAAGATTTGACTAGAACAATAGGAAGAGGGGCAGAGGGAAACTCCTTCTGAACTTGACTAATTATCCTATTGATATCAAACATATCCCACCATTTAATTAAGAAAAGCCGAGTAACCATGGTGACTTGACTAATAGTGGTAGAAGTAGAATTCTTACTAGAGGAAGGGGACTGGAAAATGACTATACAATTGGCGTAAGAAGGTTATATTACCATTTGAGGATCCAAGGAATTTTGTATTTACTAACAAATTGTAGTAATATTGGGATACCATCAAACTTTGAATTATACTTACTACGATTGCAGAAGTGACTGACTTGAGCTTTTAATGACTGAGGAAAAAGGTCAAATGAAGAACCAAATCTCTTCCACCGAAGAAGAAACCAAAATGGAATTTGACTTTTAAATTTATGGTTAAATTAGATAAACCATGAGTGACTATATATATATATATATATATATATATATATATATATATCTTTCAGTCAGGCCTGGAGATCACTTCGTGGCTATTTACCACTTTTATATATATATTTACATTCCTGTCTGGCTTGGAGTTCACTTATTGACCTTTTACTGGTTATATATATATATATATATATATATATATATATATATATATATATATATATATAACTTTTGTTGGCCCGCGGGCTAGATTTGCCTAAATCTAGCTATTTCTCACTTTGATCGGTTCATGGTGACTAAACTGGAACCGTTGAAGTTCAAATGGTAAGATTTAGTCAAATCTAATCTGTTTTCTATCTTTTTGCACATATTGGTTTGTCATGTGAACCTAGGAATAATGTTATCACAGATTCAGCTCCTGAATCTAGATTCGGTTCCCGTGATGGACATTTTTAACAACAGCCGGCTTGTAAATTATTCACGGTGTCTGAATTTCCTTAGATGGCTCTCATGCGCGCAAGGAGTTCGGCACTGCTATGTACCTTATTTTCTCGAAGATGCTTTGCATCTCGAAAATAAAAGCAACCAAGCCAAAAACATAATAAAATGGAAGTATCTAAGGCCTCACTTACTATTGAGCATAAGGGGTTTGAAAAATTTGTTATACAAAACATCACTGCCATATCTAGTTAGAATTGAACTTTTATACAAAAATCAAATCCTTTATATATAGGTGCGAACAAGGCATAACACTACTTCCAAATAACTGCACATAGATCAACATACACACACACAAATAGATAAAAGATTAAATTGGAAATTAGCGGTAATCGTGTTATCATGGAAGTCGGGGGGTGCCTAACACCTTCCCTCCGCTTAATCAAGTTCCCCTGACCCTAACGAATTTTAGTTTTGCAGACCAATTAAACAGTGTCAAATCACTAGGTCTTTGTGCAAATCTTTTCTCAGTTAAGTTAGTGCAACCATTTAAAAATAATCAACTGGCGACTCTTACAGTTATATCGTCGACATATACATGTCGGACCTTTTCAAACTTGTTTTTTCAAATAAATCTCACCTAACATGAGAACACCAAAAGACAATAACAGAAAGGGACAAATAAAAATCCCGACGTCGACAGGTGGCGACTCTGCTGAGGATCCCAATAAGAGGGCTTAAGCCGCTACTAAAAGCTTTTCAAAAATTTTATCTTCTTATGTGTGGATATTGCATTTACATTTGAATGAATGTATACTAATGCTTTATTTACAGCATTTAGTGCTTCGCACCGTATCCACCTGTGATATTAGTGCTTCGCATATGTCATCATTTCTATACGGTGAGATGCGATGTATGTGACTGTATGTTGTGTGGTCCCTCCACCAGGAGGCTATCCCGTTGGTGTTTGATTACCGGACTTGTTGGGAGACTAATTCAACGAGGCTCAGGAATGGCACCACCCAAATTCGCTCCAATTGAAAGATCAGATTAACTTCCCATCAAGTAAATTGCGATGATCTAGGAACCTTCATGCCAAAAAGTTGCGAGAGTAACCTAAGATAGGTCAGCCTCTGATAAACCAAACGTGGAGGGAAGTCTCTTCATACCTTCCCATTTCAATTACTTGTAATTTCATTTCCATGTCAATCTCAATGTAATGGAAAATATAATGTAATATGTGAACACGCATATTAAAACCTGTCACGTTATCCTATTATTAAAACAGCTGACATCCATTTTGCAGGATAATAGTCCTAAAAAATGGACACATTACATAGCATACAACATTGCCATGTTTCCTTATACTAAACTACATACGTCTTTTTGTAGGGAAACGATTGATCCCGCTACCCGTTCAACGTCCAAGAAGGCACTGAGCTTACAGTCAAACATGGTTACATCTGGCCAGCCTAATCCTACTCCTTCCTCTTGCGAGTAGTTAGAAGGATTAAGTAATCAAATCACAGAGTTGGTTGTTCTGCTCAAAGAATTACACAAGTCAACTCAAGGTCCACAAATACCCATCCACATAGAATCCTCTGCACATGGAGGAATCCAAGGTTCGGACAAAGAAGTTCCAGCACTTGAGTCTCAGTCTGATAAGACCAATAAAACCCCTGAAATCATCCATCTTAAAGAAGAACAAGACACTGATGATATTCAAAAAGAAGGTTCTACAAATGGAAGAGACCATTCAGTCCATCAAAGGGATTAGAACACACAGAAGTGTTTCATATTCAGACGTTTGCACCTTCCCCGGGGTTCATTATCCGGAGAAATTCAAGACTCCTGATATTGAAAAATATGATGGATTGTGAGATCCTTACACCCACTTAAAAGTGTTCATTGGAGAGCTTGGATCCTATACCGAGAATGAAAAGCTAATAATGAAGCAATTTTAGAAAAGTCTGACTGGAGAAGCCAGAGCATGGTACACTAGATTTGATAACTCCAAAATTCACAGCTGGGAGGAGTTAGCCCATTCTTTCCTTAGTCAATACAACTTTCAAACTCATATGGCTCCAGACCTGTAGCAAATTATCAAGGTCAATAAATTAGTTAATGAGTCATTTAGAGAGTATGCCCAAAGATTGAGGTGTCTCGCTGCTCAAGTTATCCCATCCATAATAGAGTCTGAAATGGTGATGGCATTCATAGATATTCAAAAAGCTCTATTTTATGAGAGCGTCCTAGCTGGAATAGGAAATTCATTCTCAGAAATGATTAAGCATGAAGAAATGGCCAAAATGGGATTAAAATCTTGGAAGATTCAAGACCTTGTCGCTTTAAAAGCTGTAGCTGAGCATATCCAACATGGAAGTCATGGGAACAACCCCCGGAGGGTCCATAAGAAGAAAGAAGAGGATGTTTCCTTGATACTGCAAGGACAAAAAGGCAACACAAACTTGCCTACTTAGAGGAGAAACTATTCCCCTTTTCAAGCATAACCTTTAAACCCTTCATTGCCAAAAAGTGGAGAAGTCAGACGTACAAGAGTGTTCACACCCTTAGGGGACTTACTAGAAAACATTCTCAAACTTCTGACAGCTCAGAAGAAAATCACTCATCTCCTTCCACCAGCCAACCTTAGTGGAAAAGGTTTTAATACAAGCAAAAAATATGCTTACCATGCTGCAGTTCCAAGCCATGACACTAAGGATTGTTGGGCCCTTAAGCATAAGATCTAGAATTTAATTTATAGTGGTGAGATCATAGTGGCCAAGCCCGACCAACCACATGTTCGAGACAACCCTCTCCATCAACACAAGGAAGAGGAGGTTAACATGATCAACAAGGGCAGTGGAGAGAGCTCCAAATACCTCAAATATATGGGTGGTTCATCCCAAATCAGCAAGGATACTTCTAACAGATGTGATTATTCAGAGTTCCAGTTCATGATGGACTGAGAGTTAAAGTCTCTTGGCGAACAAGTCAATCAATTGGTAGAACTGGTGATTCATCAACACCAAGTCACACGTCAGTTGTTCAGTCAGGAGCATGCTAGTCTCCTTTCTCTTATCACAAGTACTCCACCACTTACTCAAGAAAGTGAAACACTGGAGGAAAAGTTTGTAAGAAAAGAAAAAACTAAAGCCCGTCAGGACTCTGCCAACAAAAGGGAATTCACCCATTTAGGCCAACCGATGGAAGAAATATTACAGATGCTAATCAATGAGGGAAAGATCACAACATTACTACCTCAAGTCAATCCACGCTCAAAAAGATTTGATGCTACTGGAGTATGCCGATACCACTCTCACTCTCGCGGTCACAGCACTGAGGAATGCTGGGCACTCCGCCATCTTATTCAAAACATGATTGACATCGGTGACCTGCAAATGGCAAACAATGACATTGTATCATCTAAGAGTGGGGACACATTTCCTCCAAGATGGAAGGAAGTTGTAGCAGTTACATCCTCTGAGGGAGATTTGGCTACCACACCACTTACAATTCAACCAATTCAGCTTAAAGGCATTGAAAACCCTTTGAAAGTGGTTACACCAAATCCAATTATATTGCCATTTAGGCCATAACATCCTGTTATCAGCCTTAAGAAAGTCCCATGGAATTATGGAGAGGTTGAAGGAGCAACATCAAATACAACTGTTGTAGCGTCTAAAGAAAATCCATTGTATCTTCCTCAACGAGTGATAAAGCATATCGTCAGATATAAGGGGAAAGTGCCCAAGGAGAAGATTAAAGAATTCCTTCACAAGGTGGGACACAATAAAGGCAGCATGGTTCAAAGCTTGAAAGAAACTCCACAATAGATCTTTCTCTTCAGAAGATCACTGGAAGGTTTTACTGAAAGTATTAGAAGAAGCCCACTTGCCAAAGATAGTGAATGTTGAAAAATTCCATCATCTAGTAGATCACATCTTCAATTGCAATGTGATATCCTTCACTAATGATGACATACCTCCCGAAGGGATGGGTCATTACAAACCGTTGCACATAGCGGTTATTTCTTCCAGATATGCGGTCAGAGGAGTGCTAATAGATCGAGGATCATCCCTAAACATCTGCCCCTATGCCACATTGGAAAAAAATAACATCAATTATATGGATAGTGATTATATAAATTATATCTTGTAGTGATTTTGAGCACTTGGAAGGATGCGTAGAATGTATATGGACCGATTTCCACGGGTAAAAAGGGCAGAAACTCCCTGTGCCTTGTAGATAGCATTAACTGCTTACTTTTGTTGCATAGTATTAGTAGTTGCTTTCGTCATTTCTTGTTAACACTTTGTATGATTGAACAGTTTCATATTTTAATTGAAAGCATTTTGTTTCAGGACTCTAAAGTTAGATGTGCCTAAACTTGATGATGAGGTACCTATTCTTCACAAGGGCTGCAACTTTGATGTAAAGTTTTACTCTAACTTGATGGAGATTGAACAAGAGGACTACGAGATACCTCAAGAGATCAAAGAATGGGTTGAAGACAAACCCAAGCCAAATCTTGATCAAACCACTACTTTTAACCTTGGAATCTTAGAAAACCCCAAACAAATCAAGATTGGTACGGACCTTACTCCAAGCTAAAGGAATGACATGGTCATTCTATTAACCCAATACCAGGATGTGTTTGCATGGTCTAATGAAGACATGGTTGATTTTTCAACTGACATCGTCATTCATCGCCTTCCCATCAAAGAGCGATTCAAGCCAGTAAGACAGAAACTCGGGCGATTAAAACTTGAGTGGAGTTTGAAAGTCAAAGAAGAAATTGTGAAACAATTTCAAGCTGGCATCATCATGGTATCAACATACCCTTAGTGGCTATCCAACATAGTCCCCGTACCTAAACCTGGAGGAAAGGTGCAAGTTTACATGGATTACAGGAGTCTGAACAAAGTTTGTCTCAAAGATAGCTTTTCCGTACCATTTGTGACACCCCCAAATCCCGGTACTTCATTTCCTCAGGATTTGGTGTTCACGAAATCAAAACATTCATTTCTAACTACCCAATTATAGTAAAATTGAATAATAAAACCTGCCCATACAAGATTAAACTTAAATAAAAATCTCCCAGGTTATCCAACCTTTACAAACAATCATTCATGCGGAAAATTAAAATAAACTTCATTACAATCTTTAAACCAAGTCTGAAAATAAACTATTCAACTATTACAAGTCTTCAGCATTGTTTCGTCTTTCCTTTCCCTTTACTGGTACTAGGTACATCACCAGTTTCAACCTTAGCTGTAAGAAATTTTACAGGTAAGAGTGAGCAAACAAGGCCCACTTGAAATAACAATAATTACATCATTAAACATTTACATCATTTGTCAACATTAGGATCAATAGAACTAAACAATAAATTCTATTATTTTCCGAAAACTTTAACATTCACTGAGGGTCAAATGACCACGAATCATGTCCACAGGTATAAGTAATCTTTCAACTTTAACTTTAACAGTCATAAGACTATAAGGACTCCACGTACTTAGGGGGATCAACCCTTCGTACAATGTATTGTGCACAATCATTTCAACGCTAAGCGTAACCTCTTATAAAAGAGGTGTTCTTCTCAGTATTTAGAATACAAGTCCGTACCAAAGTGAGTTTGGTTTGGATACATCATGGGGTAATTTAGAATTCAACGGTAATTAACTAAGGTTTAGTTGATTACAAACGACATAACTGTATACTATGGAATAATCATAGTTTAATTGATGTTTATAAATTGACATAATGCTTTAGGGATAATCTAATAGCATACAATTTGAATAATTATAACCTACATTGCTTGAACAATAATAAGACAAGGTTAATTGAATAATAAACATCCACAACATGTATATAATTGTACATGCTAAACCACAAGTTAAGTACAAGAATAACTTACTCCAAATAAATTTACACCATTATATGATAATCGAAATTGAAACAATAATTAGTTCAATAACACCAATGATTAGAAAACTTATACAATAAAGAACTTGCTAAATATCAAAAGTTAAGACTTAGAAACTTGCTCAATGTAAAAGGCAGGTTTAGGAAACGTGTCTTTAGCACAAGCTACACTTTTACCACTTGAATGGATACCCTAAATATATGTCATATTGACATAATTAGTCCTAACCAATATTGTACATTTATATAAATAATTACATTCATCATATGGGTTGAATTACCCATTCACATAATCCATTATATTTCAAGTAGATAATACTTAATAACATGATATTTCATAGTCTAATAATACTGAAATTATCATTTAACATTATTAGAATAAACACATAACATTTATTTTCAAGTTTTGTACATTTAAACAAAACTGTCAGACAGTTCTGCCAAGCCGCGCCGCGGCGCCACAGTTTGTACTGTGGCTCGCGCTGCGGCGCTGATTCGGCGCTGCGGCGCAACGATTATACTATGAGCCGGCGCTGCGGCGCAGTGATTGCTTATGTCATGGTGATGGCGCTGCGGCGCCAGCAATGAACTGCTGGGCCGCACCGCGGCGCGAACTGTCAGCGTCGACTGACAGCTTCGGCAACCATGAAAGAAAAAGCCAAATTGGCCAAAAAGCTCGAATCTAATAGACTGATTATCATCTAAAATACATATAGACTTCATATAACCACGTTGTGGCAACTCCTAACATGTTTCTATTCATAATATAGCAGAAACAACAATTATACAACATCCAATTTCATTGTTTTTGGCAAAACTCCATATTTTGATATTTTCCATGAAAATTAACATCGTGACTTTGTTATTAAATCAAAATAGAAATTTTTAAACATCATGATTATGATTCTACATACTCTAGCAATTCTAACAATCAATTTATCAATACCACAACCAATTAGACCTTAATTTCTATTTTAACTAAAGCCATATTCATACATAAAAAACTCTCTGTAAAACAATTTCTTCATAAAATACATACGTGAATTAAACTCTATATAATCATGCATGACTCATGAAACACATCTACAATTGTTAATTATATAAACTTATAACCAAAACAACAAAATTTCTTTTCATAAATTTTTCACAGAGACTTTTTGGAAAGAAGAAAATTAGAGTTTACAAAAGAAAAGATGGCCTACCTTGGATTATGAAGAAGATGATGACTCTAACTCTTTGATTATCAAGCTTTTCCCCAAAACCTGTAAAAAACTCTCAATTCTCTCTAGTTTCTTCTTACTTTTTCTTCTTTTCTTCTTCTTCTTCCTCTGAGTTTTCTCTTTTTCTCTCCTTTCTCTCTCTTCTATCTTACGTATAATATTATAACGTAATAATAATAATAACATATATTAATGATATAATATAATTACGTATATAAATATATATCAGTTATAGGAGTTTTAAAATTTAAAAGCCAAAAGGCTTGTTTGGCTAACACAATAAAAATAACTATTTAATCCTTACACCTTGTTTGGTAAATTGAATTAAAACAAATAGATTAATCCTTATACCTTTTTTGCTAAAACACTATTAGATTAAAGACTTATTATGCAATAAGGCATGTTTGGCAAAACTACATTAAACTCTTTTAATTTATTTTAATAACTCCTTTATAGCAAGGTTATTAGTCACACCTTTATTAAATTAATAAATCAATTAAACATTAATCTATTAAATTACTTTAACACATAAACAATTATAATTCTTTTTACAATTATAATTTCATTTAATCAACTAATATTTTAAACTACAATTTCTCATTTAAAATATTATTATTTATTTAAAACCACTATAAGCTCTCTAGCTTATTAATTAAATTAATTATTATAAAATCTCATAACAACTAATTTATTTAGCTCCTTAATTAATTAAACAACAAATAATTAATTAAATCACATCAATTCAATTGCCATAATTCGATAAATATTTAATATTACCAATAAATATTTAATATCTACTATTTAATTATTTATTCAACAAATAATTAAATACACCACATCACTCAAATTGAACAATTAATTATTCCATCAATAAACATATCCATTAAATATATATATAAATCAATAAATATTTATTATAACACTTTAAAATTATGGAATGTTACACCATTCATCCATATACTCATTAACAATACAGCTCAGTATGACATGTACTCCTTTGATGACTGCTTTGCTGGGTACCATCAAATCATGATTGCTGAAGAGGATCGTGAGAAAACTGCATTCATCACACCATGGGAAACCTTTTGCTACAGACGGTTGTCATTCGGCCTCATCAATGCTGGGGCTACCTATCAACGAGCCATGATGGCTCTTTTCCATGATCTAATGTATAAAGAGATAGAAATCTATGTGGATGACATCATTGTCAAGTCCCGAAGGAAGGAAGACCACCTAGATCATCTCAAAAAGCTCTTCAGCCAGTTGCGTAAATACAACTTGAAGCTAAACCAAGAAAAATGCGCCTTTGGTGTTAAATCAGGTAAATTTCTAAGATTCCTAGTAAGCCACAAATGCATTGAGCTGGATCCTACAAAAATCCAGGTCATCACGGAAATGGCCATACCCCAAATAGGGAGGGAAATACGAGGATTTTTGGGAAGAATCAACTTCATCAGCCGATTCATCTCTCAACTCACAGCAAATTGTGAGCTTATCTTCAAGTTGCTAAGGAAGAACTCCTCCAAGAAATGGAATGATAACTGTCAGAAAGCCTTCCTTGCAATCAAAGAGTAGCTAATCAAAGATCTTGTTTTGGTACCTCCCAAGGATTGTGTTCCCCTGTTTATGTACATGTCAATCAATGACATAGCCATGTGCTGCATGTTGGGACAAAAAGATGATAGAGGCCAAGAAAGCGATATATATTACCTCAGCAAAAGATTAAGCATCAGTGAACACAAGTACACTCTGATTAAGAAAACTTGTTGTGCTTTAGCATGGGCTTCAATGAGTTTACAACATTATCTCCATGGTCACACAACCCATCTCTTGTCCCGCGTGGATCCCCTCAAGTATGTGTTCATCAAACCCATGTTGTATTGTCGACTGTCCAAATGGAAGTTGATCCTAAAGCAATTTGACGTAATCTACATGACTCAAAAGTTTATCAAAGGTCAAGGAATTGCGGATCAACTGGCCTCCGCACCTTCAAGGGATTTCAAACCCTTAGAAACATACTTCCCCGATGAAGGGGTAATGACAGTTCAGCAACATCATCAAGACAATACACACCATCCATGGAAGATGTATTTTGATAGAGATGTAAACATGAAAGGTTTTGGAGCTGAAGCAGTTGTGGTATCCATTTCGGGGGAACAGTATCCCGTTGTCGTCAAATTGCAGTTTGCCAGCACCAACAACACAGCTGAGTATGAAGGTTGTATGGGCATCAGATGGTTAACTGTCTTTGGAGATTCCGAGTTGGTAATCAGATAAACCACTGGGATCTATCACACCAAAGAACTACATTTCGGGGGAACAGTATCCATGGGCGTCAGATGATTAACTGTCTTTGGAGATCCCGAGTTGGTAATCAGATAAACCACTGGGATCTATCACACCAAAGAACTACATTTGTTGCCTTACCATCGACAGGTTATCCAGATGGCTTCAGAGTTTGAAGAAATATCCTTCCTCCACATTCCTCGAAATAGGAATGACTTTGCGGATGCACTAGCAACTTTAGCCTCCTTAATCAACATACTTGGTAAGGAAGGCATACCAAACATCACATTTTCCCTGCAAAAAGCTCCAGCTTATGGGAACTACATTAGAAAAGTATCGGATGAACTGCCTCCCATCCAACCCCCTTGGTATCAAAATATCAACGAGTATCTATGAGATGGATCTACACCCGTTGAGGCAAGTCAGGCTAAAAGAAAGTAAATCCATAGAATGGCCATGAAATTCTACCTTAGTGGAGATGCACTCTACAAAAGAGATGCAGTATTAGGCTGTTATGCCCCCAAAATAGGTATACATCACCTATTCTGAGTCGCCAAATACATGGTATAGAATACAAATACAATCTTAAATATACAACATTAGCTGTGAGTTTTAATACAAATATTGTCTTGTAGACAGTATTCAAACTCAAAATAAGTCCTCAATACATTTATTAGCACACTATTTCATAGAATAGTGAGGACTACTAATGCTATCATCTAGACCGTCACTCCGTTCCCCGACTAGTCCCTGCTACGTTCTCATTTCCTGAAGAGAATAGTGAAAGTAAAAGGGTGAGCTCAACTAGCCTAGTAAGAAGTATTATAACTAAGATAATGCAGAATAAATTATCGTTAGCCTTCAACAGTGTTAAACTGATACAATATAACAAACATCAAGTTTAACTGCAACGGAACAAGCAAACCATTAAAAGAATCAAGTATAGAATAAAATCTACTGTCTTTTATGATCTAAAAGGTTTTTCATCACTTTTATTGCTGGGACTCAGATTAATAAATAATCCACATCATCCCTGCACTATGACCAAGGATATTTATTAGTATCACAACCATAAATTATCCATGCACTACGGGCCAAGGATATTCGTGTATTCATCAATGGTCATGATCATGCCAACAACTGTCCATCAATGCACTACGGACCAATGAGGACTTTTACCACATCATTTGTAATATTACGGTCATGATTATACCGAATAATCCATGGTCATAATCGTATGCACTACAGGCCACATATGACTTTCAACATAATATAAACATGAGGATGATGATAATGATATAAGAATTCAATTAAACAAATTCAATAATTAATTTATCCAGGAACCAATAACGTCCAAATTGTCAACATGATACTGCTTTATGGGGTAAAACTCAAGAATACTCGGAAGAATACTTTCATGAAAAGATACTGGATGAAGCTCAAATATCCAAGATATTCCACTAATTTAATGTAGTATAAAAGCCAAAACTTTAACCATATGAGTACAATAAAGAATGGAATAACAAAAGAAATCACCAGGCATGTGATAGACCACACAGATAGGTTATTCCAATAGAATAATAAATAACGGAACCAGGTCATGCGTAAACGCACAGACAGGATATTCTAACAGAATAATAAAGAATAGAATAACAACAGAATTCACCATGCATGGGATAGATCGCACTGACATGTTATTCCAACCGAATAATAAATAATGGAACCAGGCCATGCGTAATACGCATAGACATGATATTCCAACAGAATAATAAAGAATTGAATAACAGAAGAATTTCACCATGTATGCGGTATTTTGCATATACAGGTTATTCCAACAAAATAATAAGGAATGGAATAATAGAAGAATTTCACCATGTATGCGGTAATTCGCATATATAAGTTATTCCAACATAATAATAAGGAATGGAATAACAGAAGAATTTCACCAAGTATAGGGTAGTCCACATATATAGGTTATTCCGACATAATAATAAAGAATGGAATAATAAAAGTTCTCTTCATAATAATAAAGTTCTCTTCATCAGATAAACCACTGGGATCTATCACACCAAAGAACTACATTTGTTGCCTTACCATCGACAGGTTATCCAGATGGCTTCAGAGTTTGAAGAAATATCCTTCCTCCACATTCCTCGGAATAGGAATGACTTTGCGGATGCACTAGCAACTTTAGCCTCCTTAATCAACATACTTGGTAAGGAAGGCATACCAAACATCACATTTTCCCTGCAAAAAGCTCCAGCTTATGGGAACTACATTAGAAAAGTATCGGATGAACTGCCTCCCATCCAACCCGCTTGGTATCAAAATATCAACGAGTATCTATGAGATGGATCTACACCCGTTGAGGCAAGTCAGGCTAAAAGAAAGTAAATCCATAGAATGGCCATGAAATTCTACCTTAGTGGAGATGCACTCTACAAAAGAGATGCAGTATTAGGCTGTTATGCCCCCAAAATAGGTATACATCACCTATTCTGAGTCGCCAAATACATGGTATAGAATACAAATACAATCTTAAATATACAACATTAGCTGTGAGTTTTAATACAAATATTGTCTTGTAGACAGTATTCAAACTCAAAATAAGTCCTCAATACATTTATTAGCACACTATTTCATAGAATAGTGAGGACTACTAATGCTATCATCTGGACCGTCACTCCGTTCCCCGACTAGTCCCTGCTACGTTCTCATTTCCTGAAGAGAATAGTGAAAGTAAAAGGGTGAGCTCAACTAGCCTAGTAAGAAGTATTATGACTAAGATAATGCAGAATAAATTATCGTTAGCCTTCAACAGTGTTAAACTGATACAATATAACAAACATCAAGTTTAACTGCAACGGAACAAGCAAACCATTAAAAGAATCAAGTATAGAATAAAATCTACTGTCTTTTATGATCTAAAAGGTTTTTCATCACTTTTATTGCTGGGACTCAGATTAATAAATAATCCACATCATCCCTGCACTATGACCAAGGATATTTTTTAGTATCACAACCATAAATTATCCATGCACTACGGGCCAAGGATATTCGTGTATTCATCAATGGTCATGATCATGCCAACAACTGTCCATCAATGCACTACGGACCAATGAGGACTTTTACCACATCATTTGTAATATTACGGTCATGATTATACCGAATAATCCATGGTCATAATCGTATGCACTACAGGCCACATATGACTTTCAACATAATATAAACATGAGGATGATGACAATGATATAAGAATTCAATTAAACAAATTCAATAATGAATTTATCCAGGAACCAATAACGTCCAAATTGTCAACATGATACTGCTTTATGGGGTAAAACTCAAGAATACTCGGAAGAATACTTTCATGAAAAGATACTGGATGAAGCTCAAATATTCAAGATATTCCACTAATTTAATGTAGTATAAAAGCCAAAACTTTAACCATATGAGTACAATAAAGAATGGAATAACAAAAGAAATCACCAGGCATGTGATAGACCACACAGATAGGTTATTCCAATAGAATAATAAATAACGGAACCAGGTCATGCGTAAACGCACAGACAGGATATTCTAACAGAATAATAAAGAATAGAATAACAACAGAATTCACCATGCATGGGATAGATCGCACTGACATGTTATTCCAACCGAATAATAAATAATGGAACTAGGCCATGCGTAATACGCATAGACATGATATTCCAACAGAATAATAAAGAATGGAATAACAGAAGAATTTCACCATGTATGCGGTATTTTGCATATACAGGTTATTCCAACAAAATAATAAGGAATGGAATAATAGAAGAATTTCACCATGTATGCGGTAATTCGCATATATAAGTTATTCCAACATAATAATAAGGAATGGAATAACAGAAGAATTTCACCAAGTATAGGGTAGTCCACATATATAGGTTATTCCAACATAATAATAAAGAATGGAATAATAAAAGTTCTCTTCATAATAATAAAGTTCTCTTCATCAGATAAACCACTGGGATCTATTACACCAAAGAACTACATTTGTTGCCTTACCATCGACAGGTTATCCAGATGGCTTCAGAGTTTGAAGAAATATCCTTCCTCCACATTCCTCGGAATAGGAATGACTTTGCGGATGCACTAGCAACTTTAGCCTCCTTAATCAACATACTTGGTAAGGAAGGCATACCAAACATCACATTTTCCCTGCAAAAAGCTCCAGCTTATGGGAACTACATTAGAAAAGTATCGGATGAACTGCCTCCCATCCAACCCCCTTGGTATCAAAATATCAACGAGTATCTATGAGATGGATCTACACCCGTTGAGGCAAGTCAGGCTAAAAGAAAGTAAATCCATAGAATGGCCATGAAATTCTACCTTAGTGGAGATGCACTCTACAAAAGAGATGCAGTATTAGGCTGTTATGCCCCCAAAATAGGTATACATCACCTATTCTGAGTCGCCAAATACATGGTATAGAATACAAATACAATCTTAAATATACAACATTAGCTGTGAGTTTTAATACAAATATTGTCTTGTAGACAGTATTCAAACTCAAAATAAGTCCTCAATACATTTATTAGCACACTATTTCATAGAATAGTGAGGACTACTAATGCTATCATCTGGACCGTCACTCCGTTCCCCGACTAGTCCCTGCTACGTTCTCATTTCCTGAAGAGAATAGTGAAAGTAAAAGGGTGAGCTCAACTAGCCTAGTAAGAAGTATTATGACTAAGATAATGCAGAATAAATTATCGTTAGCCTTCAACAGTGTTAAACTGATACAATATAACAAACATCAAGTTTAACTGCAACGGAACAAGCAAACCATTAAAAGAATCAAGTATAGAATAAAATCTACTGTCTTTTATGATCTAAAAGGTTTTTCATCACTTTTATTGCTGGGACTCAGATTAATAAATAATCCACATCATCCCTGCACTATGACCAAGGATATTTATTAGTATCACAACCATAAATTATCCATGCACTACGGGCCAAGGATATTCGTGTATTCATCAATGGTCATGATCATGCCAACAACTGTCCATCAATGCACTACGGACCAATGAGGACTTTTACCACATCATTTGTAATATTACGGTCATGATTATACCGAATAATCCATGGTCATAATCGTATGCACTACAGGCCACATATGACTTTCAACATAATATAAACATGAGGATGATGACAATGATATAAGGATTCAATTAAACAAATTCAATAATTAATTTATCCAGGAACCAATAACGTCCAAATTGTCAACATGATACTGCTTTATGGGGTAAAACTCAAGAATACTCGGAAGAATACTTTCATGAAAAGATACTGGATGAAGCTCAAATATCCAAGATATTCCACTAATTTAATGTAGTATAAAAGCCAAAACTTTAACCATATGAGTACAATAAAGAATGGAATAACAAAAGAAATCACCAGGCATGTGATAGACCACACAGACAGGTTATTCCAATAGAATAATAAATAACGGAACCAGGTCATGCGTAAACGCACAGACGTGATATTCTAACAGAATAATAAAGAATAGAATAACAACAGAATTCACCATGCATGGGATAGATCGCACTGACATGTTATTCCAACAGAATAATAAATAATGGAACCAGGCCATGCGTAATACGCATAGACATGATATTCCAACAGAATAATAAAGAATAGAATAACAGAAGAATTTCACCATGTATGCGGAATTTTGCATATACAGGTTATTCCAACAAAATAATAAGGAATGAAATAATAGAAGAATTTCACCATGTATGCGGTAATTCGCATATATAAGTTATTCCAACATAATAATAAGGAATGGAATAACAGAAGAATTTCACCAAGTATAGGGTAGTCCACATATATAGGTTATTCCAACATAATAATAAAGAATGGAATAATAAAAGTTCTCTTCATGAATACGAAAGAAATAATACCCTAACCTTAGAAGAAACTGGATATAGGAGTAGTGAAGTAGCAGAATATTTTTCTTCTTTCTCTCTATAGTTTCTCTCTCTAGAGTTTTAATGAATTCGTAAGAAATAATGAAGGTATGAGCTTCTATTTATAGGAGAATTAACTAAATAGTAACGATATCATCAACGGTCCAGATTGATTTACTTTTAAATGGACGGTCCATATTGATTTACTATGTAGTATTAATAAAATATTGTAATAAAACAAAATCTTTTAAATAAAATATAATATATTCTATTTATAATCTAATAAAACGAATAACTTTATAAAAATATTCTGTTTTATATAAAAAAATTTACTATGAAAATACTATGTAAACACTATGCATAATAGAATATTATATATTCTATTTATAGTCTAATAAAATAAATAACTTTATAAAAGTATTTTGTTTTATATAAAAATATTTTACTACGCAAATACTATGCAGACACTATGCAAACACTATGCATAATAGAATATCATATATTCTATTTATAGTCTAACAAAATAAATAACCTTATAAAAGTATTCTGTTTTATATAAAAAGTTTTCTATTTTATTACATTTATAATAATAATAAAATAAAACTTATCACCTTTATTATAATTCACAATATTAATCGACCAGGTCATTCTCAGGAAAGAGGGGGCTTTCTAATAAGGATTTTTTCCTATTGGCGCGCAATTAGGTGATCAAGCCTCTCATTGGCAGAATTTCTAGACAACGTTAATATTGCAAATAATAATATGAATAACTTTGTCATCTCAATTATTGATTTAATAACATAACATATTATACAGATACTACTGTGATAATAATTGAATCAATAATATGAGAGATATGATACAGTAATTACTGTTGCAATAATTGAGTATAACTGAGTTACTTCTTACATAAGCATCAATAATCAATATCGTGTGCTACTATGCAACCACGCGCATTGTTGTACTTTTACTACCGAGTAGTTCAATAGTTTTAACGGTAACACTTTCGCCGTTATTTTTATAAAAAGATAATTCTGTCGTTTTCTTACTACGACAATACTTCCGTTGTGGGGTCCACCAATGATTATGCCGTTGTACGGATATTTCCCGACAAAAAGAATATTCTCCGACCAAACGAATATTATATAACAACTTGTATACTTTGCAAAATTTATAAATACTACCCACAACTATAACACTATCTCAAATCCACACCATAATATTAAAAAAATATTTCAAGAAAATTAAATTTTTATTCATAAAATCTGGGCTCTCACAATCTCCCCTCCTTATGAAATTTTGCCCTCAAAATTTACATACGCACCTGGTATGCCGAATAGGTGAGGATACCTTGACTTCACTTCAAATTCTAACTCTTGAGGTATAACCTTTGAGTGTCGAATTTAATCCTTCTTATCAAAGATTTTAACACGTATCTCCTAATATGTTAAATCTTCTACTATATCGTCCAATTCCAATTCAATAATGTGGTACGGGTCGTCCACATATTTATGTAACATCGATACATGAAAAATAATGTTATGAACACGTGACAAACTTGGCGATAAAACGAGTCTATAGGCCACAGTTCCTACTCGATCGAGGATTTCAAATGGGCCAATTAAATTGAGGGTTGAGATTTTCTCTCTTCGTCGATTCTTGCTTCTAGAATAACGCCCTCTTGAACCTTCTTCTTCACATTCATCAGATTCGGGTGTGTAGCTTGAGCGGCTTTAACTTTATCGATTAAAGTCGATTCTACTTGTATATTCGCCATCAGAACATGGGTCCCTGGAGTCTTTAACTCTATCTCCATCCAAAATGGGTTTTTACAAAATGGGTTTTTATGTTAACAACATCGCACTCTTAAATGCATACGATCTTCTACTCAACGCATCAGCTACCACGTTCGCTTTCTCACAATGGTATTGAATGGTACGATCGTAATCTTTAACCGCTCGAGCCAACGTCTTTGGCGCATTATACGTTCATTTTGGTTAAAGAAATATTTAAAGGTTTTAGAAATAGGTTTTGTACTAGGGTCAATACAAAATTTGATTTCACACTCTAGGGGTAGGCTAAGAAGTCTTCAAAAATACGTTAGGAAATTTATTAACAATAGAAATATCATTCAAAACTGTGACTCTCATCCAGGACTTGGATAGTACGTCACATTGATACCTATCAACTTGCCATCGTCATTCACAACATCCCCTACTGAAAGTTTGGCTTCTGTGCATTGCACACAAGGAAGTCAACAACGAAAGAATCGAGGCTCTTTATTTATGGCTTGATATGATAATGATCGACTTTAGTGGTTTGGTTGCTTGAATTCGCATAACAGGTTGGTTAGGAATATGAAAGCTAACCACCTTGTGAAAAGCTTGATGAGTAGTTAACCAATCGATTCCTAAAATCACAGCAAATGTAAGTATTTTTAAAGAGATAAGATCGATAGGTAACGTTAATGTGTCGATTTGAATCAACAAGATTTATAAATAGTGGAGGTAACGAAGGGCTTCTGCTAACGTAGTTTCAACTGATAAGTCAAAGTCTAACTTCTCATGAGTTAAATTTAAACATTGAGCGCAAGCAAGAGAGATAAAAGAATGGGTAGAGCCGGTATCTAATAAGGTATAGACATCGCAAGAATTTATAATTAATTAACATGTGCTAAATTCGTTTGGGTCACTCGCTTTTTGAGAAGTTATGAAAAATGCTCTTCCTGAAACCATCAACTTTGTTTTGTCTGTATCTGCCTTTAGTGCCACCGTCCCAGTTGGACTTGACTTTGGTGCACGACAAAATCGGGCTAGGTGACCTTCTCTTCCATAATTGTAGCATGCTTTGGATGGCATCGCGCAGTTTGGACTGATGTATCCCTCCCCTCCACATTTGAAGCATATGATAAGTGGTCGTTCTCCTTCCTTAACGACATATGTTGATGCTGACGTCTTTCCATCATTGTTGAATCTCCTCTTCTTGAAATGTCCATTCTTATTGTTTTAACCATGATTACCACCGAAGTGGTTACCATTTCTGGCATGTTGATTCCCTCCACGCTTGTTGTCACCGCTTCGATGACTGTTATCACTGGTATTATCATTTTGTCGGCTGCTCTCTTTTGGTTGGGTTGACTCATTATCGCGCTCCAATAACTAAGCCCTGTTAACAACGTCTGAATACAAACACAGTTTGTGAGAGATAAGATAGTGACGTATCTCAGGTTTCAAACCTCTTAAAAACATTCTCTCTTCTCACTATCAACCAAATGGAACGCAAACCGGGACAACTCGGCAAACTTGGCTTCGTACTGCGACACGGTCATGTTGTTTTGCTCCAGCTTGATGACCTCTACCTCTTTCATGTGACGAATACTTTCGAGAAAGTACTTGTCGTTGAACAATTCTTGGAACTTCTCCCAAGACATCTTCAGTGAGGTAGGTTGAGCACACTTTACAGATTCCCACCAGTAATCTGTCTCTGCCAGTAACATGAAGGTGGCAAAGGGAACCTTTTGCTCCGTAGAGCATCCCAAGACATCAAATATCTTGTTGATCTGCTTTATCCATGTCTTCGCCTTAAGTGATTTTGGCTCTCCAAAAAACTCCGGTGGTCCCAGCTCCTTGAACTGCTTAGTGGTGACCGTCCGAGAGTTGCCAGTGTTTCCACCTCCATTTTGGACAGGAGCCGCTCTTGCCTGATGTTGCATGAATTGCATAAAGCCTCTGAATATTCCATTGTTCATCATTTGGTCAGTGTTGTTGTTTGCATAAGGATTGTCGCCTTCCTGATGCATATTATCCTGATAATTGATCTGTGGAAACTCAACGGTCTCCTGTGCTCCATTGATATTCTCAACATTCTCGGATGTCATTTTCAAATACTACCACAAAACAAGGGTTAATTAACACATCGCATATTATTCCTATACTCTGACCGACCAATTAAATACCAAATAAACTTAGATAGGTCATACTAGCGAAAGAATTCCCCGTCTCTCCTCTCCTAGTCCTTATCTCACATCTCAGCCAGGGATCATATCCCTAAGCTTTGATACCAACTGTGATGCCCCCAAAATAGGTATACATCACCTATTCTGAGTCACCAAAAAAATGGTACAGAATACAAATACAATCTTAAATATACAATATGAGCTGTGAGTTTTAATACAAATATTGTCTTCTAAACATTATTCAAACTCAAAATAAGTCCTCAATACATTTATTATCACACTATTTCATAGAATAGTGAGGACTACTAATGCTATCATCTGGACCATCACTCCGTTCCCCGACTAGTCCCTGCTACGTTCTTATTTCCTAAAGAGAATAATGAAAGTAAAAGGGTGAGCTCAACTAGCCCAGTAAGAAGTATTATGACTAAGATAATGCAGAATAAATTATCGTTAGCCTTGAACAGTGTTAAATTGATACAATATAACAAATATCAAGTTTAACTACAGCAGAACAATCAATCCATTAAAAGAGTCAAGTAGAGAATAAAATTTACTATCTTTTATGATTTAAAAGGTTTTTCATCACTTTTATTGCTGAGACTCAGCTTAATAAATAATCCACATCATCCATGCACTACAGCCAAGGATATTTATTAGTATCACAACCATAAATTATCCATGCACTACGGGCCGAGGACATTCGTGTATTCATCAATGGTCATGATCATGCCAACAACTGTCCATCAATGCACTATAGGCCAATGAGGACTTTTACCACATCATTTATAACATTACGGTCACGATTATACCGAATAATCTCTGGTCATAATCATACCAAGTCAATCTATGCACTACAGACCACATATGACTTTCAACATAATATAAACACGAGGATGATGACAATGATATAATAATTCGATAAAACAAGTTCAAGAATTAATTTATCTAGGAACCAATAACGTCCAAATTGTCAACATGATACTGCTTTGTGGGGTAAAACTCAAGAATGCTTGGAAGAATATTTCCATGAAAAGATACTGGATGAAGCTAAAATATCAAGGATATTCCACTAATTTCATTGAGTATAAAAGCCAAAACTTTAACCATCTGAATATAATAAAAATGGAAAAATAAAAGAAATCACCAGGCATGCGATAGACTGCACAGACAAGTTATTCAAACAGAATAATAAATAAAGAAATCAGGTCATGCGTAAACGCACAGACAGGATATTCCAACAGAATAATAAAAAATGGAATAACAACATAATTCACCATGCATGCGATACACCGCACAGACAGGTTATTCCAACAGAATAATAAATAATGGAACTAGGTCATGCGTAATACGTACAGACAGGATATTCTAACAGAATAATAAAGAATGGAATAACAGAAGAATTTCACCACGTATACGGTACTTCGCATATACAGGTTATTCCAGCAGAAGAATAAAAAATGAAATAACAGAAGAATTTCACCATGTATGCGGTACTTCGCATATATAGGTTATTTCAACAAAATAATAAAGAATGAAATAACAGAATAATTTCACCAAGTATAGGGTAGTCCACGTATACAGGTTATTCAAACATAATAATAAAGAATGGAATAACAGAAGTTCTCTTTATGAATACGAAAGAAATAATACCCCGTACCTTAGAAGAATCTGGATATAGGAGTAGTGAAGTAGTAGAATACTTTTTTTCTTTCTCTCTCTAGAGTTTCAGTGAATTCGTAAGAAATAATGAAGGAATGAGCTTCTATTTATAGGAGAATGGACTGAATAGTAATTAATTGATGAACGGTCCAGATTGATTTACTTTTAAACGGACGGTCCATATTTATTTACTATGCAATATTAATAAAATATTCTAATAAAACAAAATCTTTTAAACAAAATATAATATATTCTATTTATAATCTAATAAAACGAATAACTTTATAAAAGTATTTTATTTTATATAAAAAAGATTTTACTATGTAAACAATATGCAGTCACTATGCAAACACTATGCATAATAGAATATTATATATTCAATTTATAGTCTAATAAAATAAATAACTTTATAAAAGTATTTTATTTTATATAAAAAGATTTTACTATGCAAATACTATGTAGACACTATGCAAATACTATACATAATAGAATATCATATATTCTATTTATAGTCTAATAAAACAAATAACTTTATAAAAGTATTTTGTTTTATATAAAAAGTTTTCTATTTTATTACATTTATAATAATAATAAAACAAAACTTATCACCTTTATTATAATTTACAATATTAATCGACCAGGTCATTCCCAGGAAAGAGGGGGCTTTCCAATAAGGATTTCTCCCTATTGGCACAATTAAGTGACCAAACCTCTCCTTGGCAGAACTTCTAGACATCGTTAATATTCCAAATAATAATATGAATAACTTTGCCATCTCAATTATTGATTTAATAACATAACATATTGTACAGATGCTGCTGTGACAATAATTGAATCAATAATATGCGATATATGATACAACAATTACTGTAGTAATAATTGAGTACAACTGAGTGACTTCCTACGTAAACATCAACAATCAATACTGTGTGCTACTATACAAACACGCGTATTACTGTACTTTTACTACCGAGTAGTTCAACAGTTTTAACGGTAACACTTTCGCCGTTATTTTTATAAAAAGATAATTCTGTCATTTTCTTACTACGACAATACTTCCATTGTGGGGTCCACCAATGATTATGCAGTTGTACGGATATTCACCGATAAAAAGAATATTCCCCGACAAAACGAATATTATATAACAACTTGCATACTTTGCAAAATTATAAATACTACTCACAACTATAACACTATCTCAAATCCACACAATAATATTTAAAAAAAATATTTCGAGAAAATTAAATCTTTATTCATAAAATTTGGGGTCTCACATAGGCCTTCTCAGATGTCTAGACAAAGACCAAGCTCAGAGGCTCATGGATGAAATACATGGTGGAGTATGCGGCCCACACATGAGCGGCCCTCTACTTGTCAAGAAGATCCTAAGAACAAGGCATTTATGGCTCCCTCTCAAGGCTGACTATGATGATCACATCAAGAGATGTTATCAATGCCAAATTCATGGGAATGCTATCCACGCCCCTTCAAGGGAGCTCCACAATATGAGTTCGCCCTAGCCCTTCTCAATGTGGGGAATGGACATGGTCGGGCCCATCAAGCCCAAAGCCAACAATGGTCATCGATTTATCTTCACCATGATCAACTACTTCACCAAATGTGTAGAAGTAGCCTTTTCTCCCATTGTTACTAAAGAGGTGATCATTGGTTTCATCAGAAATAATGACATTTTTTGATATGGACAACCAGAGATGATTGTATTAGACAATGCCAAAAACCTCAACAACGAAATGATAGAGGAGTTATAAAGTAAATTCCACATCAAACATCTCAACTCCATCATCTATTGTCCAAAGAAGAATGGTGCTGTTGAAGTGGCTAATAAGAATATCAAAATGATCATGCAAAAGATTTTTTCCAATCACAAAGGATGGACTGACTTGTTGCCTCTGACTCTATTAGCCTACAGAACGTCAATGTAAAGGAAAATTTTCCCCAAACTGGGAAGGCCCGTTTGTTGTCAAGGAGGTATTGACAGGAGGTGCCCTTAAATTACAAGAGATGGATGGCGAGAAATTTTCCCAACTCATCAACTCAGACACCGTGAAACACTACTATGTCTGAAGTTACTTGCAAACCAGCTATAGACACTCAAAATTTTCTGTACACCTGTCACTAACATTGCAGGAGAGCAGATTCATTTTTTAAGAGTGAACCCTGAAAGACGATCCATATACATGCCGGATACTACCGGAAGTTCAGCATCAACCCCGGATCGCAATCTGGGAGTAACAATTCCAATCTCAGAGATAACCCCGAGGCATGCAGATACAATACCGGAACACACACCGAAGAAGACCGATTAATCTCGGAGATAACCCCGAGGTATCCAGTCTCAGTCCCAACCATGGGAATAGCCACTAACCTTGGTGATAACCCCAAGGAATGCAATTTCGGCGATAACCCCGAAAATGCTTGTTACAAATGCAACTAGCTTCAATCTCGACGCTGACAATGAGATCCACTTTACCAGCCCGACGATAACATCGGAAAGACAGACACACCTCAAAGATGATAATGAGGACCTTCAACAAATTACAGCAGTCCAATCTCAGCGAAGCTGAGCAACGCCTGCTTTATCACCCCAATCCGATGATAACACCGGTGAGGGGCAACATCGTCATCTGACCGACACGATGTCACGCCACGTCGTCTCAACATAGCTACGCAACAATGTCCCATAAGATTAACCAATCCCGAGTGACTATTGAAGCTTGAAGACCGGAAGGCACCGTCCCATCTTCAATGACTTCGCATAAACTCTAATCACATGCCATCGTACAACTCTCGACAACGGCGGTCCGAAATAGGTTCTGTATACCTCAAACAGATGCTCGAATTGCACTTCTAAAAGTTTGAGTGGACATTACAGTGCCCGAATGCACGTACTTCTAGACGACCCGAGCCAAAAAACTTGGGCCCACCCGGGTTGCCTCTAGTACACCTGTGGCTGAGCCGCCGCTACACCCGCGGCTCCATCCTATATAAATAGAGGGCTTGGGGTGGTTATTTTGTAAGAGAAAACGGTGAGGAAGCCCTGCCCAATTTGCTCTGCACTCATCCCAAGCAGTGTACTTTCCCCTTTTAAACACCTGTGAGCTCATATATAGCCCTTTTGTACCTACAAAAGTCTGTGTTTACTCACTCTAAAGATATAGAAGTCTTCTTTGGCAGCCCACTTTAAGCCTTCTCACACACTTTAGAGTCCTTCTCTTCATCGTTGCACACACCCTTCTACACGTTGAGAGTCGTGTTACTTGCTTTTGCCCGGACTTCGGTCCGTGGTTTCATTCCAATCTGTATATTATATATATATATATATATATATATATATATATATATTGACTAATATTATCGAGTTATGCCTCGATTGAGCCTAGACTTCGGTCTGGAGCATTTATTTGCTTTCCTATATATATATTTATATATATGAACTGTGTGTCGAACTCTGTTCGATGAGCCTAGACTTCGGTCTAGAGCGTTTACCTGCTTTAATAAATATACTTATATATATTATCTGTGGTCGAGCTCTATTTGATGAGCCTGAATTTTACATCCGGAGCGTTTACCGGCTTTAATATATATATATATATATATATATATATATATATATATATATATATATATATATATATATATTATATGTGGTCGCACTCTGTTCGATGAGCCTGAATTTTACATCAAGAGCGTTTACGTGCTTTAATATATATATACTTATATATATTAACTGTGGTCGAACTCTGTTCGATGAGCCTGGATTTTATATCCGGTACGTTTACATGCTTATATATATATATATATATATATATATATATATATATATATATATTTATATTTTGTCCCACCTGGAGTTTATTTCGTGGTGGTTGACCGTTTGTACGGCTTTCTGTACATTTCGTCCCACCTGGAGTTTACTTTGTGGTGGTTGATCGTTTTTACAGCTTTCTGTACATTTCATCCCGCCTGGAGTTTCCTCCGTGGGGGTTGATAGCTTTTACAGCTTTATTTTTATTTCCGATCCCCAATGGATATACTTCGTGGTTGGTGATCATGTCTATATATATATTTACAGCTTTTATATATATACCTGCTTACTGCTTTCATATAAATTGTAGTATTCTATGCACCTATGAATCATGTGGTCACAGATTCATCCCATTGGATCTAGATTCGGTTCCCGTGATGGACATTTTCAGCTGTAAGCAGCTTGTAAATTATTTTGTGATGTTTGGATTTTCTCAGATGGTTTACATACCCACGAGGAATTCAACACGTTTTTTACATTATTTTCGTACGGATGCCTCGCATCTGTCAAATAAAATCAATCCAGCATAATACAAAATAAAATGGGAGTGTAAAAGGTCTCAATTACTATTGAGCATCAGGGTTTGAAAAACCTCTTTTATAAAACATCACTGCTATATCTTGCTTAAAATTGAATTTTTACATAAAATTCAAACCCTGTGTATATAGGTGCGAACGAGGCCTCGCACTACTTCCAAATAACAGCACATTGACCCACACACACACATTCAGATAACAGTTTCTTGAAAAAAGGCGGTTAGCGTGGTAACACGGATGTCGGGGGGTGCCTAACACCTTCCCTCCGCATAACCAAGTCCCCGGACCCTAATGAATCTCGGTTTCACCGACCCGTTTAGTAGTGTCACATCACTGGGTCAATGTACAAACCTTTTCTCGGTTGTGTTGGTACAACCAGTTAAAAAACCAACTGGCGACTCTTATAGTCCAATCGTCGACATTATACATGTCGGACCTTTTTCACTAGTTTTTTCAAACAAGTCTCACCTAAAATGAGACCACCAAAAAATAAGTAACGGAAAGGGACAATTAAAAATTCTGACGTTGACAGGTGGCGACTCTGCTGGGGACTCCAGTAAGAGGACTTAAGCCGCTATTATAATTTTTTCAAAATTGTTATCTGCTTATGTGTGGATGTTGCATTTACATTTTATGATGAATGTGTACGAATGTATTTCCTAACTTAGTGCTTCGCACTATAAATTGCCTGTGATCTTAGTGCTTCGCACTATAAACTGCTCATGATATTAGTGCTTCACACCATATCTGCTTGTTATATTAGTGCTTCGCACATGTCATCCTGTCATATGGTGACACGCGATGTATGTGAATGTATGTTGTGTGGTCCCTCCACCAGGAGGCTATCCCGTCGGTGTTTGATTGCTGGACTCGTGAGAAGACTAATTCTCCGAGGCTCAGGAAAGGCACCACCCAAATTCGCTCCAGTTGAAAGACCGTATTAACTTCCCGTCAAGTAGATTGCGATGATTTAGGAACCTTCATGCCAAAATGCCGCGAGAGTAACCTAAGATAGGTCAGCCTCTGATAAACCCAACACGGAGGAAAGTCTCTTCATGCTCTCATTTCAAATACTTGTAATTATCGTCCATATCTATCTCCATGTAATGAGAAATATGAAGATATGTGTACACATACATGCTATAAACAGCTGACATCTGTTTTGCAGGATAAAATTCCTAAACTGGACACATCGCATCACATGTTATTATCCACCCTAAAGACTAAACTGTTCAAGTCTTTTATAGGGAATCAATCGGACCTATCACCCGCTCAAAGTCCAAAAAGGCAACAACCCTACAGTCAATCATGTCGTCATCCGACCAGACTTAACTTAATCCAATTTCTCGCACAGAATTCGACGGATTAAGCAAACAGATTACAGATTTGGCTGTTCTATTAAAAGAATTACACCAATCTACGCAGGGTCAGAAAATACCCATACATGCTGAATCCTCCATACAAGGAGGAACCCAGGTCGTTACAATACCTGAACTACAGTTGGATCCGACCAACAAAACTCATGATGTTGCCCATCCCAATGGCGACCCAGACACTGGTGACATCAAAAAGAAAGTCCTCTAAATGGAAGAGACCCTTCGCACTATCAAAGGAATTGGAACACACGGGAGTGTTTCATATGCTGATTTGTGAATTTTTCCTGGTATTCATTATCAAGAAAAGTTCAAGACTCCTGACTCTGGAAAATATGACGGGTTAGGAGATCATTACACACATCTAAAGGTGTGTATTGGAGAACTGGGATCTTATGCAGAGGATGAAAAACTCAGAATGCAACTGTTCCAAAAAAGTCTAACTGGAGAAGCCCGCTCGTGGTACACAAGATTAGACAATTCAAAGACCCATAGTTTGGAAGAGCTAGCACACGCTTTCCTCACCCAATACAACTTTCAATCTCAAATGGCTCCTGATCGGTATCAAATTACCAAGATCAAGAAATAGTCTAATGAGTCTTTCAGATAGTATGCTCAGAGGTAGAGACGCCTGGCTGCCCAAGTTAGTCCTTCCATGACAGAATCAGAGATGATCACGACTTTCATAAACATACAAGAAGCACCTTTCTATGAAAGAGTTTTAGCCGGCATCGGCAAACCATTTTCTGAAATGGTCAAACATGGGGAGATGGCTGAAATGAGATTGAAATTCGGAAAGATTCAAGACCTAGCTGCACTTAAAGCGGTTGCTGATCACATCTAATCTGGAAATTATGGGAACAACCCCCGGAGGGTCCATAAAAAGAAAGAAAAGGATGTTTCCCTGATACTACAGGGTCAAAAAGACAGTCAAAACATGCCTATCCACAGGAGAAATTACACTCCCTTTCAAGCACAGTCTTCAAACACTCAAGTACCAAAAGGTGGAGAAGTCAAACGACCTCGAGTATTCACACCCTAAGGGGACACCCTCGAGAACATTCTCAATCTTCTAACAACACAGAAGAAAATCATGCATCTTCTTCCACCAGCCAGCCCTAATGGACGGGGTTTTAATGCTGCTCGAAAATGTGCTTATTATGCCGGGGCACCTGGACACGATACTCAGGATTGTTCGGCCTTGAAACACAAAATCCAAGACCTGATAGACAACATGGAAATCTTGGTCACCAAACCCGATCAACCTCACGTTCAAGACAACCCTCTTCCTCAACACAAGGAAGAAGAGGTCAACATGATTAATTGGAGCAGTGGACAGAGTTCCAATTTTAGCTGTGAATCCTCCCAGACCCCCAAAGATGGTGATGATAGATGTGATTATGCCAAGTTCCAATTCACAATGGAACGAAAGATGAAAGCTTTCTGTAAACAAATTGAGCAATTAGCAAAACTGATGACTTATCAGCATCAAGTGACTCGTCAGCTAATTAGCCAGGAGCATGCCAGTCTCCTACCTATTGTCATGAATATTCCCTCTTCACTTTCAGAAAATGAAATGCTGGAAGACAAAGTGACGAAGAGAGCGAATGCTAAGGCCCGTCGGGATTTTGCCAACAAAAAGGAATTCACATATTTGGGCCAACCTATGGAGGAAATCATTCATATGTTAATCAATGAAGGAAGAATTAGTTCCCTTCTACCTCCAATCAACCCCCGTTCAGGACGATACAACTCTGAGGGACTATGTCAATATCATTCTCAATCTCACAGTCACAGCACAGAAGAATGACGGGCACTCTGCCACCTTATTCAAAATTTAATCGACAGTGGCGTACTGCGTCTGGCAGATAACGACACTGTGTTACGGGAAAGTGAAGATTCGTATCCTACTAAGTGGAAGAGTGTAGTAGCAGTCATATCCACTGAAAGTGATGGGGTTAACAAATCACTTGTCATGCCAGTAATTCAACTCAAGGGAATCAACAATCCTTTGAAAGTGGCCGCTCCCGAGCTAATCAACTTGCCGTGCAGAGCACAATATCCTATTATTAGCTTGAGCGCAGTTCCGTGGAATTATGGAGAAGGTGAATGATCCACCTCACATACAATTGCTGCAGTGGCGAAGGAAAATCCACTATATCTTCCCCAACGGGTAATAAAGCCTGTCATCAAGTCTAAGGGGAAAGTACCCATTGAGAAGATTGAAAATTACCTCCGCACTATGGGCCATAATGAAGCCAAGGTGGTCTTAAGCTTGAAAGAAGCTCCACAACAGATATCAATCTTGGACTTGGTCTTGACTTCTGAGAATCACCGGAAGGTCTTATTAAAGGTTTTAGAAGAAACCTATCTACTGACATTAGTTGATACGAAAAAGTTTCAACATCTGGTTGATCAAATTTTCATCAACAATGTGATATCCTTTCTGAATATTGGAACGCCATACCCAATACCATGCTATTGGAACGCCACTACCCGAACCCCAGATTTCTGCCGAGGTAATGTCGGCCACGCAAGAAATGATGTTGTTGGGTTATAAACCGGGACAAGGGTTGAGTAAAGACTGCCAGGGTGTTAGGTACCCTATTCGCTTAACCAAACAAATTGGGACAGCTAGACTAGGCTATTCTGCCAGCTCTAGTCATAGGAATCCTCATAAGCAACAGTAGATTCCTTCAGCTTCGACCATGCGGCGTTTAGCTTTGCCTTCAAGCTCCGAGTCCGCACAACCTCCCATAAAGGTGTCAGCCAATATAATGGCAATATTATTTCCCAAGCCGGTACCGGTGAAGGAGAAAGAAATCTTTGTTCCAGATCTCGCAGTGGAGGAAGAGGAACAAAGAATCAAGCAAGACGTCATCAGGATGATGTCCGGCATACGCATCATCATTCATGATGAGCATCCCAACAGATATACCCCAGACGATGATTGCCCAGGCGTAACGACTATCATTCGGGACAGAGAAGATGATGATAATCCCTCTATCACTGCGGTTCACCCGGAATTTGCTCTTGCCAATTGGAACAGCATTCCTTGCATTGGTCGTCAAGGGTAAAGCGGGCAGAAACTCTTTCTACCATGTAGATATAATAACTGCTTACTTTTCTGTATAGTATTAGCGGTTTATTTTGCCAGTATATGCTAACACTGTGTATGATCAACACATTTCATATATACTAAGTGAAAGCATATTTTGTTTCAGGACTCTGAATTTAGATGTGCCTGTGCTTGCTGATACGATGCCTCTTCTCCACAAGGATTGTACCGTTGATGTAGAGATGAATTCAACCTTGGTGGATATACCATATGACATTGAGGTGCCTCCAAAAATTCAAGAATGGGTCAAAGACAAACCTAAACTCAACCTTGATCAAACTACTCCTTTCAATCTTGGAACCTTAGAAAACCCTAAGTTAATCCAGATTGGTTCAGACCTTACCCCAAACCAACAGAATGACATGGTTACGCTACTAACCCAGTTCCAGGATGTGTTTGCATGGTCTCATGAAGATATGGTGGGTTTGTCCACTGACATTGTCCTTCATCGCATTCCCATCAAAGAGGGATTCAAGCCAGTCAAGCAAAAGCTCAGACGATTGAAACCTGAATGAAGTTTAAAGGTGGAAGAAGAAATTGTGAAACAATTTTAAGCCGGCATCATAATGGTGTCTACATATCCTGAGTGGATATCCAACATCGTCCCCGTTCTGAAATCGGGAAGGAATGTGCGAGGTTGTGTGGATTACAGAGATCTGAATAAAGCTTGCCTCAAAGACAGCTTTCCCGTGCCATTTATCCACGCTCTCATTGACAATACTGCGCAATACGACATGTACTCCTTTGCAGATTGCTTTACGGGGTATCATCAGATCATAGTTGCCGAGGAAGATCGTGAAAAAACTACTTTCATCACTCATTGGGGAACTTTTTGCTATAGACGGTTGTCATTCGGCCTCATCAATGCTGTAGCTACGTATCAACGAGCTATGATGGCTCTTTTCCACGACTTAATGCATAAAGAGATTGAGATCTATGTGGATGACATTATTATCAAATCCTGAAAGGAGGATGACCATATAGACCATCTCAGGAAATTGTTCAACAGGTTGCGTAAGTACAACTTGAAGTTGAATCCTGCTAAGTGCGCCTTTGGCGTTAAATCAGGCAAGTTGCTAGGATTTCTAGTTAGCCACAAAGGGATAGAGCTGGATCCTACAAAAATCCAAGCCATCACTGAAATGCCCATTCCTCAGATAGAAAAGGAAATACGGGGATTTTTGGGAAGAATCAATTTCATTAGTAGATTTATCTCCCAACTCACAACAACCTGTGAGCCGGTCTTCAAGCTGTTAAGGAAGAACTCCTCCATGAAAGGGAATGAGGAGTGCTAGAATGCCTTCCCTACAATCAAGAAACAGCTAATCAAAGCTCCCATCTTGGTACCACCCAGGGATGATGTTCCCCTGTTTATGTATCTGTCCGTAAGTGACAATGCCATGGGCTGCGTGCTGGGACAGAAGGACGATAGAGGCCTAGAACGAGCTATCTATTACCTCAGCAAAAGATTCAGCAGCAGTGAACACAAGTACACTCTGATCGAAAAGACGTGTTGTGCTTTAGCATGGGCTACCATGAGGTTACATCATTATCTCCATGGTCACACAACCCATCTCATATCCCGCGTGGATCCTCTTAAGTACGTGTTCAGCAAACCCATACTGAATTGTCGACTGTCCAGATGGTAGTTGATCCTACAACAATTTGACATCGTATATGTGACTCAAAAGTCCATCAAAGGTCAAGAAATTGCGGATCAACTGGCCGCCACACCATCAGGGGATTTCAAACCCTTGGAGACATATTTTCCCGATGAAGGAGTAATGACAATTCAGCAACACCATCAGTACGATACACGCCAAATGTGGAAGATGTATTTCGATGGAGCTATTAATATGGAAGGTTCTGGAGCTGGAGCAGTTCTAGTATCTGATACGGGAAAGCAGTATCCCGTCGCCGTCAAATAACAGTTTGTCAGCACCAACAATACGGCTGAGTATAAAGGCTGTCTTATTGGGCTAAAACTTGCCCATTCAATGGGCATCAGGCGGTTAACTGTCCTTTGAGATTTGGAGTTGGTAATCAGACAATCGACCGGAATTTATCAAACCAAGGAACTACATTTGCTGCCTTACCATCGACAGGTTTTAAAGATGGATTTGGTTTTCGAAGAAATATCCTTTCTACACATTCCTCGTAATAGGAATGATTTCGCAGACGCGTTAGCAACTTTGGCATCCTTGATTCGCATATCAGACAAGGAACATTTAACAAGCGTCACAATTTCCCAGCACAAGGCCCCAGCCTACGGGAATTACGTTGGAGAAGTATCGGATGAGCTACCTCCCATCCAACATCCTTGGTATCAGCATATCAAGAAATATTTACGAGATAGATCTACACCCGCTGAGGCGAGCCCGACTGAGAAATGGTGGATCCACCGATTTGCTATGAAATTCTACCTGAGTGGAGATGCACTCTACAAAAGAGATGCAGGATTAGGTCTCCTCAGATGTTTAGACAAAGATCAAGCCCAAAGGCTTATGGATAAAATCCATGACGGAGTCAGTGGCCCCCAGATGAGTGGCCCCCACATGAGTGGCCCCCTCCTTGTTAAGAAAGTCCTCAAGACGGAACATTATTAGCTATCTCTCAATGATGATTGCAATGACCATGTCAGGAGATGCTATCAGTGTCAGATTCATGGGAATGCTATACACGCCCCTCCACGAGAACTTCAGAATATGAGTTCACCTTGGCCCTTCTCAATGTGGGGAATGGACGTTATCGGACCCATTGAGCCTAAAGCCAGTAATGGTCATCGATTTATCATCACCATGATCGAGTACTTCACCAAGTGGGTAGAAGCAGCCTCCTTCCCCAGGGCTACTAAAGAAGTCATCATTGCTTTCATTAGAAACAATGTCATTTGTCGATATGGACAATCATAGGTGATTGTGTCCGACAATGCCAAGAACCTTAACAACAAAATGATGGAGGAATTATGCAGTAAATTCCACATCAAACACCTTAACTTAGTCATCTATCGTCCGAAGATGAATGGTGCTGTTGAAGCGGCTAACAAGAACATCAAGAGGATTATGCAAAAGATGTCCACCAATCACAAAAATTGGCCTAACCAATTGCCTCTGACTCTGTTAGCCTACAGAACCTCAATGCGCACTTCCACTGGGGCAACCCCCTACGCCCTTAACCTATGGGATGGAAGCAGTGATCCCCATATAAGTTGAGATGGAATCCCTCAGAGTATTGATAGATGCTCAGTTGGATGAAGACCAATGGATACAAGATGGGTATCACCAATTGTCTCTAATAGACGAAAGACGAACCGCGACGATCTTCCATGGTCAGTTATATCAGCAAAGGATCGCCCGATCCAACAACAAAAAAGTCCGACTACGGTAGTTCAGACAACATGACTTGGTTTTGAAGAAAATACTGGACAACCAAGATCACTCTAAGGGAAAATTCGCTCCTAACTGGGAAGACCCGGTTATTGTCAAGGAAGTATTGACAGGAGGCACTCTCAGATTATAAGAAATGGACGGCGATAAATTTCCACAACTCATCAACTCAGACGCCGTGAAACGGTACTATGTCTGAAGTTACCCTCAAGTAAGCATCCTGGTGGTAGACCATCAGGTCACCAGTCATTCCGGTTCTTTAAACCTTTACCACAAACAACTTTTCTACACTTTGCCCCTCAGGGAAACATACCTTTCAAGCCAGCAGCCTGGCTTTATCCTTTGCGTTACTATAACTTAGGTCATCCCACCGTGGATTGAACCTCTTACATATACAGTTTGGCTACCCATACCTTGGATCAAACTTTTCACTTGCAGTTTATCCTCAACCCAGGATTAAACTCTCTCCTCCCCGCACTCTGACCTGTACATGGGATTAAGCTTTTCATCTCGCCTTGAGGGGCGAACTACGTCGACCTGATCTCCTCTTCAATAGGAGTACGTAGGCAACCATTTCATATGGCCCAGTCGAAATAAAACAAAAACAACAAAAATATTCCTACACCATTCCTGCCACATACAGCGTTGAACCTCTTACACCAGGTTCGAACTACGCAGACCTGATCTCCTCTTCAACAGGAGTACGTAGGCAACCATTCATGGTGCGGTCTCACCCCCTACCAAAACACAAACCCTTGTCAGTTGGTACTGGGATCATCCTTCAATCCACTACATTTCATTCGGCTTTAGACCAAAGGGATAGAATTACCTGAACTCCTCCCAAATAGGAGATTTGGCGACCATTTAAGCGGCAGTTGTACCTCGAAGAGCAACATCAATCCATAAGAGATGGAATTAACTAGGCTTCTCCTAAATAGAAGTGTTGGCGACCATCTATGGTGCGGTCAATCTCAAAGAGGAAAGCCACACTCCTCTCCTCATTTCCATACAGTAACCAGTCCCAAGATACCAAGAGATGGTAGGGATATATACAGATCGATGATTCATTCTGAACTATCCAGAGACAACTCAATGTCCATCCACCGAGAAGGAATTCAGAATACATCACAAGCCCTGAAGCAGCAGGCAAAATATCAAACAAGCAGCAAGGCATATCAAAAAGGGAAGTGATCAAAAATATATTTCCTTATCATATATATAATGATGTTTGATATACAAAATGTAAACTGTACATGACAAAATGGCTAAGCTAGTCTGTGCAGGAAAATACAAGATTATCTACAAGTCAGGGTATACGCGAGCTAACAAGCCCAACATGGCATCCCACTTAGAAGATGTAGGTAAAGTTGTGGTCTCCTGCATGAGAATATCCATACGACTCAACAGATCTGTAGCCATCTGCATGGTGACCATATGATCATCAATATATGTGCTCATCTCTGCGATCATGCCAGTGGTAAGGGACCTCACTGCAGTACTATCTGTGACGGCTACATCCCGGGCTGATATGGCGATATCCCGCTCAACTATCACTGCATCTCTGGCTGATATAGCCTCATCTCGCTCAACGACGGCGGCATCTCTGCTAGCCAAGACCTCGTCTCTCTCCAATAGAGCGGCCTCCCTCCCATCAAGAGCAGTCGACATCATAGATCGAATCTGATCTCTCTCAAAGGTCATCAGATGAAGACTCTGCTCTAAGTACTGTGCCGAGTGCTAAATCACAACAGTACTGGTACTAGGAGAATCCGAAAGAAATGCTGGCAACTCAGCAATGGGCTCGTCCTCGATGTAGGTATCAATGTCCTCCATGGGCTCTACATCATCTAACTCGCTCTTCGGTACTGCAAATACTGCTGCTGCCGATAAAATCTTTGTCTCCATCCACGCGGAATACTCTGCGGAATAACCAGGATGACTGACAGAAAAAGTCGCTATCTCACGCCGATCCCAGCAGGCGTATACCCGAGATCGGTCCTCTGCTGAGAGGTACCGAGAAGCTGAACGCTGACCTGTCGCCCCCTCAAAAGGATGAAAATCCTGGAACTGGTCGAACTATGACATCACGGCAAATGGGTGATAAGTGGTCACTCCCCTCAATCCATCCAGAGGGAGATAGTCCATGCCCTGAGCATGAGTAATGAAGCTGTATGGTGAGCTAAACCCCGAACACGGCAATATGCTGAATGGGTCTCTGATATCTGCCAAGAATGCGGACCAGGACAGAGCATCTATACACTCTGATGGCTGAAAAGAGTATGACAGAGCTACATCATGGGTGAAGCAGTACCCATGCCGTCTAAAAGTGCCAATCGGTCTCAAGTGTGACATGAACCACACATATAGCATGATTGAACTACCTGTGAACACTCATGTAGGATACGTGCAACAATATGATGCCGATCGCAGGGTCTCTGCTACAATCATAGGTACAGTGGTACGACCCTCCCTGAGTGCTCTCACGGCCATGATAATGCCTATATCTATCTCATCCATATACCGCGACATATACACATATGATAGTACACATAGCATCAGTACGTCAACTTTGGCCAAGCGCCAATGAGCCTCCAGTGTGGTGAAATCTTCGGAATGTCGTGAATAGCTATCCTCCGAGCCAAATCTGTCGTACAGAAAACGCTGGGATATCACGTGGCCAGATGTCAACTCATCCTGTACCACTCTGTGCCTCAATCCTGTGAGAGTCATTAATTGTCTACTCATGTCTCCCAAAGTCAGATGCACAGAAGGTCTGTCTAGAGGCAGCATCGTCAAACGTGCGTACTCCTCTAGAGTAGGAGTCAACTCATGGGTGCCGAATCGGAATACCTGCCTATCTGGTAGCCAATGATCTATCATCCCGTCCACAAATCCATCGGAACCTGAAAAGTCAAAAAGGTCATGGTATGCTGCAATAAATGATCTACAGTCACCCTATCTGGTGGTGACATGCTATCATACCACGATCTCATACCTGATGCCACCACTTACAGTGGGGTATGATCTATGCGGCTAACTGTCGAAGAAGACATCTGTGCAGGCCGTGTCATAAGACCATCCAGGGGTCAATACCAAATATCTTTGGACATACATACATATGTATAACATGATACATGCATAACAGATAATAGATGGCCATATGATATAGGGAATGAAAAGAAAATAGTGCATACATTCCTAAGTATATCATCATCTAATACATCATCTCTATACAACTACAAATATAGGGAAATGGGGCACAGACGCCCTACTACTAACAAAGGCCTATCAAAAGATATAGCGAGAATGGGGCACAACCACCCAATATCTAACAGAGACCTATCAAAAGATATAACGAAAATATACATCAGAAGAAGACAATGGTGTTGATGTCCACATCATCAATCCTGTCCACCTGATGTAACTCCTCCTGAGTCACTCGATCTCTATCAACAGGGATGTCAGGCCTATATAAAGGAGGATCTACGCCGGCAAAACCGAATGGGTCACCTGAGGGGCCAGCGCCTGAGTGGAAGGATCAAATGAAGCCGCCTATGTCGGGTCTCTGCCCAAATACCAAATAAATATATGTGCCTGGTCCAATTGCCAGGTCAAACTATCAATCTGGGTCATATGAGTCGGATCTTGGACACAAGCTATCCAATCCGTCATCATCAAGGATCCTGGAACCATATCTTCCATAAATTATGTGGCGCGGGACTAAGCTCCAATAGTGCGAGGGGACCACCACCGATGGAACGTCTCCTGAGTACATGGACCCTCTGACAATGCAAAACCATCAACCCCCAACAATGGGATATCAATGACGGGTGACTGCGACACAGGCCAATAACGCCTGGCAGGAGGCAAGATCGGTATACGAATCTCCCCTGTGGTGCTCTTGGTAGCATGCTCTCATAAATAGAGCTCCCAGCCTCCATCTGTGAAGAGAATAACTCTCCTGGTGGAAATCACATACTCGACTCCAGTCGGGTATCCATCCTCAAAATCCACAGTCAGTTGTTCCTCGGAATAGGGAAGCCATGTGATGGTATCGGCAGTCAACAACTCCAGCTGCATACGGCAATGAGTGAATCCCTCGGCTACAGGGACCTCTGGCAGAATCGAATGATGCCATCGTCGTCCTCGTGGATAGGTGTCTAAACCTAACACACTCACGGGACGCAAGCATGGAAGCCTCTCATAGGCCCAAAACTGTCAACACAAAGGCAAACATCTGCTATCAGTTAACACTCTTAAACTATACATGGTAAATGACAAGAGAAATACTCACCAGCAGAAATCGGTAAAAATCCTAGCCAAGCCTCGGTCAAAACATGTGATCGCATACGCATGCCCCGGAGGAAATAGGCAAAGGTGTAGGAGCCCCAATCATACTATCCAATACGGTCCACATCACGTGTAGCGCTGATCAAAGCGAAAGATACCGTAGAAGAGTTATCTGCTATAAAGCAACCTCTAATGATCAACAGGAACAATCGCCGCAGAACACGATCGCTGATTCTGACATCATCAGGCATAGGCTCACTCAGACATCATCAGGCATAGGCTCACTCAATAGCCCGCTCATAGCATCTACGCTCAAAGGACCTAAACGGATAGTCCTACCTTTGAGCGCCGCCGCCGGAACTCCTAATAAGGATTTAACGGTAGTAGGGGTAATATTTGTCATGAAAGGCACTGGCTCCCCTCCAAACTCCATATCTGTGATAAATCGCCAATCCATAGGCGTCATCATCACCTCGCAATCTAGCAGATGGAGTGACTGAGTCTGATGAAACCATCGCTCAGACAATGCCCTGAGGTAACCTCAGGGACAACGACGGGGAAGGATGGAGAAAAATGCCCCAAATCCCCACTCATGCACTACCGCTCTATAGTCAGGATGAAGCGCCTGATACATGGAGTGAATGCTAAACCAGTTCCCTCAAGGCTGTGTAAAATCAGGAACCTGCATGAAATGCAGATCAACATCAAAACCCTTTAATCCTCATCAATAGGAAAGAAGGAAGATCAAAGTCTAACGCCATACCTCGTTAGCATGCAAATACATCGATGGATATCTGGCCAAATCACCCAGTAATTCAGGGTTCACCACCTGAATGCTCGGAAGCTTCTTGCGAGGGACATGTGCAGCAGGAGCGGGATCCTCTATCAGAATATCCGTCTCCTCGTCCTTAACGTCGGGAACATCTACCTGGACAAGACGTATCACGACCTCCACCAACCGTCGAGGCTGTCTGACAGAACGGGGACGAGCTACTTCAGAAACCCTCCGCCGTACACTAGAAGTGGTCCTATAGGAACTGCTCGGCTGATCCGGATCCATAGTATCTGGACAACAAGTTTCCAAATTACCTCAGAAAGGGTGTGGTATTTCCTTACCTGGAGCTTTGGATTTTATGACTATATGCATGCATGCATTTACTTTAATATATAATATTGTTAAAATGCATGACTACCCAATGCCTACATTTGGAAATTTTTTGCCATAGTCCTCTCTGAAAATAGGACTATCCACATGCATACGGGATGTCTAAGTGGCCATTCAGTAGCACACCTCCCCAAAGTCATATACATAATATATGCTTTAAAGATTAAAATCATCATGCATCAAGCCAACCTCAATACTATGAGTACTTTGCCTTGCTACCTTATGCTCATTGGACCTCAAATGGGACAAAAAATAGCAAAAAAAAGGTGCCAATTTGACTGTCTCCAAAGTCAAAAATTTTCACATCATTATGTTCAGTATGGTTTAATACTAACATTTACTTTGTTGAATATTTTTTATCTAGTCATTTGTGCATACATAATCACTACTATGTGTTTAGATTCATCTCATGCGATAACTCAAGATCCAACGGACAGAAATAAGAGAAAATACAGGCATATGTTCCCAGGATAGTGTAGAACACTCGTACGATGACAGAATTTGCAGAAAGAAGCCCGAACTCAGCAGATCTGAAGATGGCTTACGTATTTTCCTTCGCGCAACAAGTTGAAACTGACTTGTGAGACCAACCTGCTGGAATTTATCATCCACGGTTGGCCGCAGGCCCATCTGCGACTGCAGCAGGTGCACCTGCGGCACTACCATGCGGGTACCATCACTCCGGCTCGGTCCAATTCAAGTTGCAAAGGAGTTCTTACAAGCTGAAAAGGCCAAACCCGGGATAAAAACGCTACGCGATTGAGCAGAATAGCCTGAAACCTTGCTTTTTCTGGATCCAACCGTGGCTTTCTTTTCATCCATTGGTATTCGACCAAACATAGGGTTTACTATACCGGTGATTCAAGTCTTTACATACCACATTTGGCAATACCGTACAGAGGTCCGATGCCGTCAGCGTAATGTTGTCACCCCAATCTTTTCACACAAGCTAATCCCCGACGGGGGTTACAATGTGAAATCCCCGGCAGGGGTTACAATGCATGCTCATCCGTTGACACACAAATCAACAAAGGTCAAGCAGCCTTGACGTTGTTTCAGCTGAGGGCAAGTAAACCCATCGAAGCATGGAGAGTTGTCCAATCATTGCGTACGTTTATATTCATCACTCCCCAGTGGATCCCCGATGGGGGTTACAACGTGAAATCCCCGGCGGGGGTTACAATGCAAGCTCATCCGTTGACACACAAATCAACGAAGGTCAAGCAGCCTTGACATTACTACATTCGATAGCAATTTAAACCTATCAGAGCTCTGGAGCTATTCGAGGTTTTCACACCCAACCGCTCAGATCCTCGGCGGGGGTCACAACACAATGTTCAAGTGATCTACACGACAGCGGAGGTAAAGCAGCCTTAACAGTATATCCTATAGGATTTTTCAGCAGTTGATGCACATGTTGGTGAAGTACACGTCAACGAAGGTCAGGCATCCCTGACAGTATTTGCTGTTGGCAGTAAACCCAACAGAATCTTGGCATATTCTGGCGATACTAACCAGGAGAGGTCAATGTCATCAAAGAGGATAGATGATGTATTATGTTATACACATCCTCAAACAGATCAAGCTTTATCCCCATAGATCTCTTACACACAAGAGGTACATCTGCAGGATCAAGTCATTATCCATGAAGTTGATGATAACTACAACATCAACATCCTACCAGATTCAGATAACACATCAAATCTGGTCATCGTTGCCAATCCCCAATTAAAGCAACAGGGAGCCAGCAATCATCCCCAACGTGTTGGGCAACAATCCCGTACACATGCGTCATGCATTTACATCATGTTGCTACCAATAGTATCATGTTTATCTTGTTGTATTTCAAGTGTCTAGAATTCTTTATCCTACTCAAGCATCGCCATGCATGAGTATGATAAAGATGGGCATCCGTAGACACTCGAAATTTTATGTACACCTGTCACTAACATTGCAAGAGAGCAGATTTGTCTTTTAAGAGGGAACCCTGAAATACGATCCATATCCATGCCGGATACTACCGGAAGTTCAGTATCAACCCCGGATAGCAATCTAGGAGTAACAATTCCATTCTCAGAGATAACCCCGAGGCATACAGATACAATACCGGAACACACACCGGAGAAGACCGATTAATCTAGGAGATAACCCCGAGGTATCCAGTCTCAGTCCCAACCATGGGAATAGCCACTAACCTTGGTGATAACCCCAAGGAATACAATTTCGGCGATAACCCCAGAAATGCTTGTTACAAATGCAACCAGCTTCAATCTCGGTGCTCACAACGAGATCCACTGTACCAGCCCAGCGATAACATCGGAAAGACAAACACACCTCAAAGATGACAATGAGGACCTTCAACAAATTGTAGCAGTAAAATCTCAGCGAAGCTGAGCAACGCCTGCTTTATCAGCCTAATCCAGTGATAACACCAGTGAGGGGAAACATCGTCATCTGACCGACACGATGTCATGCCACGTCGTCTCAACTTAGCTATGCAACAATGTCCCACAAGACTAACCAAACCCGAGTAACTATTGTGCGGGGTAACGGATGAAAGTTGAAGCTTGAAGACAGGAGGGCACCGTCCCATCTTCAATAACTTTGCACAAACTCTAATCCCATGCTATCGTACAACTCTCGACAACGGCGGTCCGAAATAGGTCCTGTATACCTCAAACGGATGCCGGGATTGCACTTCTAAAAGTTCGAGTGGACATTTAAGTGCCCGAGTGCACGTACTTCGAGACGACCCGAGCCAAAAAACCCGGGCCCACCCGGGTTGCCTCTGGTACACCTGCGGCTCCATCCTCTATAAATAGAGGGCTTGGGGTGGCCGTTTTGTATGGGAAAACAGCGAGGAAGCCTTGTCCAATTTGCTCTGCACTCATCTCAGGCAGTGTACTTTCCCCTTTTAAACACATGTGAGCTCATATATAGCCCTTTTGTACCTACAAAAGTCTGTGTTTACTCACTCTAAAGATATAGACGTCTTCTTTGGCAGCCCATTGTAAGCCTTCTCACACACTTTAGAGTCCTTCTCTTCATCTTTGCACACACCCTTCTACACGTTGAGAGTCATGTTGCTTGCTTTTGCCCGGACCTCGGTCCGTGGTTTCATTCTAGTCTGTATATATATATATATATATATATATATATATATATATATATATATACACTTATATATATTATCTGTGGTCGAACTCTGTTCGATGAGACTGGATTTTACATCTGGAGCGTTTACATGCTTTAATATATATATACTTATATATATTAACTGTGGTCGAACTCTGTTCGATGAGCCTGGATTTTATATCCGGTGCGTTTACATGTTTATATATATATACATATATATATATATATATATATATATATATACATTTCGTCTCACTTGGAGTTTACTTCGTGGTGGTTGACCTTTTTTATAGCTTTCTGTACATTTCGTCCCACCTGGAGTTTACTTCGTGGTGGTTGATCGTTTTTACAGCTTTCTATACATTTCATCCAGCCTGGAGTTTCCTCTGTGGCAGTTGATAGCTTTTACAGATTTATTTATATTTCTGATCCCCCACGGATGTACTTCGTGGTTGGTGATTATGTCTGTATATATATATATATATATATATATATATATATTTACAGCTTTTATATAGATACCTGCTTACTGCTTTCATATAAATTGTAGTATTCTGTGCGCCTACGAATCATGTGATCACATATTTATCCCATTGGATCTAGATTCGGTTCCCGTGATGGATATTTTCAGCTGTAAGCAGGTTGTAAATTATTCTGTGATGTTTGGATTTCCTCATATGTTTTACATACCCACGAGGAATTCAGCACCTTTTTGTACATTATTTTCGTACGGATACCTCGCATCTGTCAAATAAAATCAATCTAGCCGAATACGGAATAAAATGGGAGTGTAAAAGGTCTCAATTACTATTGAGCATTAGGGTTTGAAAACCCTCTTTTATAAAACATCACTGCTATATCTTGCTTAAAATTGAATTTTTACATAAAATTCAAACCCTGTGTATATAGGTGCGAACGAGGCCTCGCACTACTTCCAAATAATAGCACATTGACCCACACACACACACATTCAGATAACAGTTTCTTAAAAAAAGGCGGTCACCGTGGTAACACGGATGTCGGGGGGTGCCTAACACCTTCCCTCCGCATAACCAAGTCCCCGGACCCTAATGAATCTCGGTTTCACCAACACGTTTAGCAGTGTCACATCACTGGGTCAATGTGCAAACCTTTTCTCGATTGTGTTGGTACAACCAGTTAAAAAACCAATTGGCAACTCTTGTAGTCCAATCGTCGACATTATACATGTCGGACCTTTTTCACTTGGTTTTTCAAACAAATCTCACCTAAAATGAGAACACCAAAAAACAAGTAACGGAAAGGGACAATTAAAAATCCCGACGTCGACACCAGTATCCTGGCTTTGGATCATCAGATTCCATCAGTCAATTCAGGTTTTCAAAACCTTTCTCACTACATACAAAACCTTCCACCACTTCAATTTGTCCCACTATGGATCAAATATTTCACACCTTCAGTTTGTCCCAGTAGGGATCAAACATTTCACACCTTCAATTTGTCCCATTAGGGATCAAACATTTCACAACTTCAGTTTGTCCCACTAGAAATAAAACACTTCCTCACAACTTTAGTTTGTCCCATCAGGGGTGAACTTCACAGACCTGATCTCCCCAATACATGGGAGTATATAGGCAGCCATTTTTATGGTCCAGTCTAACTACAGAAAAAATAACAAAAAAATCTTTCTACACCTTCTTTACCATCTACAACTTTCAACCTTTTCACGCTAGGTTGGAACTACACAGACCTGATCTCCCCTCATCAATGGTTCGGTCTTACCCCCTACCAAAACACAAAAACTTGTCAACGGTACTGGGATCATCCTTCAAACCTTTAAACCACACATCATTGGCTTAGACCAAAGGGATGGAACTACCTGGTCTCCCCACACCGATGAGAGAACCGGCGACCATCTAAGTTACGATTGAGTCCTCAAAGAGAAACATCAATCCATAAGAGATGGAACTACCTGGGCTCCCCAATACCAAGGAGTACCAGCGACCATCTGTGGGGTGGTTAACCTCAGAGAGGAAAGTCACAATCCTCTCCATAACCACATACAAGAAACCAGTCCCAAGACACCAAAAGGTAGGGAACAGATCAACGATCCATTCTGAAAGATCTTGAGACATATTAATGTCCATCTATCAAGGGGGAGTTCAGAATACATTAAGATCATAAGCCCTAAAGAACAAGCATATCTATAGGGAAGTGAATCAAAATATATTTCCTTGCCATATAATACGGTTTGATATATACAATGTGTCATGTACATGATAAAAATAGCTAAGTTAGTCTATGTAGGAAAATCCAAGCTAATCTACAAACCAGTGGATAAGCGCGCCATAAAGTTTAACATGGCATCCCTCTCAGAAGAAGAGGGTAACTCTATGAGCTCCTGCCATAGGGTATCAGCATGAGCCAAGAGATCCACATCTATCTGTATGGTGACACTATGCTCATCAATAAATGTGCTCATCTCTACAATGATATCAGCAGTATGGGACCTCAATGTAGTATTATCTGTAATAGCGGCATCTCGGGTAAATAGAGAACCATCTCGCACAATAACAACTGCATCCCTAGATGATCGAGCATTACCCCGCTCAGCAACAGCGGTATCTCTATGAGTTAGAGCATCATCTTTCTCAACTAGAGCGACATCTCTACCAGAAGAGCTGTCAACATCAAGGCTCTAGCAAGATCCCTCTAATATGTCATCAGATGTAGACTCTACTCTAAATACTCTACCGAATGTGGAGTCATAGTAGCAGTAATACTGGGGGAATCTGTGACAACCCGAGAATTTTGAATATTTTTTTTATTAATAGATTTAAGGTCAAATAATAGACCTAGACAGAAAATAAGTGTATGCATTTGTGATTTTTAAGAAGGAATTTTGAGGATTTCAAAATTCTGTGAAGGATTTAGGTGAATTATTTAGGATTAAGGACTTGTGTGAATATGTTTCGTGAATATGGTTATGTATGTGTTCAGAATGCGGTTAAGGGTAAAGGGTTGACCAGATAAATTATATCTGTGTCAAACCCTAAGTATATATTAAGAACATCAACGTTCAGTTAGAAAACCCTAACGTCTAATAAGAAACCCTAGAAACAGGTTTGAAACCCTAGTTTCAGTTCCAAGAATCTAAACCCTAATTCGGTATTTGAAAACCCTAGATTGGGAATGCAAATGTTAAGTATAAGGTTAAACGTTATTAATTACAACTTAATTAGGGAAAACCCTAATGATTTATTTGAAACCCAAATATGGGAACTTAACGGAGAATTTTAATGCTTAAGTGATATTAATTATAATATTAATTAAGGAAAAGCTTAATTATTTAGCAAACCCTAATTTCAGATTTTTAGACCTTCATTATTTTGTCTGAAACCCTAATGCACAGTTATGGATTTAAGTGCTAAATTAGCAATTTTAATTGGGATATAATTAATCCTAATTAGCTAGATTTAATTATAATTAGGAGATTACGATATAGTTAGAAAGCCCTAATTATAATTTAGAAATCATGATTTTCTATTTTAAAATTTAACTAGAAAATCTGAGAAATCCAAGTTGCTAAATCCTTAAGAGTTAAACCCTAAACCCTAAGCCTTGATGTCTAAACCCTAAACCCTAAGGGTTTGCATCAAATGATAAAACTATAATTAAAATGGTATGGAAATGACTATAATACTCTTTTGTCACATTTTCTAATAGGTTGAGTGTAGATCTTGCCAAATGAGAGTTGGTGACCAACTCTAAGATTTTCTTGTGCCATATATCTATCATACCAGCAGCCATATCAGCCTATTTCATTGAATCATTTGTCAAAACTTAAAAAATTATAAGTAAAGTTACTTACTTTACTTTCTAAAGTTAGCCAAGACCTTCTCTCTCTAGTTCTTCGAAATTTAGAGTGAGAGAGTGAGAAATGATAATCCAATTTCAGTTCATAACTTTCCTAGATCAGAATCAAAGATCAGATTCAAGATCAAGTGTTAAAAAGGTATAAAAGCCCTAAACTTTCAAATCCTATGATCTTATGTTAGATGAAGTTATTTGTTGTTTAGAAATGTGTTATAAGGTGTCATTTAGTGATCTGGGTTGTTAAATCCTAGATCCATAACATCAAAGTGCTCGAATCTAGCATTTTTGGAAATATGGAAAAATTTTATATTTGGTGTATGACAGTCAAATGTCAGGGCTTTAATTCATTTTCTGTTATTTATTTATGTTGTTTTAAAGTCGTAATCTGTAGTTTGTCATATGGTCTTTCATCTGTAAGTGGTAGTATGTCCATTGGGTGTCTAGATCGTGAGATATAACCGGTCAAAACCCGTTGACCGGGCACGACCGGGCCTAATCTGGGTAACCCAGAAAGACCATGAATATCGTCTGACAGGTTTTGTGACGTCCAGATCTATCAGCTTGTTTGTTGTTGGTTGATGTTATTGTATAAATGTTGTAGCCTGACATATGTAATTTACATTTATGGCTTTAGATCGTTTATATAATGAACTGAATTAATGTAGTGGCTGGTCAAACTTTACCCTATGATCACGGGAGCACTTTTCTGGAATTTCCAGAAAGTGTATGAACAACTTTTCTGACCTTGTTTGACCGAGCTAGATCCGGTTATTGTTCTGTTGTTATGATGATCTAATGATATATACATGTACCTTGATGTCTCGTCTACAAGTATCAACCTTTGTATCACACATACCAAGCCCATAATGCAAACCATAATGATCTAAACCTAGTACCCTCATCTGTTATTCATTTTCTGGAAACCCAGAAAATGAAGAACAATGTTGTCAGATATTTTGGAGACCTATCTCTTTAATCTGGTGTTGTTTAGCCATGAACTTGATATATTGTTGTAGTATGGCATGAGTACTACAACTGTAACATGAATTTAAACCCAGACCGAAATTAGAACGTAGATTAAAAATCGGTCAAACCTAGTACCTTGTAACTGCCTATGAGTTTTTGGGTTTGGTCAAGAACAGCTGAAGAACACATTCAGCGACGGATGTGTCGCCTAAAGCCCCTATAGCGACACTTATTTTCGGAAAATAGGTTATTTTATTAAATAAATTGACATAAATATATTTTAATTATTAAAATTACATAATAAATTCTGAAAATTTATTTTAAGGTCCGAAAAATATTTTTTAATTATTTTTAGCATATTTCAAAAATATTTAGAATTTTTGGAATATAAAAGGTATTTATTTATTTAATTATTATATTAAATAAATTATTTAAAATGGTTTTAATTCATGATAAATCACGAAAAATTATATTATGGTGCTAGAAAATATTTTAAGTTATTTTTGATAACTTTTGATATTTTGTGATAAATTTTATTAATAATTTATTATTAATGGTAATTAGTTTATTTAATAAATATATTATATAAATTATAGAAAAATAGAATTAATGTTTTAAAAATCATATAAAAATGATTTAAGTGTTAGAAAAATATTTTAAGTTATAAAATATAACTTTTGATATTTAGTCATAAAAATGTTAATATTTTAATATTAATAGAAATTATCGGATAATAGATTTATCTGTTTAAAAATCATATAATTATGATTTTAAAGTATTAAAAATACTTTGTGATATTATAATTATATTATAATATTATGTTATGATTTTTATTAATATTTAATATTAAGTAAATATTAATGATTAAGGAATTATGTAGAATTTAATTCATTTAAATACGGTATTAATGATTGAAAAAATGTTGATAAATGATATTAATTATTTGAAAATTATTACAAGTCTATGAAAATTGTTTTTGACTGATAAAAAAAATTATCTGAGATAATTGTTAAGTGTTAGGCAGAGTTTAATTGAACTTAGACTCGATAAAAGTCTGACTAGACCGTCGGAACGTTAGAACTTTGTCGAACTCAACTCAAACTGCAATAGTTTGACTTGATACTGAGTCCTATGTGTGTTATAGACGAACAAGGATATGTGTTATGTGTTATGTGTTTAGGTTATTCTATGTATATATATGTAATAATATTATATTATAATGATATTATTCTAATATTTGATATCTATATTACTAATATTAGGTCTTCGGATAAAGCGATATAAATTACATAGTTGTAATCAACGATTCAGGCAAGTTTTTACTTAACTCTACTAAGAGTTATTTCATTCGGATAAGCTTATGGTTAATCATTGATGGTTGCCATGAATTGTACTCTGTACATATTGTATGTATAGGTTAGGTATGAAAGGCTGATCACCTTCATTACCAGTTGGTCAAGATATATTTGTTCATGTTCAATACTTGTTTAGTCAAAAGAGTTTGTTCGTGCTAGTTCTCAATTATATTGATGAATTATAACCAGCTTATTATTCAGATTCTTCAACCATGATATATCCTTAAATTTAAATTGTATATAAACTTGCTGGGCAACTTTTATGTTCACCCTTGCTATATCATGATAAACATTGCAGATAAGGCGAACGCGTTCGAATACAGGAAAAGGTTAATGCCAAGTTCAGCTTGGGATAAAGCGTGCGACTAGTTTGTAATAGTATAGTTTGATAAATGTGTTATATGTTAGATAGTTTATGAATTGTGTGTATGTTAAAGTTACTCAATCTTGGGGAATAGTGTGTAAGTTTAATGTATAAATAATTTATGTTTATATCTTTCGCAAATATAGTAATAGTTATAGAAATAGTATACCAGATCCTTGGTGATTAGGACTGGGATTTGGGGACGTCACATAATCAACCAAAGCTACTATCAACCCAGTAAACAGCTCATCCTCAGTGGGAGAATCAAGGTTCTCCATAGGCTCCCCACTGGAAGAATACTCTGTAGAACGACTTGGATGGCTAGTAGTAAAATCAGCCCTCTCACGCTGGGCCCAACAGGCATAAACCCTGGACAAATCCTCTGTTGACAAAAGTCGAGATGACAAACGCTACCATAATCACGTCGATATCTAAATGGTCTATGTAAAATGGCATATATAGATAAGCCACCAGGCACATCAAGAGTACATCTACTCTGGCAACACGCCAACATCCTTCGAAGTGGTGAAATCCCCGGGGTACTGCACATAACTATCCAATGAGCCAAATCTGTCAATCAAAAAATGCATGGATACTACATGCCCGAGGAGATCTCATTTAGGGTAACTCTGCGCCTCAAACCTGTGATGGTCATAAACTGCCAGGTCATATCACCAATAGCCATCTGAGCGCAAGGCCTATCCAATAAAAAATCTGTCAGACACTCATACTCCTCCATGGCAGGAGTCAACTCATGGGTCCCAAACCGGAACACCTGCCTATCTGGTACTCATTGCTCCAGCAATCCCTCTACAAAGTCCAATGGAACCCAAAATGTCAGGAAGGTCATCGAGTGATGCATCAGTTGATCAACTGTCGCCCGATCTAGGGATGATAGATTGTCATACCACAATCTCAATGAATATACCATCAATACTGGTGGGGTATGATCAATACGGCTAACTATCGAGGAAGACATATATAGGGCCATGTCATAAGACTATCCTAGGTTGTCCCCACCCCCTCTAGCTCGATTAAATTTGAGTTACAAAGGATGTCCCACAAGCTAAAAAGTGAAATCAGGAAAAAAGACATTACGCGATTCAGCGAAAAAGTCTGAAATCCTGATTTTTAAAGACCAAACTGCAGGTCTACATATCAATCATTGGTATTCGCTCAAACAAAGGGTTCACAAAGTCGATGATCACACATGTTGAAATCTACATTTGGCAATACCTCAGAAAGGTCCAATGCCATCAACTTGGGATTGTAATTCTAATTGTAACCATACATTTTGTCAAAAATATCTCCCAGTGGATTTTATACATGTTCAGCCGTTGAAGTACATTTTAACGAAGGTCAAGCAACTTTAACATCATCAGCCGTTGGCAAGTAAATTCAGCGAAGCATCGGAGGTGGTCTTATGATTTTTATCGTTGAAGGACATTTCAACGAAGGTCAAGCAGCCTTGACATTATCAGCTATTGGCAAGTAAATCCAGTAAAGCATCGGAGGTGGTCCGATGATGTTCAGTCGTTGAAGTACATTTCAACGAAGGTCAAGCAGCCTTGACATTATCAGCCGTTGGCAAGTAAATCATGCGAAGCATTGGAGGTGGTCTGATAATTTTCAACCATTGAAGGACATTTAAACGATGGTCAAGCAGCCTTGACATTATTAGTCGTTAGCAAATAAATCCAGCGAAGCATCGGAGGTGGTCTGATGATGGTAGTCATTGATGGACATTTCAATGAAGATCAGGCAGCCTTGATATTTTTAGCCGTTGGCAAGTAAATCCAATGAAGCCTCGGAGATGGTCCAACGATGATAGTTATTGAACGACATTTTAACAAAGGTCAGGCAGCCATGACAACATGAATTATTGGCAATTACTCCAACAAAGTGCTGGAAAGACCTGGCAATATAAACTAGGGAAAACTATTCTTATCGGGGAGGACCGATGATGGAATATGTTATACAAATCTTCATCAGACAAAAAATAATTCCCCAAGAGTCTCTCGTACATTAGAAGAACATCTTCGATAGGAAATCTGACAATTAGGATTAAGGACTTTGGTTATAACCCCAAATGTCAACATCCTCTGGTCTCATTTCTTGGAGCAGCCTCCATTCCATACACTCAGCATACATTCACATCATACTACATTACATTTACATCGTGCTTATCTATCAAATTTCTAGTGTCTAGTAATCTTTATCATATCCATGCCATTACAATGCATGAATATGATAAAGAGGGGCATCTGTAGACACTTAAAATTTTGCATTCTTGTTACAAACTTTGCAGGAGGGTAAAATCGTCTTCTAGAGATAACCCTGGAAGATAAATCAGCTCAATCTCGGAGACAAACCCGAGATACTCAGTTTTAACCCCAGAGATAACCTCGAGTGACTTAGGTCTAACCTCAAAGATAACCCCGAGGGAAGCAGTTCCAGTTCCCGAGATAACCCCATAAAAGTCTGTCCCAACCTCGGAGACAACCTCGAGGCACACAGTTCCAACCCCGAAGATAATCCTGGGAGGTCAAGCACACCTCAAAGATAACCTTGAGGACATTCAGCGCTCACAGTAGCCCAATCTCAGAGATAACCTTGAGCAACGACTATTACATCTGCACAGAGCCGGAGATAACCTCGGGGTGGGAAAAAATCATCATTTTGCCACCTCGATACTATATTCACGTCATTTTAACATCATTTCATCCCACATTTCATACAGAAGTATCCCACAAGAACTATAGCTCAAATCTCGAGGGACTACTACACAAGATAGCACACCGGATAGAATTTGAAGACTTAGAGATCTGGTTATGGACCCATCTTCATTGCTTCATACAACCTCTTATCCCATGTCATTGTGTAGCTCTCGACGACAGTATTCTGAAAACGTACAGTACACCACTATCGGAAGCCCGAATTGAAAGTTATGAAGGTTCGAGTGGACAACGCGTTGCACGAGTGCACATACTTTGAGACGATAGGACCCGTAGGGCCCGAGGCAACCCCAGATAGTCCCGCGGCCATCTGGTCTACAAATAAGAGCTTATGGTTGCTCATTTAAAAAAATAAAAAAAGGAGAAAAACTATGTCCATTTCAACTCATAAACACTTCTTGAGTGATTCTTCTTGCAAAACACTTGTAAGCTCGTGTTTTGCTACATATTGAAATTTAACCTGTGGAAACTGAGTTTTTAGGTATCTAAACCTATCTGAAGTCTTCTTGACAACCCACTGTAAGATATTTTAGATTTTTAAGCTTTTTATCACTTCTGTATATATATATATCTACTAGCGTTAAGAGTCGCGTTGTGTGGGTATACCCAGATCGTCGATTCGTGGCTTTTTATTGCTTATGTACATATATATATATATATATATATATATATATATATATATATATATATATATATATATATATATATATATTATCAAACTATACTTCAATTGAGCCTGAATATGATATTTGGTGTGTTTACTATTTTCGTATATATTTAAATACTTATGTATATACTTCTTTTCATCAAACTTTGTTTGATTGAGCCTGGATATACATCTGGTGCGTTTACCACTTATATATATAACTTTTATTAGCCTGCGGGCTAGATTTGCCTAATTCTGGCTATTTCTCACTTTGACCGGTTCATGGTGACTAAATTAGAACCGTAGAAGCTAGAATGCTCAGATTTACTCAAATCTAACATGTTTTCTAGCTTTTTGCACATAATGCTTTGCCATGTGAGCCTATAAATCATGTGATCACAGATTCAGCTTCTGAATCTAGATTCGGTGCTCGTGATGGACATTTTTAGCTGCAGCCAACTTGTAAATTATTCACGGTGTCTGAATTTCCTTAGATGGCTCTCATGCCCACAAGGAGTTCAGCACTTCTATGTACCTTATTTTCTCGAAGATGCTTTGCATCTCGAAAATAAAAGCAACCAAGCCGAACACATAATAAAATAGAAGTATCAAATGCCTCAATTTCTATTGAGCACAAGGGTTTGAAAACCCTATTTTACAAAATCTCACTGCCATATCTCATCAAAATGGAACTTTTATACAAAAATCAAATCCTTTGTATATAGGTGTGAACGAGGCATAGCACTACTTCCAAATAATTGCACATAGACCTACACACACAGAGAGATAAAAGTTTAAATTGGAAAGTGAAGGTAACCGTGTTATCACGGAAGTTGGGGGGTGTCTAACACCTTCCCTCCGCTTAATCAAGCCCAGGACCCTGGTGAATTTTGGTTTTGCCGACCAGTTAAACAGTGTCACATCACTAGGTTTTTGTGCAAACCTTTTCTCGATTGAGTTGGTGCAACCATTTAAAAATAACCAACTGGCAACTCTTACAATCAAATCGTCGACATATATATGTCGGACCTTTTCAAACTTATTTTTTCAAACAAATCTCACCTAATATGAGAACACCAAAAGACAAGAACAGAAAGGGACAAATAAAAATCTCGACATCGACATCGCTAAGGAATACCTAATGGAGTTCTACTTGCCTGTTAATAGGAATTCCTGAAGTGATAGTTGTACAAGTGATCCTTAGACTTGAGATCGTCATAATATCTTGTGTATAATGATTTATACTTTGACTTATTCCATAAGACCCTTAGGGTATATCAAAGGGTATGCTTGGGTATATTGAGTTATATATGAAGATAATGAATGATCAATAAAGAATCTATCGCTTCTAGTAAACGAAGAGAAATGTCCTATGTGATTCGATAAATGACAACCCAGGAATCCTTGGGCAAGGTGGAATGAAATTAGAAAGTAGTTTCTAATTTGTATTTATTCGGAAATGTGCATTTTTGAATCGAAATACATATAATTAAATAAAATAAAACTTGGCAGTATTTCCATGTCTTATATTTAATTGGGACATTTTATGGTGGAAGGAATGAATTTTACAATAACTATTTACTCAAATGTTCTTTTATGATTGATGTTGAAATCTATATTATCTCGAAAGTCATTGATCGCTAAGGATGCTTATCCTTATTGTAGAATAAATATTATTTATTTAAATAAATTGATAGTTTAATTTATTTATTTAAACGAGATTAGAATTGTTCTAATTGATTTATTCACAACCAGTTTAATATGGAGAACCTAAAGGGTCATACCATGAAAGGAAGAAAAACTATTTAAAAAGTTAATGTCATAATCGTAATAATATGTTAACTGTATTTAATTTAATCTATGGTGATATAATAAATTAAATAGCTTAATTTTTATTATTTAATATTTTGAAAATATTAAATATTAGTTAATAAGAGAAGTCTTATTAATATTATTACAGTTATTATTATTTTAATTTCTAAAGGAGTTTAGAAATTAATTTAATATAAGTACTCTCATTTAGTCCTAATAAGATTAGTAGAAAAATTAATTAAAAGAGTTTAATTAGTTATCCCTAACAAGTTTATGGAGCCTAATTAATTAAAAGGATTTAACTAATTAAATATAACCCTACTTCTAATTAGATTAGAAAGGTTTACTAATGTAAATATAAGAGGAGTCTTATGCCAGATATTAGATACGTGATTCTAATTGTTGGAAAGTACGCCCTTTTTCTACAGAGATAGGAAAAACTTGAGTTTAGCCAAAAACACCATTCTTCTTGATTTTTGTTCTTCATTGTTGGATCACCTATAGAGGCCAAACGCTTGGGTGGCTAATGTTGATCAAATGAAGGAATCATTCTAGCGTATTCAAGGAGAGCACGAAGGATTAGGAGTTTAAATTGTACTTGAGGAAGCTCAAATCTTCAAGGGTATAATTCTTATTTTCCTACTCTTTTATAGATTGATAATCAAGCACAAGAATGATCTTAGTTTATGGTTTGTAAGAAAATTTTAAAATCCATTTTTATTATGCTTCCGCTTTGATTATGTGATTTGATTGCATATACATGTTTCTAGTAAACCTAATAGTGGTATCAAAATCAATCTTGTGTTAATTATCAATCTTTGTGATTCCATGTATGTATAATATGCGATTGGATCAGATTCTTGGACAACAGAAAAAGTTTTCTGCTTCTGTGATCTAGCGCAGCTGCGTCGTCTCCAGTTCATTCTGAAGCGCAGTTACCAGATTAAGTTTCCTGGATGAATAGCGCAGCTGCACCGTAACCTAGTTCATTTTGGGTGCAGCTACGCCGTTACCTGAAAATTAGTTTATGGCTTTTTAGCGTAGCGGCACCGTGACCCAATTCGTTATGGCTTGTGCAGAATCTGAAAAACTTTTGTTTTTCTTTAATTAAATAAATAGTTTATCTAATTGATAAAAGTTGAAAATAAATGTGTTTATTGTATCAGAAATATGATTTCAGATTGCTAAAATTAAAGAGTTTAATTTGGATTTGGCCTTTAATTAAAATAAAAGAGTTTATTGTGTTTCAGAACTAAAGTTTAGCAAACTTTTGCCCATTAATTGATGTTAATGCATATATGGAATGGATTTATTATTCATTAGATGAATGTTACTTAATGATGCGTATGTTGATGTGTATGATAATAATTGGGATTGATTATGGACTATGACCAATGTGATTAGATTTTTATGCGTACCTCATCTTTTCTGGTTATCTTCTTGATGTAAATTTTATCTATCTCCCATGTACTTCTCCTTGACTGCTGATCTAGATTTCTATTTAAATTAAATAGTTTATGTAATAGGATTAGTTAGAATTTCTCGAAGAACTGGAGATCAAGGAGCAAGGAGCGCTTGAAGACCTGTTTGTAATGAAGCCCGAGTTTAAATGTAATAGTTATTTTTAAATATTAATTCTTTCACCCTAGGGTTTGACCTTTTCGGTCCCTTGGTAGATCTAGTGAACTAAACTAGAATAAAAGTCCATAATCAATCCGGGTAGAATATAATATTCTATATATGCATGCTAGTATTATATATATATATATATATATATATATATATATATATGTGTGTGTGTGTGTGTGTGTGTGTGTGTGTGTGTGTGTGTGTGCATGCACGCTAAACAAGATGAGACAATTGATAACAAACCCCTCAAAGAATTTATATTAAGTCCTAAACGTTCAAAGATATTTGGAATAACGAGCGTCGCCTTCTAGCATGCTAAAATTAATAGAGTATTAAATATTTAATATGAGTTTGTTGTATCACCACAAGGCAAGTATTAAATATTTAAGATGTTAATTTATCACATTTGATGCTTCTAAAAAAAATTTAACAATGTTGTTATGTTGTGTCACCACAAGGATAATACTTTTCTTTTTTGAATATATGGAGGTACTATGATGGACTTAACTTAGATAATTTTGATTCAGATATGACACCAATTAATCAAATCTAAGAGGCAAAATATAAGGAGTTACATGATGATGTAATTGACAAGGAGTTGTCTACCTATTTATTTATATATAGTTCGTTGCGTCACCACAAGGTTATATATATTTGAAATGGGATCCTTATTGTAATATCCCCAAATCCGGGTCCCGAATCACCGCGGATCTGGTACACTATTTCTATTACTATTGCAGAAGATATAAACATAAATTGTTTATACATTAAACTTTACACATTAACCCCAAGGTCGAGTAACCTTCACATATACACAATTCATTATCCTATCTGACATACAATGTTATTATTATAACATACTATTACAAATTAGCCGCACATATAATCCCATGCTGTACTTGTCTTTGGCTTTTCCTGTATCCGATGTATTTGTATTAATTTGTAATGTTTAGCATGATATAGCAAGGGTGAGCAACAGGTTTGCCCAGTAAGTTTAAGTTTAATAAAATAAGGATATATCATGATGGAAAGATTTAGAATAATAGCTAGCTAACATTCAACAATATAATCATGAACTAGCATGGATAAATTTTCATAGCTGAACGAACATTGAACATGAACATATCAATTATATCTAGACCGAATGGTAATGAAAGTGATCAGTCATTCATACCTAATGAACACATGCAATATGCACAGAGTACGATTCAATAATTCATAGACGTGATAATCAGCAATGATTAACCACAAGTTAAAAGAATAGTTCAAGAAAAATTGTCCTTATCGCCGACTACTGCTACGAAATCTATTTAGCTTCTTTTGAAAGACCTAATATTAATAATATTGATCTCCAAATTAAAATAATATCATCACAATAACTATTACTAATTACAATTATAAAATAACCTAAACACATTACCACATAATTCTAACAGTCAATAAAACACATAAGACTTAATATCAAGTCAAACAATTACAGTCTGAGTTGAATCTGACACAATTTTGACATCCCAACGGCCTAGTCGGACAATACTCGAGCATAATATCACTAAGACTCGGTCTAAACTGGTTCACAAAATATCTTAGATAATTTATTATCTGTCTCAATATTTTTCATAAGCTTGTAATAATTTTAAGTTAATTATTACCATTTATCATGATTTTTCAATCATAAATATCATATTATATGAATTAAATACCACTTAATTCTATTATCATTAATATTTATTTAATATTAAATATTAGTGAAATACATGTCATAATATTATAAATTATTTATAATATCTTAAAGTATTTTTAATACTTTATTATTGTCTTTAAATGATTTTAAACTAATTAAAACCATTATTAAATAATTCCCATTAATATTAAATATTAATATTTTTCATGACAAAATATCAAAAGTTATATTTTATAACTTAAAATATTTTTATAACCTTTAAATTATTTTTATATGATTTTTAAATCATTAATTCAATTTTTCCATAATTTATTAAATATATTTATTAAATAAATTAATTACCATTAATATTAATTTATTAATGAAATTCATCACAAAATATTAAAAGTCATTAAAACTAACTTAAAATATTTTCTTATACCATAATATAATTTTAAATGATTTTTCTAATATTAAAATCATTTTAAGTAATTTATTTAATATTATAATTAAATAAAGTAAATACCATTAATATTCCAAAAATATTAAATATTAAGGAAATATATTCAAAATTATTAAAAACCCATTTTTAGGCTTTAAAATAATTTTTAGTAATTTATTATGTATTTTTAATAATTTAAAACTAATTTTCTCTAATTATTTAATAAAATAATAATTTTCAAAAATTAAATGTCGCTAAAGGGGACCTATAGCGACAGAACCGTCACTATAGGTGTTCTTCATCAAACCCGTAACATTTAAAATCATTATCAAGTTGTTTACTTTGACCAATCGTAGATCTTAGATCATAAGGATTCTGGGTTTGTATTTGTGTTTATGTTGTAGTATACATGTAATACTACAACCTCAAATCGATTTCATAACCAAACTCTATCAAAACTGTCAGATCTAAGCTATAGAAATTGTTGTCAGATGTGTTCTTGAGTTTCTGGGTTGCCCAGAAACTCAAGCAGTTACAAGGGTAGCTTTTTGAACCTTGATTAATCCGATCTCTGGTCATGTTCTAAGTGATTTTATGATACCTGGTGGTAGTACTTATGTCATAGAACAACAATATAGCACTAGTTCAGTCAAATATCAACACCAACTCAGGATTTACGCCAGTCAAAGTATGGTCAGAATTTGTTCCTGAACTTTCTGGGTTTTGCAGAAATGTTCATCCGGCTGATGGTCAACGCTTGTTTGACCAGCCATAACTTTGATTTTGTTATGGATCTAAGTGATCTAAAGGCATGATCATGTAGCCTACATGTTAAACAACAGCCTTAATACAACAACATAGTCTAAAACATGAACACAAGAAAGATCAGAGGCTTGCAAAACGTTGTCAGAAATTCTGGGTTTCTGGGTTTACCCAGATTTCCAGTTTTCGTGATAGGTCAACGCACTTTGACCGCTTATAACTAGAGATCTAGACATGGTATGGAGGTGATTCAACTTCCAGACTACTCTCCATATGACAGAGAATAAATCTATAACATAAAACACACATAACACCTAACACCACAGATCTAGAAGCCCTGACATTTGCTTGTCATACCATATTTTCCAACTTTTCTAGAGTTTTAAAAACTTAATTTTCGAGCACTTTGATGTTATGGATCTATGTTCTAGCAACCCAGGTCCCTAAATAACACCCTTATGCACATGTCTAGCAAACAAATAACAACATCTAACATAAAACTCATGGATTTTCAAGTTTAGGGTTTTATACCTTTTTAAACTCTGATCCTTGATTCTGACTTTTGATTCCTGATCTTGGCAAGTTAAGGACTGATATTGGCTTAACCTAGCACTCCCTTTCACCCTCATTCCTGAATTTTAGAGAGAGAAAAGAGGTTGGTTAGCTTGGAAAATAAAGTAAGTAACTTTACTTACTTTTTAGGTTTGGATTTATAATTCAATGCATGTTGCTGATAATGTGGGCTGATATATGATATATAAGTCACATGTTAGGGCTAGGGTTGGTGAATAACCAAACTAGGGCAAGATTCTTACAACATCTCATTAAAGAATTGCAAAAAGGGTAGTATAGCCATTTGATTTATAATTTTAATGGAAAAATTGACATTTGATCCAACCCTTAGGGTCCTTTAAGGTTTGACCCTTAGGGTTTAAACCTAGGGTTTTAAAAAATTAATACTAGGATTTCCAAATTAAGATTTTAAAACTGGAAAATTAATCTTTCTAATTCATAATTAGTATTTTCTAATTATATTAAAGTTTACTAATCACTTTCAAGCTTGCTAATTAAGATTAATGTTTCCTAATTAACATTAAAAATTCTAAATAATACTTAGAGTTTTCCCAAATTGTGCATTAGGGTTTCTAATCCAGTAATTAGGGTTTTCTAATTTAGCAATAAGGGCTATCCTTAATTAAATATATAATCAAAATACTTAAGACATTATATTTAGCCTTTGATTTCCCAAATTAGGGTTTTAATATTCTGAATTAGGATTTTTAATTCCCGGGACTAAAATTAGGGTTTTCAGAGCCGATTTTAGGGTTTCTTATCGTCGTTAGAGTTATCTAACTGAACGACTATATTCTTAACCTAACATTAAGGTTAATCACTGATATAACTTATCCGACCAATAATTAATCCTTATCCACAATTCTGTTCACATCAATAACCATACACACAGAATATATACACCTATACACTTAACCCTAGTAATCTTTACCCACAAAATTTTTAAATCCACCAAAATCCTTCGCAGAATTTTGAAATCCTTAAAATTCCTTCAAAAAACTGTCAAATCCATTCACTTATTTTCTGTCTAGGTCTATTATTTAACCTTTAATCCATCTTTTAAGATTTTAATAAATTGTCCAAATTCTCGGGTCGTCACATTTACCCCTTCTTCTAAGAATTTCGTCCCTGAAATTCAACTTACACCTATACCTTGCATACCTATACCATTCATATACAACATCACATGCTACCCAATACATCACTCACAAGAGTTAAATTATTCACATCATACTGAGGAGTCATATAGACTGCGAACTTTCATTTTCGAAAAGGTTTTATGGAAATTCATCCGCAAACAGCTCTAGTCTTATGGACATAGTGGGTAATTAGCCCGTTATTCAGGGTACTTATTAAGTACTGTTGGTCTGATCTGTTTCTCGTCAACAATTCATAGACGTGATAATCAGCAATGATTAACCACAAGTTAAAAGAATAGTTCAAGAAAAATTGTCCTTATCGCCGACTACTGCTACGAAATCTATTTAGCTTCTTTTGAAAGACCTAATATTAATAATATTGATCTCCAAATTAAAATAATATCATCACAATAACTATTACTAATTACAATTATAAAATAACCTAAACACATTACCACATAATTCTAACAGTCAATAAAACACATAAGACTTAATATCAAGTCAAACAATTACAGTCTGAGTTGAATCCGGCACAATTTCGACATTCTAACGGCCTAGTTAGACAATACTCGAGCATAATATCACTAAGACTCGGTCTAAACTGGTTCACACAATATCTTAGATAATTTATTATTAGTCTCAATTTTTTTCATAAGCTTGTAAAATTTTCAGTTAATTATTACCATTTATTATGATTTTTCAATCATAAATATCATATTATATGAATTAAATACCACATAGTTTCATTATCATTAATATTTATTTAATATTAAATATTAATGAAATACAAGCCATAATATTATAAATTATTTATAATATCTTAAAGTATTTTTAATACTTTATTATTGTCTTTAAATGATTTTAAACTAATTAAAACCATTATTAAATAATTGCCATTAATATTAAAAATTAATATTTTTCATGACAAAATATCAAAAGTTATATTTTATAACTTAAAATATTTTTATAACCTTTAAATTATTTTTATATAATTTTTAAATCTTTAATTATATTTTTCTATAATTTATTTAATATATTTATTAAATAAATTAATTACCATTAATATTAATTTATTAATAAAATTCATCACAAAATATTAAAAGTCATTAAAAATAACTTAAAATATTTTCTTACACCATAATATAATTTTAAATGATTTTTCAAATATTAAATTATTTTTAAGTAATTTATTTAATATTATAATTAAATAAATTAAATACCATTAATATTCCAAAAATATTAAATATTAAGGAAATATATTCAAAATTATTAAAAACCCAATTTTAGGCTTTAAAATAATTTTTAGTAGTCTATTATGTATTTTTAATAATTTAAAACTACTTTTCTCTAATTATTTAATAAATTAATAATTTTCAAAAATTAAGTGTCGCTAAAGGGGCCCTATAGCGACAAAACCATCGCTATAGGCGTTCATCAAACCCAGAACATTCAAACTCAATATCAGGCTGCCTACTTTGACCAATCGTAGATCTTAGATCATAAGGATTTTGGGTTTGTATTTGTGTTTATATTGTAGTATACATGTAATACTACAACCTCAAATCGATTTCATGACCAAAATCTATCCAAACTGCCAGATCTACGCTACAGAAATTGTTGTCAGACGTGTTCTTGAGTTTTTGGATAGCTCAGAAACTCAAGCAGTTACAAGGGTCGCTTTTTGAACCTTGATTAATCTGGTCTCTGGTCATGTTCTAAGTGGTTTTATGATACCTGGTGGTAGTACTTATGTCATGGAACAACAGTATAACACTAGTTCAGTCAAATATCAACACTAACTCACGATTTACACCGGTCAAAGTACTGGTCAGAAGTTGTAATTGAACTTTCTGGGTTTTCCAGAAATGTTCATCCGGTTGATGGTCAACGCTTGTTTGACCAGCCATAACTTTGATTCTGTTATGGATCTAAGTGATTTAAGGCATGATCATGTAGCCTACATGTCAAACAATAACCTTAATACAACAACATAGTCTAAAACATGAGCACAATAAAGATAAGAGGCTTGCAGGACGTTGTCAGAAATTATGGGTTTCTAGATTTACCCAGATTTCCAGTTTTCGTGATAGGTCAATGCACTTTGACCGCTTATAACTAGAGATCTAGACGTGGTATGGGGGTGATTCCACTTCCAGTCTACTCTGCATATAACAGAGAACAAATCTAAAACATAAAGAACATATAACACCTAACACACACAGATCTAGAAGCCCTGACATTTGCTTGTCAGACCATATTTTCCAACTTTTCCAGATTTTTGAAAACTTAATTTTCGAGCACTTTGACGTTATGGATCTATGTTCTAGCAAACCAGATCCCTAAATAACACCCTTATACACATGTCTAACCAACAAATAACAACATCTAACATAAAACTCATGGATTTTCGAGTTTATGGTTTTATACATTTTTTAACTTTGATCCTTGATTCTGACTTTTGATTCTTGATCTTGGCAGGTTAAGGACTGATATTGGCTTAACCTAGCACTCCTTTTAACCCTCATTCCCGAATTTTAGAGAGAGAAAAAGAGGTTGGCTAGTTTGGAAAATAAAGTAACTAACTTTACTTACTTTTTAGGTTTGGATTTATAATTCAATGCACGTTGCTGATAATGTGAGATATAAATCACATGTTAGGGCTAGGGTTGGCAAACAACCAAACTAGGGCAAGATTCTTACTCCATCTCATTAAAGAATTGTAAAAAGGGTAGTATAGTCATTTTATTTATAATTTTAATGGGAAAATTGACATTTAATCTAACCCTTAGGGTTTGACCCTTAGGGTTTAAACCTAATGTTTTAAAAAATTAATTCTAGGATTTCCAAATTAAGATTTTAAAAATGGAAAATTAAGCTTTCTACTTCATAATTAGTATTTTCTAAATATATTAAAGTTTACTAATCACTTTCAAGCTTGCTAATTATGATTAATGTTTTCTATTTAACATTACAAATTTTAAATAATACTTAGGGTTTTCCCAAATTCTGCATTAGGGTTTCTAATCCAGTAAATAGGGTTTTCTAATTTAGCAATAAGGGCTATCCCTAATGAAATATATAATCAAAATACTTAAGCCATTATATTTAGCCTTTGATTTCCCAAATTAAGGTTTTAATATTCTGAATTAGGATTTCTGATTCTCGAGACTAAAATTAGGGTTTTCAGAGCCGATTTTAGGGTTTCTTATCGTTGTTAGGGTTTTCTAACTGAACGACTATATTCTTACCCTAACATTAAGTTTAATCACTGATATAACTTATCCGACCAATAATTAATCCTTATCCACAATTCTGTTCACATCAATAACCATACACACATAATATATAGACCTATAATCTTAACCCTAGTAATCTTTACCCAAAAAAATTTCAAATCCACCAAAATCCTTCGCAGAATTTTGAAATCCTTAAAACTCCTTCATAAAACTGTCAAATCAATTAACTTATTTTATGTCTAGGTCTATTATTTAACTTTTAATCCACTTTTTAAGATTTTAATAAATTGTCCAAATTGTTAGGTTGTCACACTTATTGTCACTAGCAAAAACTTTAATTAGATTTTTTCCAAACTATATAGGTGAGGGTAATATAGTTTAAATAAAATAGTGGGAGATACCAATATAAAATAAAACCTAATTTTTTTTGGTAAAATATAAATTAATTAAATGAATGTTTACTAAAAATGTTGTTTTTTCACATGCAGAAAGTTGAAAATGTCACACTCACTAATTATATTGTGTAGGATACTTGATGCTAACAAATTGACCAGACCGAATTAGACAGACTGGTTAAGGAATCTGAGAATAGTTCTCATTGTTGAAAAGATTTTTTATATCCTAAATTCACATGTCCCTACAAAATGTTGCAAGAACGGCCTCTGAGGAAGAGATTCCAACTTTCATAAAGTGTCAAGATGATGCATATGTGGCTCAATGCATCTTTTTCACATCCACGAGTAACGAGCTTCAGCGTCAACATGAAATCATGGATGCTCCTACTATACTGCTACACCTGCAAGAGCTATATGGTGAGTAAAGTAGGACTGCTAGATGTGAAATATCTAAGAGCTCTTTCGATCTCGGATGACCGAGGGTACTGATGTTGAGACTCATGTCTTAAAGATGATCACTCTGATTGAACGTCTTGGACAGCTTGAGTTCGTCATGGATGGGGAGTTGAGTCAAGATTTAGTCTTGCAGTCACTCCCTAACAGCTTCTCACAATTTGTTGTGAATTTTCACATGAATAAGTTAGATATCAGCTTGCCTGAATTATTTAACATGTTGAAAACTACTGAAGGTCACTTCCCATCCAAAAAGAATCATGTCTTAATAGTGGATGATTTTTCCAAAAAAAAAGGAAGAGACTCAAGGTATCTTCTGAAAAGAAGAAATCCAAGAAGGCTAAGGGTAAGGCGAAGGTGAAGGGTTAAAAAAAACCTGATCCAGCTAGAAAAGGAATTTGTTTCCATTGCAACAAACGGGGTCACTGGAAGAGATATTGCAAGGATTATCTTGCGGAGCAAAAATAGAAGAAGCTTGGAGAAGCTTCGAATCCTACTCAAGATTTGTTTATGATTGAAATTAATTTTTCAGAAAGTCAAAAATCTACTTAGGTAGTGGATACCGGTTGTGGTTCTCACATATATAATACTATGCAGGGACTGGTCAAAAGTAAAAAGCTGAACAAGGATGAGGTCGTCCTACGAGTGGAAAATGGTGCAAAAGTTGCTGCATTAGCTGTAGGGACTTATTTTTTAGCACTGCCTATGGACAAGTTCATTAATTTAAATAATTGTTATTTTGATCCGAATATCATTAGAAACATTATTTCAATTTCTATATTAGATATGGATGGTTTTGAGATTATAATAAAGAACAACAATTATTCTATTTATAATAATAATATTTTATATAGTGTTGGTAATTTACGAAATGGACTATACATACTTGACTTGTATGAAAATATACTTCAAAATGAACAAACTAAGAAAAGGAAAATAGATGATGTTAATTATACCTATATGCAGCACTATAGACTCGGTCATGTTAATGAAACAAGATTATCCAAGTTGTATAAGAATGGACTCTTAGAGCTATCAAATTATGAATCGTATCCAACTTGTGAATCTTGTCTCATGGGAAAAATGATTAAATTGCCTTCTAGTGGAAAAAAAGAAAGAGTTATAGAATTGTTAACGTTGGTACACATAGATGTATGTGGACCTATGACACCGACTGCACGAGAAGGGTATTCTTACTTTATTACATTCACTGATGATCACTCAAGATTTGGATATGTGTATTTAATAAAATACAAATCTGAATCATTGAAAAGTTCAAAGAGTTCAGATGTGAAGTAGAGAAACTAACTGGAAAAAGTATTAATATTCTTCAATCGGATCGAGGTGGTGAAAACTTAAGCGGTGAGTTTCTCAATTGTCTCAAAGAAAATACTATAATCTCACAATGGACTCCACCAAGGACGCCACAACTAAATGGTGTATTTGAAAGGAGAAATTGAACATTGTTGGACATGGTTCGATCCATGTCGAGCTTTACCGATCTTCCAATTTCTTTCTGGGGATATGCTCTAGAATCGGCTGCATACCTAATTAACAAGGTGCCTACCAAATATGTCCCTAAGACCCCGTATGAGTTATGGACAGGGAGGAAACCAAATCTCAAGGTGGTTAAGACTTAGGGTTGTCTAGCTTATGTTAAAAGGTTTGAAAACGATAGGCTATAGAATAGATCCGACAAGTGTAAATTTATGGGATGCCCTAATCAAACATCTGGGTATTATTTCTATCATCCAACTGATTAACAAGGTGTTTGTTGCGAAACATGCTAATTTCTTGGAAAAGGATTTTATCCTTGAAGGGGTCAGTGGGAGTAAGATATATCTTAAAGAAGTTCAAGAATCACAAAATACTACGGATCAAATTTAGGTACCTAACCAGGTGGAAGAACCTATTGTACCACACCCTATTCGTAAATATGGAAGAGTACCAAAGATACTTGATAGGTATGGATTCGGCATAGAGGATGACGATGAGGTATACATCATAGATGATGATGATTCGTTAAATTATGAACAGGCTATGAGTAGTAAAGACTCAGAGAAATGGATAGAAGCCATGAAATTCGAGATGGACTCCATGTATGAAAACCAAGTATGGACCTTGGTTTTACCACTTGAAGGTATTAAGCCTATTGGGTGTAAATGGGTCTTTAAAAGAAAGACTGGAGTAGATGGCAAGGTCAAAACCTATAAGGCCCAACTAGTCACAAAAGATTTCAAACAAAGGCAAGGAGTTGACTATAATGAAACTTTCTCACCAGTAGCGATGCTCAAGTCCATTCGGAATTTGCTTGCGATTGCAGCTTACTACAACTACGTAATCTAGCAGATGGACATAAAAACGACATTCCTCATTGGGAAGCTTGAGGAGGATGTGTATATGACACAGCTAGAAGGATCTGTTTCAGCTGTTGGAACAAATCAAGTATATAAGATACAACGATCCATTTATAGATTGAAGCAAGCTTCTCGCATGTGGAACATCCATTTTGATGAGACAATCAAAGAGTTTGATTTTATCAAAAATGAGGATGAACCATGTGTGTACAAGAAGGTTAGTGGGAGGGATGTTTCATTTCTTGTATTATATGTTGATGATATATTACTGATAGGGAATGATAGTCCTATCCTTCAATCAATTAAAATTTGGTTATCTAAATACTTCTCCATGAAGGACTTGGGAGAAGCATCCTATATTTGGGGATAAAGATATATAGAGATAGATCTAAACGGACGCTTGGCTTATCCCAAGGTATGTACATTCACTCAATGCTAAAGAGGTTTAGCATAAAACATTCCAAGAGAGGTCTCATGCCGATGAGCCATGGAATACATCTCTCTATGAAACAGGCCCCAAAGACACCCGAGGAGAGAGACCGTATGAATAAGATTCCTTATGCTTCAACAATAGGATCTATCATGTACGGGATGATATGTACGGGACCGAATGTCGCTCATGCACTTAGTGTAACAAGCAGATATCATTCGAATCCAAGAGAAGAGCACTGGAAGGCAGTGAAAAATATCCTTAAGTACTTAAGAAGAACGAAGGATGTGTTTCTTATCTATAGTGGGTCTGAATTGAAACTAGAAGGCTTCACAAACTCATATTTTCAAACAGACCAAGATGACATTAAATCCATTTTGGGGTATGTATTTACCTTAAATGGTGGTACAGTGAGTTGGAAGAGTTCCAAATAGCAAACAGTTGTTGATTCAATGACAGCGGCAGAGTACATAGCTGCAAGTAAATCTGCAAGTGAGATTGTTTGGATGAAGAAGTTTATAACTGAACTTAGCATGGTTCCTAGCATTAAAGGAGCAATACATTTATACTGTGACAGCACTAGGGCTATTGCGCGAGCTAAGGAACCCAGGTCTCATCAAAAATCCAAACACGTGTTGCAGATCCATTTACTAAAGTATTGACACAATAGCAGTTCGATCGTCACTTATAGAAGATGGGTATGAGATATCATGGGAATTGGCTTTAGTGCAGTGGGAGATTGAAACTATTATGCATACAAGCCAATCATGTATGATGATAAAATATATACTTTATAAACAATCTTATTTATTTATTAATAACAGTATTTATTTACTAAAACCATTTAATTTATCTACATGGTGTTGTTTTAATAATATGTGATAAACCCAAAGTTTTAAGCAATGCTTTTAGAATCATGACGAGATCATGCTAATGAGATCTAAATTCTTAGATAGCTTAAGAAACTAAAATATTCCCAATCAATGGATTACTAAAAAGTGGATTAGTGAATCCGGATATATTGGTACATACGTTGCTTGCTCATTGAATGAGGATGATTGATCTCATGATCATTTGTGTAAAGGCATTAAAGCAAGTATGTAGGTGCGTATTGGAGAATAGGTTCACTGAACGTGACACTTTAAGGAATACCTAATGGAGTTTTACTTGCCAGTCAATAGGAATTTCTGAAGTGATAGTACTACAAGTGATCCTTAGACTTGAGATCATCATAGTATCTTGTGTATAATAGTATATACTTTGACTTATTCTTTAAGACCCTTAGGGTATATCAAAGGGTATGCTTGGGTATAATAATTTATGTATGGAGATAATAAATAATCAATAAAGAATCTACCGCTTCTAGTAAAAGAAGAGAAATGTCCTATGTGATTCGATAAATGATAACCCAAGAATCCTTGGCCAAGGTGGAATAAAATTAGAAAGTAGTTTCTAATTTGTATTTATTCAGAGTTGTGCATTTGGGAATCGAAATGCATATAATTAAATAAAATAAGACTTGACAGTAATTCCATATCTTATATTTAATTGGGACATTGTATGGTGGAAGGAATGAATTGTACGGTAACTATTTACTCAAAGGTTCTTTTATGATTGATGTTGAAATCTATATTATTTGGAAAGTCATTGATCGCTAAGGAGACTTATCCTTATTGTAGAATAAATATTATTTATTTAAATAAATTAATAGTTTAATTTATTTATTTAAATCAGATTAGAATTGTTTTAAATGATTTATTCACAACCGGTTTAATATGGAGAACCTAAATGGTCACATCATGAAAGGAAGAAAAATTATTTAAGAAGTTAATGACATAATCGTAATAATATGTTAAGCGTATTTAATTTAATCTATGGTGATAGAATAAATTAAATAGGTTAATTTTTATTATTTATTATTTTGGAAATATTAAATTTTAGTTAATAAAAGTAGTCTTATTAATATTATTACAATTATTAATATTTTAATTTTTAATGGAGTTTGGGAATTAATTTAATATAAGTACTCTCATTTATTCCTAATAACATTAGGAAACAAATTAATTAAAAGAGTTTAATTAATTATCCTTAACAAGTTTAGGGAGCTTAATTAATTAATTATAACCCCACTTTTAATTAGATTAAAAGGGTTGACTAATATCAATATAAGAGGAGTCTTATACCATATATTAGATACGTGATTCTAATTGTTGGAGAGTACACCCTTTTTTTACAGAGATAGAAAAAACTTGGGTTTAGCCAAAAACACCTTTCTTCTTGATTTTTGTTCTTCCTTGGTGGAACACCTCTAGAAGCCAAACTCTTGGGTGGCTAACATTGGTCAAAGGAAGGAATCAATCCCGCATATTCAAGGAGAGCACAAATGATTAGGAGTTCAAATTGTACCTGAGGAAGCTCGAATCTTTAAGGGTATGATTCTGATTCTCCTACTCTTTTATAGATTGAAAATCAATCACAAGAATGATCTTGGATTATGGTTTGTAAGAAAATTTTAAAATCTATTTTTATTACGCTTTCGCTTTGATTATGTGATTTGATTACATATATATGTTTCTAGCAAACCTAACACCTAATGCCTTCCTCTCACTTAAGTAAGCCCCCGAACTATAAGAAACTCGGGTTTCTGGACCAAATGTTACGGAGTCACATATTGGGCCATATTACGAAAAAATTTAAAATCCGGATGAGTTGGTACATCCTTTTGAACTTATACCAATTGGTGACTCTGTCTCATTCGGCCAAATTATTAAAATCAATAGTATTACATTCGTCGATAATCATGTCGGTTCTTTTCCTAAAATCTCACCCTTTAAAATCAATTAATCGACATAGCGACACTACAAGAAAATTGGCTATTTTCGACGGATCAATCTTCGACGGACTAGATTCTGTCGAAATTAACTTTACTTCGAAGGAATTATCTGTAGAAAATAAGTCCCTCAAAACTAAGCTAATGCCGATAAAAGTCTGTAAGAAGTAGAAGTCCATATATGGCGCCAAGTTTCCCGCCAACACGAAACTAATTTCGACGGAACTATAGGTATTTCTGAGGGAATTTTCGTCGATGGTAAAGTAACTCCGAGGGAAGTATATCTAACAAAAATTCCTTCCAAAATAACTAATAAAACCTAATTACAAGTCGACTTCTTCTCAGTGCCTCTCATTTTCAATTCTTTGTCTCTCCTCAAATACTCTTATTCACTCTCTTATCTCTCTCCACCGCCCCGCCCCCAGACCACCAGTACCCCCCCTAGTGACCGATCACCAACCAGCACCCCCACTAATGGCTAAATGGAAATTTATCCTTCTTTCACCTCCTTGCTCCTTTAATTCAAGGTAAGTGCTTCCCAATTTTGTTTGGGGGTACTGAATTTTGTGGGTTTGTTTTTAATTCATCTAATAGTTGCGCAAATTGGGATTAATATTATTGTTTTAAGGGTTTTTAATTCATCTGATAGAATGTATACTGAAATTTGAATAATTTGTAAGTTGTCGATATTGCTGAAGTTGAAATAATTTGTGCCTTATTCATGTTACTAAAATTGGGAATTTAATTTTGGAGTTGTTGTATTGTTGCTGAAATTGGGTTTATTCATGTTCCGCAAATTAGGGTTATATATTTGGAATCTATAATTGAGTTGAATTTTAGTTGAAATAATTACTATCAAGTCTTATTTTATTTAATTAGATGTATTTTGATTCTCAAATGCACAACTCCAAATAATATAAATTAGAAACTCCTTTCTAATTTCATTATGCCTTGGTCAAGGACTCCTAGGTTGTCATTTATCGAATTACATATGACATTCTCTTCTTTTACTTGAAGCGGTAGATCCTTTATTGATCAATCATTATCTCAACGTATAATTTATTACACCCAAGCATACCTTTTGATATACCCTAAGGGTCTTAAGGCACATGTCAAAGTATAAATCATCATACACAAGATACTATGATGATCTCAAGTCTAAGGATCACTTGCATAACTATCACTACAGGAATTCCTATTGATAGGCAAGTAAAACTCAATTAGATATTCCTTAGCGAGCCACGTTCAGCGAACTTATTCTCCAATGAGTACATACATACTTATTTTAGTGTCTCCACACAAATGATTATGGGATCGATCATCCTCATCCAATGAGCAAGTAAAGTATGTACCAATCTATCCGAATTTACTAATCTCTTTTTAGAAATCCAAGGATTGAGAAAAGTTTTAGTTTGTGAGCTATGTAAGAATTTAGATCTCATTAGCATGATCATCATCATGATTCTAAAAGCATTGCTCAAAACTATAGGCTTATCACATATTATAAAACATCATCATGTAGATAAATTAAAAGCCTTAAATTAAATAATTCTTTTATTAATAAACGAATAAGATTGTTACAAAGTATATGATTTATCATCAAACATGATTGGCTTGTGTGTATACTACTTTCAAAACCTAGTCTTGATTCATCTTTCTTTAAGTTTCATATGTTATATTATTTAACTTATGAATTACGAAAGAAAAAAGATGGTAGAAAATGATAAGTGGGTTTCATACTTGCGAATTTGATACTTTTCGGACTTAAACAGGTGCTAATCCTTGTGTTTTAGTATTATTCTATGTGTGTGTGTGTGTGTTGTGTTTGTGTCCAGGATCAATTTGTGTTGGCTAAAGCGAGGTTTGGTTGGCAAAGTAGCAAAAAGCGGCAAAAACAGTGAAAATCCAGAGTTGATACCCGTCGGGGCGGGCATTTCTGTAACGTCCCGAAATTCGGCCTATCTTCACACCTGGATTTCGTACATCACAAGTAAAACTCATTTCAAACATACATCATTATATTGCTAAATATAACAACATACATTCTCAAATCCCAGGTTCTAATACCTTATAACTTCATTCATTACAAATAATGATAATTACATTATTATTTACATCTTACAGGAGTGACTTTCATCCGCCATCAAGGATACATAACATTTCATTAAACTATTCTATAGTTTAATTAAACTATTCTAGATTACAAGTCTTGGCTTAAACTTCACACTCATTCAAATACTAAATGGCACTCCGTTTGGATACCGGTCAGCTTGATCTTTACGGGATCCTTAAGTTATTCTACTCGTACGCTGAAAATATTTTTCATTTAAAGCAAGAGTGAGCATTCAATTGCTTAGCAAGTCATAGTAGTTGAATAAAAAACCTCAAAAATTAAAGCATTCTTTTAAGACTTCAATAACTGAACAAAGTTTATGAAGCAGCTTGAATAATAGAAATAATTCTGATTCCTATAATTTTAAAACATTAGTCACATTCACTTTGAAATACTTTCATTCTTCTACCTTTTTCATACACATCATGTCGAACTAGATTCATTAGCAAAGACTTACCAATAACGGTTCATGTATAAACAGAACATTTTCATATTGAACAGTTCAATCACAATATAATTCATCATATAGAAACTTCAAAGTGTTAAAATTGTGGCACAAGGCCTCATATATTCTACCACTTTGTACAAATATCACACATATGCACATAGATAAAACTTCTCATGTTCAACATTTAAGGAAGTTTAAGAAACTAGCATTCATATTAAACATGAATGAAGTTACGAAACTTGCCTTACGCACAGCTATATCATACAGTTTACGATGAACTGCTAATCGCAATCCCTAAATATCGCATAAGGAAATATCACATACACTAATTAGTCTTATATTTGACTTACGCATTGGTTTAAGCTTAACTTTTCTCCTTATGGTTTGTGTTTATAACCTAAGTTCACGTAACCATTCTTCTTTACCGTTTTACGGCGTTATGACATCTGGAGATGTCTTACTTCATACGATCATTATCTTTGATGATTTACATTCTTATTTTCTTCTTATAACTTTTCTAGGACTTAGTATTCATCGAGTCTCTACTAGTAGTCTATATGGTACTCTGAGTGGTTTCTCACAAATAACCAACAAACTAGTTTCCCGTTTCGTCTACACTGTCTTTCACAGTGAGTTAGATCGGTTGTTAGTTTGTATATACCTCCGCTCTCTGAAAGATCGAATTGTTTAGCCTAGCTCCCATATGACAACCATTAAAGATTTCGACTGTAACATAACCTAAACTTAACTTGTCAAAATAATTAAAACTATAATGTTCGTTATGTTGATTTCTCATTCATTATAGCTTTCTAGCAACTAAATACCATACCTAAGGATTAATTTTTATTGTCTAAGTTATACAGTATTTTGTATACCTAGAATGATTATTCAATGTTAATACTATGTGTTCATAGCATTAATCATTTTACATTACCTTATTAATATCTTATAACGTCCAGTTCATTCGACACGGAACGTCATCCAAGTTATAATCATTAACTCGGCTTCTTAACGTTATACGTCATTGTCGTTAATTCAGTTTTTTCATCGTTCACAAGTTTAATCATTAGTCTTTATTACCTTACGGTCAAACCATACACAGTGTGTAGGTTCTGCCCATTTAATATTCGTGTACACTCAACTCTTACGTCGGGTAAAGTGTTTAACGCTTACATTTCATTCTAACATTCTCTATCCGGCTCATACTCGGACTTTCATTAATCTTTTTACCGTTACGGTTTTCTTGATAGTTCATATCTTACTTACTACCTTCGTCAACGTTCAAGTTAAACAACCAATGTATACTTAGAATGTTCGCACAACGCAAAACGTATTCTACGTTCACGTTGTTCGTCTCTTAATCTCTCATTCAACCTTTACCTAAGGTTTTAATCGCTTTCATTCGTTATCCATTACATGAACACTACGCTCATCATGCTTTCTTATTGTCAAAGCCATACTATTCATTGTATGCCAAAACTGATCGTTCATCGCAACTACGTTGCGTTTACATTCTTTTTCTTTTAATACCGTTCAATCCTTCCATTCAACCTTTACTAAAGGTTTGAATCGCTTGCTTAAGGGTTACATTATATAAACTATATGTTCATTATCTTCCCTTACACTTCCCCCAAGAGTTGAGCAGTTAAAAGCACTTCTCTGGGTTTTCCCCGCAGCGCCGGTTCCCTTTGTTATTAGTGGCACTGCAGTGCATATTAGAAGTAGCTAAGCCTCTAGGTTGGCACTGTGGCACAACCTTTAAAGGCATAACTGGCGCTGTGGCGCCAGTTCTACAATTCAGAAATTTTTTTCTAAGTGTTGAACATGTTTGAGACACCTATTTTGAAATCTCATAACTTTTTCGTTGTAACTCGAAACGAGGTCGTTCCAAAGCAATTTTCTTCCTTATCTTATGTACTTTAACTTGCTTCGGACAAAATTTCATTCTGAATCCATTAACATTCCATTCAATTGGCTTAAATTTCATCATTCGTTCATTTTACGTTATTAACGTTCTTCGTTCGTTCATTCGTCCGTAATTCGGTCATTAGAACTTGGAATTTGTTCGTTCTTGAGTCCATGACTTACGTTTTCTATGTTTTCAGACATTCTTATGAAACCCTACACATTTGTGTTCATTTACACATTTTCTACTTTTCGCTCATCATTTACGAAATGTTCGCCATAACTTCGTTATAGCTAAGTTCAATCCATTTTTCATGAACGTTTCTATCATTCCTAACTAAGCAATAAGGAACTAGCTTATACACAATAGTTTTAGACTTTTCTATCAATAACACATTCTAATTACGGTGGTTTTAAATTTGTCCCTCAACAACGTTCTTCGTGTTCTTCGCGTTCTTCATTCGTTCTTCATTTATAATCGATACTTTGATTATGATTTCACTTTTTCTTGGAATATTATGTTATAAAACATCATTCCTTACTTATTTCACTAAATCATTTATATGATTCATTCAGATCGTTCAAATTCACTAAGCAATTCATACTTCCTTAAGAAAACTTTTAAGAAATTTATAAACTAAACATTTAATTCTTATTTCTTCATTTTCTCATTATTTCGACCATATAAAAATCATTCATAACATATTTTACTTCTATTCTCATTAAGCTATGTTTTTAACATATGAAACTTAATGAAAATTAACTTAGAAGTTAGCTTTTTTTATACCTTTCTTCTTTATTCTTCTTCCTCTAGACAAAACCGACGATTTACTAGCTTTTCTATTTACCGATCTTCTCCGATCTGAGCATCCATTTACTTTCTCTTCCTTCTTCTTCTTCTCCAAGCTCTCAAGCTTTCTTTCTCTCTCTCTCTCAGAGTGTTGGTTGATTTCAAAGAAATCAACAAACACTTCTCTTTTATAGATTTTCAAGGCTAGGGGTATTTTTGTCATTTGGCAAGCCACCTTACTATTCACACCTCCTTACTATTCACGAAGCTTCTCCTAGAAGCTTCGTTTTCCAGTCTTTCGGGATTCGTCCGACAGTTTTAAAAACTGCGATTCTCGAAATCCAAATATTTTTAGATATTTCATATTTCCTCTACAGTTTAACTTTTACGCATTCTTCGGAACTTCAAAAAACTGAAAAAACACTTTTTGATGATAAGCGTTTTTCTTCCCATTTTCCCTTAACGTAGTAAAATGAATGAAAAGTACATAACAGTACTTTCCGTCATTTTTATTTCGTCCAATTTTTGCACATTTTTCAAGAAAAACTTTTATCGGCTAACTTAACTTTTCACGACATATTATCGTCAAATCTTTCGATAAAATGTCATTTTGACATACCAAACTCCCAAAAAGGCTTAGGTTATTTAAACCCTAACCCTTAAGGTTTTCGTCAGGTGAATAGTGCATATTTCATCTTTTTCCTCAAAAATATTTTTGTTCCCAGAAAAATTTTATTTTCGTCTCGAAAATTCTTAATCATTCAGTTTAGCTAGTGTAACGCCCGAGAAAAAAATCGAATTTTTATGACAATTAAATTTTTATTTGATTATGTGAATTAAATGAATTTAATTGAATTCTTTGTGAAGTAATCTATGTGAAGGTCGTTCTATGACCTAGAATGTGCTAACGTGGTTAGTATTCTGGCTACGTGGTAGAAATAGTTGTTTGGAAATTTCAAGACGATAATAATTGTTTTCTGATAAGTTTCCGTAAAAATAACTATTCATCCGTTTCTGTCCGAGGAATTATTTTGAAATTCCGAGAAACGCGTAATGATAGAATATCGTGATGAGATGGAATAGCTGATAATATTTCATTTATGGCTAAAACGAAGTTTTCGCTTGCGGACTTAAAACCTAAGGGTTGAGTATGTCAATTTACGAGAAGGAAATAATATGTATAGAAGGAATGTCGTTAAGTTTATTCAATGGTTATACAATTGGTGGTGCTAGTTAGTACCTATCCATAATACGTTAAGTAAATACAAGGTATAATATGCTTATTGTACTTATGGTATATGAAAGGAATACGTGAATCATACGTGTAGAATACGATACGTATTATAGAATTAAGTTATGACTTAATAATTTATTCATTTAGTTGGGTTATAAGTTAGTCGAACTAATTGAAGGACTAAGCCCAATGAGTCAAGTGGGTTAAGTCAAAGTCAAGGCCCAATATTTATTTAATTAAGCCCAATTCATAAAACTAAACCGTGGGTTGTACCGGTGGGTCACCCAATGGGTAAAACCCATGGGGCAACCCATGGGATGTCATAAAGGGGTGGTGGGCCGGCCACCATGGTGTGTAAGCCAAGCATAAGGCTTGGTCACCAAGTATCTTACTTGGTGACCACACATGAATAGTAAGGAGGTGGGAGGGGGGGTATATTTACCATTAAGCCCTCCATTCTAAATTCTATAAATAGGAAGCTAGGTTGATTCATTTGAGATTTTTTTTACCAAGACTCAACTTAGATTATTTGAGAGAGAAAAGAGAGCTACATTTGCAAACATACACTTGGGAAGCTTTGACAATTATTCTTCCAAGAGATTTTCTTAAGGAACTTGAGGTAATACTTCTTGTTCTTCATTCTCCATCTATTTGATTTTCTTTTATCATGGAGAGTCGTAAAGGGGTGGTACATGCCTTGTATGAGTCATAAGCTTTCAAATCTCTATAAGTCGTAAAGGGGTGGTAAAGACGACTTACCATAGATTCAATCTCTATAAGTCATAAGCTTTCAAAAATAATAAGGTTTATTATAGTTGTTAAACCATGAAAATATTAATTGTGGAGGATCGATTGTTGATAAACGATTGAGCTCCATCAATACGATAGTTATGAATCTTGTTTGGTTAGGGGTTAGATAGGAAATCCATGGAGTATTCCATGTGATTTGGCTTAGAGAACATTAGTAATGAAGTTATGGCAAATTTTACGAAAATAGACGTTAAACGTCGAAAACATAGAAATTCCGGATGGGTAGTTGAAAGTTGCCGTAAGACTTGAAAACGTTAGTTTTCAATGTCAACACGTGAGATAGGGTGATTAAGAGTCGTGGGTCCGAGAATCGTCCGATTTCGACTTAAAACGAGGAAAACGAACATTGAATGCTCATTAACGTTTACGAATGTATAGAAAATGAACTCAATAGTGAATTCTGAGTTAACGGATTTGAAATGGTTAAATTCTAATATGAACACGTAGAGTATGTCATTCATGACGTGTAGGCTTTTGAACGGACCAAATCGGGCGTATAACGAAGAATTTACGGCCCCGGGAATCTCATATAGATTTTCAAAACTGTCAACAGTCTGGTATTAAAGTCTGGCGCCGCGGCGCCAGACGTAGTGTAAAATGGCCGCGCTGCAGCGCCAGTGGGGGTAGGGAGAAAAATAAAGTGTCTATAGTTTTGCGCCGCAGCACGAGAGGTTGTACATAGGACTCGCGCAGCAGCGCCAGACTCGGCCGAGCCCTCTGTAGACTCGCGCCCCAGCGCCAGGTGCCGCGCCCCAGCACCTGTATTGTGCCAGTGTCGGGCCCCAGCGCTAGGTGCCGCGCCCCAGCGCCTGTGTTGTGCCAGGGTCGCGCCGCAGCGCCAAGATGCCATGCCGCAGCGCCAAGATGCCGCGCCGCAGCGCCGTCAGCAAAAAAAAAACTTGACCCAGCTGTGCTTTAGACTTCAGTCGGTTAAGGATCAATCGGAGTTGAGTTTATATACTCAATGAATGTATAAAGACTAATCCTATACTACCTATACTAAGGTATATGGTATGAAATTTAGGAGTCTAATGTAAGTAAATAAAATATGTAAAATAAACGAAGTAATACTTTATTAATGAAGATGAGTTCGGTTAATAAAACGTCCATAGGGAGGTAAACCGGGACGAAGGGTAATAAGTCATGTTGACTTTAATAAAAATATTATGTTAACAAAGACATAGAAGAGAAAGAAACTGGTAGGAACAATGTGAATAATGGTTTGATAGCTAATTACGGTGTGCTATGTGAATATATCATGTAGATTCTGTTAGGGCTGTGGTTAGTCGAGTAAGTTATTTGAAGACGCTGAAAGGCAAGTTTTCTTAATGCTTGTCTAACTTCTAAGTTAGCCAAGTTTTATGTGATTCATTGAACTGAATTGCAAGTTTTGTTGTAAAAGAAAGGGTCGATGCCAGATTTTAACTCGGCTAGACTATTCGTAAGATATAGATTGATGATTTTCCGTACCATTCTATATAGAAATGTTACGCTATCCTATGCCAAGTAATTGGTACGGATGTTAAGGCAAGGTTTGTCTATGAACAAACAAAATTATTTTCATCGATATTTCGATGGGCACGCGAGTTTGCCAAAAATATTAAACATAAATACGTTTAATGAATGTAGTTTTGATCAACATAGAGTACTATAGGCTGATCACCTAGAAGTGCTCGTAAGTTATACGGATGAACGGCCTTAGTGCTGTGGACTCCTTTTCAAGTTATAAAAAATTGAAATTTACTTTTCATGGTCTATCGACCGGTTCATAATTCCTAATCTATTCTATACGTTGGGAATTGATGTTATATACTGTTATGGTAATATCGATTCATAATACTTCATAACTATTGTTTAGTTATGTTGGAATTGTTATATAATTCACGAATGTGGTATTTCTGTTATCCTTGATTAAACTTGCTGAGCTGTCATGCTCACTTCTTGCGTGAATTATATAACTGCAGTTAAAGGTGAACGTACTGAGAATGCCAAGAAAGATAAGGGCAAAGCTAAGATGGATGCTTAGGCATTGTGTAATAGTTTAGTAAGTTTGTATGTATTATAACTTATGAACAATGAACGATGTAACCGGTTTATGAACCTGGGAAGGATTATAGTTTGATTTTAATAAGAATATAGTAATTACTCTCATTTTGTTGTATTTTAATGAAATGATGGTATGGATGTTAGTATAGTGGAGCACCATCTGTCGGGTTGGAAGATACCCGAATTTGGGGGCGTCACAGTTTGGTATCAGAGCCTTAGGTTATAAAACTTAAGGGGGGAAAACCTTTGGCTAATAACCTTGTACGGAAGGTAAATTCCGAGAAATGAAATTAAAGTCTATTGAATTAAGAAGATATTGAGATAACTCAGTATCAAAAGAATTAAAAGATGAAAATTAATGTTAAAGATATTAAATGTGATTTGTGCTTATAATATTGTGTTTTATGTACTAATCAACGTGTTATGTGTTTGTAGATGTCAACCGATAGCTTGATGTTTAGAAACGTGGAAATGATAAGTGAGGACTCAGTTAACCAAGTTGAGGCAGTACCAATGCCCGTGGCAGAGGTACCGATAGTCGTACTAGAAGACTGATACATTGAGGAGTACATATCCGAGGAGGAATACTCTGAGGAGACTATGGGATTAGCATCATACCTTAAGGAGATGCTAGATGTGGAGGGGGAAATGGAGGTGACATCGATTAACACAGTGTTACCTACTCTGGAGCCAGCATCTTTGGATGCAACTAGAGCACTGTATCTAGCAGTGTTGGATAGGAATGTGCACCTACGTACTCAAGTAGAGGCACATATTGAGGAGATAAATGCCCTGTATGAGGCGAAAGAATCTGCAGAGGCAGACTTTGAGTCAGAGCACGATGAAAAAGTGCTTATGACTGATAAGGCTCATAGCTATAAGGATGAGGCCCTTGAGCTAAAGCAGAAACTGGTTGAGAAAGATCAGAAAATAGCTAGGATGTCATACATCCATGAATGTGCTCATGAGGATTTCAAGCTGAAAATTGCTTGTTATTCTATTGAGTCCGGGCAGACTCGACATACCATAAGTCGAGATATAGTGTCGATTCTGGCAAATCAGAAATATGAAAATGCCGTTCGACAGTATTAGCAGGTCGCTAGAACTTTTTGTATATAAGTAGTGACGTAAAACCCTCTTTTGTATAATTAAGGGTAGTCGTTTAGTAAATCCCAACTTTTGTAGAAGGCAATCGCGGGATAGTATATGATAGCTTTTGGCTAAGGGAACATGATGTAAATAGTTTTGACTATGAAAGTATATTAATATAATGACGTTTTTATTTAACATGCTTGTGTGGTATGAATGGTTGTTGTTAATTTAAAATGATAACCGAGTAATTAAATAGATAATAACGAAATTTTATTTATCAGAATTATGCCGCCAAGAAGGAGACAACGGAACCAAGAGGCCGAGTCTCATAATGAAAATCAAGGGGGTCCTAACAACCCTATGCAAGAGTTCGTTAATTTATTAACGACTGCATTTAACCAAGTGGGGGGTGGGATTCATGTAGCTCCTGGGGTAGTAAGAACAACTACCTTTAAGGACTTTAAAAGTGTGGGTCCTCCAGAGTTCCGAGGAACGACGGATCCACTAGAAGCCCAAACATAGATTAGGGAAATTAAAAAGGCGTTTGTGATAACAAACGTAGGTGAGGCGCAAAAGACTTCTTTTACGACTTACATGATGAAGGGAGAAGCTAACTACTGGTGGGAAGCTTACCAGGGTGGGGCTAGGACAGAGGCTGTTACGTGGGAACAGTTTAAGAAGGTTTTCTTCGAGAACTATTTCCCTACTAGCATGCAGGGTAGGATAGAAATTAAGTTCCTAGAACTTAAGCAGGGGGGTATGACTGTTCCCCAATATGCCTCAAAATTTAATGAGTTGGCAATATTTGCTCCACATCAGGTGGATACGGAGGAAAGAAAGGCGCGCAGATTTGAGCAGGGCTTAAAACCTTGGCTCTATAGTAGAATATCGGTTTTCTAGAGTGCTTCCTATGGGACCATTATGGAGAAGGCGATAATAGCTGAAGGTGGTGGTGAGGCCTTATCTCAGTACCACAAAGAGCGGAAGATTAAGAGTAAGATAGAAGGAAGTAATAAGGCAGAAGTTGCCAGCGGAAGCGGCAACTTGCCAAAGAGGAAGGGTTTTAATCCCGGGAATACCGGGGTAAAACAGGGAGATCCCAAAAGGAGAACGGAAGCATGTAAGACATGTAGAAAATCTCACATGGGAGTCTGTTTAAAGGGGAAAGCAGTATACTACAACTGTGGGCTGGAGGGACATTTGTCACCCAATTGTCCTAACCCTAAGAATAACCAGGGGTGTTTTTTCTGTGGGTCAAAGGACCACATGGCAAGAAATTGCCCAAAGAAGGGTTTAGAAGGGAATAAAAGTTCTGGTAGTGGTAAATTAGCCATTACTGGACCAACACCATTAGTGGGTAGACCCTCGGCTCGTACGTTTAATATGACTGTTCAAGATGCAGTTGCATCAACAGATGTGGTAGCAGGTATCATTCCGGTCAATGAGATAAATGCTTATGTGCTATTTGACTCGGGTGCCACTTGTTCTTTTATAGCATGTGAATTTGCTAAACGGTTAGGATTAATTCCTGAGAAGTTACCTATACCTTTAGATGTTAAGGTAGCAAACGAGGAGATAATCCCCATTGAATATATTCATAAGAACTGTTGCGTAGAAATTAAGGGAAATAAGTTATCGGTAGATTTGGTACCGATAAGGCTAAAAGAATTTAATGTAATTCTTTGTATGGATTGGTTGGTGAACCATGAGGCAATTATAGATTGCCATAGGAAAAGTGTAAACCTTCGGCTTTCTAAGAAAACCAAGGTAGTGTTTTTCGGTAGTAATTCACCGAAACACTCTTGTTGTCTGTCTATGACACAAGCTAGGAAGATGTTAAGAAAAGGGTGTGTAGGTTATCTATGCCATGTGGTGGATACCCAAAGAGTGGGGACATCCTTGGATCAGATACTAGTTGTGAAAGAGTTCGTGGATGTATTTTCGGAGGAATTATCGGGTATTCCACCGGATAGGGAGGTAGAATTTGTAATTGATTTGTTACCGGGAACGACACCAGTTTCAAGGGCACCATATAGAATGGCGCCAGTTGAAATGAAGGAGTTAATGATTCAATTACAAGAACTGTTAGATAGGAAGTACATTCAACCAAGTGTATCTCCTTGGGGAGCACCAGTGTTGTTTGTAAAGAAGAAGGATGGGTCGTTGAGACTTTGTATCGACTATCGAGAGTTGAACAAGTTAACGATTAAGAATAAGTACCCTTTGCCCAGGATCGATGACCTATTTGATCAGTTGAAAGGAGCAAAGTATTTTTCTAAAATAGATTTGCGCACGGGGTATCATCAATTGAAGGTGAGGAAGGAAGATATACCTAAGACCGCATTTAGAACTCGTTATGGTCACTACGAGTTTCTGGTAATGTCATTTGGGTTGACTAATGCGCCAGCCGCATTTATGGATATGATGAACAGAGTGTTCAAACAATATTTGGACAAGTTTGTCGTAGTGTTCATTGATTATATTCTAGTCTATTCAAAGACGCTAGAAGATCGTACGAAACATTTAAGAATAGTGTTGGAAACGCTAAGAAAGGAGAAGTTGTATGCGAAATTCACAAAGTGTGAATTTTGGCTTGAGAAAGTGCAGTTTCTAGGGCATGTTATTGATAAGGATGACATTTCCATAGATCCGGCCAAAGTAGAAGAAATAAACAAATGGGAGCAACCGAAGACGCCGACTGAGATTCAGAGTTTTCTGGGGTTAGCAGGATACTATAGAAGGTTCATTCCAGACTTTTCTAAATTAGCTACTCCGTTAACCAATCTGACAAGAAAGTCAGTGAAGTATGTGTGGACTGAAAAATGTGAGAACAGTTTTCAGGAATTGAAGAAGAGATTAAGTGAGGCACCGGTATTGTCTTTACCAGACGATACCGGGAATTTTGTAGTGTATAGCGATGCTTCGCATAAAGGATTGGGTTGCATGCTCATGCAGCATGGCAAGGTCATTGCGTATGCATCACGCCAATTGAAGGATTATGAGAAGGTTTATCCTACTCATGACCTGGAATTGGCAGCTGTAGTTTTTGCCCTAAAGATATGGAGACATTATCTGTATGGTGAGAAATGTGAGATATACACAGACCACAAAAGTCTGAAATATTTCTTCACACAGAAGGAGTTGAACATGAGACAGAAAAGATGGTTGGAGTTAATAAAAGATTATGACTGTGATATTTTATATCATCCGGGAAAAGCAAATGTAGTAGCAGATGCGCTAAGTACAAAGGATAGTGAGAAATTATCAATGTTAACAACTCAGAATGAGTTGGTAACAGCAATGGCAAAAATGGAACTAGAAGTTAAGTTACCAGGGGAATCGGTAAAATTGTTATTTTCCATGGAAACTCAACCTACCATAGTGGAGAGGGTTAGGAAAGTACAACTGAGCAATGAGGGGTGCAAGCAGATGCTGAATAAGATAAAGAACGAAGAAAAAACTGAATATAACCTCGATAAGGAGGGATTACTTCGTTTTGAGGGAAGAATTTGGGTTCCTAATGATCCCGAATTAAAAGAAGAAATTATGATGGAGGCCCATATTTCGAGGTACTCGATACATCCCTGTAGTACGAAGATGTATCAAGACCTTCGTCAGAACTTTTGGTGGCCGAATATGAAGAGGGAAATAGCAGAATATGTTAGTAAGTGCTTAACTTGTCAAAAAGTTAAGGCTGAACATCAATGACCGAGCGGGTTGTTACAACCATTAGAAATTCCAGAGTGGAAGTGGGAGCACATCACGATGGATTTTGTGGTGGGACTTCCAACAACAAGAAAAGGGTACGATGCTATTTGGGTGATAGTGGATCGATTAACGAAATCAGCCCATTTTCTACCAATAGGAATAAGGTATAACTTAGATCAGTTAGCTAAGCTGTATGTCAAGGAAGTTATTTCTAGACATGGAGTGCCTGTGTAGATTGTGTCAGATCGTGATCCACGATTCACATCGAACTTTTGGAAAAGTTTGCAAGAGCAAATGGGAACGCAGTTAAGATTAAGTACGGCATATCATCCTCAGACGGATGGTCAGAGTGAGCGGACAATTCAAACGCTTGAAGATATGTTAAGATCTTGCGTTATGGATTTCAAAGGGAGTTGGGACGAATTTCTACCATTAGTAGAATTTTTGTACAACAATAGTTTTCACGCTAGTATAGGCATGCCGCCTTACGAAGCATTGTATGGTAGGAAGTGCCGAACTCCATTGTGTTGGGATGAGGTGGGTGAACGTCAGATGTTAGGACCAGAGATGATTCAGCAGACGACGGGAATGGTAAAATTAATACGTGCTCGATTAGTTGCGGCTCAAGACCGGCAGAGGAAGTATACAGATCCTCACAGAGAAAATAGAGAATTCGATGTAGGATCTTTTGTTTTTCTGAAAGTATCACCTTGGAAAGGGAAAATACGTTTTGGAAAGAAAGGGAAGTTAAGTCCAAGGTTTATAGGAACTTTTGAGATTTCAAAAAGGATAGGGGAGGTGGCTTACGTAGTAGCTTTACCTCCAGAGATGGAACACGTTCATAATGTGTTTCATGTGTCAGTGTTGCGTCCTTATAAACCGAACTATAAACACGTGATAGAGTATGAATCTATTCAGTTAGAGAAGGACTTGTCCTATGAGGAACTTCCAATTCAAATTATTGATAGGAAGGAACAAGTTTTAAGAAATAAGGTCATACCTTCAGTGAAGGTGTTATGGAGAAACCACAATGTTGAAGAAGCAACGTGGGAGCTCGAAAGTAAAATGAAGGAAGATTTTCCTCATTTGTTTATGTAATTATAAGCTAAGATTCTGAGGACAGAATCCTTCTAAGGGGAGAGAATGTAACGCCCGAGAAAAAAATCGAATTTTTATGACAATTAAATTTTTATTTGATTATGTGAATTAAATGAATTTAATTGAATTCTTTGTGAAGTAAACTATGTGAAGGTCGTTCTATGACCTAGAATGTGCTAACGTGGTTAGTATTCTGGCTACGTGGTAGAAATAGTTGTTTGGAAATTCCAAGACGATAATAATTGTTTTCTGAGAAGTTTCCGTAAAAAACACTATTCATCCGTTTCTGTCCGAGGAATTATTTTGAAATTCCGAGAAACGTGTAATGATAGAATATCGTGATGAGATTGAATAGCTGATAATATTTCATTTATGGCTAAAACGAAGTTTTCGCCTGCGGACTTAAAACCTAAGGGTTGAGTATGTCAATTTACGAGAAGGAAATAATATGTATAGAAGGAATGTCGTTAAGTTTATTCAAGGGTTATACAATTGGTGGTGCTAGTTAGTACCTATGCATAATACGTTAAGTAAATACAAGGTACAATATGCTTATTGTACTTATTGTATATGAAAGGAATACGTGAATCATACGTGTAGAATACGATACGTATTATAGAATTAAGTTATGACTTAATGATTTATTCATTGAGTTGGGTTATAAGTTAGTCCAACTAATTGAAGGACTAAGCCCAATGAGTCAAGTGGGTTAAGTCAAAGTCAAGGCCCAATATTTATTTAATCAAGCCAGATTCATAAAACTAAATTGTGGGTCGAACCAGTGGGTCACCCAATGGGTAAAACCCATGGGGCAACCCATGGGATGTCATAAAGGGGTGGTGGGCCGGCCACCTTGGTGTGCAAGCCAAGCATAAGGCTTGGTCACCAAGTATCTTACTTGGTTACGACACATGAATAGTAAGGAGGTGGGGGGTATATTGACCATTAAGCCCTCCATTCTAAATTCTATAAATAGGAAGCTAGGTTGATTCATTTGAGATTTTTTTTACCAAGACTCAACTTAGATTATTTGAGAGAGAAAAGAGAGCTACACTTGCAAACATACACTTGGGAAGCTTTGACAATTATTCTTCCAAGAGATTTTCTTAAGGAACTTGAGGTAATACTTCTTGTTCTTCATTCTCCATCTATTTGATTTTCTTTTATCATGGAGGGTCGCAAAGGGGTGGTATATGCCTTGTATGAGGGAGTAAAGATGACTTACCATAGATTCAATCTCTATAAGTCATAAGCTTTCAAAAATAATAAGGTTTAATATAGTTGTTAAACCATGAAAATATTAATTGTGGAGGATCGATTGTTGATAAACGATTGAGCTCCATCAATACGATAGTTATGCATCTTGTTTGGTTAGGGGTTAGATAGGAAATCCATGGAGTATTCCATGTGATTTGGCTTAGAGAACATTAGTAATGAAGTTATGGCAAATTTTACGAAAATATACGTTAAACGTCGAAAACGTAGAAATTCCGGATGGGTAGTCGAAAGTTGCCGTAAGACTTAAAAACGTTAGTTTTCAATGTCAACACGTGAGATAGGGTGATTAAGAGTCGTGGGTTCGAGAATCGTCGGATTCCGACTTAAAACGAGGAAAACGAACATTGAACGCTCATTAACGTTTACGAATGTATAGAAAATGAACTCAATAGTGAATTCTGAGTTAACGGATTTGAAAGAGTTAAATTCTAATATGAACACGTAGAGTATGTCATTCATGACGTGTAGGCTTTTGAACGGACCAAATCGGGCATATAACGAAGAATTTACGGCCCCAGGAATCTCATATTGATATTCAAAACTGTCAACAGTCTATTATTAAAGTCTGGCGCCGCGGCGCCATACGTAGTGTAAAATGGCCGCGCTGCAGTGCCAGTGGGGGCAGGGAGAAAAATAAAGTGTCTGTAGTTTCGCGCCGCAGCGCGAGAGGTTGTACATATGACTCGCGCCGCAGCGCCAGACTCAGTCGAGCCCTCTGTAGACTCACGCCCCAGTGCCAGGTGCCGCGCCCCAGCGCCTGTGTTGTGCCGGTGTCGCGCCCCAGCGCCAGGTGCCGCACCCCAGCGCCTGTGTTGTGCCAGGGCCGCGCCCCAGCTCCAAGATGCCGCGCCGCAGCGCCGACAGCAACAAAAAAAAACTTGACCCAGCTGTGCTTTAGACTTCAGTCGGTTAGGGATCAATCGGAGTTGAGTTTATATACTCAATGAATGTATAAAGACTAATCCTATACTACCTATACTAAGGTATATGGTATGAAATTTTGGAGTCTAATGTAAGTAAACAAAATATGTAAAATAAACGAAGTAATACTTTATTAATGAAGATGAGTCCGGTTAATAAAACGTCCATAGGGAGGTAAACCGGGACGAAGGGTAATAAGTCATGTTGACTTTAATAAAAATATTATGTTAACAAAGACATAGAAGAGAAAGAAACTAGTAGGAACAATGTGAATAATTGTTTGATAGCTAATTACGGTGTGCTGTGTGAATATATCATGTAGATTCTGTAAGGGCTGTGGTCAGTCGAGTAAGTAATTTGAAGACGCGGAAAGGCAAGTTTTCTTAATGCTTGTCTAACTTCTAAGTTAGCCAAGTTTTATGTGATTCATTATACTGAATTGCAAGTTTTGTTGTAAAAGAAAGGGTCGATGCCAGATTTTAACTCGGCTAGACTATTCGTAAGATATAGATTGATGATTTTCCATACCATTCTATATAGAAATGTTAACGCTATCCTATGCCAAGTAATTGGTACGGATGTGAAGGTAAGGTTTGTCTATGAACAAACAAAAGTATTTTCATCGATATTTCGATGGGCACGCGAGTTTGCCAAAAATATTAAACGTAAATACGTTTAATGAATGTAGTGTTGATCAACATAGAGTACTATAGGCTGATCACCTAGAAGTGCTCGTAAGTTATACGGATGAACAGCCTTAGTGCTATGGACTCCTTTTCAAGTAATAAAAAACTGAAATTTACTGTTCATGGTCTATCGACCGGTTCATAATTCCTAATCTATTCTATACGTTGGGAATTGATGTTATATACTGTTATGGTAGTATCGATTCATAATACTTCATAACTATTGTTCAGTTATGTTGGAATTGTTATATAATTCACGAATGTGGTATTTCTGTTATCCTTGATTAAACTTGCTGAGCTGTCATGCTTACTTCTTGCGTGAATTATATAACTGCAGTTAAAGGTGAACGTACTGATAATGCCAAGAAAGATAAGGGCAAAGCTAAGATGGATGCTTAGGCATTGTGTAATAGTTTAGTAAGTTTGTATGTATTATAACTTATGAACATTGAACGATGTAACCGGTTTATGAACCTGGGAAGCATTATAGTTTGATTTTAATAAGAATATAGTAATTACTCTCATTTTATTTTATTTTAATGGAATGATGGTATGGATGTTAGTATAGTGGAGCACTATCTGTCAGGTTGGAAGATACCCGAATTTGGGGGCGTCACAGCTAGTAGCTAGAATCCTCCCATTTTATAATCATCCTAGGTTTTAGAACGATTAATAAACACATAACACAGAATATTATTAATAAAAATTTATTTTATTAATAAGTAATGGTTTAAACATAAATTCTGGACAATCCGATTTTTTGGGTTGTCATAATTTCCTTAACAAATTTGCTCGCTGGGGCAGGGGTCCACATCATCAGGAAAGTTTAACCCCCGTCGGGGCGGGGGTTATCAAGAGTAATTTGCCCGCCGGGGCGGGGTTAGCAGACTTCTGTTGTATTTGTACTTCTGATGTTACGAAGCTGGTGGAATCAGTATGTGATTGGGATAAGATAAAAGGTTGATTCAGTTGCAAAAAAGGAATATCATTTATCACAATCATCATAAAAACAAAACAATTAACAAACCCTATTGATCAAGATTTTGGAGGAATTGACGTAAGGAAGTTAGAGCATGAAGATTGCAAAGGAATTGAAGAATAGCGATGGGTTTTTTATTGTTTGCATTCTTTAAATTCATCTTTGTATTTAGGATGCTTGATTCTTTGTTGATTTCAGTTTTTAATGCATTAGTTATGATCTAAATTCTCTTTTTAAGCCTATGATGGATCTTATTGCGTAGTGAAGATTGTCATGCTTCTATTTTAATTTAATGATGCAATTTTCAGTTCGTCTATTATGGTTTATGCTTAATTTATGAGTTGCTTGAACACCAATTCTTTGTGAACCGGTATGAACTCGAGAGATGAAGTATGAGTTTAGACGTAATCATAATAGCGTGTGATTATGATTTCTGCGTTTTGTTAGGATTCATAATTTATGTTTAGGATATAGATATACCTATACATCATGCGTAATCATACGAGAACTTGTGATTAAACATTCTTTAATTGTAATTCACATAGAGATATAGTGAATTAGTTAATTAGGGTGTTCTGCTTAATTATATCATTTGTGGATTTAAGTAGATATAGGTATAATGCACCGAGAGATGGTTATATCTGCTTTCATGTTCTTGATTAATGAACTGATATAGTTAATTTGAATTAAAAAGAAGTGTGACAATCTAAGTGAAGCATAAAGTGAAATTGTAGGCTTAATTCTCCAGTTTCTCATTAAAGTTTGTGGTAGTTAGTTGCTTTTTCTTTATTTAATGATTTTTCATTAAATTCATTATTTAATCACTAGTTTAATAAAATTGAGATAATATAAGATTGGTAATTGCTAGGATAAAATTCAGTATTTATCTCCGTGGGAACGACACTATACTTATCACTATATTACTTGTTGATCACGTACACTTGCGTGCTATACATAACTAGATTTTACACCAAGTTTTTGGTGTCGTTGCCAGGGATAGATAATTGAGTTTATTATCTTCAATATCAGTTTAATTATATCAATTTTAGTTAAACATTTTTTCTTTTTCTTTTTGTTTTATTTCTTGTTTCAGGTTCTCTTGAATTATGCATGCAAACTCGGTCAAAGAAGCCAGACTTATTACCTTACGAGGATGATATTGAAAGAAGGTTTCAATGATTGAGTAAGTGGATAAAAGAGACTAGAGAGAACTTAGAAAAATAAGAAACAATGGCTGCAGAAGATCAGAAAGCAATGCTAGATTATGCCACACCAAGGGTAACAGAGATTCAGTCGAGTATTACCAGACCTGTAATTACTGCTAACAACTTTGAGATAAAGCCTGGAATAATACAGATGATTTAGAATTTGGTGCAATTTGGGGGTTTGGCTAACGACGGTCCGAATGAGCATCTTGTGAGCTTTTTGGAAATATGTGATACCTTTAAGTACAATGGGGTATCAGATGATGCAGTGAGACTTCGTTTATTCCAATTCACACTATGAGATAAGGTAATGAGTTGGCTACATTCATTGCCAGTAGGTTTAATTACTACTTGGGATGACCTGGCTCAAAAGTTCCTAACAAAATTCATCCCACCGGCGAAGACAACAAAAATGAAGAAGGAGATTACTACGTTTTAACAACAGCATGGAGACTCACTGTATAAAGCTTAGGAGATGTATAAAGAGTTATTGAGGAAATGTCCACATCATGAATTGGCCAAGTGGTTGTATATGAACACCTTTTATAATGGGTTGAACAGAAATCTTTGGACTAGCAAAGATATAGAGTAAGGAGGAGCATTTATGGCTAAGAGGTTTGAGGAGCCATATGATTTGATTGAGACTATGGAAGCCGAATAATTACCAGTGGCCAACTGCAAGGATGACTCAACCTAAGGCAGCTAGAGTATTAGAAGTGGATGGAGTTACAGCCTTAGCAGCTCAGATTTTTGCGCTATCGAAGAAAATAGATGCCCTCACGGGAGTACAAGTTCAGCAGGTAGCATATGTTTGGGAATTGGGTGCGGAGGAACATCTGACATATCAATGCATAATAAATTTGACAGCAGTTCAGTTTGTAGGTAGCTATATTTGACCACTTAATCCATATCAGAATACTTACAATCCAAGGGCAAAGAACCATCTCAACTTTTCATGGAGCAACAACCAGAATCGGCAGCAAGCACCAAGACTATCATACCCCCCCCCCAGTTTTCAAAATCAGCACCAATAGTTAGCTCCGCAACATGAGAAGAAGTCAGTTTTGGAGGAGCTAATTTTGAAGTATATATCTGGTAATGAGGCGGCAATGAAAACTCAGGCGGCTGTAATTAAAAATCTGGAAAATCAAATGGGACATCATGCGATGTCCTTGAATAATAGACCTCAAGGGTCTTTAACGAGTGACACTGAAAAGAATCCCAGGGAAAATCAAGTGCAGTGTCAAGCTATTACACTTCAGAGTGGAAAACAGCTAGATGGACAAAGTACAGAAAATTTGCCGAATAAGGATGTTAAGGAAAGTAAAGAAAAAGTGGTTGAAACGAAGAAAGATGAAGAAAGACAAGTGGCTAAGGAACAGGCAGATGTTATACCAGTTGTATATCCTCCACCACCGTTTCAATAAAGGGTTCAAAAGCAAAAGTTAAACAAACAGTTCTCTAACTTCTTGGAAATCTTCAAAAAGCTACAGATAAATATTCTCTTTGCAAAAGCCCTAGAACAGATGTCGAGTTATGCTAAGTTTATGGAGGGTATTTTGTCAAGGAAGAAGAAACTGGAGGATTCTGAGACTGTAGCACTGACAGAGGAGTGTAGCTGTGATAACCCAAATTTTTAGAATTTATTAAAATGAGAATTTAGTAAATAGAATTCTTATTATAGAATGTGTCAGGTTTGAATAAGAATATATATATAAGTGTTATATATTTTGATTTTTGTGTTATGGGTGGAAAGAAACCCATAAATGAGATTTTATAGTTGGTTAAGCTATTAAGGAAAATAGAGTTTTAAAACTTGAAGTTTAATCTTTAAATTATTACAGAAAGTAGTAATCGATGATGTGAAATCAAATAGGAAATTGATTATAGTATGACAAGTTAGCAATTTAAAAGCTTGTTCAAAGTATATATGAATATAGATTATGGTTCTGTAATAGCAAAACTTCTCTGTGTCCAAACTTGTGGTGGCGCAGCTGCGCCACTTCCAAGCTTATGACCAGCGCAGCTATGACGGTCTGCAGAAGGTTCTGAGTATGTTTGTGAAATTTGAATTTCAAGACATGTATATTAAGGGTTCATATGTGTAATAAAAGTTATAATTGGTGATTAAATTGTTAGTGAATGGATTAAGATTGCAAAACATGATTTGAATGAGAGTTAATTAATTAACTCAGAATAAATATTGGTTAATTAAGTGATATTATGGAATATTATATGAAGCTTTGTGTGGCAGTGTCATGATGGTAAATTGAATAAAAAGTGTTAATTCACTTACATAAGATGGTGAATTAATATACGTGTTTTACATAAGAGGATGAAAGGAATATGTTAGTTTGATATTTTAGATATATTACATAGTATTGTAATATATAAAAGGTTTAATATTTGAAAGATAAGTGATTAATAAAAGAAGAGAACAAATATAATTATAAATAAATATTGGTTAGAGATTATGCATTAAGTTAATATTTAAGTTATGGCTAACTGAAAATGTGTTGGGACAATTTATGGAAGAAAAGGAATTGAAGAAGTAGAGTATAATAATTGGCATTGTACATACTAATTATTTTAATAAAAATGATTATTTTAAATAAGGGTGTCATTATTATAGTTTCATAAGGTATAATTATTTAAGGTGGTTAAATAATTCAGTACAGTGTGTCACCCATACCTTATATTAAATAAATATTAAAATAACATAGAATTGGGAAAAAGTCAAACGTGACCTAGACCCTTAATATTTCTATTGTTGAGATTATGAGTTTGAGTTATATAACTCTAGTAAGTGGGATAAATGAGCCTTGTGTGGCATGAGTATTAAAGTTAAACCAGGCTAAAGGTTGAACTGGAATTGTTAAAAGAGAATTAATGGAAAGAGAGTAAATGATTGATATTAATCATTGTGATATTTATGTGTGATATGAAGTAATGGGTTGAAAGTACCCAACTTAATTATATTTAGCCCAATTAAAATATTATTGGACTAACCCAGTATACTCGAGGTACATGAATATATGTGTTGATTTTATTATATATGAGTATACTTGTGAGGGTACATTTATGAAGATGTGTGTATATGTGCCCATAACTTAATTTAATGTGGTAATGTTAAGTCATTGTAATTGATTTAATAAGCCTAAAAGGAATTAACTTTAGTAGAATGGGGACCAATTTACTAATAAGTAAGAAAGTAACGTAGCTTGTCCAATATTCATTGTCCCTAAAATATTTCAGTCGTGTGATAGGCCATTGGCCTATCCTATTCCTTCTTCACTAAGTAGTAGAGCTGATGATGGCTAGAAGGATGGGGGAATGTGGAGTTGGTTACCAAACCTTCTCAATCCACTGGGTTATTCTTCTTCCCCTTGGTTTAATTCAATGTGCAAGACCCAAAATTGGGCAACACTTTCTCTATAAATAAAGCCTCCTTCTTTTCCTTCACGTTGGTTAAAGTTATCTAAGAAGTTAGCTATAGAGAGTTAGGAGAATTGAGGAGCAATTAGAGGATTGAAGTGTTATAGTTAGTAAATTTGAACTATATTTATATACATATATGTTATTCATTTCAAGATTATAAATTTCTTAGAAATGTCAAGAAAATACTTACTTTTGAGTCAAAAAGTGGTGGCTAAGGATTGTTGTAATCTTTAAATTGTTGTAAGATGTTGATAATACAGTTAAATACGAAAACAACGAAAGTTAAACGGACCAAATTGGTTTAGAAACGAATCTGTAGTGATTAAATTCGCTAAACATGTGAAATTATGGAAGAATAGTAAAACTCTTGAGTTTTAGTAATCAAATTGGTTGTTTATGTGATTTGAGAATTGCTATCATATTAGTTAAGGGTTATATGCATGTATAGAAGTAATGTAGCTGATTTTAAGCATGTTACATGAAGAATTTGTGTTTGGGTCTTAAGTTCTGCAGAAGTAGAGACCCTCCTGGAGTTATCCAAGAAGGGCGCAGCTGCGCCCATTCTACAGTTCATTCCGGCAAAGCTGCTTTGTATGATGTTTTGTGTCCGTTTAGGGACAACACAACTACGCTACTTCCACAGTACAGAACAAGGCAGCTTGCACCCTGTACCAGGAAGAGAAACTTATTTTTATTGAAATGTGATATCTTTAGCATGATAGTGTGACTTAAATATGCATGATAATAGACATGACATATGGTTAAGGTTACCATACTTTTAATGGATTTCTTTAGCACAATTTAGCATGTGTTTTGGAAAGAAACTTGAAGATTTTGAAAATAAACCTTGACGAACTTTGAGTCATTTAAGTTCTGACCTTGATAACATGTATACAAAGTTTAATTATGCATTATATAAGATTCAAAGTTGTATCGTATGTGTTAGATTGTTTTAACTTGGTTTAAAACAATTTCAAAGGCAGACTCGGATGATTTTTCAAACTAAGTTTTATAAACATGGAGTGGTTATATTTTGACCATTTAATCATGTGTAGAAACATGTACAAATAAGTATGACATGTGATTCGAAGTTTCTTTGCATGATTAGTTTGACCTAGTTATGCAGGGAAATAGGTATGACATATGGTTTCAAGCCCCTTTGAATACCATGAACCTCTTAGTCACTTTAGTGTATATTTTTAAAGAAAACTTGAAACTTGAGAACAAACTTGAAGGAACTTATGTACTTAAAGTTCTAAACGTAATAACATACGTACATGGCTTAGTTAGCTATGAGATGAGATTTAAGTTGTACCAAGTTGCTTTAACTTGGTCTAGAATGACTTTTAAAAGTGAACTTCAACGCTTTGCAAATTTATATCTATGAGCATTGTGTTGTCTACCCTCTAAACTTGTAGGATGGCATGCTAGTACTACTTGTGTCATTAAACATGGTCTGTAAGTGCACTTATTTAGTTTGACCCAATAAAAGTCATTCAAACATGTTTTAAAAGTATGTTTTCAAGTAATAAACTATGCTATTCATATGTAGATAAGATGAATACATGTGAGCATGCGTATTAAAAGTTGTTTAACATCGTTATTGCTTACATAGTTAGACTTTTGTTGCATGAACTCACTTAGCAGTGAAATAAATGACAATAAAGCTATAAAGTGAAAAATAACTTAAGGTAAACACAAGAGGCACCAAACATAGTCCAAGACCTCTTAACGTGTGTATGTGTTATGTGTTAGCATGGTAAGTAATGAGGTGTAAACTGGGAAATATAAATTTAAATCTGGTCTGGCCTGGGGACAGCGCAGCTGCGCCCATCCTAGGCCAAACTGCAGAGGGCAGTGTTGCTTGACTATTTCAAATTGTAATCTAAACCTTTAAGCATATGTGTATGGATGTCTTATTCTTCTATGCCTGATTTAAGTGATGTTTTAAGTATATGAACAAGTATTGGTTATATAAAGTCCAAATTGGTTAAATTTTATTAAGGTTTGCAAAATGCAAGAACAATGTGAATCATGTATCTATAAGTTCTAATGTGTAACGAACACATAGCTAGTCTAGTGTTTGATAAAGGTTATGGGTGTTAATGTTAATTATGTGTGGCTACGGTATACTTATATATACATAGCTATCTTAAGAATATGATAAGAAAGTGAAACGAAGGTTTTAAGAATCAAGTTAGAAACTAATGTAACAATTGTTATTACATTGAGAATGTAAGGAAGTGTATGACTGATGGGTATGAATCCATAATTATACAATTGTGTAGGAATATATGAAATGCAGATAATGATAAGTAGTTAAGCTGTAGCTAATAATCTATGAGCCAGGCAAGTCTTTCAGTTTCTGATTGATTTATAATGTTGATAATTGTTGATTGATTTATGCTATAATATGTAACGTTAAATTATATATGAAATGCATATGAGATATGTATGAAATGAATTATTTTATGCCATAAAATGTGAAAATGTCTATGAGATATGTATGAGTTTGAAAGTCAATCTACGGCTATATGTTTTGTAAGTTAATCTCTATTCTCGTTATGTGAGAAGCAGCATGCGTATGTGTTTAAATGCTTATGATTGTATAAACTGAGTATGATCATATGCGTTATGTGATGCATAAAAACTGTTAGAATTGATGGGCTATCGAGCTCACCCTTGCAAATAACTACTTTTGCAGGTTAAGGATTCACGGTAAAGTTACGTGCTACTTGACCGTTAAAGTTCAATAGTATCACAAGCAGATTGATATGTTTACATGAAGTTGCGATTTTAAACCATGCTTTAGGTTTTAGATGATGTACTTGATAGTTGTTTAACTCTTCTAGAGTGTAAAGTCGTATTATTCAACATATAAAGAACATCGAATTAAGATGTAAATTTTATAATGTAACTCTGATGAATCGAAGCATATAATAAATTTGATTCAAAGATATGTAAATGATGAATGTTGTGATCCAGGGAAATGAATAAAGAATTCAGAAATGTTTTAATTATTCTGCATCTTATTAAGTATGACATCGAATATGATGTAAAACCAAGAATGGTTAATGATCAAGATCGGGAATTGACTTATGAAGGTTATGGGATCGATTCATAAATCCTAAAAATAGAAAAGAATGAAGATATTAATTAGTATCAAAGTTAAGTTGTATTTATTAAATTATGAATGGAAGTTGTTAATAGTGAGACGAAGATAGTATCGTGACGCACCAGATTTGAGGTAACGGATACCCATATTTGGGGGTGTTACAGGTTGGTGTAACGACCCCAAAATTCATACAATTTAATTCTCAACTTCGGTCATTTACAATACATCTAACTTCTGATTTTACATCATTATTCGATATTAAACTTTATAAAATGCGGAATAATTTAAACTGTTATGTCTTCTTACTTTAATTCCCTGAATTAAAAGCATTTATCAACTACATGTCTTTGAATCAATCTTGTTTAATGATTCGCTTTATCACTGTTATTATATAAAATTTTATGTTTCAATCCGATAACTTTTACATATCAGATAACTTTAATTCTAGCTTTACAACTCAATATAAAACTATACATCATAAAACATTTAATACATCTCATGAGTCTTAATCACTGTTTAAGGTAATAACAACTTCAGCTAAAATATAAATCTTCATATATTATTTTTGATCCACTTCATTCAAGTAGCACATAGTGTTATCTTCAATCCTTAACCTGCAAAAATAGTTATTTGCAAAGTTGAGCTCGACAACCCAACAAAATCTAACAGTTTTCATGCATCACGTAGCATATAATAACATGCTCAATATACATCTCTTAAACATTGAACTATCATAACATACATGCTACAGTTCATATAACAAATATAAAGATTGAGTTCCTTACTAAATCAGCATGCTTTACTTAATCAACGTAGTCATAAGTTGACTTTAACGTTTCATGCTTTCAACATAAATATAACACATCATGTTATTTGCAATAAAAATTTAAAACAGTTAATCACCAAGGTCAAATAGCAAATAGGAACTGAAATACTTGCCTGATTCGTTGCTTACCAACTACAGCTTACTGCTTTGCGTTTATCCTACAATAGTTTAGAAGTTCATATATACAAGCATAAATTACATATACACAATGAAATAAATTAGATTGCATTGACTCTTTATCTTATCCTTTTATTTGAAAACATTTCCTTCTAATCGTCACTCGATCTTCAATCTAGTATTTAAGTCTTGTTACGACATCTCTTTGTTCAATCAGTTTAATTACATTAAAATTCCTTTTCCTTCTTATTACATTCCACTTTAATTGACACTTGACATTTAGTTAAGTCTTTAACCTTGCCTTTATATCACCTTAGACATATAATGGCTGTTAACATTATTTTAGTTAACCTTCGTCTCGTATTTCCTTATACTTCTCTTTTAGTCAACACTTAGCATTTGGTTAAGTCGTCTTAGCTTGATATTACATTATATTAATGTATTATCTTCACTAAAGTTAATTAAATCAACTTCCATCTCATGCTTTTAAATTACTTCATTCAAATGGTTACATAAACTTTAGTCAAGTTCTTACAATCTTGCATCTACATCCTTTTAGATGTATATTAGATTGGTTAAATTAATTAAATTAACCTTCCTATCATTATTTAATTTTTATTTTATACTTCCAAGTTATTTCTTTTAATTGATACTTAACATGTGGTTAAGTTCTTCACTTATATCTCTACATCATTATCTTGCATGCTAAACTAGATTAGACCCTTTCTTGACAATCCTCAAATAGATAGACTTCTCTGCCTAGGCTCAGGGCACGGCGCAGCTGCGCTGCCCCAAGCCTTGGCACCAGCGCAGCTGCACTGGTGCAGAATTACAAAAGACCAACGGCGGAGCTATGTTGTTTCTAGCTGTGGTACCAGCGCAGCTGCACGAGACACAGACATAAACTGCAGCAGCTCTACTTCAAGCCTGACTCGCAAAACCAACCCAATTCCTACAGAAATTCATGAAACTTAACATCTAAACTTATGTAATAACATCAATAAATATGGTATACACCATTCCAATTACATAAACGTTACATATACACATATTTGAAGAATTAAAACCATAATTTTCCAAATTTCTTCATTTTTTACACTTTTAGCAAATTTGATCGCCACGACTTCGTTTCTTAACCAATTGATACGATTTAAACTACGTTGTTTTCGTTTCTTCACATACTGACATAATCTATCACCAATTCGTAGATTACAACAAGTATTAACCATGAAATTTTGTACTTTCTAAGCCATATTCTATAACATAAACACTGTTATTTGAAATCTTTTACTACAACCCAACTCTCACGAATTTGATCATCAAATAGCTCTCACAAACGACGATTAATAGATTATAACACCATATATATATATATATATATATATATATATATATATATATATATATATATCAATCCAACATGATTTAACCATTTACAGAGAATGGTCATGGAAACTCAAAACATCACATTAGAAGTAAAATATACCTTTAAAACCCTAGTTGTAGGCTAGCAAGAGATGGTAACCCTCCCTCAAAACCATCATGATTCTTCCTTCTCAAAAAAATCTCTGTGTTTTCCTCTTCTCACACTCTGTTTTCTCTCTTGGCTTTGGGTTATACGCATAGAACAAATGATATGGCTTTCTCCCACGTTCATTAGTTACAACAAACAATACGTCTACGTCTATTACAATAAGCCAAAGGCCACAAGGCCTTGTTTTGGCTACACACAATTCCCCTCACTCCAATTTATTTTGATAAGATTATATTATATAGTTTTTATTTGTCACACCTGTAACCAATTTACATAACTTACAATAATAATTATAATAATTACAATTTTTATTATAATTCCTCTGTTGATTAATAAATAATCACATATATAATTTAATTAATAAATTAGACTTAAACATCGCTTTATTTAATTTACTTATTTTCTTTTATATTAAACAACTCATTTAATTTAATTAATTCCTTAAATTTAATCTTTTAAATAAAAATTGTCATTATTCAATTTTAATACTAAATTAATGCACCACAATCCATCAATTGTTTATTTATCTCAATAAATAAATTAAATAGAATATTTATTTAATTCAATAAATATTTACAATTAATTACAAAATTTATTTAATTCCTTCAGTAGTTAACTTAACTATTAAACCTCACTTTCCCAATATATGAATATATATTTCTCTTCACACTAGATCACATATTTTAACTTATATAGCACGTATATGTACATACTCAAACTCAAAACATCTCATAATAAGAATTTTAATTAATAAATTCTTATTTTAATAACTTATAAAATTTCGGGTTGTCACAGTTGGTATCAAAGCAGTATGTTATAAACCTTAGGTAAGAGTACCTTAGGCTATAACCTTAGAGAGGAAAAGTAAAGATGATAAAGGATAAACTCAAATAGAGTTTAAGTGATAAGAAATAAAATTCATAAAGAAGATATTAAAATATATATGAGAAGATTCAAAGAAAAATCTTGAAGTATCTAGAAGATGAGGATTATGAGTCACCTGACTCCCGTAATAAAGGTGAAAAATGTTATTAAATAGACGATGTCTATAAAATGGATATGTTAAAAGTAATGGGAATAAACTCAAATAGAGTTTAGTTGATGAATTCAGGAAATTCATATGAAACAAGTTAAAATAATATAATAGGTTCAAAGAAGAACCTAAAGAGCCAGAGGATCATGGAACACCTGAGGTCAATAATAAAAAGACTATGATTAAAAAAAATGAAAAAGGTTGTAAAATATTAAAACGATCGAAAATAGGAAGAACCATAAGGTAAACTGATGGTATAATAAGATCACTGGTGAGTGGGTTTTATACCTACGAATCGGCATCTAAGTCGAACTTAAACTGTGTTGATCCTGTATATTTATGTTCATTTTTACTTTTTTATGTTTATTTTATGTTTAGGTGGTGTGGTGTAGTATTCGTGACATAAAGGTGGCTTTGTGACAGGAAGTGGCATCAAAATAAGTAAAAAATGCAGCTGCAGAACCACCCCCCGCCGGGGCTGGCAAAATACACAGGAAAACCCCTACCGGGGTAGGGGTACAAGATGAACTACAGAAACACCCCCAGCCGGGGCGGGCCTCTATAGCAGGGGTATGGGAGAGAGAAAGAAGTATTCTACTTTAATTGGAGTTCTATAGCAGTGTGAAGGGAAGCAAGTTGGCATGGTTTGGGACTTTGATAGGCGTCAATTTAAGAGCTAATTACATGATTTGTGCTGGAGATAACATAATACAATAAGATAGACATAATAACAATCAATCAAGAAGCAAAATTAAGCCCTAATTTGAGTGAAGAACATTGGAGGAAAGAATTGAAGGTCAGAATCACGAAGATTACAAACTGGAGCAAGAAGAAGAGTGGTTTTGTATCTAGTCTATGTGACACCCCCAAATTCAGGTTCTCTAACCTCAGATTCGGTGCTCACGATCTATCATCATCATAAGTATTCTATAACTATTACGAAATAATAAACATACATTGTTCATTATAATAAAGTCTCATAACACGGTCCCAAGGTCTCCATAACCTTAACTTTAAATACACCATTTATCATACAAATAGTTTACTTAAGAAATTCCATCAGATAATAACTAAATTGACATTCAGTCTAAATTACTCCTGGATCTTGTCCTTGCCCTTGTCCTTCGTGTTGGATCCTTCGGGCTTAACTGAAATAGATGTCATGATATAGCAAGAGTAAGCAACTAATTTGCTTCACAAGTTTATATAGACAAGGGAGATATAGCATGACTTAGAAAGAAATATTGCGTTCAATGTTCAACAATAATATAAGATTGTGAAGGAACATGAATTAATAATCAACAATTGAATATTCGATAATTGAATAACATGAACTGAGTGGTTTTGAATAACCATGAACATTTGCTAAGGTGCTCAGTGATTAAACTGGACCTCTTAATAAGTTTTGGTATTCAAGGGGATCAGCCTTTCATACCTTGTGATATATGCATAAACACTTAATAATCCGGCATTGATATCATGCCTTAATCAAATTCGTCCTTTTCTCAGTCAAGAGTTCTTACTATATCAATTTAATAAGAACCGTTATTTAAAATACATTTGATTTAACAAATTTAGACATGCTTGATCTAGCTGATACAATTAGCATAGATCTATTTCATAAACAGTTCGTAAATGAAGAACTTTAATTTAATTCATAGTTCAATATCAGTAGAACGGAATTCAATTGCACAAAGTGCGAATTTCAATAATCAATATAGACGTGAATAATCATCAATAATTATTCACTAACATGCTTTGAAAATAATAACTCGAGCTTGAGTTAGGAAACTTGCCTCGATCGTAGGTTACAGCTACGAAATTAAATTTCTATCCACTATGCAGTTAAATTATCTTCCTTTGAGAGACCTATAAATTAATCTTTTAATTAGTCAAAGCATAACATTAGATTATGTAATCACATGGATATTATACATTACATTTAGTTCATTATCATGTCTAGATAGTGTTACTATTAATTAACGACTACCTTTAATTCACATAATATTATTAACTTAGATAATATTTAATTCACCTTCTAGTATTATTGGTTTACTAATAATACTTTCATTCACTTACTAATATTTTATTCACTTACAAATATTATTAATCATTTAATAATATTTTATTCCTTTACTAATGTTATTATATTTAATAACATTTTATTTAATCTCAAATATTATTATTTAATAATATTTTAATCATTTAATAATAATACTTTAATCTAATATTATTAATCTTTTAATAATATTTTAATCTAGGATTAATATCTTAATTTAATATTATTAATTATTTAATAATATTTTAATGAAATTTTAATCTTAATATTTTTATTTACTTAACAACATCATATTATAATATTATTAATATTATAATAGTATTCCAATGATTTACTAAATTAATAAATAATTTATTCTAATTGTTCATCCTTTATTAACCCCTTATTTAATATCCATAAAAGGTCATAAATAATATTTGTTATTATAAATTACCAACATGCCCTAAGATAGTCATGATATAATATATTATGAGCATTCAAGCATAAAAATCACATTTTTCTCATTAAAGACATCATTTAACTATTTATTTTTTTATTCATAATTTAACCATTTTTAGGAAAAATAGCAGACTGATTCCAAAAATTCTCAACTTCTGAATTTTGACAGAATATAAACACACAATGATCTCCTAATTTTTCTGGAATTTTAGAAAATGGTTTACTATTTTTAAAGTGTCTAAAACACTCGAATCTTGCCCCATTTTTCATAAATTGAGTTTTGCTCAGAAAACTCTGAAATTTTCAGGGTATGCTCTCGTAACATATATGAAGCTACTGCAAAAATTTCGGAATTTTCCAGCGTATACACAGTGAGACATTCGAAGGTTAATATTTCGGAGTCCTTTACGGAAATAGTCATTACGCACAATATATAACTCGAAACGTGTCCGTTCTTTTTCCTGCATGTACATAACTTCTCAAGGTACCTCTGTGATTTTTTCTAGATTTTGAAAAGACAAGCAACTAACCGACACATCCTCATGAAAAATGGATCAGTAGCTAATTTAGGGTTTTCAAAGCCTCAACATGCAAAGCGGACTGTTTTGGGAAAAATAGCCTCAAAAGTTTCAAAATTTGCTAGATTTGTGTTCTACCACTTTGGTTTACTACATAACTCATGTATCTAGTACCCCCCTTCGACGGATCATAATTCCAAGTTGTAAAACTTGAGTTACTCAAGATTTAGTGGAAGAAAAACAAGAGTTTTCACCCTTGGAGAACATATGCTCATTTTCTTCCTCTAAGTCTTTGATCTAACACTTAAGTTACTTAGTTCCATATATGATGATATGTAGAACTAGTGTATCTTTAGTATTTGTACATAACCCCATCAAAACTCGAGCTAGCAAAACAAAGTAAAAGAAGAAGATGAAGGTAAGTTATACCTTGACTTAGTTGCAACCTTTCTTGATTTTCCAAAGTAAGTAATATACTTAGGAGGCATGAACAACTAGCACTCTTATCTCTTCTCTCTATAACCAAAACCCTCTCTCCCTTTTCTCTCTATGAAGTTGGCTAGCTTGGGAGCAAAAGATAGAAGAAGAAGATAGAGAGAAAATGAGATGTTGGAAGAATGAAATGTGATTACAAAATGAAATAGGCAATTCACTAATAATCCTCCCATAACTATTTTGTTGTCCATTGGGTAAAAACTTTGTATTATTATTTCCATTAGGCTAGACATGATTAAATGTGCATAATGGAGTGGCATCCAATGGGAGCTTGACAACATTGTCCTTGTATTTAATAATTTCTACTAATGGACAAGTTAGCTTAATTATTCCACTTAGGATCCTCTAGCCCATAATATCCTCCATTTAGCTTTTATTTTAAATGCCCAATTTTGATTAATCAAATGTCTAGAATACCCCTAATCAAGTGGGCTAAGTATTGGATTGTGTTTTATTTCTTTTGGGCTTCTCCTTTAATGGTTTTAGGCTATATACTAAACATAGTCTAGCAATTTTAATAATGTTACCCAATTTGATTATTTAGGGCTTCCATTTCCAATCATATGAAGTTTAATTACTTATACATGTGACTTTATCTCATAACCTAATTAGATTTACAAGAATTAGGTTTAAAATTATTAGTCACTTGAAATACTATGTTTACCCACTTAAGTTAGTATACATATTAAATACTAACTTTTCCGTATTACCATAACCCTTAGGTTATTTAATAGTCTTACCTAATGTGTAATTAGGTTACAAAGCTTTTATTTTTAATGAAATCTATAAATGTATGTATCCATAAGTATAGTATATATGTTAATTGCCACATGCACCACTTCACATAGGTGGTCACATATTAAATCCTTATATAACATAAAGTTTAAAAAAAATTGATAATGTACATACATATATGGTGACTTAAAATTCACGGTTATTACATCCTCCCCCCTTATAAGAATTCCGTCCCCGGAATTTCATATAAGGTTACTCAAAAAGGTGTGGATAATTTTCTCTTATCTTTTCTTCGAGTTCCCACGTGACTTCTTCAGCATTGTGGTTCCTCCAAAGAACTTTTACAGAATGTATAACCTTATTTCGCAATTTCTGTTCCTTTCTATCTAAAATTTTGACCGGAATTTCCTCGTACGACAAATCCCTTTCGACCTGAATTGGCTCGTACGATATCACGTGCTTGTAATCAGGCTTATATGGTCGTAGCACTGACACATGAAACACATTATGAATATGTTCCAGTTCAAGAGGTAGAGCTGCCTTGTACGCCACTTCTCCTATCTTCTTCAAGATCTCGAAAGGTCTAATAAATCTCGGACTTAGTTTACCTTTCTTTCCAAACCTTATCTTCCCTTTCCAGGGAGATACTTTCAAAAATGCATAGCTTCCCACCTCAAAATCTCTCTTCTGGCGATGTAAGTCTGCATACTTCTTCTGGCGATCTTGAGCTGCTACCAGTCGGGCTCTAATCACCTTGATGGTCTCTACGGTCTGCTGCACCAGTTCTGGTCCCAACAGTCGATGTTCACCTACTTCATCCCAACATAAGGGCGTTCTACATTTCCTTCCATACAGTGCTTCGTACGGCGGCATCCCGATGCTGGCGTGATAGCTAATGTTGTATGCGAACTCTACTAATGGAAGATGATCCTCCCAGCTACCCTTGAAGTCCATCACACAAGCTCTGAGCATGTCTTCAAGTGTTTGAATCGTTCCCTCGCTTTGCCCATCGGTCTGCAGATGATACGCGGTGCTCATCCGTAGCTGCGTCCCCATTCTTTCTTGAAGACTCTTCCAGAAGTTTGACGTGAAACGCGGATCCCTATCCGACACAATAGATACTGATACGCCATGTCTCGAGATAATTTCCTTGATATATACTTTGGCTAGCTGGTCCAGACTATACCTGATCTTGATTGGCAAAAAGTGAGCCGACTTCGTAAGACGATCTACGATCACCCATATGGCGTCGTGTCCCTTTTGCGTTGCTGGAAGTCCCACCACAAAATCCATCGTGATGTGCTCCCACTTCCACTCTGGAATCTCTAAAGGCTGTAGTAATCCACTCTGTCGTTGATGCTCTGCCTTGACTCTCTGACAAGTTAGACATCTACTGACGCATTCTGCAACCTCCCGCTTCATGTTTGGCCAACAAAAGTGTTGACGTAAGTCTTGATACATCTTTGTGCTTCCTGGGTGTATCGAGTACCTCGTACTATGCGCTTCTTGTAGAATTTCTTCTCTTAGTTCTGGTACTAACGGTACCCAAATTCGTCCTTCAAATCTCAGCAGTCCGGTGCCATCAATCTTATATTTCAATTCATCCCCTTCAGCTAACCGCTTCTTGATGTTGTCGCAATCCTCGTCCTTCTCTTGAGCCCCTTTAATCTTATCTAGTAAAGTTGGGCTCGTTGCCACTGTAAATAATTTCTCGTTGGTCTCTATCGGATACTTAACCTCTAAGTTAAGTCGTTCGAAATCTTTCACCAATTCCTCTTGAATGGTCAACTTCAGTAATTTCTCTTTGTCTTTTCTGCTCAGGGCATCTGCCACTACATTTGCTTTGCCTGGATGGTACAGAATCTCACAATCATAATCCTTGATCAATTCTGGCCATCGGCGTTGCCTCATATTTAGCTCTTTCTGTGTGAATATATACTTCAGACTCTTGTGATCCGTATATATCTCACACTTCTCACCATACAAATAGTGCCTCCAAATCTTCAAGGCAAAAACTACTGCTGCTAATTCCAGGTCATGAGTCAGATAACCCTTCTCATAGTCCTTCAGCTGACGTGAATCGTACGCAATGACCTTGCCATGCTGCATCAGTACACAGCCAAGACCCTTGTGTGACGCATCACTATACACTACAAATCCTCCCGTGTTGTCCGGTAAAGCCAACACAGGTGCTTAACTGAGCCTCTTCTTCAATTCCATGAAACTCTGTTCACATTTTTTCGTCCAAATGAACTTCACTGTCTTTCTAGTAAGGTTGGTCAACGGCGATGCTATCTTTGAAAAATCTTGGATGAATCTTCGATAGTATCCTGCTAATCCCAAGAAACTCCTAATTTCTGTCGGTGTCTTTGGTTGTTCCCAGTTGATAACCGCTTCTACTTTTGCTGGATCTACCGAAACACCATCCTTGTCGATAACGTGACCCAAAAACTGCACTCTCCGCAACCAAAATTCACACTTGGAGAACTTTGCATACAACTTCTCCCTCCTTAACGTCTCCAACACTTTCCTTAGATGTTCAACGTGATCTTCCTCTGTCTCTGAATATACCAGGATGTCATCTATGAACAAGACAACAAACTTATCCAAATACTGTTTAAACACTCTGTTCATCAAGTCCATGAATGCTGCTGGCGCATTCGTCAACCCAAAAGACATTACCAGAAACTCAAAGTGTCCATACCGAGTTCTGAATGTCGTCTTTGGAACATCATCCTGTCTCACCTTCAGTTGGTGATAACCGGTCCTCAAGTCAGTTTTTGAAAAGTATTTCTCCCCCTTCAACTGATCAAACAAATCGTCGATCCTGGGCAATGGGTACTTGTTCTTAATGGTGACCTTGTTCAACTCTCGGTAGTCGATACAAAGCCTTAATGACCCATCCTTCTTCTTTACGAATAAGACTGGTGCTCCCCATGGTGATACACTTGGTCGAATGTATCCCTTATCTAACAACTCTTGTAGTTGAACCATCAATTCCTTCATTTCTACCGGAGCCATACGATACAGCGCTTTGGATACCGGTGATGTCCCTGGTGCCAAATCGATAACAAACTCTATCTCTCTATCTGGTGGCAATCCCGGAATCTCATCAGGGAAAACGTCAACGAATTCTCTTACAATAGGTATCTGACCCAGTTCACCCTCGACTCGGTGGGTATCCACAATGTGAGCCAAATAACCTATACAACCCTTCCTAAGTAACTTACTTGCTTGCATCATCGTCAGACAACAAGATTGTCTCGGCGATTTACTGCCATGAAATACCACCTTTGACTTATTTGGAGTCTTTAGGTGCACACACTTTTTCTTACAGTCAATGACCGCTCCATGACTTGATAACCAATCCATCCCGAGGATTACATCACACTCTTCAAGATGAATCGGTATCAAATCCACGTTAAGCTTAAATCCTCTTACATTAGCACAACAGTTCCTATAGATGCAGTCTACAGGGATAATTTCTTTGTTTGCTACTTCTACATTCATTGGGCGTTCTAATAGTTCATGAGGTAAACTTAATCTTTGAGAAAATTCATCAGATACGAAAGAACATGAAGCTCCCGAATCGAATAACACATAGGCATTTATATCATTGATCGGAATTATACCTGACACCACCTCCCTGGAAGCCACAGCATCTTGCACTGTCATATTAAATGTTCGTGCTGTAGGCTTGTTTGGCTGGGCTAGTCCTCCACTGGTTGTCTTAGTGTTATTGCCCCTGTTGCCATTTCCGCCATCCGTGCTTTTCTTCTTCGGGCAATCCTTGATTCGATGTCCCACGTCACCACAGTTAAAGCAACCTCCCTTCTTCACCTTAGGACAATTGGGTGAGGTATGCCCTTCTTGCCCACATGTATAACATACCATTTTTCCTTTCAAGCACTCCCCTGAGTGACCCTTTCCACAGTTCCCACACACCGACTTCTTTTGTTGCACACTTCCGTGCTGCATCTCCAGATTACTACCCCCACTGCTCCATTTCCGCTTCTTGTTGTTGCTACCGCCACTGCTAACATTCTGATTCCCACCTTCTGCTTTCTTCTTATTCTTCTCCCGATTGTATTTTGAAACAGCTTCGCTTCCTCCTTCCGCTATAAGACCTTTCTCCAAACAGAGTTGAGAATGATGTGACTTGTAAAACCGCTACCTTACTATAAATCCACGGCTTTAGTCCATTTTCAAACCTTCTCGCTTTCCTCACCTCTGTGTCCACCTGATATGGAGTGAATCTGGCCAATTCATTGAACTTCGCAGCATACTCTGATACTAACATATTCTCCTATTTCAGTTCCAAAAACTTGATCTCCATTCTTGCTTGAATACTCTCAGGGAAGTAGTTCTCAAAGAACAACTTCTTGAATACTTCCCAAGTCACGATTCCAGTTCCGGCTTTGTTCTGGTTGGCCTCCCACCAATAGTTAGCCTCATCCTTTATTAAGTAGGTAGAAAAAGTTATCTTCTGCTCTTCTGCTACTCTAGCAATAACGAAGGCCTTCTCGATCTCCTTTACCCACGTCTGGGCCTCTATCAGGTCTGTTATTCCTCTAAACTCTGGCGGTCCTACTGCCTTGAAGTCCTTAAAGTTGACTAGTTGGTTGCCCGCCTGATTTCCTGCAGGTTGAGCTTGATTCCTCATGGCTTCAGCCATCATGTTGATAAAATCTTGCATTGGGTTTTGTTGAGTTCCCGCTGCATTATTAACTGACTCTTCAATCTCTTGGTTCCTCAGTCCACGTCTGGGCGGCATTATCTAGTGAAACAAAATTCTAACACATTACTCGGGTTTATTATCATATGATTACTTAGCATGTAACACGCTATTTTATTTAAACAGTCAGATGATCATTATGTGAGAGTTTTAAATTACCAAGATTTGGAAGTCTTTTTCCCTGATTAGTGGGTTAAGTTTGTTTTTAAAGAACATTTTCCCAAATCAATCTACTGGATTCACATAACATTAAATAGACAATTTACTATTTAAAATTTTCCAACACATATCATAATAATATAACATTTATATTCATACACCAATCTTTAGTGACTTAGATGATTAATATAGGTATATTTTATAAATGCTACTATCCCATTTTAAACACAAAAGATGAGATTAACTCATAATGATACCTCCCTACAACACAATAGGGATAGTACCTAACTACTTACTACCTCACACCTGCTGAGGTTTACATCATCATAAAACCTTATTACACAAAAAGAAAGGTACTAATACATCTATCTACAACTGGGTCATCACATCATAACCACTGGTGGCCCTGCCGGGTCACCTGCACAGGCTCCTAGGAAAGCAACTGCTCTAGAACTCTACGTCGAACGGATCGACTAGACTCTCCTATCTCTTAGTGGACCCTCCTAGCCCCACTGCGCTGGCCCTCATACGCTGTGTCTAATGCCAGTCCTAAAGTCTCTACCCTGACCTTCATGGCATCCAGTGCAATCTCTAATAGGTCCACCTGCTTGGCCGACTTATGAAATGCCTCCTCCACCCTTATCTTATCGGTAATCTCTACGTCAAGCTCACTCTGCATCGCCAGATGCTCTACGCTCAGTGCTGCGAACTTTTCCTTCTCATGCTCTAGCTGGACTCGCATCTCTGCTAGCTCCATCAGTGCCTGATGAGCATCATCCTTATACTGCTGCTCCATGTGCTGATGGTTCATATTCTCCGCCTCCAGCTGCAAAATCCTTTGCTCCTGAGCATGGTTTTTATCTAACAGGTTACTGATCATCACATCTTTCGAGGTGTTAGAGACCTCCTCTGGAACGACCTCCTCCTGGTCTACAGAATGGCTCCCCTGACTATCACCTGGCATCCTATAAAACAAGGATACAACATCAGTACTACAATAAAATATATTCATTGATGAAATGAAACAATATTTTATTAAGTACAACACATACTCGATGAATTTCCATAATCCATCTCCTAACATACTTTATAAGAGTTTTCTACTAAGGTTATAACCTAAGTTTCGCATTCCTAATTTTTATAACCTACAACTTTGATACCAACCTGTGACACCCCCAAATTCAGGTTCTCTAACCTCAGATTTGGTGCTCACGATCTATCATCATCATAAGTATTCTATAACTATTACGAAATAATAAACATACATTGTTCATTATAATAAAGTCTCATAACACGGTCCCAAGGTCTCCATAACCTTAACTTTAAATACACCATTTATCATACAAATAGTTTACTTAAGAAATTCCATCAGATAATAACTAAATTGACATTCAGTCTAAATTACTCCTGGATCTTGCTCTTGCCCTTGCCCTTGTCCTTCGTGTTGGATCCTTCGGGCTTAACTGAAATAGATGTCATGATATAGCAAGAGTAAGCAACTAATTTGCTTCACAAGTTTATATAGACAAGGGAGATATATCATGACTTAGAAAGAAATATTGCGTTCAATGTTCAACAATAATATAAGATTGTGAAGGAACATGAATTAATAATCAACAATTGAATATTCGATAATTGAATAACATGAACTGAGCGGTTTTGAATAACCATGAAAATTTGCTAAGGTGCTCAGTGATTAAACTGGACCTCTTAATAAGTTTTGGTATTCAAGGGGATCAGCCTTTCATACCTCGTGATTTATCCATAAGCACTTAATAATCCGGCATTGATATCATGCCTTAATCAAATTCGTCCTTTTCTCAGTCAAGAGTTCTTACTATATCAATTTAATAAGAACAGTTATTTAAAATACATTTGATTTAACAAATTTAGACATGCTTGATCTAGCTGATACAATTAGCATAGATCTATTTCATAAACAGTTCATAAATGAAGAACTTTAATTTAATTCACAGTTCAATATCAGTAGAACAGAATTCAATTGCACAAAGTGCGAATTTCAATAATCAATATAGACGTGAATAATCATCAATAATTATTCACTAACATTCTTTGAAAATAATAACTCGAGCTTGAGTTAGGAAACTTGCCTCGATCGTAGGTTACAGCTACGAAATTAAATTTCTATCCACTATGCAGTTAAATTATCTTCCTTTGAGAGACCTATAAATTAATCTTTTAATTAGTCAAAGCATAACATTAGATTATGTAATCACATAGATATTATACATTACATTTAGTTCATTATCATGTCTAGATAGTGTTACTATTAATTAACGACTACCTTTAATTCACATAATATTATTAACTTAGATAATATTTAATTCACCTTCTAGTATTATTGGTTTACTAATAATACTTTCATTCACTTACTAATATTTTATTCACTTACTAATATTATTAATTATTTAATAATATTTTATTCCTTTACTAATGTTATTATATTTAATAACATTTTATTTAATCTCAAATATTATTATTTAATAATATTTTAATCATTTAATAATAATACTTTAATCTAATATTATTAATCTTTTAATAATATTTTAATCTAGGATTAATATCTTAATTTAATATTATTAATTATTTAATAATATTTTAATAAAATTTTAATCTTAATATTTTTATTTACTTAACAACACCATATTATAACATTATTAATATTATAATAATATTCCAATGATTTACTAAATTAATAAATAATTTATTCTAATTGTTCATCCTTTATTAACCCCTTATTTAATATCCATAAAAGGTCATAAAAAAAATTTATTATTATAAATTACCAACATGCCCTAAGATAGTCATGATATAATATATTATGAGCATTCAAGCATAAAAATCACATTTTTCTCATTAAATACATCATTTAACTATTTATTTCTTTTTATTCATAATTTAACCATTTTTAGGAAAAATAGCAAACTGATTCCAAAAATTCTCAACTTCTGGATTTTGACAGAATATAAACACACAATGATCTCCTAATTTTTTTGGAATTTTAGAAAATGATTTACTATTTTTAAAGTGTCTAAAACACTCGAATCTTGCCCCATTTTTCATAAATTGAGTTTTACTCAGAAAACTCTGAAATTTTCAGGGTATGCTCTCGTAACATATATGAAGCTACTGTAAAAATTTCGGAATTTTCCAGTGTATACACAGTGGGACATTCGAAGGGTAATATTTCGGAGTCCTTTACGGAAATAGTCATTACGCACAATATATAACTCGAAACGTGTCCGCTCTTTTTCCTGCATGTACATAACTTCTCAAGGTACCTCTGTGATTTTTTCCAGATTTTTAAAAGACAAGCAACTAACCGAAATAGCCTCATGAAAAACGAATCAGTAGCTAATTTAGGGTTTTCAAAGCCTCAACATGCAAAGCGGACTATTTTGGGAAAAATAGTCTCAAAAGTTTCAAAATTTGCTAGATTTGTGTTCTACCACTTTGGTTTACTAGATAACTCATGTATCTAGTACCCCCCTTCGACGGTTCATAATTGCAAGTTGTAAAACTTGAGTTACTCAAGATTTAGTGGAAGAAAAACAAGAGTTTTCACCCTTGGAGAACATATGCTCATTTTCTTCCTCTAAGTCTTTGATCTAACACTCAAGTTACTTAGTTCCATACATGATGATATGTAGAACTAGTGTATCTTGAGTATTTGCACATAACCCCATCAAAACTCAAGCTAGCAAAACAAAGTAAAAGAAGAAGATGAAGGTAAGTTATACATTGGCTTAGTTGCTACCTTTCTTGATTTTCCAAAGTAAGTAATATACTTAGGAGGCATGAACAACTAGCACTCTTATCTCTTCTCTCTATAACCAAAACCCTCTCTCTCTTTTCTCTCTATGAAGTTGGCTAGCTTGGGAGCAAAAGATAGAAGAAGAAGATAGAGAGAAAATGAGATGTTGGAAGAATGAAATGTGATTACAAAATGAAATGGGCAATTCACTAATAATCCTCCCATAATTATTTTGTTGTCCATTGGGTAAAAACTTTGTATTATTATTTCCATTAGGCTAGACATGATTAAATGTGCATAATGGAGTGGCATCCAATGGGAGCTTGACAACATTGTCCTTGTGTTTAATAATTTCTACTAATGGACAAGTTAGCTTAATTATTCCACTTAGGATCCTCTAGCCCATAATATCCTCCATTTAGCTTTTGTTTTAAATGCCCAATTTTGATTAATCAAATGTCTAGAATACCCCTAATCAAGTGGGCTAAGTTTTGGATTGTGTTTTATTTCTTTTGGGCTTCTCCTTTATTAGGCTATATACTAAACATAGTCTAGCAATTTTAATAATGTTACCCAATTTGATTATTTAGGGCTTCCATTTCTAATCATATGAAGTTTAATTACTTATACATGTGACTTTATCTCATAACCTAATTAGATTTACAAGAATTAGGTTTAAAATTATTAGTCACTTGAAATACTATGTTTACCCACTTAAGTTAGTATACATATTAAATACTAACTTTTCCGTATTACCATAACCCTTAGGTAATTTAATAGTCTTACCTAATGTGTAATTAGGTTACAAAGCTTTCATTTTTAATGAAATCTATAAATGTATGTATCCATAAGTATAGTATATATGTTAATTGCCACATGCACCACTTCACATAGGTGGTCGCATATTAAATCCTTATATAACACAAAGTTTAAAAAAAATCGATAATGTACATACATATATGGTGACTTAAAATTCACGGTTATTACAGTCTACTTCTTTAATTCAATTATTGTAATTGGGATGATGGATTCTTTTATTATTTCAGTTTTTTTTCATTCATGATGAACTAACTTCGCTTTTCGCTTTTGGCCAAATCGCACATCGCAATTCACACATCACAAATCGCACATCGCATTTCACATATCGTAACTGGCATATCGTATATCGCATATCGCAAATCGCATATTGCAAAATTATAAATCGTAATGTTATGATGAATGTTAAAATGTTTTTGCAAATCGCTTTACCTTTATCGATCATTGCTGATGCCTATACTGGCGTTAACTCCAATGGTTTGGTATTTAATCGCTGATGCTTGTTTGATGAAGATAAGTTGAGATGTTTTCCATATCTCCGATGGGGATGACGTTCTGAAATCACCAGACCCTCCCGATGTATTCGCTGGTAGTTTGCAACGGTGCTTACATTGCTGATCGCCAAACGTTTTCGGTTCCCACTCGAACGGTGGTATACGAAGCTTTCATCGCTGGACTATCTTGATGTTACCCTAAATTGATGCCAATGGTTTAGAATACCGGATCTTCGGATACCTTCGCTCACCCTTTCTGAGGTGATTTGGAATTTTCTTTCGTTGTTGGGGGCAGGTGCCCCATTTCCTTTAGCGTTTGATTCGCAACCCGGTTGAACTGATGACTTGAATGCCGCTGACATCGCTGGAGTGCGCAACTCGTTCTTTCACTACTCAGATTTGAACTTCACTGTATAGGCCTCAACTGATGAGGATTTAACGCTAGTTGGCACATTTGATGATGAGGATTTATCTCGCTGTACCTCCTTCCCTTTCTGGGAATTGGAAAATGCCCCAGTCCTTTCGCATGTTGTAGTCGAGGATTCATTGCGAGTGAATAATATCTGAATCTCCATTGAGATGATGATGGACCATACTGATGGCGTTGACTGATGCATTTTCCAGTTTAGGATGGTTGATAAATGCCCCAGTGTCGAGTTGTCGCTGCTTCCGGGATTGCCCCCAATCTTGTCGTAAGGGATCCAATATCCGGTTGTCGCCAGTTTTGAAATTGCCCCGGCCTTGCTTGTTGTCTGGGGTAGTTGCTTGAACAGATGGGCTGAATAGACGTCGAGATCACGAGAAGCTTTTATCTCTGTACCATATGGTGAACAGGTAGTGAATGTGAGCTTTAATGTTGATAACTCTTTATGGTAGAGATGTCACTCTAGTTGAGAGAGATGATGCTCTAACTCATAGCGATACCGCTATTGTTGAGCGGGATGAGGCTATATCTGCCCGAGATGTCGCTATTACAGATAGCACTACAGTGAGGTCTTATACTATTGGTATCATCACAGAGATGAGCACATATATTGATGAGCATCGCATCACCATGCAGATGGCTGTGGAAATTTTAGGTCACTTTGTTACCATAGGGCAGGAGCTCACAGCACTGTATCCTTCTTCTAAGAGGGATGCCATGTTTAATTTGATTGTGTGCATATACATTGATTTGTAGAAGGGCTTGGATTTTCCTACACAGACTAGCTTAGCCATTTTTCTCATGTACAGTACACATTGTATATATCAAATAGTGTTATATATGGCAGGAAAATATATGTTGATTCACTTCCCTTTTAGTTGTGCCTCGCTACTTGCTTGATGTTTGCTTGTTTCTCTAGGATTTTGTGATCTGGATGTATTCTGAACTCCTCCTTGATGGATGGACAGTGAGATGTCTCAGGATTTTCAGAATGGATCGTTGATCTGTGTGTATTCCATACCATCTTTGGTGTTTTGGGACTGATTTCTGTATGTGGTTATAGATAGGAGTATGCTTGTTTTTGTTTTTTTGTGGTGAGACCGGACCATAAAGATGGCTGCCTACGTACTCCCGTGTATTGGGGAGATCAGGTCGACGTAGTTCACCCATGTACAGGGCGGATTGCAAATGAAAAGTTTTAATCCCATGTACGGGATAAATTGAAGGTGTGAAAGGTTTAATCCCTAGTGGGATAAACTGAAAGTATGAAATGAAGTGAAACCAGGCTGCTGGTTTGAAAAATGTGTTTTTCCCTTAGGGGCAGATGGGTAAACAGGAAAGGTGGTATGTAGTGAGGTTTAAAGAACCTGAAATGACTGGTGATATGATGATCCAAAACAAGGATGTTCGCTTGATGGTAACCTCAGACATAGTACCGTTTCACGGTGTCTAAATTGATGAGTTACGAAAATTCATCGCCGTCCATTTCTTGTAATCTGAAAGTGCCTCCTGTCAATACCTCCTTGACAATAAACGGGCCTTCCCAGTTCGGGGAGAATTTTCCTTTTGACTGAGCTTGGTTGTCAACGATCTTTTTTTCGAAATCAAGTCGTGTTGTTTGAACTGCCGTAGTCGGACTTTTTCTGTTGTAAGATCTTCTTTACAAGTAGAGGGTCACTCATGTGTGGGCCACATACTTTCCCATGGATTTCATCCATAGCCTCTGAGCTTGGTCCTCGTCCAGACATCTGAGGAGACCTCGTTCTGCATCTCTTTTCATATAGTGCATCTCCGTTCAGGTAGAATTTTATAGCAAGTTGATGGATCCGCCCTTTCTTAATCGGGCTCGCCTCAGCGGGTGTAGATCCATCTCATAAGTACTTCTTGATGTGTTGATACCAAGGATGTTGGGTGGGAGGTAGGTCATCCAATACTTTTCAATTGAATTCCCATAGGCTGGAGCTTTTGTTGTGAAAATGTGAGGGTTGGCATGTCTTCCTTGTCATGGATGTTGATCAAGGAGGCCAAGGTTGCTAGTGCGCCTGCAAAGTCATTCCTATTATGAGAAATGTGTAGAAAGGAGATTTATTCGAACTCTAAGACCATATATAGAACCTATCGATGGTAAGGCAGCAAATGTAGAACCTGTTGAAGAGCTTTTTTTTCTTTTTTTTTCTTTTTTTTTCTTTTTTCTTTTTTTTATACATTAGATTGTGGAAAAGAGTTCTATGGCTCACTGATAGGTAATTCCGGCATTGATGAGGCCGAATGACAATCGTCCGTAGCAAAAGGTTCCCCAAGGAGTGATGAAAACAATTTTCACACGATTTTCCTTAGCAACCACGATTGGATGGTACCTCGCAAAGCAATCAGCAAAGGAGTACATGTCGTATCGAGCTGTATTGTCAACAAGTATGTGGATGAATGACACGGGAAAGTTGTCTTTGAGGCAAGCTTTATTCAAATCTCTGTAATCCACACAAACTCGCACATTCCTTCTCGGTTTCAGAACGGGGACTATGTTGGATAACCATTCAGGGTATCTTGACACCATGATGATGCCAGCTTGAAATTGTTTCACAATTTCTTCTTTAATTTTTAACTTCCACTCAGGTTTTAATCGCATGAGCTTCTGCCTGAGTGGCTTGAATCCTCCTTTGATGGGAAGGCGATGAATGATAATGTCTGTGTATAAACTAACCATGTATTCGTGAGACCATACAAACACATCCTGGAATAGAGTCAATAGAGTAACCATGCCATTCCGTCGATTTGGGGTAAGGTCTGAACCAATCTAGATTAACTTAGGGTTTTCTAAGGTTCCGAGATTGAAAGGAGTGGTTTGATCAAGGTTGGGTTTGGGTTTGTCTTTGACCCATTCTTGAATTTCTGGAGGTACCTCAATGCCATCCGGTATATCCACCAAGGCTGAATTCATCTCAACATCAAAGGTACAATCCTTGTGGAGAAGAGGCACCGTATCAGCAAGTACATGCACATCTAAATTCAGAGTCCTGAAATAAAACATGCTTTCACTTAGTATATATGAAATGTGTTGATCATACACAATGTTAGCATATACTGGCAAAATAAACCGCTAATACTGTACAGAAAAGTAAGCACTTATTATATCTACAGGGCTGAAAGAGTTTCTGCCCGCTTTACCCTTGACGACCAATGCAAGGAATGTTGTTTCAATTGGCAATAGCAAATTCTGGGTGAACCGCAGTGATAGAGGGATTATCATCATCCTCCTTGTCCCGAATGATAGCCATTACATCTGGGCAATCATCGTCTGGGGTATATCTGTTGGTATGCTCATCATGAACGATGATGCGTATGTCGGACATCATCCTGATGACGTCTTGCTTGATTCTTCGTTCCTCTTCCTCCACTTCGAGATCTGGAACAAAGATTTCTTTCTCCTTCACCGGTACCGGCTTGGGAAATAACATTGCCATTATATTGGCTGGCACCTTTATGGGAGGTTGTGTGGACTCAAAGCTTGAAGGTGAAGCTAAACGCCGCACGGTTGAAGCTACAGGAATCTGCTGATGCTTATGAGGATTCCTGTGACTAGAGCTGGCAGAATAGCCTAGTCCAACTGTCCCAATTTGCTGGGTTAAGCGAATAGGGTGTTTGACACCCTGGCAATCTTTACCCAACCCTTGTCCCAGTTTATAACCCAACGCTATCATTTCTTGTGTGGCCGACATTACCTCGGCAGAAATCTGGGGTTCGGGCAGTGGCGTTCCAATAGCATCGTATTGGGTATTGCTTATTTCCAAAGCATGAAAACTAATTGGCTCAACATCCTTATTGGCATTGATGAGTGGCATGTCCCCGTGCTGAGGAAACTCCGGTTCAGCGTTGACTGTGACCAGGCTATTGTTGATGATGTATTTTAACTGTTGGTGAAGAGAGGAGGGAACTGCTCCTGCCATGTGAATCCATGGTCGTCCCAAGAGTAGGTTGTATCCCGAATCTATCTTGAGCACATGGAAGAATACGCAGAATGTATGAGGACCAATCTCAATTGGCAGCTCGACTACTCCGACCGAGTTACGGCGGGCTCCATCAAAAGCTTTGATGATGGTATGGCTACTCTGAATTCGATTGGGATTGATATTCATCTTCACCATTGTAGCGTATGGGTAGATATTCAGAGAAGAACCTCCATCTATTAAAACTCCCGTCACCATATATCCGAAGGACAAGACCGCAATGTGCAACGGTTTGCAATGACCGGTCCTTTCGGGTGGTATATCATCATCAGTGAAGGACATCACATTGTTGTTGAAAATGTGATCAACCAGATGTTGAAAATTTTTCGTATCAACTGATGTCGGTAGATAGGCTTCTTCTAAAACCATTAATAAGACCTTCTGGTGATTCTCGGAAGTCAGGACCAAGTCCAAGATTGATATCTGTTGTGGAGCTTCTTTCAAGCTTAAAACCACCTTGGCTTCGTTATGACCCATAGTGCGGAGGAAATTTTCAATCTTCTCAATGGGTACTTTCCCCTTAGACTTGATGACATGCTTTATAACCCGTTGGGGAAGATACAGTGGATTTTCCTTCGACACTGTAGCAGTTGTATGTGAGGTGGATCCTTCACCTTCTCCATAATTCCACGGAACTGCGCGCAAGCTAACAATAGGATATTGTGCTCTGCACGACAAGTTGATTGGCTCGGGAGCGGCCACTTTCAAAGGATTGTGGATTTCGTTGAGTTGAATTATTGGCATGACAAGTGATTTGTTAACCCCATCACTTTCAGTGGATATGACTGCTACTACACTCTTCCACTTAGTACGCCACTATCGATTAAATTTTGAATAAGGTGGCGGAGTGCCCAACATTCTTATGTGCTGTGACCGCGAGATTGAGAATGATATTGACATATTCCCTCAGAGTTGTATCGTCCCGAACGGGGATTGATTGGAGGTAGAAGGGAACTAATCCTTCCTTCATTGATTAACATATGAAGGATTTCCTCCATAGGTTGGCCCAAATATGTGAATTCCTTTTTGTTGGTAAAATCCCGACGGGCCTTAGCATTTGCTCTCTTCGTCACTTTGTCTTCCAGCATTTCATTTTCTGAAAGTGAAGAGGGAATATTCATGACCATAGGTAGGAGACTGTCGTATTAATGGCTGATTAGCTGACGAGTCACTTAATGCTGATAAGTCACTAGTTCTGCTAATTGCTCAATTTGTTTACAAAGAGCTTTCATCTTTCGTTCCATTATGAATTGGTACTTGGCAGAATCCCATCTGTCATCACCATCTTTGGGGGTCTGGGAGGATTCACAGCTGAAATTGGAACTTTGTCCACTGCTCCAATTGATTATGTTGACCTCTTCTTTCTTGTTTTGGTTGTCTTGAACGTGAGCCTGATCGGGTTTGGTGACCACGATTTCCCCATTGTCTATCAGGTCTTGGATTTTGTGTTTCAAGGCCCAACAATCCTGAGTATCATGTCCAGGTGCCCCGGCATGATAAGCACATTTTTGAGCAGCATTAAAATCCCGACCATTAGGGCTGGCTGGTGGAAGAAGATGCGTGATTTTATTATGTGTTGTTAGAAGATTGAGAATGTTCTCAAGGGTGTCCCCTAAGGGTGTAAATACTCGAGGTCGTCTGGCTTCTCCACCTTTTGGTACTGGAGGATTTGAAGATTGTGCTTGAAAGGGAGTGTAATTTCTCCTCTGGATAGGCATGTTCAGATTGCCTTTTTGACCCTGTAGTATAAGGGAAACATCCTCTTCTTTCTTTTTATGGACCTTCCAGGGTTGTTCGCATAATTTCCAGATTGGATGTGATTAGCAACCGCTTTGAGTGCAGCTAGGTCTTGAATCTTTCTGAATATCAATCCCATTTCAGCCATCTCCCCATGTTTGACCATTTCAGAAAATGGTTTGCCGATGCCGGCTAAAACTCTTTCATAGAAAGGTGCTTCTTGTATGTCTATGAAAGTCATGACCGTCTCTAATTCTGTCATGGAAGGACTAACTTGGGCAGCCAGACGTCTCCACCTCTGAGCATACTCTCTAAAAGACTCATTAGACTGTTTCTTGATCTTGGTAATTTGATATCGATCAGGAGCCATTTGAGATCAAAAGTTGTATTGGGTGAGGAAAGCGTGTGCTAGCTCTTCCCAACTATGGATCTTTGAATTGTCTAATCTTGTGTACCACGATCGGGCGTCTCCAGTTAGACTTTTTGGAACAGTTGCATTCTGAGTTTTTCATCCTCTGCATAAGATCAAAGTTCTCCAATAAACACCTTTAGATGTGTGTAAGGATCTCCTAACCCATCATATTTTTCAAAGTCAAGAGTCTTAAACTTTTCTGGATAATGAATACCAGGGAAAATACACAAATCAACATATGAAACACTCCCGTGTGTTCCAATTCCTTTGATAGTGCGAATAGTCTCTTCCATTTGGAGGAGTTTCATTTTGATGTCATTAGTGTCTGGGTCTCCAGTGGGATGGGCAGCATCATGAGTTTTATTGGTCGGATCCAACTGCAGTTCAGGTATTGTAACGACCTGGGTTCCTCCGTGTGTGGAGGATTCAGCATGTATGGGTATTTTCTGACCCTGTGTAGACTGGTGTAATTCTTTTAGTAGAACAACCAAATCTGTAATATGTTTGCTTAATCCGTCAAATTCTTTGCGAGAAACTGGATTAAGTTCAGTCTGGTCGGATGATGACATGATTGACTGTAGGCCTGTTGCCTTTTTGGACTTTGAACGGGTGGTAGGTCCGATTGATTCCCTGCAAAAGACTTGCATAGTTTAGTCTTTAGGGAAGGTGGATAATAACATGCTATACGATGTGTCCAGTTTAGGAATTTTATCCTGCAAAACAGATTTCAGCTGTTTATAGCATGTATGTGTACACATTTCTTCATATTTCTCATTACATTGAGATAGATATGGAAGATAATTACAAGTAAGTGTGCTTTACAAGTAATTTGAAATGAGACCATGAATAGACTTTCCTCCGTTTTGGGTTTATCAGAGGCTGACCTATCTTAGGTTACTCTCGCGGCTTTTTGGCATGAAGGTTCCCAAATCATCGCAATCTACTTGACAAGAAGTTAATCCGGTCTTTCAACTGGAGTGAATTTGGGTGGTGCCTTTCCTGAGCCTCGGAGAATCAGGCTTCTCACGAGTCCAGTAATCAAACACCGACGGGATAGCCTCCTGGTGGAGGGACCACACAACATACATTCACATACATCGCATCTCACCGTATAACATGATGACATGTGCGAAGCACTAATATCACAAGCAGTTATGGTGCGAAGGACTAATATCACAAGCAGTTTATAGTGCGAAGCACTAATATTGCAGGCAGTTTATAGTGCGAAGCAATAAGTAAAGAAATGCATTCGTACACATTCATCATAAAATATAAATGCAACATCCACACACAAGTAGATAATAATTTTGAAAAAATGGTAATAGAGGCTTAAGTCCTCTTACTGGAGTTCCCAGCAGAGTCGCCACCTGTCGACGTCGGGATTTTTTAATTGTCCCTTTCCGTTACTTGTTCTTTGGTGTTCTCATTTTAGGTGAGATTTGTTTGAAAAAATAAGTGAAAAAGGTCCGATATGTATAATGTCGATGATGGACTGTTAAGAGTCGCCAGTTGGTTTTTTAAATGGATGTACCAACACAACTGAGAAAAGGTTTTCACATTAACCTAGTGATGTGACACTGCTAAACGGGTCGGTGAAACCGAGATTCATTAGGGTCCAGGGACTTGGTTATGCAGGGGGAAGGTGTTAGGCACCCCCCGACATCCGTGTTACCACGGTGACCGCCTCTTTTCGAGAAACTGCTATCTGAATGTGTGTTTCTGTGGATCAATGTGCTGTTATTTGGAAGTAGTGCGAGGCCTCATTCGCACCTATAAACACAGGGTTTGAATTTATGTAAAAATTCAATTTTAGCAAGATATGGCAGTGATGTTTTATAAAAGAGGTTTTTCAAACCCTGATGCTCATAGTAATTGAGACCTTTTACACTCCCATTTTATTCCGTATTCGGCTGGATTGATTTTATTTGACAGATGCGATGCATCCGTACGAAAATAATATACAAAAGGTGTTGAATTCCTCGTGGGTATGAAAACCATCTGAGGAAATTCAAACATCACAGATATAATTTACAAGCTGCTTACAGCTGTAAATGTCCATCACGGCAATCGAATCTAGATCCAATGGGATGAATATGTGATCACATGATTCATAGGCTCACATGATGCCACAATTGATATAAAAGTAATAAGCAAGTATATATATATAAAAGCTATAAATAAATATATATATATATATATATATATATATATATATATATATATATATATATATATATATATACAGACATGATCACCAACCACGAAGTACCTCAGTGGGGGATCGGAACTGTAAATAAAGTTGTAAAACCTATCAACCACCACGGAGGAAACTCCAGGCGGGACGAAATGTACATAAAGCTATAAAAACGACCAGCCACCACGGAGGAAACTCCAGGCGGGATGAAATGTACATAAAGCTATAAAAACGATCAACCACCACGAAGTAAACTCCATGTGGGATGAAATGTATATATATATATATATATATATATATATATATATATATATATCCTAGATTTTATATATGGTGCGTTTACATGCTTATATATATATATATATATATATATATATATATATATATATTAAAGCACGTAAACGCTCCAGATGTAAAATACAGGCTCATCGAATAGAGTTTGACCATAGATAATATATATAAGTATATATATATATTAAAACACGTAAACTCTCCAGATGTAAAATCCAGGCTCATCGAATAGAGTTCGACCACAGATAATATATATAAGTATATATATATTAAAGCACGTAAACGCTCCGGATGTAAAATCCAGGCTCATCGAACAGAGTTCGACCACAGATAATATATATAAGTATATATATATACTAAAGCAGGTAAACACTCAAGACCGAAGTCTAGGCTCATCGAACATAGTTCGACACGCAGTTCATATATATATATATATATATATATATATATATATATATATATATATATATATATATATATATATATGAAAGCAAATAAACGCTCCAGACCGAAGTCTAGGCTCAATCGAGGCATAACTCGATAATGTTAGTCAATATATGTATATATATATATATATATATATATATATATATATATATATATATATATATATAGACTGGAATGAAACCACGGACCGAAGTTCGGGCAAAAGCAAGCAACACGACTCTCAACGTGTAAAAAGGTGTGTGCAAAAATGAAGAGAAAGACTCTAAAGTGTGTAAGAAGGCTTATAATGGGCTGCCAAAGAAGACTTCTATATCTTTAGAGTGAGTAACCACAGACTTTTGTAGGTACAAAAGGGCTATATATGAGCTCACAGGTGTTTAAAAAGGGAAAGTACACTGCCTGGGATGAGTGCAGAGCAAATTGGGCAGGGCTTCCTCGCCATTTTCTCTTACAAAATGGCCACCCCAAGCCCTCTATTTATAGAGGATGGAGCCGCAAGTGTACTTGCTGCTGGGTCACAGGTGTACCTGCTGCTGCCCGGGGTGCCCCGGGCAGTGTGGGTCCCGCCGTGTCGAAGTACGTACACTCGGACAACGCGATGTTCGCTCGGTCGCTCAAACCTTTCAATCCGGGAGTCCGATAGAAGCGTGACATATCATTCCGGAAAGCTCTTTTCGAGAGCTGCACAATGACATATGATTTTCCCTTTTTTGATTCCAAGAAGATGGGTCCATGACCGAAATGGCATTTCTGGGTTTCTGTCAGGCAGTCCTTTGAGCCGTTTTAGGTAGTTTGCACTCGGAAGTTAAGATATGGTTCTTGTGGGACTTCTATTGAAGTAATTTGAGTTGACATGAGTGTATTTGAAGTGAGTTGAAGTTGAGTTAGCAAAATGACCATTTTTCCCCTCCCGGGATTATCTCCGGTTTTCACACAGTTGTAAAAGTTTTTTTTTCTCAGGGTTATCTCTGAGGTTGTCATGTTGTTGACTCTGAATGTCCTCAGGGTCATCTCTGAGGTTGGCTTTACCTCCTGGGGCTATTTCCAAGCTTTGATCTTGATCCCTCGGGGCTATCTCCGGGGTTGAAACTGACTTTCCCGGGATTATCTCCGGGGTTGGAACCTGATTTCCCAAGGTGACCTCCGGGGTTGGAAACTGGATCTCCCGGGGTGATCTCCGGGGTTTGAAGTTGATGTTGTAGTCCTCCAGGGTTATCTTTGGATTGTGAAAAAGATGCTTTTGCCCTCCTGCATGGTTAGTAACAGGAGAAAAAAATATCAAGTGTCTACACTATGAACTTATACTCATATCCTCTTTATCCAAATAACCATTTCCTTAATTCATGAATACGTCATGCTTTTAAATTACTAACTTGCTATACCAGTTACTAACATCCATCACAACCTTCTTTAATTATTTAGTGATTATCTTCAAGTTCCAACTCTATTTCCCTTAATAGTTAGCTAACTATAAAGATCTCATATATATCTAATTTCTTTCCACCAAATCACATAATTCAAGATATATATAACACATACATACATTCCTTTAATCTTCACTTCTCGCCGTGTATCAAATTACTTATAATTCTCTAACCAATTTAAAGGTATATCGATTTCCTCTCTCATTACAACGTACACGCATACAACTCTAAACTCAGCAGGCGTCGAGTCTTTAATAGTATTCAATATAGTACACTGAGTGGTTTCCCACAAACAACTAACAGATTGGTGTCCGTCTCATCGACACTGTTTCCACAGTGAGTTAGATCGGTAACTAATTCGTATATACCTCCGCTCTCGGAAGGAATCGTTTAGCCCAGCTCCTATATATCCACAATTAAAGGGTACAGTTGCATTGCCTTATACTTGATACTTACTCGTACATATACTCAAGAAATTGGTGATTATCAAAGATATTTAATGTCACCAACTTACTTTGATAAAATAATTTCACATAAAATATTTAATATCAATAGATAAATTTCTACTCATCTTCTTTACTAATTCATCTCTATAATTTATAACAAATATATAATAATGATATATATTTATTAAACATAACATCACTTATTACATATCTCATATTACCCTATGTAACACAATACTACATACCTCGTATCACAAATATATTCTTGTTCGAACCCATCTCATGCTTTAAAAATTTTATATACTAGATTCTTATTTTAATATTTTCTGAAAATTTGAGTTCTTACATCCCCTACCCTTTATAAGGATTCCAACCCCGGAATCACCGAAACCTCCTATACTCGGTGCTATTCTGAATATTACATATTCTTTTGAATAATTTTATCCATTCTCTTTTCAAAAGTTTTTATTATTATAACTTTCTCAAATGCATTCTACCACTTTTTCCTTTCTAAGGAACATTCTACTTACTACATTCATCTTTCAGAAGAATAAGAATCTTCCATGACTTTTCAATAATCGGGAAGTAGTATGAAAAATTTTAGATTCAAAATTATGTTGAGGGGTCACAAGACCGTGAACTCTTCTCTAACTAGAGTGTTTATCGATTACAAAGACTGAAAACACCATCCACACGTACACTGTAACGCCCCAAAATCCGGTCTGTCTTTAAACCCGGATTTCGTTCGTCATGAGTACATCATTCATCTAACATACATTATTATATACTAAAATATAACAACATACATTCTCAAATCCAAGGTTCTAAAAACCTTATAACCTATTTCATTACAAATAATGATAAATACATTATTCATTTCATTTTATAAAAGTGACTGTTATCTACCACCAAGGATACATAACGGTTCATTAAACTAGTCTATAGTTCAGTTTCATCTTTCTACATTACAAGTCTTCACTTGAACTTCTCGCTCATTCACATTCTAAATGGCACTTCATCTGGATACCGTCAGCTTGATCTTTATGGGATCCTTAAGTTCTTCTAACATCGTTCGCTGAAAAGTTTTTCATTTAAAGCAAGTGTGAGCATTCAATTGCCCAGCAAGTCATAACACATGAACAAACAACTTCAAGAGTTTAAACATTTCTTCAGAACTTCGATAACCGAACAAAAGTGATGAAGCAGCTTGAATAATAGGAATAATCTCGATTCCTATCATCTAAAAACATCAGTCACTTTTAATTTGAAATACTTTCATTCTTCTGCCTTTTTCATATAAATTATGTCTGCCTAGAATCATTAGCACAGACTTAACAATAACGGTTCATGTATAAACAGAACATACTTGTATTGAACAGCTCAATCACAGAACAGTTCATATCGTAGAAACACCGTAGTGTTCAAATTGTGGCACAATGCCTCATACGTTCTACCATCTTGTACAAATATCGCACATTCGCACATAGATAGAACTTCTCAAGTTCAACATCTAATAAGTTTAAGAAACTAGAATTCTTTTAGAATATGAATGAAGTTAGGAAACTTGCCTTACGCACAGCTACAACTTACACTGAACTGCTCATTCCAATTCCTATATAACATATAAGGAGAAAACATAAATACAAATTAGTTATATATTGGACTTACACATTGGTTTAGTTAACTTTACTTATTAGAGTTCGCATTTTTTAAAATCTCTGTTTGCGCGACCTACTTTCTTTACTGGTTTAAGACTTTATGACATACGGAGATGTTTTACTCATACGTTCATCATCTTTGATGATTTACATTCTTATCTTCTTCTTGTAACCTTACTAGGACTCAGCACACATCGTGTATCTACTTGTAGTCCATATGGTACTCTGAGTGGTTTCCCACAAACAACTAACGAACAAGTTCCCGTCTCATCTACACTGTCTTCACAGTGAGTTAGATCGATTGCCAGTTTCGTATATAGTTCGTACGATATTTGTATTATACGTCGTAATAATCTTCGTACTATACTCGTATAATAACTAATATTATACTAGTATTTCTTATGCATAATAACCTTGATTATTATACGAAATCATTAATTTCTCGGAACTCACTTTTCCTAACCCTTAGGTTTTAAGTCCGCAAGCGAAAACTTCATTTTTGCCATAACTGAAATATTATTGAATATTCCATTACGTCTTAGAATTATATCATTACGCGTTTCCCAAAAAATCAAAAAAAAATTCCGAGCAGAAACGGATGAATATTGCCTATTTCATTTTTTTCCCTGAAAATATTTTTGTTCCCAAAATTTTTTTATTTTCGTATTGAAAATTTTTCTTCGTTCAATCTAGCTCGTAGCCAAAATCCTCCTGACTTATAATCATCCTGGGTTATACAAACGATTAATAAACACATTGCATATAATAGTTTTAATAAAAATTTATTTTATTAATAATTAATTCTTTAAACTTAAATTTTGAATAATCTGAATTCTCTGGGTTCTTACACTTCCCCCCTTATAAAAATTCCGTCCTCGAAATTTCTTAAAACCACACTCTTACCCGGGTCATCACATCCATCCCTTCTTCACAGAATTTTGTCCTCAAAATTTTAGCTTACCCTTCTTCTCAACTTCTCTTCAACGGTGTTCTTATCTTTCCATCATTCCTAACATCCTTAACCTAACAAGAATCATGAAGTAGAAGGAATAACGAGGAATATAAAATTTCCTTTTAAAACATTTCATACTTTTGCTGAGGGGTCAAATCGACTATGAACTCTTACTAGGTTTAATAGCATAACGCCGTAACCTTTCTTCCACTGTCAGTTTACAATCACAAAGAAAGCAAACTACCTCTTACCCATTGTGAAGACCCCAAACTCAGGTACCTCAAATCCGAACTCGGTTCATCACGATACTATTTCTATGAGCGGAATAATACTAATAATAATAACAATAATACAAATATCAAACTTAACTTACATTTATCAAAGTCTAATCCCAAGTACGTAACCTTTAAACATTCATTACAAACCATGATAGATAATATATATCATACTTGTCTTAATAGTATTGAACTATTACATAAGATAACGTTCATTCATTCATTTAGCAACCTTTTCCCTTTCCCTTGTTCTTAGCAGAGCTCTCTGATCATTCACACTTAGCTGAAAACATTTAAATTAAGCAAGGATAAGCATTTGGTTGCCCAGCAAGTAATAACAATTATGAATATATTTATCTGAAATAAAAAAATATTTTCTTGGAACATCACTTCCACAACGAATTTATAGTTGTGAAGTAAACTGAACTGATAATAATAACATAACAATTTTATCCCAAAATTTTGAAACTACGTATTGACTATATATATAGGGTAGTCGACATACTATGATTATTGTTTTAAATTTTCGATAAGGTTAGACAAAACTTCATCTGCAAACTGTCATAACTTACGGGCACGAGGTTGTACTTCCCATGTACCCTGTTTTGATCAATACTACATAACAAGAACGATGTTATCGTTCACTCTGTCCGCCTTGGGCGCATAAAAGTTTTTCCGTGTAGGGATGTTCATACTTAGTCTAGAATCCGAACCAAAATAATTTGATTGGATACAAAAAGATTTTTAAATTATTCAACGATATTTCTGAATTTGTGTCTAGCAGGGTCAAATAGCTTAGACGGCTTATATATATATATATATATATATATATATATATATATATATATATATATATATATATATATATATATATATATCAACATGTGATTAAATACAATGCTTATCAAAGTGGGGACACTTGTATAACCATGATTAGAAATTAACGAATAGAATATATATCTGAATTATCATATACTAACATGTTGATAATCAATGAGCTTATATAATATAAGGTTAATAATCTGTACAGTAATAATATAGTTTAGAAACATTCTTACTCATGTCCATAGCATAAAAAAATGCAAATGTTAGATACTTGCCTGAAGCGCTGCTTACAGTTTGTAATTTAGATTTGTCGCTTATCTCACGACCTATCATTCATAAGATCGTTCGTTCGATTAGAATAACATACTATAACACATAACACTACTTATTGCAGTCAGCACATACCCTAATCACATTGGCACATATGTTTAATAACCATTGAATCACAAATAACCACATATCTCAATAAATTATCTAAGTCCAGATCAATTTCTGAAATATGTTGGTGTACCGACAGCTTTATCGGGTAATTACCGAGTCTAAGACTCTGTCCTGTAACTCAATATCCGTACGTATAAGTCATATTATTTTTAAATGACTTGTAATAATTTTAAAACATTTATTATTATTTATCATAAATTTTAAACCTCGGAATCATATTTAAATGATTTAAATACTATTCAATTCTATTATCATTAATATTTATTTAGTATTAAACTATTTATGAAATTATTTTCAAAATGTTAAAGTTATGTATAATAACTTAAAATACTTTTAAAGTATTAATATTACACTTAAATGATTTTAAAAAGAATTAAAATCATTTTTAAATAATTATCATTAATATTAAAGTATTAATGAACTATTTATTAAAATATTAAAAGTCATTAATTATAACTTAAAATATTCTTAATTCCTTTATATCCTTTTTAAATGATTTTAAAAATTAATAAAACTATTTATAAACTATTTATTTAATATAATTAATAAATAAATTTAATATCATTGATAATAAATTAATAATTATTAACATTAACTTAAAATATCTTTAAACACTTTATTTTCATTTAAATGATTATTAGAATATTAAAATCATTTTTAAACTAAATTATTTAATATAATTATTGAATAACTTTAATATCTTTAATAATAATTAATTAATAAAATTTACCTTTAAATATTAAAAGTTATATTTTATAACTTAAAATATTTTTAAATACCTTATAATTATTAAAAATAATTTTTAATATAATAAAATCATTTTTAATTTATTTATTTAAATCATTTAGTAAATAACTTAATTATTATTAATATTATTTTATTAATGAAATTTATCACAAAATATTAAAAGTCATTAAAAATAACTTAAAATATTTTCTTATATCACAATATAATTTTAAATGATTTTTCAAGTAATAAAATTATTTTTAAATAATTTATTTAATATTATAATTAAATAAATTAAATATTTTTAATATTCCAAAAATATTAAATATTTATAAAATACATTAAAAATAATTAAAAACTAATTTTCAGAATTTTAAATAATTTTTAATAATTTATTTTGTATTTTTAATAATTAAAAACTATTTTTTTCTATTTATTTAATAATTTCTGGAAAAATAAATAATATCTATCGCTAAAGACCACCTATAGCGACAGAACCGTCGCTATAGGTGTTCTTCATGTTCTTGGCCAAACCTAGAAAATGCATGGCAGTGACCGAGTAGGCAGGTTTGACCAATTATAACTTAGCGTGTGTTGTGTTTCTGGACCAACTAATCATTAGATCTTGTAGTGCTTGTGCAGTACTACATTATCCAACAACAATCTTGCTCAACCAATTCATAACAAAGCAGATCTGCTCGTCCAAACTAGCTGGTAGAGATGTTCTTCATTTTCTGGGCTACCCAGCAATGAAGAATAGTTCGTGTAGCCATATTTGGGCTTCCACAACTTGAAATATGTGTAATGTTTTTATGATCTATAAGCTTGAGTAAGTAACCAAAATGTAAGTGAAGAGATCTATCATTTAAAATACATAAAACAACAACATAATCAACATGTAGCTCCGGTCAAACCATGTCAGAAAACCTTGTTCATATAGTTTCTGGGTTTTCCAGAAACGCGCAATTAGTGATAAGTGGTCTACTTTGAACAGCTACTGTGATCGATATACTGATGTTATGAAGGGTCTATATACATAGATCTAGAGTTTATCTAACATACTACAACATGATGTCAAGAACAATAATAAAAACACAAAAACCTGACAGATCTGGAGCCTTAAACATCTTGTCAGACACTGAAAAACGATTTCTGGGTTACCCAGAAATCTACCGGTCATGCTCGGTCAACCGAGTTTGACCACGAATAACTTGCAATCTCCTAATATCCTACCCATGATTCCAGTTCGACATCAAAGATATCATAACATACTACAACTTCAAACATTCAAATAACAAAAACAAATAATATACATGGATCTACAAGGACTGACATTCGACTGTCAGACTCAAAAACAAACATTTCCAGATTTTGAAAGACTTCAATTTCGAGCACTTTGATGTTATGAATCTAACATGTGCCAACCCAGATCATCTATTGACACCATAACCAACATGTTTAACACAAAAAAAATTAACATCTAACAAAGGATCAAAGTCAGATTTAAAATTAGGGTTCTACCTCTTTAAACCTTGATCCTTGATTCTGATCTTGTGATTTGTTATGGATACTAGTGGGACTCGATTTTGGGACTGGTATAGGTATAAATTTCGTGGGTCTTGTGCTTGAGAGCATTTGGTTGAGTGTATGAGAAAATGTAAGTAACAAATGAATTTTCTCTCTCTTCCAATCTATTTATAGAAGTCTAGGATGCATGAATTGGCTGACAATGGACTGATGTGCTGGAGATTTTGTGTCACATGACTGATATAAGTTGTCCAACAACTCTAATTTTAGCAAGATTTGCAAGCAAGCCTCAATTATGCAATAAGGGCAAAATGGTCTTTTCACTTTTATTTTTAATGGCATTTGTGTAATCTTGTCACAAACCCTTAAGGTTTAGGGTTTGGTTTAGGGTTTAGGGTTTGGGCCATTTTAGGGTTTAAAATGATTTCTAGAATTTTAATTTTAGGGTTTATAAAAAAAATAAAATAATAAAATTTTAGTTTCTAAAATACAAAATTAAGTTTTCTTAATTAATTAGGTTTCCTAATCACATAGACTTGGTAATTAGGTTTATGTTTTACTAATTATCATTAAGCGTGTCTAATTAGTAATTAGGGTTTACAATTAGCAAATTAGGGTTTATAATTTAGAAAAATTAATAATAAGGATTTATACCCTAAAAATTAGGGTTTTGAAAACAATTAAGGTTCTCCCTAACTAGGGTTAATATCTTTAATACCGGTCATTACAAACATTATCATGATTACATAACTACATAACAAATTCTTAAAGTCATAAATGGCCTTTGAATTAGGGTTTCAAATCAATTAGGGTTTATAATTTAAATATTAGGGTTTCTAAAATAAGGATTTCAAATATTAATTAGAATTTCTCTAATTAACATTAAATTCTTTAATACACCACTCAAATCACATTGCAAGGTTATTTAACAGTCTCAAACTCAAATTGAGTTTTAAATTAGGGTTTCTAAATATTAGAAATTAGGGTTTTAAATTAATAATTATAATTTTCCACATAATAATTAGGGTTTTCCTAATTAAAATTAAATTCTAATAATACATGTCATTATTCATATAACACAATGACTTGACAGATTTTAAAGTCTCATGTGACTTTGAAATTAGTGTTTGTCAGTAAAAATTAGAGTTTTATCATAATACCCAATAATTGACCAACCATTGTTAGTCCACAAAAATACGGTACATAATTACAGCACTGAAAAATCAAAATATAATATTATTATATTATTTTTCTTATCCATAGATAAAAATCCAAAATTAGGGTTTGGATTCCATATCTGATTTATTCTTCATATATAACATTATTAATTAAGTTAAAATAATTAACTTACTTAATCTTGCATAAATTCATATAATAAAATAAATATTTGTTATAATAATTCTAAAAATCATTTCATATATTATTTAAATAATATATAATTATATTTTCATGGAAAATAATTAATAAAAATATTTATACTATAAAATTAATTATTATAAGAATATGCTTTATAATAATCAATAATTCTAAAATAAAATTATTTGCAAATATTTATGTAATAAATATATTTTTATTTATTACATAATTACATATACACATTATCTTGTACAAATCCTCATCCTTGAAATAAAAAAAAAATTATACGCAAAATTTATGATTTAATTTTTATAGAAAATATTGGGTTGTTACACCCATCGTATACCCAATTTCGGGATATGTTCACCTCATACTTAATCATTAGATTTGGCACCAAAATAATTTGGTTTGGTACAACTTCTTCAAAGAATGCTCGATTTTCTTTTAAACATGACATACCATTTGTCTAGCCGAATCAAGTAGCTTAGACCATACCAATAAATTGGATATCAATGTGAAACATTCGTCTAGTCAAATCTATTGACGCCGACTACTTCATTAAATTCGTTTGCAATACATCAAAACATTTTATGACGTCATGATACCGTACTTTTCACAGTATGTTAATGACTTCGTCAGTTTGTGACTTCGTCATTATACATCATACCATAACGAGTTGTTGATCCTAAGATTACATCCAACACCAGGTTCAATTGTATTAATAACTCCATCCTTCTACCATCCTTCCATCAAATGCATGGATGATATAAAATTCATTTTAATATTTTAAATCAATTTCTGTCTAGGCGAAGGAATTAGCATAGACATACCAAGAATAGCTCTTTTTAAAATACGTTGGTTCCAAAAGTTGAACCAATTCATTCTGTTTCAAAATGTATATATCAGCACGACTTCAATAAACTTCGAAATCTAGCATAGCTAGATGACTTGGAATATCCTATTCTCCATATTCCTTCATTGTCTTACTGCGACAATGCTTAATCTTCTCTATCACCTTCATTGCTAAGTCAATTAAAAGTACTTACTTTCAGTTTTAACATTCCTATACCTTAGTAAAGTCCATCAACTTACCACACATTATGAGTTCAAGAACTTTTCACAATAATATGAGTTTAAGAACTATCCAGTCAGACCATAGGTGTCCATTCACTAAGGAGTTCAAAAACAAACCATATAATTATGAGTCATGAACCTACAATAAGTATGCATTTTAAGAACTCAAACATACCTTATCGTTCTCTACCTATCAAGTATATACATGAGAAAAGATTCTCCTTCTCGTCATATACATCTTTATAGCATGACCAATTACAATGATTATCAGTGTAACAAGCTAAGCAGTTGTTACACCAAGCACAAACCTCTGCCCATAACAAAGGTTCATATAACTCAGCTATCACATGAGTCCTCAATCGAAATATACAACTTCTGAATTTCTTTAATTCGTATGCTATCCTTTTTAACTCAATCTGAGTTCTTATTCCCATACTACTTCGTAGTACTATTCATTCATAGCATTATCTATAAATCATTCATCGTTTAACAGTTCATCTGTTACTACGAGTTACTATGATCACGTGGTGATCTTCTTATCCTTCTATCTACGATTATAGTCTTAGGTACTCCTACCTAAGGTTTATAACCTATCAGCTCTGATACCAACTTGTAACGCCCTGAAATTCGGTTTATCTTCACACCCGAATTTCGTACGTAACGAGTACATCATTCATCTAACATACATCATTATATACTAAAGTATAACAACATACATTCTCAAATCCCAGGTTCTAAAAACCTTATAACCTCTTTCATTACAAATAATGATAAATATATTATTCATTTCATCTTGCAAGAGTGACTTTTATCTGCTACCAAGGATACATAACGGTTCATTAAACTAGTCTATAGTTCAGTCTCATCTTTCTACATTACAAGTCTTCACTTGATCTTTTTGCTCATTCACATTCTGAATGGCACTTCATTTGGATACCGTCATCTTGATCTTTACGGGATCCTTAAGTTATTCTAACATCGTTCGCTAAAAATGTTTTTCATTTAAATAAATTGTGAGCATTCAATTGCCCAACAAGTCATAACAGTTGAACAAACAACTTCAAGAGTTTAAACATTTCTTTAGAACTTCAATAACCGAACAAAGGTTATAAAGCAGCTTGAATAATAGGAATAATCTCGATTCCTATCATCTTAAAACATCAGTCATTTTCACTTTGAAATACTTTCATTCTTCTGCCTTTTTCATACACATTCTGTCTGGCTAGAATCACTAGCACAGACTTAACAATAACGATTCATGCATAAACAGAACAAATTTGTATTGAACAACTCAATCACAGAGCAGTTCATATCATAGAAACACCGAAGTGTTCAAATTGTGGCACAAGGCCTCATACGTCCTACCACCTTATACAAATATCGCACATTCGTACATAGACAGAACTTCTCAAGTTCAACATCTGAGAAGTTTAAGAAACTAGCATTCATTTAGAATATGAATGAAGTTAGGAAACTTTCCTTACGCACAGCTACAGCTTATGCTGAACTGCTCATTTAAATTCCTATATAACATATAAGGAGAAAATATAAACACCAATTAGTCATATATTGGGCTTACGCATTAGTTTAGTTAACTTTACTTCTTAGGGTTCACATTCTTGCAAATCTCCGTTTACGCGACCTACTTTCTTTACCGGTTTATGGCTTTATGACATACGGAGATGTTTTACTCATACGTTCTGTAACATTCCAGATTTTTAAATGTATGTTATAAATATTTATTGAATGTGTTTATTATTGAATAAGTAATTGTTCAATTTGATTGAGTTTATTTAGTTAATTATTTATTTGCTAAATAATTAATGTGATTAGTTAATTATTTATTTGTTAAATAATTAATGTGTTATGTGGATTGAGTTATGTGATTAAGTAATTTATTTAATTGTTATTACATAAAGTGTGACAAATAACTATGTGATAAAGAGTTATTAAAATAAATTAAAGTAATTTTAATTTAGTGTTGCCAAACAAGGTGTAAGTATATTAATCCTTTATTTAATAAATAGTTTGCCAAACAAGGCCTTATGACTTTTGAAATTCTTGTTAATTTTAAATTATATTATTAATAGAATAAAACAAATATATAAATAAAATATATTTATATTTATAAGATTATACGTTATATGTTTGGTAACTGATGAGAGTAAATATGCTTATTATTGCCTTATCAGTTTTGTTTTATTTTGACGCATACTTGTTAAGTGTTACGCTCCAGTTTTGCTTAGTCTAAGAAAAGGTGTTCAGAGAAAAAGAAAAGTTTCAGAGAATTTGAGAGAGAGAAGTAGCAAAAGAAAGTTATTAGTGTTTAACAAGGATTGTCTAAAATAAAAGGTATGTACATAACTTAACCATAGCTATTTTACGCCATATATTTTATGTGAATTTATATTGTCTCGGTGTTCTCAATTTGACTGTAAGACGAAGTTCTTTACAAACTTTTTAGAGTTCGAATGTTTTACTATTTGATTATGAAATCATGTGTTAGTAGTAGATAACATATATATTGATGATTGTATGTTCAATAATGTATAGGTAAGAGTATGATAAATTACGTATACACGAAAAGAATTATTTTTTTCAATAAACTTATATGCATGAATATGACTTTTGAAAGTTAATAAAAAATTAGTATGTGATTATGTTAATTGAGACTTGTGTGTAATTGGGTAAGAAATTAAGCAGAGCAAGGAATCAAATTTGGTTGATAACAGTGAAAATTTCGTTCACTGTACTTTAGATATCAACAATGGAGTTTTGAGTTTTAACCAAATATTATTTTAGTGATTTAAGTCTTTTAAATTTGTTGTTTAATTGTTGGAAATTCGTATATGGATAATTATTAGCAATTATGTGTAGTTTATATTAGTTATACATGTTGTTTGGGGCGAATTGTTGTTAAAAATTTAAGACAGTAGCTTTGGCTCTGTTCTTCTTTTTGGTTCTGTGAGTTTCGGCGCCCCGGCGTCAAAATTCACGCCCCAGCGCCAAGGTTCGCGCCCCAGCGCCAAAAATGGGCCAAGGCTCGCGCCCCGGCGCTGGTACTCGCGCCTCGGCGCCACTGTTCGCGCCCCAGCGCTGGAAAAGTGGCCTGGGTCAGATAGTTTTGACCTCCAATAGTAAAATGATCATAACTTTCTCATACGAACTCCGATTGAGGTAATTCGAGATGATCCGGAACGAAGACGAATAGACCTACAACTTTAATGCTTTGAGTATTTTAATTTGAGGTCTGTAACAGTAGTCAAAATGGTCATCTTTAGGACTGTTGTGTATTTGGAGCAAATCGAAGGGGGTCGGGATGCACGAATACAAGTGCAGCCCTTTGTGTATTAGTATAACTTAATGATAACATGTTGGACATATAATAGGATGTTGTATCAAATTATTAATGTACATATAGTGCAATGACATGATCACTTAAGTAGTTGTAATAAAGCTAAAAAGTAATGTTCATGAAAAGATGTATTGTTGTTTAAACTTAAACTTAGTTAGTAGCTATACTAAGAGTAATAAAGTAACTCATAAAGGTAATGTTAGTGTAACTAATGTGTATTGTCAATACATACGATATGTGTAGGACTTGGGGTGAACGTGAATAGTAATTGTTTAACCTACGCACTAGGAAAGTTCCCTAACCTTTGCTACTTTATTATTTAGCAAGGTTGCTTTTCACTGGTATGTTATACTTAAGAAAGTTTTCTAATTCTAAGGCTTCGTTACGCAAAATTCATATGCTATACTTTATTGAGTAAAGTATTTCCATTAAGCAACTTCATTGTATCCAGTTATTCATGATGATACAAGTTTCTCATCTCTGCACTTTCGTTGAGATAGTTATTATGATTATGCAAGTTTTCTTAACTCTAAACTTGTTATATTAGCATGCAAGTACCTTTAGTTTATCGTTCAAGCAATTATTTGTTATGCATGCTTGATATTAAATTCTAAGATGTAACCTTAGCTTAATGTTATTGAAAGCAAGGTATGATGTGTTATTCAATAGTTATGCTATTAGATTATCCCTAAAACATGAAATTAGAAGGAAATACTTATTCAGTTATGATTATTCAATAACATAGTATTATTATCTTTTATTCAACTAATGTGACACCTCCAAATTCGGGTACTTCAATTCCACGGGATTTGGTGTTCACTGTACAAATATCATCTATCTATCTACCCATATAAAATGCAAACCATGCAATAGATAGAATAAAACTTCTCCTTAAAGGATTACAACATTCGAATAATAATAATAATACAATCCCAGGTTTAAACTAACCTTAAAACATCTGTGCGGAATTCTAAACAATTAAGTCTTAACAACATCATAACTCAAGTCTTAAACATAAATCATCATCAATAAAATAAATACAAGTCTTCAACACTTGTTAACTTTGCCCTTGCCCTTACTAGTCGAAGGTTCATCACTTCTTTCATTCTTAACTGCAATGTTATTATATAGCAAGAGTGAGCACAAATGCCCACAAGTATAGTAATGAAACAACAAGATAATAACATGCGAATAATCAAAGACATCTGAATAAAAGCTCAACTTTTGAATCAAGAATAAATAACAAGAATCAAAAGAATTCTGAGGGTCATAAGACCTTGAACTATGTCCTATGTTAACAAGGGTTATACTTGAAACCTTTAACAATCATAAGACTATGGACCTTCTTCTCGTACTTAGGGGGATCAGCCCTTAGTACCATACTGTGCACAATATCTCAACGCTAAAGCGTAAATAATCCCCTGTACAGGGTTGTTCATCTCAGTTTGACATTCGAGTCCGCACCAAAGGAAGTTTGGTTTGGATAATTCATCAAGGGTTCTAAAATTTAGAACGCTCATCAACTATGGACTAGTTGAATCATTAAGGTTTCACTAGTCTAATAAGGTTCAACGATAATGATATTCAATTTGAATAATAATCTCAAGAAATATACAATAGAACAATTATTGTATAACTAAATCGTACTTTGAAAAGATAATCAATCTTTAATAAATCAATTGAACTTGAATACTAGTAATGATAGTTTATTCAAGGTAAATAATAAGCTTGAACAATAATGACAGTAGGGTTAGGAAACTTGCTCAAATTTAATAGTTTAAGTTTAGGAAACTTGCTCAAATTTAAGAGTTTAAGTTTAGGAAACTTGCTCAAATGTAAGAGTTTAAGTTTAGGAAACTTGCCTCGTGCGTAGATTACACTTTAACTAAGCACGTTATTTGAATTAAATCCTACATACCATTCATATACACAATACCAGTTAATTATAAATTAACTAATCAACATAAACTCATTCTCATTGTCTACTTTAATTATTGACTACACTTAGTCAATTTACCACTTTGTCACATAATTTGTATTTCATGAATTATCAAGCTAATTCTGTATTTAATAATTTACTCCACATGCAATTATGTTATTTACATGTTAAACAACTATTTTATCATCACATTATTCTTCTAACATGTTTACATGTTCATTACATCAATCCACTAACACATTGTTAGACTTAAACATTTTTTAAAATAACTCATTCTGAATTTTCTGGAGAGTGGCGCTGCGGCGCCACGTTTGTACTAAGGCTTCGCGCTGCGGCGCGATGGCGCTGCGGCCGGACACTTGGAGCTGTGGCGCCGTGGCGCTGTAGCTCGAGTGATGGCGCTACGGCACGGTAGCGCTGCGGCGCAGGAAATGAACTGGTAGCCGGCGCTGCGGCGCGGCATACCAGACACAGAAATGGCTGTTCGCGAAAATCGCAGAACTTGCCAATTTCTCCCAATTTCTTAAAGTTGTACTCGAAATTAAACATACCCATATGCTATAATTTATATATAATCATTATCCAACATTTATATACTAACAAACCCAATTTTAAACACTTATTAACAGATTTAAAGCCTAACAAAATTACTGACTTTGATGTTCGTGAAGTTTAGAAAACTTTATATGAAAATTCTCCCTACGGATTCGTTATAACACCGAATCCGTTCATTTAAACTCCGATCTCTCCGTATCGACATGCTCAATAATGTAAGGGTATAAAATTTATGATAATATTTATGTTTGACATACTAAAATCACGTATAAGGCCTTGAGGCCATATCCCATACTCTGTAAATTTGAAAAACATATGTACGACATGTTTTCATGACACTGATGTTATGGTTTACAACATATATATAATAAAATACGATTTGATAAGTCATAATACACATACAACCCATAATCATTACTTCTAAACCAATTATAGAGGCTAAAAAATCAAAAACTATTAAAGCCATTTTCATGAAAACTAAAATACGTAAAGTAGAAATTTGTTTGGAGAAAATTACCTAGAGTATAGATTAGGAGATGATCAATGAAATCTTTTCACAAGTACCTGCTGATTAAACACTTACAAATATATAAATCTCACAATTTTTTCTTTGACTCTCAAATGCTCTCCTTCTCTTTTACAGACTTAGACAAATAAATGAATGAGAAGAAGACGTATTGTGAAAAAGAGAAAACTGACACGCATCATGGTCAGTTACCCAACATGGGTTAACTGGCCATAACTCCCTCTAAGGCCATGTTTGGCTAGCAACTAAAATTCAAAACTCTTTATTTAAATATAACCTTTTATCATATAGGTTAATAAATGTCACACTCCTTATAAAATAACTCCAATATTTTATTTAATTTATTATAAATAAAATATAATATTTTCTCATAAATTCACACAGTCACATTATTAATTTACTCATTAATAAATAATTTCAATTTATTAAATCTTTAATTAATAATTACATTAATTAAATAACATAAAGCTTAATTAAATATTTCATTTAATTCAATAAGCTCATATAACCACATACTTGAATAATAAAAATTTTCTACATTAATTTAATAAATGTAACACATATAATTAAATTAATCTACCATAATTGCATCAATTAATTATTAAATCAAATAATTAAATCATCGAAAATATTTATTTAATTCAATAAATATTAAAATAAATTACAGAATTCTCGTTCGTCACATCTTTCCCCCCTTAAAAGGATTCTGTCCCCAGAATCACGACTCAATAAACTCGACCCGTTACATTCCCCCCCTTACAAAGATTCTGTCCCCAGAATCGCTTAAACATTATTAAGTAAACAAATGAGGGTAATTCTTCATCATATTCTCTTCGAGTTCCCACGTAGCTTCTTCAGCGTTGTGGTTCCTCCAAATTACCTTAACAGAAGGTATAACTTTATTTCTGAGAACTTGTTCTTTTCAGTCGACAATTTGGACAGGAATTTCTTCGTAAGACAAGTCTTTCTCAAAATGTAGGGGTTCGTATTCAATGACATGCTTGTAATCGGGCTTGTAGGGTCGTAACACAGACACATGGAAGACGTTGTGGATATTATCGAGTGCTGGAGGTAAGGCTACCTCGTACGCAACTTCTCCAATTCTTCGCAGTACCTCAAAGGGTCCAATAAATCTTGGGCTCAATTTTCCTTTCTTTCCGAACCTGATCTTTCCCTTCCAGGGAGAGACCTTCAAGAAAACATAACTACCTGATTCAAACTCGATATTTTTACGATGTGGATTAGCGTATTTCTTCTGTCAATCTTGAGCTGCTACCAGTCGTGCTCGAATCACTTTGACTATTTCTGTCGTCTGCTGTACCAATTCTGGCCCTAGCAATTGTCTTTCACCAACTTCATCCCAATAAAGCGGAGTTCTGCACTTTCTTCCGTATAATGCTTCGTAAGGCGGCATACCAATACTAGCGTGGTAACTGTTGTTGTAGCCGAACTCTACCAACGGTAGGTGATCATCCCAATTTCCTTTGAAGTCTATTACATAGGCTCGTAACATATCTTCCAGTGGTTGAATCGTTCGTTCGCTCTGTCCGTCTGTTTGAGGGTGGTAAGCTGTACTCATTCGCAGTTGTGTACCCATGCATTCCTGAAGACGTTTCCAGAAATTTGATGTGAAGCGCGGATCCCTATCAGAAACAATAGACACCGGCACTCCGTGCCTCGAAACAATCTCTTTCACATATAATTTTGCCAACTGATCTAAGTTAAATCTAATTTTGATAGGAAGGAAGTGCGCGGATTTCGTCAGTCGGTCAACGATAACCCATACTGCGTCGTAGCCTTTCTGAGTCATCGGGAGGCCGACCACGAAGTCCATTGTAATATGTTCCCATTTCCATTCTGGGATTTCTAACGGTTGAAGTAAACCACTTGGTCTCTGATGTTCTGCTTTTAATTTCTGACAAGTCAGACACTTGGCAACACATTCTTCAACATCGCGTTTCAAATTCGGCCACCAGAAATGTTGTCGAAGATCTTGATACATTTTTGTACTACCAGGGTGAATCGAATATCTTGAACTATGAGCCTCACTCAAAATTTCTTCCTTAATTTCTTGTACTGGCGGAACCCAAATTCTGCTTTCAAATCTCAATATTCCTTCCTTATCCATCTTAAATCTCGGTTCGGTTCCTTCAGATATCTTCTTTGTCACCTTTTTGCATTCATCATTCTGAAGCTGAGCCTCCTTCACTCTATCTAGTAGAGTTGTACCAGATTGCATCTGAAATAGCTTCTCATCAATCTCCATAGGATACTTCACTTCTAACTCTAGTTTCTCCATATTTGCAATTAGTTCCTGCTGAGCAGTCAACATCATCAATTTCTCACGACCCTTTCTACTTAAGGCGTATGCAACCACATTAGCCTTACCCGGATGGTATAAAATCTCACAGTCATAATCCTTGATTAATTCCAACCATCTTCTTTGACGCATATTCAAATCTTTCTGTGTAAAAATATATTTTAGACTCTTGTGGTCAGTATATATTTCACACTTCTCCCCGTATAGATAGTGCCTCCAAATTTTCAAAGCAAAAACAACTGCAGCTAACTCCAAATCATGGGTTGGGTAACCCTTCTCGTAATCCTTCAACTGTCGTGATGCATACGCAATGACTTTGCCGTTTTGCATCAGCACACAGCCAAGTCCTTTATGCGACGCATCGCTAAAAACAACAAAATTTTTCTGTATCATCCGGAAGAGATAACACAGGCGCTGTACTCAACCTCTTCTTTAATTCTTGAAAACTCTCCTCACACTTCTCCGTCCAAATAAATTTCACAGCTTTTCGAGTTAAATTCGTTAACGGAGTTGGGATCTTAGAAAAATCTTGTATGAATCTTCTATAACATCCTGCTAATCCAAGAAAACTTCTTACTTCTGACGGCGTTCTCGGCTGATCCCAGTTAATCACAGCTTCTACTTTGGATGGATCTACCGAAATTCCATCTTTATCGATTACGTGACCAAGAAATTATACTCTCTCGATCCAGAATTCGCATTTCAAAAATTTAGCATACAACTTCTCCCTTCTCAATACTTCCAACGTTAACCTCAAGTGTTCTTCATGTTCCCCTTTGGTTTTGGAATATACCAAAATGTCGTCTATAAATACCACCACGAATTTGTCCAAAAACGGCTTGAATACACCATTCATTAGTCCCATAAATGCTACAGGAGCATTCGTAAGACCAAACGACATTACTAAAAACTCATAATGACCATATCGCGTTCAGAACGCTGTCTTCGGTACATCCTCTGGCCTCACCTTCAGTTGGTGATAACCACTCCTCAAGTCAATCTTGGAAAAGTATTTTGCTCCCTTCAATTGATCAAACAGATCATTCATCCTCGGTAATGGATATCTGTTCTTAATCGTGACCTTATTTAATTCTCTGTAGTCAATGTAGAGCCTCATCGATCCGTCCTTTTTTTTCACGAACAACACCGACGCTCCCCACGGTGATACGCTCGGTTGAATGTACTTTTTATCCAACAATTCTTGTAGTTGTACCATTAATTCCTTCATCTCTACTGGCGCCATTCGGTATGGTGCCTTCGATATTGGAGCAGTTCCGGGCGCCAAATCAATCACAAAGTCTACTTCTCTATCTGGTGGAAGTCCTGGCAAATCGTCTGGAAATACATCGACGAAGTCCCTCACAATCGGTATCTCCTCTACCTTCGGGTTCTCTTTTCGACTGTCGACTATGTAAGCTAAATATCCTACACAGCCTTGTCTTAATAACTTCCTGGCCTGCAACATCGTCAGACAACCCACTTGTCTAGGCGACTTGCTACCATAAAACACAACCTTTGACGGAGTCATAAGGTTAATACGCTTCTTTTGGCAGTCAATTACAGCCCCATAATTGGATAGCCAATTCATACCCAATATAACGTCGAATTCCCCCAATCGAATAGGGATAAGATCTACGTTCATGATATTACCCTTAATATCCACCCTACAGTTCTTAAACACGTACTTAACAGGGATTATTTCTCTATTCGCAATTTCTATGTTCATGGGGTAATCCAATTCACCCATAAGCAAATCTAAACTATTAGCAAAGTCTTCGGATATAAAGGAACAAGTAGCACCCGAATCAAACAAAACATAAGCATTAATTTCATTGATCGGAATGATACCTGACACCACCTCACGAGACTGGATTGCATCCTGCACCGTCATGTTGAAAGTTCTAGCGGTTGGTCAGTTTGTTGCAGGTGGTCCGGTGATGGTTAAGGTATTTTCACTGCTATTTCCCCGGTTTCCTCCTTGTCCTGATCCTCCCGATCCCGTCTTGGGACAGTCTCTTGCTAAATGATCGTTCGAACCACAGTTGAAACAAGCACCCTTCTTTGGGTTTGGACAATTTGGTGCTATGTGGCCTTCTTGACCACAATTGTAGCACACTCTCTTTCTCTTCAAACAAACTCCTAGATGTGCCTTGCCGCAAGTCGGACATGCTTCTATCTTCTTTTTCTGCCCTCTGTGTTGACTTCCAGCTGTCGAGTTATCCGTCCACTTCCTCTTCTGATTATTATTATTCCCAGTATTACTTCCACCAGTCTTGTTATTACCTTCATTCTCACTCTTTTTCTTTTTCTGTTCTTGGTTGTACTTAGTCACTGCATCACTTCCTCCTTCCGCGAGAATGGCCTTTTCCAAAACTCCCGCAAACGTGTTAAGTTGAAACATTGATACCTTGCTGTATACCCAAGGCTTCAGTCCTTGTTCGAATCGTCTGGCTTTCCTCTCGTCAGTGTGTACTTGATACGGGGCAAATCTTGCCAACTCATCGAATTTAGCCGCGTATTCAGGCACGCTCATGTTTCCCTGTTTCAGTTCCAGAAATTGCACCTCCATCTGATTCTGCGAACTTGCTGGGAAATACATTTCGAAAAACATCTCTTTGAATCTCTCCCACGTAATTACACCTTCACCTCTTCGCATCTTGTTTGCCTGCCACCAGTAGCTAGCCTCAGACTTTAGCATAAATGTTGCAAAAAAGATCTTCTGATCTTCTCGAACCCTAGCAACGTCGAAAACCTTCTCCATTTCCATCACCCACGTTTGAGCCTCGATCGGGTTTCTGGAACCTTTGAACTCTGGCGGTCCCACCGCCTTAAAATCTTTAAACGTTGTGCTAGGTGGAGCTTGCGGTTGGTTATTCATGACTCCAGTTAGTAAATTAACTAGCTGTTGAACTGGATTAACGTTGGCATTATTGTTATTATTGGTTGACCCTTCCTGAGCCGGTTGACGTTGTTGTCTTCTCCTTGGCGGCATTTTTCTGTTAAGTAAACGTTTATTAGAACTTTATTATTTCTCTAATTAGTCAAGACATTACTCAACAATTTAACATATCACTTAACACATCATCTCAAACAACTTGATATCTTTTCATTCAAATAAAAAGTTTTAACATTAAACTATAGCATACTGCTATTTACATCATCTATCCTGGAATAAAGAATCCACAGGATTTAAAACATTCAAATGTTAACATATTCCTTAGTTCATAAACACATCTGAATTTACATAAAACTATATAAGTCTTTCACATAAATAAACAGATTCTATTCCTGTCTTCCAAGGTGCTCAATAGCCTTACCATACTCCTCATTCATGATACGAGACATCGTCCTGCGATCCAACATATACGATGGAAGTCCTTCAAACTGGATGGGGTACCTTAACACTCACTCTTGAACCTCATTCATCGCATGATTAAGTGTGGCGTACGTGTCTTCAAGCTTTGCCTTCTTTGCACGACTATCATTTTCTGCACGATCAGCTCGATGTGATTCTCTTACCCATCCTTCCTCTGCTATTTTCAGTCTTCTGGAGATTTCTTTCAGTTCCTTCTTCAGCTTCTCTATCTCCTCAGTCTTATCTTCGGTTTGACCCTTCTCATGGACCAATTCCCATTCTACATTTCCCAGTCGTGAGTAAAGAGTCGAGATCTCCCTCTCCTTCTGCTCGAGAGTAGACTGCTTAACAGTCGCTCGCTCAGTCAATTCCTGAACCTCATCTTGTAATACCACGTTACGGTCGTATAATGTGTCATACATCTCAGCATCAACAGTGTACCGTGGTAGCTCCTCTTCTTCTTCCTCCTCATCAAACTCCTCCTCAGGACCCTCCTCAGGATCAATCTCAGGTTCATGCTCCTGTCCAACAACGGTGATCAATGGAGATGAAACCCTCTGCACCAGCTGCTCCCTAACAACATGAATGTCTCGTGACTCCTCCTCAGTCGGTCCTACAAGTACACGAGATCCCTCCTCAGCTTGACTAGCTTCTCCATCATTCGTCATCCTGATAACAAAATTTTAAGTTTTAGTTACTAAGTCATACTATCTAACGCATACTTAACACATAAACACATAATGTATTTTATTATCTTCAATGAATTACAAAAATTCATTTCTTAGAACTCGATAAGAGTTTTCAATTTCTATCTTCTTCTATAAGGCTACTACCTAAGGTTGTTTCCCCCACCTAAGGTTCATAACCTACAGCTCTGATACCAACTTGTGACACTCTCAAATCCGGGTACTTCGATTCCACGGGATTTGGTGTTCACTGTACAAATATCATCTATCTATCTACCCATAAAAAATGCAAACCATGCAATAGATAGAATAAAACTTCTCCTTAAAGGATTACAACATTCGAATAATAATAATAATACAATCCCAGGTTTAAACTAACCTTAAAACATCTGTGCGGAATTCTAAACAATTAAGTCTTAACAACATCATAACTCAAGTCTTAAACATAAATCATCATCAATAACATAAAAACAAGTCTTCAACACTTGCTAACTTTGCCCTTACCCTTACTAGTCGAAGGTTTATCACTTCTTTCATTCTTAACTGCAATGTTATTATATAGCAAGAGTGAGCACAAATGCCCACAAGTATAGTAATGAAACAACAAGATAATAACATGCGAATAATCAAAGACATCTGAATAAAAGCTCAACTTTTGAATCAAGAATAAATAACAAGAATCAAAATAATTCTGAGGGTCATAAGACCTTGAACTATGTCCTAGGTTAACAAGGGTTATACTTGAAACCTTTAACAGTCATAAGACTATGGACTTTCTTCTCGTACTTAGGAGGATCAGCCCTTAGTACCATACTGTACACAATATCTTAACGCTAAAGCGTAAATAATCCCCTATACAGGGTTGTTCATCTCAGTTTGACATTCGAGTCCGCACCAAAGGAAGTTCGGTTTGGATAATTCATCAAGGGTTCTAAAATTTAGAACGCTCATCAACTATGGACTAGTTGAATCATTAAGGTTTCACTAGTCTAATAAAGTTCAACGATAATGATATTCAATTTGAATAATAATCTCAAGAAATATACAATAGAACAATTATTGTATAACTAAATCGTACTTTGAAAAGATAATCAATCTTTAATAAATCAATTGAACTTGAATACTAGTAATGATAGTTTATTCAAGGTAAATAATAAGCTTGAACAATAATGACAAGTAGGGTTAGGAAACTTGCTAAAATTTAAGAGTTTAAGATTAGGAAAATTGCTCAAATTTAAGAGTTTAAGTTTAGGAAACTTGCTCAAATTTAAGAGTTTAAGTTTAGGAAACTTGCCTCGTGCGTAGATTACACTTTAACTAAGCATGTTCTTTGAATTAAATCCTACATACCATTCATATACACAATACCAGTTAATTATAAATTAACTAATCAACATAAACTCATTCTCGTTGTCTACTTTAATTATTGACTACACTTAGTCAATTTACCACTTTGTCACATAATTTGTATTTCATGAATTATCAAGCTAATTCTGTATTTAATAATTTACTCCACATGCAATTATGTTATTTACATGTTAAACAACTATTTTATCATCACATTATTCTTCTAACATGTTTACATATTCATTACATCAATCCACTAACACATTGTTAGACTTAAACATTTTTTAAAATAACTCATTCTGAATTTTCTGGAGAGTGGCGCTGCGGTGCCACGTTTGTACTAAGGCTTCGCGCTGCGGTGCGATGGCGCTGCGGCCGGACACTTGGAGCTGTGGCGCCGTGGCGCTGTAGCTCGAGTCATGGCGCTACGGCACGGTGGCGCTGCGGCGCGGGAAATGAACTGGTAGCCGGCGCTGCGGCGCGGCATACCAAACACAGAAATGGCTGTTCGCGAAAATCGCAGAACTTGCCAATTTCTCCCAATTTCTTAAAGTTCTACTCGAAATCAAACATACCCATATGCTATAATTTATATATAATCATTATCCAACATTTATATACTAACAAAACCAATTTTAAACACTTATTAACAGATTTAAAGCCTAATAAAATTACTGACTTTGATGTTCGTGAAGTTTAGAAAACTTTATATGAAAATTCTCCCTACGGATTCGTTATAACACCGAATCCGTTCATTTAAACTCCGATCTCTCCGTATCGACATGCTCAATAATGTAAGGGTATAAAATTTATGATAATATTTATGTTTGACATACTAAAATCACGTATAAGGCCTTGAGGCCATAACCCATACTCTGTAAATTTGAAAAACATATGTACGACATATTTTCATGACACTGATGTTATGGTTTACAACATATATATAATAAAATACGATTTGATAAGTCATAATACACATACAACCCATAATCATTACTTCAAAACCAATTATAGAGGCTAAAAAATCAAAAACTATTAAAGCCATTTTCATGAAAACTAAAATACGTAAAGTAGAAATTTGTTTGGAGAAAATTACCCAGAGTATAGATTAGGAGATGATCAATGAAATCTTTTCACAAGTACCTGCTGATTAAACACTTACAAATCTATAAATCTCACAATTTTTTTCTTTGACTCTCAAATGCTCTCCTTCTCTTTTACAGACTTAGACAAATAAATGAATGAGAAGAAGACGTATTGTGAAAAAGAGAAAACTGACACGCATCATGGTCAGTTACCCAACATGGGTTAACTGGCCATAACTCCCTCTAAGGCCATGTTTGGCTAGCAACTAAAATTCAAAAATCTTTATTTAAATAAATCCTTTTATCATATAGTTTAATAAATGTCACACTCCTTATAAAATAACTCCAATATTTTATTTAATTTATTATAAATAAATATAATATTTTCTCATAAATTCACATAGTCACATTATTAATTTACTCATTAATAAATAATTTCAATTTATTAAATCTTTAATTAATAATTACATTAATTAAATAACATAAAGCTTAATTAAGTATTTCATTTAATTCAATAAGCTCATATAATCACATACTTGAAAAAATAAAAATTTTCTACATTAATTTAATAAATGTAACGCATATAATTAAATTAATCTACCACAATTGCATCAATTAATTATTAAATCTAATAATTAAATTATCGAAAATATTTATTTAATTCAATAAATATTAAAATAAATTACAGAATTCTCGTTCGTCACAACTAATCCTTAGTTGATGTCCGTTGAACTCCAAATTACCTTGAAGTGTATCCAGACCAAACTATCTTTGGGGCGGACTTGTACTCAAAATACTGAGATGAACAACCCTATTTATAGGGGTTACGCTTAGTTTTGTACTTTGCACTGAAATGTTTGTATACAATACATGTACGAAGGGTTGATCCCCCTAAGTACCTTAAAGTCATTATGGTCGTATGACCGTAAAAGTTTAAGTTGAAAGATTACTTATAACTGTGGACAAGGTTCGTGGTCATTAGACCCTCAGTGAATGTTTAAAATGTTAATAGAACTCATTGTTTAGTTCTATTGAGCCCCTGAATGGGCAAGGAATGTCTAAGATGTTAATAGAATCTATTGTTCAGTTCTATTGAGCCCCTGAATGGGTAGAGAGTGTAAAACTTATTCATTGTTATTTCAAGTGAGCCTTGTTTGCTCACTCTTGCATGTAAAATCCTTACAGCTACAGATGGAAAGGGTGACGTACCTAGCACCAGTGTAAGAAAGGGAAAGATGAACAAGTACTGAAAACTTATAATAGTTTTGATAGTTTTATTATCAGACTTTGGTTTAAGGAATGTAACAAAGTTTCTTTAAATTTTCCGCATGAATGATTGTATGTAAAGGTTAGATAACCTGGGCGATATTATTTTATGTAATTCTTGTATGGGCAGGTTTATTATTCAATTTTATTTATGATTGGGTAGTTATAAATGAATGTTTTGATTACATGAACACCAAATCTTGAGGTAATGAAGTACCGAGATTTGGGGGTGTCACACGTTCATCATCTTTGATGATTTACATTATTATCTTCTTCTTATAACCTTACTAGGACTCAGCACACATCGTGTCTCTGCTAGTAGTCCATATGGTACTCTGAGTGATTTCCCACAAACAACCAACGAACAAGTTCCCGTCTCATCTACACTACCATCACAGTGAGTTAGATCGGTTGCTAGTTTCGTATATAGTTCATACGATATTTGTATTATATGTCGTAATAATCTTCGTACTATACTCATATAATAACTAGTATTATACTCGTATTTCTTACGCATAATAACCCTAATTATTATACGAAATCATTAAATTCTCGAAACTCACTTTTCCTAACCCTTAGGTTTTAAGTCCACGGGCAAAAACTTCATTTTTCCCATAACTAAAATATTATTTAATATTCCATTATGTCTTAGAATTCTATCATTACGCGTTTCTCATAAAATCAAAATAAATCTCCGAGCAGAAACGGATGAATAGTGCCTATTTCGTTTTTTCTTGGAAATATTTTTGTTCCCGAAATTTTTTTATTTTCGTCTTGAAAATTCTTATTCGTTTAATTTAGCTCATAGCCAGAATCCTCCCGACTTATAATCATCATATGTTATAAAACGATTAATAAACACATAGCATAGAATAGTTTTAATAAAAATTTATTTTATTAATAATTAATTCTTTATTTAATTCTTTATACTTAAATTTTGAACAATTCGGATTCTCTGGGTTGTTTACACTAGGTGACCGACCTATTATACCACTACATTGGGCCGCAAAGTAGTGTTTTGTAATGACTATATGTGTTACGCTCGGAACCATTGTCCCCGAAAACATGTTCCCTTATAGGGTTGTTCACCTTAGTTTTTTTTTCAACATCTGAATCTGCACCGGAGCAACCTTCTTTGGCATAAATACTCAAGAATGATCTTCTTCATAATACCGTAACAGATTAATAGTATATTGGGGATTTCGCCATTATATGACTTTGTCATATTACATCATACCATAGTGGGTTGACGATCTTTCAATCACAACCAACACCAAGTTTGACTGCATTGATGACTCCATTGTTTACCATTTTCTACACTATATCAAATGATGCACATGATTAAAAATACATTTTGAAAATTTTCAAATTATTTTTGTCTTAGCCAAAATAATTAGCGTAGACATATGAATAATGGTATTATTTTTAAATATCACTGGTTCAATCACATAATCCAATGTTTTTCAAGAAAATAGAAGCGCAAACATCAGCACGAAGTCAATAAATTTTGAAAAACTAGCAGAGCTAGAAGATTTAGAAAATCTATGTTTCTCCATCAACTTCAATCTTTACTCCAGTGCTTCATTCTATTAATCTCTAACACCATCAATGCTTACTATATCAAAATTTCTTAATTCTTACCTCAGAAGTTTTTTATACCCAATGTAGTTCATCAAACTTACCATACTTTGAAAGTTCAGGAACTTGCCACAATCATACGAGTTTAAGAATGTATCCTAGTTAGACCATAGCATCCATTCACTGAGGAATTCAAAACATGCCATATGATTATGAGTCACGAACTTACCATATGCATGCGTTTTAAGAACTTGCACCTAATCTTAATATTCTCTATCTTAATCTTAATTGTCTCTATCTATCAAATATGATATGAGAAAAGAATTACCTTCTCTCCATAAACATATCGATAACGCGACATCAACATTCTAATGATTATCACTATGAGGAACTGAGCGTGAGCACAAAGGCTCTGCATATACAAAGGTTTGTATAACTCAACCCTCACATGAGTCCTCAATTGAATTTCCACTTAACTCTATCTCACTCTTAACTTGCTCTTTGCTCGATATAAAATTTTCGTATCTCATTATTTACAACTCCTCATGAGTTTATCTCGTACCTTCTCTTATAGCATCAAGCTATAGCCACTTAGTCGTTATAGACTATTTATCATTTCTTAGCTCAATCCGATCATGTCGTGATCATTGGTTTACCTTAGGGTTCTTTCCCATTATCAACTAAACTTCATTCGAGTTCATTCTTATTATCTGTCATCTTCATCTTATAGACTTCATCTTAACATTTTTATTACCAGAGTTAGAAAACTCCTGAATTCCCATTCTCTAGATACTTCAAGATTCTTCTTTGAATCTTCGCTTATATATATTTTAATCTTTATCTTTCTCTATCTCGAGTTATAGCCTAAGGTACTCTTATCTAAAGTTTATAACCTACAGCTCTTATACCACCCTGTGACGCCCCCTAATCCGAGTTTCTTCAAACCTCGGATCCAGTCTGCCACGATACTACTATCGTCAAACTATTTATATCTTTTATTCATAACTTCATGAATTACACTTTGCTTATTACAATTTAGAATATAAGTTCTTTCCATTTTTAGGATCTGTATAATGACCCCAAACTTTTATAAATTTCAAATATTGGTCATTTACTATTACTGTCTTACATCATATTCGATGTAATAACAATATGGGGAATAATTTAAAATTTTTCAACCTCCTTTAAAAATAAATCTTTTATTGATGTCTGAACTTGAATCTATTATATATCATTGAATCAAATTATGTTATGATTCATTCTATTCGAATTACTGTATAAATCTTTACATCTCGATTCGAATTCCTCTATGTATCACGTTGTACAACTTAACATGTATTACACATCGTAAACTACTATCATGTACATCCCCTAGAACCTAAACATGGTTCAAGAGTATATATTTAAATAAATGAATCAATCTCATTTGATACTATTGAACTCTATCAATCAAGTAGCACGTAATCTTTACCATGAGTCCTTAACCTACAAAAGTGGTTATTTTCAAGGGTGAGCTCGACAGCCCAGTAATTCTAACAGTTTTCATGTAGCACATAGCATATAATAGCATACTCAGCTCATGCATTCATAATCCATTAATATATACTACGCATGTTACTTCTCATATAACAGGCATGTAGATTTACTTCACAAACATATCATCAAAGATCAACTTTCAAATTTCATACATATCTTATATGCATTTCATATATATACATCAACATTCTCATAGCATAATATAGCTCAACTAACATTTATCAATTTCATATATCAAAGAGGAACTAAAAGACTTGCCTGATTCATAGTTTATCAACTACGACTTAACTGCTTATAGTTATCTACACTTCGTATATTCCTACACAGTTAAATAATCATTGATTCACATCCATTAGTCATATATTTCATACATTCTTAATGTAATAATAATGTTACATTGTTTCCTAACTAGGTTTGTAAAACCTATATTTCGCTTTCTCATCATAGTCTTAGAATAGCTAGGTATGTATAAGTAAACCTTAACCACTTGTACTTGACACTAATATTTATATATATCTATCACACACTTCACTTATTATGTGTTCGTTACACATTTAAAACTTATTTCTCCTTATAGTGCTCCTGTTCTATTCGTGAAGAAGAAAGATAGGAGTATGCGACTTTGTATTGATTATCGGGAGTTAAATCATGTCACCATCAAAAATAGGTACCCATTGCCACGTATTGATGACCAGTTTGACCAGTTGCAATGAGCCAAATTCTTTTCAAAGATTGATCTTCGTTACGGATATCACCAATTGAAGATTAGAACCGATGACATTCCAAAGACGGCTTTTAGAACTTGGTACGGGCATTATGAATTCCTAGTCATGTCCTTTGGATTGACTAATGCTCCTGCTGCCATCATAGATATGATGAACCGAGTATTCAAGGAATATTTAGATCACTTTGTGGTCGTCTTTATTGATGACCTCTTTATTTATTCCATAAGCCGTGAAGATCATGAGCAACACCTGAGGCTGATACTCCAAAAGCTTCGTGAATACAAGCTTTATGACAAGTTGAAGAAATACGAGTTCTGGCTTGAGTAAGTAGCATTCCTTGGGCACGTAGTATCAAGTCATGGAATATCTGTTGACCCGACAAAAATTAAAGTAATTTAAAGCTGGGAGCAACCTAAATCAGTAACCGAAGTACGTAGCTTTCTCGGTTTAGCTGGTTATTATCAGAGATTCGTGGAAGGATTTTCTTAAATCGCTACTCCATTAACTCAACTGACTCGAAAAGATACAAAGTTCGGTTGGAGCGAAGAATGTGAGAAGAGTTTTCAAGAACTCAAGAGGAGACTCATTTCAACACCTGTTCTGATAATACCATCTGGCTTGGAGGGATTTGTCATCTACAGTGATGCTTCGGGCAAAGGGTTGGGATGTGTTCTCATGAAACATGAGAAAGTCATAGCCTATGCCTCAAGACAACTTAAAGAATATGAGATGAATTATCCTACTCATGATATAGAGTTGGCAGCTGTTATCTTCGCACTTAAAATTTGGAGGCATTACTTGTATGGAGAGAAAATGGAGATCTTTACGGATCATAAAATCCTCAAATATTTCTTCACTCAAAAAGAACTCAATATGTGACAACGACGTTGGCTTGAACTGTTGAAAGATTATGATCATACCATCCAATACCATCATGGATAAGCGAACGTGGTAGCTGACGCATTGAGTAGAAGATCATATGCAAGTTCGAGTGCGATATTGTCAACGCAAAGGCCCATTTTGTGTTACTTGAAAAGGAAGGAGATAGAGTTAAAGACTACAGGGACCCATGTGATGATGGCGAATATACGAGTAGAACCGACTTTAATCGATAAAGTTAAAGCTGCTCAAGCAACGGACCTGGAGCTGATGCGTATGAGGAAGAAAGTGCAAGAAGGTACTATGCCGGAAGCAAGAATCGATGAACAAGGAATACTTCGAGTCAACTCTAGACTTTGTGTTCCTAACGACCCTGATTAAAAGTATAAAATCATGATGGAGGCGCACAACACACCGTTTGCAATCCCTCCTGGGAGTACCAAAATGTATAGTGATCTTCGTCATACATTTTGGTGAAGCAATATGAAGAGAGAGATAGTGTTGTTTATCTCAAGGTGTCTAACTTGTCAACGAGTCAAGGCAGAGCATCAAGTACCAAAAGGTCCATTGCAACCACTTGAAATTCTAGAATGGAAGTGGGAGCACATTACCATGGATTTTGATACCGGTCTTCCAAAGGTTTCTCGAGGCATAGGTGCGATTTGGGTCATTGTTGTTAGATTGACCAAGTCTGCTCATTTCTTACCGATACAATAAACTTATACACTTGAACGTCTTGCTCGTATGTACATAAACGAGATTATAAGATTTCATGGTATGCCAGTAGCCATAGTTTCTGATCGAGACCCAAGATTCACTTCAAGAGTTTGGGTTAGTTTGCAAAAAGCTATGGGCACAGATTTATGATTTAGTTTGGCATATCATCCTAAGACGGACGGACAATCAGAGAGGACTATTCAAACTTTGAAAGATTTATTAAGACTCTGTGTCCTTGACTTCAAGGGAAGTTGGGATAAGTTCTTACCTTTAGTGGAATTTTCCTACAACAACAGTTATCTAGCAAGTATTGGCATGGCTCTATTTGAGGCATTGTATGGAAGAAAGTGTCGTTCTCCAGTATGATGGGATGAGGTGGGTGAAGCAACGTTGTTGGGACCAGAGTTGGTACGTATGACTACGGAAAAGATTCAAACGATCCGGTAACGTATAAAAACCTCACAAGATCGACAAAAGAGTTATGTTGATCTTCATCGAAAGGACGTGGAATTCGATATTGGAGATCATGTGTTGTTACGTGTAGCTCCATGGAAAGGAGTTACGAGATTTGGAAAGAGGGGAAAGCTCAATCCTCGATTCATTGGCCCATTTTTAATCCTCGATCGAGTAGGAACTATGGCTTATAAACTCGCTTTACCGCCAAGTATGTCTCGTGTTCATAATGTTTTTCACATATCCATGTTACGTAAATATGTGGAAAACCCGAACCACATTATTGAGTTAGAACCGGACGAAATAGCAGAAGATTTAACGTATGAAGAGGTTTCTGTTCAAATATTAGATAAGAAGGATCATATTCTACGCTCTAAGGTTATACCTCAAGTCAAAGTTTTGTGGAGAAACCACGATGTTGAGGAAATTACCTGGGAGTTAGAATCTGAAATGAAATCAAGGTATCATTATCTCTTTGACATACCAGGTTCATACCCTAATTTCGAGGGCGAAATTTCATAATAAGGGGAGGTTGTTAGACCCCAACTTTTATGAATAAAGATGATTTTTTTTATAAATATCATTTTTAATATTAAGGTGTGAATTTGAAATAATGTTATAGTTGTGGGTAATATTTATAAATTTTACAAAGTACGCAAGTTGTTATATTATATTCGATTGGTCGGGGAATATTAGTTTTAATAGGGAATATTCGTACGACGACACAATCATTAGTGGACTCCACAACGTAATTATTGTCGGATTGAGAAAACGACAAAAATATCTGTTTATAAAAACAACGGTAGAAGTTTTACCGTTAACTGTTGAAACACCCGGTGTTAAAAGTATAGTAATACGCTTGGTTGCATAGTAGCACAAGGTATTGATTATTGATGCTTAATGAGAAGTCACCCAGTTTTGTTCAATTATTGCTACAGTAATTGTTGCAAAGTATCTCACGTTATTTGATTAAGTTATTGTCAATATTTTATGTATTATTAAATCATTAATTGAGACGACAAAGTTATTAATATTATTACTTGCAATATTAACGATGTCTAAAAGTTATGTCAAGGAGAGGTTTGGTCACCTAATTACGCACCAATATGGAGAAATACTTATTGGAAAGCCCCCTCTTTCCTGGGAACGAGCTGGTCGATTAATATTACAAATTATAATAATGATGATAAATGTTGTTAAAATATTGAGGTGATTTTTATGGGGTAATTATTGTAATTAGCTTATTATTTGAATTTCTTTTACCCATTTTCTAAAATCGTCGGTAGAAAGTTGTCTCAGTTCTGTATTATTATATTTATATATATAAGTTAATATATATATATATATATATATATATATATATATAGATGTGCGTATTATATAAGTTATAAATATAATATATCATGTATGTGCCGTGAATGTTTGGTAAGAGTTGTTGGTGGAGTATTGATATGAGTGGGGGAAGAAAAGTCTAGCCAAAAGTGGTGGTGGATGAATTAATATATATATATATATATATATATATATATATATATATATATATATATATATATATATATATATATATATATATATATGGTATGGATCAAGAGCATAATCCTTAAATAGCATAACGCCTTAAATAACTTAATTTTATCAAAACGACGTAGTTTTGGAGGGACGCGATGGCATTTTTGTAAATACCATGCCACCGCGTATTTACAAAAATGCCACCGCGTCTTATCAAAACTACGTCGTTTTGATAAAATTATGTTATTTAAGGTGTTATGTTATCTAAGGATTATGCTATTGATCATTCCCGATATATATATATATATATATAAGTTTTGTTTTTTTATGAAAAATAGAATATATTATATTTTATTATATTAAAAGTTTGAAAAAAAAAGGAACGTCTGCGTTTATTTTTCTTCAGCCAGGATGATTTCGTTTGATTCCTACTGTGCAGTCCGTGAGAATTCTAAATAGTATCATTTCCATTCCCCTATAAATAGGATGTTTAGTTAGAATTGAAATCACACTAGAAATTCAGAGGTTTCTCTTCTATAATCTTGAGCGTATTTGTGTTGAACGAGATTTTTGTAAATTAATTTTTAATATTTACTGAATCAAGTAAATATTTTTCGATAATTTAATTATTGGATTAAATAATTATTTGATGCAATTGTGGTAGATTAATTTAATTATATGTGCCATATTTATTAAATTAATATTGAGAAATTTTATTATCGAAGTTTGTGATTATGTGAGCTTATTGTATTAAAAGAAATACTAAATAAGCCTAATTTATTTTAATTAATTTAATTATTAATTAGAGAGTTAATAATTTGACATTATTTATTAATGAGAAATTTAATTATTTAACTATATGAATTTATGAGAATTTATTCTATTTTATTTAAAATAAATTAAATAAAATATTGGATTTATTTTATAAGGAGTGTGACATTAATTAAACTTTATGATAAGAGATTTTATTAAATTAAATGGTTTTGAAATTTATTCTTGCTAGCCAAACAAGGCCCTATGGGGAGTTGGAAGCAGTTACCCACTATTGGAGTAACTGACCATTATACGCGTCAGTTGGCTTAGTTACTATACGTCTTCTCTTTATTCCTTTCATTATTGCTAAGTCTAGAAAATAAACAGAGAAAAAGATTGAGAATCTCACAGAGTTAACTGAAGGAAATTGAGAGTGAAGAATTGAAAAGCATATAAACCTACTAATCTATATTCTACAATCTGGGTAATTCTCTCTAACCCAATTTCTATTTTACGTCATTTAAATTTCATGAATACGAGCTTCATAGTTTTTGATTTAAACCATTGTAATTGGGATATGAGTAATGATTATGGGTTGTACATGTGTTATGTCTTATCAAATTGTATTTGATTATATATATATATATTATGTAGACCATATCATCAGTATCATAAAACATGTTGTTATACGATGACTTGTTATTTCAAAATTACAGAGTTTGGGTTTTGGGCTTATGGCCTTATACGTGATTTTAGTATGTCAAACATAAATGTTTTCGTAAATTTTACACCCTTATTTTATTATATATGTTGATACGAAGAGACCAACGTTTAAATGAACGAATTCGGTGTTATAACGAATCTGTAGTGTCAATTTTCATGTTTTAATTTCAAAACCGTTAAGAACATCAAGAACAGTACAATTTGCATATTTTAATTCTGTAATTTTATGTTTTAATGGGTTAAAATCATTCTATAATTGTTGGGTAATGATTATATATGAATTATAACATGTGGGTATTTGTAAATTGGTGAAATTAGTGTTTAAGAAGTGTTGATTTCACTGAATTCTGTGTTCTTCGCGAACTGGAAATTCAGAGTCTGGGGTTTCGGGCCGCGACGCCAACTCCCAGTTCATTTCTTGCGCCGCAGCTCCACCGCGCCGCAGCGCCAAGCCTAAGTACAAAAGTGGCACTGCAGCGCTACTTAGCAGAATGTCCAGAAAATGTTTTTTTTAAATGTTCAAGTCTAGCAACGTGTTAGTAACTTATAGTAATGAACATAAAAACTTGTTAGACATATAATGAGGTGTTAAAATAAATTCTTAACACATGCATAACACAATTACGTGTAAATTGAATGATTGAATGCATAGTCAGCTTATTGTTCGTGAAATCTAATTTTTAACAATAAGTGTAGTAATTGACTAAGTATAGTCATAAATTCGAGATTAGACATAGAATAACTTATGATGTTTAGTATGTTGTAATTGACTGGTATTGTGAACGTAATTAATATGTAGGATTTAAATCAAAGAACGAGTTTAGTTAGAGTGTAATTTACGCACGAGGCAAGTTTCCTAACCGTACTTGTTATCGTTATATAAGTTGATTAATTCGCCTTTCTACATTGAGAAATTTCTCATTATTATTGATCAAGTCTGTTTTGTATATTAAAGTTTATAAATCTTTCAAGCATGATGCTGTTATACAGTACTTATTCTATTGTATACCTTTTGAGATTCTATTCAATTAAGTTATCAATTATTGTTAAACCTTGTTAGACTAGCGAACCCTTTTTGATTCGACTAGTCCATAGTTGATGAGCGTTCTAAATTTCAGAACCCTTGATGAATTATCCAAACCAAACTTCCTTTGGTGCGGACTCGAATGTCAAACTGAGATGAACAACCCTGTATAGGGGATTAATTACGCTTTAGCATTAAGATATTGTGCACAGTATGGTACTAAGGCCTGATCCCCCTAAGTACGAGAAGAAAGGTCCGTAGTCTTATGACTGTTAAAGGCTTGAAGTATAACCCTTGGCAACCTAGCACATAGTTCAAGGTCTTATGACCCTCAGAAATTCTTTTGATTCTTGTTATTCATTCTTGATTCAAAAGTTGGGCTTTTATATTTGAACTTATTATTTTCCTCACATGTTATTATAGTGTTGTTTTCATTATTTTACTTGTGGGCAATCGTGCTCACTCTTGCGTAATAATAACATTGCAGTTAAGAACGAAAGAGTAGACGAACCTTCTACTAGTAAAGGCAAGGGCAAGCTTAGCAAGTAATGAAGACTTGTTATTTTATATGATGATGTATTTTGTTTAAGACTTAAGTTAATGATGTTGTTTAAGACTTATTTGTTTTTGATTCCGCACAGATGTTTAAAGTTAAAGTAACCGGGAATTTATTTATTATGTAGTTGATGTAACCCCATAAGGGGAGATTTATTATTATTTATATTTATTGCATGGTTTGCATTTATTTATGGGTAAATAGATAGATGATGTTGTATCGTGAACACCAAATCTTGTGGAAATGGAAGTACCAGATTTGGGGAAATTACAGGTTGGTATCAGAGCTGTAGGTTATGAACCTTAGGTGGGGGAACAACCTTAGGTAATAGCCTTATAGAAAGAACATAGTGAAGGAAAACTCTTATCGAGTTCTAAGAGATGAATTTCTTAATTCATTGAAGATAATAAAAGACTTTATGTGCTTATGTGTTAATCTATGTGTTCGCTAGCACGGATTAGTAACTAAAACTTAAAATTTTATTGCCAGGATGTCGGTTGTTGGAGGAGCTAGTCAAGCTGGGGAGGAAGAACCCCGAGTGCCTACTGAGGAGGAGCCCCGAAACATTCATGTTGTCAGGGAGCAGTTGATTCAGAGAGAGCCGTCTCCATTGATCACTGTTATTGGTCAGGAGCATGAGCCTGAGACTGATCCAGAGGAGGATCCTGAGGAGGAAGAGGAAGAAGAGGAGTTCCCACCTAACTCCATCGATGATGAGATGTACGACGCGTTATATGACCGTAACGTAGAATTACGAGATACTGTTCAGGATTTGACTGAGCGGGAGATTAGTCAGCAGATTACTCTCGAGCAGAAGGAGAGGGAGGTTGAGACTCTTCACACACCACTGAGAAATGTAGAATGGGATTTGGTCCACGACAAGGGTCAAAATGAGGAGAAGTCTAAAGAAATAGAGAAGTTAAAGAAGGAACTGAAGGAAAGCTCAGAGAGGCTTGCCATAGCAGAGGAGGGCAGGGTACGAGAGTCACGTCGTGCTGATCTTGCAGAAGACGATCACCGTGCGAAGAAGGCTAAACTTGAGGAGACATACTCTACACTTAATAATGCAATGGATGAAGCCCAAGATCGAGTTTTGAGGTACCCAATCCAGTTTGAAGGTTTACCATCGTACATGCTGGATCGCATAACGATGTATCGTATCATGGAAGAGGGACGTAGCAAGGCTGTTCGGAGCCTTAACAGACCGTGATAGTATTAGTTTAATTATGTGAAGCTATTTGGTAGTTAATGATGTAAATTCCGATGCAATTATAAACAAAGGAATGTTTTGATGTTTTAAATCCTGTAGATTAATTATCTCGGGATAGTTCATGTAAATAGCAGTGATGCTATCGTTTGATGTTAAAACTTTTGATTTGAATAAATATATCAAGTTGTTTGAGATAATGTGTTAAGTGATTATGTTAAATTATTGAGTTAAGCCTTAACTATTTAGAGAATTTAATAAAGACCTAATAAGTGTATTCTTAACAGAAATATGCCACCAAGAAGAAGACAAAACCATCAACCAGCTCAGGAAGAGTCAACGAATAACAACAATAACGCCAATACTAATCCCGTCCAATAATTAGTAAACCTCCTAGCTGGAGCAATGAACAATCAACCTCAAGCTCCACCGAATACTTCGTTTAAAGATTTCAAGGCAGTGGGACTGCCAGAATTTAAAGGCTCTACGAATCTAATTGAAGCTCAGACTTGGTTTATGGAGATGGAGAAGGTTTTTGAGGTCACAAGAGTCAGAGAGGACCAGAAGACCGCTTTTGCAACGTTTATGCTGAAATCTGAAGCCAGTTTTTGGTGGCAAGAAAACAAAATTCGTGGAGGAGAGGGTATGATTATCTGGAAAAGGTTCAAGGAGATATTTTTCGAGATGTATTTCCCGACTACCTCGTAGAACCAATTGGAGGTTCAGTTTATGGAATTGAAGCAAGGGAATATGTCTGTATCAGATTATGCGGCTATATTCAACGAGTTGGCAAGGTTCGCCACATATCAAGTGCATATCGATGAGAGGAAGGCAAGACATTTCGAACAAGGACTAAAGTCGTGGTTGTATAGTAAGGTGTCGATGTTTCAGTTGAAGACATTTGCCGGGGTATTAGAGAAGGCCATACTTGCTGAGGGTGGAAGCGATGCAGTAACGAAGTATAATCAAGAGCAGAAGAAGAAGAAGAGTGAGAATGAAGCTAATAACAAGACTGGTGGAAGTAGAACTAGGGGTAGCCATAATCAGAAGAGGAAGTGGTCTGATAACTCGTCAGCTAGAAGTCAACCAGGAGAGCAGAAGAAGAAGATCGAAGCGTGACCAACCTGCGGAAAAGCCCATTTAGGAATTTGTATAAAAGGGAAGCGAGTGTGCTACAATTGTGGTCAGGAAGGCCACATTGCACCAAACTGTTTGAACCCAAAGAAGGGTGCCTGCTTCACTTGTGGTTCAAAGGATCATCTGGCAAGGGATTGTCCTAAGAAGGGATCTGGGGGAACAAGTTTTGGAGGAAATAGAGGAATACCGGTGGAAGCAATCTGACTATCGCAGCACCAACCGCAACCAACCGACCAACTGCCAGAACATTCAACATGATAGTGCAGGACGCAGTGCAGTCTCGCGATGTGGTGTCAGGTATCATTCCGATCAATAGAGTTAATGCTTACGTATTATTTGATTCGGATGCTTCTTGTTCATTTATATCCGATGACTTTGCTAAGAATTTAAAATTGCCTAAGGATGAGTTAGAATACCCCATGAACATAGAAATCGTGAATAGAGAAATAATCCCTATTAAGTACGTGCATAAGAACTGCAGAGTGGAGATTAAGGGTAATATCACGAATGTAGATCTTATCCCTATTTGACTTGGGGAATTTGACGTTAGTTTGGGTATGGACTGGTTATTCAATTACGGGGCGGTAATTGATTGCCAAAAAAAGCGTATTAACCTTATAACTCCGTCAAAAGTTATGTTTTATTGTAGCAAGTCGCCTAGATAAGCGAGTTGTCTGACGATGATGCAGGCCAAAAGGTTGTTAAGACAAGGCTGTGTAGGATATCTAGCTTACATAGTCGATAGTCGTAAAGAGAATCTAAAAATAGATGAGATACCAGTAGTGCGAGATTTCACAGACGGATTTTCAGACGATTTGCCAGGACTTCCTCCAGATAGAGCAGCTGAATTTGTGATCGATTTGGCTCTAGGAATGACTCCAATATCGAAGGCACCATACCGAATGGCACCAGTAGAGATGAAAGGACTGATGGTCCAACTAAAAGAATTACTGGACAAGAAGTACATTCAACCAAGCGTATCGCCGTGGGGAGCGGCAGTGTTGTTTGTAAAGAAGAAAGACGAGACAATGCGGCTTTGCATCGATTATATAGAACTAAATAAGGTCACGATTAAGAATAGATATCCATTACTGAGGATCGATGATCTGTTTGATCAATTGAAGGGAGCAAGATACTTTTCAAAGATAGACTTGAGAAGTGGTTATCATCAACTGAAGGTGAGACCAGAGGATGTACCGAAGACAGCGTTCAGAACACGATATGGTCACTACGAATTTTTAGTAATGTCGTTTGGTTTAACGAATGCTCCTGCAGCATTTATGGGACTAATGAATGGTGTGTTCAAGCCGTTTTTGGACAAGTTCGTAGTAGTATTTATAGATGATATTTTCGTATATTCAAAAGCCAAGGAAGAACATGAAGATCATTTGAGATTAACGTTGGAAGTGTTGAGAATGGAGAAGTTGTATGCCAAGTTTTCGAAATGCAAATTTTGGAACGAGCGGGTGCAATTTCTTGGTCACGTGATCGATAAAGATGGAATTTCGGTAAATCCATCCAAAGTCAAAGCCGTGATCAACTGGGATCAACCGAAGACGCCGTCGGAAGTAAGAAGTTTTCTTGGATTGGCAGGTTATTACAGAAGGTTCATTCAAGATTTTTCCAAGATCGCAACTCCGTTAACGAATTTGACTTGAAAAACGGTGAAATTTGTTTGGACGGAGAAGTGTGAGGAAAGCTTTCAAGAATTAAAGAAGAGGTTGAGTACAACACCTGTGTTGTCTCTTCCGGACGATACAGGGAATTTTGTGGTTTATAGTGATGCATCGCATAAGGGACTTAGCTGTGTGCTTATGCAGAATGGTAGATTCATTGCGTATGCGTCACGACAACTGAAAGATTACGAGAAGGGGTATCCAAACCACGACTTGGAGTTAGCTGCAGTGGTTATCGCTTTGAAAATTTGGAGGCACTATCTCTAAGGGGAGAAGTGCGAAATATATACAGACCACAAGAGTCTGAAATATATTTTTACACAGAAAGAATTGAATATGCGCCAAAGAAGGTGGTTGGAATTAATTAAGGACTACGACTGTGAGATTTTATACCATCTAGGTAAGGCAAGCGTGGTTGTCGACGCTTTAAGTAGAAAAGGCCAGGAGAAATTGATGATGTTGACCGAACAGGAGGAGTTAATTTTGGCCATGAAGAAGTTAGAACTGGAAGTAAAGTATCCTATGGAAATTGATCAGAAGCTGTTCCTAATGCAATCTGATACAACCCTACTAGATAAAGTTAAGGAGGCTCAGCTTCAGGATGATGAATGCAAAAAGGTGATAAGGAAGATATCCGAAGGAACTGAACCGAGATTTAAGATGGATAAGGAAGGAATACTGAGACTCGAGAACAGAATTTGGGTACCGCCAGTAACAGACATTAAGGAAGATATTTTGAACAAGGCTCATAGCTCACGATATTAGATTAACCCTAGTAGTACCAAGATGTACCAAGATCTTCGACAACATTTCTGGTGGCCTAATTTGAAACGTGATGTTGCAGAATGTGTTACCAAGTGTCTGACATGTCAGAAAGTTAAAGCAGAACATCAGAGACCAAGTTGATTGCTTCAACCTTTGGAAATCCCAGAATAGAAATGGGAGCATATTACAATGGACATCGTGGTTGGCCTTCCTATGACTCAGAAAGGTTACGACGCAGTATGGGTTATCGTTGACCGACTAACGAAATCCGCACATTTCCTTCCTATCAAAATCAGATTCAACCTAGATCAGTTGGCAAAGTTATATGTAAAAGAGATTGTTTCGAGACACGAAGTGCCAGTGTCAATGGTTTTCGATAGGGATCCGCGCTTTACGTCAAACTTCTAGAAACGTCTACAAGAATGCATGGGTACACAGTTGCGGATGAGTACGACATATCACCCTCAGACAGATGGACAGAGTGAAAGAACAATTCAGACATTGGAATATATGTTAAGAGCTTGTATAATGGACTTTAAAGAAAATTGGGATGATCATCTACCGCTCGTAGAGTTCGGTTACAACAACAGTTACCACGCTAGTATTGGCATGCCGCCTTATGAAGCTTTATACGGCAGAAAGTGCAGAACTCTACTTTATTGGGATGAAGTTGGCGAAAGATAGTTACTAGGGCCAGAATTGGTACAACAGACAACAGAAATAGTCAAAGTAATCTAAACATGATTGGTAGCAGCTCAAGAAAGGCAGAAGAAATACGCCGATCCACACCGTAAGAATGTTGAGTTTGAACCGGGTAGTTATGTGTTTTTAAAGGTCTCTCCCTAGAAGGGAAAGATCAAGTTTGGAAAGAAAGGGAAATTAAGCCCAAGATTCATTGGACCCTTTGAAGTTCTGAGAAGGGTCGGAGAAGTTGCTTATGAGGTAGCCTTACCTCTAGCTCTAGAGAATGTCCCCAACGTTTTCCATGTCTAAGTCCTACGACCCTACAAACCCGACTACAAGCACGTCATTGAATACGAACCCCTACATTTTGAAAAAGACTTGTCTTACGAAGAAATCCATGTTCAAATTGTCGACCGAAAAGAACAAATTCTGAGAAACAAATTAATACCTTCTGTTAAGGTAATTTGGAGGAACCACAACGCTGAAGAAGCTACGTGGGAACTCGAAGAGAATATGATGAAGAATTATCTTCATTTATCTACTTAAATATGTGTAAGCGATTCTGGGGACATATTATTTGTAAAGGGGGAGAATGTAATGGGTTGAATTAATTGAGTCGTGATTCTGGGGACAGAATCCTTTTAAGGGGGGAAAGATGTGACGAACGAGATTTTTGTAAATTAATTTTTAATATTTGTCGAATCAAATAAATATTTTTCGATAATTTAATTATTGGATTAAATAATTATTTGATGTAATTGTGGTAGATTAATTTAATTATATGTGTCATATTTATTAAATTAATGTGGATAAATTTTATTATCAAAGTTTGTTATTATGTGAGCTTATTGTATTAAAAGAAATACTAAATAAGCCTAATGTATTTTAGTTAATTTAATTATTAATTAGAGAGTTAATGATTTGACATTATTTATTAATGAGAAATTTAATTATGTAACTATATGAATTTATAAAAATTTATTATATTTTATTTAAAATAAATTAAATAAAATATTAGATTTATTTTATAAGGAGTGTGACATTAATGAAACTTTATGATAAAAGGTTTTATTAAATTAAATGGTTTTGAAATCTATTCTTGCTAGCAAAACAAGGCCCTATAGGGAGTTAGAAGCAGTTACCCACTATTGGAGTAACTGACCATTATACGCGTCAGTTGGCTTAGTTATTATACGTCTTCTCTTTATTCCTTTCATTATTGCTAAGTCTAGAAAATATACAGAGAAAAAGATTGAGAATCTCACAGAGTTAACTGAAGGAAATTGAGAGTGAAGAATTGAAAAGCATATAAACCTACTAATCTATATTCTACAATCTGGGTAATTCTCTCTAACCCAATTTCTATTTTACGTCATTTAAATTCCATGAATATGAGCTTCATAGTTTTTGATTTAAACCTTTGTAATTGGGATATGAGTAATGATTATGGGTTGTACATGTGTTATATCTTATCAAATTGTATTTGATTATATATATATTATGTAGACCATATCATCAGTATCATAAAACATGTCGTTATACGATGACTTGTTATTTCAAAATTACAAAGTTTAGGTTTTGGGCTTATGGCCTTATACGTGATTTTAGTATGTTAAACATAAATGTTTTCGTAAATTTTACACCCTTATTTTATTATACATGTTGATACGAAGAGACCAACGTTTAAATGAACGAATTCGATGTTATAACGAATCTGTAGTATCAATTTTCATGTTTTAATTTCAAAACCGTCAAGAACAGTACAATTTGCATATTTTAATTCTGTAATTATACGTTTTAATGGGTTAAAATAATTCTGTAATTGTTGGGTAATGATTATATATGAATTATAACATGTGGGTATTTGTAAATTGGTGAAATTAGTGTTTAAGAAGTGTTGATTTCACTGAATTCTGTGTTCTTCGCGAACTGGAAATTCAGAGTTTGGGGTTTCGGGCCGCGACGCCAACTCCCAGTTCATTTCTCGCGCCGCAGGTCCACCGCGCCGCAACGCCAAGTACCAGGCCGCATCCCCATGGCGCCACGGCGCCGCAGCGCCAAGCCTCATTACAAAAGTGGCGCTGCAGCGCTACTTAGCAGAATGTCCAGAAAATATTTTTTTAAAATGTTCAAGTCTAGCAACGTGTTAGTAACTTATAGTAATGAACATAAAAACTTGTTAGACATATAATGAGGTGTTAAAATAAATTCTTAACACATCCATAACACAATTACGTGTAAATTGAATGATTGAATGCATAGTCAGCTTATTGTTCGTGAAATCTAATTTTTAACAATAAGTGTAGTAATTGACTAAGTATAGTCATAAATTCGAGATTATACATAGAATAACTTATGATGTTTAGTATGTTGTAATTGACTGGTATTGTGAACGTAATTAATATGTTGGATTTAAATCAAAGAACGAGTTTAGTTAGAGTGTAATTTACGCACGAGGCAAGTTTCCTAACCGTACTTGTTATCGTTATATAAGTTGATTAATTCGCCTTTCTACATTGAGCAATTTCTCATTATTATTGATCAAGTCTGTTTTGTATACTAAAGTTTATAAATCTTTCAAGCATGATGCTGTTATACAGTACTTATTCTATTGTATACCTTTTGAGATTCTATTCAATTAAGTTATCAATTATTGTTAAACCTTGTTAGACTAGCGAACCCTTTTTGATTCGACTAGTCCATAGTTGATGAGCGTTCTAAATTTCAGAACCCTTGATGAATTATCCAAACCAAACTTCCTTTGGTGCAGACTCGAATGTCAAACTGAGATGAACAACCCTGTATAGGGGATTAATTACGCTTTAGCGTTAAGATATTGTGCACAGTATGGTACTAAGGGCTGATCCCCCTAAGTACGAGAAGAAAGGTCCATAGTCTTATGACTGTTAAAGGTTTTAAGTATAACCCTTGGCAACCTAGGACATAGTTCAAGGTGTTATGACCCTCAGAAATTCTTTTGATTCTTGTTATTCATTCTAGATTCAAAAGTTGGGTTTTTATATTCAAAGTTATTATTTTCTTCGCATGTTGTAATATTGTTCTTTTCATTATTATACTTGTGGGCAATCGTACTCACTCTTGCGTAATAATAACATTGCAGTTAAGAACGAAAGAGCAGACGAACCTTCCACTAGTAAAGGCAAGGGTAAGCTTAGCAAGTAATGAAGACTTGTTATTTTATATGATGATGTATTTTGTTTAAGACTTAAGTTAATGATGTTGTTTAATACTTATTTGTTTATGATTCTGTACAGATGTTTAAGGTTAGAGTAACCGGGAATTTATTTATTATGTAGTTGATGTAACCCCATAAGGGGAGATTTATTATTATTTCTATATATTGCATGGTTTGCATTTATTTATGGGTAGATAGATAGATGATGTTGTATCGTGAACACCAAATCTTGTGGAAATGGAAGTACCAGATTTGGGGATGTCACAGTATTTCTTTAGAGTTTAAGAAAGTTTTGAGCGCATTGCAAGTTTTCTACAAGTATATCCCTGCCCTACCCGTCGGAGTACACTTCTTTATAAGATAAGGGGTATTATTTCTTTCGTATTCATGAAGAGAACTTCTGTTATTCCATTCCTTATTATTCTATCGGAATAACCTGTTAATGTGAAGTACCGCATACATGGTGAAATTATGCTAATATTCCGTTCTTTATTATGCTGTCGGAATATCTTATCTGTGCATTTACGCCGAACCTGGTTCCATTATTTATTATTCTGTCGGAATATCTTATATGTGCGTTTACGCCGGACCTGGTTCCATTATTTATTATTCTGTCACAATATCCAGTCGGTGCGTTTACGCATGACCTAGTTCCATTATTTCTTTTTTTGTTGGAATAACATGTTTGTGCGATCTATCGCATGCTTGGTGAATTATTTTGTTATTCCATTCTTTATTATACTAAGTTGGTTAAAGTTTTGGCTTTTATACTCCATAAAATTAGTGGAATATCTTTGATATTTATGCTTCATCCAATATCTTTTCATGTAAATATTCTTCTGAGCATTCTTAAATTTTACTCTACAAAGCAGTATCATGTTGACAATTTGGACGTTGTTGGTTCTCGGATAAATTAATTCTTGAACTTGTTTTATTGAATTCTTATATCATTGTCATTATCCTCATGTTTATATTTTGTTGAAAGTCATCTGTGGTATGTAGTGCATAGATGGACTTCGTATGATTATAACCAGAGATTATTCGATGTAATCATGACCGTAATGTTACAAATGATGTGGTAAAAGTTCTCATTGGCCCGTAGTGCATTGATGGACAGTTGTTGACATGATCATGACCATTGATGAATACACGAATATCCTTAGTCGTATTGCATGGATAATTTGTGGTTGTGATGCTAATGAATATCCTTGGCCGTAGTGCAGGGATGATGTGGATTATTTATTAAGCTGAGTCTCAGCGATAAAAGTGATTAAAAACCTTTTAAATCATAAAAGATAGTAGAATTTATTCTCTACTTGACTCTTTTAATGGATTGCTTGTTCCGCTGCAGTTAAACTTGATGTTTGTTATATTTTATCAGTTTAACACTGTTGAAGGCTAACGATAATTTATTCTGCATTATCGTAGTCCTAATATTTCTTACTGGGCTAGTTGAGCTCACCCTTTTGCTTTCATTGTTCTCTTCAGAAAATGAGAACGTAGCAGGGACTAGTCGGGGAACGGAGTGACGGTTCAGAGGATAGTATTAGTAGTCCTAACTATTCTATGAAATAGTATGAAAATAAATGTATTGAGGACTTATTTTGAGGTTGAATACTGTTTAGAAGACAATGTTGTATTAAAACTCACAACTTATGTTTTGTCGTATTTTACACGACAGTTATATAATTAAGTTTTTATTTGTATTTTGTACTATATATTTGACGACTCAGAATAGGTGATGTATACCTATTTTGGGGGCGTTACAACTGCTGCTTATAAAAGAAATTGGCACTGGGCATTGGCTTTGTATGGAAGTTTGAGACCATAATGTAGAATAAAAACACACTAGTTCACAATGGGTTACTCAACCACCCACCACTAGCCATATTTCTAGTCAATGATTACTTGCTTGGAAGTTACGTATTTAGAGTGTAGACCACTGTTCATGTATCATAAGGGTCACTGATTTTGGGACATAGCTAATTCTAAGCAACTAAAGCTTAGTTTGGTTCCTTTAATTCCCAAAAATGTCATTTTAATGTGTTAATGCTACTACACCAAATAAAGTTAGGAATTATTTATGTACTCACATCATATAATCTATGTAAATTAGTCCACATTATATTTTAATCGGGTTAAATATCATTTAGTTGGGTATCCCCACCCCACTACTTCCTATCTCACATAAATATCAAAATAATTAATATCAATCATTCATTATTTGTCCATTAATTTCCTTTCTATTAATTTCCAGTTATACCTTTATTTTGGTTTAACTTTAATATTCATGACATACAAGGCTCATTTATTCCACTTAGTAGAGTTATATAACTCAAGCTCATTATCTCAACAGTAAAATATTAAGGGTCTAGGTCACGTTTGGTTTTTCCCCAATTCCATATTTATTTAATGTAAAGCGTAGGTGTCACACATTACCTTAACATTTAATTACCTTATAGGATTATATACTATGAACTTATACTCATAACATCTTTATCCAAATAAACATTTCCTTAATAATTATTATGTACTCCACTAATTAATATAATATTTTATAATATCTCTTAATTAACAATATTTATTCCGGGTTAATTAATTAGCTTTCATTCAAATCCATTTATGGACAACTTAATCATTATATAAGATTTTAATATCCCTATGAGTTCTTAGTATTTATTTCTTGAATTTTTAAATTCCACAAACTTTCTCAGGATATCCTACAGACCGGCACAGCTGCGCTGGTCATAGGCTTGGAAATGGTGCAGCTGCGTCATACCAAGTTCAGAGGCAGACAAGTTCTGCTTGAGCATAACCTTAGCTTCAATTCATGAATACCTCATACTTTTAAATTACTAACTTGTTATTCCAGTTACTAACATCCATCATAACCTCCTTCACCGATTTAGAGATTAACTTCATGTTCCAACTCTATTTCCCTTAATAGTTAGCTAACTATAAAGATCTCATATATATCTAATTTCTTTCCACCAAATCACATAATTCAAGATATATATAACACATACATATATTCCTTTAATCTTCAGTTCTCGCCGTGTATCAAATTACTTAATAATTATCTAAACAATTTAAAGGTATATCAATTTCTTCTCTCGTCACAACGTACACGCATACAAGTCTAAACCTAGCACGCGTCGAGTCTTTAATAGTATTCAATACATTACACTGAGTTGTTTTCCACAACCAATCAACAAATTGGTTTCTATCTCATCTACACTATTTTCACAATGAGTTAGATCGGTAACTAATTCGTATATACCTCCGCTCTCTAAATGAATCATTTAGCCCAGCTCCTATATATCCAACATTAAAGGGTACGGTTGCACTGCCTTAGACTTGATACTTACTCGTACATATACTCAATAAATTGGTGATTATCAAAGATATTTAATGTCACCAACTTACTATGATAAAATAATTTCACATAAATTATTTAATATCAATAGATAAATTTCTACCCATCTTCTTTACTAATTCATCTCTACAATTTATAACAAATATATAATAATGATATATATTTATTAAACATAACATCACTTATTGCATAGCTCATATTACCCTATGTAACACAATACTACATACCTCGTATCACATATATATTCTTGTTCGAACACATCTCATGCCTTAAGAATTTGATTTACTAGATTCTTATTTTAATATTTTTCAAAAATTCGAGTTCTTACATCCTCTCCCCCTTATAAGGATTGCATCCTCGGAATCACCGAAACCTCCTCTACTCGGCGCTATTCTGAATATTACATATTCTTTTGAATAATTTTATCAATTCTCTTTTCAGAAGTTTATATTATTATAACTTTCTCAAATGCATCCTACTACTTTTTCCTTTCTAAGGAACATTCTACTTACTACATTCATCTTTTAGAAGAATAAGAATCTTCCATGATTTTTCAATAATCGGGAAGTAGATTCCAAATTATGTTGAGGGGTCACAAGACTGTGAACTCTTCTCTAACTAGAGTGGTTATCGATCACAAAGACTGAAAACACCCTCCATACGTACACTCGGTGACTGACCTATTATACCACTATATTGGGCCGCACAGTAGTGTTTTGTAACGACTATATGCATTACGCTCGGAACCACTGTCCCCGAAAACATGTCCCCTTATAGGGTTGCTCACCTCAATTTTTTTTTCAACATCTGAATCCGCACCGGAGCAATCTGGTTTGGCATAAATACTCAAGAATGCTTGAATTCCATAAATAATTTTCAATAGTCGTCTAGCCGAATCAAATAGCTTAGACTTTCAACAACTCGAACATCAATCGAAATAATTTAGCAAACTAAATTGATCTTCTTCATAATTTATAAGAAAACCAAAAATTCTTTTGTGACGCCATGATACCGTACCAGATTAGTAGTACGTTGAGGATTCTGCCATTATATTACTTTGTCATATTACGTCATACCATAGTGGGCTGATGATCTTTCGATCACAACCAACACTAAGTTTGACTGCATTGATGACTTCATCGTTTACCATTTTTTACACCATATCAAATGATGCACATGGTTAGAAATACATTTTGAAAAGTTTTCAAATCATTTTTGTCTTAGCCAAAACAATTATCATAGACATATGAATAATTGTATTGTTTTTAAACATCATTGGTTCAATCACATGATCCAATGTTTTTCAGGTAAACAAAAATGCAAACATCAGCACGAAGTCAATAAATTTTGAAAAACTAGCAGTGCTAGAAGATTTAGAAAATTCATGTTTCTCCATCAACTTCAATCTTTACTCCATTGCTTCATTCTATTAATCTCTAACACCATCAATGCTTACTATATCAAAATTTCTTAATTCTTACCTCAGAAGTTTTCTATACCCAATGTAGTTCATCAAACATACCATACTTTAGAAGTTCAGGAACTTGCCACAATCATACAAGTTTAAGAATGTATGTAACGCCCCAAAAAATCGGATTTTTATGAGAATTAAGTTTTTATTTGATTCTATGGATTAAATGAATTTAATTGATTATTTATGAGAGTAAGATAATTGTAGGTCATTCTATGTCCTAGAAATGTCGGAACGTCGTAGTATTTTGGCTACGTGATAGAATTAAAGTGTTTGAATTTACAAGACGAAAATAAAAGATTTTTGAGAAATTTTCCAAAAAATACTATTCACGCATTTCTGCTCGGGAATTATTTTTGAATTTTTGAGAAATACGTAACGATAGAATATCGAGGTGAGATGGAAAATCCAATAATATTCCAGTTATGAAAAACGCAATTTTTCGCCTGCAAACTTAAAATCTAACGGTTAGGGAAAGTGATTTCCGAGAAGGAATTTAAATGCGTATAATAAATTAAACCGATGATCGTATAATACGTAGGTATTACACGAGGTAATGAGTACGACATATTATACTAGTATGTATGAGTGATGGTATGTCGTATATGATGATTGAGTATACGAGTTGGAATACGAGAGTAATATGTAAATTATACGTTATACGGCTTTAAGCCAAATGAAATGGACTTGTGGATTTGTGTAAGGAGTGTAAGTCCAATAAGGAATAATGTGCAAGCCCAATGTTAAAGCCCAAGTGTTGGTAATGTATATTCTAATGTGAATTAATGCAACCCCAAACTATAAGTAAGCTAATTAAACCTTAAGCCCGATATATTAATTCAATGGGTTAGGGTGACCCATGGGGCAAACCATGATCACATGGTTGTATGTGATGACCAAGTAATTAAAGTAAGGACCAAGTATACTTAATGGTTAAGTAAACGATAAGTTATATGATAAGTAAGTAAAGTGCTTATGTGTGATAAGTAAGCTTAAGGGCTAAGAAAATGTGATGACGAAGCAAACTTAAAGGCTAAGTATTGTGATTGCCAAGTAATTATTTTGATAAGCAAGTAGCTTAATGGCTAAGTAAGTGTGGTGATCAAGTAAGCTTAATGACCAAGCAAAAGATGTAGGGAGTAAGTTAACTTAATGCATAAGAAATGAATAGTAAGGAGGTGATTAAGGAGGTGGAGTAGCTTTGTGACCATGATACCCTCACTTTGAGATTTCTATAAATACCAACCATAGGATTTCATTTGTTGGTTGTTTCATTTCATTCAAACATTATAAGAGCTTATTGGCTTGAGTGAAAAAGTTAGAAAAGTTAGAAAGTTAGACTTTATTAATTCAAGAAGCAAGAAGGAAGAAGAAGGATTAGCAAGAGAACTTCAAGGGTAAGCAATCTTAAACCATGAATCTCTTTCTCTTCATTTGTGAGAGAAGTGGGTAGTGGTAGGATTTGTATACTAAGAAGGAGTGGGAATAATGAATCAAAGGGCTTAAGTCTTAATAAGCCGTAAATAAGCCATGTTGTAAGATAAGTAATAAATGAAGTTTTGAACTAAGTGAGAACTTATAAGAAAGTGTAATATGTGGCATGAATGAAGTAGTATGATAACAAGAAGAAAGAATAATAGTTAGAAGTCATGAACTATCATAAGTCATGAGAAAAGAATTCCTAAGTAATTTATATTTTAATAAGTAATAAACTCATGAAGAACAGGTAATAACGTATCATATAAATAAGTTAATGTAGTAAGTATGTTAAGATGTTAGTATGATGGATTGAATCAGTTTGAAACGATGAACAAATCATAAGAAACGAAGTTAAGCCGGAATTCACACGATTAGACGATAATAGTCGAATTTGTGAAATTCTCAGAATGGAAGTCTAATTTTGATATTGAACTCGGGAACATTGGTTTTCGATGGAGACAAGTATTATTTGGTATTATAGAGTTGCGGACTCAAAAATGACCGGATTCTGTCTTAGAACGAAGAAACGAGCATTGAACGTTCACGAACGTTTATCGTTTTTGTTAAAAATGGACTAATAGGTGAATTTTTCGTTAACGAAGTCAAATAGATAAAATTATTGTATGAACACATAGAGTATATGATTTGTGAACCGTAGGCTCTTAAACGAGCCAATTCGGACTTATAACGAAGAAGTTTTGAGCCCGAGAATCTCACCTAAAAGAAAATATGTCAAATTTTTCTAAGATATAGAGTCCGCGTCGCAGCGCGACTCAAGGATTAAAGACTAGTGCAGCAGTGCGAGGTCGACCCATAGTCCCTATTAATTGGTGTCGCAGCTCGGCAGATAGCAAAGGAGATGGCGACGCAGCGCCTTGAGCGAGTCCTAGGTACAAAACACCCGCGCCGCAACGCGAATTGTAGAGTAAAAGATGGTGCCGCAGCGCCAACACTAAGTGAAGCATAGAGAGGAATGTTTTAGAATGTAAAGTAAAGGAGAAGTGAATGAAGAGTGAATTAAATTCTTAATCAACTTAATGAAACATCATTTAGGATGTATAACCTTAAGTAATACACCAGAGGTTGAAAGAAAGAATAATTAGACGAAGAACGTGAAGGGTAATTAAGTAAACCATGAATGATATTCAACATTAGTACTTCACTAATGACGATCAAGTGTCGATTAATAACGTGAGGATGTTAGTAAGCTGTGAGAAGAGATGATTAACTCGAAATGAGTTGTATTAATGAAATAATTTCAATTAAGTTATAGAACGGAAATAAGTTGGTAAGAACGATGTAAAAGAAAGACGGCAAGTTGGAACCAATAATAACAAATCTAATACATGATTAGATTGAGAAGAAGAGTAAGATTCATTAGGAACTATGTATGTTCATTCATGACCTAATGCGGTATGTTATGTGGTTATGTGTTGTAGAAACCATAAAGACTCAAGGAAAAGTAATTTTCCTGTAGCAGACGCTGAAGGCAAGTTTTTCTTATTCATGTTAGCCAAGTTTCCTGTGAATCATGTTATGAGATGCATGAATTATTTTACTAAAGGGTCGATGCCAGTTTTACCTCAGCTAGACTAATCTTGAAAAGTTAATTGATTTATTTACAAGTCTTTCAATATAAAATTGTTAACGTTATCCTATGCCAATTGTTTGGTACGGATTCAAGGTAAGCTTGAGTATGAATAAACAAATGTATTTTTCATAGATTATTCGATGGGCACGTGAGTTTACCACAAATTAAACGTATACACGTTTACTGAATGCATTGTTGATCAACATAGAGTACTATAGGCTGATCACCTAGAACTACTCGTAAGCTATGTCGAACTTACGGACTTAGTGTCGGGTTGTCCTTTTCAAAAAAATTATGAAATGCTCATGGTCTTGGACCAGATTTGATGTTTTACTAAATATTATCATTGTAAAACGTTTTGAAGGAAAAGAAGTGCTATTTTTAATTATCGATAGTACTTCGTAACTATTGTTCAGTTATCGAATATATACGATTCCTTGGATTCAAGCATGTTGTTTAAAAGAAATTGTTATACTTGTTGAGCTTGTAATGCTCAGTCTTGTTTGAACCATATGAATGCAGCTAAGGATGAGCGAACTAAGGTTTCAAGTAGAAATAAAGGCAAGGCGAAGATGAATGATTAGTTATCTTGTAATAGACTAGTAAGTATATGTATTATATTATAATGAACAACGAATGTAATGGTTTAAGAATTTGGGAACGAGATTTATTATTATTAATATAATAAGAATGTCGTTGGAACATACATTTTGATGTCGTTTCAGTAGAATGAATGTACAGTTATGAGTACCATGTAGCACCAATTGCCGGGTTAGAAGATACCCGGATTTGGGGGCATCACAATGTATCCTAGTCAGACCATAGGCATCCATTCGCTGAGGAGTTCAAAACATACTATATGATTATGAGTCACGAACTTACCATATGCATGAGTTTTAAGAACTCACGCCTAATCTTAAAATTCTCTATCTTAATCTTAATAGTCTCTATCTATCAAATATGATATGAGAAAGGAATCACCTTCTCACCATAAGCATATCGATAACGCGACATCAACATTCTAATGATTATCACTATGAGGAACCGAGCGTGAGCATAAAGCCTCCGCCCATACAAAGGTTTGTACAACTTAACCCTCACATGAGTCCTCAATTGAAATTCCATTTAACTATATCTCACTCTTTACTTGCTCTTTGCTCGATACGAATTTTTCGTATCTCGTACCTTCTCTTAAAGCATCAAGCTATAGGCACTTAGTCATTATAGACTATTTATCATCTCTTAGCTCAATCTGATCATGTCGTGATCATCAGTTTACCTTAGGGTTCTTTCCCATTATCAAGTAAACTCCATTCGAGTTCATTCTTATTATCTGTCATCTTTATCTTATAGACATCATCTTAACATTTTTATTACCAGAGTTAAGAAACTCCTGAATTCTCATTCTCTAGATACTTCAAGATTCTTCTTTGAATCGTCGTTTATATATATTTTAATCTTTATCTTTCTCTATCTCGGGTTATAGCCTAAGGTACTTTTAGCTAAAGTTTATAACTAACAACCCTGATACCAACCTGTGATGCCCCCTAATCTGAGTCCCTTCAAACCTCAGATATAGTCCGCCGCGATACTACTATCGTCAAATTATTTATATCTTTTATTCATAACTTCATGAATATAACTTTGCTTATTGCAATTTAGAATATAAGTTCTTTCCATTTTCAGAATCTGTATAATGACCACAAACTTTTATAAGTTTCAAATATTGGTCATTTACTATTCCTGTCTTACATCATATTCGATGTTATATAAGTATGTGGAATAATTTAAACTTTTTCAACCTCCTTTAAAATTAAATCTTTTATTGATGTCTTAACTTGAATCTATTACATATCCTTGAATCAAATTATGTTATGATTCATTCTATTCGAATTACTATATAAATCTTTACATCTCGATTCGAATTCCTCTATGTATCACATTGTACAACTTAACATGTATTACACATCGTAAACTACTATCATGTACATCCCATATAACCTAAAAATGGTTCAAGAGTATATATTTAAATAAATGAAGCATTCTCCTTTGATACTATTGAACTCTATCAATCAAGTAGCACGTAATCTTTACCGTGAGTCCTTAACCTGCAAAAGTGGTTATTTGCAAGGGTGAGCTCGACAGCCCAATAATTCTAACAGTTTTCATACAGCACATAGCATATAATAGCATACTTAGCTCATGCATTCATAATCTATTAATATTTACTACACATGTTACTTCTCATATAACAGGCCTATAGATTTACTTCACAAACATATCATCAAAGATCAACTTTCAAAATTCATACATATCTCATATGCATTTCATATATATACATCAACATTCTCATAGCATAATATAGCTCACCTAACATTTATCGAATTCATATATCAAATAGGAACATAAAGACTTGCCTGATTCGTAGTTTATCAACTACGACTTAACTTCTTATAGTTATCTACACTTCGTGTATTCCTACACAGTTATATAATCATGGATTCACATCCATTAGTCATATATTTCATACATTCCCAATGTAATAATAATGTTACATTGTTTCCTAACTACGTTTGTAAAACCAACATTTCACTTTCTTATCATAGTGTTGGAATAGCTAGGTATGTATAAGTATACCTTAAACACTCGTACTTGACACCAACATTCATATATATCTATCACACACTTGACTAGTTATGTGTTCATTACACATTTAGAACTCATAGATGCATGATTCACAGAGTTCTTACATTTTGCAAACCAAATAAAATTTAACAACTCTGTGTTTCATATAACCATTATAAGCTCTTATGCTTAAAACATCATCCATACCAAGTATTATAGCTTTAGACATTCATTACATATATGCTTTAAGGTTCAGATAAAAGTTAAAATAATCAAGCATCACTGCCCTATGGTGCAACTGCGCCCTGGTTAGGCTTAGGGACGGCGCAGCTGCGCTGTCCTCTAGCCTGACCGGGGTTGAGTTTCTGGTCTCCTGGTTTTTGCCCAATCCTTTGCATACTAAGACATTAACAATCATCATGCACCCATGTTATGAGGACTTTACATACTCTCATAACCGCTTTAAGATTAACTTCTCACGTTGGGGACTTAGTTTAGGATTCCCATGAAATTAAGACCGAATAGGGTCATGTAATCACAATGTCTACCAAATAGTCTTATGTCCTCATAAAGAGACCACATAAGTTGTACTATGTATGATTATAATTGTGCACACCATTTATTCATAGCTAGTGTCGTTTATCACTTTAAAACATTCTTGGTTAGTTGCCAATATATCCAACACATGCGAATCATAATTAGAGACGTAATAAACACAAACATGATATCTTAAATCTTTAGAATCTAGCTACCCATACTTAATGAAACTTGATTTGAAAATATATTCAAGTTCGCCTTTGAAATCATTTTAAGTTGAACGATGCAATTCAACACATACAATACAACTTTAAAGCTCTTATCATATGTAGTTAAGGCGTGTTAACATCTTCACAAGATCAGAATGTACATCATATAGTATTCATGCATATTTGCTTTGATATATATAAAGCTTTACGTTTGAAATCAGTCATGTGTATAGACTACTAAGCTCAAAACTCATAGAACATAAGTTCCATCAAGATTCGTTTTCAAAAATTGAAGTTTTTGTTATTAATCTTTCACTAATCATGTTGATCACTTCAGAACACATAATAAAGCTTTATAAAACATGTTATACCTCCTTTACATGTATATAAAAGTCATAGAATCAAGTTAGCAACGACTTAACCCAACAGAAACCAGAATCTGGTTATGGGGTCCGGCGCAGCTACGTTGCACCCTAGTATAAATTGGGCACAACTGCGCCCTTCTTCAACCAGCAGCAGTGAGATACTCTATTTTGCATAGTATTATCCTACTTCGAATTCCTTTAATTTAATCATGCTCAATTCATCATTAAAGGATCCTTATATGTAAACACACTTCCTAAACTCATGATAGCATGCTAATTCACATTGATTAACAGAGAATTTCAAGTAATTTTAAGAATTTGGCAAAACCCAACTAAGTACCAAGTTAGGATTTTTATACATCTTGAAGCCTAGTATACTCAGTTTCTTCCTTCTAAGATTGCTAGCCTTTTCCTTGAACAACAAACACTCAATTTCAATTTATCAGAGTTTTCATAGACAAACAAAAGCAACTTAAACATTGAGAATTGGACTGCTACTTATAGAAGAAATTTGGATTGGGCATTGGCTTTGTATGGAAGTTTGAGACCATAATGTAGAAGGAAAACACACTTGTTCACAATTGGTTACTCAACCACCCACCACTAGCCATCTTTCTAGCCAATGATTACTTTCTTGGAAGTTATGTATTTAGAGTGTAGACCACTGTTCATATACCATAAGGGTCACTGATTTTGGGACATAGCTAACTCTCAGCAACTAAAGCTTAGTTTGGTTCCTTTAATTCCCAAAAATGTAATTTTAATATGTTAATGTTACTACACCAAGTAAAGTTAGGTATTATTTATGTACTCACATCATATAATCTATGTACATTAGTCCACGTTATATTTTAATTGGGTTAAATATCATTTAGTTGGGTATTCCCACCCCCATTACTTCCTATCTCACATAAATATCAAAATGATTAATATCAATCATTCATTCTCTGTCCATTAATTCCCTTTCTATTAATTTCAAGTTATACCTTTATTCTGGTTTAACTTTAATATTCATGCCACACAGGGCTCATTTATTCCACTTACTAGAGTTATATAACTCAAGCTCATTATCTCAACAGTAAGATATTAAGGGTCTATGGCAAGTTTGGCTTTTCCCCAATTCCACATTATTTTAATATTTATTTAATGTAAAGCTTAGGTGTCACACTTTACCTTAACATTTAATTACCTTAAATAATTATATACTATGAACTTATACTCATAACATCTTTATCCAAATAACCATTTCCTTAATGATTATTATGTACTCCACTAATTAATATAATATTTTATAATATCTCTTAATTAACCATATTTATTTCGGGTTAATTAATTAGCTCTTATTCAAATCCATTTATGGACAACTTAATCATCATATAAGATTTTATTATCCCTATGAGTCCTTAGTATATATTTCTTGAAATTTTAAATTCCAAAAACACTCTCAGGATATCCTACAGACCGGCATAGTTGCGCTGGTCATAGGCTTGGAAATGGTGCAGCTGCGCCATACCAAGTTCAGAGGCAGACAAGTTCTGCTTGAGCAGAACCTTAGCTTCAATTCATGAATACTTCATGCTTTTAAATTACTAACTTTCAATACCAATTACTAATATCCATCATAACTTTCTTCAACGATTTAGAGATTAACTTCAAGTTCCAACTCTATATCTAATTTCTTTTCACCAAATCACATAATTCAAGATATGTATAACATATACATATATTCCTTTAATCTTCACTTCTCGTCGTCTATCAAATTAATTAATAATTCTCTAACCAATTTAAAACTATTTTGATTTCTTCTCTCGTCACAACGTACATGCATACAAGTCTAAACCTAGCATGCGTTGAGTCTTTAATAGTATTCAATATAGTAGACTGAGTGGTTTTCCACAGATAACCAACAAATTGGTTTTCCTCTCGTCTACACTGTTTCCACAGTGAGTTAGATCGGTAACTAATTTGTATATACATCCGCTCTCTGAAGGAATCGTTTAGCCTAGCTGCTATACATCCACCATTAAAGGGTACAGTTGCACTGCCTTAGACTTGATACTTACTCGTACATATACTCAAGAAATTGATGGTTATCAAAGATATTTAATGTCACCAACTTACTATGATAAAATAATTTCACATAAATTATTTAATATCAATAGATAAATTTCTACCCATCTTCTTTACTAATTCATCTATACAATTTATAACAAATATATAATAATGATATATATTTATTAAACACAACATCACTTATTATATAGCTCATATTACCCTATGTAACACAATACTACATACATCATATCACATATATATTCTTGTTCGAACCTATCTCATGCTTTAAGAATTTTATTTACTAAATTCTTATTTTAATATTTTTTAAAAATTCGAGTTCTTACAGAGAAGGCCAAGAATATAGAATTCAGAAAAGTGGCAGAGCACAAAGAAGATCCAGAGAGTCACTCTACGAATCACCATGAACCAAAAGCTGAAATAGAACTGATGTAGAACCATGTCTGCAAACCTTTCAAGAAGGGTTCAGGAAATGCTAAGTGTCAGACGAAGTCTACCAAAAGCTCAAACACTTAGCAAACCTAAGTGGTGGTGGTGCACAGCTGACATCGAATGAAGATGAGCAGAACAGAATGAAGATCAGATGCACCATAGAAGATGTGGTCCAGACTCTACGCAGAATGCAAAGAGGACCACGCTAAGCTGCTAAGTACAGAAGATTTCAATATTAAAGACATCTTATGTAATGACCGAGAAATTCAGATTAATTATAAAATAATTTTATTTGAATAAATAATGAATAAAATTATAGTATATGCCATTATTATGTGATAGTAAGATAAAGGTTGTTCTATAACCTAAAATTATTGAAATGTCGTAGTATTTTGGCTACGTGAAAGAATTATAGTGTTTGAATTTCCAAGACGAAAATAAAAGCTTGCCGATAAATTTTCCTAAAAATACTCTTCACGGATTTCTGCTTGGGAATTATTTTTGAACTTTCGAAAAATACGTAACGCTAGAATAATAAGGGAGGATGAATTATGTAATAATAATTCAAGTATGGCTAACGCAGTTTTTCGCTTGCGTACTAAATGTGAGAATGTTAAGGAACGTAAGGATCGGAATAAAAAGAGGATCGTATAATAACACGTATTATACGAAGTAATAAATACGAGTATGATATGAAGTATCATATGAGTATATGTGAATGCTGGTATATCATATATGATGAATGAGTATACGAGTTAGCATACGTGAACAATACGTAGACAATACATTATAAGTATTAAGCAAGTGTATTGAACTTGTAGGATTTGGTAGGAATGGTACAAGCCCAAGTATAGGAAATGTTAAGGCCCAATGAAATTAAAGTCAAGCCCAACATTAGGCCCGAAGGTAATGAAACCTAAATCCCAAAGTAAGAATTGGATCCGTGGATCGAACCTATGGGTAAATGGGTAAGAAAAACCCATAGGGCAACCTATGTGGGGCCCATGAGCACATGGTCAGCCATCTTGGTGACCAAGTAAAGTGAATTTACTTGGTGACCAAGATAGGAATACTAAGGAGGTGGAGTTAAGGAGGTGGGATGACCTAAAGTCTAAACTACCCTCACTTTAGCATTTCTATAAATAGAAGAGTGCTAGATCATTTATGTCTTACCAAAATTCATCAACAACTTATAACTTGTTTAGTTTAGAGAAAAAGCAAGAAAACTAGGCTTTGTATTTCAAGTAGAAAAAAAGAAGAGTCAAGTTTGATCAACAAGGGTAAGTAGCTTTAGACCATTAATCTTCCATCTCTTCTATATTAGTTTGATAGAGAAGTGTTGGTTAGTGGAGCATGTATGATAAGAAGTATGAGAATGACCATTAATGGACCTAAACCTTGTTAAGCCATGCGCAAGAAATTCATACTTGTATAAGTAATGAACTAATGAAGAAATTGTAAGAATTTGTCATCTTTATAATTTAATGAAATATGTTTGGTTAGGATGTTAGATATATGGAATGAATCCATTTGGAAGGGTGTAAAAATCTCAAGTAACGAAGTTATGGCAAAATTTATGTGATTAGATGATAATCGTCGAAATCGTTAAATTCTCGGAATGGAAGTCAAAAGTTAGCTTTGAACTTGAAAACATTGGTTTTCAATTGAGTATAGTCTCAATTGGCATTCTAGAGTTGTGGACTCACAAATGACCAAATTATGACTTAGAACGAAGAGACGAACTTTGTACGTTCACGAACGTTTATCATTTTCGTAATAATAAACTAATCAGTGAATTTCAAGCTAAAAAGATTCGAAAATTAAAAATATTTTCTAATGACATCGTAGAGCACGTGATTTACAAGCTAACGACTTTTGAACGAGCCAATTTTGACTTATAACGAATAAGTTGTGAGGCCGAGAAGTTCACAAGAAAAATACAAAACTGTCAACTGTCTGAGGCATAGGGTCGGCGTCGCGGCGCGGCCCAAGGCTTAAAAAGTGGCGCCGCAGTACCAGACCAAGCCCAAACTCACTAAAGAATGGTGCTGCAGCGCGGCCACTGTGTATGATCTTGGCACTGCAGCGCCAAGGCTGAACGTTGCACACCGTAAAGTGACACCGCAACGCGGCAGATAACAAATGGACTCGCGCCGCAGTGCCGAGTCTGGGATGTAGACACCAGAAACCCACACCTCAGTGCGAGTTGTATAAGGGTAGTCGGCACCACAGCGCCAACACTAAGAAGAACCAGAAAAGAGTGTTTATGAACATAAGGGAGCAAGGAAGTTAATGAAAGGTGAATTGTAAATGTAAAGTAAACTTAATAAAGGATGTTTATAACCTTAAGATTTCAACTAAGGGTTGATGAATGATAAACCTTAACCAATGTTAAACAATCTAAGGTATGACTAGATTGAGAAGAAGGGTAAGATATAGTAATGATCTTACTTGATTATATACGACCTAATGTGATATGTTATGTGATCGTGTATTATAGAATCCGTAAAGACACAAAAAGGGAATTTGTATTAACAGTAAAAGATGCTAAAGGCAAGTATTATGACCTTTGTCTAAATTCTTTGGACAAGCTTTGTGATTCATGTATCTTATGCATGAATTGATGTATGATAAAGTCGAAGCCAATTCCTTCGGCTAGACTTAAGATGTTTTATGGATTTCTTATAATCTATCAATGTTGTTAAGTTTTGCCAAACTATTTTGGTATGGTTTTCAAAGGAAGATTGAGTATGCATAACAAATGTTTTATCGACAAACGATAGGCACGTGAGGTTGCCAAACCTTAAAGGTACATATGTTTAAAGAAAGTAGTATTGTACAACACAGAGTACTGTAGGCTAATCACCTAGACGTGCTCGTAAGATATGCCGAACTTACGGACTTGGTGTCGGGTTGTCCTTTTCAAAGAAAGAATAAAATGCTTAAGGTCTTGGACCGAACTTGATGTTTTACTGAATGTTATTCATTGTGAAACGTTTTAAAGAAAAGAGAAGTGTTATTTTGAATTATCGATAGTACTTCATAACTATTATTTCAGTAATTGGATATATACGATTTATATGATTCAAGCCTATTGTTTAAATGAAATTGTCATACTTGCTGAGCTAGTTATGCTTATTCTTGCTTGAACTATATGAATGCAGCTAAGACCGAATGGACTGAAGGTTCAGGAAAAGAAAAAGGAAAGGCCAAGGCAAACCAATAGGTTGCCTTTGTAATAGTATAGGTTAATGTCGTTATTATTTGATATTATGACAAGAACAAATGTAATGGTTATAAAAAACCTAGGTATAGGAATATTATTTTGGAATATATATAAGATATTTTCACTCTTTTGAGGTATTTCAATTGAATGAATGTGTGAACTATAGCAGCATATGTCGGGTTGGAAGATACCCGGATTTGGGGCGTCACAAGTTGGTATCAAAGCACTAACAATAACAACAAGTAGCCAGGGCCTGAGGGGTCCTTGTCCGGAGGGACTAAATGAAGTTCTAAGCCTGCTGGGCTTGAAGAGTTTCTATGGAACTAGAGGAGTTCCAAGCCTAGTTGGCTTGAAGAGTTCTTAGTGAACTGAAGTTCCAAGGCTGTTGGCCTTGAAGGAATCTTAGTGATTCAGGGTGCTACCCTTCCTTAGTGGAATTCCTGCTAGTTAAAGCAGAATAGTGGATTAGGAGCTTGAGTCTCTGAACCACTTAAAATCTCTTGTGTCTTTTACATTCAGTCATTTACTTTCTGTCATTTACATTATGTACCTAACTGTTATAAATTTTATGTATGTATTAACTGCTTACAAATAAACTAACCCTACAAACAATGTATGTATGTTCATGAATATATCAATGAAGATTATAAATTTTACCTAACTGTATTATGTATCATTGATATATTCATGAATATATCAATGAATATTATGTACCTAACTGTTATAAATTTTACTTATTTCGATGTGCTTGAAAAGATTCTTATGTTTGTCACATGCTAATTCATTAGCAATACAAAATAAACGAGAAAAGTATTTGAAATTAAGAATGATCTATTCAACCCCCCTTCTAGATCTATTGTGTGCCTACTGGGAACTAACAATTGGTATCAGAGCAATTTCTCATGCTATATTCAAAAGCTAATCGCTTTGAGTCTGATCCTAGGCACAAACATTATCCTAAACATAGTTTAGTAGTAAGTCACTTGTAAATGTAGATGAGCTCACACATTGGAAATATTGTGTACAGGTAAATGTGTATATACACATGAAGCTGCTCAGATTGGTCCATGTTCTTAAATGTCATAATAACAAGACCAATCCTTGGACACAGTCAATCTTGTAGTCCGAAGACCAGACAAGGAAGCTCAAGAGGCATCAACATCAAAGAGTCAAGCATCCACCAGTCCAAATGATAAAAAGGCCATATATGCTAAGAAGTACTTATCTAGAGAAGAAAGAATAATTTCTTAAATATGGATTTGGCTAACCAGCAGCTGGATGTGAACCTTCAGGACTCAATGTTGTCAACGAACTAAAGATGCCAAGATTTTCTTAGCTTACGTCTTCAAGACTATGACTTATGGATCGAAGGACAACTAGAGCAACAAGCTGTCAGAAATGAATGTAAAAATATGCACATCAGTGCCTAACCTCATTATATCAAGATAAATGATTGTTAAGAAACTGATAGTGGAAAGGTATGGTTCCTCTTTATTACAAATGTGTACATCATGTTGCATCATCTTATGTACTATAACAGTATTCTATCAAGAGACAATACTCTACCTAAAAAGGTGAATAGAGAAAGTACACTACGATTGGAAACTCAATTGCTAACAAACTTTCTCTCTATCCATGTTTTAGGTTGAAGATAACATCTTAAAAGAAGTCTGAAATAGGTCATAAGCATATCATGATTTAATTAATCTGAAGTGGAATAATCTTTACTGATGGGTTAGTATGTATGTACAAACCTATGTTCTAGGTTTTTGATAGCACATAGAGTATGATCAGTTCTACAAGAGTATCTTGAAGATTTGTAGAAACTTATCACCTCCATGAATCAACCAGATACAAAAAAGTGATAGAGTTGATTCTCACTCTGTGAACATTTAAAATCTGTGAATATAACCAAGTAAATGATGAAACCATCAAATAAAACTAGTGTTCTATTAAAGTGGTTAATCATACACACACTCATCATCATGTATCTTAAAATGTCATGTCTAATTTGGATATATGCATGAATATGATTATTGGTGATAAATGTTATGAAAATTCAAATATATGAGGAATGGGGATTTTGAAAACTAACCTAGTAGGACCCATTTAACCATGGGTACCAAAATAAAAATTTATCTAACATGTAGGTACTTGGTCTATCTGACCACACTAAGGAATGGTGAAGTAGATGACTTCAGTTAAGAAGACTCAACCAGTTGGGGGCTAAAGACATTTCAAAAAATGTCAAGACAAAATCATTCTCTGTCAAAGCCTATTCTTGAAGACTTTCTGAGCTAACATGAATAAAACCCACATTGTTGCTGATCTCCATATGGAAGCAGACCATTCATGCAAAGACGAAAAGGGTATTATAGGCTCACTCATCCAAAGCATATCATCTAAGAATAACCCTTGAGGAACTCATTATAGAAGCAGAACTCCACAAGTACAAACTGTCAAAGAAGACTACGTTCGTAGTTCTGTCAAAGTATCGTAGAGTGATCAATCATGAAGATATTTGTTTCTATGATCAAAGGAGGTTTAAATGATAGTGATGACTCCAGTCAGAAGGAGAAATGCAAGGCTGCCTTCTAATGAACATGAAAAAGAAGAACTCAGACCTCTTTGAGAAGATAGTATCAACTATGGGGGAGCAGTGATATGTTAAAGAACAGTAGCACTAAAAGTATCAAAAATACACTATGAAACAATATACCAGTTACAAAGTCCCAAAACTTTGTGGCTAATGAACCAAATGAAGATCCATAGTCAGTTAGAACGTCTCAAAATGTGCCACTGATAACCTTGTCAGCCACCCAACTCAAAATCGTGGAGTGCCTACGATCAAACATCTGATCGTAGTGTAAGAGCAAGATGACACCACGATTACAGCCATCATAAATATTTAATGCTGGTAGAGGAACTCCCCAGTAGAAAAGGTCAAATGAGATATCAGTGCTAATCACTTCTAAAGGTTTTCATCTGGAAAGCGCTTCAAAGACAAACTTGACCATTAGTTCACTCTAAGAGGTTGGCCCTTCTTGAGCTACCTTAACCCCGAAGGAATGCTTAGTCAAGTTCATCTCATGGACCAGGACAAACAACATTTGTAGAGTAGATTCTGAAGTGAACTCGATGTTCGTAAGGCAACCTCAACGATCGTATAGTACTCTCGATGATCGTAGTCTTCCTAGAGGATACACTAGCTCACGAGGAGCTCGGAAGAACTAGACACTTGCTCAACTATTCAGATCGTGTGGAGATAAGTTTGAATACAATTTAGAAAGATGTCGTGCAAACTCACCTAAGAATTTCAGTGCCCGAACTATTTCGGAGTACATAAGTGGTTAAGCCATGCAACTTCAAGGTGAGGATTAGTGTCAAATCATCCACTGAAGCATTTCTCAAAAGATGATCATTGAGTCGACAAAAAAAAATCGTAGAGTCCATAGCTACCTCACCAAGCTACTCTACGTACTGAAAAAGGTCAACGGTCCATCTACGTCAGTAATGCTTATTTTCTTAAAAGAAAATTAAAATTGAAAACTGTTCAGTTTATAGGGAGTTACAGGTTCTTACTAGGCATCGTGCAACCAATGACTGATTAACACATCACAGCTTATGTAAAGTCAGAAGGAACTGTCATAAAGACAAATTCAAAATCTCCAAATAGTTATCAGAAGCTATCGAATCTCCCTCCCTCCATTTTTCAAACCCTAAAATCCTCTTCAAAGCTTGAATCCATTAAACCTCTAGATTCGCCCAAATCGCATTCAACTATCTCTCATAAGAAGTCTAAAACTAAATACCTGTGATAACTCAAGATTTTGAATAATCCGATTTTTTCGAACAATTTTTTTAAAATTTTAATATTAATATTGATTACCAATTTTTTGACGAGTATCTGTGATACGAGTCTCGAGAAGTAGTCAATTTGTGTATTAACCGAGAACATAAGAGTAGAGTTGTGCTTAATAGAGAATAGAAACCCTAACCCTAAGTCTGGATAGGGATACGATATAAAATATAATTAAAATGATTATATTGATGAGTGTGTGGTTGTACTGTAGAGAAATTTTGGTCATTGATTGATCAGGTAGGGTATAATATTAGTAGGCCCTAATAAGGGATTAGAAACCCTAATCTCAATATTAGAAACCCCAACACATAGTTAGGAACCCTAATCGAATGTCGGGAAATTCTAATTTTAAATTCGAGAATCCTAAACCCTAATTAGGAAATCCTAATCCTAATTAGTAAGCCCTAAAGTGATTAGTAAACTTTAATGTGTTTATTAACCTTTAATATAATTAGGAAATACTAATTATATTTTTGAAATCTTAATTTTCTATTTTAAAAACCCTAATTAGAAAATCCTAGATAGTAATGTTGTAAAACTTAAGGGTTAGAACCTTAGGGTTAAACCCTAAGGGCTGAGTCAATTGTCTAGATTACCATTAAAATTTTATGTCCAATATCCAAAATACCCTTTACTTAGATTTTAAGTAAAGAGAGATGTAAGATCTAATGAGTCATCACTTAAGGATTATCCCATGTTCTGAAAATCAGCTCAAATCTTGTCCAAATGGACACCTTGCATGCTTGTATACATTGCATCTAAAGATTATAAGAGATAAGAGAGAGAAAGTTACTAAAGTTTGCTTATTTGCTATCTTACTCTCAACAAACTCTCTCTCTCACCAAACCTCCTAATTTGCTAAGTAATTTAGTCCCTAGAACACCCTCTAGATCACCAAGAACAGATTTGGAGAGCTAAGATCAAATCATATTCAAGAAAAGGTATAACCCTAACTCACCATTTTATCTTGTATGCTAAGAAAAAATTTGTGTTTTTGTGTTTAGATTTGTGCTAATTGATGTTTTATGATGATCTATCATAGATCCATAGCATCAAAGTGGCTAAAATGAAGTTTTTTCAAAACTGCTCAATAACATTATTTGTGGTCTGACAAGCTAATGTCAGGAGCCACAGATTCTTGTCTGTTACTATTTTTGTTATTTTAAAGTTTTAATCTGAAGCTTTTCATGTGGTCTTTGATATGGAAGTGGAATCACAGCCATCCCATGTCCAGATCATAAGTTATTAACGGTCAAAACCCGTTGACCGAGATTGACTGGGTGATTTCTAGGTAACCCAGAAATTCTAAACTCGTGTCTAATAAGTTTTTCCATCGCCTTGATCTGTCAGGTTTTAAGCGATTTGATATTGTTGATATATGCACGTCGTAGCCAGTTGTGTGGACTCTAGATCCCTAGCCTTGGGTCTCTTAAACAACAAACAGATCCGATGTAGTGGATGGTCAAAGTAGACCATCCGGTAACATTTCCTGTTTTCTGGAAATTCCAGAAAACGTAAGAACGAGTTTTCTGATAGCCTTTGACCGAGTTGAATATGGATATTGTGATGTTATTGGACTATTATGTTGTTATATATATGTTCTATGACATGAGAACAATAGGTTTAAAACCTTAGAACACTTAAGCAATGACCAGATCTTAAAGGAAAATCAAGCTAGAATGTAGGCATTCGAACTGCCTGGGTTTCTGGGTTACCCAGAAAACCCAGGAACGCTCTGACAGCGACTTTGGGAGCTTAGATCTCCTCGTTGTTTTGTTGTCTGACCAATATGATGGTTGGATGTTGTAGCGTTACATAAACACTAAACGATCACAATTCAAGCTAGCTCAGAACATGGTTACACTGAGAATCAAGGGTGGTCAAAGTAGACCCCTTGAACACTGACTGTCAGTGTTCTTCAGTCTCAAGAATACCTACAACGACGGAAAGTGTTGCTATAGCCAATAGCGACGGTTTTGAATAATTTTAATTTTTGATTTTCCAGAAATTAAAAAAAATGGAAATAAATTCTAAAAAATTACAAAAATAGTTTTAAAAATTATTTTAAATTATGAAAAATAACTTTTAATTATTTGGGATATTTTTTATTAATATTTATAATTATTTGAATATTAATGATATTTAATTTATTTAATTAGTGTATTAAATAAATTAGAGAAAAATAATTTTAACATTATAAAGATCATTTTAAATAAGAATAAAGTGTTTAAAAGTATCTTGAGTTATAAAATGTAACTTTTAATAATTTTGAGTAATTTTTATTAATAATTTAATATTAATGCCAATGGATTTATTTAATTAGTATATTAAATAAATGAATTAAATTTTTTTTATTGATTTAAAAATTATTTAAAAATGAGAAAAATGATTTTAAAATATTTTAAGTTATTATTAATGACTTTTAATATTTTTACGATAAATTCATTAATATTCAAACATCAATATTGGTGATGATTTAAAAATAATTTTAATTATTTTAAAAATTATTTAAGTAGAATATTGATGATTTAAAAATACTTTAAGTTATTAATAATAACTTTAATATTTTGACAAGTATGTCATTAATATTTTAATATTATTAAATATTAATGATGATGGAATTAATTAGTATATAAATCATTTAAAAATGATTCCGGTGTTTGAAAAATTATTATAAATTATAATAATTGTTAGAAAATTATTAAAACTTCCAAAAAATATTATAAATGATATATGATTTATCTAAAATAATATTGAAGCTTTAAGACCGAGATTAAGTGACAATAAATGTGTAAATTGTCGGATAAGGTGAGCAAGACACCAAAATGAGAACGAAGTCCAACCAAATCGAACTAGTTAGACTTAACAAGTGTTTATATAGGTTATAAATACTGATGTGACTACGTGGTATTGTGCCTAGGAGAAATATTGATTATAAATTATAGTGATACGTGTTATGATTTATTGTTCTAATTGTGAGATTGATATTGTGATTATAGGTCTTGTGAACGCAGTTAAGTATATTGTGTAGCGGTAACCAACGCGGAAGTCAAGTTTCCTTAACTCAACCTTGAGTTATTACTTTTTAAATATTATGGTGGTTAATTATTGTTAATTAGACCACGTCTGAGAATTATTGTTGATTATTCGTAGTTAGTGCATGTTTATCAATTCAAATTGAATTATTGATTTTGAGAATACGATTGGGGAATAACTGCTATTGGTTATTCATATCCGTAGAAGTTATTATTGATTATAAATAGTACAGTTGATTTTTGTCTATTGTAGAATCGTATTGAGCAATGTCTTAGCTAATTATTATAGCTACACGAACATTTATTAGAACTTGATAGGTTCGAGAAGAGAATTCAATTATTATTTGTAGATCGATGCCAATTATTTCACCTAGATCGAGAAGTGATTAGATATTGAAATTATTGTATTTCGTTGTTATAAATCAAACTATGATTATAAGACTGAGAAAAACAACCTTTTATATAAAGGGAACATTTTTGGTCGTATATTCGGCCTTTGCGTGCGTGTAAGTATTATGTATAATATAGGGTACAAGGAGTTGGCTGTTCTAAGTACTTGCAGAGGGGTATAATTTAATCTTTATGGTTATCTGATACACCTGTGTATATCAAAGTCCAATCTTTGATAGTTACTTGAGAAGAGATGTTCAAGATCCAATGGATCGCTCAACATAAATCTGTAAAACATTTCACTTTGTTATTGCGTAGAATTGATTCTTGATTATTCATTAGAATATCATAGAAACTGTGAAAGTGTTGTACTCTTTCATTATCAAATTGTTGTGTTGCATAGAATTCTAGAAGACTTGTTAGCTAAATAATGATTTCTTTAGCTATTTCAAAGTTCCCCGAGCTTTGGTGTTATTCTATCAAAATAGATACTTTGTTTTTATTGATTCTTGTACATTCATTGTATATCTTAACTTGTGGGGTAAACTTGTTGCTCACCCTTGCTAAATAAAATATTTTAGATAGGAACGAAAAGGCCAATGGGTCTAAGAAGAAAAAATGCAAAGGCATAGTGCTTGAGTAGTTTTAATGAACATTAGTAATATGTTACGTTTGTAAACCCTTTTTGCATATCTAAAGGGTATATTTGTAATAGGAAGGTTAGATAACTTGGGACGAATGTAATAATTATATCCGTTAATGTGGTGTAACATTCTATTCATAATTAAATGGGTAGTTAGATGTTATTTATATTGTGGATCGCGAGCACTAAACTCGGGGGGTCAGGTAACCCGGATTTGGGGGCGTAATAGGCTGGTATTAAAGCTATAAGCATGAATTTACGAAGAGCCCCGATCCTTTTTCTGGTGACATCCCTTTAAGGGAAGGCACCGAAGCCATACTTTCCGTAGGGGACGCCGAGCCAGTCGGTAGCAAGTTGATAGGTATCACTGTGGGGTGTTATGGTTGGAAGTACAATGAGTATCACAGGTTGGTATCAGAGTTGTAGGTTATAAATCTTAAGTGGGGTGGGAAAACCCTAGGATTATAACCATAAGTGAGATCTAGAAAACTCATTTAGAGTTATAAGTGAGGGATTGCCGAAGTGCATCAACAGTGAGATATGTGCACACATAGTATGAGAAGTATGTACTAATGAAGTACTAATCAAGTTGTTTAAACTGATTGTAGGGTGTCAGGAGATGATAAAATGAGTACAGAGATGCCAACGGCTGTTGCACCAATGCCAGTAGCCGAGGTGCTAGCACAAAGTGAGCCAATTGAAGAAGTGGGAAAAGATGAACCTATGATCAATCTGGAGAGTGAACATAACGATTATCCTGGGACGTATCTAAGTGGAGATGAGGAGGCAGAGTTCGAAGATGATAAGATAGAGAAAGAGAATAAGACCAACGTTGGAGAGAAAGATCAAAAATCTACAAAAGTCCAAGAACTCTAGAGTAAAGTGTTTCTCTTGGAGGAGTTATGGAAGACGGAGCGAGCGTTTCGCGAAATGACCGAAGAACGGAATGAGTTGAAGGCGCAGGTGGAAAGGATTAAGATTGAAGGTGATGGATCGTCTGAAGGAACAATCAAGCAGAAGAAAGGAAAGAAAAAGAGAAAGAGGGACAACGACAATGATAATTCTGAAAATTAAAACCCGAAGAAGAAACAAGTTTGTAGTAAGTGTGGAAAGACTCATGCGAGAGAATGCATGATGTGGAGGAACGTGTGCTTCAACTGTAAATAAGAAGGACATAATTCCCTACATTGTCCTAAGCCGAATATGAGGAAGTGTTTTTCATGCGAAAGAATTGGTCACGGATTCAATAAGTGTCCCAGCAAGAAGAAGACTGATGAAGGGAGTGGACGGTAGACAACTTAGAGATAAGCAATAGTATCTTTTGGTAGTAGGTTATGATATTAAAGGTTGTAATATTGAGAACGATGTGTAAAGCATATGTAAAAATAAATATGTTTGTATGAATAAAATCTTTATTTTCTAGATGATTATAAGATTAAGATTAAGTTGCGTGTTCTTAAAACTTATACGTGTGGTAAGTTCATAACTCATAATTATATGAAATGTTTTGAACCCCTCAGCGAATGGACGCCAAAGGTCTGACTAGGATAAGTTCATACACTCATATAATTGTGGCAAGTTCCTGAACTCCTAAGTATGGTAAGTTTGACGAACTGGTAATAGTTATGTAAAAATGGAAAATGACAACTTTTTGTGTAAAGTTGGAGAATTGCAACTTTGTGCGTAAAGTTGTGTGTTAATCCTAATGTTTGCTTAAAAAGGGATAGTTGTATGTGTTAAGTACTAAATGTACTATATGCTATTTTAATAAATATGCGATTATATGAGAAATATGTGTTGAATTCTTATTGTGTTAAGAATTTGTGTGGAGAAAGGGAATTAATGTAAGATTTTTTTTATTTAAATCAGATCATGCCGCGTAGACGACAGAATCGAATCCAAAGAGAAGAACAATCAGTTAATATTGAAGGAGGTCAAGCTGTCCCGATGCAAAACTTTACAAATATGATAGCCAAAGCTATGGGAAATAGAGCTCCAGCAGCAAGAGGAAGAGTGAGAGAACAACCATCAGATAGATTGGTAAATTTTAAAGACTTTAAAGCGGTAGGACCACCGAAATTCAAGGGAACTACAGATCTGATTGAAGCCAAAACTTGGGTGAAACAAATGGAGAAAGAATTCATTATTGCGAGGGTGGCGAAAAAGCAGAAGATAACTTTTTCAATATACTTGATGAAGGAAAAGCCAATTACTGGTGGGAGACCAATCGGGCGAGAGCTGGTACAACTATGATGACTTGGACAAGATTCAAGGAGTTGTTCTTTGAGAACTACTTTTTGCCGAGTATGCAATCCAGGATGGAAGTTAAATTTTTATAACTAAAGCAGTAAAACATGTCGGTTTCTGAGTATGTTGGCAAATTCAACGAGTTGGTGAGATTTGTACCTCATCAGGTGGACACATAGGCGAGGAAAGCGAGAAGATTTGATAATGGATTAAAATTGGGGATATTCAACAAGGTAGTGGTATTACAGATCAATACGTTTGCGGCTTTAATGGAAAAAGCGTTAATTGCTGAAGGAGGGAGCGAAGCTGTATCTCAATTTCATCAAGAGAAGAAGAATAAGATAAATGATGGAGGAAGCAGTGGTGGTAGTAATCCGAACAAGAGAAAGTGGAGCGAGAATACCCAGTCGAGTAATAAGATAGAAAAGAATACGAAAGGGAGAGAACCATGTGCGACTTGTGGGAAGAACCATTCTAGAGTTTGTTTGAAGAAGAATGGAGTTTACTCTAACTGCGGTCAAGAAGGGCACATGTCGTCTAATTGTCCCAATTTGAAGAAGATATAAGGTTATTTTTCATGTAGATTGTGAAGGCCCCGAATCTAGGTCCTAAACCACCTCGGATCCGGTTTGATCATTATATACAACTATTACTATTTGCAGAAGATATAAACATAAATTGTTTACACAATACATTACACACTATTCCCCAAGGTCGAGTAACCTTAACTTAATACACATTTCATAACTTACTTGACTTATAAAACATAAGATACAACACACTTACAAATCTACTGCACGCGTACACTAAAGCTGAAACCGTCTTTAACCTTTCCTTGTATCCGACGCATTCGCCTTAAACTGCAATGTTTTATCATGATATAGCAAGGGTGAGCATAAGGATTGTCCAGCAAGTTTAAATTCAACAATATAATGATATATCAAGATTGAAGAGTTTGAATAATAAGCTGGCTATAATTCAACAATATAATTGTGAACTAGCAGAAACAAGTTTATGACTGAACAAGTATTATACATGAACAAATATATCTAAAACCAACTGGTAATGAAGGTGATCAACCTTTCATACCTGACTTATACATACAATATGTACAGAGTACAAATTATACATGGCAATCAGCAATGATTAACCATAAGCATATCCGAACAAAACACTCTTAGTAGAGTTAAATAAATACAAACTTGCCTAAATCGTTGATTACCGCAACATAATTTATAATGCTTTATCCGAAGACCTAATATTAGTAATATAGATCTCCAATATTAGAATAATATCATCACAATATAATACTATTATATATATAAGTATAGAATAACCTAAACACATAACACATAACCCTATCAGTCTATAACACACATAAGATTCGGTATCAAGTCAAACTATTTAAGTTCGAGTTGAAACCGACACAATTCTAACATCCCGGCGGTCTAGTCAGACTTTTATCGAGTCTAAGTTCAATTAAACTCTGACCTAACACTTTACAATTATCTCAGATAATTTTATTTTCAGTCAAAATATTTTTCACAGACTTGTAATAATTTTTAAATAATTATTACTATTTATCGTAAATTTTTAATCATTAAACTCGTATTTAAATGAAATAAATACCACATAATTCTTTTATAATTAATATTTATTTATTATCAAATATTAATGAAATACATGTCATAATATTATAATATACTTATAATATATCAAAGTTTTTTTAATACCATAAAATCATTTAAATATGATTTTTAAACACTTAAATGCATTACCCGATAATTGCTATTAATATTAAAATATTAATATTTTCATCAAAAAATATCAAAAGTTATATTTTATAACTTCAAATATTTTTCTAACCCTTAAATCATTTTTATATGATATATAAATCATAAATTATTTTTTTCCTTAATTTATTTAATATAGTTATTAAATAAACTAATTATCATTAATATTGATTAATTAATGAAATTCATTCTAAAATATTAAAAGTCATTGAAAATAACTTAAATTATTTTTTTTACCATAATATAATTTTTCATGATTTTTGATGAATTAAAACCATTTTTAAATAATTTATTTAATATTATAATTAAATAAATTAAATACAATTTATATTCCAAAAATATTAAATATTTATGAAATATACTCAAAATTATTAAAAACTATTTTTTAGAATTTAAAACAATTTTTTGGAATTTATTTAGTATTTTTAATAATAAAAATCTATTTTTTTCTATTTTTAATTAATTTCCAAAAAATCAGAAAATAAAATAAATAGAAAACCGTCGCTAAAGGTAGCTTTGGTGACACAACCGTCACTGAAAGTGTTCTTCAACTGTTCTTGAGTGTTCATGTCAGACACCAAGATTGCTACTTTGACTGATTTTTAAACTTTGTTCTTGTTTCTTTCTGGGTTGGAAATCATGCTAAAGTTGTAGTACGTATATAATAGTATATGTTCAAATAAAATAGGTCATACAACATTACACTTAGAAGATCTGAGCCTTCAAAATATCTGACAACGTTGTTCTTCATTTTATGGGTTTTCCAAAAAATAAAGAACAGTCGAGGTACTAGTTTTCGATCCTCATAACGTGAATCCTGTAATTTGTTTTGGTGAACCATTGGTTCAATACTGTAGATCACATGTCAGGGTACATTACTATAACTATCGAGCATCATAACAACAATAATTCGAAGAGATCTAGACGGTCAAAGTTCTGGCAGAAAAAGGTGTTCTTGAAGAATCTGGGTTACCCAGATTGTTCTTCAGGCAGAATGGTCAACTATAGTTTGACCGGATACCACTTCGATTCTGCTATGGATACAGTTGATATAAAGGCTTAAAGGTGCAGCACTCATGTCACACTACCAGTATGTAATAACAACATATCCAAACCACTTAAAAATCAGTACGATTCAAGCCCTGCAAACCGCTGTCAGACAAGACCTGGGTTTCTGGGTTGCCCAGCAACCCATTTTCGTGATCGGTCAACCGACTTTGACCACTTATATCTCATGATCTAGACAAGTTATGACACCATTTCCAGTTCCAGATCAAAGACAACATGACATAGAACATATCTAAAACAAAAAGTACAATAAACATATAACACACACAGATCTATGAGGTCTGACATATGATTGCCAGACTCATTTTTCCAACTTTTCCAGATTTGAAAATTTTGCCATTTCGTGCACTTGGATGTTATGGATCCATGATCGAACAACCCAAATCACTCAAAAATACCTTATTACACATATCTAATCCATCAATTACAACATCTAACATAAAATCAAGAGATTTCAAAAATTAGGGTTATTACCATTTTGAAGCTTTGATCTTTAATTCTGACATTGATGATCATATCTTGGTGTTTTGTTACGTGATCTTGGCTTGTTTTCTCACACTCTCTCACTCTAAGATCCAAAAATATAGAGAGAGAAGGGACTTGGACAAAATAAAAAGGAAAGTGAGACATTCTCTTACTTTATTTGGTTTTTAATTTTTGATTCAATGCATGGAGCTGATATAGCTGTTGATTGTTGGACAATAAGTCATAAGCTAGGGCTAGGAGTGGTTCACCAACCACACTAGAGCAAGTCTTGCAAGTTACATCCAATAATGCACTTAAGGGCAATTAAGTCTTTTTCCATTTAATTTTTAATGGCAATTTGGATATTGTCCCAAACCCTTAGGGTTTAGGGTTTGGTTAGGGTTTAGAACATTCTTAGGGTTTGAAACCTGTAGGGTTTACACATTTAATTTTCTAAAATTTCCAATTTAGGTTTTTAAAAATAGAAAATTAATATTTCTAACCTATAATTAGAATTTTTTAATTATATAAAATTTTCTTAATCATAACTTAAATATTTCTAATTAGGATTAATATTTCCTAATTACAATCGCTAATTAAGCAATTAGGGTCAAAATGGTCATTAGGATTTATAACCCACGAATTAGGGTTTCTAATAGAAATTTAATTTATCTAAAATAGAAATTAGATTTTCGTAATTAGATTAAAGTTTTCTAATTACTATAACTTGAAAATTAAGATTAATATATCCTAATTAACACTAAAACTATTTAATTAACACCTAGGTTTTTCCCTATTACAAATTAGGGTTCCTAAACCAAAAATTAGGGTTTTCAAAATGTGAAATTAGGGTTTGCTAATTAATTAAGCTTTACCCTGATTAATATTATAATTATTTACACTTAAGCAATATAATAATCATTTAAGTTCCCAAATTAGGATTTCATACACCGAATTAGGGTTTCAGATTGCCGGAACTGAAATTAGGGTTTCCAGAACTAGTTTCTAGGGTTTATTGTTAAACGCTAGGGTTTTTCAACCGAACGTTGACGCTCTTAATATATACGTAGGGTTTGTTACATATATCGTTTATCTGGTTAACCCTTGACCCTTAACCACATACTATACGCATATACACAAAACATATTTACACTTTTCTTAATCCTGAATAATTCACCTAAATCCTTCACAGAATTTTGAAATCCTCAAAATTCATTCTTAAAAATATTAAACGCATACACTAATTTTCTATCTAGGTTCTAATTTTGAACCTTAAATCAATTAATAAAAATTTTAAAATATTCAAATTCTCGGGTTGTCACATTCACCCCTTCTTCTAAAAATTTTATCCCCGAAATTTACCTTACACCTTGCACCTTACTCCATACACCATACATCATACACCATACATACACAGCATCTCATGCTACCCAATACACCACTCACAAGAGTAAAAGTTTTCAAATTGCACTGAGGGGTCATATAGACCATGAACACAGAGTTTTAACGGTTTTGATCATACCGCAAAATAATACATTACTTGGTATGTTTACAATCACAAAGAAGGTAAACTACCGCTGTTAGTACTTTAGGTGATCAGCCTATCGTACTCTTACGTCATGCATAACGTATTAATTATGTATAGCGAATATTTACGCTACTAGATTGGATTATTTATCCAAACAACTTAGTTCACCTCAGTCTTATCATAGGATTTCGTACCAAAGCAATTTGGTTCGAGAAACTTCTTTCAATACACTTTACAGTTTTCATAACATTAGTATAGTTGAATCGAATAGCATAGACTCATATCAATAATTCAATTCAATCGAATTATTTAAGTGTAGCCAAACCCCATTGGCAAATTTAATTTTTTTTAAAAATATTTTCGAGAATAACGTCATGATGTCGTACTGTATTAACAGTCCGTTTGAGCATGCCGTCATTGTATGACTTTGTCATAACACATCATACAATAGTGGAACAACGATTTTAGATCAAATTCACACTAAGTATTCCTGTATTTACAACTCCATCAAATTTTTATCAGCTCTGCACCAGGTTACATGGTACATGAGTGATAAATAAAATTTATTTTGATATTTCAAATCGTTTGCATCTAGCTGAAATAAGTAGCATAGACTATACTTTAAACCGTTTCAAAAATGATTAAGAATCTACATATTTTATTTTAAAGGCACATAGTGCGTATTTAGCTTGATGTCAAAATTTCGAAGTATAGCATAGCTAGGAGTTTTGGAAAACTTATTTCTTTACTAGTAATCATTTGCTTAACAATCTATCTGTTCCTATTATCCTCAATATTTTGTTTACACACAACTATACCCAGTTCGTCACACCACACTTATGAGTTCATTTACTTGCCACAATCATATGAGTTTAAGAACTTGTCCTAGTTAGACCTTTGGCGTCCGTTCGCTGAGGGGTTCATAAACATTTCATATAACTATGAGTCAAGAATGTCACATAAGTATGAGTTTTAAGAACTCGTACTTAACCTTATATCCTCTACCTACGACCTATCTATCTGTTATACACATGAGTAAAGAATCACCCTCTTAACATGCATATAGCAAATAGCGCGACACAAACATTTTAATGATTATCATTGCTATAAACTAAGTAGTTTTTACACCAAGTATAATTCCCCGCCCATACAAGGAATTATACAACTCAGCTGCCGACATGAGTCCTCAATGGAATTCCCACCTAACACTAACACCCTTCTCAATACGAATTTCATTCAACTCGTATTCATAATCCTTTCCTGAATTTGTACCCATTCATAGTACAACTGTAACCCAACAAACTTGCTATAAATTTTTCAATCATTAGATTGATTTTTATCCCTGCTGTCACTTTATCAGATCACGGGGTGATCTCATCGTATTTATTACAATTCATTTCTATATCTTGATCGTTTTGTTTTACGATCTTCTATCACTGTACTTTTAGTCTTTTAGACTCTATCTATTCAACATTACTGTTCAACTTTATTATCAGAGTTAGGGAACTCTGTATCTTATACCCCACCGGAATTCGTCTTTGAATCTTACTGACCAACTAACTCTATGTGAGTTAGATCTTATACTAATCACTACGGTTATTAGTCTCAGGTATTCCTACCTAAGGTTCATAACCTACAGCTCTGATACCAACTGTGTGGGCCCCGAATCCAGGTCCCAAACTACCTCAGATCCGGTTCGATCATTCTATACAACTATTACTATTTCCGGAAGATATAAACATAAATTATTTATACAATACATTACACACTATTCCCCAAGGTCGAGTAACCTTAACTTAATACACATTTCATAACTTACTTGACTTATAAAACATAAGATATAACACAATTATAAATCTACTGCACGCGTATACTAAAGCTGAAACCGTCTTTAACCTTTCCTTGTATCCAACGCATTCGCCTTAATCTATAATGTTTTATCATGATATAGCAAGGGTGAGCATAAGGATTGCCCAGTAAGTTTAAATTCAACAATATAACGATATATCAAGATTGAAGAGTTTGAATAATAAGCTGGCTATAATTCAACAATATAATTGTGAACTAGCAGAAACAAGTTTATGACTGAACAAGTATTATACATGAACAAATATATCTAAAACCAACTAGTAATGAAGGTGATCAACCTTTCATACCTGACTTATACATACAATATGTACAGAGTACAAATTATACATGGCAATCAGCAATGATTAACCATAAGCATATCTGAACAAAACACTCTTAGTAGAGTTAAATAAATACAAACTTGCCTGAACCGTTGATTACCGCAACACAATTTATAACGCTTTATCCGAAGACCTAATATTAGTAATATTGATCTCCAATTTTAGAATAATATCATCACAATATAATACTATTATATATATAAGCATAGAATAACCTAACCACATAACACGTAACCCTATTAGTCTATAACACACATAAGATTCGGTATCAAGTCAAACTATTTAAGTCCGAGTTGAAACCGACACAATTCTAACATCCCGGCGGTCTAGTCGGACTTTTATCGAGTCTAAGTTCAATTAAACTCTGACCTAACACTTAACAATTATCTCAGATAATTTTATTTTCAGTCAAAATATTTTTCACAGACTTGTAATAATTTTTAAATAATTATTATTATTTATCGTAAATTTTTAATCATTAAACTCGTATTTAAATGAATTAAATACCACATAATTCTTTTATCTTCAATATTTATTATTATCAAATATTAATGAAATACATCTCATAATATTATAATATATTTATAATATATAAAAGTATTTTTAATATCTTAAAATCATTTAAATATGATTTTTAAACACTTAAATGCATTACCCGATAATTGCTATTAATGTTAAAATATTAATATTTTAATGACAAAATATCAAAAGTTATATTTTATAACTTCAAATATTTTTCTAACCCTTAAATCATTTTTATATGATTTATAAATCATAAATTATATTTTTCCTTAATTTATTTAATATAGTTATTAAATAAACTAATTATCATTAATATTGATTAATTAATGAAATTCATCCTAAAATATTAAAAGTCATTGAAAATAACTTAAAATATTTTCTTTTACCATAATATAATTTTTCATGATTTTTCATGAATTAAAACCATTTTTAAATAATTTATTTAATATTATAATTAAATAAATTAAATAACATTTATATTCCAAAAAAATTAAATTTTTATGAAATATACTCAAAATAATTAAAAACTATTTTTCAAAATTTAAAATAATTTTTTGGAATTTATTTAGTATTTTTAATAATTAAATTTTATTTTTTTCTATCTTTAATTAATTTCCGGAAAATCAGAAAATAAAATAAATAGAAAACCGTCGCTAAAGGTAGCTTTGCTGACACAACCGTCACTGAAAGTGTTCTTCAGCTGTTGTTGAGTGTTCATGTCAGTCACCAAGATTGCTACTTTGACCGATTTTTAAACTATGTTCTTGTTTATTTCTGGGTTGGAAATAATGCTAAAGTTATAGTACGTATATAATAGTATGTGTTCAAATAAAATAGGTCATACAACATTACACTTAGAAGATCTGAGCCTTCAAAATATCTGACAACGCTGTTCTTCATTTTCTGGGTTTTCCAGAAAATAAAGAACAGTCGAGGTACTAGTTTTCGATCCTTATAACGTGAATCTTGTAATTTGTTTTGGTGAACCATTGGTTCAATATTGTAGATCACATGTCAGGGTACATTACTATAGCAACCGAGCATCATAACAACAATAATTCGATGATCCAATTCGTGCACTTGGATGTTATGGATCCATGATCCAACAACCCAGATCACTCAAAAATACCTTATTACACATATCTAATCCATCAATTACAACATCTAACATAAAATCAAGAGATTTCGAAAATTAGGGTTCTTACCATTTTGAAGCTTTGATCTTTAATTCTGACTTTGATGATCATATCTTGGTGTTTTGTTACATGATCTTGGCTTGTTTTCTCACACTCTCTCACTCTAAGATCCAAAAATATAGAGAGAGAATGGACTTGGACAAAATAAAATGGAAAGTGAGACTTTCTCTTACTTTATTTGGTTTTAATCTTTGATTCAATGCATGGAGCTGATATAGCTGTTGATTGTTGGACAATAAGTCATAAGCTAGGGCTAGGAGTGGTTCACTAACCACACTAGAACAAGTCTTGCAAGTTACATCCAATAATGCACTTAAGGGCAATTAAGTCTTTTTCCATTTAATTTTTAATGGTAATTTGGATATTATCCCAAACCCTTAGGGTTTAGGGATTGGTTAGGGTTTGGAACATTATTAGGGTTTAGGGTTTGAAACCTGTAGGGTTTACACATTTAATTTTCTAAAATTTCCGATTTAGGTTTTTAAAAATAGAAAATTAATATTTCTAACCTATAATTAGAATTTTCTAATTATATAAAATTTTCTTAATCATAACTTAAATATTGCTAATTAGGATTAATATTTCCTAATTACAATCGCAAATTAAGCAATTAGGGTCAAAACGGTCATTAGGGTTTATAACCCACGAATTAGGGTTTCTAATAGAAAATTAATTTTTCTAAAATAGAAATTAGATTTTCGTAATTAGATTAATGTTTTCTAATTACTATAACTTGAAAATTAAGATTAATATATCTTAATTAACACTAAAACTATTTAATTAACACTTAAGTTTTTCCCTATTACAAATTAGGGTTCCTAAACCAAAAATTAGGGTTTTCAAAATGTGAAATTAGGGTTTACTAATTAATTAAGCTTTACCCTAATTAATATTATAATTATTTACACTTAAGCAATATAATAATCATTTAAGTTCCCAAATTAGGATTTCATACACCGAATTAGGGTTTCGGATTCCCAGAACTAAAATTAGGGTTTCCAAAACCGGTTTCTAGGGTTTTTTGTTAAACGCTAGGGTTTTTTAACCGAACGTTGACGTTCTTAATATATACTTAGGGTTTGTTGCAGATATCGTTTATCTGGTTAACCCTTGGCCCTTAACCACATACACTACTATAAAATACAAAATAGACAACATTTAAACCACAATGTTTTTATAAAAAACGTTGTGGTATTTTTTTTACAACGTTTTAAAAAAACGTTGTAGATATATATGCAAAAACTTAATCTATTTAAAAGGGCATTTTTTTAGTTTTAACTAGATAACATTTTTTTTTAAAACGTTTTCTATCAAGTAAAACACGGAGCTAAAAAAATAGGTGGTTAAATGAAAACTTAAAACTTTCTTTCGCATTTCTCACCGGGTGTCTTCGTCTCTCATCTCTCTTTTTAGCCTCTTTTCTTTCCATCAAACTCTAGATTTCTAGTAATTCTCAAATCTCTAGATCCATGACAAAGACAAGCAGAGGGCACACCTTTAACACCGATCGACAGTCGGTTCAACGAAGGACAGTGTCTACCTTAGCACATAGAGAAGCTCGACGATTGAACCGGAACCTTTCTAAGCTTGCATCTGATTTCCAAGGACCAACACGCGATTGATATGTAACAACACTACCCGATGCAGCAGGGGAAACCCTCGTCATCTTTTTCAAGGAAGAAAATCGACGTCGCCGGTGATCTTTTGACATTCGAAAGCGGCGACATCGAGTTGAAGAGAGAAAATTCGAGCTCCAAGTCATGGTCGCATAAGTGGATTCATATCATTCCTCTGATTGTGTTGCTCTGCCTTTTCATTCTTTGGTATTACTCCTATCCAGGTATAATTTATTCTTTTACACAATCAAAACCCTATTCTACTAATAATAATTTCATTCTTGTTGTTTTTCATTGATTCTTATATTGTATTTTGTTAATATATGTGTGCAGGTAGTTTTCTACTGAGTAATTTCTTTTGTTATATAAATTGGGAGCTAGATTTTTCTTTTCTTCAAAAATTATTTGTTCTAATTTTTTATTGAGAAATCAGTTAATGTGTAGAGAAGATTTTGATGTCTTAGGACTGGTTTACATGAAGATGATGTGAAATTTGAGTGTTTTTCAAGGATTCTCTTGGTAGAGGATTGCATCCTATGCTGGCAGAGGATTTTCTCTTGATGAGCTCAAGGTGAGTTACTTTGTTAATCCTTGATGCATAGCTTACACAACACAGTACACAAGCTAATTGGTTAAAAAAAGGCAAAAGAAACTTATTAATGTCAAGAATTTGTCGGGCATAATTATTTATTCATCTCATCCTTTAAATTAAAGACCCAAACAGAGCCATTTTTTTCTTCATATGTTGATATGCAGTTTATATAGGCATGATAAGTATCCATTTTTACATTAGTTCTAATAAGATTTATGTATTATGTGCAATCTAATACTCGTTAAAAAAATATTTACAATCATATTACTGAACATGGGTAGGAAGTTCACTCTTAACTAGACTCATGTTGATTCCTAGAATCCTTGGTAGATTGATTTTAAATAATTTTTCAAACCTAATCATTTTAAAATCCACCTATGAAGATGCTAAATCCATAGGCATAACTTGTTAGTATCAAAACTTTGGTAGCCAAATTCCTTTTGTTAATGAACTTTGACTCCATGCTATAAAGAGTTTATAATGAGTTCTATGAATATCAACTGCATTTAGTTCTTTATCAGTTATGTCCATTGGCTCCTTAACAATGGGTTAAGGGTATTTACTGAAATACTAATACGTGTGGCTCAATTGCTATCATGTTCATTGGCAAACCTGAAATGTTAATTTTCATGTTGTCAAGGACCTGTGTGTAAGTTCTCATTTGGTCAAAACAGCAAATTCTAGTTGCTATAAAATTAATAAATTGCTTTCATGTTAATTGTTAAACCTGAAATGTTATTTTTTTCATGCTGGCATGACTTGTTTACAAGTTCTCATTTTGTGAAAAACAATAATTTATTATGTTTAGGATTGTCAAGCATAAAGCTTTTACATATGATTATCTTTTGTGTTTTGTGTGTATGCTTAATAAATTGTGATTTTATATTTACTAGGCTGCAGGTATTCCAAAGAAACTAGCCCCAACCATTGGTATTTCAGTTGATCATCGCCGCAGGAATTGTTAATTGGAGGGTCTGCAGACTAATGTGCAGCGCCTGATGACTTACAAGGCTAAGTTAGTTGTCTTTCCTAGACGTGCTTGGAAGTTCAAGGTTTGTATTGTGTTAGTATATTGTGTTAGTAATGTTGTTAGTCTAACATTGTGTTGAACTCCAATAGATCCTGTATCAACAAGGATTTGTCTTGTTACTGTTTTTGTTCACATAATGAGTTATCTTATGTATCAACAAGGATTCAGCCTATGTTTTTTCTATATATTGTGTTTAAGGAAGAAGTGAATGATGTAGTTTTTAATTTATTTAGGTGTTTGTTGAGGCTACAAAGGAAGGATTTCCTGCATTCTTACTTGCAAAGTTTGACGGCATACTTGGACTTGGTTTTCAGGAAATTTTTGTTGGGAAAGTCACACTAGTGTGGTATTCTGCTTTTATCATCCGGCTTGGAATGATTTCCTTAACATAAATTGATTTGCATTGTAATAACTGCAGGTACAATACGGTAGTCCAAGGTCTTCTTTGCGAGCACATATTCAAGGGAGATCACACTTAAGTTCCTATCACTCCAACTGGTTACTGGGAGGTAAAATGATTCTGAAGTTTTATTTTTCAATAGTCTTAACTATTATTTAGATCCTGATTACCAAATAGATTTAATTCACCATTCTTACAGATTGAGATGGGAGACATTTTCATCGCAAATAATTCAACAGGTGATGCCTTTTCATCTTTTTATTGTTAAAGTAGTATTTGAACTATATATATAACTAACTGTTATATTATTGCACCATACGTTGGCTTTGCAACATTTTGGTTTCTAAATGCCTCAGGGTGACTGTACCAAGTGCAATCATGTAGCTTTGAGCCTTAGTTAAGGTGGAAGTTTACTTGGAATATTGGTTGATGATTTAGTTTCTCCATTAGATTTCTGACTGACTGAAATATTTTTTGTTGTCCTTTTGTTTCTATCCTGCTAATTACAGAAATGGATCCTGACCATCAAGGAACAGTGGATAGCTGTTACAACTTACATCGAACCTCATATGCAGTCATTAACTACAAAATATGTTGAGGTTTATGAGAAATATAAGAGTGCTGTAAGTTCACATATTATTAAAGTACAAAAAGTTTTAGATCCTTATTATCAGGTATATAATTTATATTATTCGATATAGTTGCTCACATGCCCTATTTACTGGCATCCTAAAGTGCACTTGATTTGATGGCGTGAAGTTAAGAAAGTTAGCAAGCCATACATTGACCAAATCCATGTTATGTCAAGAAAATAAATTGCTTACTTACAGGGTTTTAAAATTTCAAATATTGTTATCTTATACTCTAAATCTTGTTTATTTGATAATGGTGTGGTGCAGTTATTTACTGCCTGAAAGTTAGTTTTTGACACAGATCTTTAGGTGGATTGTAATAGATACCATTCTTATGAAAGGATAAGATAAAAAGACTGATATTTAGCTTTCTAATGATGACTTTAATGTGTGTGTGTGTATGATTTTTCTTTATAAGCTGAGCATGTTATCTGATATAGAGATGAGGAGCATTATGAACATATTTGATATTTTACAATAAGAAACCATAAAGACAGAATAATGGCAGGATGTAATTTTATCTCTCACAGTATTGCAGGATCATTTTCTCGATCTGCTGTGAATTACAATGTTGGAGCACAAACAGCGGTTTCAATCTTTATTCCCTTTCCTGATGTGTTCTTTCCTTCTAATCTTTATTTTCTGCCAGAGGCCCCAGATATCTCTAAATGCAGTTACTTTAATAACTGATGGCTTGAAAAGATTGTACATTGAAAAGTGGCTTACCGTTTCAATGATTTTGCATTTCCCTTATTGGTGAGTAGACAGGAAAATAGAAATATTTTGAGTTTGTGTTGGGCATGAAGTTTTCATGAATCTTTATATATTAGTATTATATTTTGCATATAATACTAATTTATAATAGTGCTACAATCTTACAATATCTACTCTTAACATTTTAATTTTTTGGGTACAGGAGCTCACATTGGACCAGAGCCAACTTATGGAAATGAGAAAAAGAATTCATGCAGTCAGAGTGTTTTTTCTTTTAGCTATTTCTTATTGTTAGATTATTTGTCGTCAATCAGAGTGTTTTTTCTTTTAGCTATTTCTTATTGTTAGATTATTTGATATATCATGCAATCTGATATTTCACTTGTCGTAATCTTGTACTCAGTCTGGACCTGATGAAAGGAGTATACCTGAGAACACAATAGCTGTTCATGCTGATATGCCATTTAGTGGTCTGACAACTTTTGGTGGAGCATTTTTATCAAAATTTGAGAGTTCCCAAATTTGAAATTTTTTTGAGGTGAATGTATTTTTTGCATTCAAACTATTATTTACCCTTTTCCGTATTGATATGATCTGATTGTTCTAATCTTGTTGATCCTTAGACTAGCTGTCACACCTATGTATTATAGATGTGAATTACTAATATATACATGTTTTGTGCTCTGGGTGTGTGGCTTAGCCCTTTGCTTTCTTAATTTTTAATTTTTTTGTTCTCAGTGATGATATTTTGGTTTGATAACCATTAATTTGCAATTATCTATCTGCGTCCCCTTCCTTGTGTACCAGTATTTTGCAGCTGTTAATTATCTGTTACCATGAAAGGCTAATTGGCCCAAGGAATACATTGAATCTCATTGAAAGCAACAATATTAGTTAGGAAACATTACTCATCTCAAGTGCTTCAACATGAGGTGGAGTCATTTCGAATGCATCCATCCTTAATGTTAATACCAATGCATCTATACGCTCCTGATTGCCGCACCTGATTTAAAACAAACTTGATGAATTACATTTAATTTTACCTTTGATTTGATGTAGTGTGTTTCAACTGATTGAGCAAAATTTTTGTTCCATATCTATAGTTTCATGGCTTAATAAACTCTTTATTCCTCTATTTCTCAATGTGTGCTGGTGCATTGTCTTAGTGGTGACGTGAGTAGTAATGTTTATGTGCAGGGTGGGCTTCTTTTGGAATTTTGAGCTAGCTGCTTACTTGAGCAGGTAGTGGTATAGAAATTCCTGCACATGGAGTTTATGGAAAAATATGTTTAGGAAAGTGACTATAACATGTTATCAGAGTGTGCATATCCTTGGTATGGGTTTAGTTTTTTTGGGTATATAATCTGTTAAAGAAAATTTCTGCTGTGGTCTATACAAGTTCTCAGATTGTCTTGTGCTTGACTGCCTAAAATCTTGCCATGTTGATACAACCCCAGATTACCTTTGTTTACTAAACTAGGCTACAAAGCAAAAAAAACCTATTTTAATTCTTTGTTATGTTATTGCAGATAGTGGAAGAATCTCTTATGAGTGTTAATCTTTTCAATGGAGGAGTTGCTGACAAGCAGGCTGGAAAGTACAGTGGAGGTATGAAGAGGAGGTTCAGTGTTGCCATATCACTAATTGAAGAGGAGGTTCAGTGTTGCCATATCACTAATTTAGTTTCACTTGTATTTTTTAATTCATGTTATTTCATAATCAATGCTTGAGACATTTGAAACTGTAAACAAATGGTATTATTGGGATGTATTTTGAATGGTTGATATATTTTGTTTTTAAATTTAAATGAGAATTTAGACCTTTTAGTTATATATCATGGCATTGCAGGTGCATCGGTAATATAGGTGAACCACAATATTTTTTTTTCTTTTTCTACAACATTTTAAAAATGTTGTATAAATTGGTTAAAAACGTTGTCTGATATACTAAACTACAACGTTTTTATTCAGAAAACGTTGTGGAGTCATACCTACTATAACGTTTTTAAGCATCTGTTAATTTTTGAAAAACAAATCTACAACGTTTTTTTCCTAAAAAAAGTTGTGTATTGTGCTTAACTACAACGTTTTTAAAACGTTGTGTAAGGGTGTCAAATAGATGACACCCTTAACCACGACGTTTTTCTGACTGAAACCAAAACTTTTTTTCCGCATTGTCTATTTACTATTTTCTAGTAGTGATATTGTACGCATATACACAAAACATATTTACGTTTTCCTTATTCCTGAATAATTCACCTAAATCCTTCACAGAATTTTGAAATCCTCAAAATTCATTCTTAAAAATATTAAATGCATGCACTAATTTTCTATCTAGGTTCTAATTTTGAACCTTAAATCAATTAATAAAATTTTTAAAAATATTAAAATTCTCGGGTTGTCACATAGATCGACTAATCATCTGGTTCGGAACTGTCCGAAGAGAAATACGGAAAAGGAAAGTGGCAACAAGGGACCTGGTAGCAAAATCTAGGCAATTCGAGGACCTGAACATCTAGGAAGGCCAATGACCCGTGCATTCAACATGACGGTGCAAGATGCAGTGGCTGCCCAGAAGGTAGCGGCAGGTAACAATTTCGCTTAGAAATTTAATTACGTGAGTAATATTAAGTTAGATATTACTGTGAATTGTTTTCTTTTATAGATCTAAGTCATATATTAGAATAGGGGACATAAATTTATATTGTGTTGATAAGAATGAATTAATGATACAACTCTAAAAGATTGTAGAGAATAAGAAAGCGGTGATTCCGAGGACAGAATCCTTATAAGGAGGGGATAATGTGATAACTCGAGATTTCGAATAATCCGAATTTTTCGAACAAATTTTTTTATTTTAATATTAACATTGATTATCAATTTTGTGACAAGTATTTGTGATACGAGTCTCGAGAAGTAGTCAATTTGAGTATTGACTGAGAACATAAGAGTAGATTTGTGCTTAATAGAGAATAAAAACCCTAACCCTAAGTCCGGGTAAGGATTCGATAGAAAATATAATTAAAATAATTATATTGATGAGTATGTGGTTGTGCTATAGAGAAATTTTGATCAATGATTGATCGTGTAACAACCCGAAGAATTCAGATTGTTCAGAATTTAAGTTTAAAGAATTAATTATTAATAAAAAGAATTTTTATTAATACTATTCTATGGTATGTGTTTATTAATCGTTCTAGAACCTATGATGATTATAAGTCGGGAGGATTCTGGCTACGAGCTCGATTGAATGAGTAAGAATTTTCAAGACTAAAATAAAAAAAAAATCGGGAACAAAATATTTTTTGGGAAAAAAGACGAAATAGACACTATTCACCCGACGAAACCCTAAGGGTTAGGGTTTGAATTACCTAAGCCTTTTCGAGAGTTTGGTATGTCGAAATGACATTCCATAGAAAGATTTGACGATAATATGTCGTGAAAAGTTAAGTAAGCCGATAAAAGTTTTTCTCGAAAAACGTGCAGAAATCAGACTAAATAAAAATGATGAAAAGTACTGCTATGTACTTTTCACTCGTTTAACTACGTTAGGGTAAAACGTGAAAGAAACCGATTAACATCGAGCTTTCGGACGAAACACGAAAGACAAAATCACGAAACTTCCAAGGGAAGTCTCGTGAATAGTAAGGAGGTGTATTGAGGAGGTGGGAATAGTAAGGAGGTGGAATAGTAAGGAGGTTAAGGGGGCAAAATGACTAAAATACCCATAGCTTTGAAAATCTATAAATAGGAAGCTTGAGCTCATTGTTATGGGATTTTAAAAATCCTCCAACTTGAGAGAGAGAGGTCGAATTGGAGGAAAAGGAAGAGAAAAGGCTAGCCCGTGTACAAACTTTGCCCGACTTGAGAAGATTAAAGAAAAACGGTAATCTAGAACCTATTCTCTTTTAAATTTTCTTTAAGTATCTATGTTTAAAAACATAACTTAATGAGAATAACAAGTAAATAATGTTAGGAATGATTTCATATGGTTGAAATCATTCAGAAAAGATTAAATAAGAATATGAAGTTTAGTTTGTAAATTTCTTAAGGAAATATAAGATTCGTAATGAATTAGAACGATCCGAGTGGATTATATGAATAAGCAAGTGAAATAAGTAAGGAATGATGTTCTATAACATCAAATTCCAATAAAAAGTGAAATTGTAATCCAAAATATCAATTAAAATGAAGAACGAACGAAGAACACGAAGAACACGCGAAGAACACGAAGAACGTTGTTAATGGACAAATTTAAAACTATCGTAGTATGAATGTTGTTGATGGACAAGTTTAAAACCATCACGTATAAGTTAGTTGCTTATTGCTTGGTTAGGAACGGTAGAAACGTTCATAAAGAACGGATTAAAACTTAGCTATAATGAAGTTATGTCAAAAAATTTGTAAAAGACGAACGAGAATTAGAAAGTTAGTAAATGAACCCGATCATGTAGGGTTTCATAAGAATGTTAGAGAATGTAGAAAACGTGGGTCATGGACTTAAGAACGAACAAGTTCTGAGTTCGGATGACCGAATTGCGGACTAGTGAATGAAGAATGTTAAAAACGTAAAACGAACGAAGGGTGAAGATTAAGCTAATCGAATGGCATGTTAACGGATTTAGAACAAAGTTCTTTCCAAGGGGTATTGAAGTACATAAGATAAGGAAGAGAATGGCTTTTGAATGACCTCGTTCTGAGTTATAACGAATAAGTTATGAAATTTCAAAGTAAGCGATTCAAGCTTGTAAAACACTTTGAAATATTTTCTGAGTTTAGGGCTTGGCGCCGCAGCGCCATTCATGCCTTGAAGGGCCACGCCGCAGTGCAAGCTCGGGGTAGAAGGTATTGTTAGTTGGCACCGTGGCACCAGCCATACCTTGTAATGTTGCGCTGCAGCGCCACACCGAGGAGCCAGGTACTGCTAACTCTCGCAGCGGCGCAAGAGGAAAGGAAGAGAGTGGTGCCGCAGCGCCAGTGTAGGGAAAAAGCCAGGGATGAGCTTTTAACTGCTCAGCTCTTGGGGGAAACATAATGGACGATAAAGAATATAATGTCCAATTAATGTAACACTTAATCAAGTGAATTAAACCTGTAGTGAATTGAACAGAAATATTAGACAAGATTAAAAGGCAACGATTTTAGGTACGGGTTACGTAACCGATATCCGGGGACCATAGTCGTGATGAACGAACGTGAGGGATTACTATGATTGTGATTCCTTAGATGTTGAGTGATGAGGGTAATGAATAGCATTTCGATGTTATGTCATGGTAATGAAAGATAAGTGTGAAGCATATAGACGCTGTGAACACAATGATTGTTGCGATGGACGATCAGTCTTAGCATACAACTATCGGTATGGCTTCGACACTAATAACGAGTAATGAATATGAGGTTCATGTAAGGGGTAACGAAAGTATTAAATAAGATACGAATTATCAAGAAAGCCGTAGTGAACGGTAATATGATTAATGAAAGCCGACTGTGAGCCGGATAAGGAATGAATCCTGAGGTATGGCATTTAGTTGTCAGAAAGCCGTAAAGAATAAGAAATTGAATTAACGAACATTAAGTTTAATGGTTCGGATAAGTTAAGATAATTTTAGGTTGTGGTACAATCGTAACCTTTGATGGTTGACATATGGGAGCTGGGATAAATAATTCCTTCAGAGAGCGAAGGTATATACAAAACTGGCAACCGATCTAACTCACTGTGACGGCAGTGTAGATGAGACGGGAACTTGTTTGTTAGTTGTTTGTGGGAAACCACTCAGAGTACCATATTGACTACTAGAAGAGAAGCGATATGTGCTGAGTCGTAAAGAAGTTATAAGAAGAAGATAAGAATATAAATCATACAAGATGATGAACGTTTTGAGTAAGACATCTCCGTATGTCATGAAGCCGTAAACTGGTAAAGAAAGTTAGTCGCGTAAACTTATATTGCAAGAACGCGAACCATAAGAAGTAGAGTTAAGTAAACCAATGTGTAAGTTCAATATATGACTAATTGGTGTTTATGTTTTCTCCTTATGTGTTATATAGGAATTGGAATGAGCAGTTCAGCGTAAGTTGTAGCTGTGTGTTAGGCAAGTTTCTGAACTTCATTCATATTCTAAATGAATGCTGGTTTATTAAACTTCTTAGATGTTGAATTTGAGAAGTTCTGTCTATGTGCGAATTTGTGATATTTGTACAAGGTGGTAACATGTATGAGGCCTTGAGCCACAATTTGAACACTTCGGTGTTTCTATGATATGAACTTTTTCGTGATTGAGCTGTTCAATACAAGTATGTTCTGTTTATACATGAACCGTTATTGTTAAGTCCGTGCTAATGATTCTAGCCAGACATGATGTGTATGAAAAAGGTAGAGAAATGAAAGTATTTAAAAATGAAAGTGACTGATATTTTAAAATGATAGGAATCGAGACTATTCCTATTATTCAAGTTCCTTCATAATATTTGTTCGGTTATCGAAGTTCTAAAGGAATGTTTAAAGTCTTGAAGTTGGTAGTTCAATTGTTATGACTTGCTAGGCAATTGAATGCTCACACTTGCTTTTAAATGAAAAATATTTTCAGCGAACGAGGTTAGAAGAACTTAAGGATCCCGTAAAGATCAAGCTAACAGTATCCAGATGAAGTGTCATTCAGAGTGTGAATTAGCAAGAAGATCAAGTGAAGACTTGTAATGTAGAAAGATGAAAATGAACGATAGACTAGTTTAATGAACTGTTATGTATCCTTGGTGGCGGATAAAAGTCACTCTTATAAGATGAAATGAATAATGTATTAATCATTATTTGTAATGAAAAAGATTATAAGGTTTCCTGAACTTGGGATTTGAGAGTGTATATTGTTATATTTCGGTATATAATGATGTATGTTGGAGGAATGATGTACTCGTGACGTACGAAATCTAGGTGTGAAGATAGACCGGATTTCGGGGCGTTACAAGTTGGTATCAGAGCTGATAGGTTATAAACCCTAGGTATGAGTACCTAAGACTATAATCATAGAGAGAAGGATAAGAAGATCATCACGTGATCATAGTGAATCGTAGTAACAGATGAGCTGTTAAACGATTGATGATTTATAGCTAATGCTATAAGTGAAGGGCACTACGAAGTAGTACGGGAAGAAGAACTCAAATTGAGTTGTAAAGGTTAGCATACGAATTAAAGAAAATTTGTATTAAGCAGATAGAAAGTAAGAAGTTTTAGGATTTCAATTGAGGACTCATATCAGCAGCTGAGTAGTATGATTCCTTGTATGGGCGGGGAATTTGTACGTGGTTTTAGAACCACTTAGCTTCTTATTTGATATAGTTGTTAAGTTTAACAATTCTTTGTATGGGCGGGGAATTGTCCTTGGTGTAACAACCGCTTAGCTTCCTATATCGATTAGTAGCTGAGTTGACCAATTCTCTGTATGGGCTGGGAATTGTGTTTGGTTCTACAATCACTTAGCTTCTGATAGTGATAATCATTGGAATAGTATGTCGCGCTATCAAGATGTATATAACGAGAAGGTGAATCTTTTCTCATGTATATACTTGATAGGTAGAGAACGATAAGGTAGGTGCGAGTTCTTGAAACTCATACTTATGATAAGTCCGTGACTCATAATAATGTGGTATGTTTTCGAACGTCTCAGCGAATGGACGCCTATGGTCTGACTGGATAGTTCTTAAACTCATATTATTGTGGAAAGTTCCTGAACTCATAATATGTGGTAAGTTGATGGACGGTACTAAGGTATAGGGATGTTTAGACTGAAAATATGTTGTTTCCAGTAGGCCTAGTATGGAAGGTGCTAGAGAAGATTAAGTATTGTCGCAGTAAGAAAATGAATGAAGATGGAGAAATAGGATATTCCAAGTCATCTAGCTATGCTAGATTTCGAAGTTTATTGAACTCGTTCTGATATGTACATTTTGAAAAGGAAAGGATTGGTTCAACTTTTGGAACCAACGTATTTTAAAAGAGCTATTTTTGGTATGTCTGTGCTAATTGCTTCGGCTAGACATAAATTAATTTTAAATATCAAAATGAATTTTATATCATCAGTGGATTTGATGCAAGGATGGTAAAAAGATGGAGTTGTCAATGCAATTGAACCTGGTGTTGGATGTGATCTTAGGATCAACACCCGCTATGGTATGATGTATAATGACGAAGTCACAAACTGACGATGTCCATAACATACTGTGAAAAGTGCGGTATCATGACTCATAAAACGTTTTGATGTATTGCGAAATGAATTTAAAGAAGTAGTCACTGTCAATTGAGTTGACTAGCCGAATGTTTCACGTTAATATCCAATTTATTGGTATGGTCTAAGCTACTTGATTCGTCTAGACAAATGGTATGTCATGTTATAAGAAAATTGAGCTTTCTTTGAGAACTTGTGTCAAACTAAATTGTTTTGGTGCGGAATCTAATGATTAAGTCTGAGGAGAACTTGGAAGAGGTAATTTACTTTCTTGGTGATTGTAAACTGACCGTTAAAGAAGGGCTTACGGTGAAATGATGTTTAACCTAGTAATAGATCATGGTCGATTTGACCCCTCAGCAAAATTATGAAATGTTGTAAAAGGAAATTTTATATTCCTCGTTATTCCTTCTACTTCATTATTCTTGATAGGTTATGGGGGTTAGGATTGAGGGAAAGATAAGAACTCCGTTGAAGGGAAGTTGACAAGAAGGGTAGGCTAAAATTTTGAGGACGAAATTTCTGTCAAGAAGGGGAGAATGTGAGGACTCGGGTAAGGGTGTGGTTTTAAGAAATTTCGAGGATGGAATTTTTATACGGGGGGAAGTGTAACAACCCGGAGAATCCGGATTGTTCAAAATTTAAGTTTAAAGAATTAATTAGTAATAAAAGGAATTTTTATTAACACTATTCTTTGATATGTGTTTATTAATCGTTCTAGAACCTATGATGATAATAAGTTGGGAGGATTTTGGCTACGAGCTAGATTGAACGAGTAAGAATTTTCAAGACGAAAATAAAAAAATTTCGGGAACAAAATATTTTTCGGGGAAAAAGACGAAATAGACACTATTCACCCGACAAAACCCTAAGGGTTAGGGTTTGAATAACCTAAGCCTTTTCGAGAGTTTGGTATGTCAAAATGACATTCCGTCAAAAGATTTGGCGATAATATGTCGTGAAAAGTTAAGTAACCCGATAAAAGTTTATCTCAAAAAACGTGTAGAAATCAGACGAAATAAAAACGACGAAAAGTACTGTTATGTTCTTTTCACTCATTTAACTACGTTAGGGAAAAATGTGAAGGAAAACGCTTAACGTTAAAAAGTGTTTTTTAGTTTTTCAAAAATCCGAAGAATACGTAAAAACTAGTCGGTAAAGGAAAGACGAAATATCCAAAAATATTTGGATTTCGAGAATCGCAGTTTTCGAACTGTCGGACGAAACTCGAAAGACGGAACCACGAAACTTCCAAGGGAAGTCTCGTGAATAGTAAGGAGGTTTACTGAGGAGGTGGGAATAGTATGGAGGTGGAATAGTAAGGCGGTTAAGGGGGGCTGTAACGCCCCGAAATCCGGTCTATTTTCACATCCGGATTCCGTACGTCACTATCCCATTTTCTTCCAAACATACATCATTATATACTAAAATATAATAACATATATTCTAAAATCCCAGGTTCTATAACCACAAAACTTCTTTCCTTACAAATAATGATAATTACATTATTCTTTACATCTTACACGAGTGACTTTCATCCTCCACAAAGGATTCATAACTGTTCATTAAACTAGTCTATAGTTTAATTCTATCATTCTATATTAAAAGTCTTCACTTGCTCTTCCCGCACATTCATATAATGAATGGCACTTCGTCTGAATACCGCTCAGCTTGATCTTTACGGGATCCTTAAGTTCTTTCTAACATCGTTCGCTGAAAATATTTTTCATTTAAAACAAGTGTGAGCATTCAATTGCCCAGCAAGTCATAACAGTTGAACAAACAACTTCAAGAGTGTAAACATTCTTCAGAACTTCAATAACCGAACAAAGGTTATGAAGCATCTTGAATTATAGGAATAGTCTTGATTCCTATCATTTTAAAACATTAGTCACATGCACTTTGAAATTCTTTCATTCTCTACTTTCTTTCATGCACAATCGATCTGGCTAGAATCAATAGAACAAACTTAACAATAACGGTTCAAGTATAAACCGAACATACTTGTATTGAACAGTTCGATCACAAAACAGTTCATCTCATAAAAATACCGAAGTGCTCACATTGTGGCTCAAGGCCTCATACATACTACTATCTTGTACAAATATCGCACATTCACACATAGACAGAACCTCTCAAGTTCAACATCTAAGAAGTTTTAGAAACTAGCATTCATTTAAAATATGAATGAAGTTAGGAAACTTGCCTTACGCATAGCTACAACTTACAGTTTACGCTGAAATGCTTATTCCAAAACCCTATATAACAAATAAGGAAATAACAAGTACACCAATTAGTCATATACTTAACTTACGCATTGGTTTACTTAACTTTACTTCTTAAGGTTCGCGTTCTTGTAATTTAAGCTTACGCGACTAACTTTCATTACCAGATTATGGCTTTATGACATACTAAGATGTCTTACTCATCACGTTCATCATCTTTGATGATTCACATTCTTATATTATTCTTATACTTCTCTAGGACTCAGCACACATTATTTTTCTGCTAGTAGTCCATATGGTACTCTGAGTGGTTTCCCACAAACAACCAACAAATAAGTTCTCGTCTCATCTACACTGCCCACACAGTTAGTTAGATCGGTTGCCAGTTTTGTATATACCTTCGCTCTCTGAAGGAATTGTTTAGCCCAGCTCCCATATGTCAACCATCAAAGGTTACGATTGTACTACAACCTAACTTACCTTAATTTATCCGAACCATTAAACTATAATGTTTGTTAAGTCAACTTCTTACTCCTTATGGCTTTCTGGCAACTAAATGCCATACCTCATGATTCATTCTTTATCGTCTAAGTCATACAATTTTTTGTATACTCGGAACGATCATTCAATGTCAATACTATGAGACCATAGCGTTAAACATTTCATATGAACTTATTCATATCTTACAACGTCTGGTTCCCTTAACTCGGAACATTGTCCAAGTTATACTTATTAACTCGGCTTCTTAACTTTATACGTTATTGTCTTTAATTTAGTTCCTTCACCGTTCACGGTTAATCAACATTCTTTATTACATTACGGTTAAACCATACACAGGGTGTAGGTTCTGCCCGTTTAATACTCGCTTACACTCAACCCTTACGCTGGTTAAAGTGTTCAGCGCTTACTTTTCATTCTATCATTCTCACCCGACTTATATTCGGCTTTCAGTAATCTTATTACCGTTCGTTATGGCTCTCTTGATACCATTCGTATCTTACTTACTACCTTCATCAACGTCTATGTCATACACCCACGGTATACTTAGAACGTTCGTCCAATGCGAATACAATTCACAAGGATCGTTTACGTAATCAACGTTCACGTTGCTCGTCTCTTAATCTCTCATTCAACTTTTACTTAAGGTTTTACTTGCTTTCGATCGTTATCCATCCCATGAACCCCATGTTCATTATTCTTTCTTAATGTCGAAGCCATACCATTCGTTGTATGCTAAGACCGAACGTTCATTGTAACTACGTTGCGTTCATAGCGTCTATACACTTTACATTCATCTCTCAATGCCATGTCATAACATCAAAATGTTATACATTAACATCGTCAACCAACATCTAAGGAATCACAACCATAGCAATCCCTCACGTTCGTTTATCGCGACTACGGTCCCCGGACATCGGTTCCGTAACCCGCATCTACATTCTTTGTCTTCTATTCTCGTTTAATCTTTTCGTTCAACCTTTGCTAAAGGTTTAAAACACTTGACTAAGTGTTACATTACGTGAACTATATGTTCATACTTCTTTCTTGCACATCCCCAAGTATCTGAGAACTAAAAATCTCATTTCTGGGCATTGCTATGCACTGGAGCTGCGGCGCCGTGCCCTTCCTTTCCTCTTGCGCTGTGGATCCACTCTCCAGAAGTGTATGGCCGAGCTCGCGCTGCGGCGCCCCTTCTCGTGCTGCGGCGCCAAGACAAAAACCTAGAAATTTTTTCTAAGTGTTAAGTCAAGTTTGAGATGCTTATTTTACGATCTCATAACTTCTTCGTTATAACTCGGAACGAGGTCGTTTCAAAGCCATTCTCTTCCTTATCTTACGTACTTCGATATGCCTTGGATGAAAGTTCGTTCTGAATCCATTAACATGCCATTCAATTGGCGTAATCTTAACCCTTCGTTCATTTTACGCTTTTAACGTTCTTCATTCGTTCGTCCGTATTTCGGTCATCCGAACTCGGAATTCATTTGTTCTTAAGTCCACGACTCACGTTTTTTACGTTCTCTTACATTCTTATGAAACCCTACACGCTCGGGTTCATTTACTAACTTTCTAATTCTCGTTTGTCTTTTTCGAAATTTTGCCATAACTTCGTTATAGCTCCGTTATAATCCATTCTTCATGAACGTTTCTAACGCTCCTAACCAAGCAAGAAGCAACTAACTTATACACAATGGTTTTAAACTTGTCCATCAACAACGTTTACACTACGATGGTTTTAAATTTGTCCATCAACAATATTATTCGTGTTCTTCGCGTGTTCTTCGCGTTCTTCGTTTTTAATCGATATTTTGGATTACGATTCCACTTTTTCTTCGAATTTGATGTTATAGAACACCATTCCTTACTTAATTCACCTACTCGTTCATAATATTCATTCGGATCGCTCAAAATCCTCACGAATCTTATACTTGCTTAAGAAATTTATAAACTAAATTTCTTATTTTCTCATGATTTCAACCATATGAAATCATTACTAACATCTTTTACTCCTTATTCTCATTAAGTTATGTTTTAAACATATTAAACTTAAAGAAAATAGTAGAAGAAACTAGGGTTCGGATTACCGTTCTTCTTTATTTCTCGTCCGTTAGACAAAGCCGGCGATTTGCTAGCTTTTCTATTTCACGATTACTTTTGATCCGAGCGTTCATGATCATGCTCTTCCTCTTCTCTCCCAACTGAGCTCTCTCTATCTCTCTCAAGGTAGGATTTTCAAAAATCCTAGAAAATGAAATTCTAGGTTTCTATTTATAGAAAACCAAAGCTAAGGGCAAAATAGTCATTCCGCCCCCACCTCCTTAACAACTTAGCCACCAAGTTAACTTGGCCACCACCCTTACTTGGTGGCCATGTGGCCGGCCCACATGCCCATGGGTCACCCCATGGGTTGCCCCAATGGTTCTTACCCATTTGTTTACCCATCGGTTCGATCCGCGATTTCTTTTCTTGGTTTGGGCCTTAACCCTAATTCTTATTGGGCCTAAATTGGGCTTAACTTCACAAATCATTGGGCTTGACATAATCCAAGTCCAATTGGATTCTACGAAAGTCTATGAACACAAAGTCCATTATGACTAATCGTATTCTACGCATTCCATTCTCGTATGCTTGTATTGTCTTCGTATATTGTTCGTACGATATTTGTATTATACGTCGTACTAATCTTCGTAATATCCTCGTATAATAACTCGTATCATACTCGTATTTCTCACGCACAATAAACCTAGTTATTATACGTACTCATAACATTCTTGGAACTCACTTTCCCTAACCCATAGGTTTTGAGTCTGCAGGCGAAAACTTCGTTTTTGCCATAACTGAAATATTATTGAATATTCCATAACGTCTTAAGATTTCACGCAATCAAAAACTTCTCGGAATTTCAAAATAAATCTCCGAGCAGAAATGGGTGAATAGTGCATATTTCGTCTTTTTCCCCAAAAAATATTTTATTCCCGAAAAAATTTCATTTTCGTCTTGAAAATTCTTACTCGTTCAATCTAGCTCGTAGCTAGAATCCTCCCGATTAATAATCATTCTAGGTTATAGAACGATTAATAAACACTTAGCACAGAATAGTATTAATAAAAATTTATTTTATTAATAACTAATTCTTTAAACTTAAATACTTGACAATCCGATTTTCCGGGTTGTCACGTGGGCAAAATGACTAAAATACCCCTAGCTTCGAAACTCTATAAATAGGAAGCTTGAGCTCATTGTTATGGGATTGAAGGAGAATGAAGAGGAAAGGCTAGCCCGTGTACAAACTTTGTCCGACTTGAGAAGATTAAAGAAGAACGGTAATCCGAAACCTATTCTCTTTTAAATTTTCTTTAAGTATCTATGTTTAAAAACATAACTTAATGAGAATAACAAGTAAATAATGTTAGGAATGATTTCATATGGTTGAAATCATTCAAAAAAAAGAAATAAGAATTTGAAGTTTAGTTTGTAAATTTCTTAAGTATAAGATTCGTAATGAATTAGAATGATTCTAGTGGATTATATGAATAAGTAGATGGAATAAGTAAGGAATGATGTTCAATAACATCAAATTATAATAAAAAGTGAAATCGTAATCCAAAATATCGATTAAAATGAAGAACGAACGAAGAACGTTGTTAATGGACAAATTTAAAACCATCGTAGTATGATTGTTGTTGATGGACAAGTTTAAAAACATCACATATAAGTTAGTTGCTTATTGCTTGGTTAGGAACGGTAGAAACATTTATGAAGAACAGATTAAAATTTAGCTATAACGAAGTTATTACGAAAATTTCCTAAAAGACGAACGAGAATTAGAAAGTTAGTAAATGACCCCGATCATGTAGGGTGTTATAAGAATGTAAGAGAATGTAGAAAACATGAGTCGTGGACTCAAGAACGAACAAGTTCTGAGTTCGGATGACCGAATTGTGGACGAGTGAGCGAAGAACGTTAAAAATGTAAAACGAACGAAGGGTGAAGATTAAGCCAATCAAATGGCATGTTAACGGATTTAGAACGAAGTTCTGTCTGAGGGGTATCAAAGTACATAGGATAAGGAATTGAATGACTTTGGAATAACCTCGTTCCGAGTTATAACGAATAAGTTACGAAATTTCAAAGTAAGCGATTCAAGCTTGTAAAACACTTAGAAAACTTTTATGAGTTTAGGGCTTGGCGCCGCAGCGCCAGTCATGCCTTGAAGGGCGGCGCCGCAGCGTAAGCTCGGGGGAGATGGTATTATTAGTTGGCGCCGTGGCGCCAACCATGCCTTGTAATGTGGTGCTGCAGCACCAGACCGGGGAGCCATGTACTGCTAACTCGCGCCGCAGCGCGAGAGGAAAGGAAGAGAGTGGCGCCGCAGTGGCAGTGCAGGGAAAAAGCCAGAGATGAGCAGTAAGGGATGATAAAGAACATAATGTCCAATTAATGTAACACTTAATCAAGTGAATTAAACCTGTAGTAAAGGTTGAACGAAAATATTAAACAAGATTAAAAGGCAAAGATTTTAGGTACGGGTTACAGAACCAATATCCGAGGACCGTAGTCACGATGAACGAAAATCAAGGATTGCTATGGTTGTGATTCATTAGACGTTGAGTGATAAGGGTAATGATTAACATTTCGATATTATGTCATGATAATGAAAGATAATTGTGAAGCGTATAGACGCTGTGAACGTAATGATTGTTGCGATGGACGATCAGTCTTAGCGTACAATGATCGGTATGGCTTCGATACTAAGATCGAGTAATGAACATGAGGTTCATGTAAAGGATAACGAAAGTATTAAATAAGATATCACTACTACAAAACAACAAATAGATAACGCAGAAAAAATGTTGTGGTTTCGGTCAGAAAAATGTCGTGGTTTGACACCCTTACACAACGTTTTTAAAACGTTGTAGTTAAGCACAATACACAACGTTTTTTAGGAAAAAAATATTGTAGATTTATTTTCCAAAAATTAGCAGATGCTTAAAAACGTTGTAGAATGTATGGTTCCACAACGTTTTTTGGATAAAAATATTGTTGTTTAGTATATCAGACAACGTTTAGGCACATTTACACAACGTTTTTAAAATGTTGTAGATTTAAAAAAAAAAAAGAAAAAAAAAAGGTTGTGGTTCACCTACATTACCAATGCACCTGCAATATACTAATGCCATGATATATAGCTAAAATGTCTAAATTCTCATTTAAATTTAAAGCCAAAATGTATCAACTATTCAAAATACATCCTAACAATATCATTCATTTACAATTTCAAATTACTACATCCACAAAATATATATCATAGTATCCATATATACATCTCAAATTCCCTTTTCAATATAACCAAATATATACCAATTTGATCCCATGCTTACATAGCTCATAGTTGTAACTAACCAAATATGCTCAAGGGGCATGTCTGGTTTGAAGAATCTAGACCATGATTAGCATTTCGCATACCTGTAATCCATTTCCTGACCAAGGGGAAATAAAGATACAAAGTTTAGAATTTTATTCATAGTAGATTGCTTGAACAAAAAATAGTCTTTAGGCATGCAGACAATTTTGCACCACCAAATTATATCCTAGTGGTCAAAACACCAAAGCCAAGTTTCTAAATATGCTATTATTCGAAATTCAAAAGTTCGGTCGTAAGGTTCCAAATTATATCTTAATGTTTAATTATCAGTAAATAATGTTAAATAAAAGATTTAGTTTACCTTCCAATAATAGTGATGCTTGAATCCATTAGAATTGTCAGCCTTTTTGCAGTTTTCATGAACTCGCTGCAACAAAAACAAGGGGAATATATAAATATATCAATGAAATGTAAAAATTCACTGTAGTAGTCAGAAGACAACATTAGAATCTAGCAGCAAGCTATTTTTGAAGTATAATTTAAGCCAAGACAGAAAAAAATTACTAAAAACGATCCTACAGTCACAAACAAGTACATTTTAGAATATGAATTCCTCATTGCAAAAGCAGGCTCTAACTTGGGTAAATTAAAAAATATCACTAGTTAGAAGTAAAGGAAACCGCTCCTGATAAAATCTGTGATACTGATACACATGACTGCTGCTACCATGTTTTACTATGATAGTGTCTAAAATTTGATACTCATACTTCAGTAATCGAACAACCAATTCTTGATAAGAAAATCTAATAATCTATAAACAACTAATAGAAAAATTATTTATTGTTATTGAAGAAGATAGATAGCAATATTATGTTGCATTACTACTGCTAAAGATGTGAAGAGTCTATTATGTCTTAACTGTAAATGACAGGCTAAGATTAGTGGACTCACTCCCAAGGGTCATCACCATTTTGTTCAGCTATAATTGCACACAAGAGAAGCCCGACTGCATCAACTCCCACACAACTGTATAGGCACATAGTTGCAGTCGAAGCACCAAGGAGAGCAATTGTATCAACAAAGCTTTTCAGCCACAATAAGAAAACTAGGAGCAACAGCAGCATCAGCAGGCCATCATACAACAGCAGCAGGCCAAGTACGTGCAGCAGACTTCAGAGCATACCACAAGCAGCAAAGGCAGACAAATCAGCCAAAACCAGCAGCAAACCAGGCCCTGTCCAAACACCCAAATAAACCTGCTCTGCTGCAGTACAATCACAATTGACCCTACAATGCATGACAAACATCCCAGAACACTCATCCGCTGCAGTTGTTCCTTCAACATAAAATTTGCCAAAATAGTAGTATTTAGATAATCACAAAGGTTAGCTTACAAGTTTATTCAAATCCTTTCTTCAGAATTAATAACATTAAACTATTCTAAATTATTACTTGACAATTATACTCAATGCACCAAGAGGGGTCACTAGAACTGTTGGACCATAAACAGAATCAGAAGAAACTCACCACAAAGCATCTTATCAAGAAACAACATACCATCATTCCATTGAAATACAATAAAACGAGAGTAATTACTATATTCTTATTAAAATCAAAGTATAATCCTTCCCAGGTTCATAAACCGGTTACATCGTTCATTGTTCATAAGGTATAATACATACAAACTTACTAAACTATTACACAATGACTAAGCATCCATCTTAGCTTTGCCCTTATCTTTCTTGGCATTCTCAGTACGTTCACCTTTAACTGCAGTTATATAATTCATGCAAGAAGTGAGCATGACAGCTCAGCAAGTTTAATCAAGGATAACAGGAATACCACATTCGTGAATTATATAACAATTCCAACATAACTGAACAATAGTTATGAAGTATTATGAATCAATAATATCATAACAGTTTATAACAACAATTCCCAATGTATAGACTATATTAGGAATTCTGAACCGGTCAATAGACCATGAATAATAAATTTAAGTTTTCATACTTGAAAAGGAGTCCACAACACTAAGGCCGTTCATCCGTATAACTTACGAGCACTTCTACGTGATCAGCCTATAGTACTCTATGTTGATCAACACTCCATTCATTAAACGTATTTACGTTTAATATTTTTGGCAAACTCGCGTGCCCATCGAAATATCGATGAAAATACTTTTGTTTGTTCATAGACAAACCTTACCTTCACATCCGTACCAATTACTTGGCATAGGATGGCGTTAACATTTCTATATAGAATGATATGGAAAATCATCAATCGATATCTTATGAATAGTCTAGCCGAGTTTAAAATCTGGCATCGACCCTTTCTTTTAAAACAAAGCTTGCAATTCATTCAACGAATCACATAAAATTTGGCTAACATAGAAGTTAGACATGCGTTAAGAAAACTTGCCTTTCAGCGTCTTCAATAACTTACTCGACTGACCACAGCCTTTACAGAATCTACATGATATATTCACCTAGCACACCGTAATTAGCTATCAAACAACTATTCATATTGTTCCTACCAGCTTCTTTCTTTTCTATGTTTTTAACATAATATTTTTATTAAAGTCAACATGACTTATTACCCTTCGTCCCGGTTTACCTCTCTATGGACGTTTTATTAACCGGACTCAACTTCGTTAATAAAGACTACTTCATTCATTTTACATATTTTGTTTACTTACATTAGACTCCTAAGTTTCATATCATAAACCTTAGTATAGATAGTATAGGATTAGTCTTTATACATTCATTGAGTATATAAACTCAACTCCGATTGATCCTTAACCAACTGAAGTCTAAACAATAACTAGGTCAATTTTTTCTTACTGTCAGTGCTACGGCGCGGCACGTTGGCACTGGGGCATGGCACTTGCACAACATGGGCGATGCGGCGCGGCACGTTGGCGCTGGGGCGCGGCACTTGCACAACATGGGCACTGGGGCGTGGCACGTTGGTGCTGGGGCACGAGTTTAGAGAATGCTTGGCCGACTCTGGCGTTGCGGCGCCACCATTTTGTACTGGTTTTGGCGTTGCGGCGCCGAGCCTGTGCACCAGTTGACAAACCAGTTTTGGTTTTCTAACGAAACTCCCGGCTTCCTAATTTGTTCGTTTTACATCCGAGTTGACCCATTCAAATTCCTACAAGTCAGGAATTACATCCTTTACGCGTTCATATAAGAATTCGACACTTTCGAATCCGTTAACTCATAATTCACTATTGAGTTCATTTTATATACGTTCGTAAACGTTAATGAGCGTTCAATGATCGTTTTCTTCATTTGAAGTCGGAATCCGACGATTCTCGAACCCACAACTCTTAATCACCCTATCTCACGTGTTGACATTGAAAACCAACATTTTCAAGTCTCACGACAACTTTTGACTACCCATCCGGAATTTCTACGTTTTCGACGATTAACGTCTAATTCCGTAAAATTCGCCATAACTTCGTTACTAACATTCTCTATGCCAAATCACATGGAATATTCCATGGATTTCATATCTAGCCCATAACCAAACAAGATGCATAACTATCATATTGATGGAGCTCAATCGTTTATCAACAATCGAACCTCAACAATTAATAATTTCATGGTTTAACAACTATATTAAACCTTATTATTTTTGAAAGCTTATAACTTATAGAGATTAAATCTATGGTAAGTCATCTTTACTCCCACATACAAGGCATATACCACCCCTTTGTGACTCTCAATGATAAAGAAAATCAAAGAGATGGATAATGAAGAATAAGAAGTATTACCTCAAGTTCCTTAAGAAAATCTCTTGGAAGAATAATTGTCAAAGCTTCCCAAGTGAAGGACTTATAAGTCTAGCTCTCTTTTCTCTCTCAATATAATCTAGGTTGCCAACTTTGAAACTCTAAAATGCAACAACCTAGCTTCTTATTTATAGGAAATGAAAATGGAGGGCTTAATGGTCAATATACCCCCACCTCCTTACTATACATGTGTGGTCACCAAGTAAAACACTTGGTGACCAAGTCTTATACTTGGAGTCCACCCCAAGGTGGCCGGCCCACCTCCCCTTTATAACATCCCATGGGTTGCCCCATGGGGTGACCCACCGGTTCGACCCATGGTTCGGTTTTAATGAATTGGGCTTAACTAATTAAACATTAGGCCTTGACTTGAACTTAACCCATCATCTCATTGGGCTTAGTCATTCAATTAATCGGCTACTCATAATCCAATACAAATGAATTACTCATTAAGTCATAGCTTAATTCTATAATACGTATCGTATTCTACACGTATGATTCATGTATTCCTTTCGTATACCATAAGTACAATAATCGTATTGTACCTCGTATTTACTTAACGTATTATACATAGGTACTAACTAGCACCACAACTTGTATAACACTTGAATAAAACCTAACGCCATTCCTTCTACGCATATTATTTCCTTCTCGGAAATCAATATACTCAACCCTTAAGTTTTAAGTCCACAGGCGAAAACTTCGTTTTTTCCATAAATGAAATATTATCAGATATTCCATCTCATCAAGATATTCTATCATTACGCGTTTCTCAGAATTTCAAAATAATTCCTCGGACAGAAATGGATGAATAGTATTTTTACGGAAACTTCTTAAAAAAACAATTATTATCGTCTTGGAAATTCCAAACAACTATTTCTACCACGTAGCCAGAATACTAACCACGTTAGCACATTCTAGGTCATAGAACGACCTTCACATAGTTTATTTCACAAAGAATTCAATTAAATTCATTTAATTCACATAATCAAATAAAAATTTAATTGTAATAAAAATTCGATTTTTCTCGGGCGTTACATTCTCTCCCCCTTATAAGGATTTTGTCCCCAAAATCTTAGCTTATAATTACATAAACAAATGAGGAAAATCTTCCTTCATTTTACTTTCGAGCTCTCACGTTGCTTCTTCAACGTTGTGGTTTCTCATAACACCTTCACTGAAGGTATGACCTTATTTCTTAAAACTTGTTCCTTCCTATCAATAATTTGAATTGGATGTTCCTCATAGGACAAGTCCTTCTCTAACTGAATAGATTCATACTCTATCACGTGTTTATAGTCCGGTTTATAAGGACGCAACACTGACACATGAAACACATTATGAACGTGTTCCATTTCTAGAGGTAAACCTACTTCGTAAGCTACCTCCCCTATCCTTTTTAAAATCTCAAAAGGTCCTACAAACCTTGGACTTAACTTTCCTTTCTTTCCAAAACGTATTTTCCCATTCCAAGGTGATACTTTCAGAAAAACAAAAGATCCTACATTGAATTCTCTATTTTCTCTGTGAGGATCTGCATACTTCCTCTGCCGGTCTTGAGCCGCAACTAATCGAGCACGTATTAATTCTACCATGCCCGCCATCTGGTGAACCATCTCTGGTCCCAACATCTGACGTTCACCCACCTCATCCAAACACAATGGAGTTCGGCACTTCCTACCATACAACGCTTCGTAAGGCGGCATGCCTATACTAGCGTGAAAACTCTTGTTGTACGAAAATTCTACTAATGGTAGAAATTCGTCCCAACTCCCTTTCAAATCCATAACGCAAGATCTTAACATATCTTCAAGCGTTTGAATTGTCCGCTCACTCTGACCATCCGTCTAAGGATGATACGCCGTACTTAATCTTAACTGCATTCCCATTTGTTCTTGCAAACTTCTCCAAAAGTTCGATGTGAATCGTGGATCACGATCTGACACAATCGACACAGGCACTCCATGTCTGGAAATAATTTCCTTGACATACAACTTAGCTAACTGATCTAAGTTATAACTAATTCCTATTGGTAGAAAATGAGCCGATTTCGTTAATCAATCCACTATCACCCAAATAGCATTGTATCCTTTTCTTGTTGTTTGAAGTCCCACCACAAAGTCCATCGTGATGTGCTCCCACTTCCACTCTGGAATTTCTAACGGTTGTAACAACCCGCTCGGTCGTTAATGTTCAGCCTTAACTTTTTGACAAGTTAAGCACTTACTAACATATTCTGCTATCTCCCTCTTCATATTCGGCCACCAAAAGTTCCGACGAAGGTCTTGATACATCTTCGTACTACCGGGATGTATCGAGTACCTCGAACTATGGGCCTCCATCATAATTTCTTCCTTTAATTCAGGATCATTAGGAACCCAAATTCTTCTCTCAAAACGAAGTAATCCCTCCTTATCGAGGTTATACTCAGTTTTTTTCTTCTTTTTCTATCTTATTCAATATCTTTTAACACCCCTCATTACTCAGTTGTACTTTCCTAACCCGCTCCACTATGGTAGGTTGGGTTTCCATGGAAAATAACAATTCTACCGATTCCCCCGGCAACTTAACTTCTAGTTCCATTTTTGCCATTGCTGTTACCAACTCATTCTGAGTTGTTAACATTGATAATTTCTCTCTACCCTTTATACTTAGCGCATCCGCTACTACATTTGCTTTTCCCGGATGATATAAAATATCACAATCATAATCTTTTATTAAATTTAGCCACCTTCTCTGTCTCATGTTCAACTCCTTCTGTGTGAAGATATATTTCAGACTTTTGTGGTCCGTGTATATCGCAGATTTCTCACCATAAAGATAATGTCTCCATATCTTTAGGGCAAAAACTATAGCTGCCAATTCCAGGTCATGAGTAGGATAAACCTTCTCATAATCCTTCAATTGGCGTGATGCATACGCAATGACCTTGCCATGCTGCATGAGCATGCAACCCAATCCTTTATGCGAAGAATCGCTATACACTACAAAATTCCCGGTATCGTCTGGTAAGGACAATATCGGTGCCTCACTTATTCTCTTCTTTAATTCTTGAAAGTTGTTCTCACATTTTTCAGTCCACACATACTTCACTAACTTTCTTGTCAGATTGGTTAACGGAGTAGCTAATTTAGAAAAGTCTGGAATGAAACTTCTATAGTACCCTGCTAACCCTAGAAAACTCCGAATCTCAGTCGGCATCTTCCGTTGCTCCCATTCGTTAACTGCTTCTATTTTGGCCGGATCTACGGAAATGCCATCCTTATCAATAACATGTCCTAGAAATTGCACTCTCTCAAGCCAAAATTCACACTTTGTGAATTTCACATACAACTTCTCCTTCCTTAGCGTTTCCAAAACTATTCTTAAATGTTTCGTATGATCTTCTATCGTCTTTGAATAGACTATAATATCAACAATGAACACTACGACAAACTTGTCTAAATATTGTTTGAAAACTCTGTTCATCATATCCATAAATGCGGCTGGCACATTAGTCAACCCAAACGACATCACCAGAAACTCGTAGTGACCATAACGAGTTCTGAATGCGGTCTTAGGTATATATTCCTTCCTCACCTTCAACTGATGATACCCCGTGCGCAAATCTATTTTAGAAAAATACTTTGCCCCTTTCAACTGATCAAATAGATCATCGATCTTGGGCAAAGGGTACCTATTCTTAATCGTTAACTTGTTCAGCTCTCGATAGTCAATACAAAGTCTTAACGACCCATCCTTCTTCTTTACAAACAACATCGGTGCTCCCCAAGGAGACACACTTGGTTGAATGTACTTCCTATCTAACAGTTCTTGTAATTGAACCATTAACTCCTTCATTTCAACTAGCGCCATTCGATATGGTGCCCTTGAAATTGGTTCCGTTTCCGGTAACAAATCAATTATAAATTCTACCTCCCTATCCGGTGGAATACCCGATAATTCCTCCGGAAATACATCCACGAACTCTTGCACAACTGGTATCTGATCCAAGGATGTCCCCACTCTTTGGGTATCCACCACATGGCATATATAACCTACACACCCTTTTCTTAACATCTTCCTAGCTTGTGTCATAGACAGACATCAAGAGTGTCTCGGTGAATTACTATCGAAAAACACTACGTTAGTTTTCTTAGAAAGCCTAAGGTTTACACTTTTCCTATGGCAATCTATAATTGCCTCATGGTTCACCAACCAATCCATACCAAGAATTACATCAAATTCTTTTAGCCTTATCGGTACCAAATCTACCGATAACTTATTTTCCCTAATTTCTACGCAACAGTTCTTATGAATATGTTCAATGGGGATTATCTCCTCGTTTGCTACCTTAACGTCTAAAGGTATAGGTAACTTCTCAGGAATTAACCCTAATCATTTAGCAAATTCACATGCTATAAAAGAACAAGTAGCACCCGAGTCAAATAGCGCATAAGCATTTATCTCATTGACCGGAATGATACCTGCTACCACATCTGTTGATGCAACTGCATCTTGAACAGTCATATTAAACGTACGAGCCGAGGGTCTACCCACTAATGGTGTTGGTCCAGTAATGGCTAATTTACCACTAACAAAACTCTTATTCCCCTCTAAACCCTTCTTTGGGCAATTTCTTGCCATGTGGTCCTTTGACCCACAGACAAAACACCCCTGATTCTTCTTAGGGTTAGGACAATTGGGTGATAAATGTCCCTCCTGCCCACAGTTGTAGCATACTGCTTTCCCCTTTAAATAGACTCCCATGTGAGATTTTCCGCATGTCTTACATGCTTCCGTTCTCCTTTTGGGATCTCCCTGTTTTACCCCGGTATTCCCGGGATTAAAACCCTTCCTCTTTGGCAAATTGCCGCTTCCGCTGGCAACTTCAGCCTTATTACTTCCTTCTATCTTACTCTTAATCTTCTGCTATTTGTGGTACTGAGACAAGGCCTCACCACCACCTTCAGCTATTATCGCCTTCTCCAGAATGGTTTCATAGGAAGCACTCTGGAAAACTGATATTCTACTATAGAGCCAAGGTTTTAAGCCTTGCTCAAATCTGCGCGCCTTCCTTTCCTCCGTATCCACCTGATGTGGAGCAAATCTTGCCAACTCATTAAATTTAGCGGCATATTGGGGAACAGTCATATCCCCCTGCTTAAGTTCTAGAAACATAATTTCCATCCTACCCTGCATGCTAGTAGGGAAATAGTTCTCGAAGAAAACCTTCTTAAACTGTTCCCACGTAATAGCCTCTGTCCTAGCCCCACCCTGGTGAGCTTCCCACCAGTAGTTGGCTTCTCCCTTCATCATGTAAGTCGCAAAAGAAGTCTTTTGCGCCTCACCTACGTTTGTTATCACAAACACCTTTTCAATTTCCCTAATCCATGTTTGGGCTTCTAGTGGATCCGTCGTTCCTCGGAACTCGGGAGGACCCACACTTTTAAAGTCCTTAAAGGTAGTTTTTCTTACTACCCCAGGAGTTACAGGAATCCCACCCCCCACTTGGTTAAATGCAGCCGTTAATAAATTAACGAACTCTTGCATAGGGTTGTTAGGACCCCCTTGATTTTCATTATGAGAGTCGGCCTCTTGGTTCCGTTGTCTCCTTCTTGGCGGCATAATTCTGATTAAATAAATAAAGTTTCGTTATTATCTATTTAATTACTTGGTTATCATTTTAAATTAACAACAACCATTCATACCACACAAGCATGTTAAATAAAAACGTCATTATATTAATATGCTTTCATAGTCAAAACTATTTACATCATGGTCCCTTAGCCAAAAGCTATCATGTACTATCCCGCGATTGCCTTCTACAAAAGTTGGGATTTACAAAAAGACTACCCTTAATTATACAAAAGAGGGTTTTATGTCACTACTTATATACAAAAAGTTATAGCGACCTTCTAACACTGTCGAACGGCATTTTCATATTTCTGATTTGCCAGAATCGACACTATATCTCGACTTATGGTATGTCGAGTCTGCCCGGAGTCAATAGAATAACAAGCAATTTTTAGCTTGAAATCCTCATGAGCGCATTCATGGATGTATGACATCCTAACTATTTTCTGATCTTTCTCAATCAGTTTCTGCTTTAGCTCGAGGGCCTCATCCTTATAGCTATGAGCCTTATAAGTCATAAGCACTTTTTCATCGTGCTCTGACTCAAAGTCTGCCTCTGCAGATTCTTTTGCCTCATATAGGGCAGTTATCTCCTCAATCTGTGCCTCTACCTGAGTACGTAGGTGCACATTCCTATCCAACACTGCTAGATACAGTGCTCTAGTTGCATCCAAAGATGCTGGCTCCAGAGTAGGTAACACCGTATTAATCGATGTCACCTCCATTTCCTCCTCCACATCTAGCAGCTCCTTAAGGTATAATGCTAAACCCATAGTCTCCTCAGAGTATTTCTCCTCAGAGATGTACTCCTCAATATCTGAGTCTTCTATTACAACCATCAGTACCTCCATCACTGGCATTGGTACTACCTCAACTTGGTTAACTGAGTCCTCACTTATCATTTCCATGTTTCTAAATATCAAGCTATCGGTTGACATCTACAAACACATAACACGTTTATTAGTACATAATACACAATAGTATAAGCACAAATCACATTTAATATCTTTAAGATTAATTTTCATCTTTTAATTCTTTCGATACTGAGTTATCTCAATATCTTCTTAATTCAATAGACTTGAATTTCATTTCTCGGACTTTACCTTCCTTACAAGGTTATTAGCCTAAGGTTTCCCCCCCCCTTAAGTTTTATAACCTAAGGCTCTGATACCAACCCGTGACGCCCCCAAATCCGGGTATCTTCCAACCCGACAGATGGTGCTCCACTATACTAACATCAATACCATCATTCCATTGAAATACAACAAAATGAGAGTAATTACTATATTCTTATTAAAATCAATGTATAATCCTTCCTAGGTTCATAAACCGGTTACATCGTTCATTGTTCATAAGGTATAATACATACAAACTTACTAAACTATTACACAATGCCTAAGCATCCATCTTAGCTTTGCCCTTATCTTTCTTGGCATTCTCAGCACGTTCACCTTTAACTGCAGTTATATAATTCACACAAGAAGTAAGTATGACAGCTCAGCAAGTTTAATCAAGGATAACAGGAATACCACATTCGTGAATTATATAACATTTCCAACATAACTGAACAATAGTTATGAAGTATTATGAATCAATAATATCATAACAGTTTATAACATCAATTCCCAATGTATAGAATAGATTAGGAATTCTGAACCGGTCAATAGACCATGAACAGTAAATTTAAGTTTTCATACTTGAAAAGGAGTCCACAGCACTAAGGCCGTTCATCCATATAACTTATGAGCACTTCTAGGTGATCAGCCTATAGTACTCTATGTTGATCAACACTCCATTCATTAAACGTATTTACGTTTAATATTTTTGGCAAACTCGCGTGCCCATCGAAATATCGATGAAAATACTTTTGTTTGTTCATAGACAAACCTTACCTTCACATCCGTACCAATTACTTGGCATAGGATAGCATTAACATTTCTATATAGAATGATATGGAAAATCATCAATCGATATCTTACCCTTTCTTTTAAAATCTGGCATCGACCCTTTCTTTTAAAACAAAGCTTGTAATTCATTCAACGAATCACATAAAATTTGGCTAACATAGAAGTTAGACATGCGTTAAGAAAACTTGCCTTTCAGCGTCTTCAATAACTTACTCGACTGACCACAGCCTTTACAGAATCTACATGATATATTCACATAGCACACCGTAATTAGCTATCAAACAACTATTCATATTGTTCCTACCAGCTTCTTTCTCTTCAATGTTTTTAACATAATATTTTTATTAAAGTAAACATGACTTATTACCCTTCGTCCCGGTTTACCTCTATATGGACGTTTTATTAACCGGACTCAACTTCATTAATAAAGTATTACTTCATTCATTTTACATATTTTGTTTACTTACATTAGACTCCTAAGTTTCATATCATATACCTTAGTATAGATAGTATAGGATTAGTCTTTATACATTCATTGAGTATATAAACTCAACTCCGATTGATCCTTAACCAACTGAAGTCTAAAGCATAATTGGGTCAATTTTTTCTTACTGTCGGCGCTATGGCGCGGCACGTTGGCGCTGGGGCGTGGCACTTGCATAACATGGGCGCTGGGGCGCGGCACGTTGGCACTGGGGCGCGAGTTTACAGAATGCTCGACCGAGTCTGGTGTTGCGGCGCCACCATTTTGTACTGGTTTTGGCGCTGCGGCGCCGAGCCTGTGCACCAGTTGACAAACCAGTTTTGGTTTTCTAACGAAACTCCCGGCTTCCTAATTTGTTCGTTTTACATCCGAATTGACCCATTCGAATTCCTACAAGTCAGGAATTACATCCTTTACGCGTTCATATAAGAATTCGACACTTTCGAATCCGTTAACTCATAATTCACTATTGAGTTCATTTTATATACGTTCGTAAACGTTAATGAGCGTTCAATGCTCGTTTTCTTCGTTTTAAGTCGGAATCCGACGATTCTCGAACCCACGACTCTTAATAACCCTATCTCACGTGTTGACATTGAAAACCAACATTTTCAAGTCTCACGGCAACTTTTGACTACCCATCCGGAATTTCTACGTTTTCGACGATTAACGTCTAATTCCGTAAAATTCGCCATAACTTCGTTACTAACATTCTCTATGCCAAATCACATGGAATATTCAATGGATTTCATATCTAGCCCCTAACCAAACAAGATGCATAACTATCGTATTGATGGAGCTCAATCGTTTATCAACAATCGAACCTCCACAATTAATAATTTCATGGTTTAACAACTATATTAAACCTTATTATTTTTGAAAGCTTATGACTTATAGAGATTAAATCTATGGTAAGTCATCTTTACTCCCTCATACAAGGCATATACCACCCCTTTGTGACTCTCCATGATAAAGAAAATCAAAGAGATGGATAATGAAGAATAAGAAGTATTACCTCAAGTTCCTTAAGAAAATCTCTTGGAAGAATAATTGTCAAAGCTTCCCAAGTGAAGGACTTATAAGTCTAGCTCTCTTTTCTCTCTCAATATAATCTAGGTTGCCAACTTTGAAACTCTAAAATGCAACAACCTAGCTTCTTATTTATAGGAAATGAAAATGGAGGGCTTAATGGTCAATATACCCCCACCTCCTTACTATACATGTGTGGTCACCAAGTAAAACACTTGGTGACCAAGTCTTACACTTGGAGTCCATCCCAAGGTGGCCGGCCCACCTCCCCTTTATAACATCCCATGGGTTGTCCCATGGGTTTTACCCATGGGGTGACCCATCGGTTCGACCCACGGTTCGGTTTTAATGAATTGGGCTTAACTAATTAAACATTGGGCCTTGACTTGGACTTAACCCATCATCTCATTGGGCTTAGTCATTCAATTAATTGGCTACTCATAATCCAATACAAATGAATTACTCATTAAGTCATAACTTAATTCTATAATACGTATCGTATTCTACACGTATGATTCACGTATTCCTTTCGTATACCATAAGTACAATAATCGTATTGTACCTCGTATTTACTTAACGTATTATACATAGGTACTAACTAGCACCACAACTTGTATAACACTTGAATAAAACCTAACGCCATTCCTTCTACGCATATTATTTCCTTCTCGGAAATCAATATACTCAACCCTTAAGTTTTAAGTCCACAGGCGAAAACTTCGTTTTTGCCATAAATGAAATATTATCAGATATTCCATCTCATCAAGATATTCTATCATTACGCGTTTCTCAGAATTTCAAAATAATTCCTCGGACAGAAATGGATGAATAGTATTTTTACGGAAACTTCTTAAAAAAACAATTATTATCGTCTTGGAAATTCCAAACAACTATTTCTATCACGTAGCCAGAATACTAACCACGTTAGCACATTCTAGGTCATAGAACGACCTTCACATAGTTTATTTCACAAAGAATTCAATTAAATTCATTTAATTCACATAATCAAATAAAAATTTAATTGTAATAAAAATTCGATTTTTCTCGGGCGTTACAAAGGCAGCATTTACAGAGAAGAACATAGATTTGCAAAAATATATATGGCACCTAAACTAGATTGAATTTTCTATAAACAATAGAGAACCTTTTGGAATATAACTTGAAATTGATATAGAAATAATTTTAATCAAGAAATTGACAGGAAATGATGCGATAGGTCTGTAGGTAAGTGCACTTAGACTAGACAACTGACTTCTTCTTCGAAAATAAGAAGAAACATATGCTATTGAATACGAATATTCACCTGTGACTTGTACAACTTTTTTTTATAAATAGTGTAAACACAAAGCTGATGGCTACTAGATAATCCCTCCAGCACCCACCAAAATATCTAGTTAATAGTATAATTCTTTAGTCACATTTGTATGCAGCATTAGAGCGTATATTAGTATACTATAGTAAAAGCATAAATTTAGTTCTTATGACGTTACACAAGTGTCACCCACTACAAATAAAGATGATAATAGAGCCCACAGCTAGCAAAACTAAGGAACATTCTAATTTCTAAAGCACTATTGGTTTGTAGAAATTGATAATGGAATTCATAAATTTTACAAACCTCATGGTCCAAGTCAATTACAACCCCCAATTCCTCCAATACATCTGCACTTCCACAAGCAAAAGAACATATTGGAAGCTAATTTTTTAGTTACTCATCGATTGGGTCATGTTTGTGTTGAGGTTTTCCACACCTACTATAAACAGATCGACTCAGGCTCCGTACCGGTTTAAACAACATAATGAAGCACAAAATATAAATAGAAGGGACGAAACAGATGGACTGATTAGTACCTTAGTAGAAAATTATTATTCAGTTAACTATTAGAAAAAATAACAGACCTTTCCGGTGTGTTCAGTATATTCATGTGCTGCCATTTACTAGTACAAGTTTGTACATCTATAGAAATCCTTTAAGGATTCTCCAGACTTAATTAAAATATATAGGAGCAAACAATTATTTAAACTAGTGAAAAAAAAATGACTCAAACTGAACTTAGTGGTACAAGTATTTAAATGCAAATATACTAATAATCAGTATATGCAAGCAAGATTTGTTCATTTATATAGTGCACAAATGATGTAACATCACTTATAACTGATTAAATAATCAAAAATCCAGAAGCATATATAGGAATATTAGGAGTACCATTGGTGTCCTCTGTGCATCAGAAAGGCCAAGACTGACTCTGATTTGCTCAATTCTAGTTCGCTTTTCCTTCATTCGAAGGTTCTTAGCATTGAGACTACTGGAGTTAGGGAACCTGAACTCCTGAGCAAGATTACAAAATTTTAGAGAGCACAAGTTCCAACTTTTCGTCAATAACAAATGCAAGACTTAATGAAGACAAATTATGGAACTATAAAAACCTTTAATTATCGTATTATAGAGGAAAACTCATACAACCCCTAGAAAACAAATACTTTTTCTAACCGTTTAATTATAAGCTTTTAATTGCTATGTAGTTCTTAGTTAGCAAAGTTTAAGTTGTACATCTCGGTGTTCCTTTTAGAAAACACTCTATTGGGCTATCTAAGCTGCAAGAAAAAGGAAAACATTATACTGTTTTTTTATTCTCCTACTCAAATTTTCTCATTTTACTATAAGGATATATGTTGCCCCCTTAAACATGCTCATTGTTTGAACAAACAGTTGCATATACACAACGTGTACGCCAATATTGACATATTGGCAGAGATGCAAAAGAAAAAAAATTGATTAGTTCAACATATGTATATATAGAGTGAAGCAAGATTAGCTGCTTTAAAATAGAGAGGAGTGAGTAACTATAATACATAACCAGTTGTAAGAACTGTTTTTCACATCATACATGGTAATAGAAGAAAAAAATAGGAGTATGAGTAGTGAGAAAACATACAATGGTATGAGAATTCTGTGAATCTTTATGTAAAAGGGGAATGAACCTCCCATGACACATGTTAATGCAACATCTTTTCAAGTACCTGAAAAGAAGAAAAAACAACTTTACCACTGCTGTTAATTGACTGACCATACAAATGTCAAAATTTTATTGATATTAATACCAGTGCTAAAGTGAAGTTTGAATTTAGCAATAGAAAAACACAAAAACAAGTGATAATAATCGGCAGAAGACACATAATTATAAAAGTGTGGAAGCTAAAATTTGAGTTAGAGGTACCTGGAGGAGATGAGATTATGTTTTGGAGAAGAAATTGTTGATGCCAAATTCAAATTGAGGCCCAAAATCCTCCTCCTTAAAAACACGTCCTCGTAAGAGAGGGACATGGTTATTTTAATTATCCCGCATATTGTTTCAGGATTCCTCAGACTGGACTAGGAGAAACATCAAGGGTTGTACCTGCTTGAATCTGGCCCGAACCAATAAGACGCCAATGTTTGTCAACCCGCCGGCTCAGTGCAATTTTCTCCCATTTGCTGGTGCATACCGGAGATGTAAGTTATAATTTTGCTAAATCATTCCTTATAGCAAGAACTCGAGAAAGAGAGAGAAAAGGCTGCCTTGTAAATTAGGGCTTGAGCGATGTTACCGACATGCCAGGCAGATCAGTCGGTGCCTTGTAAGTTAGGGCTTGAGCGATGTTACGAAAGATCGGCCAGTGCAGACGTCACTCAAAATCTTCTCCACCTTTTCCAAGTTCAGTAATCAGAACACGACCAAAACTACCTAACGATATAAGAAAACAGAAAGAGAAGGAAACTAAAAAGAGGAAACTGAAGAGAGCAGGAACGAAAGAGAGGAAATTAAAGAGCGAACGAACTAAACTCCGTGTTTTTTAATTTTAAGCGTTCAATTAGAGCTCCGTATTTTTTTAGATAGACAACGTTTTAAAAAAGATGTTATCTAGTTAAAACCAAAAAAAATACTCTTTTAAATAGATAACGTTTTTGCATATATATTTAAAAACATTTTTTTTAAACGTTGTGAAAAAAAAATACCACAACGTTTTTATAAAAAAACGTTGTGGTTTAAGTGTTGTCTATTTAGTATTTTGTAGTAGGGTATGAATTATCAAGAAAGTCGTAGTGAATGGTAATAAAATTAATGAAAGCTAAATGTGAGTCGGATAAGGAATGAATCCTGAGGTATGGCATTTAGTAGTCAGAAAGCCGTAAAGAATAAGAAATTGATTTAACGAATATTGAGTTTAATGGTTCGGATAAGTTAAGATAAGTTTAGGTTGTGGTACAATCGTAACCTTTGATGGTTGTCATATGGGAGCTAGGCTAAACAATTCCTTCAGAGACCGAAGGTATATACAAAATTGGCAACCAATTTAACTCACTCTGATGGCAGTGTAGATGAGACGGGAACTTGTTTGTTGGTTGTTTGTGGAAAACCACTCAGAGTACTATATGGACTACTAGCAGAGAAGCGATGTGTGCTGAGTCCTAAAGAAGTTATAAGAAGAAGATAAGAATATAAATCATCTAAGATGATGAAAATTTTGAGTAAGACATCTCCGTATGTCATGAAGCCGTAAACAAGTAAAGGAAATTAGTGTTTATGACTAATTGGTGTTTATGTTTTCTCCTTATGTGTTATATAGGAATTGGAATGAGCAGTTTAGCATAAGTTGTAGCTGTGCGTAAGGCAAGTTTCCTAACATCATTCATATTCTAAATGAATGCTAGTTTCTTAAACTTCTCAGATGTTGAACTTGAGAAGTTCTGTCCATGTGCGAATGTGTGATATTTATACAAGGTGGTAGCATGTATGATGCCTTGAGCCACAATTTGAACACTTCGGTGTTTCTATGATATGAACTATTCCGTGATTGAGCTGCTCAATACAAGTATGTTCTGTTTATACATGAATTGTTATTATTAAGTCTGTGCTAATGATTCTAGCCAGACAGGATGTGTATGAAAAAGGTAGAGAAATGAAAGTATTTAAAAATGAAAGTGACTGATTTTTTAAAATGATAGGAATCGAGACTATTCCTATTATTCAAGCTGCTTCATAACCTTTGTTCGGTTATCGAAGTTCTAAATGAATGTTTAAACTCTTGAAGTTATTTGTTCAACTGTTATAACTTGCTGGGCAATTGAATGCTCACACTTGCTTTTAAATGAAAAACATTTTCAGCGAACGAGGTTAGAAGAATTTAAGGATCCCGTAAAGATCAAGCTGACAGTATCCAGATGAAGTGTCATTCAGAATGTGAATGAGCGAGAAGATCAAGTGAAGACTTGTAATGTAGAAAGATGAAAATGAACGATATACTAGTTTAATGAAATGTTATGAATCCTTGGTGGCGGATAAAAATCACTCTTGTAAGATGAAATGAATAATGTATTGATCATTATTTGTAATAAAAGAGATTATTAGGTTTCCAGAACCTGGGATTTGAGAGTGTATATTGTTATATTTAGGTATATAATGATGTATATTGGAGGAATGACGTACTCGTGACGTAAGGAATCCGGGTGTGAAGATAGACCAGATTTCAGGGTGTTACAGATCGGGTAAGGTATAAATATTAGTAAACTCTAATAAGGGATTAGAAACCCTAATCTCGAGATTAGAAACCCTAACGCATAGTTAGGAACCCTAGTCGAACGTCAGGAAACCCTAATTTTAAATTCGAGAACCCTAACCCATAATTAGGAAACCCTAATCCTAATTAGTAAGCCCTAAAGTGATTAGTAAACTTTAATGTGTTCAGTAACCTTTAATATAAGTATGAAACACTAATTATATTTTTGAAATCTTAATTTTCTATTTTTAAAACCCTAATTAGAAAATATGAGAAAGTAATGTTGTAAAATCCAAGGATTAAAACCATAGGGTTAAAACCTAAGGGTTGAGTCAATTGTCTAGATTACCATTAAAATTGCATGTCCAATGTCCAAAATACCCTTTACTTAGATTTTAAGTAAAGAGATTTGCAAGACTTAAGGAGTCATCACTTAAGGATTATCCCATGTGCTGGAAATCAGCTCAAATCTTATCCAAATGGACACCATGCATGCTTGTATACATTACATCTAAAGATTATAAGAGATAAGAGAGAGAAAGTTACTAAAGTTTGCTTATCTGCTATCTTACTCTCAACAAACTCTCTCTCTCTATCACCAAACCTCAGAATTTGATAAGTAATTCAGTCCCTAGAACACCCCCTAGATTACCAAGAACAGATTTGGAGAGTTAAGATCAAAGCATATTCAAGAGAAGGTATAACCCTAACTCACTATTTGATCTTGTATGCCAAGAAAATATTTGTGTTTTTATGTTTAGATTTGTGCTAAGGGATGTTTTACGATGATCTATCATAGATCCATAAAATCAATGTGGGTAAAAATGATGTTTTTTCAAAACTGCTCAAGAACATTATTTGTGGTATGACAAGCTAATGTCAGGAGCCATAGATTCTTGTCTGGATATGATTTTTGTTGTTTTAAAGTTTTAATCTGAAGCTTGTCATGTGGTATTTGATCTGGAAGTAGAATCACAACCATCCCATGTGCAGATCGTAAGTTATTAACTGTCAAAATTCGTTGACCGAGATTGACCGGGTGATTTCTGGGTAACCCATAAATCCTAAACCCGTGACTGAGAAGCTTTTTAATCGCCTTGATCTGTCAGGTTTTAAGCGATTTGATATTGTTGTTATATGCATGTTGTAGCCCGTTGTCTAGACTCTAGATCCCTAGCCTTGTGCCTCTTAAACAACAAACAGATCGGATGTAGTGGGTGGTCAAAGTAGTCCATTCGGTAACATTTCCTGTTTTCTGGAAATTCCAGAAAACATAAGAACGAGTTTTCTGACAGCCTTTGACTGAGCTGTATATGGATATTGTGATGTTGTTAGACTGTTCTGTTGTTATATATATGTTCTATGACTTGAGAACAATAGGTTTAAAGCATTAGAACACTTAAGTAATGACCAGATCTTAAAGGAAATCAAGCTAGAATGTAGGCACTGAACTACCTGGGTTTATGGGTTACCCAGAAAACCCAGGAACGCTCTGACAGCGACTTTGGGAGCATAGATCTCATTGTTGTTTTGTTGTATGACCAAGATGATGGTTGGATATTGTAGTGTTACATAAACACTACACGATCACATTTCAAGCTAGCCTATAACACGATTACACTAAGAATCAAGGGCGGTCAAAGTAGACCCCTTGAACACTGACTGTCAGTGTTCTTCAACCTCAAGAATACATACAGTAACAGAAATTGTCGCTATAGCTAATTGCGACGATTTTGAATATTTTTAATTTCTAATTTTCTAGAAATTAATTAAAAATAGAAATAAAATCTAAAAAACTACAAAAATAGTTTAAAAAATTATTTTAAATTATGAAAAATAATTTTTAATTATTTGATATATTTTTCATTAATATTTATGATTATTTGAATATTAATGATATTTAATTAATGTATTAAATAAATTAGAGACAAATGATTTTAATATTATAAAAATCATTTTAAATAAGAATAAGGTGTTTAAAAATATTTTGAGTTATAGAATGTAACTTTTAATATTTTTGAGTAATTTTTATTAATAATTTAATATTAATGATAATAGATTTATGTAATTATTATATTAAATAAATGAATTAAAAATAGTTTTATTGATTTAAAATTCATTTAAAAATGAGAAAATGACTTAAAAGTATTTTAAGTTATAATTAATGCCTTTTAATATTTTTATGATAAATTCATTAATATTCAAACGTTAATGGTGATGATTTAAAAATAATTTTCATTATTTTAAAAATTATTTAAGTAGAATATTGATGATTTAAAAATATTTTAAGTTATTAGTAATAACTTTAATATTTTGACAAATATGTCATTAATATTTTAATATTATTAAATATTAATGATGATGGGATTAATTAGTATTTAAATTATTTAAAAATAATTTCGGTGTTTGAAAAATTATTATAAATTATAATAATTGTTAGGAAATTATTAAAAGCTTTCGAAAAATATTATAAATTATATATGATTTATCTAAAATAATATTGAAGCTTTGAGACCGAGTTTAAGTGACAATAAATATGTAAATTGTCGGATAAGGTGACCAAGACACCGAAATGAGACCGAAGTCCAACCAGACCGAACTAGTTAGATTTGATAAGTGTTTATATAGGTTATAAACACTGATGTGACTATGTGGTATTGTGCCTAGGAGAAATATTGACTGTAAATTATAGTGATACGTGTTATGATATATTATTCTAATTGTGAGACCGATATTGTGATTATAGGTCTTGTGAACGCAGTAAAGTATATTGTGTAGCATTAATCAACGCGGAAGGCAATTTTCCTTAACTCAACCTTGAGTTATTACTTTTCAAATATTATGGTGGTTAACTATTGTTAATTAGACCACATCTGAGAATTATTGTTGATTATTCACAGTTAGTGCATGTTTATCAATTCAAAATGAATTATTGATTTTGAGAATATGATTGGGGAATAACATTGTTATTGGTTATTCATATCCGTAGAAGTTATTATTGATTGTAAATAGTAGAGTTAATTTCTTTCTATTGTGCAATCTCTTAGCTAATTATTCTGGTTAGACGAACATTTGTTAGAACTTGATAGGTTCGAGAAGAGAATTCAACTATTATTGATAGATCGATGCCAATTATTTCAGCTAGATCGAGAAGTGATTAGATATTGAAATCATTGTATTTAGTTGTTATAAATCAAACTTTGATTATAAGACTGAGAAGAACAACCTTTTATATAAGGGAACATTTCTGGTCGTATATCCGGCCTTTGCGCGCGTGTAAGTATTATGCATAATATATGGTATAACGAGTTGGCCGCTCTATGTACTTGTAGAGGAGTATAGTTTAATCTTTATGGTTATCTGATACACCAGGGTATATGAAAGTCCAACCTTTGATAGTTACTCGAGAAGAGAAGTTCAAAATCCAATGGATCGCTCAGCAAAAATCTGGAAAACATTCCACTTTGTTATTACGTAGAATTGATTCTTGATTATTCATTAGAATATCAAAAAAACCTGTGAAAGCGTTGTACTCTTTCATTATCAGATTGTTGTGTTGCATAGAATGCGAGAAGACTTGTTAGCAAATTAAAGATTTCTTCAGCTATTTCAAAGTTTCCCGAACGTTTGTGTTATTCTATCAAAATAGATAGTCTATTTTTATTGATTATTGTACATTCATTGTATATCTTAACTTGCGGGGCAAACTTATTGCTCACCCTTGCTAAATAAAATATTTAAGCTAGGAACGAAGAGGCCAGCGGGTCTAAGAAGAACAAAGGTAAAGGCATAGTGCTGGAGTAGTTTTAATGAACATTAGTAATATGTTGTATTTGTAAACCCTTTTTGTATATCTAAAGTGTATGCTTGTAATATGAAGGTTAGATAACATGGGACGAATGTATTAACTATATCCGTTAATGTGGTGTAAATTTCTACTCATAATTAAATGGGTAGTTTGATGTTACTTATATTGTGGATCGTGAGCACCAAACTCAAGGGGTAAGGTAACCCGGATTTGTGGGGGTCACAATACCCATATACTTCAAACCCTCAAAATGGAAGAATGACATGTTATAATCGAAATCCAACTCGGCTTCAAGAAGTTCAAAATATTAGAAAAGAAGTTCAAGGATATACTTGAGCTTGTAAAGAATGTTGGGTTTTATGAGTGCCTGGAAACTAACACTCCAATCTATACCAAGCTAGTGAAGCAATTCTACTCCAATACAACGATAGATTATAGGCTTCTGTCCATAGAGGTCAAAGGAGTAAGCCTGAAAATAAGGGCATCATACATCAACCAATGTCGTCTAGGGTTTCCTGACCAAGGTCTGATAAACCTTGAGGAAGTTGACATTGAAGAAGGTAAGAAGCTAATGCGTTACCGGAGGAATGTTAATCTGAAAGATATGAAGAAGAAGGAGTTTCCTGAATAGTTTGAATTTATGGATGAGATTACAAGAAAATGCATCTTGTACAAGGACACTGCACATGATACTGTTAGTGATCTGCAATTGAGAGTTATTACTACAATCGTCATGAAGCAGCAAATGAACTTCAGAGCCATTATAATTGATTGGTTGACCAAATGGCTGGAAAAGATTGAGATGAAGAAGTCTATAGATAAACCACTCACAAAGGTTTTTCATGGAAGACTCTTGAGCATTGTACTAAAGAAGAAACTAAAAAGCAAGATAAAGGATGATGAGGGAGAACCACTGAATGTTCATAAAGTGATGTACCCATAGCTGCTTGAAAACTGGAAAAAAAATCCTATGGAAAACAAGAGGCTAATAACTTCTAGCAGCAGCAGCAAGGTCTCGATAAAGAAGAGAGAGGAACAAGAGGTGAAAAGCAAGCCATCTCATATTGATGACTCTATACCTATAGCAGCCACTCTAGCAAATAAGAAATCTAAGAGTGTGAAGAATACAGAGGCTCGACCAAGTAGTCTCTCCACTGACAAAAAGATACATGGTGCAGCAGAAGAAAAAGCATCAACTGCAACAACCCCAAAAAGAAGAATGAGTAACAGATTACTCCAAGGGCCATCCAAGAAGAAAGCAAAGGTGATGGAGAAGTCAGTCCCAGTTCCCCAAGAAAACCTATCTACCAAAGAAGAGAACGTATAGTCAGATGATGAGAAGAGAACTAAAATCCTCAAGAATAAATCCTTAAAGAGCAAGTCATGTAGTAAGAAGAAGTTGAATCTATGAAAGGAATAACTAAATCTGACGGTGAAGAAAAATGTAGATATCCAATGGCTAAAACTCAGAGCAGCAACTCTACTACTGAAGAAAGTTTGAAAGCTGAAACAACTGCATCTCCTACTGTAAAAGTCCCAACAAGTTCATCTGATGATTCAAAAGATGTTGAGTCCAAAGAAGAAGGACACGCCTCTATTGTTGATGAACATCAAGGAAGCTTATCTGATGATACAGAGCCTTCAGATTCTGAAGAAGAAGAAGAGTCGGACTCTCCTATAGCTGACCCACTAAGGAGAAGAAAGAGCAACATACTGCTTGCTAAATCTGTCCCAAAGAAGTAAAGAGAACCCTCTACTGGAATCAATAAATTGAGTGATGATAAGTCTTAATCCAAGGGAGAAGATGCTGAAGAAGGTACTAGTGATGAAAATCAGCATAAAGGATTCACTAAAGAATCAGATGAAAGAATTTAGCATGATTCAAGCTCAGAAGGTGAAGAGATGGAAAAAGATTATAGTTCTACAAATCAGCAATTAGCAGAATCAGGAGATTATCCTTTTCTCTCTCCAGCGAGAGTTAGCAGAAGAATAGTGGTTGAAGTATTTGATGAACCACCAATTGTACCACCAGAAAGATGGATAAACTATGGAAACGAACAACTAAAAGTTGTAAGGATGACAACATAGGATGTGTTTAACAACTGGAACGACGTGGAGTTAGACTACACTACAATTTTGTACAATCTTGATGATCTTCTAATGAGATGGTTCTTTCCATGTATGCCCTGGTTAAAAGCATATACTGAAAGAGATGGAAGTTACTTCAACTGGTGTTACACATAGTTTCCGAACTTGGAGTTGGTGTCTCAAAACTTCCAAAGTGTAAAGAAGTTTGCAACAAAACTGATCAAAGACCAATCTCATTTCAAAATCTATCGACATGATGGCAACCACTACATGCCCTATGACTCTAGAGTGGGTTCAGATGGCAGAAGGGTTTTGACCAAGTATATGATCGTAGAGTTCCTTCACTCTACCACTAAAGATGATCAAGTTCAGGATGAGAAGCCTCCCACTATCAAAGCAAAACTGTCTGATATTCCTTCATCCTCCAACAGTGATTGGCACTCAACAATTTATCAGATTCTCACTGATTTCAAAAATCTATCCAAGAATTAAAATCGTGTCGTCCAATCTGGTGTTCAACAAGAGTCTGCCTAACCAAATGACCAAAATCCTATGGAGCAGGAGTTACTAAAGAAATCTGATGAGTTGATTGAGAAGATTTCTATCATCACTGAAGAGGCAAAGATGTTGTCAGAAGAAGGAGACAATGTGTTTCAAGACAGACTCCAAGCCACTTTGTCTGATATATCTCTCAAAGTCAAAGAGAGATATTAAATCTATTTGAAGGCTATGAACGATCAGAAGAAAGAAGCTCTACGAGTACATAAGGCTAATGAAGAATAAATCTTATCCCTCTCTGACAATATTGACAATTTGAATCAGTCTCTCTCTACAACTTTAGCTGAGCCAACAAGAACTCAAGATTGAGGTTGGTAACTCATCTCACCTCATGGAGCAACTTATGTCAAACGTGGAGCAGCTTTCATAAGTGATTAATGATAAAAAAAGGGGGAGAAAAAGAGACATAGAAAGGGGCACTCAATGAAGAGCCAAAAGATGATGATCCCATGAACACAGAGTCTGAGGGGGAGCCAAAAAAAGAAGAAGAGCATGAATCTGAGAGGGAGCAGAGAAAAGAAATGAAGTCACCATCCTAGGGGGAACATGAGCAAAAAGGTGAGTAGATGAGTAGCTGATCAACAGACGTCCTGAAGACACTCATGGAGCCAAAAAGGTACATCTCTATCTAATTAGGTATGTTCTGGATCCATGATGTAAAGTGTCAGAGTTTATGTAATTTCATATTATTATCAACGACATTCATGTTTATCTGTTTTAGAAATATATTTGCTCACTGTATATAAGATTCATTCATCTCACGCATATGCACTAATTTCTTTTGTTATAATCAAATAGGGGGAGATTGTTAGGAATACGCATGTGAATGATATTCCTATTTATATATGATTTGATTATGATATAGATGAATGAATATGCAAGTATTCTTACTTTGAAAAAAGCTTTAAAGTCCTTTGATAGATAATAGGAACATATGTACAATGACTTAGAATGAATTGATCAAATATGATAGGTTGATCCTACATAAGCAAAACAACTTTGTAAAGTCCTTAAAAAGAAAAGATGTACAAGGACTATAAATGTAGAAAGATCAAGCTTGTTAGGTTGATTTTATAATGTAATAGATAGGCTTGTATGATCATCGAGCACTGCACCAGAAATCGTAGTTTGCTAGGAGAGTCATGGAAAACTCAAGAACTATCAAGGCAGAATTGTAGTCTGCAAGATAGTAGATCTCGGAGTTCGTAGACTATCAGGAGAGACGAGGAATGATCGTAGTGTGTCGAGAAGAACTTCCTCGGAGCCCTAGAATGCTGAGGAAGTCATGTTCAAAATCGTAGAGACAACTTATCTAAGAGCCGAACGAGCATCTGCCGAAGTCAAGTCAAGAATCGTAGATCACACTCGGAGTCGTAGAGTCTACTGATCATATCAGAGGCATAGATCATAGTCGAGTCAGATCAGATGAAGACAACAAGCTTAAGGACAAAAATCGTAGAGTGTCAAGATCTGATCTCGTAGTCGTAGTGTTTGCAGAACCAAAGCTAAATCGTTAAGTGTAGAACTAAGACTTCAACAAAGGTGCTCACAATGCCAAGGTAGAATTATAGAGTAAACACGATTCTCAACAAATAAGCACTCCCAGGATATCCAAAGTACCAAGCCTATGGCCTGAGCTGCAGAGATACATTCCACCTAAAGGAAATAAGAGAGCACTCAACGAATGGCATGCGAGCTAACAGAATAACTAAGCACTAACCCAATCAGCATCCACATTAAGTTGTGAAGCCATTCAAGATGAAGTTTTTCACAAGTTGATTAGAAGAATACTTTAATAAAAGTAACTGACTAAGGAAAGTCAGCAAGTACAGTAACTGTCAAACGAACATAAGACAACGATCTTGGGATTAACCAGGATCGTAGTGTTTGCCAAACAAAGCAGGAACTGATGAAGTATACATATAGATACCGGCTAGCTTATGAAGAACAATGCTAAAGTGATTAAGCATGGGTCAGTCCATTGATGATAAGTGAACGGGAGATCACAAGGAAAAAGCGAGCTGGGCATGCCACAAATCTTATATGTCTTGCTATTCTGAAGTGGTCAGAACAAGAAGTCAATCTATCATTTCTTGAGAGCAATCGAGGCAAACAGAAGTGTTGAAGCACTACACAAGAGAAGGAAGAGGTGTTATACATTGAAGATCCAATGAACACTCTTCAAGATCGTAGTGTTGTCTCAACCTGTCAATGAGCAACATTCAACAAGACACACTACGATCAGGTCTAAGAACATCTGCATCATAATTATAGAGTTTGGTCATCTAAAGATTGAAGCATTGGCAATGGTTTAATCTGAAGATTGATATTCGATTATTGCTAGTTGAGAGCATCGATGCAAAAGGACACCTCCTGACGTTCTAATTGAGATATCAGAAAAGGAGAAATAAAGTTGACTACTTGCCTGACATGAAAAGGTGACAACTCTAAGACGTTAGGTAAGGCAGCATACTGCTATGTCAGTAAAGACAGAAAGGCGTTGTCATGTCACATCAAGCAGTCTGCACCAAATAGCTCGAGATCTACGAAGTAATTCAAATAGCATTCTATGGCTATATTCTAATAGAAAGATTGGGAAGGAGTATATATCAGCTAGAGCTTCAAAGATCAAGAGTTGCTGATATTGCACAATATTTTTGAATTATTAATTCTTACGTAAGAAGGCACTACTCAATAATTGTTACAATAATTACTGTTCAATATTTTATTTTATTGATTTAATAATTGTCATGTTGATATTTTATATTGTTGTTGGTTTAATAATTGTCACTGCACTGTATTTCTCATTATAAGATCAATAATTCATATTATTTGAATAATATTATTAAATAACATTATTAGCAATGTCTAAGGAAGTTCTGTCTAGGAAAGGGGTTTGATCATCTAATTGCGCGCTAGTAAGAAAAAATCCTTATCGAAAAGCCCCATCTTTCATGGGAACGACCTGGTTGTCATATTGTGATTCTGTAATATTATTTGTGAATAATTAATTATTAATTTATATGATAAGAAAATTTTTATTTTTATGTGGATATTAATGAAGGAATTAATGTTGAGATATTTTATTAGTATTTTGTCGGAATGGAGGTATTAAAAATCATCCCTATGTGGATTTCGAACATTTTCTGATTGGAATTTAGAAACACTTTCTCTACAAAGTTGTAGAGAATAAAATTTCATATGGAATGGACACAAAATTTGTACTTTTCTTGTAAAAGGGCTATTTATTATGAATTATTGAAGTTTTAAAAATAAATTTTTTATTAAAAATATGGTGGGCCCCACTTTTAATTGGTGTTAAAAATGTTGAATTTTGGTGGGCCCCACAAGTGGTGGCTGATAATTTGGTCAAGAAGGTGTGCGTAGGAAAATTTTAAAGAATATTAATATTTTATTAAATATTCTTCTTTGGCGTTCTAAGTATTTTTCTGTAAATAGGGTGCTTAGTTAGAATTAAAAATCATACCAGAATCAGAAGTTTTCTCTCTCTATAATATCGAGCGTATTTTGTGAGTATTTAGATTCTTTGAGAGTTGCTATTCAGTACATGTTTCCTTCAGCGGTATATCCGATATTCCAGGTAGAAGTACTATTCTTTTGAGGCAAGGGATGTTATTTTCTTCGTAAATGATATTTTTCTTTCAATATCATTATGTCAAAATATTGGTATGAATTTTATTATGAAAATTTTACCCTTTTTATGTCGAGGTTACTATTCACGTATACGACACTATTCACATATACGACACTATTCACGAATACGACACTATTTACCAGTACTATTCACGAAGTATGATTTTTCTTATGAAACTTATACCTTTTAGTGTCGGAGTTACTATTTACGTATACAACACTATTCATAAATACGACGGTATTTACAGAAAAATGAAATTTTCTCTTATTTGTCCAAGTTGTGTATTATGGTTACTATCTTTGATTGTATCCATGTTTTGATCTTTATTCTTGATATTTTTCTCAGCAATTGATTATTATGGAATATTTTTGAACTTGGATGAACTAAAGTATGAATTCCTAATCTTATCCTTTTATCTCAGTGGATTCATTTCTTTAAGATAATTTTCATTATCATCAGTCTTAAATAGTGACACTTGATGAATATCTTTGGCATGTAGTGCAAAGATGAATGATTACCTGATGAATATCTTTGGCCCGTAGTGCAAAGATGGATGGGTGTTGAGATGAACATGATCAACTGGTGATACATATGCATATCTTTAGCCCGTAGTGCAAAGATGAATATTTGGTTCAAGCTATATATATTAATTGATGTTACAAGGATTAAATATTAATGATGGACTTTTAAATCATAGAAGATAGTAGATTTCATTCTCTACTTAACTCTTCTAATGAATTGTTATTTCTGCTACGAATATTGATCTAAAACTTGTTGTCCATTATATTTTATCTGATTTGTTGAAGGCTAACGATAATTTGTTGTTCATTATCTTAGTTATAGTATTCTTTAGTGGGTTAGTTAAGCTCACCCTGTCGACGTCAGGATTTTTAATTATCCCTTTCCGTTACTTGTTCTTTGGTGTTCTCATTTTAGGTGAGATTTGTTTGAAAAAAATAAGTGAAAAAGGTCCAACATGTATAGTGTTGACGATTGGACTATAAGAGTCGCCAGTTGATTTTTTAACTGGTTGTACCAACACAACCGGGAAAAGGTTTGCACATTAACCCAGTGATGTGACACTGCTAAACGGGTCGGTGAAATCGAGATTCATTAGGGTCCGGGGACTTGACTATGCGGAGGGAAGGTGTTAGGCACCCCCCGACATCCGTGTTACCACGGTGACTGCCTCTTTTGAAGAAACTGTTATCTGAATGTGTGTGTGTGTGGGTCAATGTGTTGTTATTTGGAAGTAGTGCGAGGCCTCGTTCGCACCTATATACACAAGGTTTGAATTTTATATAAAAATTCAATTTTAAGCAAGATATGGCAGTGATGTTTTATAAAAGAGGTTTTTCAAACCCTGATGCTCAATAGTAATTGAGACCTTTTACACTTCCATTTTATTCCGTATTCGGCTGGAGTGATTTTATTTGACAGATACGAAGCATCCGTACGAAAATAATGTACAAAATAATGTCGACTTCCTCGCGGGTATGGAAATCATCTGAGGAAATTCAGACACCGCAGAATAATTTACAAGCTGTATACAACTAAAAATGTCCATCACGGGAACCGAATCTAGATCCAATGGGATGAATCTGTGATCACATGATTCCTAGGCTAACATGATGCCGTAATTGAAATAAAAACATTAAGCAGGTATATATATAAAAGCTATAAATATATATATACAGACATGATCACCAACCACGAAGCACCTCCCTAGGGGATCAGAAATATAAATAAAGCTGTAAAAGCTATCAACCGCCATGGAGGAAACTCCAGGCGGGACAAAATGTACAGAAAGCTGTAAAAATGGTCAACCACCACGAAGTAAACTCCAGGTGGGACGAAATGTATATATATGTATATATATATATATGTATATATATATATATATAAAATCATGTAAACGCACCGGATATAAAATCTAGGCTCATCGGACAAAGTCCAACAACAATTAATATATATAAGTATATATATATATATATATTAAAGTAGTAAACGCACCGGATGTGAAATCCAGGCTCACCGAACAGAGTTCGATAACAGTTCATATGTATAATTATATATATATGAAAGCCATTAAACGCACCAGACATAAGTCTAGGCTCATCGAACAGAGTTCGACACGCAATTCATATATATAAATGTATATATATATATACAAAAGCAATTAAACACTTTAGACCGAAGTCTAGGCTCAATCGAGGCATAACTCGATAATGTTAGTCCATATATATATATATATATATATATATATATATATATATACAAACTAAAAATAAACCTCGGACTGAAGTCTAGGCAAAAGTGTGCAACACGAGTCTCAACGTGTAGAAGGGTGTGTGCAAAGATGAAGAGAAAAACTTTAAAGTGTGAAAGAAGGCTTATAATGGGCTGCCAAAGAAGACTTCAATATCTTTAAAGTGGATAAACACTAGCTTTTGTAAGTATAAAATAAGCTATATGTCAGCTCACAAGTGTTTAAAATGAGAAAGCACTCAGTCTGGGGTGAGTATAGAGCAAATTGGGCAGGGCTTCCTCGCCGTTTTCTCTTCCAAAATGGCCACCCCAAGCCCTCTATTTATTGAGGGTGGAGCTGCAGGTGTACCTACGACTGAGTCGCAGGTAGACCAGAGGCAACCCGGGTTGGCCCGGGTTTTTTGGGTTGGGTAATCTCGAAGTACGTGCACTCAGGCACTGTAATGTCCACTTTGACTTTTAGAAGTGCAATCCAGGCATCTGTTTGAGTTATGCAGGACCTATTTAGGACCGTCGTTGTCGAGAGTTATACGATGGCATGGGATTAGAGTTTGTGCGAAGTCATTGAAGATGGGACGGTGCCTCTGGTCTTCAAGCTTCAACTTTTATCCGTTACCCCACACAATAGTCACTCGGGATTGGTTAGTCTTATAGGATACTATTGCATAGAGATGTTGAGACGACGTGGCGTGGCATCGTGTTGGTCAGATGATGATGTTGCCCCTCACCGGTGTTATTGTCGGATTGGGCTGATAAAGCAGACATTACTAAGCTTCGCTGAGATTGGACTGCTGTAATTTGTTGAAGGTCCTCATTGTCATCTTTGAGGTATGCCTGTCTTCCCGATGTTATCACCGGGCTGATACAGTGTATCTCGTTGTGATCGCCGAGATTGAAGCTAGTTGCATTTATAATAAGCATTTCTGGGGTTATTGCCGAAATTGCATTCCTTGGGGTTATCACCAAGGTTGGTGGCTATTCCCATGATTGGGACTGAGACTGGATACCTCGGGATTATCTCCGAGATTAATTGATCTTCTCCGGTGTGTGTTCCGGTATTGATCTGCATGCCTCAGAGTTATCTCTGAGATTGGAATTGATACTGCCAGATTGCGATCCGGGGTTGATGCTGAACTTCCGGTAGTATCTGGCATGGATATGGATCGTCTTTTAGGGTTCCCTCTTGAAAGACGAATCTGCTTTCCTACACTATTAGTGACAGGTGTACATAAAATTTCGAGTGTCTATAGATGCCCCTCTTTATCTTACTATTGCATGGCGATGCATGGGTAGGATAAAGAATCCTAGACACTTGAAACGTAATAAGACGAACATGGTACTATGGATAGCAGCATGATGCAAATGTACGATGCATGTGCACGGGGTTGTAGCCCAACACGCTAGGGATGATTGCTGGCTCCTTGTTGCTTCAACTGGGGATTGGCAACGATGACCATATTGGATGTGCAATCCAAATCTGTTAGGATGTCAATGTTGGAGTTATCACCAAAGTCCTGTGTCTTTGATTATGACTTGATCCCGAAGATGTACCTCTTATATGTGGGAGATCTATGGGGATGAAGCTTGATCTGCTTGAGGATGTGTATAACATATTCCATCATCAATCCTCCATGATGACAATCTCCTGGTTTGTATCATCAGGACATGTTACGATTCTGTTGGATTTACTGCCAACAGCAAATGCTGTCAGGAATACCCGACCTTCATTGTCGTGTATTTCACCGACATGTCAATCAACGGCTGAAAAATCTTGTGGGATATACTATCAAGGTTGCTTAACCTCCGCTATCGTGTAGATCACCGGAACATTGCGTTGTGACCCCCGCTGGGGATCCGCTGGGGAATACGAGCGGTCGGGTGTGAAAACCTCGAATAGCTTCAGAGCTCTGATAGGTTTAATCGCTATCGGCTGTAATAATGTCAAGGCTACTTGACCTTCATTGATATGTGTGTCAACGAATGAGCGTGAGTTGTAACCCCCGCCGGGGAGTGATGAATATAAACGTATGAAATGATGGAACAACTTTCCATGCTTCGATGGGTTTACTTTCCATCGGTTGAAACAACGTCAAGGCTGCTTGACCTTCATTGATTTGTGCGTCAACGGATGAGCATGCGTTGTAACCCCCGCTGGGGACCTCTTTTGTGAAAAGACTGGGGTGACACCTTACGCTGACGGCATCGGACCTCTGTACGGTATTTACCGAATGTGGTATGCAAAGACTTAAATCATCGGTATAGTAAATCCTGTGTTCGGGCGAATACCAATGGATGAAAAGAAAGCCACAGTTGGATCCAGAAAAACTAAGGTTTTAGGCTATTTTCCTCAATCGCGTACCGTTTTTATCCCTGTTTGGCCTTTTCAGCTTGTAAGAACTCCTTTGTAACTTGAACTAGACCGAGTTGGAGGAATGGGACCCGCATAGGGGTACTGCAGGTGAACCTACTTCAGCCGCAGATGGGCCTGCGGCCAATTGTGGATGATATAATCTTGCAAGTTGGTCTCACAAGTCATTTTCAACTTGCTTCTCATAGAGAAAACCACGAGCCATATTCAGATCTGCTGAGTTCGTACGAGTGTTCTACATTGTCCTAGTAACATATGCCTGTATTTTCTCCCATTTCTGTCTGTTGGATTTTGAGTTATCGCATTAAATGCATCTAAAAACATAGTAGTGATTATGTATGTACAAATGACTAGATAAAAAATATTCAACATAGTAAATGTTAGTATTAAACCACGCTGAACCTAATGATGTGAAAAAATTTGATTTTTGAGACGGTCAAATTGGCACCTTTTTCTGCTATTTTTTTGTCCTATTTGAGGTCCAAAGAGCATAAGGTAGCAAGGCAAAGTACTCCTAGTATTGAGGTTGGCCTTATGCATGATGATTTTAATTTTTAATGCATATATTATGTATATGACTTTGGGGCAGGTGGGCTACTGAATGGCCACCTAGACATGCCTATATGCATGTGGATAGTCCTATTTTCAAAGGAGACTATGGCAAAAAATTTCCAAATGTAGGCATTGGGTAGTCATGCATTTTAACTCTATTATATGTTAAAGTAAATGCATGCATGCATATAGTCATAAAATGCATTCTAGAAAGCTCCAGGTAAGGAAATACCACACCCTTTCTGAGGTGATTTGGAGACTTGTTCTCTAGATACTATGGATTCGGATCAGCCGAGCAGTTCCTATAGGACTACTTATGGCGTACGACGGAGGGCTTCTGAAGTGCCTCGTCCCCGTTCTATCAAATAGCCTCGTCGATTGGTCGAAGTCGTGATACGTCCTGTCCAGGTAAATGTTCCAGACGTTGAGGACGAGGAGGATTATATTTCGATAGAGGATCCCGCTCCTGCTGCACATGTCCCTCGCAGGGAGCTTTCGAGCATTCAGGTGGTGAATCTAGAGCTACTGGTAATTTGGGCAGACATCCATCGATGTATTTGCTTGCTAACGAGGTATGGCGTTAGACTTTTATCTTCCTTCTTTCCTATTGATGAGGATTAAAGGGTTTTGATGTTGATCTGCATTTCATGCAGGTTCCTGGTTTTATACAGCCTCAAGGGAACTGGTTCAGCATTCACTCCATGTATTAGGCACTTCATTCTGACTATAGAGCGGCAGTACATGAGTGGGGATTTGGGGATTTCTTCTCCATCCTTCCCCGTCGTTATCCTTGGGGTTATCTCATGGCATTATCTGAGCGATGGTTTTATCAGACTCAGTCACTCCATCTGCTGGATTACGAGGTAAAGATGACGCCTATGGATTGGTGATTTATCACAGGTATAGAGTTCGGAGGGGAGCCAGTGCCTTGCATGGAAAATATTACCCCTACTGTCGTTAGATCCTTATTGGGAGTTCCGGTGGCGGCGCTCAAAGGTAGGACTGTCCGTTCAGGTCCTTTGAGCGTAGATGCTATGAGCGGGCTATTGAGTGAGCCTATGGCTGATGATGTCAGAATCAGGGATCGCGTTCTCCGGTGATTGTTCCTGATGATCATTCGAGGCTGCTTCATAGCAGATAACTCTTCCACAGTATCTTTCATTTTGATCAGCGCTACACGTGATGTGGACCGTATTGGAGAGTATGATTACGGTTCCTATACATTTGCCTATTTCCTTCGGGGCATGCGTATGCGCTCACAGGATTTGACCGAGGCTTGGCTAGGATTTTACCCATTTCTGCTAGTGAGTATTATTTACCATGTATAGGTTAAGAGTGTTAACTGACAGCAGATGTTTGCCTTTGTGTTGGCAGTTTTGGGTCTATGAGAGGCTTCCATGCTTGCGTCCCGTGAGTGTGTTAGGTTTAGACACCTATCCACGAGGACGACGATGGCATCATTCAATTTTGCCAGAGGTCCCTATAGCTGAGGGATTCACTCATTGCTGTATGCAGCTGGAGTTGCTGACGACCGACACCATCACATGGCTTCCCCATTCTGGGGAACACCTAACCATGGGTTTTGAGGATGGATACCCGACTGGAGTCGAGTATGTGATTTCCACTAGGAGAGTTCCTTTCTTCACAGATGGAGGCTGCGAGCTCTATTTAGGAGAGCATACTATTAGGAGCACCACATGAGAGATTCATATATCGATCTTGCCTCCTGCTAGGCATTCTTAGCTCGTATCACAGTCACCCGCCATTGATATCCTGTTGTTGGGGGTTGACGTTTTTGCATTGTTAGAGGGTTCATGTACTCAGGAGACGTTCCATCGGTGGTGGTCCCCTCGCACTATTGGAGCTCAGTCCCGCGCCTCACAGTTTATGGCGGATATGGTTCCGAGATCCTTGATGATGACGGATTGGATAACTTGTGTCCGAGATCCGACTCATATGACCCAAATTGATAATTTGACCCGGGAGTTGGACCAGGCACACATATTTATCTGGCATTTGGGCAGAGATCCGGCAGAGGCGGCTTCATTTGATCCTTCTAGCACAGGCGATGGCCCCTTAGGTGACCCATTAAGTTTTGTCGCGGCAGATCCTCCTTTATATAGGCCTGATATCCCTGTTGATAGAGATCCAGTGATTCAGGAGGAGTAACATCAGGTGGACAGGATTGATGATGTGGACATCGACACCATTGTCTTCTTCTGATGTGTATTCTCGTTATATCTTTTGATAGGCCTCTGTTAGATATTGGGTGGCTATGCCCCATTCTCGTTATAACTTTTGATAGGCCTTTGTCAGTAGTAGGGCGTCTGTACCCATTTCCATGTATTTGGAGCTGTACATAGATGATGTATTAGATGATGATATACTTTGGAATGTATGCACTATTTTTTTTTCATTCCCTATATCATATTGACATCTATTATCTGTTACACATGTATCATGTTATGCATATATATGTATGTCCAGAGATATTCGGCATTGACCCCTGGACGGTCTTATGACACGGCCCACACAGATGTCTTCTTCGACAGTTAGCCGTATAGATCATACCCCACCATCAGTGGTGGCATCGGGTATGAGATCGTGGTATGATAGCATGTCACCACCAGACATAGTGACTGTAGATCATTTATTGTAGCATAACATGACCTTTTTGACTTTCCAGGTTCCCGTAGGATTTGTGGATGGGATGATAGAGCATTGGCTACCGGATAGGCATGTATTCCGATTCGGCACCCATGAGTTGACTCCTACTCTGGTGGAGTATGCACGTTTAACGATGCTACCTTTAGACAGACCTTGCGTGCATCTGACTTTGGGAGACATGAGCAGACGATTCATAACTCTCACAGGATTGAGGCGCATAGTGGTACAGGATGAGTTGACATCTGGCCACGTGATATCCCAGCGTTTTCTGTACGACAGATTTGGCTCAGAGGATAGCTATTCACTATATTTCGGGGATTTCACCGCATCGGAGGATCATTGGCGTTTTGCCAGAGTTGACGTACTGATGCTATGTGTATTGTCATATGTGTATATGCCGCGGTATATGGATGAGATATATATAGGCGTTGTCATGGTCGTGAGAGCTTTCAGGGAGGGTTGTACCATTGTACCTATGATTGTAGCAGAGACGCTACGGTCGGCATCCTACTGCTGCACTTATCCGACAGGAGTGTTCACTAGGAGTTCAGTCATGCTAAATGTGTGGTTCATGTCACACTTGAGACCGATTGGCACTCTTAGACGGCATGTGTACTGCTTCACCCATGATGTAGCTATGTCATACTCTTTTCAGCCATCAGAGTGTATATATGCTCTGTCCTGGTCCATATTCTTGGTAGATATCAGAGATCCATTCAACAAATTACCGTGTTCGGGGCTTAGCTCACCATACAACTTCATTACGCATGCTCCGGGCATGGACTATCTCCCTCTGGCTGGTTTGAGGGGAGTGACCACTTATCACCCATTGGTCGTGATGTCGCAGTTCGACCAGTTCCAGGATTTTCATCCTTTTGAGGGGGCGACAGGTCAGCATTCAACTTCTCAGTACCTCTCAACAAAGGACCTATCTCGGGTATACGCCTGCTGGGATCAGTGCGAGATAGCGACTTTTTCTGTTAGTCATCCTTGTTATTCCGCAGAGTATTCCGCGTGGATGGAGACCGAGATTTTATAGGTTGCAGCAGTATTTGCAGTACCGGAGCGCGAGTTAGATGATGTAGAGCCCGTAGAGGACATTGATACCTACATCGAGGAACCTACTGCTGGGTTGTCAGCATTTCTTTCGGATTCTCCTAGTACCAGCACTGTTGTGATTCAGCACTCGGCACAGTACTTAGAGTAAAGTCTTCATCTGTTGACCTTTGAGAGAGATCAGATTCGATCTATGATGTCGACTACCCTTCATGGGAGGGAGGCCGCTCTATTGGAGTGAGACGAGGCATTGGCTCGTAGAGATGCCGCCATCGTTGACCGGGATGAGGCTATATCAGCCAGAGATGTAGTGATAGTTGAGCGGGATATCGCCATATCTGCCCGGGATGTAGCCATCACAGATAGTACTGCAGTGAGGTCTCTTACCACTAGCATGATCGCAGAGATGAGCGCATATATTGATGATTATATGGTCACCATGCAGATGGCTACAGATCTGTTGGGTTGTGTGGATATTCTCATACAGGAGACCACAGCTTCACTTCCATCTTCTGATAGGGATGCTAGCTCGCATATACCTGACTTGTAGATGATCTTGTATTTTCCTGCACAGACTAGCTTAGCCATTTTGTCATGTACAGTTTGCATTATGTATATCAAACAACATTATATATATGACAGGGAAATATATTTTTGGATCACTTCCCTTTTAGATATGCTTTGCTACTTGCTTGATAATTTGCCTACTGCTTCAGAGCTTGTGATCTTGATATATTCTGAATTCCTCCTGGGTGGATGGACATTGAGTTATCTCTGGATAGTTCAGAATGAATCATCGATCTGTATGTATCCCTACCATCTCTCGGTGTCTTGGGACTGGTTTCTGTATGGAAATGAGAAGAGGAGTGTGGCTTTCCTCTCTGAGATTGACCGCACCACAGATGGTCGCCAGTACTTCTATTTAGGAGAAGCCTAGTTAATTCCATCTCTTATGGATTGGTGTTGCTCTTCAAGGTATGACCGCAGCTTTGATGGTTGTCGAATCTCCTAGTTGGGAGGAGTTCAGGTAATTCCACCCCTTTGGTCTGAAGCCGAATGAAATGTAGTGGATTGAAGGATAATCCCAGTACCAACTGACAAGGGTTTGTGTTTTGGTAGGATGAGACCGCACCATGAATGGCTGCCTACGTACTCCTATTGAAGAGGAGATCAGGTATGCTTAGTTCGAACCTGGTGTAAGAGGTTCAATGCTGTATGTGGCAGGAATGGTGTATGAATGTTTTTGTTATTTATTTATTTTTTTGTAAGGAAAAGGGTGGAGATGTTTTTGTTGTTTTTGTTTTATTGCGACCGGGCCATATGAAATGGTTGCCTAGGTACTCCTATTGAAGAGGAGATCAGGTCGACTTAGTTCGCCCCTCGGGGCGAGATGAAAAGCGTAATCCTATGTGCAGGTCAGAGTGCGGGGAGGAGAAAGTTTAATCCTATGTTGAGGATAAACTGTAGGTATGAGAAGTTTGATCCCACGTATGCGTAGCCAAACTGCAAACGCAAGAGGTTCAATCCACGGTGGGATGACCTAAGTTGTAGGAACGCAAAGGAGAAAGCCAGGCTGCTGGCTTGAATGGTATGTTTCCCTGAGGGGCAAAGTGTAGAAAAGTTGTTTGTGGTAAAGGTTTAAAGAATCAGAATGAGTGGTGATACGATGGTTCCACACCAGGGTGCTTGCGAATTTCTTCAGACATAGTACCGTTTCACGGCGTCTAAGTTGATGAGTTGCGAAAATTCATCGTCGTCCATTTCTTGCAACCTGAGAGCGCCTCTTATCAATACTTCCTTGACAATAAACGAACCTTCCCAGTCAGGAGTAAATTTTCCCTTAGCCTGATCTTGGTTGTCCAGGATTTTCTTCAAAACCAAGTCATGTTGTCTGAATTGCCGTAGCCGGACTTTTTTTTTTGTAGGATCGGGCGATCCTTTGCTGATATAACTGACCATGGAAGATAGCCGCAATTCGCCTTTCGTCTATTAAAGACAATTGGTGATACCTATCTTGTACCCATTGGTCTTCATCCAACTGAGCGTCTATCAATACTCCGAGGGATTCCATCTAAACTTCTATGGGAAGCACTGCTTCCATCCTATAGGTCAATACGTAAGGGGTTACCCCAGTGAAGGTGCGCATTGAGGTTCTGTAGGCTAACAGAGTCAGAGGCAATCGGTGAGGCCAGTTTTTGTGATTGGTGGACATCTTTTGCATAATCTTCTTGATGTTCTTGTTAGCCGCTTCAACAGCACCATTAATCTTCGGACAATAGATGACTGAGTTGAGATGTTTGATGTGGAATTTACTGCATAATTCCTCCATCATTTTGTTGTGGAGGTTCTTGGCATTGTCGGACACAATCACCTCTGGCTGTCCATATCGACAAATGACATTATTTCTGATGAAAGCAATGATGACTTCTTTAGTAACCCTGTGGAAGGAGTCTGCTTCTACCCACTTACTGAAGTAGTCGATCATGGTGAAGATAAATCGATGACCATTACTGGTTTTAGGCTCAATGGGCCCGATAACATCCATTCCCCACAATGAGAAGGGTCAAGGTGAACTCATATTGTGAAGTTCCCGTGGAAGGGCGTGCATATCATTCCCTTGAATCTGGCACTAATAGCATCTCCTGACATGGTCATTGCAATCAGCTTTAAGAGATAGCCAACAATGTCCAGTCCTGAGGACTTTCTTGAAAAGGAGGGGGCCACAGACTCCGCCATGGATTTCATTCATAAGCCTTTGGGCTTGATCTTTGTCTAAACATCTAAGGAGACCTAATCCTGTATCTATTTTGTAGAGCGCATCACCACTCAGGTAGAATTTCATAGCAAATCGATGGCTCCGCCTTTTATCAGTCGGGCTCGCCTCAGCGGGTGTAGATCCATCTCGCAGATATTCCTTGATATGCTGATACCAAGGATGTTAGATGGGAGGTAGCTCATCCAATACTTCTCCAACGTAATTCCCATAGGTTGGGGCCTTTTGCAAGGAAATTGTGACGCTTGGCAAGTGTTCCTTGTCTGATATGCCAATCAAGGAGGCCAAAGTTGCTAACGCGTCTGCGAAATCATTCCTATTACGAGGAATGTGTAGAGAGGATATTTCTTTGAATCCTAAAGCCATCCTTAAAACCTGTAAGGCAGCAAATGCAGTTCCTTGGTTTGATAGATTCCGGTGGATTGTATGATTACCAACTCTGAATCTCCAAGGACAGTTAACCGCCTGATGCCCATTGAATTGGAAAGTTTTAGCCCCATAAGACAGTCTTCATACTCAGCCGTATTATTGCTGCTGACAAACTGTAATTTGACGGCGATGGAATACTACTCCCCCGTATCGGATACTGGAACTACTCCAACTCTAGAACCTTCCATATTGACAACTCCATCAAAATACATCTTCCATATTTGGCATGTATCGTACTGATGGTGTTGCTGAATTGTCATTACTCCTTCATCAGGGAAGTAGGTTTCCAATGGTTTGAAATCCCCTGATGGTGCGGCGACCAGTTGATCTGCAATTCCTTGACCTTTGATGGACTTTTGAGTCACGTATACGATGTCAAATTGTTTTAGGATCAACTGCCATCTGGACATCTGACAATTCAGTATGGGTATACTGAACATGTACTTGAGAGGATCCACGCGGGATATGAGATAGGTTGTGTGCCCATGGAGGTAATGTTGTAACCTCATGGCAGCCCATGCTAAAGCACAATACGTCTTTTCGATCAGAGTGTACTTGTGTTCACTGCTGCTGAATCTTTTGCTGAGGTAATAAATAGCTCATTCTAGGCCTCTATCGTCCTTCTGTCCTATCAGGCAGCCCATGGCATTGTCACTTACGGACAGATACATAAATAGGGGAGCATCATCCCTAGGTGGTACTAAGATGGGAGCTTTGATTAGTTATTTCTTGATTGTAAGGAAGGCATTCTGGCACTCCTCATTCCATTTCATGGAGGAGTTCTTCCTTAACAGCTTGAAGATAGACTCACAGGTTGCTGTGAGTTGAGAGATAAATCTGCTAATGAAGTTGATTCTTCCCAAAAATCCCAATATTTCCTTTTCTGTCTGAGGAATGGGCATTTTTCGTGATGGCTTGGATTTTGGCAGGATCCAGCTCTATCGCTTTGTGGTTGACTAGAAATCCTAGCAACTTGTCTGATTTAACTCTAAAGGCGCACTTAGCTGGATTCAACTTCAAGTTGTACTTACGCAACCTATTATACAACTTCCTGAGATGGTCTATATGGTCATCCTCCTTTCGGGATTTGACAATAATGTCATCCACGTAGATCTCGATCTCCTTATGCATTAAGTCATGGAAAAGAGCCATCATAGCTCGTTGATAGGTAGCTCCAGCATTGATGAGGCCGAATGACAACCGTCTATAGCAAAAAGTTCCCCAGGAGTGATGAATGTAGTTTTTTCACGATCTTGCTCGGCAACCATGATCTGATGATACCCCGCAAAGCAATATGCAAAGGAGTAAATGTCGTATTGCGCAGTATTGTCAATGAGAATGTGGATAAATGGCACGGGAAAGCTATCTTTTAAGCAAGCTTTGTTCAAGTCCCGGTAATCCACTCAAACTCCCACATTCCCTCCAGGTTTAGGTACAGGCACGATGTTGGATATCCACTCAGGATATGTAGACACCATTATGATGCCAACTTGAAATTGTTTCATAATTTCTTCTTTCACCTCTAAACTCCATTCAGGTTTCAATCGCCTTAGCTTCTGCTTGACTGGCTTAAATCCCTCTTTTATGGGAAGGCGATGAAGGACAATGTCAGTGGACAAACCCACCATATCCTCCATAGACCATGCAAACACATCCTGGAACTGGGTTAGTAGCGTAACTATGTCATTCCATCGATTTGGGGTAAGGTTTGAACCAATCTTGATTAACTTAGGGTTTTCTAAGGTTCCGAGATTAAAAGGAGTGGTTTGATCAAGGTTGGGTTTGGGTTTGTATTTGACCCATTCTTGAATTTTTGGAGGCACCTCAATGTCATCATGTATATCCACCAAGGCTGAATTCATCTCTACATCAAAGATACAATCTTTGTGGAGAAGAGGCACCGTATCAGAAAGTACCGGCACATCTAAATTCAGAGTCCTGAAACAAAATATGCTTTCACTTAGTATATATAAAATGTGTTGATCATACATAGTGTTAGCATATACTGGCAAAATAAACCGCTAATACTGTACAGAAGAGTATGCATTTATTATATCTACAGGGCAGAAAGAGTTTCCACCCGCTTTACCCTTGACGACCAATGCAAGGAATGATGTTCCAATTGGCAAGAGCAAATTCTGGGTGAATCACAGTGATAGGGGGATTATCATCATCTTCACTGTCCCGAATGATAGCCATTACGTTTGGGTAATCATCGCCTGGGGTGTATTTATTGGTATGCTCATCATGAACATTGATGCGTATGCCGGACATCATCCGTATGACGTCTTTCTTGATTCTTCGTTCCTCTTTCCCCACTGCGGGATCTGGAACAAAGATTTCTTTCTCCTTCACCAGTACCGGCTTGGGAAATAACATTGCCATTATATTGGCTGGCACCTTTACGGGAGGTTGTACAGACTCGTAGCTTGAAGGCAAAGATAAACGCCGCATGGTTGAAGCTGAAGGAATCTGATGATGCTTACGAGGATTCCTGTGACTAGAGCTTGCAGAATAGCCTAGTCCAGCTGTCTCAATTTGCTTGGTTAAGAGAATAGGGTACTTGATACTCTGGCAATCTTTACCCAACCCTTGTCCCGGTTTATGACCCAACAACATCATTTCTTGCGTAGCCGACATTACCTCGGTAGAAATCTTGGGTTCGGGCAATGGCGTTCGAATAGCATGGTATTGGGTATTGCTTATTTCCAAAGCATGAAAACTAATTGGCTCAACATCCTTATTGGCATTGATGAGTGGCATGTCCCCGTGCTGAGGAATCTCCGGTTCAGCGTTGATTGTGACCATGCTATTGTTGATGATGTATTTCAACTGTTGGTGAAGAGTGGATGGGACTACCCCTGCCATGTGAATCCATGGTCGTCCCAAGAGCAGGTTGTATCCCAAATCTATCTTGAGCACATGGAAGGATACACAGAATGTATGAGGACCAATCTCAATTGGCAGCTCAACTACTCCGACCGAGTTACGGCGGTCTCCATCAAAAGCTTTGATAATGGTATGGCTACTCCGAATTCGATTGGTATTAATATTCATCTTCACCAAGGTAGCGTATGGGTAGATATTCAGAAAGGAACCTCCATCTATTAAAACTCCAGCCACCATATATCCGGAGGACAAGACAGCAATGTGCAACGGTTTGCAATGACCGTTCCCTTCGGGTGATATGTCATCATCAGTGAAGGATATCACACTGTTGTTGAAAATCTGATCAACCAGATGTTGAAACTTTTCTGTATCAACTGATGTCGGTAGATAGGCTTCTTCTAAAACCTTTAACAAGACCTTCCGGTGATTCTCGGAAGTCAGGACCAAGTCCAAGATTGATATCTGTTGTGGAGCTTCTTTCAACTTTAAAACCATCTTGGCTTCGTTATGACACACAGTGCGGAGGAAATTTTCAATCTTCTCAATGGGTACTTTTCCCTTAGACTTGATGACAGGCTTCATTACCCGTTGGGGAAGATATAGTGGATTCTCCTTCGACACTGTAGCAGTTATATGCGAGGTGGATCCTTCACCTTCTCCATAAATCCATGGAACTGCGCGCAAGCTAACAATAGGATATTGTGCTCTGCACGGCAAGTTGATTGGCTCGGGAGCGACCACTTTCAAAGGATTGTTGATTCCCTTGAGTTTAATTACTGGCATGACAAGTGATTTTCTAACTCCATCATTTTCAGCGAATATGACTGCTACTACATTCTTCCACTTAGTAAGACATGAATCCTCACTTGCCCGTAACAAAGTGTCGTTATTTGCCAGACACAGTACGCCACTGTCGATTAAATTTTGAATAAGGTGGCGGAGTGCCCATCATTCTTCTATGTTGTGACCGCGAGATTGAAAATGATATTGACATACTCCCTCAAAGTTGTATCGTCCTGAACGAGGGTTGATTGGAGGTAGAAGGGAACTAATCCTTCCTTCATTGATTAACATATGAAGGATTTCCTCCATAGGTTGGCCCAAATATGTGAATCCCCTTTTGTTGGCAAAATCCCGACGGGCCTTAGCATTCGCTCTCTTCGTCACTTTGTCTTATAGCATTTCATTTTCTGAAAGTGAAGAGGGAATATTCATGACAATAGGTAGAATACTGGCATGCTCCTGGCTGATTAGCTAACTAGTCACTTGATGCTGATAAGTCACCAATTCTGCCAATTGCTCAATTTGTTTATAGAGAGCTTTCATCTTTCGTTCCATTGTGAATTGGAACTTAGCATAATCCCATCTGTCATCACTATCTTTGGGGGTCTGAGAGGATTCACAGCTGAAATTGGAACTCTATCCGCTACTCCAATTGATCATGTTGACCTCTTTTTCCTTGTGTCGAGGAAGAGGGTTGTCTTGAACGTGCGGCTGATCGGGTTTGGTAACCACGATTTCACCGTTGTCTATCAGGTCTTGGATTTTGTATTTCAAGGCCCAACAATCCTGAGTATCATGTCCAAGTGCCCCGGCATGATAAGCACATTTCGAGTAGCATTAAAACCCCGTCCATTAGGGCTGGCTGGTGGAAGCAGATGCGTGATTTTCTCCTATGTTTTTAGAAGATTAAGAATGTTCTCGAGGGTGTCCCCTAATGGTGTGAATACTCGAGGTCGTTTGAGTTCTCCACCTTTTGGTACTAGAGGGTTTGAAGACTGTGCTTGAAAGGGAGTGTAATTTCTCCTCTGGATAGGCATGTTTTGACTGCCTTTTTGACACTGTAGTATCGGGGAAACGTCCTCTTCTTTCTTTTTATGGACCCTCCGGGGGTTGTTCCCATAATTTCCAGATTGGATGTGATCAGCAACAGCTTTGAAAGCAGCTAGGTCTTGAATCTTTCCAGATTTCAATCCCGTTTCAGCCATCTCCCCATGTTTGACCATTTCAGAAAATGGTTTGCCGATGCCGGCTAAAACTCTTTCATAGAAAGGTGCGTCTTGTATGTCTATAAAAGTCATGACCATTCCTAATTCTTTCATGGAAGGACTAACTTGGGCAGCCAGGCGTCTCCACCTCTAAGCATACTCTCTGAAAAACTCATTAGACTGTTTCTTGATCTTGGTAATTTGATACCGATCAGGAGCCATTTGAGATTGTAAGTTGTATTGGGTGAGGAAAGTGTGTGCTAGCTCTTCCCAACTATGGATCTTTGAATTGTCTAATCTTGTGTACCACGAACTGGCTTTTCCAGTTAGACTTTTCTGGAACAGTTGCATTCTGAGTTTTTCATCCTCTACATAAGATCCCAGTTCTCCAATAAACACCTTTAGATGTGTGTAAAGATCTCCTAACCCATCATATTTTTCAAAGTCAGTAGTCTTAAATTTTTATGGATAATGAATACTAGGGAAAATACACAAATAAGCATATGAAACATTCCCGTGTGTTCCAATTCCTTTGATAGTGCGAAGAGTCTCTTCCATTTGGAATACTTTCTACTTGACGGGAAGTTAATCCGGTCTTTCAACTGGAGCCTTTCATGAGCCTCGGAGAATTAGTCTTCTCATGAGTCCAGTAATCAAACACCGACGGGATAGCCTCCTGGTGGATGGACCACACAACATACATTTACATAGATCGCGTCTTACCGCATCTAAATGATGACATGTGCAAAGCACTAATATCACAAACAGATATGGTGCGAAGCACTAATATCACAAACAGTTTATAGTGCGAAGCACTAATATCACAAACAGTTTATAGTGCGAAGCACTAAGTAAGGAAATGCATTCGTACACATTCATCATAAAATGTAAATGCAACATCCACACACAAGCAGATAACAATTTTGAAAAAATTGTAATAGCGGCTTAAGTCCTCTTACTGGAGTCCCCAGCAGAGTCGCCACCTGTCGACATCGGAATTTTTAATTGTCCCTTTCCGTTACTTTTTCTTTGGTGTTCTCATTTTAGGTGAGATTTGTTTAAAAAAACAAGTGAAAAAGGTCCGACATGTATAATGTCGACGATTGGACTATAAGAGTCGCCAATTGGTTTTTTAACTGGTTGTACCAACACAGCCGATAAAAGGTTTGCACATTGACCCAATGATGTGACACTCCTAAATGAGTCGGTGAAACCGAGATTCATTAGGGTCCGGGGACTTGGTTATGCGCAGGGAAGGTGTTAGGCACCCCCCGACATCCGTGTTACCACGGTGACCGCCTCTTTCAAGAAACTGTTATCTGAATGTGTGTGTGTGTGTGTGGGTCAATGTGCTGTTATTTGGAAGTAGTGTGAGGCCTCGTTCGCACATATATACACAGGGTTTGAATTTTATGTAAAAATTCAATTTTAAGTAAGATATGGTAGTGATGTTTTATAAAAGAGGGTTTTGAAACCATGATGCTCAATAGTAATTGAGACCTTTTACACTCCCATTTTATTCCGTATTCGGCTGGATTGATTTTATTTGACAGATGCGAAGCATCCGTACGAAAATAATGTACAAAATAATGCCGACTTCCTTGTGGGTATGGAAACAATCTGAGGAAATTCAGACACCGCAAAATAATTTACAAGCTGCTTATAGCTGAAAATGTCCATCACGGGAACCAAATCTAGATCCAGTGGACTGAATCTATGATCACATGATTCCTAGGCTCACATGATGCCGCAATTGATATAAAAGCATTAAGCATGTATATATATATATATATATAAAATCTGTAAATATATATATACAGACATGATCACCAACCACAAAGCACCTCCATTGAGGATCAAAAATATAAATAAAGCTGTAAAAGCTATCAACAGCCACGGAGGAAACTCCAGGCGGGATGAAATGTACAGAAAGCTGTAAAAACGGTCAACCACCACGAACTAAACTCCAGGTGGGACGAAATGTAAATATATATATATATATATATATATATATATAAGCATGTAAACACACCGGATATAAAATCCAGGCTCATCGGACAAAGTCCAACAACTGGTAATATATATAAGTATATGTATATATATATATAGATATATATTAAAGTAGTAAACGCACCGGATGTGAAATCCAGGCTCACCGAACAATGTTCGATAGCAGTTCATATATATAATTATATATATAAGAAAGCCATTAAACGCACCACACATAAGTCTAGGCTCATCGAATAGAGTTCGACACGCAGTTCATATATATTAATGTATATATATATATATATATATATATATATATATATATATATATATATATATATATACAAAAGTAATTAAACGCTCCAGTCCGAAGTCTAGGCTCAATCGAGGTATAACTCGATAATGTTAGTCCATATATATAAATATATATGTATATACAAACTAAAAATAAACCACGGACCGAAGTCCGGGCAAAAGTGTGCAACACGACTCTCAACGTGTAGAAGGGTGTGTGCAAAAATGAAGAGAAAAACTATACAGTGTGAAAGAAGGCTTACAGTGGGCTGCCAAAGAAGATTTCAATATCTTTAAAGTGGATAAACACTGGCTTTTGTAGGTATAAAATAAGCTATATGTGAGCTCACAAGTGTTTAAAATGAGAAAACACTCAGTCTGGGGTGAGTACAGAGCAAATTGGGCAGGGCTTCCTCGTCGTTTTCTCTTCCAAAATGGCCACCCCAAGCCCTCTATTTATAGAGGGTGGAGCCACAGGTGTACCTACGGCTGAGCCGCTGGTAGAACAGAGGTAACCCGGGTTGGCCCGGGTTTTTCGGGTCAGGTTGTCTCGAAGTACATGCACTCAGGCACTATAATGTTCACTCGGACTTTCAGAAGTGCAATCCGGGCATCCGTTTGAGATATACAGGACCTATTTCGGATCGCCGTTGTCGAGAGTTGTACGATGGCATGGGATTAGAGTTTGTGCGAAGTCATTGAAGATGGGACGGTGCCCTCTGGTCTTCAAGCTTCAACTTTCATCTGTTACCCCACACAATAGTCACTCGGGATTGGTTAGTCTTGTGGGACACTGTTGTGTATAGACATTTAGACAACTTGGCGTGGCATCGTGTTGGTCAGATGACGATGTTGCCCCTCACCGGTGTTATCGCCGGATTGGGCTGATAAAGCAAACGTTGCTCAGCTTTGCTGAGATTGGACTGTTGCAATATGTTGCAGGTCCTCATTGTCATCTTTGAGGTGTGCATGTCTTCCCGATGTTATCGCCATGCTGGTACAGTGTATCTCGTTATGAGCACCGAGATTGAAGCTAGTTGCATTTGTAACAAGCATTTTCGGGGTTATTGCCGAAATTGCATTCCTTGGGGTTATCACCAAGGTTGGTGGCTATTCTAATGGTTGGGACTGAGACTGGATACCTCGGGGTTATCTCCGAGATTAATCGATCTTCCCCGGTGTGTGTTCCGGTATTGATCTGCATGCCTCGGGGTTATCTCCAAGATTGGAATTGTTACTCCCAGATTGCGATCCGGGGTTGATGCTGAACTTTCGGTAGTATCCGGCATGGATATGGATCGTCTTTCAGGGTTCCCTCTTAAAAGACGAATTTGCTCTCCTGTAATGTTAGTGACAAGTGTTCAGAAAATTTCGAGTGTCTACACACCCTTTTCATTTTTGTACCATTTTTCTTCTAAGGAGGAAAGAATATAGCGGGAACTAGTCGGGGTGTGGAGTGATGTTTCGAGTCGGCTGTTTTAGCAGTCCTCGCTATTTTATAAAATAGTGTATCAATAATTATAATGAGGACTTATTTAAGTTTTAATACTTTCTAGAAGATAGTATTTGTATTTAAACTCGCAGCATATGTGTTGTCGTATTTTACACGACAATTGTAATAATGAAGTTGTAGTTATTTTCTATACCATGTATTTAGCAACTCAAAATGGGTGTTGTATACCTATTTTGAGGGCATCATAGTTGGTATCAGATCTTAGGGATATGGTCTCTGACGGAGATCGGGGAATATAACTAAGAGGGGAGAGAAGAGTAAATCCTTTGCTAGTGTGTCCTACCTAAGCTTATTTGGTATTTAATTGGTCTGTCAGAATATATGGATAATATGTGGCATGTTAATCTCTTTAATTAACCCTTGTTTTATGACAGTATTTAAGAAATGCAGCTGAGAATGTTAACAATGGAGTGAATGAGACCGTGGAGACAGCTTTAATCACCAACCAGGAGAACGTGCAAGAGGTCGACATTGTTCCTCCTGTAAACATCACTACAGAACAAACGATGAATTATGGGATGTTTAGAAGCTTTTTGCAGTTCATGCAAAATCAGACCAGAGAGACTCGTGTATAGAATACGGGTGGAAATGATAGTAACGTGCGGCTTGTCACAACCAAGCAGTTCAAAGAGTTGGGACCACCAGAATTTTTGGGAAAGCCGGATCCGATCAAGGTGGAAATGTGGGTTAAGCAAATTACCAAGATATTTGATGTCTTAGGATGCATGGAGGAACAGAAGGTTCCATTCGCCACCTTTATGTTTCGTGGTGAGGCATATTACTAGTGGGAATATGTGAAGTGTACCCAGCCTGCCGCACTCAATATGTTTTGGGAAACGTTTCAAAACTTGTTCAAAGACAAGTACTTTCCTGAAAGTATTCGTCAGATGAAGGAGGTAAAGTTTATTAGACTAGAATAGAACAACATGATTGTGTCCCAGTACGAGACTAAGTTCACAGAGTTATCCAAGTTTGCACCTCGTTTGTTAGAGAATGAGGAACATATGACGCGAATGTTTTTGAGAGGTCTTAAACCTAAAATTCGTCAATACCTTATCTCTCACAAATTATTTCTATATTCAGATGTTATGAACATGGCTCAATTATTAGAGCAAGATAATGAGTATGTTCAACCGAGGGACCACAATAAGTGTCATACCAGTGGCAGCAGTCATCGGAGCAATTATAACTAGTGGGGAGGAAAATATCTGGACAAAAGTGGTAACCACTCTGGAGGTAATCGTGCCCATAATAGTAGAAGAAGCGAGTCAGGGGGGATTCCAAAAAAAAGAAGGTACAACAATGGCAACGTGAAGACGTCAGCACCAGCATCAACTGTTCCTAGGGGAGGAGAACGATCACCGATTATATGTTATAAATGCGGGCAAGAGGGACACATCAGCCCAAACTGCCCATAACAATCCAAGGTGTGTTATAACTGTGGAAAGGAAGGTCATATAGCTATAGATTGTCTTGTAGCGAAACTAAGTCCAGCGAGAATGGTGACTCCAAAGGCTGTCCCAGACAAGGCAAAGTTGATGGTTCCTAGAATAGTGTTTGTCATGACTACCCAAAACGCGAGGAACCTGAACGAGGTGATCACGGGTAAGCTAATCATAAACTCTTGTGAAGTTTATACCTTACTAGATACCAGTTCTACCCATTCTTTTATCTATCCTACTTGTGCTCAACATTTGAACTTGACTTCGAAGAAATTAGACTTTGACTTATATGTTGAGACTTTGTTAGGAGAAACTTTCATTACATCTACTGTTTATAAATTTTACTTGATTCAAGTTGGAACCATCACATTACCTGCCGATCTTATTTCTTTAAAAATACTTGCATTTGATATGATTTTAGGGATTGATTGGTTAACCACTCATTATGCCAAAATTGATTATTTTCGTAATGTTGTTAGTTTTCATATTCCTAACCAACCTATTATGCAAATTCAAGCAACCAAACCACTAAAGTCAATCACTGATATATCAAGCCATAAAGCCATCCGTTTATTAAAAAATGGATGTCAAGCTTTCTTAGCCCCTGACATGGACTTGAACAACAATACGTCAAATTTGAATAATATTTCCGTTGTTAGTGAATTTCCTGACGTATTTCCTCAAGAACTTCTAGGTCTACCTCTAGAACGTAAAGTCGAATTCTTTATTGACCTTGAACCTGGTACAAAACCTATTTCTAAAAACCCATATCGAATGGCTCCTATTGAACTTCAGAAGTTAAAGGTTCAACTACAGGAGTTGTTAGACATCGGTTTCATTCGTTCTAGTACATCTCCTTGGGGTGCTACTATTTTATTCATAAAGAAGAATGATCGGAGTATGTGACTTTGTATTGACTACCGGGAATTGAACAATCACCATCAAAAATAGGTATCCGCTACCTCATATTGATGACTTTTTTGACCAGTTGCAAGGGGCACAATTCTTTTCAAAGATCGATCTTCGTTCTGGATATCATCAGCTGAACATTAAAACTGAGGATATTTAGAAGACTGCCTTCAGAACTCGGTACGGGCATTATGAATTCTTAGTCATGTCTTTTGTATTGACTAATGCTCTAGCTATTTTCATGGATTTGATGAACCGAGTATTCAAGCAATATTTGGATCATCTTGTGGTTGTCTTTATTGATGACATCCTCATCTATTCCAAAAGCCGCGAAGATCGTGAGCGCCATTTGAAGCTGGTACTTCAAAGGCTTTCGTGATAACAAGCTATATGCTAAGATGAAGAAATGCGAGTTCTGCCTTGAGGAAGTAGCATTCATTTGGCACGTGGTGTCAAAACATGGAGTATCTGTTGACCTGGGGAAGATTGAATTAATACAAAGTCGGGAGCAACCGAAGTTGGTGACCGAAGTACGTAGCTTTCTAGGCTTAGATGGTTATTATAGGAGATTTGTGGAAGGATTTTCTCGAATCACTACTCCGTTAACTCAGCTGACTCGGAAAGATACAAAATTTGTATAAAGCGAGGAATGCGAGAAGAGTTTCCAAGAACTCAAGGGGAGACTCATTTCGCCACCTGTTCTGACAATACCATCTAGTTCAGATGGATTTTGTGACAACCTGAGAATTTTGAATTTTTTTAAAATTTTAATTAATTGATTTAAGGTTCAAAATTAGAACCTAGACAGAAAATTAGTGTATACTTTTGATATTTTTAAGATGGAATTTTGAGGATTTCAAAATTCCGTGAAGGATTTAGGTGAATTATTCAGGATTAAGGTATACGTGGCTATGTTCTGTGTAAATGTTATTATACGTGTCCAGTATGTTGTTGAGGGTCCAGGGTTGACCAGATAATCGATTTTTGTAACAAACAGTGTGTATATATTAAGAACGTCAACGTTCGGTTAGAAAACTCTAGCAAATTAAAAGAAACCCTTAAATCGGTTCTAGAAACTCTAATTTCGATTCCGAGAATCCTAATTTATAATTAGGGAAAACCTAATTGTTAGTTAAATAGTTTTAATGTTAATTAGGAAATATTAATCATAATTTTCAAGTTATTAGTAATTAGAAAACATTAATCTAATTACGAATTTAGGAAAATTATTTTTCTTTTAGAAACCCTAATTAGTAGTTTATAAACCCTAATGATCAATTACGATCCTAATTGCTAAATTAGCGATTTTAATTAGAAATGTTAATCTTAATTAGCAAGATTTAATTTGTGATTAAGAAATTTTAATATAATTAGAAAATCTTAATTATAATTTAGAAGTATTAATTTTCTATTTTTAAAACCGAAATTCGAAAATGTTAGAAATTAAATTTGCAAAGTTAAAGGTTAAACCTTAAACCCTAAATGTTCTAAACCCTAAATCCTAACCCAAACCCTAAGGGTTTGGCCATTTACTAGAAAGCCATTAAAATAAAAATTGAAAAGACTAAATTGCCCTTAGTGCATTATTGTTACTTAACTTGCAAGTCTTGCCCTATTATGGTTAGTGAACCACTCCTAGCCCTAGCTTATGACTTATTGTCCAACAATCAACAGCTATATCAGCTCCATGCATTGAATCAAAAATTAAAAACCAAATAAAGTAAGAGAAAGTCTCACTTTACATTTTATTTTGTCCAAGTCCCTTCTCTCTCTATATTTTTGGATCTTATAGTGAGAGAGTGTGAGAAAACAAGCCAAGATCATGTAACAAAACACCAATAACAGATCATGAAGTCAGAAATCATGAATCAAAGCTCAAAGTGGAAAAGAACCCTAAATTTTAATATCTTTTGATTTGATGTTATATGTTGTAATTGATTGTTAAAAGTTGTGTTTTAGGGTGTCATTTGATGATCTGGGTTGTCAAAACTCAGATTCATATCATCTTGATGCTCGAATTTAATGATTTCTCAAATTTGGAAATCTGGAAAAATGGTGTCTGACAGTCCAATGTCAGGGCCTTTAGATCCGTCTGTGTTAGATGTTTTCTGTGTTTTATATTATATATTTGTAGTATGCCAGATTATCTTTAATTTGCAACTTGAATCATGGTCAGATCGAGTCTAGATTTCATGTTATGATCGGTCAACCAGCGTTGACCGATCACGGGAGTAAGCTTCTGGGCAACCCAGAACTCAGCATGTTGTCTGACAACGTTTTGTTTGCCTCTGATCTTACTGCTTGTTGTTAGTTTTGGACAGGTTGTTGTTTAGGGTTGTAGCCTGACATATGGACTACATTTATATGCCCTTAGATTACTCAAAGCATTAGCATAATGAACATTAATCGTGGACAAAACCACGTTGACCAACTGGCTGGTTGAAGATTCTGGAAAACCCAGAATCTTCAAGAACAGTTCGTGACCCTTAGTTTGACCAGTCCAGATCTTGTATTTTTAATGTTGTTAAGTTGAGGTAAGGTTATAGAGTTGTACTTTGATATGTACTCTACACGAATGAACCATTATATCACACAAACAATTCTTATACTGAAAGATACAAGGATCTAAAGTAGCACCCTTGAACTGTTCTTCATTTCTGAAAAACCCAGAAATGAAGAACAGCGTTGTCAGAGTTTTTAAGGACTCAGATCTGCTAAGTGTAATGTTGTTTGACCTATCTTTTTGTTGGAAAATGTAATATTACATCAGTACTACGATCTAAGATCATTATTTAGCCAAGAACATGTATGGATTGGAAATAAGGACCGGTCAAAGTAGGCACCCTGTCATCTGGCGATGAGTTTCTTGGCAGCTCAAGAACACCTATAGCGACGGGTCTGTCGCTGTAGGGCCCTTTAGCGACGGTTTCTATTTAATTTATTTTCTGATTTTCCGAAAATTATTTAAAAATAGATAAAAATATATATTCTGAAAAATTATTTTAAGGCCTGAAAAATAGTTTTTTATTATTTTGAGTATATTTCAAAAATATTTAATATTTTTGGAATATAAATGGTATTTAATTTATTTAATTACAAAATTAAATAAATTATTTAAAAATGGTTTTAATTCATGAAAAATTATATTATGGTATTAGAAAATATTTTAAGTGACTTTTAATATTTTGTGATGAAATTCATTAATAAATTATTATTAATGGTAATTAGTTTATTTAATGAATATATTAAATAAATTAAGGAAAAATCGAATTAATGATTTAAAAATCATATAAAAATGATTTAAGTGTTAGAAAAATATTTTAAGTTATAAAATATAACTTTTGATATTTTATCATGAAAATATTAATATTTTAATATTAATAACAATTATCGGATAATGGATTTAACGGTTTAAAAATCATATAAAGGTGATTTTAAAGTATTAAAAATACTTTGTGATATTATAAATATATTACAATATTATGACATGTATGTCATTAATATTTGATAGTAAATAAATATTAATGATAATGGGATTATGTGGTATTTAATTCATTTAAATACGAGTTTAATGATTGAAAAATCATGAAATATGATAATAATTATGTGAAAATTATTATGATACTTAGAAAAATATTTTGACTGATATTAAAATTATCTGAGTTAATTGTTAAGTATTAAGCAGAGTTTAACTGAACTTAAACTCGAAATTTTGTCTGACTAGACCGTCGGGATGTTAGATTTATGTCGGGTTCAACTCAAACTGTAATAGTTTGACTTGACACCGAGTTCTATGTGTGCTATAGACTGATAGAGTTATGTGTTATGTGTTTAGGTTATTCTATGTTTATATATATATATATATATATATATATATATATATATATATATATATATATATATATATATATATATATATTAGTATTATATTGTGATGATATTATTCTAATATTGGTGATCTATATTACTAATATTAGGTATTCGGATAAAGCAATATAAATTGTGTAGCGGTAACCAACGGTTCAGGCAAGTTTATTTTTACTTAACTCTAATAAGAGTTATTTCATTCAGATAAGCTTATGGTTAATCATTGCTGATTGACATGTATAATTGTACTCTGTACATATTGCATGTATATGTCAGGTATGAAAGGCTGATCACCTTCATTACCAGTTGGTTCAGATATATTTGTTCATGTATAATACCTATTCAGTCAAAAGTTTGTTCCTGCTAGTTCACAATTATATTGTTAAAATATAGCCAGCTTATTATTCAAACTCTTTCAATCATGATATATCATTATATTGTTGAACTAAAACTTACTGGGCAATTCTTATGCTCACCCTTGCTATATCATGATAAAACATTACAGATTAAAGCGAATGCGTTAGATACAAGGAAAGGTTAAAGACAGTTCCAGCGTTAGGATATGTGTGCAGCTAAATTATATAAGTGTTGTATTTTAAGGTTATGTGTTAAGTAAGTTATGTAATGTGTATTAAGTTAAGGTTAGTCGACCTTGGGGAATAGTGTGTAAAATGTATTGTATAAACAATTTATGTTTATATCTTCCGCAAATAGTAGTAGTTGTATAGAATGATCAAACCGGATCTGAGGTGATTTGGGACCTGGATTCGGGGCCCTCACAGTTGGTATCAGATCTGTTGGTTATGAAGCTTAGGTAGGAATACCTGAGACCAATAACCGCAGTGCTTAGGATAAGTACTAACTCACATACAGTTAGTTGGGTCGGTAAGATTCAAAGATGAATCTTGGCGAGTTATAAGATACAGAGTTCCCTAACTCTGATAATAAAAGTTGAATAGTAGTGAGAAATAGATAGAGTCTAAAAGACTGAAAGTGCAGTGATACGAGATCGTAAAACAAAACGATCTAGATATAGAAACGAATCGTAATATATACGATGAGATCACCCCGTGATCTGATAAGGTTATAGTATGAAGAAGGATCAAGCGAATGATTGAAAAGTTACAGCAAGATTGCTGGGTGTCAGTTGTACTATGAATTGGTACATATACAGGAAAGGATTATGAATACGAGTTAAATAAAATTCGTATTGAGAAAGGTGTTAGTGTTAGGTAGTAATTCAATTGAGGACTCATGTCGGCAGCTGAGTTGTATGATTCCTTGTATGGGCGGGGAATTGTACTTGGTGTAAAAACTACTTAGTTTCTGGCAATGATAATCATTGAAATGTTTGTGTCACATTATTTTCTATATGCATGTTAAGAGGGTGATTCATTTCTCATGTGTATAACAGATAGATAGGTCATAGGTAGAGAATATCAGGTTAAGAGCGAGTTCTTAAAACTCATACTTATGTGACATTTTTGAATCATAGTTATATGAAATGTTTATGAACCCCTCAGGAAATGGACGCCAAAGGTCTAACTAGGACAAGTTCTTAAACTCATATGATCGTGGCAAGTAAATGAACTCATAAGTGTGGTGTGACGAACTGGGTATAGTTGTGTGTAAATAAAATATTGAGGATAATAGAAGCAGATAGATTGTTAAGCAAATGATTACTAGTGAAGAAATAAATTTTCCAAAACTCCTAGCTATGCTAGACTTTGAAATTTTGACATCAAGCTAAATACGCACTATGTGCCTTTAAAATAAAATATGTAGACTCGTAATCATTCTTGAAACGGTTTAAAGTCTAGTCTATGCTACACCTAAATAATTTGATTGAATTGAATTATTGATATGGGTCTATGCTATTCGATTCAGCTAGACTAAAGTTTATGAAAACTCTATGTGTACATTGAAAGAAATTTCCCGAACCAAATTGTTTTGGTGCGGAATCCAATAAGACTGAGGTAGAATTTTCGTGCCTTTGGCAGTGACGAGAAACAGATAAAAGCAGTACTTGGCCAGTACAGGGCATATCGGGCTAATCACCCTTTGTGTTCGTAAGTAATGATGGTTTGCGGATGAATTTCCATAAAACCTTTGCGAAAATGACAGACAAATAGTCTATATAACTCCTAAGCAAAATTTGAAGATTTTTACTCTTGTGAGTGGTGTATTGGGTAGCATGTGATGGTGAGAAGGTATGGTGTACGGTGTATAGTGTATGGTGTAAGCTGTAAGGTAAATTTCGGGGACGAAATTTTTAGAAGAAGGGGTGAATGTGACAACCCGAGAATTTTGAATATTTTTAAAATTTTAATTAATTGATATATGGTTCAAAATTAGAACCTAGACAGAAAATTGGTGTATACTTTTGATATTTCTAAGATGGAATTTTGGGGATTTCAAAATTCTGTGAAGGATTTAGGTGAATTATTCAGGATTAAGGTATATGTGGCTATGTTCTGTGGCTATGTTATTATACGCGTCCAGTATGTTGTTGAGGGTCAAGGGTTGACTAGATAATCGATATCTGTAACAAACCGTAGGTATATATTAAGAACGTCAATGTTCGGTTAGAAAACTCTAGCAAATTAGAAGAAACCCTAAAATCGATTTTGGAAACCCTAATTTCGGTTTCGGGATAAATTAGGAAAAACCTAATTGTTAGTTAAATAGTTTTAATGTTAATTAGGAAATATTAATCATAATTTTCAAGTTGTTAGTAATTAGAAAACATTAATCTAATTACGAAATCTAATTTCTAATTTAGGAAAATTATTTTTCTATTAGAAACTCTAATTAGTGGTTTATAAACCCTAATGATCAATTACGATCTTAATTGCTAAATTAGCAATTTTAATTAGGAAATGTTAATCCTAATTAGCAAGATTTAATTTGTGATTAAGAAATTTTAATATAATTAGAAAATCCTAATTATAATTTAGAAATATTAATTTTCTATTTTTAAAATCGAAATTCGAAAATGTTAGAAATTAAATTTACAAAGTTAAAGGTTAAACCTTAAACCCTAAATGTTCTGAACCCTAAATCCTAACCCAAACCCTAAGGGCTTGGCCTTTTACTAGAAAGCCATTAAAATAAAAATGGAAAAGACTAAATTGCCCTTAGTGCATTATTGTTACTTAACTTGCAAGTCTTGCCCTATTATGGTTGGTGAACCACTCCTAGCCCTAGCTTATGACTCATTGTCCAACAATCAACAGCTATATCAGCTCCATGTATTGAATCAAAAATTAAAAACCAAATAACGTAAGAGAAAGTCTCACTTTCCATTTTATTTTGTCCAAGTCCCTTCTCTCTCTATATTTTTGGATCTTAGAGTGAGAGAGTGTGAGAAAACAAGCCAAGATCATGTAACAAAACACCAAGAACAGATCATGAAGTCAGAAATCATGAATCAAAGCTCAAAATGGTAAAGAACCCTAAATTTTAATATCTTTTGATTTGATGTTATATGTTTTAATTGATTGTTAAATGTTGTGTTTTAGGGTGTCATTTGATGATCTGGGTTGTCAAAACTCAGATCCATATCATCTTGATGCTCGAATTTAAAGATTTCTCAAATATTGAAATCTGGAAAAATGGTGTCTGACAGTCCAATGTCAGGGCCTTTAGATCCGTCTGTGTTAGATGTTTTCTGTGTTTTATATTATATATTTGTAGTATGCCAGGTTATCTTTAATTTGCCACTTGAATCAAGGTCAGATCGAGTCTAGATTTCATGTTATGATCGGTCAAACAACGTTGACCGAACACGGGAGTAAGCTTCTGGGCAACCCAGAACTCAGCATGTTGTCTGACAACGTTTTGTTTGCCTCTGATCTTACTGCTTGTTGTTAGTTTTGGACAGGTTGTTGTTTAAGGTTGTAGCCTGACATATGGAATACATAGATACGCCCTTAGATTACTCAAAGCCTTAGCATAATGAACATTAATCGTGGTCAAAACCACGTTGACCAACTGGCTGGTTGAAGGTTCTGGAAAACCCAAAATCTTCAAGAACAGTTCGTGACCCTTAGTTTGACAAGTCCAGATCTTGCGTTTTTAATGTTGTTAAGTTGAGGTAAGGTTATAGAGTTGTACTTTGATATGTACTCTACACGAATGAACCATTATATCACACAAACAATACTTATACTGAAAGATACAAGGATCTAAAGTAGCACCCTTGAACTGTTCTTCATTTCTGGAAAACCCAGAAATGAAGACCAGCGTTGTCAGAGTTTTTAAGGACTCAGATCTGCTAAGTGTAATGTTGTTTGACCTATCTTTTTGTTGGAACATGTAATATTACATTAGTACTGCGATCTAAGGTCATTATTTAGCCAAGAACATGTATGCATTGGAAATAAGGACCGGTCAAAGTAGGCACCCTGTCATCTGGCGTTGAGTTTCTGGGCAGCTCAAGAACACCTATTGCGACGGGTCTGTCGCTATAAGGCCCTTTAGCGACGGTTTCTATTTAATTTATTTTCTGATAATTATTTAAAAATAGATAAAAATATATTCTGAAAAATTATTTTAAGGCCTGAAAAATAGTTTTTTTATTACTTTGAGTATATTTCAAAAATATTTAATATATTTGGAATATAAATGGTATTTAACTTATTTAATTACAAAATTAAATAAATTATTTAAAAATGGTTTTAATTCATGAAAAATTATATTATGGTATTAGAAAATATTTTAAGTGACTTTTAATATTTTGTGATGAAATTCATTAATAAATTATTATTAATGGTAATTTGTTTATTTAATGAATATATTAAATAAATTAAGGAAAAGTAGAATTAATGATTTAAAAATCATATAAAAATGATTTAAGTGTTAGAAAAATATTTTAAGTTATAAAATATAACTTTTGATATTTTATCATGAAAATATTAATATTTTAATATTAATAACAATTATCGGATAATGGATTTAACGGTTTAAAAATCATATAAAGGTGATTTTAAAGTATTAAAAATACTTTGTGATATTATAAATATATTATAATCTTATGACATGTCTTTCATTAATATTTGATAATAAATAAATATTAATGATAATGGGATTATGTGGTATTTAATTCATTTAAATACGAGTTTAATGATTGAAAAACCATGAAAAATGATAATAATTATGTGAAAATTATTATGAGTCTTAGAAAAATATTTTGACTGATATTAAAATTATCTGAGTTAATTGTTAAGTATAAGGCATAGTTTAATTGAACTTAAACTAGAAGTTTTGTCCGACTAGACCGTCGGGATGTCAGGTTTATGTTGGGTTCAACTCAAACTATAATAGTTTGACTTGACACCGAGTTCTATGTGTGTTATAGACTAATAGAGTTGTGTGTTATGTGTTATGTGTTTAGGTTATTCTATGTTTATATATATAATAGTATTATATTGTGATGATATTATTCTAATATTGGAGATCTATATTACTAATATTAGGTCTTCGGATAAATCGATATAAATTGTGTAGCGGTAATCAACGGTTCATGCAAGTTTATTTTTACTTAACTCTAATAAGAGTTGTTTCATTCAGATAAGCTTATGGTTAATCATTGCTGATTGTCATGTATAATTGTACTCTATACATATTGCATGTATAAGTCAGGTATGAAAGGCTGATCACCTTCATTACCAGTTGGTTCAGATATATTTGTTCATGTATAATACTTGTTCAGTCAAAAGTTTGTTCCTGCTAGTTCACAATTATATTGTTAAAATATAGCCAGCTTATTATTCAGACTCTTTCAATCATGATATATCGTTATATTATTGAACTAAAACTTGATGGGCAATCCTTATCCTCACCATTGCTATATCATGATAAAACATTGCAGATTAAAGCGAATGCGTCGGATACAAGGAAAGGTTAAAGACAGTTCCAGCGTTAGGATATGTGTGCAGCTAAATTATATAAGTGTTGTATTTTAAGGTTATGTGTTAAGTAAGTTATGTAATGCGTATTAAGTTAAGGTTACTCAACCTTGGGGAATAGTGTGTAAAATGTATTGTATAAATAATTTATGTTTATATCTTCCGTAAATAGTAATAGTTGTATAGAATGATCGAACCGGATCCGAGGTGATTTGGGACCTGGATTCGGGGCCCTCACAGATTTGTTATCTACAACGATGCTTCAGTCAAATGGTTAAGATGTGTTCTCATGCAACATGGAAAAGTCATATCCTATGCATCGCTATAACTCAAAGGATATGAGAGGAATTATCCTACTCATGATCTGGAGTTGGCAACAGTCGTTTTTGTGTTGAAAATATGGAGACACTACCTGTATGGGGAGAAAGTGGAGATTTATACATATCATAAAAGCCTCAAATATTTCTTCACCCAAAAGGAACTTAACATACGGCAACGACGTTGGCTCGAGCTATTGAAAGATTATGATCATACCATCCAATACCATACTGGGAAAACAAACATAGTAGCTGATGCATTGTGTAGAAGATCATATGCGGGTACAAGTGCGGTATTGTCAACGCAAAGGCCCATTTTGTATGACTTGCAAAGGATGGACATAGAGTTAAAGGCTCCAAGTACCACATGATGATATCAAATATACGAGTAAAATCGACTTTAATCGATAAAGTTAAAGCTGCTCAATCTATGGACCTAGAGTTGATGCGTATGAAGAAGAAAGTATAAGAAGGTGTTCTTCCATAAGTAAGAATCGATGAAGAAGAAATAATTTGAGTCAACTCCAGACTTTGCGTTCCTAACGATTCTGACTTAAAGCATAGAATCACGATGGAGGCACACAACACACCAATTGCAATCCATCTTGGGAGTAATTAAATGTATCACGATCTTCGACATACATTTTGGTGGAGCAATATGAAGAGAGAGATCACAAAATTTATCTTGAGATGTTTAACTTGTCAACGTGTAAAGGCGGAGCATCAAGTGCCAAAGGGTCCATTGCAATCACTTGAGATTCCGAAATAGAAGTGGGAATACATTACCATGGATTTCGTTATGGGTCTTGCCAAGGTTTCTCAAGGCATAGATGCGATTTGGGTTATTGTTTATAGATTAACCAAGTCTGCTCATTTCTTCCCAATACGGGAGACTTATTCCCTTGAACGTCTTGCTCGTATTTACATGAATGAGATTGTGAGATTGCATGGAATGCCAGTATCCGTAGTTTCAGATCATGACCCAAGATTCACTTCACGATTGTGGGTTAGTTTGTAGAAAGCTATGGGCACGGATTTACGATTCAGTTCGGCATACCATCCTCAAACGGACGGGCAATCAGAAAGTAAAATTCAAACTCTTAAAGATCTATTAAGACTTTGTGTACTAGATTTGAATGGGAGTTGGGATAAGTACCTACCATTGGTGGAATTCTCCTACAACAACAGTTATCAGGCAAGTATAGGCATGGCTCAATTCAAAGCGTTGTATAGATGAAAGTGTCGCTCTCCAGTATGTTGGGATAAGGTGGGAGAAGTAGCATTGTCGGGACGTGTGATGCCCTCAAATCTGGGTTTCTTCCAACCCAACACGTTAAAACCTCTATCTCGGCCCTAGCCTGATTGGTCTCCCACCAAAAGTTGGCCTCTCCCTTCATCATGTAGGTTGCAAAGGCAACCTTCTGGGCATCATTGAAATTTGCAATGATAAATGCCTTCTCAATTTCCTTCACCCACGTTTCGGCCTCGATAGGGTCCGTAGTTCCTTTAAACTCTGACGGACCCACGCTCTTGAAATCCTTAAATGTAGTAGCTCGTATTACCCTAGGATTTATGGGAATGTTAGCCCCAGTTCTATTAAACGCTACTGTTAAAAGATTTACAAACTCCTTCATGGGGTTAACCGGACCTCCCTCCGGTTGATTTACGTTAGCTCCTTGATTATGTGATACAACACAATTCGTTATTATTCGTTTCCTGTTAGTTAGTTATTATACAAGTTCAAACAATAACTTAAACATTCATTACTCAACATGTTCCGAAAAAGGTTTATATTAATTCATTGTAGTATAATACTTCATCGGTTACATTACACAGCCTAAGCTGATTACAATACTTTCCCGCAATTGCCTTCCAAAAATTAGGATTTACAAAAGACTACCTTTTGATAAACAAAAGATGGTTTTATTTCACTACTAGATACACAATATTTACATATCTAATCTACTCTATCTATTAATAGATTACATCTGCCTTAAGGCATTCTCATAATCCGCCTTGGCAAGACTGACAATAATATCACGGCTGATAGTATGTCGCGTCTGCCCTATTTCTACAAGATTACTAGCTACCTGAACCTGGAAGTCCGCATGAGAACTCCTATGAATATAGGACATTCTCCCTATCTTCCACTTTTTGGTCTTTAGCTCCCCCCTGAGCTCAAAGACCTCCTGTTTCAGCTCATGGACCTTGTCTTTGGCCAAAATCCTTTCATCGTGCTCCTGCTCCCACATGGACTCCACGTCTGTCTTATCTTCTATGACAGCCTGAAGCTCTGCTTTCAGCTCCTTAACCTCCTGATAGTAATGGATGTTTCTATCCAATACTGACATAAAAAGTGTGACGCCCCCAAAATAGGTATACATCACCCATCTTGAGTCGCCAAATGCATGGTACAGAATACAAATATAATCTTAAATATACATCAAGAGAGCTGTGAGTTTCAATACAAATACTGTCTTCTAGACAATATCCACTCTCATAATAAGTCCTCATTACATTTATCGTCACACTATTTAACAGAATAGTGAGGACTACTAATACTATCATCTGATCTATCACTCCGTTCCCCGACTCGTCCCAGCTATATTCTCATTTCCTAAAGAGAACAGTGAAAGAAAGGGTGAGCTCAACTAGCCTAGTAAGGAATATTATGTCTAAGATAATGTAAAATAAATTATCATTAGTATTCAACAATGTTAAACTAATAAAATACAATAGACATCAAGTTTAACTGCAGCGGATCAAGCAATCCATTAAAAGAGTCAAGTAGAGAATAAAATCTACTATCTTTTATGATTTAAAAGGTTTTTCATGACTTTTATCGCTGAGACTCGGCTTAATAAATAATCCACAATATCCCTGCACTACAGCCAAGGATATTCATTAGTATCACAACCACAAATAATCCATGCATCATAGCCAAGGATATTCGTGTATTCATCAATGGTCATGATCATCCCAATAACTGTCCATCAATGCACTACAAGCCAGTGAGGACTTTTACCACATCATTTGTAACATTACGGTCATGATTATATCGAATAATCCCTATTCATAATCATACCAAGTCTATCTATGCACTACAGGCCACATATGACTTTCAACATAATATAAACATGAGGATGCTGACAATGATATAAAAATTCAATAAAATAAGTTCAAGAATTAATTTATCTAGGAACTAATAACGTCCAAATTGTCAACATGATACTGCTTTGTAGAGTAAAATTCAAGAATGCTCAAAAGAATATTTCCATGAAAAGATACTGGATGAAGCGCAAGCATCAAGGATATTCCACTAATTTCATGGAGTGTAGAAGTTAAAACTTTAACCAACTGAGTATAATACCGAATGGAATAACAAAAGAATTCACCATATATGCGCTACTTCGCATAAACAGGTTATTCCAACAGAATAATAAGTAGCGGAACCAGGTTAGGTGAAATTCGCACCGACAGGATGTTCCAACAGAATAATAAAAACGGAACCGGGTCCGGCGTAAAATGCACAGACAGGATATTCCAACAGAATAATAATAAAGACAGAATAATAGAAGAATGTCACCAAGTATAGGGTAGTCTGCGTATACTGGTTATTCCAGCAGAATAATAAAGAATGGAATAACAGAAGTTCTCTTCATGAATACAAAATAAATAATACCCCTTATGAGTACAACAATTAATATCCCTTACCGTAAAAGAAAAAAAAATATAATAGTAGGGAAGTAGCAGAATACTTTTCTATAGTTTCTTTATTATTTCACTCTTTAGAGTTTTAGTGAATTCGTAAGAAATAATGAAGGAACGAGCTTCTATTTATAGGAGAATGGAAAGGCACTGTGTAATGCAACAGTTATGCAATCGGATGAAAATTTCTTGTAACTCACACACACCCAATTTGTCAATCAACCGACCAATAAGAATAAAGCAACATTACAATACATACATACATATATATATATATATATATATATATATATATATATATATATATATAACCCACACACACAATTTGTCAATCAACCAACCAATAAGAATAAAGCAACATCATTTCCCCCACCATTTTCCACTCACACGCATCACTTTCATTCTCTTTCTTTCCTCCCAACACTCTCCACTCACACATATAATATTCTATATATACACACACAGTACATCTTATATATATAAACTCCCTCCCCTATACGTAACTATCTCCCACCCCCATTTCCAAAATTAGTTTTTTCAACACATATGGGCCCCACATATGGCCCCCACATGTGGGCCCCACCTGTAAATAATTTTCTATCGATTATTTTGAAATAAATGGATAAATGGGGGTCCATAAAATAAGAAAAACTTACAACAATTACTATAACAATAATTGAACAAAACTGAGTGACTTCTCACTTAAGCATCAATAATCAATACTGTGTGCTACTATGAAACCATACGTATTACAGTAATTTTACTACCGAGTAGTTCAACAGTTTTAATGGTAAAACTTCCGTCGTTATTTTTAATAAAATATGTTTGTCATTTTCTCAATCCGATAATAATTCTGTTGTGGGGTCCACCAATGATTGTGTCATCGTACGAATATTCCTTATTAAAACGAATATTCCCCGACCAATCGAATATTATATAACAACTTGCGTACTTTGCAAAATTTATATATATTACCCACAATTATATCATTATATCAAATTTACTCCATAATATTCAAAAATAATATTTATAAAAAAATTTCATCTTTATTTATAAAAATTGGGGTCTTACAACCTCCCCTTCTTATGAAATTTCACCCTCAAAATTAGAGTACGTACCTGATATGTCGAAGAGGTAAGGATACCTTGATTTCATTTCAGATTCTAACTCCCAGGTCATTTCCTCAACATCGTGGTTTCCCCACAAAACTTTAACTTGAGGTATAACCTTGGAGCATAGAATATGTTCCTTCTTATCCAAGATTTGAACAAGAACATCTTCATACGTCAAATCTTCCGCTATTTCGTTCGGTTCTAACTCAATAATGTGGTTCGGTTCTTTAACATATTTACGTAACATGGATATGTGAAAAAATGTTATGAACACGAGACATACTTGGCGGTAAAGCGAGTCGATAAGCCACAGTTCCTACTCGATCGAGGATTAAAAATGGGCCAATGAATTGAGGATTGAGCTTTTCTCTCTTTTTAAATCTCGTAACTCCTTTCCATGTAGCAACACGTAAGAACACATGATCTCCAATATCGAATTCCACGTCCTTTCGATGAAGATCAGAATAACTCTTTTGTCGATCTTGTGAGATTTTTATACGTTGTCGGATCGTTTGAATCTTTTTCGTAGTCATACGTACCAACTCTGGTCCCAACAACGTTGCTTCACCCACCTCACCCCCAGCATACTAGAGAACAACACTTTCTTCCATACAACGCTTCGAATGGAGTCATGCCAATACTTGCTTGATAGTTGTTGTTGTAGGAAAACTCCACTAATGGTAAGAACTTGTCCCAACTTCCCTTGAAGTCAAGGACACGGAGTCTTAATAAATCTTCAAGAGTTTGAATAGTCCTCTCTGATTGTTCGTCCGTCTGAGGATGATATGTCGAACTAAATTGTAAATTTGTTCCCATAGCTTTTTGTAAACTAACCCAAAATTGTGAAGTGAATCTTGGGTCATGATAAAAAACTATGGATAGTGGCATACTATGCAATCTTACAACCTCGTTTATGTACATACGAGTAAGACGTTCAAGTGTATAAGTTTGTCGTATAGGTAAGAAGTGAGGAGACTTGGTCAATCTATCAATAATGACCCAAATTGCATCTATGCCTTGAGAAACCTTGGGAAGACCAGTAACGAAATCCATGGTAATCTACTCCCATTTCAGTTCTGGAATTTTAAGTGGTTGCAATGGACCTTTTGATACTTAATGCTCTGCCTTGACTCATTGACACGCTAGACACCTTGAGATAAACAGCGCTATCTCTCTCTTTATATTGCCCACCAAAATGTATGTCGAAGATCATGACATATTTTGGTACTCCCACGATGGATTACAAACTGTGTGTTATGCGCCTCCATCATAATTTTATATTTTAAATCAGGGTCGTTAGGAACATAAAGTCTGGAGTTGACTCGAAGTATTCCTTCTTCATCGATTCTTGCTTCTAGAATAACGCCCTCTTGAACCTTCTTCATTTATCTGCACTGAGTATGTAGCTTGAGCGGCTTAACTTTATCGATTAAAGTCGATTCTACTCGTATATTTGTCATCTTCACGTGGGTTCGTATATTCACACTTGTAAACGCATATGATCTTCTACTCAATGCGTCAGCTACCACGTAAACTTTTCCACGGTGATATTGAATGGTACGATCCTAATCTCTAACAGCTCAAGCCAACGTCTTTGGTGCATGATACGTTTGTTTTAAGTAAAGAAATATTTGAGGGTTTAAGAAATGGGTTTTGTACCGGGGTCAATACAAAATTCGATTTCACGCTCTAGGGGTAGGTCAGGAAATTCTTTAGGGAATACGTCAGGAAATTTATTAAGCATAGAAATATCATTCAAAACTGAGGTATTTTTGTTTAGATCCGTGACATGAGCTAAGAAAGCTTGACATCCATTTTTTAATAAACGAACAGCTTTATGGCTTGAGATGACAGTGATTGATTTTAATGGTTTGGTTGCTTGAATTCGCATAATAGGTTGGTTAGAAATATGAAAGCTAACAACCTTACGAAAATAATCAATTTTTGTATGATGAGTAGTTAACCAACCAATCCCTAGAATCACATCAAATACAAGTATTTTTAATGAAATAAGATCGACAAATAATGTGAGGGTACCGATTTGAACCAAACAATACTTATAAATAGTGGATGTAATGAAGGTTTCTCCCAATGGAGTTTCCATAGATAAGTCAAAGTCTAATTTCTCCGGAGTCAAATTTAATCGTTGAGCTCAAGTAGGAGAAATAAAAGAATGGGTAGAACCGGTATCAAATAAGGTATAAACTTCGCTAGAGTTTATGATAAGCTTACCCGTGATGACCTCGTTTGGGTTCCTTGCTTTCTGGGAGGTCACTACAAACGCTCTCCCTTGCACTACCGGCTTTAACTTTTCTAGGACGGCCTTTGGTGCCTCCATCCTAGCTGAACTTATCTTCGATGAATGACAAAATTGGGCTAGGTGACCTTCTCTTCCACAATTATAACATGCTTTGGACGGCATCGCGTAGTTTGGACGGATGTGTCCCTCCCCTCCGCATTTGAAACATATGATAGGTGGTTGTTCTCCTTCCTTAACAACGGGTGCTGGTGCTGACGTCTTTCCATCATTGTTGAATCTCCTCTTCTTGAAATGTACATTCTTATTGTTTTGGCCCTGATTACAATCGAAGTGGTTACTATTTCTGGCCTGTTGATTCCCTCCACGCTTGTTGTCACCGCTTCGATGACTGCTCTCACTGGTATTATCATTTTGTCGGCTGCTCTCTTTTGGTTGCGTTGACTCGTTATCGCGCTCCACTAATTGAACCCTATTTACAACATCTGAATACAAACACAGTTTATGAGAAATAAGATGTTGACGTATCTCGGGTTTCAAACCTCTTAGAAACATCCGCGTCATTCTTTCCTCATTGTCAACCAAGCGAGACGCAAACTGAGATAACTCGGCAAACTTAGCTTCGTACTACGACACGGTCATATTATTCTCCTCTAACTTGATGAACTCTACTTCTTTCATGTGATGAATACTTTCGGGAAAGTACTTGTCGTTAAATAGTTCTTGGAACTTCTCCCAAGACATCTTCAGTGCGGCAGGTTGAGTACGCTTTACCGATTCCCACCAGTAATCTGCCTCTCCTCGCAACATAAAGGTGGCAAAGGGAACCTTTTGCTCCTCAGAGCATCCCAAGACATCAGATATCTTGGTGATCTACTTTATCCACGTCTCTGCCTTAAGTGGGTTTGGTTCTCCAATAAACTCCGGTGGTCCCAGCTCCTTGAACTGTTTAGCGGTGACCGTCCGAGAGTTGTCAGTGTTTTCACCTGCATTTTGGACAGGAGTCTCTCTTGCCTGATATTGTACGAATTTCAGAAAGCTCCTAAACATTCCGTCGTTCGCCATTTGGTCGGTGTTGTTGTTCACCTGAGGATTATTGCATTCCTGATGCACATTATCCTGGGTTTTGATTTGTGGTGACTCAACGGTCTCCTGTGCTCCATTGATATTCTCAACATTCTCGGATGTCATTTTCAAATACTGTCATAAAACAAAGGCTAATTAAAATGTAACATAATATCACTATACTCTGACCGACCAATTAAATACCAAATAAACTTAGGTAGATCATACTAGCAAAGGAATTTCCCGTCTCTCCCCTCCTAGTTCTAGTATCACATCTTTTCCAGGGATCATATCCCTAAGATTTGATACCAACTGTGACGCCCCCAAAATAGGTATACAACACCCATCTTGAGTCGCCAAATACATGGTACAGAATACAAATACAATCTTAAATATACATCGAGAGAGATGTGAGTTTCAATACAAATATTGTCTTCTAGACAATATCCACTCTCAGAATAAGTCCTCATTACATTTATTGCCACACTATTTAACAGAATAGTGAGGACTACTAATACTATCATCTGATCCATCACTCCGTTCCCCGACTCGTCCCAGCTATATTCTCATTTCCTGAAGAGAACAGTGAAAGAAAGGGTGAGCTCAACTAGCCAGTAAGAAATATTATGACTAAGATAATGTAAAATAAATTATCATTAGTCTTCAACAATGTTAAACTAATAAAATACAATAGACATCAAGTTTAACTGCAGCGGATCAAGCAATCCATTAAAAGAGTCAAGTAGAGAATAAAATCTACTATCTTTTATGATTTAAAAGGTTTTTTATGACTTTTATCACTGAGACTCAGCTTAATAAATAATCCACATCATCCCTGTACTACGACCAATGATATTCATTAGTATCACAACCACAAATTATCCATACATCACAGCCAAGGTTATTCGTGTATTCATCAATGGTCATGATCATGCCAACAACTGTCCATCAATGCACTATGAGCCAATGAGGACTTTTACCACATCATTTGTAACATTACGGTCATGATTATGCCGAATAATCCCTGGTCATAATCATACCAAGTCCATCTATGCACTACAGGCCACAGATGACTTTCAACATAATATAAACATAAGGATGATGACAATGATATAAAAATTCAATAAAATAAGTTCAATAATTAATTTATCTAGGAACTAATAATGTCCAAATTGTCAACATGATACTGCTTTGTAGAGTAAAATTCAAGAATGCTCAGGAGAATATTTCCATGAAAAGATACTGGATGAAGCGCAAGCATCAAGGATATTCCACTAATTTCATGGAGTGTAGAAGTTAAAACTTTAACCAACTGAGTATAATACCGAATGGAATAACAAAAGAATTCACCATATATGCGCTTACTTCGCATAAACAGGTTATTCCAACAGAATAATAAGTAGCGGAACCAGGTTAGGCGAAATTCGCACCGACAGGATGTTCCAACAGAATAATAAAGACGGAACCGGGTCTGGCGTAAAATGCACAGACAGGATATTCCAATAGAATAATAATAAAGACAGAATAATAGAAGAATGTCACCAAGTATAGGGTAGTCCGCGTATACTGGTTATTCCAGCAGAATAATAAAGAATGGAATAACAGAAGTTCTCTTCATGAATACAAAATAAATAATACCCCTTATGAGTACAACAAATAATATCCCTTAATGTAAAAGAAACTGAATATAAGAGTAGGGAAGTAGCATCATACTTTTCTATAGTTTCTTTATAATTTCTCTCTTTAGAGTTTCAGTGAATTCGTAAGAAATAATGAAGGAATGAGCTTCTATTTATAGGAGAATAGAAAGGCACTATGTAATGCAATAGTTATGCAATCGGATGAAAATTTCTTGTAACTCACACACACCCAATTTATCAATCAACTAACCAATAAGAATAAAGAAACATTACAATACATACATATATATATATATATATATATATATATATATATATATATATATATATATATAACCCACACACACAATTTGTCAATCAACCAACCAATAAGAATAAAGCAACATTACAATACATATATATATAACCCACACACACAATTTGTCAATCAACCAACTAATAAGAATAAAGCAACATCATTTCCCCCACCATTTTCCACTCACACACATCACTTTCACTATCTTTCTTTTCTCCCAACACTCTCCACTCACACATATAATATTCTATATATACACACACATTACATCTTATATATATAAACTCCCTCCCCTATACGTAACTCTCTCCCACCCCCATTTCCAAAATTATTTTTTTCAACACATATGGGCCCCAAATGTGGCCCCCACATATGGGCCCCACCTGTAAATAATTTTCTACCGATTATTTTGAAAAAATAGATAAATTGGGGTCCATAAAATAAGAAAAACTTACAACAATTACTATAGTAATAATTGAAATAAACTAAGTTACTTCTCACGTAAGCATCAATAATCAATACCGTGTGCTACTATGCAATCACGCGTATTACTGTACTTTTACTACCGAGTAGTTCAACAATTTTAACGGTAAAACTTCTGCCGTTATTTTCAATAAAATATTTTTGTCGTTTTCTCAATCCGACAATAATTCTGTTGTGGGGTCCACCAATGATTGTGTCGTCGTACGAATATTACCTGTTAAAATGAATATTTCCTGACCAATTGAATATTATATAAGAACTTGTGTACTTTGCAAAATTTATAAATATTACCCATAACTATATCATTATATCAAATTTACTCCATAATATTCAAAAATGATATTTATAATAAAAATTCATCTTTATTTATAAAAGTCGAGGTATTACAAACAGTGACATCATTGACTCCCCCGGAGCCATATATGCTGTTATTGTTACTGGGTTGAAGGATACTGCCTCTATCTCTTTCTCCAACATGTCGTAAATCACGGACATATAGTCTAGGCTCTTTGAGTCTTCAGACTCGACCACTAAAACTTTGGGTTCTACTGCTATGGGGTTCGGTATGATCTCTACCTAATTAACCGACCCTTCGCTGACTACCTGTACATCACAATTTTCTCCTGCCATCTACAACAACAAATTGGTTTGATTAGTAAACGTTAGTAGAATAATAAAAACACATAGCATATATAATGCATTTTTATAAGGTTAATTTCCAGCTTTTGTCTCTTTGACTTTTCTTAAGGTTATGACTTAAGGTTTAAATCTCCCCTAAGTGTTATAACCTAAGGCTTTGATACCAAACTGTGACGCCCCCAAATTCAGGTATCTTTCAACCCGACAGATGGTGCTACACGGTGCTATAGTTCACACAAACATTCAATTGAAATGCTTCAAAAGAAAGAATATGTCTTATATATATATATTCAAAATAATATTAACATTCCACAGGTCCTTTATAACTGTTACATTATGTCATTGGTCATAATAGCAAATATTATCATTACAAACCTATGCTATTACATAAGAAATCTACGAGTTCACCTTAGCCTTTCCTTTACCCTTGTAGAATCCATCGGTCCGTTCGGTCTTAACTGCATTCATATGGTTCAAGAAAGAGTGAGCCTTAAGCAAGAGTGAGCCTAACTAGCTCAGCAAGTATAACAATTCTAATAAAACTAGTATGCTTGAAACATAGGAATCTTATATCTTCGATAACTGAACAATAGTTATGAAGTACTATCGATAATGCATAATAGCACTTCTTTTCATTCAAAACATTTTATAATAACAATATTTAGTAAAACAGTAATTTCGGTCCAAGACCATGATCATTCCATAAGTACTTTGCAAATGACATCCCTGCACTAAGTCCATAAGTCCGTCATAGCTTACGAGCACGTCTTGGTGATCAGCCTATAGTATTGTATGTTGATCAACACTACATTCATTAAACGTGTATACGTTTAAGTTGTGGCAACCTCACGTGTTTGTTGTTTCATGACAAAACATTTTAGCATACTCAGTCTCCTTTTGAAAACAACACTAATATTAGTTGGTAAATCATTGTCAATACTATGGTAGATTGTAAGAAATCCAACATGTCATAAGTCTAGCCGAAAGAATTGGTATTGACTTTATCCGATATTAACTCATGCGAAGAATACATGAATCACAAAGCTTATCTAGATTAAACTAGAACAAGGGTTAGATTACTTGCCTCTAGCGTCTGCTTACAGATATAACACATGCACTTTAAGTCCTTAGGTCTCTACAGTAGATGATAACATTACATAACACATTAGGTCATGAATAACATACAGGGTTCCTAAAGAATCTTACCCTTTTTCTTAATCTAATTATGTATTAGATTTGCTATTTATTGGTTCCGACTTTCCGTTACATCATTCTTATGTTCACATGCAACAGACTTTCTTTAACCCTAAGTGATCATACTTAAGGATTAACTATGTCTTAACAATGTTACATTAATATCTTTAGTTAATTGTTCATTAATTACCATTCATGCTCAACATAAAACATTCTTCATAATCTATATTCTAAGGCTGGTGCTGTGGCACCGGCTATTCTTCTCTGTGTCGCGCTGCGGCATCACACACTAAGGCTAGAAGACCGGGCTCAGTGATGCGGCGTGAGTCCCCTTTATTATGGCCACTGTGAGGCCCCCAAACTCGGATACTTGAAACCCGAACTCGGTTCTTCACGATACCATTTCTATGAGCGGAATAATACTAATAATAATAACAATAATATAAAATATCAAATTAATTTACATAATTATCAGAGTCTAACTCCCAAGTACGAAACCTTTAAACATTCATTACAACCCATGATAGATAATATATATCATAATTGTCTTAATAACATTAAACTATTACATAACATAGTAATTTGTTCATTCAGCAACCTTCCCTTTTCCTTTGTTCTTAGCAGAGTTCTCTGGTCGTTCGCACTTAGCTGAAAACATTTAAATTTAAGCAAGGATGAGCATTTGAGTGCCCAGCAAGCAATAGCAATTATATATATATATATAAGCTGAAAGGATTTAAATGTTTTCTTTGTACTATTCTTCTACAACAAGTCAATAGTTGTGAAGTATTCTGAACCGATAATAATAACATAACAACTCTCTTTCAAATTTTTGAAACTACATAATGACTATAACTGGGGTTATGGTGACATGCCGTGAACATTATTTTCATTTTCGAAAAGGTTAAACAGAAATTCATCTGTAAACCGTCATAACTTACGGGCACGGGGGTGATCAGCCCGTTATGCCCTGCATTGATCAATACTACATTGCTAGAACGATATTATCGTTCATCCTTTGTCCGCCGGAGCGCATAAAAATTTTCCCGTGTAGGGATGTTCATACCTGTCTGGGTTCTAAATCAAAGGTTTTATCTTGTTCAACAATAATCTATAATTCAATATATCTGTATACGGGTAATTGACAAAGGTATATCAACATGTGATTAAATACAATGATTATCCAAGTGGGGACACTTGTTTAACCACTTCTAGAAATTAACGAACAGAATATATATGTCTGAATTACCATATACTAACATGTTGATATTCAATGAGCTTATATAATATAAAGTTCATAATCTGTACAATAATAATATAGTTTAGAAACATTCTTACTCACATCCATTGCATAAAGAAAATGCAAAGGTTAGATACTTGCCTGAAGCGCTGCTTACAACTTGTAATTAAGATCTATCGCTTATCTCACGACCTATCATTAATAAGATAGTTCGTTTGATTAGAACAACATACTATAACACATAACACTGCTTATTGCAGTCAACACATAACCTAATCACATTAGCACCTATGTTTAATAACCATTGAATCACAAATAATCACTTATACAATCAAAATATCTAAGTCCAGATCAATTTCTGAAAAATGTCGGTCTACCGACAATTTTATCGGGTAATTATCGAGTCTAAGACTCTATACTATAACTTAACATCAGTACGTATCAGTCATATTATTTTTAAATGACTCAATATAATTTTAAAATATTTATTATAATTTATCATAAATTTTCAAACATCGGAATCATATTTAAATGATTTAAATACCAATCAATTCTATTATCATTAATATTTAATTAGTATTAAACTATTAATGAAATCATTTCCAAAATATTAAAGTTATGTATAATAACCCAAAATACTTTTAAAGTATTAATATTACCCTTAAATGATTTTTAAAACATTTAAAATCATTTTTAAATAATTATCATTAATATTAAAGTATTAATGTTCTATTTATCAAAATATTAAAAGTCATTATTCATAACTTAAAATATTTTTAATTCATTTATATCCTTTTTAAATGATTTTTAAAGTAATAAAACCATTTTTAAACTATTTATTTAATATAATTATTAAATAAATTTAATATCAATAATAAAAACTTAATAATTATTAATATTAAATTATTAATGAAATTATCCTTTAAATATTAAAAGTTATATTTTATAACTTAAAATATTTTTAAACACTTTATTTTCATTTAAAATGATTTTTAATATAATAAAATCATTTTTAATTAATTTATTTAATTCATTTAGTAAATAAATTAATTACCATTAATATCAATTTATTAATGAAATTTATCATAAAATATTAAAAGTCATTAAAAATAACTTAAAATATTTTCTCATATCATAATATAATTTTTAATGATTTTTCTAATATTAAAATCATTTTTAAATAATTTATTTAATATTATAATTAAATAAATTAAATACTTTTAATATTCCAAAAATATTAAATATTTATGAAATATAATAAAAATAATTAAAAACTAATTTTCGGAATTTTTAATAATTTTTAATAATTTATTTTGTATTTTTATTAATTAAAAACTAATTTTTTCTATTTAATAATTAATTTCCAAAAAATATTAAATAATCTGTCGCTAAAGACCACCTATAGCGACAGAACCGTCGCTATAGGTGTTCTTCATGTTCTTGGCCAAACCCAGAAATTCATAGTCAGTTTTCGAGTTGCTTACTTTGACCAATCATAATCTTGTGTGTGTTGTGTTTCTGGGTATTTTGTTGATCAGAGAATGTAGTACAAATACAAGACTACTCGATCCAACAAAGAACATCATCAAACCATGCATAACTAACGAGATCTGAAGCGTTGAACAAGCTGTCAGAGCTGTTCTTCATTTTCTGGGTTACCCAGAAATGAAGAACAATTTGACTGGCTCGTTTTGGGCTTCCACAACTTGTGATCTAGGTGTGTTTTTAGCGATTTAAGAGGTCTAACTTGTAGAACACATTTAAGTCTAGAGATCCATTACATAAAATCAACAAAACAACAACAAAATACCAAGATCTTGTCCGGTCAAACGTTGTCAGAAACCACGCTCATGAACTTTCTGGGTTACCCAGAAAGTTCATCCGTGAAGTTTCTGCCTAGTTTGACCATCCTCCAATTCCTGTATGATCATGATATGAGCTATCTAAAAGCATCACGATGTAGTATAGCTACTATACTATAACTTAGATAACAAAACAACAACAAAATTCCAACAACCTGCCAGATCTAGATCCTTAAATATATGGTCAGACCTTGAAAACCCATTTCTGGGTTACCCAGAAACAGTCTGGTCATGGTCGGTCAACGACCTTTGACCACGAATAACTTGTAATCTGTTGAAGCTATGACCTTGATTCAACTTTTAGACTAAAGAACACATACACAACTACAACTAAAAGCTTTCAAAACACGTAAATCTATACAGATCACCAAGATATAAGGACTGACATTCACTGTCAGAGAACAAAAATTTATTTTCCCAGATTTTGCAAATCTTCAAATCCGAGCCTCTAGATGTTATGGATCTAACATCTAGCAACCCAGATCATCCCTAGACACCTTATACAACATGTTTAACACAAAAAAATTAACATCTAACACAGAATCGTTGGACAGAAATTCTAGGGTTCGTTTATACCTTCTTGAGAAAAATTTCTGATTCTCTGGCTTCTGTTTGTTATGGTTGATCGTGGGGCTGTTCTTAGGGACTGATATAGCTTATAATTTTAGAGGTTTGAAGTTTGAGAGAGAAGGTTTAAGTGTTGGACAAAATGTAAGTGAACAAATGAATTTTCTCTCTCCTAGATCTACTTATACTAGTCTAGATACATGTAATGGCTGATGCAAGTGGCTGGTTGCTGTCATTTAGAGCATGTGGAGTAATCTAGAGTTGGTGAACAACTCCAATCTTGGCAAGATACACAAGTAAGCTAAATAAATAAAAATTACACATAAGGGCATTTTTGGAACTTGGGCTTGATAATTTAATGGCATATTTGTAATCATGCAAACCCTTAGGGTTTAGGGTTTGGGTTTGGGTTTAGGATTTGAGCTATTTTAGCAAAAGTCTAGGATTTCTAATTTAGGGTTTGCTTAAAATAAAAGTTTAATAACTTTTAGTTTCTAAAACTTTGAAATTAGAATTTTCTAATTATGATTAATTTTATAATTACCTTATACAGGAACATTAGGGTTTAAATCATATAATTATTATTAACTTGGCTAAAATAGTAATCAGGGTTTACAAATGGTAATTAAGTTTTATAATTTCTAATTAGGGTTACTAATTATAGAAATTAGGGTTTCTAGAAATTAATATTTCAAAATGTTAACTAGGGTTTACCTAATTATGCATAAAATTACATAACATCGCTACATAATAATCTCGAACTCATAATTGAGTTTCAAACTAGGGTTTAACACTTAAAATAGGGTTTTTAATAAATTTATTGGGGTTTCTAAAACCTTAATTAGGGTTTACCTAATTAATCATTTAATACACAACATAAAACATATAACATAGTTATAAAACAGTCTTAAGCTCACAATTGATTTTCAATTTAGAGTTTCCCTAAGTAAAATTAGGGTTTAACCAATTAATACTAGGGTTTTGAAATTAAACACCATAATTGACCAATTATCATCAATACGTACATGCAGTACATATTCATAGCACTGAAAAATCAAAATATAATTAATATTATATTATTATTCTCATACCTTGGCAATAATCCAAAATTAGGGTTTGGATTCCATATCTGATTTATCTGCCAAAATTACGCTTAATAATTAAGGTAAAATAATTAACTTAATAACCTGTACTAAAATTCATATAATAAAATAATTATTATAATTAGTCTAAAAATCAGTTCATATATTATTTAAATAATATATGATTATATATTTTCATGGAAAATAATTATTAAAATATTTCTACCATAAATTAATTATTATAAGTATATACTTTTTAATAATCAATAATAAATTCATTTGTAAATAATTATGTAATAAATATATTTTTACTTACCACATAAATACATATACACATAATCTTGTACAAATCCTCATCCTTAATATAAAAAAAAATTTATTCGCAAAATTTCTTATTTATTTACATAGAAAATATCGGGTTGTTACATTCACCCTCCCTTATAAAGATTCCTTCCCCGGAATCACCGTTTTAAAACCTATACATACACGGTCACATAGCGTACACAATCATTGTAAGTAAATCTCGATCAACTTTGATCGAACTGATCTTTAACTATTCACATGAAGCTTGTCTTTCTGATTACACAGAAAAATTGATTTCTAAAAGAACTCAAATTCCTCCTCAAAATTTCTTTATAAAATAATTTTACTATATATAGGAAAATCATGCATAAGAAAATAAAAAGGCATACGAATAATACCTGGAGTTCTAGTGCCAGCTGCTGCCGTATCCTGAACTGTCATATTGTAGACCCTTGCCGTAGATTTTGTTGGCTTGCTTGACGAAGTCGGTCCCGTGATTGCTAACGTTCCGCTGCTAGTGCCCATTTCACACTTCCTGTCTCCACCCTCCTTTTTGGACAATCTTTCACCCTGTGCTCTGTCGATCCGCATATAAAACATCCACTATTCATCCTAAGATTGGGGCAGTTGGGAGAAATATGGCCCTCCTGCCCGCACTTATAGCAAATGAATTTTCCTTTCAAACACTCCCTCGAGTGATTCTTTCCACATGTCTTACATGGCACTATCTGTTTCTTAACACCTTCCTGCTTCACTTGTACACTTGTAAAACTGCTCACCTTCCTCTTACTATCACCACTCCTGCTCCCACTATTAATTTTCACCTTCCTAGCTCCTTCTATATTACCCTTATTCTTCCTCTCCTTATTGTAAAGGCTCATGGCCTCACTTCCCTCCTCAGCTATGATCGCTTTCTCCATGAGTGCTGCAAATGTAGGAATTTACAACACTGCCACTTTGTTATAGAGCCAGGGTTTCAATCCCAGCTCAAACCTTCTAGCTTTCCTAGCCTCCGTATCAACTTGATGCGGAGCAAACCTAGCTAACTCATTGAATTTGGCGGCGTATTCAGACACCGTCATATTCTCCTGCTTCAACTCTAAAAATTTAACCTCCATCCTCGCCTGCATACTTGGTGAAAAATAATTTTCGAAAAATAAAGTTTAAAATCTATTCCATGTGACTACACCTTCTCCTGCCCTAGCCTGATTCGCTTCCCACCAAAAATTTGCTTCCCCCTTCATCATATAGGTGGCAAAAGCAGTTTTCGGCCCCTCAGCTACCCTAGCTACCATAAACGCTTTTTCAATTTCCTTAACCCAAATTTGAGCTTCTACAGGGTCAGTTGTATCTTTGAATTCTGGTGGTCCTACAGCCTTAAAGTCTTTGAAGTTCGCTAAGCGGTTGCCCGGCTGGTTTCCAGCGACTGGTATTCCCTGTTGCATAGCCTGAGCTATCATGTTCGCAAATTGCCGCATCGGATCTGGTTGTTATTGTCCCTCAGCGTTGTTGACAGATTCCTCTGCCCTTTGATTGCGAGTTCGACGTCTTGGCGGCATTATCTGATTGGAAAAAAAATCATAATTTAACTTACATTCTAAACCTTATCACATAAGTTTAATATTTTAAACTTATTTCATCATTTCTCAAACATAGATTCATATTCATTTAACGAATATTTTACATAGCACAAAATTCTTTGAACTTCAGATATCCCTTTATGACTTCAAAAGTCGGGATTTACAGTCTTGACTTAATACAAAAGTTGGAAACATTACATTACACAAACATACTTATCATATGCATTACATTAAACACTCTTACACAACAGAACCTATACTACCTATTTATTACACCTTTTCTTTGGACATTCTCTCGCCTGATGACCTTCTATACCACAGACATAACATGCTCCTTTTTTGTAGTCAGGACAGTACGGAGTGGTATGTCCTTTATAGCCACAAAGATAACAAATTCCTTTCCATTTCTTCTTATTGGATTTTCCTAAATCATGGTCTTCTATCTTTCTTTTCCCCTTCTTATCCGGAGCTGCACACGATGTGTTGCTTGTAGCTCCCATCTGACCAATTTGGATTTTAAGCTTATCTTGTCCTTCCAATGTTTCTATTAACACTTGACGCAACTGACTATTCAACAGCCTTTCTATCTCCCATAGCCTTTCCAGAGAAGAAACTTTGTTCTCCAGATTCTGCACTTCCGTTGATACTTGATCAGCTTCAACTTTAGTGTCCGAATCACTATCTGACAACTCCACCATCTCCGGATCTTGTATTACGTTTTCTATGATAACCACATCGTCTGAGTTGTTTTCATCGTGAGCCTCTATTTCAGCTATCGGCTTCGATATTGGCTCCTTCTTTACGATCCGAGGGTAATCGAATCCTTTTTCACCTGACATCTACACACATAAGTTGTCCTAATTAGCATATCGTATATACACACAACAAATAAAAGTTTTATACAAGTTATCTTTTATTTAGTTTGACGATGAATTTAGTCAATTCATCTCTTTTTAAACTCTATATGAGTTATTTATATTTTCAACATTTCCCTCTATTCTAAGGTTATAGCCTAAGGTCTAGCCCACCTAAGGTTTCTAACCCTATAGCTCTGATACCAACCCGTGAGACCCCCAAACTCGGATACTTGAAACCCGAACTCGGTTCTTCACGATACCATTTCTATGAGCGAAATAATACTAATAATAATAACAATAATATAAAAGATCAAATTAATTTACATAATTATCAGAGTCTAACTCCCAAGTACGAAACCTTTAAACATTCATTACAACCCATGATAGATAATATATATCATAATTATCTTAATAACATTAAACTATTACATAACATAGTAATTTGTTCATTCAGCAACATTCCCTTTTCCTTTGTTCTTAGCAGAGTTCTCTGGTCGTTCGCACTTAGCTGAAAACATTTAAATTTAAGCAAGGATGAGCATTTGAGTGCCCAGCAAGCAATAGCAATTATATATATATATATATATATATATATATATATATATATATATATAAGCTGAAAGGATTTAAATGTTTTCTTTGTACTATTCTTCTACAACAAGTCAATAGTTGTGAAGTATTCTGAACCGATAATAATAACATAACAACTCTCTTTCAAATTTTTGAAACTACATAATGACTATAACTGGGGTTATGGTGACATGCCATGAACATTGTTTTCATTTTCGAAAAGGTTAAACAGAAATTCATCTGTAAACCGTCATAACTTATGGGCACGGGGGTGATCAGCCCGTTATGCCCTGCATTGATCAATACTACATTGCTAGAACGATATTATCGTTCATCCTTTGTCCGCCGGAGCGCATAAAAATTTTCCCGTGTAAGGATGTTCATACCTGTCTGGGTTCTAAATCAAAGGTTTTATCTTGTTCAACAATAATCTATAATTCAATATATCTATATACGGGTAATTGACAAAGGTATATCAACATGTGATTAAATACAATGATTATCCAAGTGGGGACACTTGTTTAACCACTTCTAGAAATTAACGAACAGAATATATATGTCCGAATTATCATATACTAACATGTTGATATTCAATGAGCTTATATAATATAAAGTTCATAATCTGTACAATAATAATATAGTTTAGAAACATTCTTACTCACATCCATTGCATAAAGAAAATGCAAAGGTTAGATACTTGCCTGAAGCGCTGCTTACAACTTGTAATTAAGATCTATCGCTTATCTCACGACCTATCATTAATAAGATAGTTCGTTTGATTAGAACAACATACTATAACACATAACACTGCTTATTGCAGTCAACACATAACCTAATCACATTAGCACCTATGTTTAATAACCATTGAATCACAAATAATCACTTATACAATCAAAATATCTAAGTCCAGATCAATTTCTGAAAAATGTCGGTCTACCGACAATTTTATCGGGTAATTATCGAGTCTAAGACTCTATACTATAACTTAACATCAGTACGTATCAGTCATATTATTTTTAAATGACTCAATATAATTTTAAAATATTTATTATAATTTATCATAAATTTTCAAACATCGGAATCATATTTAAATGATTTAAATACCAATCAATTCTATTATCATTAATATTTAATTAGTATTAAACTATTAATGAAATCATTTCCAAAATATTAAAGTTATGTATAATAACCCAAAATACTTTTAAAGTATTAATATTACCCTTAAATGATTTTTAAAACATTTAAAATCATTTTTAAATAATTATCATTAATATTAAAGTATTAATGTTCTATTTATCAAAATATTAAAAGTCATTATTCATAACTTAAAATATTTTTAATTCATTTATATCCTTTTTAAATGATTTTTAAAGTAATAAAACCATTTTTAAACTATTTATTTAATATAATTATTAAATAAATTTAATATCAATAATAAAAACTTAATAATTATTAATATTAAATTATTAATGAAATTATCCTTTAAATATTAAAAGTTATATTTTATAACTTAAAATATTTTTAAACACTTTATTTTCATTTAAAATGATTTTTAATATAATAAAATCATTTTTAATTAATTTATTTAATTCATTTAGTAAATAAATTAATTACCATTAATATCAATTTATTAATGAAATTTATCATAAAATATTAAAAGTCATTAAAAATAACTTAAAATATTTTCTCATATCATAATATAATTTTTAATGATTTTTCTAATATTAAAATCATTTTTAAATAATTTATTTAATATTATAATTAAATAAATTAAATACTTTTAATATTCCAAAAATATTAAATATTTATGAAATATAATAAAAATAATTAAAAACTAATTTTCGGAATTTTTAATAATTTTTAATAATTTATTTTGTATTTTTATTAATTAAAAACTAATTTTTTCTATTTAATAATTAATTTCCAAAAAATATTAAATAATCTGTCGCTAAAGACCACCTATAGCGACAGAACCGTCGCTATAGGTGTTCTTCATGTTCTTGGCCAAACCCAGAAATTCATAGTCAGTTTTCGAGTTGCTTACTTTGACCAATCATAATCTTGTGTGTGTTGTGTTTCTGGGTATTTTGTTGATCAGAGAATGTAGTACAAATACAAGACTACTCGATCCAACAAAGAACATCATCAAACCATGCATAACTAACGAGATCTGAAGCGTTGAACAAGCTGTCAGAGCTGTTCTTCATTTTCTGGGTTACCCAGAAATGAAGAACAATTTGACTGGCTCGTTTTGGGCTTCCACAACTTGTGATCTAGGTGTGTTTTTAGCGATTTAAGAGGTCTAACTTGTAGAACACATTTAAGTCTAGAGATCCATTACATAAAATCAACAAAACAACAACAAAATACCAAGATCTTGTCCGGTCAAACGTTGTCAGAAACCACGCTCATGAACTTTCTGGGTTACCCAGAAAGTTCATCCGTGAAGTTTCTGCCTAGTTTGACCATCCTCCAATTCCTGTATGATCATGATATGAGCTATCTAAAAGCATCACGATGTAGTATAGCTACTATACTATAACTTAGATAACAAAACAACAACAAAATTCCAACAACCTGCCAGATCTAGATCCTTAAATATATGGTCAGACCTTGAAAACCCATTTCTGGGTTACCCAGAAACAGTCTGGTCATGGTCGGTCAACGACCTTTGACCACGAATAACTTGTAATCTGTTGAAGCTATGACCTTGATTCAACTTTTAGACTAAAGAACACATACACAACTACAACTAAAAGCTTTCAAAACACGTAAATCTATACAGATCACCAAGATATAAGGACTGACATTCACTGTCAGAGAACAAAAATTTATTTTCCCAGATTTTGCAAATCTTCAAATCCGAGCCTCTAGATGTTATGGATCTAACATCTAGCAACCCAGATCATCCCTAGACACCTTATACAACATGTTTAACACAAAAAAATTAACATCTAACACAGAATCGTTGGACAGAAATTCTAGGGTTCGTTTATACCTTCTTGAGAAAAATTTCTGATTCTCTGGCTTCTGTTTGTTATGGTTGATCGTGGGGCTGTTCTTAGGGACTGATATAGCTTATAATTTTAGAGGTTTGAAGTTTGAGAGAGAAGGTTTAAGTGTTGGACAAAATGTAAGTGAACAAATGAATTTTCTCTCTCCTAGATCTACTTATACTAGTCTAGATACATGTAATGGCTGATGCAAGTGGCTGGTTGCTGTCATTTAGAGCATGTGGAGTAATCTAGAGTTGGTGAACAACTCCAATCTTGGCAAGATACACAAGTAAGCTAAATAAATAAAAATTACACATAAGGGCATTTTTGGAACTTGGGCTTGATAATTTAATGGCATATTTGTAATCATGCAAACCCTTAGGGTTTAGGGTTTGGGTTTGGGTTTAGGATTTGAGCTATTTTAGCAAAAGTCTAGGATTTCTAATTTAGGGTTTGCTTAAAATAAAAGTTTAATAACTTTTAGTTTCTAAAACTTTGAAATTAGAATTTTCTAATTATGATTAATTTTATAATTACCTTATACAGGAACATTAGGGTTTAAATCATATAATTATTATTAACTTGGCTAAAATAGTAATCAGGGTTTACAAATGGTAATTAAGTTTTATAATTTCTAATTAGGGTTACTAATTATAGAAATTAGGGTTTCTAGAAATTAATATTTCAAAATGTTAACTAGGGTTTACCTAATTATGCATAAAATTACATAACATCGCTACATAATAATCTCGAACTCATAATTGAGTTTCAAACTAGGGTTTAACACTTAAAATAGGGTTTTTAATAAATTTATTGGGGTTTCTAAAACCTTAATTAGGGTTTACCTAATTAATCATTTAATACACAACATAAAACATATAACATAGTTATAAAACAGTCTTAAGCTCACAATTGATTTTCAATTTAGAGTTTCCCTAAGTAAAATTAGGGTTTAACCAATTAATACTAGGGTTTTGAAATTAAACACCATAATTGACCAATTATCATCAATACGTACATGCAGTACATATTCATAGCACTGAAAAATCAAAATATAATTAATATTATATTATTATTCTCATACCTTGGCAATAATCCAAAATTAGGGTTTGGATTCCATATCTGATTTATCTGCCAAAATTACGCTTAATAATTAAGGTAAAATAATTAACTTAATAACCTGTACTAAAATTCATATAATAAAATAATTATTATAATTAGTCTAAAAATCAGTTCATATATTATTTAAATAATATATGATTATATATTTTCATGGAAAATAATTATTAAAATATTTCTACCATAAATTAATTATTATAAGTATATACTTTTTAATAATCAATAATAAATTCATTTGTAAATAATTATGTAATAAATATATTTTTACTTACCACATAAATACATATACACATAATCTTGTACAAATCCTCATCCTTAATATAAAAAAAAATTTATTCGCAAAATTTCTTATTTATTTACATAGAAAATATCGGGTTGTTACATTCACCCTCCCTTATAAAGATTCCTTCCCCGGAATCACCGTTTTAAAACCTATACATACACGGTCACATAGCGTACACAATCATTGTAAGTAAATCTCGATCAACTTTGATCGAACTGATCTTTAACTATTCACATGAAGCTTGTCTTTCTGATTACACAGAAAAATTGATTTCTAAAAGAACTCAAATTCCTCCTCAAAATTTCTTTATAAAATAATTTTACTATATATAGGAAAATCATGCATAAGAAAATAAAAAGGCATACGAATAATACCTGGAGTTCTAGTGCCAGCTGCTGCCGTATCCTGAACTGTCATATTGTAGACCCTTGCCGTAGATTTTGTTGGCTTGCTTGACGAAGTCGGTCCCGTGATTGCTAACGTTCCGCTGCTAGTGCCCATTTCACACTTCCTGTCTCCACCCTCCTTTTTGGACAATCTTTCACCCTGTGCTCTGTCGATCCGCATATAAAACATCCACTATTCATCCTAAGATTGGGGCAGTTGGGAGAAATATGGCCCTCCTGCCCGCACTTATAGCAAATGAATTTTCCTTTCAAACACTCCCTCGAGTGATTCTTTCCACATGTCTTACATGGCACTATCTGTTTCTTAACACCTTCCTGCTTCACTTGTACACTTGTAAAACTGCTCACCTTCCTCTTACTATCACCACTCCTGCTCCCACTATTAATTTTCACCTTCCTAGCTCCTTCTATATTACCCTTATTCTTCCTCTCCTTATTGTAAAGGCTCATGGCCTCACTTCCCTCCTCAGCTATGATCGCTTTCTCCATGAGTGCTGCAAATGTAGGAATTTACAACACTGCCACTTTGTTATAGAGCCAGGGTTTCAATCCCAGCTCAAACCTTCTAGCTTTCCTAGCCTCCGTATCAACTTGATGCGGAGCAAACCTAGCTAACTCATTGAATTTGGCGGCGTATTCAGACACCGTCATATTCTCCTGCTTCAACTCTAAAAATTTAACCTCCATCCTCGCCTGCATACTTGGTGAAAAATAATTTTCGAAAAATAAAGTTTAAAATCTATTCCATGTGACTACACCTTCTCCTGCCCTAGCCTGATTCGCTTCCCACCAAAAATTTGCTTCCCCCTTCATCATATAGGTGGCAAAAGCAGTTTTCGGCCCCTCAGCTACCCTAGCTACCATAAACGCTTTTTCAATTTCCTTAACCCAAATTTGAGCTTCTACAGGGTCAGTTGTACCTTTGAATTCTGGTGGTCCTACAGCCTTAAAGTCTTTGAAGTTCGCTAAGCGGTTGCCCGGCTGGTTTCCAGCGACTGGTATTCCCTGTTGCATAGCCTGAGCTATCATGTTCGCAAATTGCCGCATCGGATCTGGTTGTTATTGTCCCTCAGCGTTGTTGACAGATTCCTCTGCCCTTTGATTGCGAGTTCGACGTCTTGGCGGCATTATCTGATTGGAAAAAAAAATCATAATTTAACTTACATTCTAAACCTTATCACATAAGTTTAATATTTTAAACTTATTTCATCATTTCTCAAACATAGATTCATATTCATTTAACGAATATTTTACATAGCACAAAATTCTTTGAACTTCAGATATCCCTTTATGACTTCAAAAGTCGGGATTTACAGTCTTGACTTAATACAAAAGTTGGAAACATTACATTACACAAACATACTTATCATATGCATTACATTAAACACTCTTACACAACAGAACCTATACTACCTATTTATTACACCTTTTCTTTGGACATTCTCTCGCCTGATGACCTTCTATACCACAGACATAACATGCTCCTTTTTTGTAGTCAGGACAGTACGGAGTGGTATGTCCTTTATAGCCACAAAGATAACAAATTCCTTTCCATTTCTTCTTATTGGATTTTCCTAAATCATGGTCTTCTATCTTTCTTTTCCCCTTCTTATCCGGAGCTGCACACGATGTGTTGCTTGTAGCTCCCATCTGACCAATTTGGATTTTAAGCTTATCTTGTCCTTCCAATGTTTCTATTAACACTTGACGCAACTGACTATTCAACAGCCTTTCTATCTCCCATAGCCTTTCCAGAGAAGAAACTTTGTTCTCCAGATTCTGCACTTCCGTTGATACTTGATCAGCTTCAACTTTAGTGTCCGAATCACTATCTGACAACTCCACCATCTCCGGATCTTGTATTACGTTTTCTATGATAACCACATCGTCTGAGTTGTTTTCATCGTGAGCCTCTATTTCAGCTATCGGCTTCGATATTGGCTCCTTCTTTACGATCCGAGGGTAATCGAATCCTTTTTCACCTGACATCTACACACATAAGTTGTCCTAATTAGCATATCGTATATACACACAACAAATAAAAGTTTTATACAAGTTATCTTTTATTTAGTTTGACGATGAATTTAGTCAATTCATCTCTTTTTAAACTCTATATGAGTTATTTATATTTTCAACATTTCCCTCTGTTCTAAGGTTATAGCCTAAGGTCTAGCCCACCTAAGGTTTCTAACCCTATAGCTCTGATACCAACCCGTGAGACCCCCAAACTCGGATACTTGAAACCCGAACTCGGTTCTTCACGATACCATTTCTATGAGCGAAATAATACTAATAATAATAACAATAATATAAAAGATCAAATTAATTTACATAATTATCAGAGTCTAACTCCCAAGTACGAAACCTTTAAACATTCATTACAACCCATGATAGATAATATATATCATAATTGTCTTAATAACATTAAACTATTACATAACATAGTAATTTGTTCATTCAGCAACCTTCCCTTTTCCTTTGTTCTTAGCAGAGTTCTCTGGTCGTTCGCACTTAGCTGAAAACATTTAAATTTAAGCAAGGATGAGCATTTGAGTGCCCAGCAAGCAATAGCAATTATATATATATATATATATATATATATATATATATATAAGCTGAAAGGATTTAAATGTTTTCTTTGTACTATTCTTCTACAACAAGTCAATAGTTGTGAAGTATTCTGAACCGATAATAATAACATAACAACTCTCTTTCAAATTTTTGAAACTACATAATGACTATAACTGGGGTTATGGTGACATGCCATGAACATTGTTTTCATTTTCGAAAAGGTTAAACAGAAATTCATCTGTAAACCGTCATAACTTATGGGCACGGGGGTGATCAGCCCGTTATGCCCTGCATTGATCAATACTACATTGCTAGAACGATATTATCGTTCATCCTTTGTCCGCCGGAGCGCATAAAAATTTTCCCGTGTAAGGATGTTCATACCTGTCTGGGTTCTAAATCAAAGGTTTTATCTTGTTCAACAATAATCTATAATTCAATATATCTATATACGGGTAATTGACAAAGGTATATCAACATGTGATTAAATACAATGATTATCCAAGTGGGGACACTTGTTTAACCACTTCTAGAAATTAACGAACAGAATATATATGTCCGAATTATCATATACTAACATGTTGATATTCAATGAGCTTATATAATATAAAGTTCATAATCTGTACAATAATAATATAGTTTAGAAACATTCTTACTCACATCCATTGCATAAAGAAAATGCAAAGGTTAGATACTTGCCTGAAGCGCTGCTTACAACTTGTAATTAAGATCTATCGCTTATCTCACGACCTATCATTAATAAGATAGTTCGTTTGATTAGAACAACATACTATAACACATAACACTGCTTATTGCAGTCAACACATAACCTAATCACATTAGCACCTATGTTTAATAACCATTGAATCACAAATAATCACTTATACAATCAAAATATCTAAGTCCAGATCAATTTCTGAAACATGTCGGTCTACCGACAATTTTATCGGGTAATTATCGAGTCTAAGACTCTATACTATAACTTAACATCAGTACGTATCAGTCATATTATTTTTAAATGACTCAATATAATTTTAAAATATTTATTATAATTTATCATAAATTTTTAAACATCGGAATCATATTTAAATGATTTAAATACCAATCAATTCTATTATCATTAATATTTAATTAGTATTAAACAATTAATGAAATCATTTCCAAAATATTAAAGTTATGTATAATAACCCAAAATACTTTTAAAGTATTAATATTACCCTTAAATGATTTTTAAAATATTTAAAATCATTTTTAAATAATTATTATTAATATTAAAGTATTAATGTTCTATTTATCAAAATATTAAAAGTCATTATTCATTACTTAAAATATTTTTAATTCATTTATATCCTTTTTAAATGATTTTTAAAGTAATAAAACCATTTTTAAACTATTTATTTAATATAATTATTAAATAAATTTAATATCAATAATAATAACTTAATAATCATTAATATTAAATTATTAATGAAATTATCCTTTAAATATTAAAAGTTATATTTTATAACTTAAAATATTTTTAAACACTTTATTTTCATTTAAAATAATTTTTAATATAATAAAATTATTTTTAATTTATTTATTTAATTCATTTAGTAAATAAATTAATTACCATTAATATCAATTTATTAATGAAATTTATCATAAAATATTAAAAGTCATTAAAAATAACTTAAAATATTTTCTTATATCATAATATAATTTTTAATGATTTTTCTAATATTAAAATCATTTTTAAATAATTTATTTAATATTATAATTAAATAAATTAAATACTTTTAATATTCCAAAAATATTAAATATTTATGAAATATAATAAAAATAATTAAAAACTAATTTTCGGAATTTTTAATAATTTATTTTGTATTTTTATTAATTAAAAACTAATTTTTTCTATTTAATAATTAATTTCTGAAAAATATTAAATAATCTGTCGCTAAAGACCACCTATAGCGACAGAACCGTCGCTATAGGTGTTCTTCATGTTCTTGGCTAAACCCAGAAATTCATAGTCAGTTTCCGAGTTGCTTACTTTGACCAATCATAATCTTGTGTGTGTTGTGTTTCTGGGTATTTTGTTGATCAGAGAATGTAGTACAAATACAAGACTACTCGATCCAACAAAGAACATCATCAAACCATGCATAACTAACGAGATCTGAAGCGTTGAACAAGCTGTCAGAGTTGTTCTTCATTTTCTGGGTTACCCAGAAATGAAGAACAGTTTGACTGGCTCGTTTTGGGCTTCCACAACTTGTGATCTAGGTGTGTTTTTAGCGATTTAAGAGGTCTAACTTGTAGAACACATTTAAGTCTAGAGATCCATTACATAAAATCAACAAAACAACAACAAAATACCAAGATCTTGTCCGGTCAAACGTTGTCAGAAACCACGCTCATGAACTTTCTAGGTTACCCAGAAAGTTCATCCGTGAAGTTTCTGCCTAGTTTGACCATCCTCCAATTCCTGTATGATCATGATATGAGCTATCTAAAAGCATCACGATGTAGTATAGCTACTATACTATAACTTAGATAACAAAACAACAACAAAATTCCAACAACCTGCCAGATCTAGATCCTTAAATATATGGTCAGACCTTGAAAACCCATTTCTGGGTTACCCAGAAACAGTCTGGTCATGGTCGGTCAACGACCTTTGACCACGAATAACTTGTAATCTGTTGAAGCTATGACCTTGATTCAACTTTTAGACTAAAGAACACATACACAACTACAACTAAAAGCTTTCAAAACACGTAAATCTATACAGATCACCAAGATATAAGGACTGACATTCACTGTCAGAAAACAAAAATTTATTTTCCCAGATTTTGCAAATCTTCAAATCCGAGCCTCTAGATGTTATGGATCTAACATCTAGCAACCCAGATCATCCCTAGACACCTTATACAACATGTTTAACACAAAAAAATTAACATCTAACACAGAATCGTTGGACAGAAATTCTAGGGTTCGTTTATACCTTCTTGAGAAAAATTTCTGATTCTCTGGCTTCTGTTTGTTATGGTTGATCGTGGGGCTGTTCTTAGGGACTGATATAGCTTATAATTTTAGAGGTTTGAAGTTTGAGAGAGAAGGTTTAAGTGTTGGACAAAATGTAAGTGAACAAATGAATTTTCTCTCTCCTAGATCTACTTATACTAGTCTAGATACATGTAATGGCTGATGCAAGTGGCTGGTTGCTGTCATTTAGAGCATGTGGAGTAATCTAGAGTTGGTGAACAACTCCAATCTTGGCAAGATACACAAGTAAGCTAAATAAATAAAAATTACACATAAGGGCATTTTTGGAACTTGGGCTTGATAATTTAATGGCATACTTGTAATCATGCAAACCCTTAGGGTTTAGGGTTTGGGTTAGGGTTTAGGATTTGAGCTATTTTAGCAAAAGTCTAGGATTTCTAATTTAGGGTTTGCTTAAAATAAAAGTTTAATAACTTTTAGTTTCTAAAACTTTGAAATTAGAATTTTCTAATTATGATTAATTTTATAATTACCTTATACAGGAACATTAGGGTTTAAATCATATAATTATTATTAACTTGGCTAAAATAGCAATCAGGGTTTACAAATGGTAATTAAGTTTTATAATTTCTAATTAGGGTTACTAATTATAGAAATTAGGGTTTCTAGAAATTAATATTTCAAAATGTTAACTAGGGTTTACCTAATTATGCATAAAATCACATAACATCGCTACATAATAGTCTCGAACTCATAATTGAGTTTCAAACTAGGGTTTAACACTTAAAATAGGGTTTTTAATAAATTTATTGGGGTTTCTAAAACCTTAATTAGGGTTTACCTAATTAATCATTTAATACACAACATAAAACATATAACATAGTTATAAAACAGTCTTAAGCTCACAATTGATTTTCAATTTAGAGTTTTCCTAAGTAAAATTAGGGTTTAACCAATTAATACTAGGGTTTTGAAATTAAACACCATAATTGACCAATTATCATCAATACGTGCATGCAGTACATATTCATAGCACTGAAAAATCAAAATATAATTAATATTATATTATTATTCTCATACCTTGGCAATAATCCAAAATTAGGGTTTGGATTCCATATCTGATTTATCTGCCAAAATTACGCTTAATAATTAAGGTAAAATAATTAACTTAATAACATGTACTAAAATTCATATAATAAAATAATTATTATAATTATTCTAAAAATCAGTTCATATATTATTTAAATAATATATGATTATATATTTTCATGGAAAATAATTATTAAAATATTTCTACCATAAATTAATTATTATTAGTATATACTTTTTAATAATCAATAATAAATTCATTTGTAAATAATTATGTAATAAATATATTTTTACTTATCACATAAATACATATACACATAATCTTGTACAAATCCTCATCCTTAATATAAAAAAAAATTTATTCGCAAAATTTCTTATTTATTTACATAGAAAATATCGGGTTGTTACAGCCACACTGTGGCGCCAACTAATAGTACATCATGCCTTGACCTCTGGCTACGACGCGAACTTTTATGCCTTGGACTGGCGCCGCGGCGCTAGCTCTGTGCACCAAAATTTTTTTAAAGACTTATAATGTTGTGAAACTCCTGAGCTCGTAACTTCTTCATTATAAGTCCGAATTGGCTCGCTCAAGAGCCTACGATTCACAAATCATATACTCTACGTGTTCATGCAAGAATTTTATCTATTTGACTACGTTAATTAAAAATTCACCTATTAGTCCATTTTTAACAAAAACGATAAACGTTCGTGAACGTTCAACACTTGTTTCTTCGTTCTAAGTCGGAATCCGGTCATTTTTGAGTCCGCAACTCTATAATGCCAAATACGACTTGTCTCCATCGAAAACTAATGTTTCCGAGTTCAAAACCAAAATACGACTTCCATTCTGAGAATTTCATGAATTCGGTGATTATCGTCCAATCGTGTGAATTCCAGCAAAACGTTATTACAATTGATTTGTTCATCATTCCAAATAGATTTAATCTATTAATTAGACATCTCAACCTACTCGTTATAACAACTTATCTTTAGATTAGGTTATGGCTTATTTCTTATAAGTTCATAACTTAACAAATTACAAGGTTTCATTCCTTATGACTTATTAATAATTTAAGTCCTTTTATTCACATTCTAACATCTTATCAACATATTAACTTCATTCATGTAAATATGTTACAAATTCATTTATAATCATCATGAGTTCATAAATTACTTAGGTTTAAATTACTTATTCAATGCCTTGTACGACTTAAGTCATTTGGTTATCCAATTCCTATGTGTTCTTAACACACATAACCATCACCTCTCTTATCACCCTACAATGGTAGAGATAGAAGAATATATAATAAGAGTATTACCCTTGATGAACTATTTCTTCTTCTTCTTGGAAAATCTAATGATGGAAGTTAGCTTAAAAGTGCTTATTCTCTTTAACCAATGAGTTGTTTAATAAAGGAAAGTTGTAGGATAATTGAACAAGCAAAGAAAAATGAAATATGAGCTTGCTATTTATAGGATGGCCAAAGTTAGGGCATTATGGTCATTAGGACATCCCACCTCCTTACTTACCTCCTTGCTATTCCTTCCTCAATGCCCAAGCATACTTGCTCCCCACATCTAATACTTGGCCACCACATAAAGGTCTTGGTCACTAATTCACCCGTGGGTTACCCCATGGATCTAGCTTTACCCATTGGATCATTACTTGGGCTTAGGTCTTAATTTACTTAACTTATCTTTGGGCTTGCATTAATTTACTATGGGCTTTATATTATTAACCACTTGGGCTTAACATTAACCCCACATTGGTTTACACCTTTATTCATATTGGACTTGTTCTTCATACAAAATCCACAAATTCATTTCATTAGAATTTAATTTCTTAATGTTCTCAAATTAAGTCCGAATGCAAAATATTTTGTTTTCCATACTTATATTATTATTACATAATCTATCTCACCTCGATATTATAACGTTACATATTTCTCGAAAGTTCAAAAATAATTAGAGAGCGGAAAATGATGAATAGTATTTTTTGAAAAATTTCTCGGAAAGCTTTTATTTTCATCTTGGAAATTCAAACACTTTAATTCCTTCACTTCGTTAAAATACTACAACGTTCCGGCGTTTCTAGATTATAGAACAACATTCATCTTACTAACACAAAATAATAACAAATAATATTATTTTATTCATTATAATTGCATTTACAAAAGATTTGATTTTCCGGGGCGTTACATTCTCTCTCCCCTTATAAGGATTATGTCCCCAGAATCTCGCTAATAAAAAATTACACAAATAGATGAGGGTAATTCTTTTTCATCTTTTCTTCCAATTCCCACGTCGCTTCTTTGACATCGTGGTTCTTCCATAACACCTTTACTGAAGGTATAATTGTGTTCCCCAAAACTTGCTCTTTTCTATCGATGATTTGAATCGGCATCTCTTCATATGTTAAATCCTTCTCAATATAAATTGGCTCATACTCTATTATGTGCATATAATCTGGTTTATAAGGACGTAATACTGATAATTGAAATAAGTTATGTATTTGTTCTAGGTCTGGAGGTAAGGCTACCATGTAAGCTATCCCTCCCATCTTTTCTAATATCTCAAAAGGTCCAATAAACCTTGGACTTAACTTACCCTTCTTTCCAAAGCGTATTTTTCCTTTCTAGAGAGATACCTTTAGAAATACATACGAGCCTACTTCAAACTCCCTATTTACTCGATGCAAATTTGTAAACTTTCTCTGTCTGTCTTGAGCTGCTACAAATCACATTTGTATTAGGTTCACTATATCCGTTACTTGCTACACCAATTATGGTCCTAGCATTCGACGTTCTCTCACTTCATCACAATATAATGGTGTCTTGCATTTTCTCTCATACAAGGCTTCGTAGGGTGGCATACCTATACTTGCATGATAACTGTTGTTATACGCAAACTCTACAAATGGTAGATGATCATCCCAACTACCCTTGAAATCCATGACGCAAGATCTTAACATATCTTCTAATGTTTGAATTGTCCTCTCACCTTGTCCGTCGGTTTGCGGATGATATGACGTACTTAAATTTAGCTGCGTCCCCAACTACTCTTGCAGACTCCTCCAAAAGTTTGACCTGAATCGTGGGTCATGATCGAAACTGGTACTCCATGTCTGGAAATAATTTCCTTAACATAAAGTTTAGCTAATTGGTCTAAGTTATACTTAACCCTAATTGGAAAAAAGTGAGTCAAGTTCGTCAACCGGTCCACTATTTCCCAAGTCGCATCATACCCCTTCTGAGTAGTCGGAAGTCCCACCATAATGTCCATCGTGATATGCTCCCACTTCCACTCTGGAATCTCTAATGACTTTAACAAGCCACTTGGTCGCTGATGTTCGGCCTTAACTTTTTGACAAGTTAAGCACCTACTCACATACTCGGCTATCTCTCTCTTCATGTTCGGCCACCAAAAACTTTGTCGAAGGTCTTGATACATCTTAGTGCTACTAGGATAAATCGAGTCGAACTGTGAGCTTCTTATAAAACTTGCTCCTTTAATTCCGTATCATTTGGAACCCAAATTCTTTCCTTAAATCATAATAATCCCACATTATCGAGACTGTATTTTGAATCTTTTTCATTGGTCAACCGCTTCTTCATCTGGTCACACTCATCAGTTTTGAGCTGCACCTCCTTGACTCTCTCTATGATGGTAGATTGCATCTCCATCGCAAATAGTCTCTGTCCTGATTCGCTTTGTAACTTTACCTCTATCTCCATCCTAGCCATCTCTGTTATTAACTCAGTTTGGGTAGTTAACATAGACAACTTTTCCCGACCCTCTCTACTTAAGGCATCGGCCGTGACATTGGCTTTTCCAGGGTGATACAGGATTTCACAATCATAATCCCTTATCAACTCAAGCCATCTCCTCTATCTCATATTCAACTCCTTCTGTGTGAAGATATATTTTAGACTCTTGTGGTCCATGTATATCTCATAATTTTCCCCGTAAAGATAATGTCGCCATGTCTTTAAGGCAAAAACTACAGCGGCCAGTTCCAGATCATGAGTAGGGTAAACTTTCTCATAATCCTTCAACTGCCTTGATGCATACGCAATGACCTTGCCATGTTGCATGAGCACGCAACCAGGTCCTCTATACGAAGCATCGCTATAAACTGCAAAATTTCCTCTGTCATCGGGTAATGACAAAACAGGTGCTTCACTTAACCTCTTCTTTAGTTCTTAAAAACTGTCCTCGCATTTCTCAGTCCACGCGTATTTTACCGTCTTACTTGTCAAATTAGTCAACGGAGTAGCTATCTTCGAAAAATCCTGAATGAATCTCCGATAGTATCCCGTTAACCCTAGGAAACTCCGCACCTAAGTCGGCATTTTCGGTTGTTCCCAATTCATCACTGCTTTCCACCTTCGTTGGATCTACTGAAATCCCCTCATGGTCAATGACATATCCTAAAAATTGTACCCTCTTTAGCCAAAATTCACATTTTGTGAATTTTGCATACAACTTCTCCTTCCTTAATGTTTCCAACACTATCCTTAGGTGTTCAGCATGATCTTCTGGCATCTTAGAATAGACTAGAATATCATCAATAAACACCACGACGAACTTGTCCAAATATTGTTTGAACACTCTATTCATCATGTCCATAAATGCAGCTGGTGCATTAGTTAACCCAAATGACATCACCAGAAACTCGTAATGACCATAACGAGTCCTAACTGTCGTCTTTAGTACGTCTTCATTCCTAACCTTCGGCTAATGATACCCCGTCCTTAAAACTATTTTAGAAAAATACTTTGCCCCTTTCAACTGATCAAAAAGATCATTGATCTTGGGCAATGGTACTTATTCTTTATTGTTAACTTGTTCAACTCCCTATAGCCGATACAAAATCTTAACGAACCATCCTTCTTCTTGATAAACAGTACCAGTGCTCCCCACGGTAAAACAATCGGTTAAATGCACTTCTTGTCCAACAATTCTTTCAACTGCACCATCAACTCCTTCATCTCCACTGGCGCCATATGATACGGTGCCTTGGAAACTGGTGTCGCTCCTGGCACAATGTCTATTACGAATTCGATCTCCCTATCCGGCGGAAGACCCGACAACTCACTTGGAAATACATCCATTGATTCACTCACAATAGGTATTTGTTCCATGGTCGTTCCCTGTGACACCCCCAAATCCTAGTACTTCATTTCCTTAAGATTTGGTGCTCACGCAATCAAAACATTCATTACTAACTACCCATTCATAATAGAATTGGATAATAAAAGAAAACCTGCCCATACAGGATTAAACTTGAATAAAATTCTCCCATGTTATCTAACATTTAACAACAATCATTCAAATGCGGAAATTAAATAAACTTTATTACAATCTTTAAACCAAATTCTGAAAAATAAAACTATCAAACTATTACAAGTCTTCAGTAATTGATCATCTTTCCTTCTCCCTTAGTGGTACTAGGTATGTCACCAGTTTTAACTTTAGCTGTAAGAAATTTTACAAGAAAGAGTGAGCAAACAAGGCCCATTTGAAATAACAATAAGTAAATCATTAAACTTTTACATCAATTGTCAATATTAGGCTCAATAGAACTAGACAATATATTCTATTAACTTTCTGCAAATTTTAACATTTACTAAGGGTCTAATGACCACGAATCATGTCCACAGTTATAAGTAATCTTTCAACTTTAACTTTAACAATCATAAGACTATAAGGACTCCACGTACTTAGGGGGATCAACCCTTCGTACAATGTAATGTGCACAACCATTTCAATGCTAAGCGTAAACCTCTATTAAAAGAGTTGTTTATCTCAGTATTTAAAATACAAGTCCGCACCAAAGTAAGTTTGGTTTGGATAAGATTTCAAGGTAATTTGGAATTCAACGAACATCAACTACAGATTAGTTGAATAAAATCCATGACATTATACTTATAAAATAATTGTAATTGAATTAATCATAGCAACTGAAATCATGCTTTAGGAATAATCTAATAGCATACAATTTGAATACCATAGCATACCTTGCTTGAACAATACTAAGTCAAGTTTAATTAGAATTGAATATTAAACATGCATAGAAATCTAGTTATGCATGCTAACCAATAATTGAATTACAATAATAACTTGTTCCACATCAAATAGTTCAATAAAACAAAGGATTAGAAAACTTGCTCAAATATAAAAATAGAGTTAGAAAACTTGCCTTTAGCACAAGCTACACCCTTACCACTTGAATTTCAATACCATAAACATATGTCATCGTGACATAGTTAGTCATTATCATATAACTAATACATTCATCACGTAGGTTTGATTATTCAATCACATAATCAAATTATAACACAAGTTAATCCTTAATAACATATTTATTCACAGTATAGAAACACTAAAATCAATATTTTACAGTCCTACTATTATCATATAGTGTTTCATAAAATTTCATGTACAAAAAGTACACTGTCAGACCATTATGCTAACTCGCGCTGCGGCGCCACAGTTTACACTGTGGGTCGCGCTACGGCATGGTGATGGCGCTACGACGCGTTAATATACTACAAAGCCACGTTGCGGTGTGGTGATGGCGCTGCGGCGTGGTGATGGCGCTGCGGCGCCACTAACGTACTGTTGGGCCACGCCACGGCGCGAAACTTCAGTATCGACTGACAACTTCGGCAACAGTACAAGAAAAAGCCAATTTGGCCTAAAAGCTCGAATCTAATAGACTATTTATCATGAAATACACATATAGACTTCATATAAACATATTGTGAAGACTTCTAACATGTTTCTATTCATAAAAAAACATAAATATCAAATTTACAACACCCAATTTCGATGTTTTTGGCAAAAACTCCATTGTTGACATTTTTTTATGAAAATCAACACTGTGATTTTGTTTTTCAATCAAAACAGAAATTTCAAAATATCATAGTTATGATTATACATACTCTATCAATTTTCATAATCAATTTATCAGTTTAACATCTAACTAAACCTTAATTTCAACTTTAAACTAAGCCATATTCATATATATTTTCATGTAAACACTGTAATATAATTTTCTTCACAAATTGCATACATACATGACTTAATTTCTCTATAATCACATATAAACTCATGAAACAACCTTATAACCAATAATCATACAAAACTATACACATATCAACAATTCATCTTTTACAAATATTTTACAGAGACTTTTGGGACGAGGAAAACTAAACTTTTAAAGAAAGAGATTGAGTTCCTACCTTTATTTAAAAAGATGATAATTATTCTCAAGCTTCTTCTCTCCAATTCTTTTCTCAAATTCTCTAAGTTTCTCTCAACTTTCTCTCTGTATTTTTTTTTCTTCTTCTCTTTTCTTCGCTGAGTCTTCTTCCTAACTCTAGTCTAACTAACGTATGAAAAATTATAACGTATATGATATAATATCTATTAATGATATAATATAAATATAGATATAATTATATCAGTTATATTTTTGTTTCAAAATCAAAAGCCATAAGGCTTGTTTGGCTAATCAAAATAAAATAACCCATTAATCCTTATACCTTGTTTGGAAAACCTAATTAAAACAAGTGGATTAATCCTTATACCTAGTTTGATAAAACATCATTAGATTAAAGACTTATTATGCACTAAGACATGCTTGGCAAAACTAAATTAAACTCTTTTAATTTATTTTAATAATTCCTTTATAGCAAGGTTATTAGTCACCTTAATAAATCAATTAAAACATTATCTATTAAATTACTTTAGCACATAATTTAATATCACATAACTATAATTTATTTTATAATTATAATTTTATTTAACCAACTAATATTTTAAATTATAATTTCCCATTTAAAATATTATAATTTATTTAAATTACTATAAGCTCTCTAGCTTACTTATTAAATTAAATTATTATATAATCTCATAACAATTTATTTTCTTAGCTCCTTAACTATTTTTCCAACAAATAATTAACTAAACCACATCAACTCAAATTGCCATTAAATAGTTATATAATTCATTAAATATTTAATATTGCAAATAAATATTTAATATTTAATATTTAATTATTTATTCAACAAATAAATAATTACACCACATAAACTCAAATTGAACAATTATTTATTCAACAATAAACATTTCCATTAAATACTTATATAAATCAATAAATATTTAATATTACACTTTAAAATTGTGGAATGTTACATCATTTCCTCCTTACAAGGATTCTGTCCTCAGAATCACAACTCAAACAAATTATTTGTTACATTCTTCCATACTTACAAAGATTATGTCCCCATAATCGAAGACACGGATTAACCAAATAACTTAGGGTACTCTTTCAGCATTTTTTATTCGAGTTCCCACGTAGCTTCCTCAGCGTTGTGGTTCCTCCATATCACCTTCACAGAAGGTATCACTTTATTCCTGAGCACTTATTTTTTCAAGTCGACTATTTGGATAGGAACTTCTTCATAAGACAAATCTTTCTCGAACTGCAACGGTTCGTACTCGATCACATGTTTGTAGTCGAGTTTATTTAGTCGTAACACTGAAATGTGAAAACATTATGAATGTTTTCCAACTCTAGAGGTAGAGCTATCTCGTAAGCCACTTCTCCCACTCTTCGCAGCACTTCAAAGGGTCCAATAAACCTCGGGCTTAGCTTTCCCTTTTTACCGAAACAAATTTTTCCCTTCCAAGGAGAAACTTTTAGGAATACATAACTTCCTACGTCAAATACACGATCTTGCCTGTGTTGATCAGCATACTTCTTCTGTCGGTCTCGAGCTGCTACCAATCTTGTCCTGATGAGTTTGATAACGTCAGCAGTTTGTTGCACTAGTTCTGATCCTAGCAGTTGACGTTCACCGACTTCATCCCAGCATAGTGGAGTTCTACACTTTCTGCCGTACAATGCCTCGTAAGGTGGCATGCCGATGCTCGCGTGATAACTGTTGTTGTAAGCAAATTCCACCAATGGTAATTGTTCTTCCCAGCTTCCTTTAAAGTCCATGACACATGCTCTCAGCATATCTTCCAATGTCTGAATTGTTCTTTCGCTTTGGCCATATGTTTGTGGATGATAAGCCATACCCATTCGCAACTGTGTTCCCATGCATTCTTGTAGTCTCTTCCAGAAATTCGATGTGAACCGCGGATCTCTATAGGACACAATTGATACTGGCACTCCGTGCCTCAAGACGATCTCCTTAATGTACAATCTTGCCAACTGATCAAGATTGAATCTAATCTTTATTGGTAGAAAGTGCGCTGATTTCGTCAGTTTGTCCACTATTACCAAAATCGCATCACATCCTCTCTGAGTAGTTGGAAGACCCACCAAAAAATCCATAGTGATGTGTTCCCACTTCCATTATGGTATTTCCAACGGTTGAAGTAATCCGTCGGGTCTTTGATGTTCGGCGTTTACTCTTTGACATGTCAAGCATTTCACTACGTATTCTGCAACATCCCTTTTCATATTCGGCCACAAAAAATGCCTACGCAAATCTTGATACATTTTCGTGCTTCTTGGATGAATTGAATAATTTGAGCTATGAGCTTCTGTCAAAATTTCTTCTTTCAGCTCTGGTGTTGCTGGAACCCATATTCTTCCCTCAAACCGTAGCAGTCCTTCAGTGTCGATCTTATATTTTGCATCACTACTCTCAATCAGATTCTCTTTGATTTTCCAACACTCTTCATCTTGTAGTTGAGCATTCTTCAATTTGTCCACTAACGTTGGACCAGCTTCTATCTGGAATAGTTGTTCGTCAGATTCTTTTGGAAATTTTATTTCCAACTCCAGTTTTGTCATTGATGAAATGAGCTCCTCCTGAGTTGGTATTAGCATCAACTTTTCCCGACCTTTTCTGCTTAAAGCATCTGCCACTACATTTGCTTTGCCCGGATGATAGAAGATTTCACAATCATAATCTTTTATCAATTCCATCCACCTTCTTTGACGCATGTTCAAATCCTTATGAGTGAAGATATACTTCAAACTTTTGTGGTCTGTGTAGATCTCACATTTCTCTCCATAAAGATAGTGCCTCCATATCTTCACAGCAAATACAACTGCAGCCAATTCCAAAGCATGAGTCGGATACCCTTTCTCGTAATCTTTCAGTTGTCTTGATGCATACGCAATAACTTTGCCGCTCTTCATAAGAACACAACCCAACCCTTTGTGTGAGGCATCACTATACACCACAAAATTTCATGTATTGTCTTGTAATGTCAACACAGGTGCTACACTTAGCTTCTTCTTCAAATCTTGAAAACCTTCTTCACATTTCTCCGTCCACACGAATTTTACAGTCTTCCTTGTCAAATTTGTTAATGGAGTGGCTATCTTAGAAAAATCTTGAATAAATCTTCTATAATAACCGGCCAGTCCCAGGAAACTCCTCACTTCCGACGGTGTTCTTGGTTGTTCCCAATTGATCACAGCTTCCACTTTTGGTGGATCCACTGAAATCCCATCTTTGTCAATCACATGCCCCAAAAATTGTACACGGTCGAGCCAAAATTCGCACTTAGAGAATTTCGCGTACAGTTTTTCCTTCCTTAGTGTTTCCAATGTTAAACATAAATGTTCCACGTGTTCTTCTTGAGTCTTGCAAAATACTAGAATGTCGTCGACGAATACCACTTTAAACTTGTCTACGAATGGTTTAAACACCATATTCATCAAATCCATGAACGCAGCAGGTGCATTGGTTAAACCAAAAGACATCACCAGAAACTCGTAATGTCCATACCGAGTTCTGAATGTCGTTCGTGGTATATCCTCCTTCCTCACTTTCAATTGGTGATATCCACTTCTCAAATCTATTTTTGAAAAGTATTTGGCACCCTTCAATTGATCAAACAAGTCATCTATTTTGGTCAACGGATACCTATTCTTAATAGTGACTTTGTTTAACTCCCTGTAATTAATGCAAAGACGCATTGATCTGTCCTTCTTCTTCACGAATAAAACTGGCGCTCCCCACGGCAATACGCTTGGTTGAATATATTTCTTGTCCAGCAGTTCTTGCAACTGTACCATCAGTTCCTTCATTTCTACTGGAGCCATTCTGTATGGGGCCTTCGATATTGGTGTTGTTCCTGGCGCTAAGTCGATCACGAACTCAATTTCTCTGTCAGGCGGAAGTCCTGGAAAATCCTCTAGAAACACGTCTTCGAATTCCCTCACTACTGGTATTTCTTCTATTTTCACACCTTTCTTCTGAGTATCGACTATGTAAGCTAAATAGCCCACAAAACCTTGACTCAACAATTTATTTGCCTGCATAGTCGTCAGACATTTCATTTGTTTAGGTGACTTGCTACCATAAAATACTACCTTAGACGGAGTCATAAGGTTTACACACTTCTTTTGGCAGTCAATCACCGCTCCGTATTTGAACAGCCAATCCATTCCTAAAATTACATCAAATTCCCCGAGTCTAATCGGAATCAAATCTACCAAGAAGATATTGTTCTTAATGTTCACCCTATAGTTCTTGTATACGAATCTAACAGGGATTATTTCCTTATTCGCAATTTCTATGTTCAACGGAAAATTCAGTTCTTTTCTAGGCAATTCTAACCTCTTAGCAAATTCATCAGATATAAACGAGCAAGTAGCACCCGAATCAAAATATACATATGCACTAATATCATTGATTGGGATAATACCTGACACCGCATCTTTTGATTGCACAGCATCTTGCACAGTCATATTGAAGGTTCTGGCTGTGGGTTTGTTTGATGATGCAGGTCCTGTAATGGCCCATGTACTTCCATTGTTACCTCCATTGCTTCTGGTTGTCACTCCCTCCTTCTTCTTAGGGCATTCCGCACGTGAAGCATGCATTCTTATTTGGTTGAGTGCAATTCGGGTCGATGTGACCCTCCTGGCCATAATTATAGCAAACTCGTTTCCCCATCAAGCACGCACCCTTGTAAAATTTCCCACATGTCGCACATGCTTTAAACTTTTTGTTTTGCTGGTTACCCTGCTGGTTTCCAACACTCATGTACCCATTCCACTTCCTCTTCAAGCTGTTGTTGTTGATATTGTTGTTGTTATTTCCACTGCTACCACCTCCATTCTTAGTCCAGTTCGCGGCATACTCAGATACCGTCATCGTTCCTTGTTTTAGTTCCAGAAACTGCACTTCTAACTGACTCTTCGAACTCTCCGGGAAATAGGTTTCAAAGAACATCTCCTTGAACCTATCCCAAGTCATCACTCCTGGTCCTTCATGAGTTTTATTGGCCTGCCACCAATAACTAGCTTCTGCTTTCAACATGAATGTTGCAAAAGCAGTCTTCTGATCATCCCCTACCCTAGCAACATCGAACACCTTTTCTATCTCCATAATCCAGGTCTGTGCTTCGACTGGATTCATGGACCCACGAAATTTCGGTGGTCCAACCGCTTTAAACTCCTTAAATGTTGTGCCTTGGTTTTGAGGTTGGTTCTGCAACGCTCCTGTCAGTAGTGTCACTAATTGTTGAACGGGGTTACCGTCAACAATGTCGTTATTGTTGGTTCCTTCAGTGGTTCTCTATCGTGTTGGTTGACGTCTGGGAGGCATTTTCTGTTAAAATAAAATATCTATTAGACTATTACTCAGCTTCTTTAAGTATTTTCTAATTAACTAGCCTCCAAAACAGAAATAACCACATAACACATAACACTTTGAATAAAGTAACAACTTTTATTTATTCATAACCTTTTTGAAAACATAAAACAACAGCATCTCTGCTATCTACATTACTTTCCTGAACAACAAAAGTTTCAGGACAACATCATTGTCATATCCCTTAGGTTGCATAACACTTGAGATTTACAATTTATTTAACCTTTCACTCATCGTACAACAGCTACGATGTTCTATTAAGATAATTTTTACCCCTATCACGTTCCTCCTCCATGACTCGAAACATTGTTATGCGATCTAACACGTATGATGGTAGCTTCTCGAACTGAATTGGATAACCCATGACTCGATCTTGAGCTCGATTAATTGCGGTGTTAAATACTTTATCCATCTCTTCCATCTTCATCCTCTTTGCTTGCGCGACTCTTGCTGCTCTTCCAGTTCGTTGATAAGCTTCCTCATATGCATCTTCAGCTCTTTCCCTCTTAGCAGCTTCTTCTCTCAGCTTGCTCTTCAGTTCAGCAACCATCTCGATCAATTGTTCTTTATCTCCTTCAGTCCGTATTAGTTTCTCCTTGGCATTTGTCAGTCGTTCCTCATGATCCTGGATCTCGTCGTCTTTTTGTGTCATTACAGTCTGTTGTTCAGCTACTATCTCTTGCAATTCCTCGACGGTATCCTGAAGTTCCACGTTGCGGTCGTAGACTTCATCGTACATACGAGCGGCTATTAAGGTTAGTGGAGTCTCTTCCTCCTGTGGCAACTCAATAGGATCCTCCTCATCTGTCTCCACATCATCATCCTCATCCTCATCCTCAACTACTGTGACCAACAGGGCTGACTCCCGTGGCAGTAGTTGTTCCCAAACTACCTGAATGTCGCGAGGCTCCTCCTCTATAGGTATTTGAGGTCCCTCCTCCCTAGCTTGACTGGATTCTCCGACATTAGTCATCCTGACAACAAAGTTTTAAAGTTTTAATTATTAATCATTACTACTCGACACTCACGAGCACATAAGTTATAAACACATGAACACATAAGTGTTTTATTACTTCTTTCTTAAAACTCGATAAGAGTTATCTCCACTATCTTTTCAAAGGTTACTTCCTAAGGCTTTTCTCCCCACCTAAGGTTCATAACCTAAAGCTTTGATACCAACTTGAGACACCCCCAAATCCTGGTACTTCATTTCCTCAAGATTTGGTGCTCACGCAATCAAAACATTCATTGCTAACTACCCATTCATAATAGAATTGAATAGTAAATGAAAACCTGCCCATACATGATTAAACTTGAATAAAATTCTCCCAGGTTATCTAACCTTTAACAACAATCATTCAAATGCGGAAATTAAATAAACTTTATTACAATCTTTACACCAAAGTCTGAAAAATAAAACTATCAAACTATTACAAGTCTTCAGTATTTGATCATCTTTCTTTCTCCCTTACTGGTACTAGGTACGTCACCAGTTTCAACTTTAGCTGTAAGAAATTTTACAGGCAGGAGTGAGCAAACAAGACCCACTTGAAATAACAATAAGTAAATCATTAAACTTTTACATCAATTGCCAATATTAGGCTCAATAGAACTGGACAATATATTCTATTAACTTTCTAAAAATTTTAACATTTACTGAGGGTCTAATGACCACGAATCATGTCCACAATTATAAGTAATCTTTCAACTTTAACTTTAACTGTCATAAGACTATAAGGACTCGACGTACTTAGGGGGATCAACCATTCGTACAATGTAGTGTGCACAACCATTTCAACGCTAAGGGTAAACCTCTATTAAAAGAGTTTTTCATCTCAGTATTTAGAATACAAGTCTGCACCAACGTAAGTTTTGTTTGGATAAGATTTTAAGGTAATTTGGAATTCAACGAACATCAACTACGGAGTAGTTGAATAAAATCCATTACATCATACTTATAAAATAATCATAATTGAATTAATCATAACAACTAAAATCATGCTTTAGGAACAATCTAATAGCATACAATTTGAATACCATAGCATACCTTGCTTGAACAATACTAAGCCTAGGTTAATTAGAATTGAATATTAAACATGCATAGAAATTTAGTTATGCATGCTAACCAATAATTGAATTACAAGAATAACTTGTTCCATATCAAATAGTTCAATAAAACAAAGGATTTGAAAACTTGCTCAATTATAAAAATAGAGTTAGAAAACTTGCCTTTAGCACAAGCTACACCCTTGCCACTTAAATTTCAATACCCTAAACATATGTCATCGTGACATAGTTAGTCATTATCATATAACTAATACATTCATCACGTAGGTTTGATTATTCAATCACATAATCAAATTATAACACAAGTTAATCCTTAATAACATATTTATTCATAGTATAGAAACACTAAAATCAATATTTTATAGTCCTACTATTATCATATAATGTTTCTTAAAATTTCGTGTACAAAAAGTACACTGTCAGACTATTCTGTTAACTTGCGCTGCGGCGCAACAGTTTACACTATGGGTCGCGCTGCGACGTGGTGATGGCGCTGAGGCGCGGTGAATATACTTCGAAGCCACAATGCGGCGTGGTGACGGCTCTGCGGCGCCACTAACGTACTGCTGGATCGCGCCACGGCGCGAAACTCCAGTATTGACTGACAGCTTCGGCAACAGTACAAGAAAAAGCCAATTTGGCCTAAAAGCTCGAATCTAATAGACTGATTATCATGAAATACATATATAGACTTCATATAAACATATTGTGAAGGCTTCTAACATGTTTCTATTCATAAAATAACATAAACATAAAAGTTACAACACCCAATTTCGATGTTTTTGGCAAAAACTCCATTGTTGACATTTTTTTATGAAACCAACACTGTGATTTTGTTTTTCAATCAAAAAAGAAATTTCAAAACATCATAGTCATGATTATACATACTCTATCAATTTCCATAATCAATTTATCAGTTTAACAACTAACTAAACCTTAATTTATACTTTAAACTAAGACATATTCATATATATTTTCATGTAAACACTGTAATATAATTTTCTTCACAAATTGCATACATACATGACTTAATTTCTCTATAATAACATATAAACTCATGAAACAACCTTATAACCAATAATCATACAAAACTATACACATATCAACAATTCATCTTTTACAAATATTAACAGAGATTTTTTGGAAAGAGAAAAACTAAAATTTTAAAGAAAGAGATTGAGTTCATACCTTTGATTAAGAAGATGATAGTTATTCTCGAGCTTCTTCTCTCCAATTCTTTTCTCAAATTCTCTAAGTTTCTCTCAACTTTCTCTCTGTGTTTTTTTTTCTTATTATCTTTTCTTCACTGAGTCTTCTTCCTAACTCTAGTGTAACTAAATTAAGAAAAATTATAACGTATATGATATAATATCTATTAATGATATAATATAAATATAGATATAATTGTATTAGTTGTATTTTTGTTTGAAAATCAAAAGCCACAAGGCTTGTTTGGCTAATCAAAATAAAATAACTCGTTAACCCTTATACCTTGTTTGGTAAACCTAATTAAAACAAATGGATTGATCCTTATACCTTGTTTGATAAATCATCATTAGATTAAAGACTTATTATGCACTAAGACATGATTGGCAAAACTAAATTAAAGTCTTTTAATTTATTTTAATAATTCCTTTATAGCAAGGTTATTAGTGACCTTAATAAATCAATTAAAATATTAATCTATTAAATTACTTTAGCACATAATTTAATATCACATAACTATAATTTCTTTTATAATTATAATTTTATTTAACCAACTAATATTTTAAATTACAATTTTCCATTTAAAATATTATAATTTATTTAAAATACTATAAGCTCTCTAGCTTACTTATTAAATTAAATTATTATATAATCTCATAACAATTAATTTTCTTAGCTCCTTGACTATTTAACCAACAAATAATTAACTAAACCACATCAACTCAAATTGCCATTAAATACTTATATGATTCATTAAATATTTAATATTGCAAATAAATATTTAATATTTAATATTTAATTATTTATTCAACAAATAAATAACTACACCACATAAACTCAGATTGAACAATTATTTATTCAACAATAAATATTTCCATTAAATACTTATATAAATCAATAAATATTTAATATTACACTTTAAAATTCTGGAATGTTACATTCCCACTCTCTGAGTATCAACAACATGTCACATATAACCTACACACCTTTTCGTCAACAGTTTCCTAGTTTGTGTCATGGTAAGACAACACGAATGTCCCGACTATTTATTATCGTAAAATATTACCTGAGGTTGTCTTAATGTTTTAATATTTGTGCATTTCTTTTGACAATCCATAATTTCTCCATGGTTAACCAACCAGTCCATTCCGAGAATTACGTCGAATTTTTCTAGCTTTATCAGTATTAGATGTACTGATAATTTACAACCCCGTATGTCTACGCAGCAGCTCCTATGAATATCTTCAACAAGAATTATTTCTTCGTTTGCTACCATAATGTTTAAAGGTATAGGCAACTTTTCGGGAAGTAATCTTTATTGTCTAGCAAAATCACATGCGATAAACGAACAAGTAGAACCCGAGTCAAACAACACGTATGCATTTAGGTCGTTGATAAGAATAATACCCACGACTACGTCCCCTGAAGCGATCGCATCTTGGACAGTCATATTAAAGGTACGGGCCATCGGTATACCCGGCTGCGCTGGACCCCCAATAGTTAACTTACCACTATTGGCGCCCTTATTCCCGTCTGTCCCCTTCTTTGGGCAGTTCTTTTCCACATGGTCAATTAACCCACACACAAAGCATCCATGGCTTTTCTTCGGACTTGGATAATTAGACGCAATGTGCCCCTCCTGTCCATAATTGTAACATACAGCCTTACCTTTTGAGACAGACTCCTAAATGAGTCTTCCCACAGGTTTTGTAGGCCTCCATCCTCCTCTTCGGGTCTCCTTATTTTACTATGGTATTCCCAGAGCTAACCACCTTCCATTTATACCCCTCGCCACTTCCGCTGGCTCCTTCGATCTTTACTCCCCCGTCCACCTTCCCATTACCCTTCTTATCTTTATGGTACTGGCTCAAAGCCTCGCTATCACCTTTGGCGATTATCGCCTTCTCTAAAATGGTTACAAAGGAAGTACTTTGCAACACTGATATGCAGTTATAGAGCCAGGGTTTCAAGCCCTGCTCGAATCATTGTGCCTTCCTAACCTCGGTGTCCACTTGGTGTGGAGCGAATCTTGTAAGTTCATTAAACTTGGCGGCGTATTTGGGAACCGTCATGTCCCCTTTGTTTTAATTCCAGAAACCGCATCTCCATCATTCCCTGCATGATCGTGGGAAATTAGTTCTTGAAGAATATCTCCTTGAACCTCACCCATGATAGAACCTCTATCCCCGCCCTAGCTTGATTTGCCTCCCCCCAAAAGTTGGTCTCTCCCTTCATCATGTAGGTTGCAAAGGCAACCTTCTGGGCCTCATCGACATTTGCAATGACAAATGCCTTCTCAATTTCCTTCACCCACGTTTCAGCGTCGATAGGGTCCGTAGTTCCTTTGAACTCTGGCGGGCCCACGCTCTTGAAATCCTTAAATGTAGTAGCTCGTATTACACCAGGATTTACGAGGATGTTAGCCCCAGTTTTATTAAACGTTGTTGTTAAAATATTTACAAACTCCTGCATGGGGTTAATTGGACCTCCCTCCGGTTGATTTACGTTAGCTCCTTGATTACGCGGTACTCTTCTTGGCGGCATTTTGCTGTTATAACAAACAAAACAATTCGTTATTATTCGTTTCATGTTAGTTAGTTATTATTCAAGTTCAAACAATAACTTAAACATTCATTACTCAACATGTTTCGAAAAAGGTTTATATTAATTCATTATAGTATAATACTACATCGATTATATCACACAACCTAAGCTGATTACATTACTTTCCCGCAATTGCCTTCCAAAAATTAGGATTTACAAAAGACTACCCTTTGTTATACAAAAGAGGGTTTTATGTCACTACTAAATACACAATATTTACATATCTAATCTACTCTATCTCCTAATAGATTACATCTGCCTTAAGGCATTCTCAAAATCCGCCTTGGCAAAACTGGCAATAATATCACGGCTGATAGTATGTCGCGTCTGCCCTATTTCTATAGGATAACTAGCTACCTGAAGCTAGAAGTCTGCATGAGAACTCATATAAATATAGGACATTCTCCATATATCCTGCTTTTTGGTCTTTAGCTCCCCCTTGAGCTCAAAGACCTCCTGTTTCAGCTCATGGACCTTGTCCTTGGCCAAAACCCTCTCATCGTGCTCCTGCTCCCACATGGACTCCACGTCTGTCTTATCTTATATGATAGCCTGAAGCTCTGCTTTCAGCTCCTTAACCTCCTGATAGTAATGGATGTTTCTATCCAATACCGACATAAAAAGTGACATCATTGACTCCCCCGGAGCCATCTCTGCTGCTATTCCTACTGGGTTGAAGGATACCGCCTCCATCTCTTTCTCCAACATGCCGTCAAACACGGACATATAGTATAGGCTCTCTAAGTCTTCAGACTCAACCACTACAACTTAGGGTTCTGCTGGTATGGGGTTCGGTATGATCTCTCCCTGATTAACCGATCCTTCGCTGACTACCTGTACATCTCTATTTTCTCCTAACATCTACAACAACAAATAGGTTTGATTACTAAATGTCAGTAGAATAATAAAAACACATAACATATATAATGCATTTTTATAAGGTTAATTTCCATCTTTTGTCTCTTTGACTGTTCTTAAGGTTATGACTTAAGGTTTAAATCCCCCTTAAGTGTTATAACCTAAGGCTTTGATACCAAACTATGACGCCCCCAAATTTGGGTATCTTCCAACCCGACAGATGGTGCTACACGGTGCTACAGTTCACACAAACATTCAACTGAAATGCTTCAAAAGAACAAATATGTCTTATATATATATATTCAAAATAATATTAACATTCCCCAAGTTCTTTATAACCGTTACATTTGTCCTTGATCATAATAGCAAATATTATCATTAAAAACCTATGCTATTACATAAGAAATCTACGGGTTCGCCTTAGCCTTTCCTTTATCCTTGCCGGATCCATCGGTCCGTTCGGTCTTAGCTGCATTCATCTGGTTCAAGCAAGAGTGAGCCTAACTAGCTCAGCAAGTACACCAATTCTAATAAAACTAGCATGCTTGAAACATAGGAATATTATATCTTCGATAACTTAACAATAGTTATGAAGTACTATCGATAATACAAAATAGCACTTCTTTTTATTCAAAACATTTAGCAATAACAATATTTCGTAAAACATTAATTCCAGTCCAAGACTATGAGCATTTCATAAGTACTTTGAAAAGGACATCCCGGCACTAAGTTCCGTAAGTCCGGCATGGCTTGCGAGCACGTCTAGGTGATAAGCCTATAGTACTCTATGTTGATCAACACTATATTCATTAAACGTGTACGCGTTTAAGTTGTGGCAACCTCACGTGCCTGTCGTTTGATGACAAAATATTTTAGCATACACATTCTCCTTTGGAAAACCACACCAATATTAGTTGATAAATCATTGTCAATACTTTGGTAGATTGTAAGAAATCCAACATGTCATATGTCTAGCCGAGAGAATTGGAATTGACTTCATCCGATATTAACTCATGCGAATAATACATGAATCACAAAGCTTGTCTAGATTAAACTGGAACAAGGGTTAGAGTACTTTCCTTTAGCGTCTGCTTACAGATATAACACGTGCACTTTAAGTCCTTAGGTCTCTACAGTAGATGATAACATTACATAACACATTAAGTCATAAATAACATACAGGTTTCTTAAAGAATCTTACCCTTCTTCTCAGTCTAATTATGTATCAGATTTGTTATTTATTGGTTTTGGCTTTTCGTTACGTCATTCTTACGTTCACATGCAATTGACTTTCTTTAGCCCTAAGTAATCATACTTAAGGCTTAACTATGTCTTACCAATGTTGCATTAAGATCTTTAGTTAATTATTCATTAATTACCATTCATGCTCAACATAAAACATTCTTCATTATCTAGATTCTAAGGCTGGCGTTGCGGCGCCGACTATTCTTTTATGTGCCGCTCTGCGGCGTCACACACTAATGTTAGAAGATCGAACTCGGCGCTATGGCGCGAGTCCTCTTTATTACTGCCACGCTGCGGCACTAACTAATAGTACCTCATGCCTCGGCCTCGCGCTATGGCGCCGGCTTTTATGCATTGGGTTGGTGCCACGACGCCAGCTCTGTGCACCAGAAAATTTTTACAGACTTTTAATTTTGTGAAACTCCCGAGCTCGTAACTTCTTCGTTATAGGTCTGAATTGGCTCATTCAAGAGCCTACGATTCACAAATCACATACTCTACGTGTTCATGCAAGAATTTTATCTATTTGACTACGTTAACTAAAAATTCATCTATTAGTCTATTTTTAACGAAAACGATAAACGTTCAGAAATGTTCAACGCTCGTTTCTTTGTTCTAAGTCGAAATCCGGTCATTTTCAAGTCCGCAACTCTATAATGCCAAATATGACTTGTCTCCATCGAAAACCAACGTTTTTGAGTTCAAACACAAAATACGACTTCCATTCCGAGAATTTCACGAATTCGATGATTATCGTCCAATCGTATGAATTCCAGCAAAACGTTGTTACTATTGATTTGTTCATCATTCCAAATAGATTCAATCTATTAATTAGACATCTCATCCTACTCATTACAACAATTTATCTTTAAATTAGGTTATGGCTTATTTCTTATAAGTTCATAACTTAACGAATTACAAGGTTTCATTCCTTATGACTTATTATTAATTTAAGTCCTTTTATTAACATTCTAACATCTTATCAACATATTAACTTCATTCATGTAAATATGTGACAAATTCATATATAATCATCACGAGTTCATAACTTACTTAGGTTCAAATTACTTATTCAATGCCTTATACTGCTTAAGTCATTTGGTTATCCAATTCCTATGTGTTCTTAACACACATGACCATCACCTCTCTTATCACCCTACAATGGTAGAGATAGAAGAATACAGAACAAGAGTCTTACCCTTGATGAACTAGTTCTTCTTCTTCTTGGAAAATCTAACAATGGAAGTTAGCTTAAAAGTGCTTATTCTTTCTAACCAATAATTGTTTAATAAATGAGAGTTGTTGGATAATTGAACAAGCAAAAAAATGAATTATGAGCTTGCTATTTATAGGATGGCCAAAGTTAAGGTATTATGGTCATTAAGACATCCCACCTCCTTAGTAACCTCCTTACTATTCCTTCCTTAATGCCCAAGCATACTTTCTCCCCACATCTAATACGTGGCCACCACATAAAGGTCTTGGTCTCTAATTCACCCATGGGTTACCCTATGGATCTAGCTTTACCCATTGGATCATTACTTGGGCTTAGGACTTAGTTTACTTAACTTATCTTTTGGCTTACATTAATTTACTATGGGCTTTATATTATTAACCACTTGGGATTAACATTAATCCCACATAGGTTTGCACCTTTATTCATATTGGACTTGTTCTTCATACAAAATCCACAAATTCATTTCAGTAGACTTTAATTTCTTAACGTTCTCCAATTAAGTCCGCATGCGAAATATTTCATTTTCCAAACTTAGATTATTATTACATAATCTATCTCACCTCGATATTATAACATTATGTATTTCTCGAAAGTTCAAAAATAATTACCGAGCGGAAAATGATGAATAGTATTTTTCAGAAAAATTCTCGAAAAGCTTTTATTTTCGTCTTGGAAATTCAAACACTTTAATTCCTTCACTTCATTAAAATACTGCGACGTTCCGATGTTTCTAGGTTATAGAACGACATTCAACTTACTAACACATAATAATAATAAATAATATTATTTTATTCATTATAATTGCATTTACAAAAGATTCGATTTTCCGGGACGTTACATTCTCTCCCTTTTATAAGGATTCTGTCCCAAGAATCTCGCTAATAAAAAATTACACAAACAGATGAGGGTAATTCTTTTTTATCTTTTTTTCCAATTCCCACGTTGCTTTTTCGACATCGCGGTTCTTCCATAACACCTTTACTGAAGGTATAACTTTGTTCCGCAAAACTTGCTCTTTTCTATCGATGATTTGAATCGGCTTCTGTTCATATGTTAAATCCTTCTCGATATAAATTGGCGCATACTCTATTACGTACTTATAATCTGGTTTATAAGGACGTAATACCAATACTTCAAATACGTTATGTATTTGTTCTACGTCTGGAGGTAAGGCTACCATGTAAGCTACCCCTCCCACCTTTTCTAATATCTCAAAAGGTCCAATAAACCTTGGACTTAACTTACCCTTCTTTCCAAAGCGTATCTTTCCTTTTTAGGGAGATACCTTTAGAAATACATACGAGCCTACTTCAAACTCCCTATTTACTCGATGCAAATTTGTAAACTTTCTATGTATGTCTTGAGCTGCTACCAATGGCATTTGTATTAGCTTCACTATATCCGCTGCTTGCTGCACCCATTCTGCTGCTAGCATTAGGCGTTCTCCCACTTCATCCCAATACAATAGTGCTCTGCATTTTCTCTCATACAAGGCTTCGTAGGGCGGCATACCTATGCTTACATGATAACTGTTGTTATACGCAAACTCTACTAATGGTAGATGATCATCCCAACTACCCTTGAAATTCATGACGCAAGATCTTAACATATCTTCTAATGTCTGAATTGTCCTCTCGCTTTGTCCGTCGGTTTGTGGATGATATGACGTACTTAAATTTAGCTGTGTCCCCAACTGCTCTTGCAGACTCCTTTAAAAGTTCGACTTGAATCATGGGTCACGATCTGACACGATCGAAACTGGTACTCCATGTCTGGAAATAATTTCCTTAACATAAAGTTTAGCTAATTGGTCTAAGTTATACTTAACCCGAATTGGCAAAACGTGAGTCGACTTCGTCAACCGGTCCACTATTACCCAAATCGCATCATACCCCTTCTGAGTAGTCGGAAGTCCCACCATAATGTCCATCGTGATATGCTCCCACTTCCACTTTGGAATCTCCAATGTCTTTAACAAGCCACTTGGTTGCTGATGTTCAGCTGTAACGAATGAGTGGTTTGAATTGTGATTCTGGGGACAGAATCCTTATAAGAGGGGAATGATGTAACATTCCAAAATTTTAGAATTTTAAATGTAATTTATAAATATTTATTAATTTATATAAATATTTATTGGATGTGTTATTGATTAATACATATTTGTATTTGTTTAATTTGATTTAAGTTGGTTAATTATTTGTTAAATAATTAATTAATAAGTTAAGGAAATTATTATTATAGTGATATTTTAATTTGATGGATAATTAGTGGTATTAAGTTATGTGATTAAATAGTTTAATTAATAAATTGTTATTTGAATTAATTAATTAAGTATGAAAACTTAATTAATTAGAAGTTTGACAAATAACTATATTATAAGTGGTTATTAAAATAAATTAAAGTAGTTTTAATTTATTTTGCCAAATAAAGCTTAAATATATTAAGTTTTTAATTTTAAAGAGTTTTTGCCAAACGGAGCCAATGGCTTTTGGATTTTTAAATTTGATTTATTAATAATATAAATTAAATTAAACAAAATATAAATAATATATAATATATTTGGTAACTGATAGTTTCATAGGATCATTAGTATATGGTAGTTACGTTTGGGTTTTAAACGTTTGAAAAGTGCGTTGGTTTTTAGTTTAGGTATTTTGTTTTTGGCTTAAGCCTAAGAAAAATAGAAGTTTGTTTGAGAAAAGTTCAGAGAGAGTTTGAGATAGAAAGGGTTGTGATTCCCAAAACAAGTTCTGAGTTCGTCGAAGCTATTTGATTAACAAGTGTTGTCTGAGCAATTAAAAGGTATGTTGCATAATCTTTACACGTATATATGTTTTACAGTATAATGCTTAAAGTATGTATTCTTGAAATTCACTGTGTATAAGGTTTTTACAAAAATTGTATGTAAACCATGTTTTTATAATTGGTTATGATATTACATGTATTTGTAATTTAAACTAGCATATATATATATATATATATATATATATATATATATATATATATATATAGTTATGTATGTATGTATGCATGCTAATTACGTATTAAAGGAAGGGAATTTGTTTTTACAGTGAACACATGTGTTGTAGTGATCTGTAGGAGTACCATAATTAGTAATTGATTTGTATGCTAATTATGAAATTGATCTGTGATTGTATGAATTGGGTAAGAATTAAATAGGATATAGTTAGAATAAATCAAATTGTTTTCTAACTATGATCACAGTGCTTACTGTGTTAACAATGGAGTTTTGGGTTTTAAAATTTTGGTTTCAAAGATAAACAGTTTTCTAAAATTATTGTTTAGTGGTTTAAACTAGTATATGCATGTTGGGTAGTGTGTATATATGTAATTTATATAAGTTATACATGTTAATTGGGGTTAATTGCTGTTAAAAATAAAGACAGTAGCTTTGTTATGTTCTTCGTGGTTGGGTTCTGCAAGTTTCGGCGCCCCATCGCCAAAAGTTGAGCCCCAGCGCCAAAAATCGCGCCCCGGCGCCAAAATTCGCTCCCCAGTGCCAAAAATTGGCACCCCAACGCTGAAATTCGTGCCCCAGCGCCAATCTCGGGCCCCGACGCCACTGTATAGCTTAGTCCTCGCGCCCCAACGCCGGATTTCTAGTCTGAGTTGGATAGTTTTGACATCCTGTAGTAAAATAGCCATAACTTCCTCATACGAACTCCGATGGAGGTGATTCAAGATGATACGAAACGAGAACGAGTAGACCTACAACTTTCATTCTTTAAGTTTTTCCATTTGAGGTAACTAGGATGGGTCAAAATTGTCATCTTTAGGACTATTATGTTTTTAGAGGCAAACGGAGGGCGTCGGGCATGCACATATGCATGTGTAGTGCTCTTGACCATAAAAGATGATATCTTAAGTTATAAAACATGAATATTAGTAATTATAATGATGCTTAACATTAATACATGATGTATTAGATGAGTTATAGAAACATAGTAAGCATACACAAGAGAGGCAAATCGGGCGTGTGACGAATGAACGTCGAAATACCGTGCCAAGGGTTAATGAACTTAAAAAAATGTTTTAATTCAAATGAAATGAATATTATAAGATAAGGAATGGATTTAATATAAAACCAATAAGTAGTCCTAGCAAGACTTAAATACTTGAATGAACTGCAAATATGAAATACAATGAGATATAAGTTGAAAGTTAACACAATTAAGTTGAACATTGTGAATTTATTAATAGGAAAGATTATGAGACATATAGTAGAGTTTACATTACAATTACTATGTGTTGTTATGTGACTAATATTTGATGTGTATAATTATATAATTGTGTAGGGCACGTGAAGTGCAGATAGCTGTAAGCTGTTAAACTGTTATTGGTAAACAACGATCAAGGCAAGTCTTTCGGTTCCTATTTTCTACGTGGACTTGATTAACTATTTTAAATTGCATGATATGTTATGCATGTTGAAATCATGAAATGTTAAAGTCAATATATGATTGCATTGTTTTGGCTAAGTAATGATGATTGAGTAAGGAACTCAATCTTTATATTTGTTATGTGAATTAAAAGCATGTATGCCATGTTACTTTAATGAGATGTATGTCGAGCATGTTATTATGTGCTATGTGATGCATGAAAACTGTTAGACTTTGCTGGGCTGTCGAGCTCACTCTTGCAAATAACCACTTTTGCAGGTATAAATTTTAAGGTAAAGATATGTGTTAAGTTAGTTATAGAGATCTATATTCACTAAGATTACTTATGTTTTATGAGAAACGTATTTCATATTTTGAACGTAACATGTTGAATTGTAAGTTGAGCTATCTAATGTATATGGATATTTAGTTATGATGTAAAACTTTGTATAGTCATTTTGTTGTAACGATTCATGATATAAGATTGAATCAAAGAGATGTAATGTAAATGTTGCGATTCAGGGCAAGAAATAAGGAAATGTATAAAAGTTTTAAATATTCCTCAATTTTAGTGTTTTTAATATCGAATAATGATGTAAAATTTGAGATTTAATGTATGGTTAACGACCGAAGTGGAGATTTAAATGGTATAAATTTTGGGGTCGTTACAGTTGGTATCAAAGCTGTAGGTTATAAACCTTAGGTAGGAGTACCGTAGGCTATAACCTTAGAGAAGAGAGGTGAAGATAATGAACGAATAAGCTCAAATAGAGTTTGAACAATAAGGGATTAAAACTTGCGTGAAAGGATTCAAAGAAGAATCTCGCAGAGTTATAAGGAATATAAATGTGGGGTTACCCAACTCAAATAATAAGGATGTAAGGTGATAATAAATAGACAATGTCTATACAAAGATAATGATAAAGAAGTTATGAATAGAGAGTTATGTCTAAGTGTGGTACAGTTGTACTCTTTAATAGTTGATGTATGGTATCTGTGTAAGACCCCGAATTTTATGAAATAAAAGTATTCAATTTTTCTTATAATTACTATTCAGTAAATGGTTAAATTGATAAATGTTAAAGTTAAGGGTGATATATGATTTCTTTCAAAATACACAAGTGGTTATAAAATAATCATTGTTGTCGGGAAATATTCGTTTGGTCGTGGAATATTTTTTCTGTCGGGGAATATTCGTACGACGGCGCAGCTATTTGTGGGCCCCATAACGAATAACTGTCGGGTGAAGAAAACGACAAATTTGAGTTTTTACAAATAACGACGTAGTTGTTACTGTTAACACTGTTGGAATACCCGGTGATTAAAATACAGTAATACGCGTTATTGCACAGTAGCACACGGTATTGCACAGTATTTTTAAAATTATTGATTCTTACGTAAGAAGGCACTACTCAATAATTGTTACAGTAATTACTGTTCAATATTTTATTTTATTGATTCAATAATTGCTACGTTGAAATTTTATATTGTTGTTGTTCAATAATTGTTGCTGCACAGTATTTCCCATTATCAGATCAATAATTCATATTATTTGAATAATATTATTAGATAACATTATTGGCAATGACTAGAAAGTTCTGTCTAAGGAGAGGTTTGGTCATCTAATTGCGCGCCAGTAAGGAAAAATCCTTATTGGAAAGCCCCCTCTTTCCTGGGAACGGCCTTGTTGTCATAAATGTGATTCTGTAATATTATTTGTGAATAATTAATTATTGATTCGTATGATAAGGAAATATTTATTTTATGTGGATATAAACGAGGGACATATTTTTGTGGTTAAAAATGAAGGAGTTAATGTTGAGGTTTTTATCAGTATTTTTGTTGGAATGGAGGTATTAAAAATTAGGGTTTTTGAGATATTTTGCGGGGGTTATAATTTTTAATCCGACCGTTGGATCGTGGTAATTTTTGGATATGTTATACATATATAAGTTGAGTATATGCCCACAAATTTTGAACCGTTAAAAATGAACGTATGATTTATTATGAATTTTACGAGATGACTGGTTCAAAAATTGTTGAATTTTCGGAGTTTATCATTTTGGTAGAAAATTCTAGAATTGGTGGGCCCCACTTGTGGTTGGTGAAGAAATGTGCTGAATTATATTTCAAATGTGGTGGGTGGGAATAGTAGCAGGTAAAGCCATCAGGTTGCAGGTCAAACCTACCAAAATTTTCCTATAAATAGAGGGCTAAGTTAGAATTGAAAATCACACCAGAAACATAAGCTTTCTCTCTTTCTCTCTCTATATTATGAAGCATATTTTGTGAGTTTTTAGATACTTGGTGAGTTGCTATTCATCAGTGCAAGTTTTTTTCAGCATCATATCCGATATCCAGTCAGAAGTACTGCTCTTTTGAGGTAAGGGATATTAATGGATTTTAAGGGTTGTTATGATTTTCAGTTTCGTAATTTTTCTGATCTTCAAAAATTCTGGAAAAATTTAAAATGATATTTTGATGAGTTTTCTTGATTGTGTCCAAAAATGGTAATTTTTGGATGTATAGATTGAGAGTTATGAATTTTATGAGAAAAGACTATTTTAAAAGTAACAGCTTATAATTCCTTGTGGTTAACTCCAAAATTGATGAAATTTTTATTGGGAGTACATGTATATGATAGAAGTATACTCTGTAAATTTCGGAATTTTTGGATAAAAGTACAATTTATGATAAATGTCTAAATATTCGACGGTTTTGGCCATATGGAAAATAGTAAATAAATTTTAAAAATTCTGAGAAAAATATATGTTCAATATGGGACTATATTCTGCTAAATCCCAGAAAAGAAATATTTTTGGAACTGATTTGGTATTTTTCATGAAAATGGTTTAGTTATGAGTAAATGAATTAAATATGTTTTGTGAAGTAAAAAAATTGGAAAATAGGATTTTATGACTTGAGAATCCTATATGAGGTATATGCAAATTTTTGATGAGGGTTTTGATTATTGGTGATGAAATCTTATGAGTTTGATATTTTTGAATGATTAAATGCATTATTTAGTAAGTGTAAACAATTTAAATAAGTTGTTTATAAGCTTAAGAAATGTTATTCTTTCAATATCATTATACCGAAATATTGGTATGGATTTTATTGTGGAATTTCTACCTTTTTGGTGTCGGGATTACTATTCATGAGTTACTATTCACGAATTACTATTCACGAGTTACTATTCACGGGTACTATTCAAGACAAAATTGGTTTCTTTTTCTAACTAAATTATAGTTGATTTATGAATATTACTCTTGAGATTAAATCTATATGTTGATCATATTGTTTTTATTATCATATATAACATTTTTATAACCTTGATGTTGAAATTCTCTTTCACTGGAGTGTAAAGATGGGTAGATTATTGGTATGATCATGACTAGGGTTCTCTTTGGCCTGTAGTGCAAAGTTGAATTTGTGACTGGTATGATCATGACCATTGAATTTATAATTGAATATCTTAAGCTTAAGTGCAAAGGTGAATTGATCAACATGGTTATAATTATTGTTTATATAAATTCTAAAATGATTATAATTCTTTGAGATATTAATATATTTGGCATGTAGTGCAAATATGAACTGTTGATGAATATATTTGGCCTGTAGTGCAAATATGAACTGTTGATGAATATCTTTGGCATGTAGTGCAAAGATGATATGTTGTTGAATATCTTTGGCCCGTAGTGCAAAGATGAACTGTTGTTGAATATCTTTGGCCAGTAGTGCAAAGATAAACTGTTGACGAATATCTTTGGCCCGTAGTACAAAGATGAAATTATTAGTATGATTATGAACAAGAATTGTGATTTGGTACAACCATGATCTTTGATGTTTCAGGTAAAGACAAGTGATGAAAATTATCTTTGTCCTGGATGAGAAGAGGAATTTAGAATCATAATTATGATTATGAGTTATTTATATGATTGTGGACCAGAACTGTTGATTGATGTTATAGGGATAAAACATTGTTGGTGGATTTTTAACATGGAGAAGATAAAAGACTTTATAGTCTATTTGACTCTTCTAATGGATTGCTCGTTCCGCTGTAACTATGGTTGAAATTTTTATCATTTACCATATGTTCTAAATCTCCGATTTATTATTGATGAAGGCTATTGATAATTTAATTATCTTTAGTCATGATATTCTTTACTGAGCTAGTTGTGCTCACCCTTTTGCTTCACAATTCCTTTCAGGTAATAAGAGTGTAGCTGGGTCGAGCGGGGGTAACAAGGGAATAGAACGGTGGTCATCATTTAGTAGTTATATTTGGTAAAAAAAAATAGGGTGAGGCGAACCCAACGTTAGAAGAGTGTTTTGTCACTATCATACAAGATGTCTAATGACATACAACCTCGTGTCATCATAGGACAGGGTTGTGCTCATCCACTTGCTGAGTATATCTATGGGCACTACCTATATAATCTTGGTGTTTGTTTGAAGTATAATTCTCAATTAGAGACAGTGGAGATAATGATAAGTCAAGAGAAGACTCACCATTGGGAAGAATATGATAGTAATTTTCTCATTTTTCTTTGGGGTCTATTGGGTCAACCAAGGATAATTCTGTGGCCATATGATATCTATCATAACCTAGACGCGTGGCCTCCCATGTACGAAGGTTTCCTTGAGCACTTCCCAAAGATTCTAATTTCTAAAACAGTTTTTGACTATACCTTTATGTAAGGTACCTTTGTGAAGTGCTGATACATGATGGTGTCCAATGTCACATTTGGTATATATTTGTATCCAAACTCACAGCATATGTGTTGTTGTATTTTGCACGACAATTGTTGTAATAAAGTTGTAGTTGTTTTCTGTACCATGTATTTGACGACTCAGAATGGGTTGGATGGAATGGACCTATTTTGGGGTCGTTACATTTGGTATCAGAGCTATAAGTAAAGAGCCCCGAGCCTTTCGCTGGTGACTTCCTGTTGAGGGGGATGCACCGAAGCCAGACTCTCCGTAGGGGACGCCGTTCTGCGGTGGCAAACTGATAGGTATCAATGTAAGGTGCTGACATGGGTTGGACGGAATGGACCTATTTTGGGGTCGTTACATTTGGTATCAGAGCTTAGGGATATGATCTCTGGCGGAGATCGGGGAATACAACTAGGAGGGGAGAGATGAGTAAATCCTTCGCTAGTGTGTCCTACCTAAGCTTATTTGTTGGTCAGTCATAATATCGGGATATTATGCAATATGTTAATTTGTTAAATTAACTTTTGTTTTTGAAGCTGTATTCTAGAATGATATATGAAATACAGGAGATGAGCAATGGAGAAATCATGATGACAGGAAAGATGGAATCTGAAATAAAAGCAAGGTATTCTCAACTCTTTGAAATACCAGGTACGTAAATTTCGGGGACGAAATTTCATAAGGAGGGGAGATTGTAAGACCCCGAATTTTATGAAATAAAAGTATTCAATTTTTCTTATAATTACTATTCAGTAAATGGTTAAATTGATAAATGTTAAAGTTAAGGGTGATATATGATTTTTTTTCAAAATACACAAGTGGTTATAAAATAATCATTGTTGTCGGGGAATATTCGTTTGGTCGTGGAATATTTTTTCTGTCGGGGAATATTCGTACGACGGCGCAGCTATTTGTGGGCCCCATAATGAATAACTGTCGGGTGAAGAAAACGACAAATTTGAGTTTTTACAAATAACGACGTAGTTGTTACTGTTAACACTGTTGGAATACCCGGTGATTAAAATACAGTAATACGCGTTATTGCACAGTAGCACACGGTATTGCACAGTATTTTTAAAATTATTGATTCTTACGTAAGAAGGCACTACTCAATAATTGTTACAGTAATTACTATTCAATATTTTATTTTATTGATTCAATAATTGCTACGTTGAAATTTTATATTGTTGTTGTTCAATAATTATTGCTGCACAGTATTTCCCATTATCAGATCAATAATTCATATTATTTGAATAATATTATTAGATAACATTATTGGCAATGACTAGAAAGTTCTGTCTAAGGAGAGGTTTGGTCATCTAATTGCGCGCCAGTAAGGAAAAATCCTTATTAGAAAGCCCCCTCTTTCCTGGGAACGGCATGGTTGTCATAAATGTGATTCTGTAATATTATTTGTGAATAATTAATTATTGATTCGTATGATAAGGAAATATTTATTTTATGTGGATATAAACGAGGGACATATTTTTGTGGTTAAAAATGAAGGAGTTAATGTTGAGGTTTTTATCAGTATTTTTGTTGGAATGGAGGTATTAAAAATTAGGATTTTTGAGATATTTTGCGGGGGTTATAATTTTTAATCCGACTGTTGGATCGTGGTAATTTTTGGATATGTTATACATATATAAGTTGAGTATATGCCCACAAATTTTGAACAGTTAAAAATAAACGTATGATTTATTATGAATTTTACGAGATGACTGGTTCAGAAATTGTTGAATTTTCGGAGTTTATCATTTTGGTGGAAAATTCTAGAATTGGTGGACCCCACTTGTGGTTGGTGAAGAAATGTGCTGAATTATATTTCAAATGTGGTGGGTGGGAATAGTAGCAGGTAAAGCCATCAGGTTGCAGGTCAAACCTACCAAAATTTTCCTATAAATAGAGGGCTAAGTTAGAATTGAAAATCACACCAGAAACATAAGCTTTCTCTCTTTCTCTCTCTATATTATGAAGCATATTTTGTGAGTTTTTAGATACTTGGTGAGTTGCTATTCATCAGTGCAAGTTTTCTTCAGCATCATATCCGATATCCAGTCAGAAGTACTGCTCTTTTGAGGTAAGGGATATTAATGGATTTTAAGGGTTGTTATGATTTTCAGTTTCGTAATTTTTCTGATCTTCAAAAATTCTGGAAAAATTTGAAATGATATTTTGATGAGTTTTCTTGATTGTGTCCAAAAATGGTAATTTTTGGATGTATAGATTGAGAGTTATGAATTTTATGAGAAAAGACTATTTTAAAAGTAACAGCTTATAATTCCTTGTGGTTAACTCCAAAATTGATGAAATTTTTATTGGGAGTACATGTATATGATAGAAGTATACTCTGTAAATTTCGGAATTTTTGGATAAAAGTACAATTTATGATAAATGTCTAAATATTCGACGGTTTTGGCCATATGGAAAATAGTAAATAAATTTTAAAAATTCTGAGAAAAATATATGTTCAATATGGGACTATATTCTGCTAAATCCCAGAAAAAAAATATTTTTGAAACTGATTTGGTATTTTTTATGAAAATGGTCTAGTTATGAGTAAATGAATTAAATATGTTTTGTGAAGTAAAAAAAATTAGAAAATAGGATTTTATGACTTGAGAATCCTATATGAGGTATATGCAAATTTTTGATGAGGGTTTTGATTATTGGTGATGAAATCTTATGAGTTTGGTATTTTTGAATGATTAAATGCATTATTTAGTAAGTGTAAACAATTTAAATAAGTTGTTTATAAGCTTAAGAAATGTTATTCTTTCAATATCATTATACCGAAATATTGGTATGGATTTTATTGTGGAATTTCTACCTTTTTGGTGTCGGGATTACTATTCATGAGTTACTATTCACGAATTACTATTCACGAGTTACTATTCATGGGTACTATTCAAGACAAAATTGGTTTCTTTTTCTAACTAAATTATAGTTGATTTATGAATATTACTCTTGAGATTAAATCTATATGTTGATCATATTGTTTTTATTATCATATATAACATTTTTATAACCTTGATGTTGAAATTCTCTTTCACTGGAGTGTAAAGATGGGTAGATTATTGGTATGATCATGACTAGGGTTCTCTTTGGCCTGTAGTGCAAAGTTGAATTGTGACTGGTATGATCATGACCATTGAATTTATAATTGAATATCTTAAGCTTAAGTGCAAAGGTGAATTGATCAACATGGTTATAATTATTGTTTATATAAATTCTAAAATGATTATAATTCTTTGAGATATTAATATATTTGGCATGTAGTGCAAATATGAACTGTTGATGAATATATTTGGCCTGTAGTGCAAATATGAACTGTTGATGAATATCTTTGGCCTGTAGTGCAAAGATGATATGTTGTTGAATATCTTTGGCCTGTAGTGCAAAGATGAACTGTTGTTGAATATCTTTGGCCAGTAGTGCAAAGATAAACTGTTGACGAATATCTTTGGCCCGTAGTACAAAGATGAAATTATTAGTATGATTATGAACAAGAATTGTGATTTGGTACAACCATGATCTTTGATGTTTCAGGTAAAGACAAGTGATGAAAATTATCTTTGTCCTGGATGAGAAGAGGAATTTAGAATCATAATTATGATTATGAGTTATTTATATGATTGTGGACCAGAACTGTTGATTGATGTTATAGGGATAAAACATTGGTGGTGGATTTTTAACATGGAGAAGATAATAGACTTTATAGTCTATTTGACTCTTCTAATGGATTGCTCGTTCCGCTGTAACTATGGTTGAAATTTTTATCATTTACCATATGTTCTAAATCTCTGATTTATTATTGATGAAGGCTATTGATAATTTAATTATCTTTAGTCATGATATTCTTTACTGAGCTAGTTGTGCTCACCCTTTTGCTTCACAATTCCTTTCAGGTAATAAGAGTGTAGCTGGGTCGAGCGGGGGTAACAAGGGAATAGAACGGTGGTCATCATTTAGTAGTTATATTTGGTAAAAAAAAATAGGGTGAGGCGAACCCAACGTTGGAAGAGTATTTTGTCACTATCATACAAGATGTCTAATGACATACAATCTCGTGTCATCATAGGACAGGGTTGTGCTCATCGACTTGCTGAGTATATCTATGGGCACTACCTATATAATCTTGGTGTTTGTTTGAAGTATAATTCTCAATTAGAGACAGTGGAGATAATGATAAGTCAAGAGAAGACTCACCATTGGGAAGAATATGATAGTAATTTTCTCATTTTTCTTTGGGGTCTATTGGGTCAACCAAGGATAATTCTGTGGCCATATGATATCTATCATAACCTAGACGCGTGGCCTCCCATGTACGAAGGTTTCCTTGAGCACTTCCCAAAGATTCTAATTTCTAAAACAGTTTTTGACTATACCTTTATGTAAGGTACCTTTGTGAAGTGCTGATACATGATGGTGTCCAATGTCACATTTGGTATATATTTGTATCCAAACTCACAGCATATGTGTTGTTGTATTTTGCACGACAATTGTTGTAATAAAGTTGTAGTTGTTTTCTGTACCATGTATTTGACGACTCAGAATGGGTTGGATGGAATGAACCTATTTTGGGGTCGTTACAATCTGGGCTAAACAATTCCTTCATGGAGCAGAGGTATATACGAACTAGCAACTTGAAACCTAGTTTGTTGGTTGTTTGTGGGAAATCACTCAGCGTACCATATTGAAACTGTTAGAGACTAGATGTGTACCAATTGTAGAAATGGACACGTATGATGAGAGCTTAAAACTTGAATGAAATTTTGAGCGATGTAAATGAAGTTAGAAATTCTTAAAGGAAGAATTGTTATATAAACAAGATGATTCAAAGAAGAATCTTGAAGAGATATAAAGATAAGAAATGGGAGTTTCCTAACTCCAATAGCCAAGATAACGAATAATGTTGTAAATGATGAAAAAGGGAAAGAATGAGGATCGTAAAACAAAACGATCATGAGTTAACAAAAGAATTTTAAGAGAGATGATTATAGAACAAGGTCACGACGTGATATGTTTCAGTTATAAAAGAAAGATGGTCTGTAATATTTGAATGATTATAGCTTAATGTTATGAAGATGGTGTGCTATGAAATAGTACGAGATAACTCATGAGGAGTTATAGATGATGTGATACGAGGAATTCGTATCGAGCAAAGAGCAAGTTAAAAGAAAGATAGAGTTAGGTGGGATTTCAATTGAGAACTCATGTAATGGCTGAGTTGTACAAACCTTTGTATGGGCGAGGGTTTTGTGTTTGCACTCAGTTTATCACATTGATAATCATTGGAATGTTTATGTCGCGCTATTTCCTATATGCCTGTTGAGAAGGTGATTCTTTTCTCATGTGTATAACAGATAGGTAGAGTATAGTTAGAGAATATTATAAGGTTAAGTGCGATTTCTTAAAACTCATACTTATGGTAGGTTCGGGACTCATAATTATATGGTATGTTTTTGAACCCCTCAGCGAATGGACGCCTATGGTCTGACTAGGATAAGTTCTTAAACTCATATGATTGTGGCAAGTTCATGGACTCATAACGTGTGGTAAGTTTGATGAAGTAGGCTATAATTAAGTGTGAATGGAGTATTGAGGATGGTAGGAATAGATAGACCTATTAAGCAATGGATCGTTATAGAAAGTGGAGTTGATAGTGGAAGCATAGGTATTCTAAATCTACTAGCTATGTTAGAGTTTCGAAATTTATTGACTTCGTGCTGATGTTTACACTTTTATTTTCTTGAAAAACATTGGATCAAATGATGGAACCAATGAGTTTTAACAACAATACTGTTATTCGTATGTCTATGCTAATTGCTTCGGCTAGACAAAAATGATTTGCAATATATCAAAATGTATTTTATATCATTAATGCATCATGTAACCTGGTGCAAAGATGATAAAAATGATGGAGTCATCAATGCAGTATTACCTAGTGTTGGATGTGATCTAAGGATCGTCAACCCACACGGGTAGTATCTCCAGATTTTCAAAGCGAAAACGACTGCTGCCAACTCCATATCATGAGTAGGATAATTCCTCACATGTTCTTTGAGTTGTCACGAGGCATAGGCTATGACTTTCCCATGTTGCATGAGAACACATCCTAAGCCTTTACCTGAAGCATCACTGTAGATAACAAATCCATCCGAACCAGATGGTATTTTTAGAACATGTGACGAAATGAGTCTCCTCTTGAGAAAATCCTTCCACAAATCTCCTATAATAACCATCTAAGCCCAGAAAGCTACGTACTTTGGTCACTGACTTCGGTTGCTCCCGACTTTGTATTGATTCATTCTTCCCCAGGTCAACAGATACTCCATGTTTTGACACCACGTGCTAAATGAATGCTACTTCCTCAAGTCAGAACTCGCATTTTTTTAGTTTGGCATATAACTTGTTATCACGGAGCCTTTGAAGTACCAGATTCAAATGGCGCTCATGATCTTCATGGCTTTTGGAATAGATGAGGATGTCATCAATAAAGACGATAATGAAATGATCTAAATATTCTTTGAACACACGGTTCATCATATCCATGAAAGCAGCAGGAGCATTAGTCAATCCAAAATACACGACTAAGAAATCATAAAGCCCGTACCGAGTTCTGAAGGCAATCTTCGAAATATCCTCAGTTTTAATCTTTAACTGATGATATCCGGAACGAAGATCGATTTTTGAGAAGGATTATGCTCCTTGCAACTGGTCAAACAGGTCATCAAATGCGAGATAGCGGATACCTATTCTTGATGGTGACATGGTTCAATTCCCGGTAGTCATTACAAAGTCGCATACTCCCATCTTTCTTCTTTATGAATAAAACAGGAGCACCCCAAGGAGATGTACTAAGAAGAATGAAACATATGTCTAACAACTCCTGTAGTTGGACCTTTAACTCTTGAAGTTCAATAAGAGCCATTCGACATGGGATTTTAGAAATGGGTTTTATTGTGATAACCCGGGATTTCGAAAAATCCAAATTTTATGAATAATGTTTTATTTATTTAATATTAATATTGATTATCAATTTTGTGTCGAGTATCTGTGGTACGAATCTCGAGATGTAGTCAATTTGTGTATTGACTAAGAAAATAAGAGTAGAGTTCTGCTTAACAGAGATTAGAAACCCTAATCCTAAGTTCGGATAAGAATTTGATATAAAATATAATTAAAATAATTATATTGATAAGTACGTGTTTGTACTATATAGAGTTAATGATCAATGATTGATCGGATAGGGTTTAAAATTAGTAAACCCTAATAAGGGATTAGAAACCCTAATCTCAGGTTTAGAAACCCTAACGTACAGTTAGGAACCCTAAATGAATACTGAGAAACCCTAATTTTAGATTCGGGAATCCTAAACCCTAATTAAGAAACCCTAATCCTAATTAACAAGACTAATGTGATTAGTAATCTTTAATATAATTAGGAAACCCTAATTATATTTTCAAAGTCTTAATTTTTCTATTTAAAAACCCTAATTAGAAAAAATCCTAGAAACCAAAGTTGTAAAACCTTAGGGTTAGAACCTTAGGGTTAAACCCTAAGAGTTGGATCAATTGTCAATAATGCCATTAAAATGATAATGCAAAAGACCATAATACCCTTTTACATTCTTTAATGTGTTAACTTGCAAATATTGCCAAGACCTTTAGTAGTTCACCAACTCTTGACTTACATAACCTAAAACTCCAGCAAATCAGTCTATATCATCAGCTATAATAGCAACATACAATGCATCTAAGTATTATAAAAGATTAGGAGAGAGAAAGGTTGCCAAAATTGTTCATTTTCTATCTAAGCTCTCAACAACTCTCTCTCTTTCTCTCTCACCAAACCTCCGAATTTCTTAATTGTCTCAGTCCCAGATATAGACCTTGGATCACCATGATCAGTTAAGGAGATCTAAGATCAAAGATTGGACTAGAGAAAGGTATAAAGCCCTAAGCCCTTTTAATCTTGTTTGCTAAGAAAATGTTTGTGTTTATGTGTTTAGATTTGTGCTAAAATATGTTTTATGATGATCTATGATGATAAATCATAGATCTATAGCATCAAAGACCTTAAAAAGTTAAGTTTTTCAAAACTGTTCTTGAGTTTAAAAGTTGTCTAACAACCATATGCCAGTGGCTCCAGATCTTTCCCTGTTCGTGATTTTTGATGTTTTATGTTTTAGATCTATAGTTTGATATGAGATCTTTGTTCCGCAAGTGAAATCACAGTCTTTTGATATCTAGATTTCATGTTATTCTTGGTCAAAACCCGTTGACCGGGTATGACCGGGTGATTTCTTAGTAACCTAGAAATCCTAAACCTGTGTCTGACAAGCTTTTTAAATGACTTGATCTGTCAGGTGTTATGTTGTTTGATGATGTTGTTACATCTAGCTTATAGACTAATATATGGACTCTAGATCCATGCTATTAGATCTCTTAAACAACACGTATGTTGGTTGTAGTGGATGGTCAAACTAGACCATTTGATCACGAATGAAGTTTCTGGAATCTCCAGAAACTGTTAGCACGAGCCCTCTGACATGGTTTGGCTAGATTAAATCTGGTGGTTGTGTTATATTTGGACTGAGATCTTGATATGTCATTGATCCTTGTCATATATACTACATGTATGAACCATAAAACCACCAAAATAATGATCAGAACTCAGATTAAATTGAACTAGAAAGTGCCTACTCGAACTGCCTTGGGTTTCTAGGTTACCCAGAAAACCTAGAAACGTTCTGACAGTGATTTTGAGGAGCTAGATCTTCTTGGTATGTAATTTTATGTCATAGATAATGATTGTTTCGTGTAGTTTTACATAAAAACTACATGATCAATGATTAACATAGCCCATAAACATTTTGAGATGAGAATTGTAACTAGTCAAACCTAGCATATTTCTATCTGAACTGTCAGTGTTCTTGAGCTCAAGAACACCAAAAACGACAGAAAGTGTCGCTATAGCCTATAGCGACGGTTTATTTAATTTTATTTTCTGATTTTCCAGAAAATGACTAAAAATAGAGAATAAATTCAAAAAATTATCAAAAATTATTTTAAAAATTATTTTAAATTATGAAAAATAATTTTTAAGAATTTGGAATATTTTTCATTAATAATTATAATTATTTGAATAATAATTATATTTATTTTATTTAATTAGTGTATTAAATAAATTGGAAAAAAATGATTTTAATATTATAAAAATCATTTTAAATAAGAATAAAGTGTTTAAAAATATTTTGAGTTATAAAATGTAACTTTTAATATTTTTGGAGAATTTTCATTAATAATTCAATATTAATGATATTAGATTTATTTAATTATAATATTAAATAAATGAATTAAAAATAGTTTTATTGATTTAAAAATCATTTAAAATGAAAAAAATGGTTTTAAAATATTTTAAGTTATAATTAATGACTTTTAATATTTTGATAAGAATTTCATTAATATTTAAATATTAATGGTGATTGTTAAAAAATGATTTTAATTATTTTAAAAATCATTTAAGTATAATATTGGTGATTTAAAAATATTTTAAGTTATTATTAATAACCTTAATATTTTGACAAGTATGTCATTAATATTTTAATATTATTAAATATTAATGGTGATGGAATTATTTAGTATTTAAATCATTTAAAAATGATTACAGTATTTGAAAAATTATTATAAATAATAATAATTGTTATAAAATTATTAAAAGCTTTCTAAAAATATTGTAAATGATATATAATTTATCTAAAATAATATTGAAGCATTGAGACCGAGTTTAATTGACAATAAATGTGTAAATTATCAAATAGGGTGACCAAAACACCGAGATGAGATCAAAGTCCGAGCAGAGGGAGTTAAGTGAGAAAGCCGATAAGGAGGCTCTCCGTACATAGCATGAGATGGAGGTTATGGAAAGGATACACTTTGAGGAGAAGTGGGAAGAAGCCAATGATAGAACTAATAACCTAGAAAATGAGAGAATATACAAGAAGAGGAAGATGAACCGAAAGGGCTATGCTTTTCGCACAGCTATGGAGAGGTTGATCGATGGCATGCAGCATTATCCGGCGGAACAAGGGCAAACCCATTATACATTGAGCAGAGATATGATGGCTCACATGATATAGATTTAGTACAAGAGCAACGTAGAGCACGAAATGTTAAGTTGAGGTATATGTGTTAGTAGTCTAGTAGCAGTAGTTTGTATTTATGTATGTTCTGCAGTGGTAATCCCAATCTTTTGTATGAGATGTGGAATAGATATGTAAACCCAAAGTATATTCATAGGGGTAGTATGATAGTATTTCCCCATCTTTTGTAATATTAGAGGATAGATGTTGACATTTATAAAAGTATGCTAGGAAATGATCACTCATGATGTAATGATTAATGGCGTATGAATATAAATGTTCTTGTTTCAAAAATGTGTTATGTGATTATTTTATTAAAAGAGTAGATACTTAAAGAAGATTATAAGATAATAATTTAAAGTCTTTATTTCAAAAAATATCACCTAGACGTAGACTAGAAGCACTAGAAGAGTTAGTAAATAATGAGAGGGAACAAGTGGACCCTATCCAACGACTAATATACTTGCTAGGGGAAGCCATACGGGAAAGAAACAATGAACCCATGCGTAATAACCCCGAAGCAGTACCTATAGTGAACTTTAAAGATTTTAAGAGCGTAGGACCGCCCGAATTTAGAAGAACCACCGATCCTATAGAAGCTCAGACTTGGATCAAAGAGATGGAGAAATCTTTCACCGTTGCTAGTGTGGGTGAGGATCAAAAAACTACATTCGCCACGTACATGATGAAAGGTGAAGTAAACTATTGGTGGGAAGTAAATCAACAGAGGGAGGGGGAAGGAGTTATAACATGGGAGAGGTTTAAGATGTTGTTCTTTGAAAACTATTTTTCGAAGAGCATGAAGAATAAGATGGACGTAAAGTTCGTAGAGTTGAAATAAGGGGATATGACGGTGGTGCAGTACGAGACCAAGTTCAATGAACTCGCGTGATTTGCAACGCATCATGTAGACACTGAAGAGAGGAAAGCTAGACACTTCGAGCTTGGATTGAAACCTTGGTTGTTCAATAAGGTGTCAGTCATCCAAATTGACTCGTTTGCCACACTTTGGAGAAGGCCATCATTACGGAAGGACGTAGTGAGGCCTTGGTTAGTATAACAAGAAGAAGAAAGGTAAGAACACTAGAAGAGAGAGCCATGGAGGAAGCAATGGTGGAGGAAGTAATCTAGGGATGAGAAAGTGGGATAATAACAACAGAAAAAACCATCAAGCGGGATGTTTTCAAGGATGGTTTAAGAAGAGAGCGGAGGGATGCTCGAAGTGTGGAAAGAACCACCAAGGGGAGTGCTGAAGGGACACAATGTTTGTTACAACTGTGGCCATAAGGGGAACATTTCACCAAACTACCCAAAAGCCAAAGAAGAGCAAGTGATGTTTCGCTTGTGGCTCAACCGAGCAATAGATCAAAGATTATCCAAAGAAAGGGAGCAGCGGAAGAAGCGGCCATCAGGGAAGAGGTAGCAAGCTGATGATTGGTGGACTTGCATAATCCAACTGACCAACTGCCAGAACTTTTAACATGATCATGCAGGACGCAATAGCTGCAAAAGACGTGGTGTCACGTATTGTCCCAATCAATAATATAAATGCTTACATATTATTTGATTCGGGTGCTACATATTCTTTCGTGTCTGATGATTTTTCTAGTCGATTAAATATATCCCAAGAATGATTAGAAAATCCTTTGAATATAGAAGTTATGAATAAGGAGATAATCCCCGTAGAGTTCGTATACATGAATTATTGCGTAGAAATTAGGAGAAACAAATTTAGTGTATATTTGATTCCAACAAGATTAGGAGAGTTTGATGTGATATTAGGAATGGAATTGTTATCCAGCCACGATACGATAATCAATTGTCAAAAGAAAAGTGTGAACCTTCGTACTCCAAACTGGTCTAAGCTAGTGTTTTATGGTACCTCATCGATTAGGAAATCATGTTCTCTTATGATGATGCAAGCCAAGGGATGTGTAGGTTATTTAGCCTATATTATACGTAGATACTTAGAAAAAGGGAGTAAAAATGAAAAATTTATTGGTAGTGAGAGATTTTTAGGACGTGTTTCCAGACGATCTGCCTGGTCTTTCGCCTAACAGAGAAATTAAATTTGTAATAGACTTTGCACTAGGAACGACACCAATTTTGAAAGATCCATATCACATTGTGCCGGTAGAAATGAAGGAATTAATGATACAATAGCAAGAATAGCTAGATAATGGTTATATTCGGCCGAGTGTGTCTCCCTGGGGATAACGCCCCCAAATTTGGGTATCTTCAAATGCGACAGATGGTGCTACACGGTACTACCATTCACACATACATTCAATTGAAATGCCTCAACAGAACGAATATGTCTTCTATATATTCCAAAACAATATTAACATTCCCTAGGTTCTTTATAACCATTACATTTGTTCTTGTCATACTATCAAATAATATCAACATTCAAGCTATACTATTACAAATTCAATCTATAGGTTCGCCTTAGCCTTCCCTTTATCTTTATCGGATCCTTCGGTCCGTTTAATCTTAGCTGCATTTATATGGTTCAATCAAGAATGAGCATAACTGGCTCAGCAAGTATGATAATTTCAATAAACAGCATGCTTAAAACATAGGAATCGTATATCTTCCATAACTGAATAATAGTTACGAAGTACTATTGATAATTCAAAATAGCACTTCTTTTTCTACAAAACATTTCATAATGAATAACATTTAGTAAAACATCAATTATGGTCCAAGACCTTGAGCATTTCATACTTCCTTTGAAAAGGACAACCCGACACCAAGTCTGTAAGTCTAGCATTACTTACGAGCATGTCTAGGTGATCAGCCTATAGTACTCTATGTTATACAACACTACTTTCTTTAAACGTATGTACGTTTAAGTTTTGGCAACCTCATGTGCCGTCGTTTGACGACAAAATGTTTGTTTAGCATACTCAGTCTTCTTTTGAAAACCATACCAAAATAAATTGGCCAAACTTGACAACAGTTCAATAGATTATAAGAAATCCATAAAACATCTTAAGTCTAGCCGAAGGAATTGGCTTTGACTTTATCATATATCAATTCATGCATAAGATACATGAATCACAAAGCTTATCCAGTTTGAACATAGACAAGGGTTAGAACACTTACCTTTAGAATCTGCTACAATTATTACACTTTCTCTTTTAAGTCTTTAGAGTCTCTATAATACATGATCACATAACGTAACACATTAGGTCAAGTATGCTTACTACTATATCTTACCCTTCTTCTCAATCTAATCATGCCTTAGATTGTTTATCATTGGTTCTGGCTTGTCGTTATGTTTACATCATTCTTACGTTCACATTCGAGTAAGTTATTCCCAACCTTTAGTGTATTACTTAAGGTTTAAACATTTTAAACAATGTCATTTTAGGCTTTAGTTCATTACTAAACAATCAGCTTCCATCTATCTTCACAAGCCTTTATTACTGTGCAAAACCCTAGTGCTGGCGTTGCGGCAGCGCCACTCTTCAGTTGCTTTTACCCGGTCCCGATGCTATGACGCCAACTCCAATTTAGAAGGTCGCGCTGCGGCATGAAACTTTAGTAGGTTCTAGGCATGGCTTGGCGCTATAGCGCCACCGATTTAGCCTTGGGCTGGCACCGCGATGCCAGCTTTGTGCACCAGATACTTTGACAGTTTTTCATACTTTACGAACTTCCCAGATTCCAAATTTAATCATTTTAAGTTCAAATTGGCTCTTTCAAAAGCCATTAGCTCACAAATTACATACTCTACGTGTTCATACAAGAATTTTATATTTTCGAATCCGTTAACTCGAAATTCACCTTTTAGTTCATTTTAACGAAAATAATAAACGTTCGCGAACTTTTAACGCTCATTTGTTCGTTCTAAGTCGGAATTAGGTCATTTTCGAGTCCACAACTCTATAATGCCAAATGAGACTTATCCCCATCGAAAACCAACATTTCTTAGCTCAATGTCAAAATTTAACTTATATTTTGAGAATTTCACGATTTCGAAGATCATCGTCTAATCTCGCGAATTTCGGCATAACTTCGTTACTTAAGATTTGTTCATCGTTTCAAATGGATTCATTCCATTATACTAGCATCTTAACCAAGTATATTTTATTACATCATATACATGATAAGTTCTTACTTGTTCTCCATGAGTTTATAACTTATACAAGTGTTAATTACTTGTTCATAACTTATTAAGGCTTAAGTCCTTTGATTAGTCATACATATTATTTCTTGGCATACATGCTTCACTAATCAACACTTCTCTATGAAACTATAATTGAAGAGATGGAAGATTAATGATATAAGATTCTTACCCTTGAAGATCACATTGTTCTTTTTCTTTTCTACTTGGATTAACAAAGTCTAGCTTTTCTAGCTTTTTCTCTCTAACAAATAAGCTCTTATTGTGTTTGTGGAAATCTAACAAGTGAGAAATGAACTAGCAAGCTTCTATTATGTAGGAAATCCAACGTGAGGGCTTAATGGTCTTTAATCCCTTCCACCTTCTTAATCCACCTCCTTAAACCACCTCCTTACTATTCATCTCTTGGTCATCAAGTAAAACCACTTTACTTGGTCACCAGGATGTGCCATGTGATCCATGGGGCCCACATAGGTTGCCCCATAGGTCATTCTTACCCCTTGGATCGATCCACCGACCTGGTTTTTAAGTTGGGCTTTAAGGTCAATTAACTTAACTTGTGCTTTGGGATTGCATTAACAAACCTTTGGGCTTTAGCATTACTTACACTTGGGCTTGCACATTAATCCCTATTGGACTTTACACTTCCTACATAATCCACCAAGTTCAATACAATTGGCTTAAAGCCTTATAACGTATTATACTGATAAGTAGGTTTTATACCTACTTATTGGATATCAATTCACGAGAATTATGCTCATCTCAAGTACATTTTAGTGTGTTTTAAGTGCATTTTGTGTTTAATTTACATTACTTGTAATTAGAATCCCTCTAGTATAGAAATGCAGGAAATGTCATGATTCGGCGTTGGCATTGTGGTATAGATCTAACCAAGGCTGGGCAAATGGACTGAGTGGAGATACAAAACTGAGCAATGATAGAAGAACAAGCAACAAGCATGTGGAACAACAGGAAACAGCAGCAGAACACAAGTATGCATGACACAGAAGCCGCGCGGCTAAACAAGATAGAACAAGCGCGCCCGCGCCATCAGCCTACAGAAGCTAAAAATGTATACACGCGCACCCTCGCCCATTCTGTATTGGGACCTCGCGCGGCCGCGCGAGTCATCTGAAGCTGTTATCTGACTTTATTTTAAATTTGAAGTGTTTGAGTTGATCAAAACTACTCTGGTTGGTACCAGACGCGATTATCATTAGTTTTTATCAGCTTTTCATTGGAGAATTAGGGTTAGAGCTGGGGACTAATTTTCTAGAGAGGATTTGAGCATAAACTCGAGATTTTTATATCTTCTCTTGAATTCAGCCATTGAATAATAACTCATTTCATTTCACTGGAAATTATTGGAGATTAAAACCGCACTTTGGAACATAATTTGCAATTGGGTTTGATAAATTATATCTTCTCTTTGAATTGGTTTATTTATTTTCCATGTGCTACTATAATCCCATAATGGCTTTCGGTTCAGAAATGAACTAAATTCCATTATGGGATTCTAACGGATTTTGACGTGTAGTCTAAAATTAATGGCCTGATTGCTTTATTATGGATTTATCAGTGGAATTTCTGTTATGATTGATTGGATTGCATGAATGTTTGCTCACCATTCATTTTATGTAGTTGTATGGAATTGAAAAATGACATATGAGTATGGTTATAATCATGATAGCATACATGTATGAGGCTGAATTGTTTACCTTTATATTTCATGAACTGGATAGAAATATATTGTTTCACCGTGTGTAGTATTATAAGAGTTTGTGCTTCAATTCAATATTGCTACAATTTCACATAGAAATATAGTGATTTTGGTTTTATTGATGATTACATGATTTCTATTGTACGTGGAGGTTATGTAAGCATGGCATAATGCATTGAAAAATGGTTGTCTACTTTTGTACTCTTGGCTAATTTTCCATGATATATGTATAATCTTGCATGAGGGTAATATTTAGATGGAATATGAAATGAAGTTAGAATCCCATTATTTTCAAATTTGATATATTTTTCTAATATTATTATTTTATTCATTGTTTGAATTTAGATTAATTTAAAATTTTAAGCATGTGTTTAAGCATATAAAAATAGTGATACAATTGATGCATAATAATTTAATTTTGAAACCTTTCTCCGTGGATTGATACCGTTCTTACTCTGTACTACTTGTTTACCTATGTATGCTTGCATGAGTTAGAGTCCTTTCATTAAAGCTAAAAAGGAGGCAACAAGTTTTTGGCGCCATTCCCGAAGAAAGGCGTTTAATTGCATTATTAACATCAGTTTTAAGCTAAATTGTATGACTTAGACAATTCTAATCTTGTCTCATTTTTATTTTTGTTTTTGTTTCAGGTACTTGCATATAGTATATGCGCACTCGATCTTCCAATCCCGAGTTAACACCTTTACAGGACAACATCAACGGTAGGGGTTGGAAATCAAGAGCACATAGAAATATACAAGCCGAGTTAGAGACCATAACATCTAATATGGCAGCCGAAGGACAAAGAGAAGAGTAAAAGGATGAGCACGGGGCTATAAGAGATTATTCGATGCCAAATATTAATGGATTGCAGTCAAGTATAGTTAGACCAGCGATAGCAGCTAATACTTTCGAGATAAAGCTAGGCACTATTCAAATGGTGCAGAATTTGGTACAGTTTTGGGGTGCTGCTATAGACGATTCTAATGAGCACTTGTTGAGCTTTATTGAAATATGCGACACTTTCAGATATAACGGGGTGACAGAGGATGCAATCAGAATTAGATTATTTTCATTTTCATTAAGGGATAAAGCTAGAAGTTGGCTTCACTCTTTACCTTCGGGATCTATAACCACATGGGAGGACCTAGCACAAAAATTCTTAGCCAAGGTTTTCCAAATGGCTAAGACTGCAAAGATGAGGACAACAATTTCCCAGTTTGAGCAGCAATAGGGTGAATCATTATATAAAGCATGTGAGAGATACAAGGAGATGCTAAGGAAATGTCAACACCATGGCATGCCAGATTGGATGGTTATCAACACACTTTTTAATAGATTGGGATGGCAGTCAAGGTCGATTGTAGATGCAGCTGTAGGAGGAGCTTTATGGGCGAAGAGATATGATGAGGCCTATTACCCCATTGAGACAATGGCAGCTAATGATTTTCAAAATCCTACAGCCAGGATGCCACAGGTCAAAGTTACAGGTTTGTTAGGGGTGGATGCTATCACTCAATTGTCAGCATAGATGGCATCCATGGTGAAGAAAATTGATTAATTGACAGAGACTAAGGCGAAGACAGTTGCTTTTGTGTGTGAGATATGTGCAGGGTCGCATTCAACGGACCAATACGCTATCAGTCCAGAGTCAGTACAATATGTGAGCAACTATAGGAAGGATCAAGGTTAATTTCAGAACATATACAACTCCAACAACCGCAATCATCCAAATTTCAGTTGGTTAAATAATCAAGGAAATCAACAGAGTCAATTTCAGCCAAATAACCAATTTCAGTCACAATCAGCTCAGCAACAGTTTGCACCGAGACCACCTTATCCACCAGGATTTTCTCAGCAACAACATCATACTCCATCTGCACCTCAGCAAGAAAATAAATTAGAAATAGAGGAGATGATGATGAAGTACATGGCAAATAAAGAGGTGATGATTAAAAGCCAAGCAGTAGATATTAAAAATATGGAAACTCAAATGGGTCAGATGGCGAGCGTGCTTAACAACAGACCCCAGGGTTCATTGCCAATTACCACAAAGGCAAATCCAAAAGTAGAATGGAAGGAGCAATGTCAGGCGATCACACTCAGGTCTAGGAAATAGGTTGTAGGAAATCAGCATGGCGCGGCCGTGCCATATTTACAAGGGGAGGATGCACGGTCACGCAAGGCAGAAAATTTATCTGCTGAGAAATTAAATGATGAAGATTCTAGACAACAGCAGGAAAAGAAGGATAAAGCAGATTCAGTTGAGAAGCTCGTGAATAAAATACCACTAGTTCACCTTCCAGTTCCTTATCCACAGAGATTGCATAAGAAGAGGGAAGACAATCAGTTTCGTAAGTTCTTGGAGGTCTTTAAAAAGCTGCAAATTAACATACCCTTCGTTGAGGCATTGGAACAAATGCCTAGTTATGCAAAGTTCATGAAGGGTATCTTGTCAAGGAAAAAGGGATTAGAAGAATTTGAAACAGTGGCCTTGACGGAGGAATGCAGTGCAGTGCTTCAACGTAAATTACCTCTAAAGTTGAAGGATCCGAGCAGTTTCATAATACCATGTACAATTGGAAAGATGAACTTCAGTAAATGTTTGTGCGATCTTGGAGCTAGTATCAATTTGATGCCCTTGTCAGTATTTAACCAGTTGGGATTGCCGGCTCCAAGGCCGATAAATATTTCGTTACAGTTAGCTGACATGTCGATTAAAAGACCCCAACTTTTATAAATAAAGATGAATTTTCTATAAATATCATTTTTGAATATTATGGAGTTAATTTGATATAATATATAGTTGTGGGTAATATTTATAAATTTTGCAAAGTACGCAAGTTGTTATATAATATTCGATTGGTTGGGGAATATTCGTTTTAACAGGGAATATTCGTACAACGACACAATCATTGGTGGACCCCATAACAGAATTATTGTCAGATTGAGAAAACGACAAAAATATTTTATTAAAAATAACGGCGGAAGTTTTACCATTGTTACTATTGAACTACTCAGTAGTAAAAGTACAGTAATACGTGTGGTTGCATAGTAGCACACGGTATTGATTATTAATGCTTATGTGAGAAGTCACCCAGTTTGATTCAATTATTGTCAGTTAATAATATGAATTATTTAGCGATAATGACGTTTTGTTTTATTCGTATTATTAACGTAATAAAACAGAAACATCTTTTTATATAAAACAGAATACTTTATTAAAGTTATTCTATAAATATAATATATTATATTTTATTTAAAAGATTTTTCTTTAAATATGGACCGTCAGATTAAAGTAATCAATCTGGACCGTTCATTGATTAGTTACTATGCATTTTATTTTTCTATAAATAGCAGCTCATTCCTTCATTATTTCTTACGAATTCACTGAACTCTAGAGAGAGAAACTATAGAGAGAAACTATAGAGAGAGAGAAGAAGAGTATTCTGCTACTTAACTACTTCCTTATTTCAGCTCTTCTTTAAAACGGTAAGGGATATTATTCATTTGTATTCAAGAAGAGAACTTCTGTTATTCCATTTCTTGATTATTCTGTTGGAATAACCTGTATACGCGGTCTACCCTATACTTGGTGACATTCTTCTATTATTCTGTTGGAACATCATGTCTGTGTGTTTTACACCGGACCTGGTTCCGTCTTGTTATTATTCTGTTGGAACATCATGTCTGTGTGTTTTACACCGGACCTGGTTCCGTCTTGTTATTATTCTGTTGGAACATCCTGTCTGTGTGTTTTACACCGGACCTGGTTCCATTATTTATTATTCTGTCGGAATATCCTGTCTGTGCGTTTACGCCGGACCTGGTTCCATTATTTATTATTATGTCGAAATATCATGTTTGTGCGTTTACGCCGGACCTGGTTCCATTAATTATTATTCTGTTAGAATAACCTGTTTGTATGGTTTATCGCATGCATGGTGATTTCTTTTGTTATTCCATTTTTTATTGTACTCAGTTGGTTAAGTTTTGACTTCTATACTCCATGAAATTTGTGGAATATCCTTGATAATTGCGTTTCATCTAGTATCTTTTCATGAAAATATTCTTCTAAGCATTCTTGAATTTTACTCCACAAAGCAGTATCATGTTGACAATTTGGACGTTATTAATTCTTGGATAAATTAATTCTTGAACTTGTTTTATTGAATTCTTATATCATTGTCATCATCCTCATGTTTATAAAATGTTGAAAGTCATCTGTGGCCTGTAGTGCATAGATGGACTTGGTATGATTATGACCAAGGATTATTCGGTATAATCATGACCGTAATGTTACAAATGATGTGGTAAAAGTCTTCATTGGCCCGTAGTGCATTGATGGACAGTTGTTGGCATGATCATGACCATTAATGAATACACGAATATCCTTGGCCGTAGTGCAGGGGTGATTCGATGATGTGGATTATTTTATTAAGCTGAGTCCCAGCGATCACAGTGTTGAAAAACCTTTTAAATCATAAAAGATAGTAGAGTTTATTTTATACTTGACTCTTTTAATGGATTGCTTGTTCCGTTACAGTTAAACTTGATGTCTATTATATTTTATCAGTTTAACATTGTTGAAGGCTAATGATAATTTATTCTGCATTATCTTAGTCATAATATTTATTGCTGGGCTAGTTGAGCTCACCCTTTCTTTCACTATTATCTTCAGGAAATGAGAACGTAGCTGGGGCAAGTCGGGAAACGGAGTGATGGTTCGAATGATAGTATTAGTTAGTAGTCCTCACTATTCTATGTAATAGTGTGTTAATAAATGTAATGAGGACTCCTTTTGAGTATGAATACTCTCTAGAAGATAATATTTGTATTCAAACTCACAGTTTATGTTTTGTCGTATTGTACACGACAGTTGTATTAGTAAGTTATATTTGTATTCAGTACTATGTATCTGACGACCCAAGATGGGTGATGTATACCTAATTTTAGGGGCGTCACAGTTGGTATCAGAGCTTAGGGATATGATCCCTGGCTAAGATGTGAGAATAGAACTAGGAGGGGAGAAACGGGGAATTCCTTCGCTAGTATGACCTACCTAAGTTTATTTGGATGGTATTTAATTGGTCGGTCATAATATAAGGATAATATATGACATATCAATTAACTTTTATTTTGTGGCAGTATCTGAAAATGGCATCTGAGAATGTTGAGAATAGCAATGGAGCACGGGCGATTATTGATTCACCACATATCAATAATCAGGATAATGTTCATCAGGAAGGTGACAATCCTCATTCAAACAACAACACTGACCAGATGATGAATGATGGAATGTTCAGAGGTTTTATATAATTCATGCAACAGCAGGTGAAAGTGGCTCATGTCCATAACGTAGGTGGAAATATTGGAAACTCTCAGGCGGTCACCGCTAAACAGTTTAAGGAGTTGGGACCACCGGAGTTTAAGGGAGAACCCAAACCACTTGTAGCTGAAACATGGATAAAGCAGATCACCAAGATATTTGATGTCTTGGGTTGCTCCGAGGAGCAAAAGGTTCCCTTTGTCGCCTTTATGTTGCGAGGAGAGGCAGATTACTGGTGGGAATCGATAAAGCGTACTCAACCTGCCGCACTGAAGATGTCTTGGGAGAAGTTCCAAGAGCTGTTTAACGACAAATATTTTCCCGAGAGTATTCGTCACATGAAGGAGGTGGAGTTCATCAAATTGGAGCAGAATAATATGACCGTGTCGCAGTACGAGGCAAAATTTGCGGAGTTATCCCGGTTTGCGTCCCACCTGGTGGATAATGAAGAAAGAATGACGCGGATGTTTTTAAGAGGTTTGAAGCCGGAGATACGTCAACACCTTATTTCTCATAAACTGTGTTTATATTCAGATGTTGTAAATAGGGCTCAGTTGGTGGAGCGCGATAACGAGACAACGCAACCAAAAGAGAGCAGCCGACAAAATAATAATACCAGTGAAAGCAGTCATCGAAGCGGTGACAACAAGCGTGGAGGGAATCAACAGGCCAAAAATGGTAACCACTTCGGTGGTAATCAAGGCCAAAACAATAAGAATGGGCATTTCAAGAAGAGGAGATTCAACAATGATGGAAAGACGTCAGCACCAGCACCTGTCGTTAAGGAAGGAGAACGACCACCTATCATATGTTTCAAATGCGGAGGGGAGGGGCACATCAGTCCAAACTGCGCGATGCCATCCAAAGCATGTTATAATTGTGGAAGAGAAGGTCATTTAGCCCGATTTTGTCATTTACCGAAGACAAATTCAGCTAGGATAGAGGCACCAAAGGCCGTCCCAGAAAAGTCAAAACCGGTTGTGCAAGGGAGAGCGTTTGTTGTGAACTCTCAGAGAGCAAGGAACCCGAATGAGGTCATCACGGGTAAGCTTATCATAAACTCTAACGATGTCTATACTTTATTTGATATCGGTTCTACCCATTCTTTTATTTCTCCTACTTGCGCTCATCGATTATATTTGATTCTGGAGAAATTAGACTTTGACTTAGCAGTTGAAACTCCATTGGGAGAAACCTTCATTACATCCACGGTTTATAAGTCTTGTTTGATTCAAGTTGGTACCCACACATTACCTGTTGATCTTATTTCATTAAAAATACTTGCATTTGACGTGATTCTAGGGATTGATTGGTTAACTACTTATCATGCAAAAATTGATTGTTTTCGTAAGGTTGTTAGCTTTCATATTCCTAATCGACCTATTATGCGAATTCAAGCAACAAAACCATTAAAATCAATCGCTATCATCTCAAGCCATAAAGCTATTCGTTTATTGAAAAACGGATGTCAAGCTTTCTTAGCTCATGTCATAGATCTAAACAAAAATACGTCAGCTTTGAGTGATATTTCTGTTGTTAATAAATTTCCTGACGTATTTCCCGAAGAACTTCCTGGCCTACCCCCAGAGCGTGAAATTGAATTTTGTATCGACCTTGAACCCGGTACAAAACCCATTTCCAAAGCCCCATATCGAATGGCTCCTATTGAACTTCAGGAGTTAAAGACCCAACTGCAGGAATTGTTAGACATTGGTTTTATTCGTCCTAGTACTTCTCCTTGGGGTGCTCCTGTTCTGTTCGTGAAGAAGAAAGATAGGAGTATGCGACTTTGTATTGATTATCGAGAGTTGAATCATGTCACCATCAAAAATAGGTACCCATTGCCACGTATTGATGACCTATTTAACCAGTTGCAAGGAGCACAATTCTTTTCAAAGATCGATCTTCGTTCTGGATATCATCAGCTGAAGGTTATAACTGAGGATATTCCAAAGACGACTTTTAGAACTCGGTACGGGCATTATGAATTCCTAGTCATGTCCTTTGGATTGACTAATGCTCCTGCTGTCTTCATGGATATGATGAACCGGGTATTCAAGGAATATTTGGATCACTTTATAGTCGTCTTTATTGATGATATCCTTATTTATTCCAAAAGCCGTGAAGATCATGAGCAACACTTGAGGTTGGTACTCCAAAAGCTTCGTGAATACAAACTTTATGCCAAGTTAAAGAAATGCGAGTTCTGGCTGGAAGAGGTAGCATTCCTTGGGCACGTAGTATCAAGTCGTGGAATATCAGTTAACCCGGCAAAGATTGAAGCTATTCAAAGCTGGGAGCAACCTAAATCAGTGACCGAAGTAAGTAGCTTTCTTAGTTTGGCTGGTTATTATCGGAGATTCGTGGAAGGATTTTCTCGAATCGCTACTCCATTAACTCAGCTGACTCGGAAAGATACAAAGTTCGGTTGGAGCGAAGAATGTGAGCAGAGTTTTCAAGAACTTAAGAGGAGACTCATTTCAGCACCTGTTCTAACAATACCATCTAGCTCGGAGGGATTTGGCATCTACAGTGATGCTTCGATTAAAGGGTTGGGATGTGTTCTCATGCAACATGGAAAAGTCATAGCCTATGCATCAAGACAACTCAAGGAATATGAGAGGAATTATCCTACTCATGATCTATAGTTGACAGCTGTTGTCTTTGCACTTAAAATTTGGAGGCATTACTTGTATGGGGAGAAGGTGGAGATCTTTCCGAATCATAAAAGCCTTAAATATTTCTTCACTCAAAAGGAACTCAACATGCGACAACGACGTTGGCTTGAACTGTTGAAAGATTATGATCATACCATTCAATACCATCCTGGAAAAGCGAACGTGGTACCTGACGCATTGAGTAGAAGATCATATGCAAGTACGAGTACGATATTATCAACACAAAGGCCCAATTTGTGTGATTTGCAAAGGATTGAGATAGAGTTAAAGACTCCAGGGACCCATGTGATGATGGCGAATAAACGAGTAGAACCGACTTTAATCGATAAAGTTAAAGTTGCTCAAGCTACAGACCTGGAGCTGATGCGTATAAGGAAGAAAGTGCAAGAAGGTGCTATACCGGAAGCAAGAATCGATGAAGAAGGAATACTTCGAGTCAACTCCAGACTTTGTGTTCCTAACAACCCTGATTTAAAGTATGAAATCATGATGGAGGCGCACAACACACCGTTTGCAATCCATTCTTGAAGTACCAAAATGTATCATAATCTTTATCATACATTTTGGTGGAGCAATATGAAGAGAGAGATAGCGTTGTTTATCTCAAGGTGTCTAACTTGTCAACGAGTCAAAGCGGAGCATCAAGTACCAAAAGGTCCATTGCAACCACTTGAAATTCTAGAATGGAAGTGGGAGCACATTACCATGGATTTCGTTACCGGTCTTCCTAGGGTTTCTCAAGGTATTGATGCAATTTGGGTCATTGTTGATAGATTGACCAAGTCTGCTCATTTCTTACCGATACGAGAAACTTATACACTTGAACGTCTTGCTCGTATGTATATAAACGAGATTGTAAGACTGCATGGTATGCTAGTATCCATTGTTTATGACCGAGACCCAAGATTCACTTCACGATTTTGGGTTAGTTTATAAAAAGCTATGGGCACGGATTTACGATTTAATTCAGCATATCATCCTCAGACGGACGGACAATCAGAGAGGACTATTCAAACTCTTGAAGATCTATTAAGACTCTGTGTCTTTGACTTCAAGGGAAGTTGGGACAAGTTCTTACCATTGGTGGAGTTTTCCTACAACAACAGTTATCAAGCAAGTATTGGCATGGCTCCATTCGAAGCATTGTATGGAAGAAAATGTTGTTCTCCAGTATGCTTGGATGAGGTGGGTGAAGCAACGTTGTTGGGACCGGAGTTGGTACGTATGACTACAGAAAAGATTCAAATGATCCGACAACGTATAAAAACCTCACAAGATCGACAAAAGAGTTATACTGATCTTCATCGAAAGGACGTAGAATTTGATGTAGGAGATTATGTGTTCTTACGTGTTGCTCCATGGAAAGGAGTTACGAGATTTGGAAAGAGAGGAAAGCTCAATCCTCGATTCATCGGTCCATTTTTAATCCTCGATCGAGTAGGAACTGTGGCTTATAGACTCGCTTTACCGCCAAGTATGTCTCGTGTTCATAACGTTTTTCACATATCCATGTTACACAAATATGTAGAAGACCCGAACCACATTATTGAGTTAGAACCGGACGAAATAGCGGAGGATTTGACATATGAAGAAGTTCATGTTCAAATCTTGGATAAGAAGGAACATATTCTACGCTCCAAGGTTATACCTCAAGTCAAAGTTTTGTGGAGAAACCACGATGTTAAGGAAATGACTTGGGAGTTAGAATCTGAAATGAAATCAAGGTATCCTTATCTCTTCATACCAGGTACGTACCCTAATTTCGAGAGCGAAATTTCATAAGAAGGGGAGGTTGAAAGACCCCAACTTTTATAAATAAAGATGAATTTTCTATAAATATCATTTTTGAATATTATGGAGTTAATTTGATATAATGTTATAGTTGTGGGTAATATTTATAAATTTTGCAAAGTACGCAAGTTGTTATATAATATTCGATTGGTTGGGGAATATTCGTTTTAACAGGGAATATTCGTACAACGACACAATCATTGGTGGACCCCATAACAGAATTATTGTCAGATTGAGAAAACGACAAAAATATTTTATTAAAAATAACGGCGGAAGTTTTACCATTGTTACTGTTGAACTACTCGGTAGTAAAGTACAGTAATACGTGTGGTTGCATAGTAGCACACGGTATTGATTATTAATGCTTATGTGAGAAGTCACCCAGTTTGATTCAATTATTGTCAGTTAATAATATGAATTATTTAGCGATAATGACGTTTTGTTTTATTCGTATTATTAACGTAATAAAACAGAAACATCTTTTTATATAAAACAGAATACTTTATTAAAGTTATTCTATTAATATAATATATTATATTTTATTTAAAAGATTTTTCTTTAAATATGGACCGTCAGATTAAAGTAATCAATCTGGACCGTTCATTGATTAGTTACTATGCATTCTATTTTTCTATAAATAGCAGCTCATTCCTTCATTATTTCTTACGAATTCACTGAACTCTAGAGAGAGAAACTATAGAGAGAAACTATAGAGAGAGAGAAGAAGAGTATTCTGCTACTTAACTACTTCCTTATTTCAGCTCTTCTTTAAAACGGTAAGGGATATTATTCTTTTGTATTCAAGAAGATAACTTTTGTTATTCCATTTCGTTATTATTCTGTTGGAATAACCTGTATACGCGGTCTACCCTATACTTGGTGACATTCTTCTATTATTCTGTTGGAACATCATGTCTGTGTGTTTTACACCGGACCTGGTTCCGTCTTGTTATTATTCTGTTGGAACATCCTGTCTGTGTGTTTTACACCGGACTTGGTTCTATTATTTATTATTCTGTCGGAATATCCTGTCTGTGCGTTTACGCCGGACCTGGTTCCATTATTTATTATTCTGTCGGAATATCTTGTCTGTACGTTTACGCCGGACCTGGTTCCATTATTTATTATTCTGTTGGAATAACCTGTTTGTGTGGTCTATCGCATGCATGGTGATTTCTTTTGTTATTCCATTCTTTATTGTACTCCGTTAGTTAAGTTTTGACTTCTATACTCCATGAAATTTGTGGAATATCCTTGATAATTGTGTTTCATCCAGTATCTTTTCATAAAAATATTCTTTTAAGCATTCTTGAATTTTACTCCACAAAACAGTATTATGTTGACAATTTGGACGTTATTAATTCTTGGATAAATTAATTCTTGAACTTGTTTTATTGAAGTCTTATATCATTGTCATCATCCTCATGTTTATAAAATGTTGAAAGTCATCTGTGGCCTGTAGTGCATAGATGGACTTGGTATGATTATGACCAGGGATTATTCGGTATAATCATGACCATAATGTTACAAATGATGTGGTAAAAGTCCTCATTGGCCCGTAGTGCATTGAAGGACAGTTGTTGGCATGATCATGACCATTAATGAATACACGAATATCCTTGGCCGTAGTGCAGGGGTGATTCGATGATGTGGATTATTTTATTAAGTTGAGTCCCAGCGATCACAGTGTTGAAAAACCTTTTAAATCATAAAAGATAGTAGAGTTTATTTTCTACTTGACTCTTTTAATGGATTGCTTGTTCCGCTACAGTTAAACTTGATGTCTATTATATTTTATCAGTTTAACATTATTGAAGGCTAATGATAATTTATTCTGCATTATCTTAGTCATAATATTTCTTACTAGGCTAGTTGAGCTCACCCTTTCTTTCATTGTTCTCTTCAGGAAATGAGAACGTAGCTGGGGCAAGTCGGGGAACGGAGTGATGGTTCGAATGATAGTATTAGTTAGTAGTCCTCACTATTCTATGTAATAGTGTGTTAATAAATGTAATGAGGACTCCTTTTCAGTGTGAATACTCTCTAGAAGATAATATTTGTATTCAAACTCACAGTTTATGTTTTGTCGTATTGTACACGACAATTATATTAGTAAGTTGTATTTGTATTCTGTACTATGTATCTGACGACCCAAGATGGGTGATGTATACCTAATTTTGGGGGCGTCACATCGATCACTTATCCACAAGGAATTGTTAAAGATGTTTTGGTAAAAGTGGATAAATTCATCTTTCCGGCTGATTTCATCATTCTAGATTATGAAGAAGATAGAAGTATACCAATCATTGTGGCACCCCCAAAATAACATAATAAATATGCTAATCATAACAAATTTATCACAATGCCTTTTCCTTTATTCTTCACTACACCTTCTACCACTTCCTTACTAGCTAAAATGTTTTATATATAGCAAGGGCGAGCAACAAGTTTGCCCCGCAAGTTGAGACATACGATAAATGTATAGGAATAAATAACAAGTCTTCTTGTATTCTATGCAACAATAATCTAATAAAGAAAGAGTACAACGCTTTCAAAATTTTCTACGATATTCAAATGAATAATCAAGAAGTAAATTCTACGAAATAGCAAAATGGAATGTGTTCCAGATTTATACTGAGTGATCCATTGGATCTTGAACTTCCCTTCTCGGGTATATATCAGAGTTTTACTTTGACATATACGCAGGTGTATCAGATAACCATAAAGATTAAATCATACCCCTCTGCAAGTACTTAGAGCCGACCAACTCCTTGTATCCTATATTATGCATAATACTTAAGTCGCGCGCAATGGTCGAATATACGACTAAAAATATTTCCTTTATATAAAAGGTTGTTCTTCTCAGTCTCAGAATCAAGATTTGATTTAACAACGAAATTCAATGATTTCAATTTCTATTTACTTATCGATCTAGCTGAAATAATTGGCATCGATCTGTCAATAACAATTGAATTCTCTTCTCGAATCTATCAAGTTCTGACAAATGTTCGTCTAGCCAAAATAATTAGCTAAGACATTTTTCAACATAATTTGACAATAAACAGGAATTATCTGTACTATCAATATTAGCTTCTACGAAAATTAATATCCAACAACAGTTATTCTACGAATGTATATTTTACGAATCAGTAATTCAATTTGAATTATTAAACATGCACTAACTGCGAATAATCAACAAAAAATTCTTGGACGTGGTATAATTAGCAATAATTAACCACTATAATATTTAAACAATATTAACTCAAGGTTGAGTTAGGAAACTTGCCTCTTCCGCTGTTTACAGTTACACAATATACTTATCTGCTTTCGAAAGACCTATAACCAATAATATTGGTCTCACAATTAGCACAATAATATATAACACATAACACTATAATTCACAGTCAATTCTCTCCTAGACACATTACCATATAGTCACATCAGTGTTTATAACCTATATAAACACTTATCAAGTCAAACTAGTTTATTTTAATTGGACTTCGGTCTATTCTCGTTGTTCTGGCCACCTTATCCGATAATTAACACATTGATTGTCAATTTAATTTGGTTTCTAAGCTTCAATATTAATTTAGATAAGTCAATTATCATTAATAATATTTTTTGGAAGCTTTTAGTAATTTATAAGCAATTATTATAATTTATAATAATTTTTCAAACATCGAAATCATTTATAAATAATTTAATTATCAAATAATCTTATCATCATTAATATTTAATAATATAAAAATATTAATGATATACTTGTCAAAATATTAAAGTTATTATTAATAACTTAAATATATTTTTAAATCATCAATATTCTTCTTATATAATTTTTAAAATAATTAAAATCATTTTTAAACCATTACTATTAATATTTAAATATTAATGAAATTATTATCAAAATATTAAAAATCATTAATTATAACTTAAAATATTTTAAAAACATTTTTCTCAATTTTAAATGATTTTTAAATCAATAAAATTATTTTTAATTCATTTATTTAATATAATAACTAAATAAATCTAATATCATTAACATTAATTTATTAATGAGAATTCTCCAAAAATATTGAAAATTATATTTTATAATTCAAAATATTTTCTAACACTTTATTCTTATGTAAAATAATTTTCAAATCAATAAAATTATAGTTAACTTATTTATTTAATTTAATAATTAAATAAATCTAATATCATTAATATTGAATTATTAATGAAAATTCTCTAAAAATATTAAAAGTTACATTTTATAGCTCAAAATATTGTTAAAATAATTTTTATAATATTAAAAACATTTTTCTCTAATTTATTTAATACACTAATTAAATATCATTAATATTCAAATAATTATAAATATTAATGAAAAATGTCCCAAATAATTAAAAGTTATTTTCAGAATTTAAAATGATTTTTAAAACTATTTTTGAAATTTTTATAATTTATTTTCTATTTTTAAGTATTTTTCAAAAATTAGGAAAATAAAATTAATAGAAACCATCGCTGAAGCCTATAGCGACACTTGTCGGTCGTCTTAGGTGTTCTTGGTTCAAGAACACTGACAATCTCAGTGTACAAGGGGTCATATTTGACCACCTTTAAATCTATAATCAAGCTTGTTCTGGGAAATCTAAGACTTTGATATTGTAGCATTAATGTAACACTACAACACTCAACCATCACTTTGGTCAAATAACATCACAACAAGGAGATCTAAGTCTCCAAAGTTGCTGTCAGGCGGTTTCTAGGTTTTCTAGAAACCTAGGCAGTTCGACTACCTACTTTCTTGCTCTACTATCTATGAGTTCTGGTCTTGATTTATATGATCTAATGGCTCAAACATGTAGTCCATGAGTCAATTAACATTTACATTACAACAAATCAGTTTACTAACAACAGAATCACAATATATGACCCGGTCAAAACCTGTCAGAGGGTTGTTCATCCGATTTTCTGGAAATTCCAGAAATACAAAATCAGTGCGAGTGGCCTACTTTGACCAGTTGCTACGATTGATCTGTTGATTGTTTAAGGGTTCTAAGGCCATGGATCTAGAGTACAAACAACAGGCTACAATCCAGATACAACACATAATCAAAACACTAACAAGACTGGCAGATCAAAGAGCTTAAAGATGTTGTCAGAAGCTGAAATAAATTTCTGGGTTACCCAGATTTATACTCGGTCATGGTCGGTCAACCGACTTTGACTGATTGTAACTTACGATCTAGACATCCAATGATCCTGATTTCACTTGTAGAACAAAGACCACATGACAAAGTATAGAATCAAACTTTAAAACAACAAAAATATTTAGCAAACAAAGATTTAGAGCCCCTGACATTTCGTTGTCAGTCTACTTTTCAAGCTCAAGAACAGTTTTTGAAAAATTAATTTTAAAGCACTTTGATGCTATGGATCCATGATCCAACATAGACCATCTAAAAACATCATATAACATAAGATTAAGCACTTAAACACAAAATGTTTTTTAGCAACTTGGATCAAAAATCAAATTAGGTTTATACCTTCTAGCTTTAAATTCTTGATCTTAATCTTCTTAACTGATCTTGGTTGATCAAGGGCTATTTTTAGGACTGATCTACCATAGAATTTCGGAGGTTTAAGTGACAGAAAGAGTTGGTTAGAGCAAGAGAGAAAATGTGCAAAGTAAATGGACTTTCTCTATCTCTAATTCTTTTATAATACAAAGATACATTGTATATTACTTAGATCTGATGTTTCTAGCTGATTTGCTGAGATTTTAGAAGTCACAAAGTCAAGTGGTTAGGTTACCAACTAAAGCTCTTGGAAAATTTACAAGTTACATAATAAAATATACTAAAAGGGCATTTTAGTCTTTAGCATAATATTTTTAATGGCATAATTGACATTGTCCAAACCCTTAGGGTTTAATCCTAAGGTTCTAACCCTTAGGTTTTAAAATATCTATTTCTAGAATTTTCTAATTAAGGTTTTTAAAAATAAAAAATTAAGAATTTCAAAAATTTAATTAGGGTTTTATATAGAAATTAATATTTCTAAAGTATAATTAGGATTTCCTAATTATATTAACATGTACTAATCGCTTTATACTTGCTAAATAGGATTAGGGTTTCCTAATTAGGGTTTAAGATTCTCGAATTTAAAATTAGGGTTTACCGACTTTCGATTAGGGTTTCTAACGATACGTTATGTTTTCTAAATTTGATATTAGGGTTTCTAATCCCTTACTAGGGTTTACTAATTTTGTACCCTACCGGATCAATCATTGATCAATAACTCTATACAGTACAAATGTGTATTTATCAATACAATAATTTTAATTGTATTTTCTATCAAATTCCTTTCTAGAAATTAGGGTTAGGGTTTCTAAAGCTGTTGAGCACAACTCTACTCTAATTTCTCAGTCTATACACAAAGTGACTAATTCTTGAGACTCGTATCACAGATACATAGTACAACATTAACAGTCAATATTAAATAAAAAAAATTTATTCATAAAATTTGGATTATTCTAAATCCCGGGTTATCACATTCACCCCTCCTTAGAAGGATTCCGTCCTCGGAATCACCGCTTTCTTATTCTCTATAATATTTTAAAGTTGTATCATCAATTCATTTTTATTAACACAATATTCATTTGTGTCTTAAATTCTATTCTGTGACTTAGATCTATAAAAGAAACCAAATCACACTAATATCTAACCAAGAGTACTCGCGTAATTAAATTTCTAAATAAAATCATTACATGCTACCACCTCATGGGTAGCCACTACATCTTACGCCGTCATGTTGAACGTACGAGCAGTTGGTCTTTCTGCATGTGCATGTCCTCAAATTACCAAGGCTCCACCACTGGGTCCCTTGTTGCCACTTTCCTTCTCCAAATTTTTCTTCGGGCAGTTTCGAACTAGATGATCAGTCTATCCACACGCAAATTAACCTTGTATCTTCTTCGGATTAGGACAATTGGGTGACATGTGCCCCTCTTGTACGCAGTTGTAACAAACTCCCTTCTTCTTCAAACAAACTCCTGCATGATTCTTCCCACATGTTGCACATGGCTTCCTCCCTTTCCTATTCTCTTCGGTCTTGTTACCCGACTGTGTATTCTCGGTCCATTTCCTCTTGTTAGGGTTACTACCACCACAACTACCTCCATCATTTGTCTTCTTCTTCTTCTCTTGGTGAAATCGAGATGCAACTTCGCTCCCTCCTTCAATAATTAACGCCTTCTCCAACAAAGTCGTGAACGTGCTAATCTGCAATACGGCTACTTTGTTGAATATCCTCGGCTTCAGTCCATTCTCAAATCTTCTCTCTTTTCTCGCCTTTGTATCTATCTGATGAGGTGCAAATATCGCTAACTCATTGAATTTGACAGCATACTTAGATACCGACATGTTCTCCTACTTTAGTTCTAAAAATTTGACTTCCATCTTGGATTGCATACTCGGCGAAAAGTGGTTCTCGAAGAATAATTCCTTAAATCTGGTCCAAGTTACTATAGTTGTTCCAGCTCCCGCCTGATTAGTTTCCCACCAGTAATTGGCCTCTCCCTTCATTAAGTATGTTACAAAAGTCGTCTTTTGCTCTTACGCTACCCTGGCGATAATGAATGCTTTCTCCATCTCCTTTACCCAAGTTTGGGTTTCAATCGGATCCGTGGTCCCTTAGAATTCAGGTGGTCCTACCGCTTTAAAGTCTTTGAAGTTAGCTAATCTGTCGGCTGGTTGATTCCTCGCCCTTCCTCTTGCAGCTGGAGCTCTATTTTCTATAGCTTGGGCTAGCATGTCTACGAAATTTTGCATTGGGTCCACTTGACCTCCTTTGTTATTCACTGACTGTTCTTCTCGTTGATTTCAATTTAATAGTCTAGGCGGCATGATCTGATTTAAATAAAAATCTTATATTAATTCTCTTTCTCTACACAAATTCTTAATACAATAAGAATTCAACACATAGTTCTCATATAATCGCATGTTTATTCAAATAGCACACAATACATATAGTACTTAACACCTATTACTATCCCTTTTTAATATAATTTTTAGGATTTAACTTACACAAAAAGTTATAATTCTCCATTCACACATAGCTATTACCCGTTCGTCAAACTTACCATACTTATGAGTTCAGGAACTTGTCACAATTATATGAGTGTATGAACTTATCCTAGTCAGACCTTTGGCGTTCATTCGCTGAGGGGTTCAGAATATTTCATATAATTATGTGTAATGAACTTACCATAAGTATGAGTTTTAAGAACACACAAATTAATCTTAATCTTATATTCATATAGAAAATAAAGATTTCATTCATACAAACATATATATTTTACATATGCTTACACATCGTTCTCGATATTACAAATGTCAATATCATACACTACCAAAAGATACTACTGCATATCTCTAAGTTGCTTATCGCCCACTCCCTTCACCAGTCATCTTCTTGATGGGACACTTGTTAAATTCGTGACACATTCTCCCACATGAATAACACTTCCTCATATTCGGCTTAGGACAATGTAGGGAAATATGTCCTTCCTGCTTGCAGTTGAAACATACGTTCTTCTATATCATGCATTCTCCCACGTGAGTCTTTCCACACTTGCTACAAGCTTGCTTCTTCTTCGGGTTTGACTTTTTAGAATTAGGGATGTCGTTGTCCCTCTTTCCTTCAGACGATCCACCACCTTCAGTCTTCATCCTTTCCACCTGCGCCTTGAGCTCATTCCGTTCTTCAGTCATTTCGCGTAACTCTCGCTCCGTTTTCCACAACTCCTCCAAAAGAAATACTTTACTTCGGAGTTCTTGAACTTCTGCAGATAGTTGATCTTATTCTCTAACTTTTGTCTTATTCTTTTTCTCCACCTTAGCTTCTTCGGACACTGCCTCCTCATCACCACTTAGATACATCTCGGGATAATCGTCATGATCGCTCCCCAGATTGATCATAGGTTCATCTTCTCCCACATTCTCAACTGATTCGCTTAGCGCTGGCTCCTCAGCTTCTAGCACTGGTGCAATAGCCGCTAGCATCTCCGCACTCATTTGATCTTCTACAGACATCCTACAATCAGTTTAAACAACTTGATTAGTACTTCATCAGTACAAAGTTCTCACACTATGTGCCCACCTATCTCACTATTGATGCACTTCGGTAATCCTTCACTTAGTACTCTAAATGAGTTTTTTATATCTCGCTTATGGTTATAATCCTAGGGTTTTCCCTACTCCACTTAAGGTTTCTAACCTACAGCTTTGATATTAACATGTGACACCCCCAAATCCGGGTTACTTGACCCCCGAGTTTGGTGTTCACGATTCACAATATAATACCATCCAACTACCCATTCATATAGAAATAGTAACACATATCACATTAACATATGTTGTTTATACGTTAGTCCTAGGTTCTCTAACCTTAACCTTACAAACATACCCTTTAGATATACAAAAAAGGTTTACAAAACAACATAATAAATATGCTAATCATAACTAATTTATCACGATGCCTTTTCATTTATTCTTCATTGCACCTTCTGCCACTTCGTTCCTAGCTGAAAAGTTTTATATATAGCAAGGGTGAGCAACAAGTTTGCCCTGCAAGTTAAGACATATGATAAATGTATAGGAATAAATAACAAGTCTTCTCGTATTATATGCAACAATAATTTAATAAAGAAAGAGTACAACGCTTTCAAGGTTTTCTACGAAATTCAAATGAATAATCAAGAAATAAATTCTACGAAATAACTATGACACCCCCAAATATGGGTTACCTGACCCCCCGAGTTTGGTGTTCACGATCTACAATATAATATCATTTAACTACACATTCATATATAAATAGGAATACATAAGTCATTAACATAAGTTGTTAATACATAAGTCTCAGGTTTTCTAACCTTAACATTAAAATCATACCCTTTAGATAAACAAAAAGGGTTTACAATACAACATAATAATAATAATGTTTGTAACACTATTCCAGCATCCTGCCTTTGCCTTTGTTCTTCTTTGACCCGCTGGCCTCTTCGTTCCTAGCTGAAATGTTTTATTTATAGCAAGGGGGAGCAACTAGTTTGCCCCGCAAGTTAAGACATACAATAAATGTATACGAGTCAATAAAAACAGACTATCTATTTTGATAGAATGAAACTAAAGTTCGGGGAACTTTGAAATAGCTGAACAAATCGTTAATCAATAACAATTCTTCTTGTATTCTAGGCAACGCAATAATTTGATAATAAAAGAGTACAACGCTTTCAAAGTTTCTACGATATTCTATTAAATAATGAAGAATCAATTCTACAAAATAACAAAGTGGAATAATTTCCAGATTTTGCTGAGTGATCCCACCAGATCTTAGAACTTATTTTCTCGGGTATCTATCAAAGATTTACTTTGATACATACGCAGGCGTAGCAGATAACCATAAAGATTAAATCATACCCCTCTGCAAGTACTTAGAGCCGGCCAACTCCTTGTACCCTATATTATGCATAATACTTAACAGCGCGCAATGGTCGAATATACGACCTAAAATGTTCCCTTTATATAAAAGGTTATCCTTCTCAGTCTCAGAATCAATATTTTGATTTAACAACGAAATACTGTGATTTCAAATTCTATCTACTTATCGATCTAGCCGAAATAATTGGCATCGATCTATCAATAACAATTGATTTCTCTTCTCGTATTTATCAAGTTCTAACAATTGTTCGTCTAGCCAGAATAATTAGCTAAGACATTTCTCCATATAATTTGACAATAAACAGGAATTATTTATACTGTCAATATTAGTTTCTGCAGATATAAATATCTAACAATAGTAATTCTGTGAATATATATTTTTTTCGAATCAGTAATTCAATTTGAATTTTAATCATGCACTAATTGCGAATCATCAACAATAAATTCCCTGGACATGGTATAATTATCAATAATTAACCATTAAAATAATTACATGAATATAACTCAAGGTTTAATTAGGAAACGTGCCTTTCGCGTTGATTACAGATACACAATATAATTAACTGCGTTCGTAAGACCTATAATCAACAATGTCGGTCTCACAATTAGCACAATATTTTATAACACGTAACACTGTATTTTACAGTCAAACTTCTCCTAGACACATTACCACATAGCCACATTAGTGTTTATAACCTATATAAACACTTATCCAGTCTAACTATTTCGGTCTGGTTGGACCTCGGTCCATTCTCGGTGTTCTGGTCACTCTATCTGACAATTAACACATTGATTGTCAATTAAACTTGGTCTCTAAGCTTCAATATTATTTTAGATAAGTCAAATATCGTTTATAAAATTTTTCAGAAGCTTTTAATAATTTATAAACAATTATTATAATTTATAATAATTTTTCAAACACTTAAATCATTTTTAAATGATTTAATTATAAAATAATCTTATCATTATTAATATTTAATAATATAAAAATATTAATAACATACTTGTCAAAATATCAAATTTATTGTTAATAACTTAAAATATTTTTAAATCATCAATATTCTACTTAAATGATTTTTAAAATAATTAAAATCATTTTTAAATCATTACCATTAATATTCAAATATTAATGTAATTATTATCAAAATATTAAAAGTCGTTAATTATAACTTAAAATATTTTTAAAATATTTTTCTCATTTTTAAATGATTTTTAAATCAATAAAATCATTTTTAATTCATTTATTTAATATTATAATTAAATAAATCTAATATCATTAATATTAATTTATTAATGAGAATTCTCCAAAAATATTGAAAATTATATTTTATAATTTAAAATATTTTCTAACACTTTATTCTTATTTAAAATGATTTTTAAATCATTAAAATCATTTTTAACTTATTTATTTAATTTAGTAATTAAATAAATCTAATATCATTAATATTAAATTATTAATGAAAAATCTCTAAAAATATTAAAAGTCACATTTTATAACTCAAAATATTTTTAAATACATTATTCTTATTTAAAATAATTTTTCATAATATTAAATTATTTTTCTCTAATTTATTTAGTACACTAAGTAAATAAATTAAATACCTTTAATATATAAATAATTATAAATATTAAAGAAAAATATTCCAATTGGTCAAAAATTATTTTTCATAATTTAAAATAATTTTTGGCAATTTTTAGAATTTATTTCTAATTTTTAATCATTTTCCGAAAATTCAGAAAATAAAATAATTAAAACAATCGTTGTTGGTCTTTAGCGACAGAAAGCGTCGTTGTTCAAGTTCTTGAGCTCAAGAACACTGACAGCTTCGTGTTTCTAGGGTCACGTTTGACCACAATTAATTCTCTATGTATTACGTTTCTGGGCTATCTTGAACCGTGATTGTGTAGTAGGAATGTAGCACTACAATCTCCAATCAATAACTGGGTCAAATAGTATCAAAGCATGAAGACCTGGACCCTAAAACCTCCTGTTAGACGCCACCTGGGTTTTCTGGGTAACCCATAAACCAGGCCAGCTTTGAGGGTCCTTTTTGGGCTCGATCAATACAATGTTCTGGTAATCTATTATGTGGTCCAGTCGTTCAAAACTATAGGTCTCATGTAAGACCCCAACTTTTATAAATAAAGATAAGTTTTCTATAAATATTATTTTTGAATATTATGAAATTAATTTCATATAATGTTATAGTTGTGGGTAATATTTATAAATTTTGCAAAGTACGCAAGTTGTTATATAATATTCGATTGGTAGGGGAATATTCGTTTTAACAGGGAATATTCGTACAACGGCACAATTATTGGTGGACCCCACAACGGAATTATTGTCGGATTGAGAAAACGACAAAAAATATTTTATTAAAAATAACGGCGGAAGTTTTACCATTGATACTGTTGAACTACTCGGTAGTAAAAGTACAGTAATACGTGTGGTTGCATAGTAGCACACGGTATTGATTATTAATGCTTATGTGAGAAGTCACTTAGTTTGATTCAATTATTTTCAGTTAATAATATGAATTATTTAGTGATAATGACGTTTTGTTTTATTCGTATTATTAACGTAATAAAACAGAAACATCTTTTTATATAAAACAGAATACTTTATTAAAGTTATTCTATAAATAGAATATATTATATTTTATTTAAAAGATTTTTTTTTAAATATGGACCGTCAGATTAAAGTAATCAATCTGGACCGTTCATAGATTAGTTACTATGCATTCTATTTTTCTATAAATAGCAGCTCATTCTTTTGTTATTCCATTCTTTATTATACTCAGTTGGTTAAGTTTTGACTTCTATACTTCATGAAATTTGTGGAATATCCTTGATAATTGCGGTTCATCCAGTATCTTTTCATGAAAATATTCTTCTAACCATTCTTAAATTTTACTCCACAAAGCAGTATCATGTTGACAATTTGGACGTTGTTAATTCTTGGATAAATTAATTCTTGAACTTGTTTTATTGAATTCTTATATCATTGTCATCATCCTCATGTTTATAAAATGTTAAAAGTCATCTGTGGCCTGTAGTGCATAGATGGACTTGGTATGATTATGACCAGGGATTATTCGGTATAATCATGACCGTAATGTTACAAATGATGTGGTAAAAGTCCTCATTGGCCCGTAGTGCGTTGATGGACAGTTAGTGGCATAATCATGACCATTAATGAATATACGAATATCCTTGCCCATAGTGCAGGGGTGATTCGATGATGTGGATTATTTTATTAAGCTGAGTCCCAGTGATCACAGTGTTGAAAAACCTTTTAAGTCATAAAAGATAGTAGAGTTTATTTTTTACTTGACTCTTTTAATGGATTGCTTGTTCCGCTGCAGTTAAACTTGATGTCTATTATATTTTATCAGTTTAACATTGTTGAAGGCTAATGATAATTTATTCTACATTATCTTAGTCACCGTTTCTTTCACTGTTCTCTTCAGGAAATGAGAACGTAGGTGAGGCAAGTCGGGGAACGGAGTGATGGTTCGAATGATAGTATTAGTTAGTAGTCCTCACTATTCTATGTAATGGTGTGTTAATAAATGTAATGAGGACTCCTTTTGAGTATGAATACTCTCTAGAAGATAATATTTGTATTCAAACTCACAGTTTATGTTTTGTCGTATTGTACACGACAGTTGTATTAGTAAGTTATATTTGTATTCTGTACTATGTATCTGACGACCCAAGATGGGTGATGCATACCTAATTTTGGGGGCGTCACAGTTGGTATCAGAGCTTAGGGATATGATCCCTGGCTAAAATGTGAGAATAGAACTAGGAGGGGAGAGACGGGAAATTCCTTCGCTAGTATGACCTACCTAAGTTTATTTGTATGGTATTTAATTGGTCGGTCATAATATAAGGATAATATATGACATATCAATTAACTTTTATTTTGTGGCAGTATCTGAAAATGGCATCTGAGAATGTTGAGAATAGCAATGGAGCACAGGCGACTGTTGATTCACAACATATCAATAATCAGGATAATGTGCATCAGGAAGGTCACAATCCTCATGCAAACAACAACACTGACCAGATAATGAATGATGGAATGTTCAGAAACTTTATGCAGTTCATGCAATAGCAGGCGAGGGCGGCTCCTATCCAAAATATAGGTGGAAACACTGAAAACTCTCGGACGGTCACCGCTAAATAGTTCAAGGAGCTGGGACCACCAGAGTTTAAGGGAGAGCCAAAACCACTTATAGCGGAAACATGGATAAAACAGATTACCAAGATATTTGATGTCTTGGGATGCTCCGAGGAGCAAAAGGTTCCCTTTGCCGCACTAAAGATGTCTTGGGAGAAGTTCCAAGAGCTGTTCAATGACAAATATTTTCCCGAAAGTGTTCGTCACATGAAGGAGGTGGAGTTCATCAAATTGGAGCAGAATAATATGACCGTGTCGCAGTATGAGGCTAAATTTGCTAAGTTGTCCCGGTTTGCGTCCCACTTGGTGGATAATGAAGAGCGAATGACGCGAATATTTTTACGAGGTTTGAAACCTGAGATACGTCAACATCTTATTTCTCATAAACTGTGTTTGTATTCAGATGTTGTGAATAGGGATCAGTTAGTGGAGCGCGATAACAAGTCAACGCAACCAAAAGAGAGCAGTCGGCAAAGTGATAATACCAGTGAGAGCAGTCATCGAAGCTATGACAACAAGCGTGGAGGGAATCAACAGGCCAGAAATGGTAACCACTTCGGTGGTAATCAGGGCCAAAACAATAAGAATGGTCATTTCAAGAAGAGAAGATTCAACAATGATGGAAAGACGTCAGCACCAGCACCCGTTGTTAAGGAAGGAGAACGACCACCTATCTTATGTTTTAAATGCGGAGGGGAGGGGCACATCAGTCCAAACTGCATGATGCCGTCTAAAGCATGTTATAATTGTGGAAGAAAAGGTCATTTAGCTCGATTTTGTCGTTTACCAAAAACAAGTTCAGCCAAGATGGAGACACCAAAGGCCGTCCCAGAAAAGTCGAAACCGGTAGTGCAAGGGAGAGTATTTGTTGTGACCTCCCAGAAATCAAGGAACCCGAATGAGGTCATTACGGGTAAGCTTATCATAAACTCTAACGAAGTCTATACTTTATTTGATACCGGTTCTACCCATTCTTTTATTTCTCCTACTTGCGCTCATCGATTAAATTTGACTCCGGAGAAATTAGACTTTGATTTATCTGTTGAAACTCCATTGGGAGAAACCTTCATTACATCCACGATTTATAAGTCTTGTTTGGTTCAAGTTGGTACCCACACATTACATGTCGATCTGATTTCATTAAAAATACTTGCGTTTGACGTGATTCTAGGGATTGATTGGTTAACTACTCATCATGCAAAAATTGATTATTTTCGTAAGGTTGTTAGTTTTCATATTCCTAATCGACCTATTATGCGAATTCAAGCAACCAAACCATTAAAATCAATTGTTGTCATCTCAAGCTATAAAGCTATTCCTTTATTGAAAAACGGATGTCAAGCTTTCTTAGCTCATGTCACGGATCTAAACAAAAATACGTCAGTTTTGAATGATATTTCTATTGTTAATAAATTCCCTGACGTATTCCCTGAAGAACTTCATGGCCTACCCCCAGAGCGTGAAATTGAATTTTGTATCGACCTTAAACCTGGTACAAAACCCATTTCCAAAGCCCCATATCGAATGGCTCCTATTAAACTTCAGGAGTTAAAGATCCAACTGCAGGAATTGTTAGACATTGGCTTTATTCGTCCTAGTACTTCTCCTTGGGGTGCTCCTGTGCTATTCGTGAAGAAGAAAGATGGAAGTATGCGACTTTGTATTGATTATCGGGAGTTAAATCATGTCACCATCAAAAACAGGTACCCATTGCCACGTATTGGTGACCTGTTTGACCAGTTGCAAGGAGCACAATTCTTTTCAAAGATCGATCTTCGTTCTGGATATCATTAGCTGAAGGTTATAACTGAGGATATTCCAAAGACGGCTTTTAGAACTCGGTACAGGCATTATGAATTCCTAGTCATGTCCTTTGGATTGACTAATGCTCCTGCTGCCTTCATGGATATGATGAACCGGGTATTCAAGGAATATTTGGATCACTTTATGGTCGTCTTTATTGATGATATCCTTATTTATTCCAAAAGCCGTAAAGATCATGAGCAACACTTGAGGATGGTACTCCAAAAGCTTCGTGAATACAAGCTTTATGCCAAGTTGAAGAAATGCGAGTTCTGGCTGTAGGAGGTAGCATTCCTTGGGCACGTAGTATCAAGTCGTGGAATATCGGTTGACCTGGCAAAGATTGAAGCTATTCAAAGCTGGGAGCAACCTAAATCAGTGACCAAAGTACGTAGCTTTCTTGGTTTAGCTGGTTATTATCGGAGATTCGTGGAAGGATTTTCTCGAATCGCTACTCCATTAACTCAGCTGACTCAGAAAGATACAAAGTTCGGTTGGAGCGAAGAATGTGAGCAAAGTTTTCAAGAACTCAAGAGGAGACTCATTTCAGCACCTGTTCTAACAATACCATCTGGCTCGGAGGGATTTGTCATCTGCAGTGATGCTTCGAGCAAAGGGTTGGGATGCGTTTTCATGCAACATGAAAAAGTCATAGCCTATGCATCAAGACAACTCAAGGAATATGAGAGGAATTATCCTACTCATGATCTAGAATTGGCAGTTGTTGTCTTTGCACTTAAAATTTGGAGCCATTACTTGTATGGGGAGAAGGTGGAGATCTTTACGGATCATAAAAGCCTCAAATATTTCTTCACTCAAAAGGAATTCAACATGCGACAACGACGTTGGCTTGAACTGTTGAAAGATTATGATCATACCATTCAATACCATCCTGGAAAAGCGAACGTGGTAGCTGACGCATTGAGTAGAAGATCATATGCAAGTACGAGTGCAATATTGTCAACACAAAGGTCCATTTTGTGTGACTTGCAAAAGATGGAGATAAAGTTAAAGACTCCAGGGACCCATGTGATGATGGCGAATATACGAGTAGAACCAACTTTAATCGATAAAGTTAATGTTGCTCAAGCTACAGACCTGGAGCTGATGCATATGAGGAAGAATGTGCAAGAAGGTGCTATGCCGGAAGCAAGAATCGATGAAGAAGGAATACTTCGAGTCAACTCCAGACTTTGTGTTCCTAACAACCCTGATTTAAAGTATGAAATCATAATGGAGGCGCACAACACACCGTTTGCAATCCATCCTGGAAGTACCAAAATGTATCATGATCTTCGTCATACATTTTGGTGGAGCAATATGAAGAGAGAGATAGCGTTGTTTATCTCAAGGTGTCTAACTTGTCAACGAGTCAAAGTGGAGCACCAAGTACCAAAAGGTCCATTGCAACCACTTGAAATTCCAGAATGGAAGTGGGAGCACATTACCATGGATTTCGTTACCGGTCTTCCTAAGGTTTCTCAAGGTATAGATGCGATTTGGGTCATTGTTGATAGATTGACCAAGTCTGCTCATTTATTACCAATACGAGAAACTTATACACTTGAACGTCTTGCTCGTATGTATATAAACGAGATTGTAAGACTGCATGGTATGCCAGTATCCATAGTTTCTGATCGAGACCCAAGATTCACTTCACGATTTTGGGTTAGTTTACAAAAAGCTATGGGCACAGATTTACGATTTAGTTCGGCATATCATCCTCAGACGGACGGATAATCAGAGAGGACTATTCAAACTCTAGAAGATTTATTAAGACTCTGTGTCTTTGACTTCAAAGGAAGTTGGGACAAGTTCTTACCATTGGTGGAGTTTTCCTACAACAACAGTTATCAAGCAAGTATTGGCATGGCTCCATTCGAAGCATTGTATGGAAGAAAATGTCGTTCTCTAGTATGCTGGGATGAGGTGGGTGAAGCAACGTTGTTGGGACCGGAGTTGATACGTATGACTACAGAAAAGATTCAAACGATCCGACAACGTATAAAAACCTCACAAGATCGGCAAAAGAGTTATGTTGATCTTCATCGAAAGGACGTGGAATTTGATATAGGAGATCATGTGTTCTTACGTGTTGCTCCATGGAAAATAGTTACGAGATTTGGAAAAAGAGGAAAGCTCAATCCTCGATTCATCGGTCCATTTTTAATCCTCGATCGAGTAGGAACTGTGGCTTATAGACTCGCTTTACCGCCAAGTATGTCTCGTGTTCATAACGTTTTTCACATATCCATGTTACGCAAATATGTGGAATTCCCGAACCACATTATGGAGTTAGAACCGGACGAAATAGCAGAGGATTTGACGTATGAAGAAGTTCTTGTTAAAATCATGGATAAGAAGGAACATATTCTACGCTCCAAGGTTATACCTCAAGTCAAAGTTTTGTGGAGAAACCACGATATTGAGGAAATGACTTGGGAGTTAGAATCTGAAGTGAAATCAAGGTATCCTTACCTCTTCAACATACCAAGTACGTATCCTAATTTCGAGGGCAAAATTTCATAAGAAGGGGAGGTTGTAAGACCCCAACTTTTATAAATAAAGATGAATTTTCTATAAATATCATTTTTGAATATTATGAAGTTAATTTGATATAATGTTATAGTTGTGGGTAATATTTATAAATTTTGTAAAGTACGCAAGTTGTTATATAATATTCGATTGGTCGGGAAATATTCGTTTTAAAAGGGAATATTCGTACAACGGCACAATCATTGGTGGTCCCCACAACGGAATTATTGTCGGATTGAGAAAACGACAAAAATATTTTATTAAAAATAACGGCGGAAGTTTTACCATTGATACTGTTGAACTACTCGGTAGTAAAAGTACAGTAATACGTGTGGTTGCATAGTAGCACACGGTATTGATTACTAATGCTTATGTGAGAAGTCACTTAGTTTGATTCAATTATTGTCAGTTAATAATATGAATTATTTAGTGATAATGACGTTTTGTTTTATTCGTATTATTAACGTAATAAAACAGAAATATCTTTTTATATAAAATAGAATACTTTATTAAAGTTATTCTATAAATAGAATATATTTTATTTTATTTAAAAGATTTTTCTTTAAATATGGACCGTCAGATTAAAGTAATCAATCTGGACCGTTCATGGATTAGTTACTATGCATTCTATTTTTCTATAAATAGCAGCTCATTCCTTCATTATTTCTTACGAATTCACTGAACTCTAGAGAGAGAAACTATAGAGAGAGAGAAGAAGAGTATTCTACTACTTAACTAATTCCTTATTTCAGCTCTTCTTTAAAATGGTAAGGGGTGTTATTATTTCTTATTCATGAAGAGAACTATTGTTGTTCCATTTCTTATTATTCTGTTGGAATAACATGTATACGCGGTCTACCCTATACTTGGTGATATTCTTCTATTATTTTGTTGGAACATCCTGTCTATGTGTTTTACACCGGACCTGGTTCCATTTTTATTATTATTCTGTTGGAACATCCTGTCTGTGTGTTTTACACCGGACCTAGTTCTGTCCTTATTATTATTCTATTGGAACATCCTGTCCGTGTGTTTACACCGGACCTGGTTCCGTCTTTACTATTATTCTGTTGGAACATCATGTCTGTGTGATTTACACCGGACCTGGTTTCGTCTTTATTATTATTCTGTTGGAATATCCTGTCTGTGCGTTTTACGCCGGACCTGGTTCCATTATTTATTATTCTGTTGGAATAACCTGTCTGTGCGGTCTATCGCATGCATGGTGATTTCTTTTGTTATTCTATTCTTTATTATACTCAGTTGGTTAAGTTTTGACTTCTATACTTCATGAAATTTGTAGAATATCCTTGATAATTGTGGTTCATCCAGTATCTTTTTATGAAAATATTCTTCTAAGCATTCTTAAATTTTACTCCACAAAGCAGTATCATGTTGACAATTTGGACGTTGATAATTCTTGGATAAATTAATTCTTGAACTTGTTTTATTGAATTCTTATATCATTGTCATCATCCTCATGTTTATAAAATGTTAAAAGTCATCTGTGGCATGTAGTGCATAGATGGACTTGGTATGATTATGACCAGGGATTATTCGGTATAATCATGACCGTAATGTTACAAATGATGTGGTAAAAGTCCTCATTGGCCCGTAGTGCGTTGATGGACAGTTGTTGGCATGATAATGACCATTAATGAATATACGAATATCCTTGGCCGTAGTGCAGGGGTGATTCAATGATGTGGATTATTTTATTAAGCTGAGTCTCAGCGATCGCAGTGTTGAAAAACCTTTTAAATCATAAAAGATAGTAGAGTTTATTTTCTACTTGACTCTTTTAATGGATTGCTTGTTCCGTTCCAGTTAAACTTGATGTCTATTATATTTTATCAGTTTAACATTGTTGAAGGCTAATGATAATTTATTCTGCATTATCTTAGTCATAATATTTCTTACTGGGCTAGTTGAGCTCATCCTTTCTTTCACTGTTCTCTTCAGGAAATGAGAACGTAGCTGGGGCAAGTCGGAGAACGGAGTGATGGTTCGAATGATAGTATTAGTTAGTAGTCCTCACTATTCTATGTAATGGTGTGTTAATAAATGTAATGAGGACTCCTTTTGAGTATGAATACTCTCTAGAAGATAATATTTGTATTCAAACTCACAGTTTATGTTTTGTCGTATTGTACACGACAGTTGTATTAGTAAGTTGTATTTATATTCTGTATTATGTATCTGACGACCCAAGATGGGTGATGTATACGTAATTTTGGGGGCGTCACATCTCATGTCATACAACAACACCATAACACCAACCCAGTACAACTTCATAACACACGCAAGATTCGAACTGGTCAAACATAGTCAGAGATCATGTTCATACACTTTCTGGAATTTCCAGAAAAGTGTTCTCGTGATCAGATGGTCAAATTTGACCATCCACTACATCAATCCTGTTAATGTTTTACGTGATCTACAACCATGGATCTGTAGTTAACATTACAGGCTACAAGATCTACCAAACAACAACATCAAAAACCAAACTGACTAACAGATCCGGACCATATAATAAGTTGTCAGAAGCTGTTTTAAATTTCTGGGCTGCCCAGATTTTTGAGAAGTCAACGTCGGTCAACGGGTTTTGACCTTAAATAACTTCGAATCCAGATATCTAATGGCTATAAAACCACTTTCAGATGAAAGACAACATACCAAACTATAGATTCCAAATATTAAACAACAAAAACCATAAACACATAAAGATCTAAGGTGACTGACATTTGATTGTCAGACCTCTTAACTATTCTTGGACAGATTTTTAAAAACGTGATTTTAAAGCATTTTGATACTATGGATCTATGTTATATCAACATAGATCATCATATAACATCCTCTAGCACTGATTTAAACACTTAAACATAAAAATTTTCTTAGCAACAAATATCAAAAATAAAAGTAGGTTTTATACCTTTCTTGAACAATCTTTGATTCCTGCTCTCCAAATCTGATCTAGGTGATCAAGTGGGTGTTTATGGAACTGATTTGCCTAAGAAATTTAGTATGCTAAGAGTGTGTGAGAGAGAGAGACAAAGAGTTGGTAAGAGCAAGTTAGCAATTTTGCAATTTTTGGTGAACTTTCTCTCTCCAAAACTATTTATATAACTTAGATTCATGCATGATCTTATCTTGCTAGTATATGTGTCAAAAGCATGCTGAATTGCTGAGATTTTAAGCCACAATGTCAACAATAGTTTGTGACCAACTAAAGTTAAACCAAATTTTACAAGTTAGCTTATAAAATATAATAAAAGGGCATTTTGGTCATTTCTAAAATACAATCAATGGCATTTTTGTCATTTGTATAAATCTTTAGGGTTTAGGGTTTGGACCCTTTAGGGTATAGCACTTGAACCCTAGGTTTTCAATTTAATTTTCAAAATTTTCAAATTTCGGTTTCCAAAATAGAAATTTAATAATTCCAAATTACAATTAGGATTCGATAATTATATTTATATTTCCTAATCATAAAATTCAATCTTGCAAATTAGGATTAATATCCCTAATTAAAATTGCTTAATTTAGCAATTAGGGTCAAAATGATCATTAGGGTTTATAACCCACGAATTATGCTTTTAATAAGAAAAATAATTTTTTTAAATTACAAATAGGGTTTGTAAAATAGAAATTAAGATAACTAAAATATAATTAGGGCTTTCTAATCATATTAAAGTTTAATACCCACATTAGGCTTGCCAATTAGAATCAGGGATTCCTAATTTAGGGGTTAGGATTCCCGAATATGAAATTAGGGATTCCCGGCGTACAATTAGGATTTCCAATGGTAAGTTAGGGTTTCTAAACCTGAGATTAGGGTTTCTAATCTCTTATTAGGTTTTATTAATTTCTAAACCTTATCCGATCAATCATTAATCAAAAATTCTATACAGTACAAACACGTACTCAATAATATAATTATTTTAATTATATTTTCTATCGAATCCCTTTCTAGAAATTAGGATTAGGGTTTCTTCTCGTTAAACTATCATATTCTTCTCGTTGGTTTCGATTCTGTCGTTTAGGCGGCATGATCTGATTTAAATAAAAATCTTATATTAATTCTCTTTCTTTACACAAATTCTTAACACAATAAGAATTCAACACATAATTCTCATATAATTGCATATTTATTCAAATAGCACATAGTACTTACCACATATTACTATCCCTTTTTAAATCATATCAGGATTAACAACACAACTTTACACAAAAAGTAGTTATTCTCCATTCTCACACAGTTATTACCAGTTCGTCAAACTTACCACACTTATGAGTTTAGAAACTTGCCACAATTATATGAGTGTATGAACTTATCCTAGTCAGACCTTTGGCGTCCATTCGCTGAGAGGTTCAAAACATTTTATATAATTATGAGTCATTAACTTATCATAAAAATGAGTTTTAAGAACAAACAAATTAATCTTAATCTTATATTCATATAGAAAATAAGGATTTCGTTCATACAAACATATATATATATATATATATATATATATATATATGCTTACACATCATTCTCGATATTAAAACACTTAATATCATAAACTTCTGCCCAAAAGATACTATTACATATATCTAAGTTATCTACCGACCACTCCCTTCACAAGTCTTCTTCTTGATGGGACACTTGCTGAATCCGTGACCCGTCTGCCCACATGAAAAACACTTCCTCAAATTCGGCTTAGGACAATACAGAGAAATATGTCCTTCCTGCTTGCAGTTAAAGCACACGTTCTTCCACATCATGCATTCTCCCGCGTGAGTCTTTCCACACTTGATGTAGGCTTGCTTCTTCTTCGGGCTTGATTTTTCAAATTTAGGGCTGTCTTTTTCCCTCTTTCTCTTCTTCTTGTCCTTCTTGCTGGTTCCTTCAGATGATCCACCACCTTCAGCCTTCATTCTGTCCACCTGCGCCTTGAGCTCGTTCCTTTGTTTAGTCATTTCGCGTAATGCTCGCTCTGTCTTCCGCAACTCCTCTAGAAGAAACACTTTACTTCGGAGTTCCTGGACTTTTGTAGATAGCTGATATTGTTCTCCAACTTTGGTCTTATTCTTTAACTCCACTTTAGCTGGCTCAGACTATGCCTCCTCATCTCTACTCAGATACATCTCAGGATAATCGTCATGATCGCTCCCCAGATTAACCATGGGTTCATCATCTCCCACCTTCTCAGCTGATTCGCTTTGTGTTGGCACCTCAGCTTCTGGCACCGGTGCAACAGCCACTAGCATCTCTGCACTCTTTTCACCTTCTCCAGACATCCTACAATCAGTTGAAATAACTTGATTAGTACTTCATTAGTACAAAATTCTCACACTATGTGTCCACTTATCTAACTACTGATACACTTCGGCAATCCCTTACTTAGAACTCTACATGAGTTTTCTCTATCTCGCGTATGGTTATAATCCTAGGGTTTTCCCCCACCTCACTTAAAGTTTATAACCTACCGCTCTTCTACTAGCTGGTGACACCTTGGTCACTACAGCTCTGATACCAACCTGTGACACCCCCAAATCTGGGTTACCTGACCCCCCGAGTTTGGTGTTCACGATCCACAATATAATATCATTTAACTACACATTCATATATAAATAGGAATACATAAGTCATTAACATAAGTTGTTAATACATAAGTCCCAGGTTTTCTAACCTTAACATTACAATCATACCCTTTAGATAAACAAAAAGAGTTTACAATACAACATAATAATAATAATGTTCATAACACTATTCCAGCATCTTGCCTTTGCCTTTATTCTTCTTTGACCCGCTGGCATCTTCGTTCTTAGCTGAAATGTTTTATTTATAGCAAGGGTGAGCAACCAGTTTGCCCCACAAGTTAAGACATACAATAAATGTATACGAGTCAATAAAAACAGACTATCTATTTTGATAGAATGAAACTAAAGTTCGGGGAACTTTGAAATAGCTGAACAAATCGTTAATCAATAACAATTCTTCTTGTATTATAGGCAACACAATAATTTAATAATGAAAGAGTACAACACTTTCAAAGTTTCTACGATATTCTATTGAATATTCAAGAATCAATTCTACGCAATAACAAAGTGGAATAATTTCCAGATTTATGCTAGTGATCCCACCAGATCTTAGAACTTATTTTCTCGGGTATCTATCAAAGATTTACTTTGATACATACGCAGGCGTATCAAATAACCATAAAGATTAAATCATACCCCTCTGCAAGTACTTAGAGCCGGCCAACTCCTTGTACCCTATATTATGCATAATACTTAACAGCGCGTAATGGTCGAATATACGACCTAAAATTTTCCCTTTATATAAAAGGTTGTCCTTCTCAGTCTCAGAATCAAGACTTTGATTTAACAACGAAATACTGTGATTTTAAATTCTATCTACTTATCGATTTAACCGAAATAATTGGCATCGATCTATCAATAACAATTTATTTCTCTTCTCGTATTTATCAAGTTCTAACAATTGTTCGTCTAGCCAGAATAATTAGCTAAGACATTTCTCAATATAATTTGACAATAAACAGGAATTATCTGTATTGTCAATATTAGTTTCTGTAGATATAAATATCCAATAATAGTAATTCTACGAATATATATTTTTTTCGAATCAGTAATTCAATTTAAATTTTAATCATGCACTAATTGCGAATAATCAATAATAAATTCTCTGGACATGGTATAATTATCAATAATTAACCATTAAAATAATTACATAAATATAACTCAAGGTTGAGTTAGGAAACTTGCCTTTCGCGTTGATTACAGCTACACAATATAATTAACTGCGCTCGTAAGACCTATAATCAACAATGTCGGTCTCACAATTAGCACAATATTTTATAACACGTAACACTTTATTTTACAGTCAAACTTCTCCTAGACACATTACCACATAGCCACATTAGTGTTTATAACCTATATAAACACTTATCCAGTCTAACTATTTCGGTCTGGTTGGACCTCGGTCCATTCTCGGTGTTCTGGTCACCCTATCCGATAATTAACACATTGGTTGTCAATTAAACTTGGTCTCTAAGCTTCAATATTATTTTAGATAAGTCAAATATCGTTTATAATATTTTTCGGAAGCTTTTAATAATTTATAAACAATTAATATAATTTATAATAATTTTTCAAACACTTAAATTATTTTTAAATGATTTAATTATCAAATAATCTTATCATTATTAATATTTAATAATATAAAAATATTAATAACATACTTGTCAAAATATCAAAGTTATTGTTAATAACTTAAAATATTTTTAAATCATTAATATTCTACTTAAATAATTTTTAAAATATTTAAAATCATTTATAAATCATTACCATTAATATTTAAATATTAATGTAATTATTATCAAAATATTAAAAGTCATTAATTATAACTTAAAATATTTTTAAAATATTTTTCACATTTTTAAATGATTTTTAAATCAATAAAATCATTTTTAATTTATTTATTTAATATTATAATTAAATAAATCTAATATCAATAATATTAATTTATTAATGAGAATTCTCCAAAAATATTAAAAATTATATTTTATAATTTAAAATTTTTTCTAACACTTTATTCTTATTTAAAATGATTTTTAAATTATTAAAATCATTTTTAACTAATTTATTTAATTTAGTAATTAAATAAATCTAATATCATTAATATTAAATTATTAATGAAAATTCTCTAAAAATATTAAAAGTCACATTTTATAACTCAAAATATTTTTAAATACATTATTCTTATTTAAAATAAATTTTCATAATATTAAATTATTTTTCTCTAATTTATTTAGTACACTAAGTAAATAAATTAAATACCTTTAATATATAAATAATTATAAATATTAAAGAAAAATATTCCAATTGGTCAAAAATTATTTTTCATAATTTAAAATAATTTTTAAAATTATTTTTGGCAATTTTTAGAATTTATTTCTAATTTTTAATCATTTTCCAAAAATTCAGAAAATAAAATAATTAAAACCGTCGCTGTTGGTGTTCTTGAGCTCAAGAACACTGACAGCTTCGTGTTTCTAGGGTCACGTTTGACCACGATTAATTCTCTATGTATTGCATTTTTGGGCTATCTTGAACCGTGATTGTGTAGTAGGAATGTAGAACTACAATCTCCAAAAGATCTGGACCCTCAAACCTCCTGTCAGACGCCACCTGGGTTTTCTGGGTAACCCAGAAACCCGGCCAGCTTCGAGGGTCCTTTTTCTGGGTAACCCATAAAATTTTTCTTAGCAACAAAGATCAAAAATAAAAGTAGGTTTTATAACTTTCTTGAACAATCTTTGATTCTTGCTCTCCAAATCTGATCTGGGTAATCAAATGGGTGTTTATGGAACTGATTTGCCTAAGAAATTTAGTATGCTAAGAGAGAAAGAGAGTCGGTGAGAGCAAGTCAGCCATTTTGCAATTTTTGGTGAACTTTCTCTTACCAAAACTATTTATATAACTTGGATTCATGCATGATCTTATCTTGCTGGCATATATGTCAAAATGAGGCTGAATTGCTGAGATTTTATGCCACAATGTCAACAATAGTTGGTGACCAACTAAAGTTAAACCAAATTTTACAAGTTAGCTTATAAAATATAATAAAAGGGCATTTTGGTCATTTTTAAAATACAATCAATGGCATTATTATCATTTGTACAAACCCTTAGGGTTTAGGGTTTGGACCCTTTAAGGTATAGGGCTTGAACCCTAGGTTTTCAATTTAATTTCCAAAATTTTCAAATTTCGGCTTCCAGAATAGAAAATTAATAATTCTAAATTACAATTAGGATTCGATAATTATATTTATATTTCCTAATCATAAAATTCAATCTTGCTAATTAGGATTAATACACCTAATTAAAATTGCTTAATTTAGCAATTAGGGTCAAAATGATCATTAGGGTTTATAACCCACGAATTAGGCTTTTAATAAGAAAAATAAATTTTCTAAATTACGAATAGGGTTTGTAAAATACAAATTAATATAACTAAAATATAATTAGAGATTTCTAATCATATTAAAGTTTAATACCCACATTAGGCTTGCCAATTAGAATTAGGGTTTCCTAATTTAGGGTTTAGGATTCTCTAATATAAAATTAGGGTTTCCCGGCGTACAATTAGGATTTCCAACGATACGTTAGGGTTTCTAATCCTGAGATTAGGGTTTCTAATCTCTTATTAGGTTTTATTAATTTCTAAACCTTATCCGATCAATCATTGATCAAAAATTCTATACAGTACAAACACGTACTCAATAATATAATTATTTTAATTATATTTTCTATCGAATCCCTTTCCAGAAATTAGGATTAGGATTTCTAAAGCTGTTAAGCACAACTCTACTCTAATTTTATTAGTCAATACACAAATTGACTTTCTCGATACACGTATCACCGATACTTGTCACATAAATGATAATTAATATAAACATTAATAAAAAAAATTATTCGCAAATTTTTTGATTATTCGAAATCTCGGGTTATCACAATAACAAAGTGAAATGTGTTCCAGATTTATACTGAGTGATCCATTGGATCTCGAACTTCTCTTCTTGGGTATATATCAGAGTTTTACTTTGACATATACGCAGGTGCATCAGATAACCATAAAGATTAAATCATACCCATCTGCATGTACTTAGAGCCGGCCAACTCCTTGTACCCTATATTATACATAATACTTAAGTCACGCGCAATGGTCGAATATACGACTAAAAATATTCCCTTTATATAAAAGGTTGCTCTTCTCAGTCTTAGAATGAAGTTTTGATTTAACAACGAAATTCAATAATTTTAATTTCTATTTACTTATCGATCTAGCCGAAATAATTGGCATCGATCTGTCAATAGTAATTGAATTCTCTTCTTGAATCTATCAAGTTCTAACAAATATGCGTCTAGCTAGAATAATTAGCTAAGACATTTCTCAACATAATTTGACAATAAACAGGAATTATCTATACTGTCAATAGTAGCTTCTACGGATATGAATATCCAACAACAGTTATTCTACGAATGTATATTTTACGAATCAGTAATTCAATTTGAATTATTAAACATGCACTAACTGTGAATAATCAACAATAAATTCTTGGACGTAGTATAATTAGCAATAATTAACCACTATAATATTTAAACAATATTAACTCAAGGTTAAGTTAGGAAACTTGCCTCTTTCACTGTTTACAGTTACACAATATACTTATCTACTTTTGAAAGACCTATAACCAATAATATCGGTCTCACAATTAGCACAATAATTTATAATACATAACACTGTAATTTACAGTCAATTCTCTCCTAGACACATTATCACATAATCACATCAGTGTTTATAACCTATATAAACACTTATCAAGTCTAACTAGTTTAGTCTAATTGGACTTCGGTCTATTCTCGGTGTTCTAGTCACTTTATCTGATAATTAACACATTGATTGTCAATTTAATTTGGTTTCTAAGCTTCAATATTAATTTAGATAAGTCAATTATCATTGATAATATTTTTCGGAAGCTTTTAATAATTTATAAGCAATTATTATAATTTATAATAATTTTTCGAACATCGGAATCATTTTTATATGATTTAATCATCAAATAATCTCATCATCATTAATATTTAATAATATAAAAATATTAATGATATACTTGTCAAAATATTAAAGTTATTATTAATAACTCAAAGATATTTTTAAATCATCAATATTTTTCTTAAATAATTTTTAAAATAATTAAAATCATTTTTAAACCATCACCATTAATATTTAAATATTAATAAAATTATTATCAAATTATTAAAAGTCATTAATTATAACTTAAAATATTTTTCAAATATTTTTCTCATTTTAAATGATTTTTAAATTAATAAAATCATTTTTAATTCATTTGTTTAATATAATAATTAAATAAATCTAATATCATTAATATTAATTTATTAATGAGAATTACCCAAAAATATTGAAAATTATATTTTATAATTCAAAATATTTTTTTAACACTTTATTCTTATATAAAATAATTTTTAAATCAATAAAATCATTTTTAACTTATTTATTTAATTTAATGATTAAATAAATCTAATATCATTAATATTGAATTATTAATAAAAATTATCAAAAAATATTAAAAATTACATTTTATAACTCAAAATATTTTTAAGCACTTTATTAATATTTAAAATAATTTTTATAATATTAAAATTATTTTTCTCTAATTTATTTAATACTCTAATTAAATAAATTAAATATCATTAATATTCAAATAATTATAAATATTAATGAAAAATGTCCCAAATAATTAAAAGTTATTTTTCAGAATTTAAAATGATTTTTAAAACCATTTTTGTAATTTTTATAATTTATTTTCTATTTTTAAGTATTTTTCGAAAATTAGGAAAATAAAATTAATAGAAACCGTCGCTGAAGCCTATAGCGACACTTGTCTGTCGTCTTAGGTGTTCTTGCTTCAAGAACACTGAAAATCTCAGTGTACAAGGGGTCATGTTTGACCGCCTTTAAATTTCTAATCAAATTTGTTCTGTAAAATCTAAGACTTTGATATTGTAGTATTAATGTAACACTACAACATCCAACCATCACTTTGGTCAAATAACATCACAACAAGGAGATCTAAGTCTCCAAAGTTGCTGTCAGGCGATTTCTGGGTTTTTCAGAAACCCAAGCATTTCGACTACCACCTTTCTTGCTCGATTATCTATAAGTTCTGGTCATGATTTATATGATCTAATAGCTCAAATATGTAGTCCATGTGTTAATGAACATTTACATTACAACAAATCAGTTTACTAACAACTGAATCACAATATATGACACGGTCAAACCCTGTCAGAGGGCTATTCATCCGGTTTTCTGGAAATTCCAGAAATACAAAATCAGTGCGAGTGGCCTACTTTGACCACTTGCTACGATTGATCTGTTGATTGTTTAAGGGTTCTAAGGCCATGGATCTAGAGTACAAACAATATGCTACAATCCAGATACAATTCATAATCAAAACACTAACAAGACTGACAGATCAAAGAGCTTGAAGATGTTGTCAGATGCTGAAATAAATTTCTGGGTTACCCAGATTTATACTCGGTCATGGTCGGTCAATTGACTTTGACCGATTATAACTTACGATCTAGACATCCAATGACCCTGATTTCACTTGTAGAACAAAGAACACATGAAAAAGTATAGAATCAAACTTTAAAACAACAAAAATATTTAACAGACAAAGATTTAGAGCTCTTGACATTTCGTTGTCAGTCTACTTTTCAAGCTCAAGAAAAGTTTTTGAAAAACTCAATTTTAAAGCACTTTGATGCTATGGATCCATGATGGATCAACATAGATCATCTAAAAATATCATATAACATAAGATTAAGCACTTAAACACAAAATTTTTCTTGCAACTTGGATTAAAAATCAAATTAGGTTTATACCTTCTAGCTTTAAATTCTTGATCTCGATCTTCCTAACTGGTCTTGGTTGATCAAGGGCTACTTTTAGGACTGATCTACCTTAGAATTTCGGAGGTTTAAGTTAGAGAAAGAGTTGGTGAGAGCGAGAGAGAAAATGTGCAAAGTAAATGGACTTTCTCTCTCTCTAATTCTTTTATAATACAAAGATACATTGTATATTACTTAGATCTAATGTTTCTAGCTGATTTGCTGAAATTTTAGAAGTCACAAAGTTAAGTGGTTAGGTTACCAACTAAAGCTCTTGGAAAATTTACAAGTTATATAATAAAGTATACTAAAAGGGCATTTCAGTCTTTAGCATAATATTTTTAATAGCATAATTGACATTGTCTAAACCCTTAGGGTTTAATCCTAATGTTCTAACCCTTGGGTTTTAAAATATCTAGTTCTAGAAATTTCTAATTAGGGTTTTTAAAAATAGAAAATTACGATTTTCAAAAATATAATTAGGGTTTTAAATAGAAATTAATATTTCTAAAGTATGATTAGGGTTTCCTAATTATATTACCATGTACTAATTGCTTTAGGCTTGCTAATTAGGATTAGGGTTTCGTAATTAGGGTTTAGGATTCCCGAATTTAAAATTAGTATTTCTCAGCTTTCGATTAGGGTTTCTAACGGTACGTTAGGTTTTTTAAATCTAAGATTAGGGTTTCTAATCCCTTTCTAGGGTTTACTAATTGTGTACCCTACCGGATCAATCATTGATCAATAACTCTATACAGTACAAACGCGTACTTATCAATACAATAATTTTAATTGAATTTACTATCAAATTCCTTTCCAGAAATTAGGGTTAGGGTTTCTAAAGTTGTTAAGCATAACTCTACTCTAATTTCTAAATCAATACACAAATTGACTAATCCTCGAGATTCGTATCACAAATACGCAGTACAACATTAACAGTCAATGTCAATATTAAGTAAAAAAAATTTATTCGTAAAATTCAGATTATTCGATATCCCGGGTTATCACAATCATACTTGGAAGACCATTCCTAGCAACAGGAAGAACCTTGATAGACGTTCAGAAAGGGGAGCTTACAATGCGTGTTCATGATCGGGAAGTTACTTTCAACGTATTCAAGGCAATTAAATTCCTGACAGGTGTAGAGGAAGAATGCTTCAGGGTTGATTTGGTGGACAAGATCTTAAATGATGAAGTAGAGAGTTTGTTGGATCATGAACCGTTGAGAAGTGTTATGACTGTAAATTCAGAACTAGATGACGAGGAGATGGAAGAACTTGTGCACTTTCTTGATACTACTCCACAATTCAGAAAATTCAAGACTCCTGTTGAGCCATTGAAGAAAGCTAGAGAATCGTCAGCAAAATTGAAACCATCTCTTGAGACACCTCCAGAACTTGAATTGAAACAACTTCCAGACCATTTGAGGTATGCATTTTTAAATAAAGATTCAAAGATACATGTGATTATTTCTTCTGCACTAACATCTTTTCAGGAAGAAAAACTGCTACGAGTTCTTAGAGAGTTCAAGTCAGCTATTGGATGGACTATAGCAGATATAAAAGGGATCAGTCCTTTTTGTATGCATAAGATCATGCTGTAAGATGATAGCAAGCCCTCGGTGGAGCAACCAAGAAGACTTAAGTTGATCATGAAGGAAGTGGTTAAGAAAGAAGTATTGAAATGGCTGGATGCAGGCATAATTTATCCGATTTCAGATAGTTCATGGGTGATGCCAGTACAATGTGTACCGAAGAAGGGTGGTATGACCGTGGTTTCTAATGAGAATAATGAGTTGATTCCAACAAGAACAATGACGGGGTGGAGAGTCTGCATGGACTACCGCAGGCTTAACAAAGCTACAAGGAAAGATCACTTCGCACTACCATTTATCGATCAGATGTTGGACAGACTAGCAGGTCATGAGTTTTATTGCCTTCTAGATGAATATTTAGGCTACAATCAGATAGTTATAGCTCTAGAGGACCAAGAAAAGACAACCTTTACATGTCTATATGGTACTTTTGCTTTCAAAAGGATGTCTTTCGGGTTGTACAATGCTCCAGCCACCTTTCAGAGATGTATGATGGCTATTTTTTTGGATATGGTGGAACAGAATGTGGAGGTATTAATGGATGATTTCCCAATATTTGGGGATTCTTTCGATTTATGTCTTGATAATTTGGTATTGGTGTTGAGGAGATGTGTTGAAACAAACTTGGTATTGAATTGGGAAAAGTGCTATTTTATGGTACAAGCAGGAATAATTCTGGGACATAAGGTGTTGAAGAGAGGACTTGAGGTGGACAGAGCTAAATTAGAGACTATTGAGAATTTGTCACCACCAACTTCAGTAAAAGGTGTTCAAAGTTTTCTTGGACATGAAGGCTTTTATCGTAGATTCATAAAAGACTTCTCCAAGATAACTAAACCACTTTGAAGTCTATTGGAGAAGGATGCACAGTTCAAATTTGATGAGGATTGCGTGTCTGCATTTGAGCACTTTAAGAGGAAGTTAACTTCAACAACACTAGTCATTACAGCACCGGATTGGGACCTGCCATTCGAATTGATGTGTGATGCCATTGATTATGTTGTGGGGGTTGTTTTGGGTCAGAGGAAGGAAAAGATTTTTCATGTGATATACTATGCGAGCAAGACCCTTACTGATGCATAGTTGAACTACACCACCACATAGAAGGAATTACTAGCAGTTGTGTATGCTTTTGACAAGTTTAGATCGTATCTGATTGGTACAAGGGTGATAGTGTACACGAATCACGCAAAAATTTGACATTTAGTTGCAAAGAAGGATGCAAAGCCTCGGTTGATCAGATGGATACTATTATTACAAGAATTTGATTTGGAGATCAAGGACAGAAAGGGAACTGAGAACTAAGTAGCGGACCACTTATCTCGACAAGAGAATTCGAGAAGGGAGTTAGATAACAAGGTTATGATTAATGAATCCTTTCCAGATGAGGAGTTGTTTGTGGTGAAAGGGGAAATGCCATGGTTTGCAGATTATGCGAACTACTTGGTGAGTAAGATGTTACCTTCTGACTTGGTTGGCTATCAAAAGAAGAAATTCTTGCATAATGTGAAATGGTTTATATGGAATGAACCATATTTGTTCAAGCAATGTGTTGATCAGATGTTAAGGAGATGTATCCCGTATAGTGAGACTGAGGGGGTTTTGCAGGATTGTCATGCTTCTTTATATGGTGGTCACTATGGTGGAGAGCGAACAGCAGCTAGATTGTTACAAGATGGATTTTATTGGCCGACAATTTTCAAGGATGCTTACAGTTTAGTACAAAGATGTGACAGATGTCAAAGAGTCGGGAACATTTCAAAAAGAAATGAAATGACATTGAACACTATCCTCGAGGTGGAAATTTTTTATGTTTGGGGGATTGATTTCATGGGCCCTTTCGTTTCTTCATGTGGAAATATTTACATCTTGCTAGTAATGGATTATGTGTCAAAGTGGGTGGAAGTGGCAGTTCTTCCACCAAATGATGCCAAAGTAGTCCTCAAATTTTTGCAAAGGAGTATTTTCACGAGGTTTGGGACTCCAAGGGCTATCATTAGTGATGAAGGCAGTTATTTTTGTAATAAACAGTTCACAGCTCTATTGGCTAAGTATGAGGTGAATCATCGCATTGCTACAGCTTATCATCCTCAAATTAATGGCCAAGCAGAAGTTTCAAATCGTGAAGCCAAGAGAATTCTTGAAAAAGTTGTGAATCCCACAAGAAAGGATTGGTCCTTAAAGCTGGATGATGTTGTTTGGGCATATAGGACTGCTTATAAAACTCCTTTGGGCATGTCACCTTTTCAGCTAGTTTATGGCAAAGCATGTCACCTTCCTATGGAGCTTGAGTATAAGGCATATTGGGCAATTCGGAAGCTAAATTTCGATTTGAAGGCTGCAGGAGAAAAATGCCTACTTCAACTCAATGAGTTGGATGAATTCTGATTACAAGCATATGAAAATTCAAAGCTATACAAGGAAAAGGTGAAGAAATGGCATGATCGCAAGATCATAGAGAGAGTATTTGAGCCGGGACAAAGAGTTTTACTTTTCAATTCCAAACTTAAACTTTTTTCTAGGAAGCTCAAATCAAGGTGGTCAGGGCCATTCATAGTGAAGATAGTTTTTCCACATGGTGCAGTAGAAGTGTACGATAAGTTCCCGAACAAGCTGTTTAAAGTCAATGGACAGCGGCTGAAGCATTATTTTGGAGGTGAGGTTGACAGACAAAAAGTAACCTCAATTCTTTCTTCAACATGAGAAGTTAGAGATAGTCAAGCTAATTGACTATAACTTAGCGCTTGATGGGGGAAACCCATTAGTTCTATCCTTAACTATTGTTAATTTATGTTTAAAGTATTTAGTTCCATGTTCCTATTAGTATTCATAGTATACTTTATGTTAAATTAGTAGTATGAGAGCTAACTGAGCGTATGATGAGACGTGGGAGTAGCAGAGAAAGAATTGCATTAGGATAGTCATGTATGTGCAATCATAAATTCATGTTTTGATTTTGGAGGCATGATATCTAATAAGGATAGTTACTGATTGAATAGGTGTATTGGAGTGGATTCATTGCTGCTTTGATATGCAAGATGGCAGTGCAGAATACAGGCTTACGCGCCCGCGCCTATGCAGAAAGAGTGATCACGCGCCCGCGCCATTTCCCTATTCAAAGACTGCGCGACCGTGCGCGACACCGGACTTGGAAAATTTTTTAAATTTAAAAACGTGTCTTGCACCATATCTGCCATTATTTGAAATAACAGAGAGCGTATTATTCTCTCCATAATATGCACGACTCTTCCTTTCCAAAACCGTTCCAAATTGAAGGTGTAACGTCTCATCTCCACTGCTTGATTATCGCATCAGTTCTCCTACCCACGTTCAACATCTACACTGATACAACTAGGGCTTCAATGGGTTTGTGCAATATAAGTTTGGGGGTTCTCTGTGCAGCGATTATATCACTCACAATTGTATCAAACAAGTTTTCTTCTTCTTCAACAAAGTCAAATGGGTCCTAAGCGTGCACGATCTGTCTCTCCATCATCATCTTCTTCTTTCAGCAGTCAAGACGAGGATATTGTGGATCATACAAAATTTCTCAGTCTGGAGGCACAAATAGAGTACTATAGAATAGTGACAAAGACGTTTGCGAAGGAACGAGGCTTCAAGCCTGGGAAGTAGGATGGACAACTATGGAATATTATTCGAGAAAGAGGATTTTTTGCTAATGCCGAAGATACTATGAGTGATTTATCAATGGTTCGAGGATTTCAAGTTGATTATACCCCTCAATCAATCAGGGTAGTTTTCAGAATACTCGACACTCCACCGACTGGGAATGATAATTGGGTCAAGTCTGCCCATTTTGAGACGGATTTGGATGAAGTCATCACTGACTTGTGCATTCGAGGAACGCAATGGACTTGTAGAGCAGGAACGAATCAGCCTCGCACTTTCCCAGCCTCAACTCTGAATCGCTATGCAAAGGCTTAGAATTTGTTCATATGTACAAAGCTTGTACCTTCAACGCATCAACATGAAATCACAACTGAGAGGGCTATCATATTGTGGGGAATAGTCACAGGAAAATACATCGATGTGGGCTATCTCATTAATCGAAACATGTTACGTTACATAAGGGGGAGCACTACGGGAAGTATCCCACATACGTCCGTTAATGCGAGTCTGTGTGCATAATAAGGAGTCCAGTGGGATGATGAACAGATGCAAATGCCTAGTCAAGATATAACTCATGCGACGATTTCCAAATTCTAGGATTAGGCAGGAGGTGAGCCACACCCGAGGGGAAAAGGTTTAATCCTTCAACCCGCATCCTCGGTGCCTCCTCCACAGTCTACACAGGAAGCTGAAGCAGGAACGTCGACACAAGCCACTCAAGCCACTACTGTCCATGATGATCGTCATCTCTGAAGGTTAGAGCAAAAGGTCGATGCTATGTATGATAACTTTGCAGCGTTTGCTATGGGGTTGAGAAGGTTTCTAGTGGAGGCGTTTGCGCAGCAAGGAACTACACTCGAGTGGCCACAATTTGGGACAGCTGTGCAATTTCCACCACCAGATTCACCACCCAAAGAGGGTGGTGCAGCTGATCAGTAGGGGAGTTCTTCTAACCCTATAGCTTCATTCATTGGGACACTGAATATTTGAAGTTTGGGGGTATTGGGTAATAGGTAGTTTTGCATGTAGTGCTTGCATGTTAGTTGAAATTTTAATTTTGCATTTTTTTAACATGTTTAGTTTGCATATTTTGTTTTTATTTTTAGTCATGATGATATGTGTTAGTATGTTAGTTGCATTATATGTTTAGTTGCATGTCCCGTATTTCTAGCTATGTGGAATTTATGTCTAGCTAATGATGAATTTAAATATTGAAGGATTGTTGAGTTTAATGGATAACATAAGCTTAGATATAACATTTTACATGATGTAATCCATGGATGTTGTTTATATGCTTTAGGTTTGCACTTACGTGTTCATAAATGCTTATAGGTATAAAAGTTATGTGTTTTTATTTCTTAATAGGAAATGTGGTTGTAAAAAGAGAATTATGGGGAAAATGGAATTAGACTATGAAAAACATTGATAATCAAACTTTGGGAACACATGGGTATGCTATATAAAAAAATAAAAATAAAAATAAAACTACCATGGTTAGTTTTGTTTCGGGGCCTTTGTTACTTGAGCAAGTACGCCCGAGGGGATTGTATTTACACCTAGCGCCCTAAGGTCTTTTATTGTCTGGGAGTCGTTGGTTCAAAGCTCACTAAGGGGTAACACTGTTAGCCTAATAGAATGAGGTATTGCACAGCCATGTGATTTAAAAAAAATAGCAATAATCACCGCGGGAAAGAGCGAAAATCTCCCTCGTGAGTAGAAATACCCGTTGTTGAACCTTAGTTTGAATTGATATGTTAGAATATTCTTTGATGCATTAGTATACATAAATCTTGATTTAGACTGTAATTTTCTGTTTTGAGCAGTTTAGCATGTGTATTCTTTCCTTTAGTCAAGTTTTGGTGAACACAACACACACACACACACACACACATCTTTATAGCATGTATGGATTACTTGAGTGTGTGATATTATCTCTATGGATTAGTTTGAAGCTTTATTCTTGAATCTAGATAATTCGCTGAGGCATATTGGATTGGAATTCTATTCTGGCTGAAAAAATGTGGGACTCATTTGCATCGTAATTTAGTTGCATAGCATGTAGTTGCATTTTCAGTGTTTTATGTGGTATGCATTGCTTTAGGGCAAGCAATAGTTCAAATTTGGGGGTATTTGATAAGTAGGTTTTATACCTACTTATTGGATATCAATTCACGAGAATTATACTCATCTCAAGTACATTTTAGTGTGTTTTAAGTGCATTTTATGTTTAAATTACATTACTTGTAATTAGAATCCATCTAGTATGGAAATGCAGGAAATGGCATGATTCGACGTTGGCATTGTGGTATAGAACTAACCAAGGCTGGGCAAATGGACTGAGTGGAGATACGAAACTGAGCAATGATGGAAGAGCAACAAAGAAGCATGTGGAACAATAGGAAACAATAGCAGAACACAAGTATGCAAGACACAGAGGCCGCGCAGCTGCGCGACTAAACAAGCTGGAACACACGCGCCCGCGCCATTAGCCTACAAAAGCTAAAAACGTATACACGCGCACCCGCGCCCATTCTGTATTGGGACCTCGCGCGGCCGCGCGAGTCATCTGAAGCTGTTATCTGACTTTATTTTAAATTTGAAATTTAAAGTGTTTGAGTTGATCAAAACTACTCTGGTTGGTACCAGACACGATTATCATTTGTTTTTATCATTTTCTCATTGGAGAACTAGGGTTAGAGCTGGGGACTAATTTTCTAGAGAGGATTTGAGCATAAACTCAAGATTTTCTATACCTTCTCGTGAATTCAGTCATTGAATAATAACTCATTTCATTTCACTGGAAATTACTAGACATTAAAACAGCACTTTGGAACATAATCTGCAATTGGGTTTGATCAATTCTATCTTATCTTTGAATTGCTTTATTTATTTTCCATGTGCTACTATAATCCAATAATAGCTTCCGGTTCTGAAATGAACTAAATTCCATTACGGGATTCTAACGGATTTTGATATGTAGTCTAAAATTAATGGCCTGATTGCTTGATTGTGGATTTATCAGTGGAATTTCTATTATAATTGATTGGATTGCATGAATATTTGATCACCATTCAGTTTATGTACTTGTATGGAATTTAAAAATGACATATGAGTATGGCTATAATCATGATAGCATGCGTGTATGAGGCAGAATTGTTTAGCATTATATTTCGTGAACCAGATAGAAATATATTGTTTCACCGTGTGTAGTATTATAAGAGTTTGTGCTTTAATTCAATATTGCTGCAATTTCACATAGAAATATAGTGATTTTGGTTTTATTGATGATTACATGATTTCTATTGTATGTGGAGGTTATGTAAGCAGGGCATAATGCATTAAAAAATGGTTATGTCTACTTTTGTGCTCTTGGCTAATTTTCCATGATACATGTATAATCTTGCATGAGGGTAATATTTAGATGGAATATGAAATGAAGTAAGAATCTCATTATTTCCAAATTTGATTTATTTTTCTAATATTATTATTTTATTCATTGTTTGAATTTAGATTAATTTAAAAGTGTAAGCATGTGTTTAAGCATATAAAAATAGTGATACAATTGATGCATAATAATTTAAATTTGAAACCTTTCTCTGTGGATCAATACTGTTCTTACTCTATACTACTTGATGACCCATGTATGCTTGCATGAGTTAGAGTCCTTTTATTAAAGCTAAAAAGGAGGCAACATATACACGTATTCTTCTCGTATATTAACTCGTATACTTATTCATCATATACGACATACCCTCATTCATACATACCCGTGTGATACTTCATATCATACGTATATTCAATACCTCGTACAATACATACATATAACACGATCATCGTTTATTCATTAACGCTTTACTTTCACTAACGTTCTCAAATTAAGTCCGCAGGCAAAAAAACGTGTTTCCCATACTTGAATTATTATTACATAATCCATCATCCCTTAATATTCTATCATTGTGTATTTCTCGGAAACTCAAAAATAATTCCCGAGCAGAAATTAGTGAATAGTATTTTTCAAAAAAATTTCGAAAACTTTTATTTTCGTCTTGAAAATTCAAACACTTTAATTACTTCACGTAGCCAAGATACTACGAATATAATTTTACTAGCACGTAATAATTTTACTAATTTTAATTCATCTTACTAACACGTAATAATAACATTTAATATAATTTTATTCATTAATTAATTAAATAAAATTATTTTACAATAAATTCAAATTTCTCGGTCGTTACATCCTTCCCCCCTTATAAGGATTTTGTCCCCAGAATCTTATGTTACATTAAACAAATAGCTGAGGATAATTCTTCTTCCAGTTCCCACGTTGCTTCTTCGGCATCGTGGTTCATCCATAACACCTTTACTGAAGGTATAACTTTGTTCCTCAGAACTTGCTCTTTTCTATCAATAATTTGAATAGGCACTTCTTCGTATGTCAAGTCCTTCTCAATATGAATAGGTTCATATTCTATCACGTGCTTATAATCTGGCTTATAAGGACGTAATACAGATACATGGAACACGTTATGTATTCGTTCTAGGTCTGGAGGTAACGATACCACGTAAGCTACCTCTCTTACACGTTTTAATACCTCAAAAGGTCATGTAAATCTTGGACTTAACTTTCTCTTCTTTCCAAAGCGTATCTTTCCTTTATAGGGAGATACCTTTAGAAATACATACGAACCTACTTCAAATTCTCTATTCACTCGATGCGAATATGCATATTTCTTCTGTTTGTCTTGAGCTTCCACAAGACGCATACGTATCAGCTTTACTATATCCATTGTCTGTTGCACCAATGTAAGTCCTAGCATTCGGCGTTCTCCCACTTCATCCCAACACAATGGTGTTCTGCACTTTCTTCCGTATAAAGCATCGTAAGGCGGCATGCCTATGCTCACATGATAACTGTTGTTATACGCAAACTCTACTAGTGGTAGATGATCATCCCAACTACCCTTGAAATCAATGACGCAAGATCTCAACATATCTTCTAGCGTCTGAATTGTTCTCTCGCTCTGCCCATCAGTTTGTGGATGATAAGCCGTACTTAACTTCAACTGTATTCCCATCTGTTCTTATAGACTCCTCCAAAAGTTCGACGTGAATCGTGGTTCACAATCTGACACAATCGAAACTGGTACTCCGTGCCTGGAAATAACTTCCTTAACTTAAAGTTTAGCCAATTGTTCTAAGTTATATTTAACCCTTATTGGCAAAAAGTGAGCCGACTTCGTCAACCGGTACCTATTACCCAAATCGCGTCATACCCCTTCTGAGTAATTGGAAGTCCCACCACAAAGTCCTTCGTGATATGCTCCCACTTCCACTCCAGAATTTCCAATGACTGTAACAAGCCACTTGGTCGCTGATGTTCAGCCTTAACTTTTTGACAAGTCAAATACCTGCTCACGTACTCTGCTATCTCTCTCTTAATGTTCGGCCACCAAAAACTTTGTCGAAGGTCTTGATACATCTTAGTGCTACCAGGATGAATCGAGTACCTCGAACTATGAGCTTCTTATAACACTTGCTCTGTAAGAACCCGAATTTTCAGAAATTATTAAAATAAGAATTTAGTAAATAAAATTCTTAAGGCATGAGATGAGTTCGAACAAGAATATATAATGGTTTTGCGAGATACGTAATGTTGTGTTACATAGGGTAATATGAGCAATGTGATGTTGTGTTTAATAAATATATATCATTATTATATATTTGTTATACATTGTAGAGATGAATTAGTAAGAAAATGGATAAGATTTATCTATTGGCATTAAATAATTTATAGAATTATATTTATCATAGTGAGTTGGTGACATTAAATCTCTTTGATGGATAATCACCATTTTCTTGAATATATATACTAGTAACTAGTATGATGTAATATGAGTTTTAGTTAGTGCTTAAGCTATCCATGAATAGATTGAGATAGTAAAGCATAAATTAGTTAATTGTGATGATTAACTAACAAGTAGAAATATTAGTTAATTTATATTAAAGTGGAAGTTATATTATGGAATAATATAATTTGAAGGTGTTTAAGAATCACTAAAGTAAGTAGTGAATATGTGATTATAGTGGGTGCTTTATATTTGTGTTTTGTAACAACTCGATATTTTCTATATAAATAAATAAGAAATTTTGCGTATAATTTTTTTTTATTTTAAAGATGAGGATTTGTACAAGATAAAGCGTATGTAATTATATAATAAATAAAAATATATTTATTTCATGAATGTTTACAAATAATTTTATTTTAGAATTATTGATTATTATAAAGTATATTCTTATAATAATTAATTTTGTATTAGAAAGGTTTTCATTAATTATTTTCCATGAAAATATAATTATATATTATTTAAATAATATATGAAATAATTTTTAGAATTATTATAATAACTATTTATTTTATTATATGAATCTATGCTAGATTAATTAAGTTAATTATTTTAACTTAATTAATAATGTTATATATGAAGAATAAATCAGATATGGAATCCAAACCCTAATTTTGAATTTTTACCAAGCAATGAGAATAATAATATAATATTAATTATATTTTGATTTTTCAGTGCTATAAATATGTACTATATGTACGTATTGAGGATGGTTGCTCAATTATAGTGTATTATGACCAAATCCTAACATTAATTTGTTTAACCCTATTTTTAAATTCAAATGGAAAATTCCAGACTATTATATAACTGTGTTATATATGTTGTATATTAAATGATTGATTAGGTAAAGCCTAATTAAAATCTAGAAACCCTAATTAATCTCTAGAAAACCCCTAATTATAAAACCCTAATTTCTGAAATGAAAACCCTAATTTGAAACATAAACTGGAGTTTGTGATCAGTCAGAAATTGTGTTAATATGATTAATATCATGTATAGTAGATTTTATTGCTAATTATAGAAAACCTAATTAGTAATTAAAACCCTAATATCTCTAACCCTAATTTTGGTAATTAAAAACCCTAATTGTAATTTGATAACCCTAATTATCAAAATCGTAAACCCTAATTATTTAATTAGCAAGGTTAATTATAATTAATGATTTGAAACCCTAATGTTCCTGTATAATTTAATGAGAAAACCTAACTAATTAAAAAACCCTAAATTTATATTTTTAGAAACTAAAATTTTATTTATTTATTTATTTTTGCTTAATTAAAAATCTTACAAATTAATTGTGCAAGACTTTAGGGTTAAACCCTAAGGGTTTGGGACAAGTTTACACAAATGCCATTAAACTTCCAAGCTAATTGACCAAAATATCCCTTGCATTATTGAAGCTGATTTGTAGGTTTTGACCTTAGGTCGAGTTGGTGACCAAACTTAACTACCCCATGTGCTAAAAACTCCAGCAACCAGCCACTTGTATCAGCCATACATGCATCTAACACTTCTATAAATAGATTTGGAGAGAGAGAAATTCATTTGCTAGCTCATTTTGTGCACAACACTCAACCTAACTCTCCCAAGCCCCACACCTCCGAAAATTTCAAAGCATATCAGTCACAAACAAAGCCCCACGATCACCCTTAGAAAATCATAAGCACAGAATCAAATATTGATCAAAGAAAGTATAAACCCTATCCATTGAATCTGACCTTTGATCTGTTGTTAAATGTTAAGTTTTTGTGTTAAATATGTTGTATGGAGTCTAATTAAGTGATCTGGGTTGATAGATGCCAGATCCATAACGTCTATAGGCTCAGATCTAGTATTTTACATAATCTGGAAAAATTTTGTTTGGTGCTCTGACAACGAATGTCAGTCCTTATATCTCTGTGATCTGTAAAGATTTTTGTGTTTTGAAAGTTTTTAGTTGTAGTCGGTTATGTGCTCTTTGACCTGGATCAAGAATCAAGTTCATATCATAAACGGATTGAAAGATAATCGAGGTCAAAAGCCATTGACCGGCCATGACTAGGCGTTTCTGGGTAACCCAAAAACTGACCAGAAATGGTTTGACAAGACTTTTGATGCCTCGGATCTTGCATGATGTTGTTGATTTGTGTTTGTTGTTGCATTAAAGTAATAGTATGGTAGTTATAATACGTGATAATACTCTTAGATCGCTTTTATCACAATCATACTAGATTTTGGGGGATGGTCAAACCAAGCAGAACTTCACGGATGAGCTTTCTGGGTAACCCAGAAAGTTCATGAGCGTGACTTTTGACATGGTTTGACCGGACATGATCTTGCTATTATGTTGTTGTTTTGTTGATTTTATGTAATAGAAATGTTGTCCTACATGTTGGCTACATACTGAAGCTTATAAATCACTAAACCATTACATGATCAACAAATTATGGAAGCCCAAAACTAGCCAGTCGAACTGTTCTTCATTTCTGGGTAACCCAAAAAATGAAGAACAGCTCTGACAGCTTGTTCATGACTCCAGATCTCTTTTGTTATGTGTTGCTTGGCTATGTTTGTTGTTGGATCTTGTAGTCGTGCATTAGTACTACAATATCTGACTAACAACATGCCTAGAAACATCAAGATATGATTAGAAAGCTTGGTCAAACTAAGCCCCTCGAAACTGGGTATGAAGATCTGGGTTTGCATTAAGAACACGAAGAACACCTATAGTGACGGTTTTGTCGCTATTGGCAGTCTTTAGCAACAGTTTTATTAAAATTAATTAAATTAATTTCTAAAAATCATTTAAAAATAGAAATTAATTTCTGAAAATTACAAAAAATATTTTAAAAATTATGTTAAGTTATAAAAATTAACTTTTATTAATTTAAAATATTTTTCATAAATATTAGTATTTATTTAAATATTATTGATAATTAATTTAATTATTAAATGCATTAAATAAATTAATTAAAAATGATTTTATTATATTAACAATCATTTTAAGTGATAATAACTTATTTAAAAATATTTGAAGTTATAAAATATAACTTTTAATATTTTAAAGTAAATTTCATTAATTATTTAATATTAATGATATTAGATTTATTTAACAGCTAAATTAAATAAATTAATTAAAATAATTTTTGTATTATAAAAATTATTTTAAATGAAAATAAATAGTTTTAAAATATTTTAAGTTATAAAATATAACTTTTAATATTTAAAGGTAAATTTCATTAATTAATTATTATTAATGATATTAAAGTTATTTAATAATTATATTAAATAATTTAGTTTAAAAATAATTTTATTATTATAAAAATCATTTTAAATGAAAATGAAGCGTTTAATGATATTTTAAGTTATAAAATACAACTTTTAATATTTAAAAGACAATTTGATTAATAATTTAATATTAATAATATTTATTTAACATTAATAATATTAAATTTATTTAATAATTATATTAAATAAATGGTTTAAAATGGTTTTATTAATTTAAAAATCATCTAAAAAGGATTTAAATGAATTAACAATAATTTAAGTTATAATTATTAACTTTTAATATTTTGATAAATAGTACATTAATATTTAAATATTAATGGTAATTATTTAAAAATAATTTTAATTGTTTTAAAAATTATTTAAGGGTAATATTAATACTTTAAAAGTATTTTGAGTTATTATAAATAACTTTAATATTTTGGCAATGGTTTCATTAATAGTTTAATATTAATTAAATATTAATGATAATAGAATTATTTAATATTTAAATCATTTAATAATGATTATGGTGTTTGAAAATTCAGGATAAATTATAATAAATGTTTAAAAATTATTATAAGTCGTTTAAAAATAATTTGACTGATAATTACAGATATTGAGCTACAAGATAGAGTCTTAGACTCGATAATTACCCTATAAAGCAGTCGGTACACCGACATATTTTAGAAATTGATCTGGACTTGGATAATTTGATTAGATATGTGTTTATTTGTGATTCAATGGTCGTTAAACATATGTGACAAAGTGATTAGGTTATGTGCTGACTGCAATAAGCAGTATTATGTGTTGAGATATGTTATTCTAATCAGTAAAATGATCTTATTACTGATAGGTGTTATGTAAAAGATAAAACTAAGTTGCGAATTGTGAGCAGCGTATCAGGTAAGTATCTTACATTTGTATTTTCTTTATGCAATAGGACATGAGTAAGAATATTTCAGAATTATATTTTTACTGTACATATTATTAACCATATTGTTATATATATTATATACGCTCATTGATTATCAACATGTTAGTATATGGTAATTCAGATATATATTCTGTTCGTTAATTTTTATAAATGGTTATACAAGTGTCCTCACTTGGATAATCATTCAATTTAATCACATGTTGATACACCTTTGTTAATTACCCGTATATATATATATATATATATATATATATATATATATATATATATATATATATGTATGTGTGTGTTTGTGTGTGTGTGTGTGTGTGTGTGTTTGTGTGTGTGTGTGTGTGTGTTGAATTATAGATTATTGTTAAACAAGATAAAACCTTTGGTTTGGAACCCCGATAAGTATGAACATCCCGTACACGGGAAAACTTTTTATGCACCCAAGGTGGACAAAGTGAACGATAACATCGTTCTTTCATGTAGTATTGATCAATACAGGATACAATGGGCTGATCACCCCAATGCCCATAAGTTATGACGGTTTATGGATGAAGTTCTGCTAAACCTATTCAAAAATTAAAAATAATGTTCATAGTATGTCACCTTAACCCTAATTATAGTCATTACGTAGTTTCAAAAAAATTTGAAAGAGAATTGTTATGTTATTATTATCGGTACAGATTACTTCACAACTATTGATTTGTTGTAGAATGGTAGTATAAAGAAAACATTTAAATTCTTTCAGCTTATATATATATATAATTGATATTACTTGTTGGGCACTCAAATGCTCATCCTTGTTTAATTAAAATATTTTTAGCTAAGTGTGAACAACTTGAAGGCTCTGCCAATAACAAAGCAAAAGGAACGATCGCTAAATGAATAATAATGTTATCTTTTCTAATCACTAGACTTTAATAGGATACAGATGATATATATTAATTATCATGTAATGTAACGAATGTTTAAAGGTCTCATACCTAGGAATTAGACTCTATTGATATGTAAATTAAGTTGATAATTATATTATTGTTATTATTATTAGTATTATTCCGCTCATAGAAATGGTATCGTGAAGTACCGAGTTCGGGTTTTAAGTACCTAGATTTGGGGGCTTTACAGGTTGGTATTAAGAGCTTAATGTTAGAAACCTTAGGTGGGATAGACCTTCGGCTATAACCTTAGAATAGAGGGAAGCGTTGAAAATATAAATAACTCATATAGAGTTTAAAAAAAGATGAATTGAATAAATTCATCGTCAAACAAAATAAAAGATAACTTATATAAAACTTTTAATTGTTATGTTTATATGCTATATGCTAATCAGGATAATTTATGTGTGTAGAAGTCTGGTGAAAAAGGCTTGTTATATGCATATAGCATGAAAAAGGATCAAACCCATACACCCGAGCTGATATCGACGCCAATAGCTGAAATGGAGGCTCACATTGAAAATAACTCGGACGATATAGTTATTTTATAAAATGTAATACCAGATCCAAAAATGGTGGAACTGACAGATAGTGATTCAGACACTAAAGTTGAAGTTGATCAAGCATCAATGGAAGTGCAGAATCTGAGGAACAAGGTTTCTTATCTGGAAAGACTGTGGGAAATAGAAAAGCTTCTAAATAGTCAATTGAGACAGACGTTAATAGAAACAATGGAAGAACAATATAAGCTTAATATCCAAATTGATCAGATGGGAGCCACAAGCAACACATCGTGTGCAGCTCTGAGCAAGAAGAGGAAAAGAAAGATAGAAGGCCATGACTTAGGAAAATTCGATAAGAAGAAAGGGAAAAGAATATGTTATCTTTGCGGTTATGAAGGACATACTACTCTGTATTGTCCCGACTATAAACCAGGAGCATGTTTTATATGTGGGATAGAAGGTCATCAGGTGAAATATTGTCCAAGGAAAAAGTCGTAGCGAATAGGTAGTATAGGTTATGTGGTGTAGGTGTGTTTAATGTAATATATATGATATGTATGTATGTGTAAGTTTATGTTCTCAACTTTTGTAATGATCAAGGTTATAAATCCCAACTTTTGTAGTCATAAAGGGATAACTGATGTTTAAAGCAGTATGTGCTATGCTATGTAAAATATTCGCTAAATGAATATGAATCTATGTTTGAGTAATGAAACAAGTTTAGCATACTCATCTTATGTGATAAGGTTTAAAATGTAAGTTAAATTTATGATTTTATTTAATCAGATAATCCCGCTAGGACGTCGAACTCGAAATCTAAGGGTAGAAGAATCTGTCAACAACATTGAGGGACAACAACAAGGAGACCCGATACAGAACTTCGCAAATATGGTAGCTCAGGCTATACAACAAGGAATACCAGTCGCAGGGAACCAGCCGGATAATCGCTTGGCAAACTTTAAAGAGTTCAAGGCTGTGGGACTGCCAAAATTTAAAGGTACCACTGACCCTGTTGAAGCCCAACCTTGGGTCAAAGAGATTGAAAAAGCATTCGTGATAGCTAGAGTAGCTGAAGGGCAGAAGACTTCTTTTGTCACTTACATGATAAAGGGGGAGGCAGTCTTTTGGTGGGAAGCGAATCAGGCGAGGGCAGGAGAAGGTGTGATAACTTGGGATATGTTTAAAACACTATTTTTCAAAAACTATTTTTCATCGAGTATGCAGGCTAGGATGGAGGTGAAATTTTTAGAGTTGAAGCAGGAGAATATGATGGTGTCAGAATACGCCACAAAATTCAATGAGTTGGCTAGGTTCGCTTTGCATCAAGTGGATACAGAGGCTAGGAAAGCGAGAAGGTTTGAGCTGGGATTAAAACCTTAGCTCTATAACAAGGTGGCAGTGTTGCAGATTCCTACATTCACAGCACTCATGGAGAAAGCTATTATTGCTGAGGAGGGGAGTGAGGCCATGAGCCTATGCAACAAGGAGAGGAAGAACAAAGGTAAGGTCAAAGGAGCTGGGAAGGTGGAAATTAATAGTGGAAGTAGGGGTGGTAATAGAAAAAAGAGGAAGGTGAACAATTTTGGATGTGTGCAGGTAAAACAAGAAGGGGTGAAGAAACAGATGGTGCCGTGTAAAACTTGTGGAAAGAACCACTCTGGAGAATGTCTGAAGGGTAAATTTATTTGTTATAAGTGCGGGCAGGAGGGCAATATCTCTCCCAACTGTCCCAATCCTAGGGTGAACAGTGGATGTTTTCTATGCGGATCGACTGAACACAAGGTGAAGGATTGTCCAAAGAGGAGGACGGAGGCAGGAAGTGTGAATACTGGCACTGGCAGCAGGACTTTAGCAATCACAGGACCGACTTCGTCAAGCAAGCCAATAAAATTATCAGCAAGGGTCTACAACATGACGGTCCAGGATACCATAGCAGCCGGTGGTGCAATTCCAAGTATTATTCGTATGACTTTTATTTTCGTATACATGATTTTCCTATATATAGTAAATTATTTTATAAAGAAATTTTGAGGGAGGATTTTGAGTTCTTTTAGAAACCAATTTTTCTGTTTAATCATAAAGACAAGCTTTATGTGAATAGTTAAAGATCAGTTCGATCAAAGTATGATCAAGATCTACTTGCAATGATTGTATATGCTATGTACCGTGTATGTATAGGTTTTAAAATGGTGATTCCTGGGACGAAACCTTTATAAGGGATGGTGAATATAACAACTCGATATTTTCTATAAAATAAAATAAGAAATTTTGCGTATAATTTTTTTTTTAAAGATGCGGATTAGTACAAGATAAAGCGTATGTAATTATGGAATAAATAAAAATATATTTATTACATGAATGTTTACAAATAATTTTATTTTAGAATTATTGATTATTATAAAGTATATTCTTATAATAATTAATTTTATATTAGAAAGGTTTTCATTAATTATTTTTCATGAAAATATAATTATATATTATTTAAATAATATATGAAATAATTTTAAGAATTATTATAATAACTATTTATTTTATTATATGAATCTATGGTAGATTAATTAAGTTAATTATTTTAACTTAATTAATAATGTTATATATGAAGAATAAATCAGATATGGAATCCAAACCCTAATTTTGAAATTTTATAAAGGAATGAGAATAATAATATAATATTAATTATATTTTGATTTTTCAATATTATAAATATGTACTGTATGTACGTATTGAGGATGGTTGGTCAATTATGGTGTATTATGACCAAACCTTAGAATTATTTTGTTTAACCCTATTTTTAAATTCAAATGGAAAATTCAAGACTGTTATATAAATGTGTTATATATGTTGTGTATTAAATGATTGATTAGGTAAATCCTAATTAAATCAAGAAACCCTAATTAATCTTTAGAAAACCCCTAATTATAAAACCGTAATTTTTGAAATGAGAAATCCTAATTTGAAACCTAAACTGGAGTTTGTGATCAGTCAGAAATTGTGTTAATATGATTAATATCATGTATAGTAGATTTTATTACTAATTATGAAAAACCTAATTAGTAATTTAAAACCATAATATCTATAACCCTAATTTCTGTAATTAGAAACCCTGATTGTAATTTGGTAACCCTAATTATCAAAATCTTAAACCCTAATTGTTTAATTAGTAAGGTTAATTATAATTAGTGATTTTAAACCCTGATGTTCATGTATAATTTAATGAGAAAACCTAACTAATTAACAAACCCTAAATTTATATTTCAGAAACTAAAATTTTATTTATTTATTTATTTTTGCTTAATTAGAAATCTTACAAATTAATTGTGCAGACCTTAGGGTTAAACCCTAAGGGTCAAATCCTAAGGGTTTGGGACAAGTTTACACAAATGCCATTAATATTTCAAGCTAATTGACCAAAATACCCCTTGCATTATTGAAGCTAATTTGTAGGTTTTGACCTTAGGTGGAGTTGGTAACCAAACTTAACTACCCTATGTGCTAAAAACTCCAGCAACCAACCACTTGTATCAGCCATACATGCATCTAACACTTCTATAAATAGATTTGGAGAGAGAGAAATTCATTTGCTATCTCATTTTGTGCACAACACTCAACCTAACTCTCTCAAGCCACACACCTCAAAAAACTTCAAGGCATATCAGTCACAAACAAATCCCCACGATCACCCTTAGAAAATTATAAGCATAGAATGAAAGATTGATCAAATAAGGTATAAACCCTAGCCACGAAATATGACCTTTGATCTGTTGTTAAATGTTAAGTTTGTTGTGTTAAATATGTTGTATAGAGTCTAATTAAGTGATCTGGGTTGATAGATGTTAGATCCATAACGTCTATAGGCTCAGATCTAATATTTTACTGAATCTGGAAAAATTTTGTTTGGTGGTCTGACAACGAATGTCAGTCCTTATATCTCTGTGATCTGTAAAGATTTTTATGTTTTGAAATTTTTTAGTTGTAGTCGGTTATGTGCTCTTTGATCTGGATCAAGAATCAAGTTCATATCATAAACGGATTGAAAGATAATCGAGGTCAAAAGCCGTTGACTGACCATGACTGGGCATTTCTGGGTAACCCAGATATTGCCCATAAATGGTCTGACAAGACTTTTGATGCCTCGGATCTTGCATGATGTTATTGATTTGTGTTTGTTGTTGAATTAAAGTTATAGCATGGTAGTTATAATACGTGATAATGCTCTTAGATCGCTTTTATCACAATCATACTGGATTTTGGGGGATGGTCAAACCAAGTAGAAGTTCACGGATGAGCTTTCTGGGTAACCCAGAAAGTTCATGAGCGTGGCTTCTGACATGGTTTGACCGGACAAGATCTTGCTATTATGTTGTCGTTTTGTTGATTTTATGTAATAGAAATATTGTCCTACATGTTGGCTATATACTGAAGCTTATAGATCAGTAAACCATTACATGATCAACAAATTATGGAATCCCAAAACTAGCCAGTCGAACTGTTCTTCATTTCTGGGTAACCCATAAAATGAAGAACAGCTCTGACAGCTTGTTCATGACTCCAGATCTCTTTTGTTATGTGTTGTTTGTCTATGTTTGTTGTTGGATCTTATAGTCATGCATTAGTACTACAATATATGACTAACAACATGCCCAGAAACATCAGGATATGATCAGAAAGCTTGGTCAAACTAAGCACCTCGAAACTGGGTATGAAGATCCGAGTTTACATGAAGAACACGAAGAAGACCTATAGCAACGGTTCTGTTGCTATATGCAGTCTTTAGCAACAGTTTTATTAAAATTAATTAAATTAATTTTTAAAAATCTTTTAAAAATAGAAATTAATTTTCGAAAATTATAAAAATTATTTTAAGTATTATTTTAAGTTATAAAAATTAACTTTTAATAATTTGAAATATTTTTCATAAATATTAGTATTTATTTAAATATTATTGATAATTAATTTATTTATTAAATGCATTAAATAAATTAATTAAGATTAATTTTATTATATTAAAAATCATCTTAAGTGCTAATAAGTTATTTAAAAATGTTTTAAGTTATAAAATATAACTTTTAATATTTTAAAGAAAATTTCATTAATTATTTAATATTAATAATATTAGATTTATTTAACAATTAAATTAAATAAATTAATTAAAAATGATTTTTGTATTATAAAAATCATTTTAAATGAAAATATATAGTTTTAAAATATTTTAAGTTATAAAATATAACTTTTAATATTTAAAGGTAAATTTTATTAATTAATTATTATTAATGATATTAAAGTTATTTAATAATTATATTAAATAATTTAGTTTAAAAATGATTTTATTATTATAAAAATCATTTTAAATGAAAATATAGTGTTTAAAGATATTATAAGTTATAAAATATAACTTTTAATATTTAAAGGATAATTTCATTAATAATTTCATATTAATGATATTTATTTAACATTAATAATATTAAATTTATTTAATAATTATATTAAATAAATTGTTTAAAAATGATTTTATTAATTTGGAAATTATTTAAAAAGGATATAAATGAATTAATAATATTTTGAGTTATAATTAATGACTTCTAATATTTTGATAAATAGTACATTAATATTTAAATATTAATGGTAATTATTTAAAAATAATTTTAATTATTTTAAATATCATTTAAGGGTAATATTAATACTTTAAAAGTATTTTGAGTTATTATAAATAACTTTAATATTTTGGCAATGGTTTCATTAATAGTTTAATATTAATTAAATATTAATGATAATAGAATTATTTAATATTTAAATCATTTAATAATGATTCTGGTGTTTGAAAATTCATGATAAATTATAATAAATGTTTACAAATTATTATAAGTCGTTTAAAAATAATATGACTGATAATTACATATATTGAGCTACAGGATAGAGTCACAGACTCGATAATTACCCGATAAAGCAGTCGGTACACCGCCATGTTTCAGAAATTGATCTGGACATAAATAATTTGATTAGATATGTGTTTATTTGTGATTCAATGGTTGTTAAACATATGTGACAAAGTGATTAGGTTATGTGTTGACTGCAATAAGCAGTATTATGTGTTGAGATATGTTATTCTAATCAGTAAAATGATCTTATTACTGATATATGTTATGTAAAAGATAAAACTAAGTTACGAATTGTAAGCAGCGTATCAGGTAAGTATCTTACATTTGCATTTTCTTTATGCAATAGGACATGAGTAAGAATGTTTCAGAATTATATTATTACTGTACAGATTATTAACCTTATTGTTATATATATTATATACGCTCATTGATTATCAACGTATTAGTATATGGTAATTCAGATATATATTTTTTTCGTTAATTTCTATAAATGGTTATACAAGTGTCCTCACTTGGATAATCATCGTATTTAATCACATGTTGATACACCTTTGTTAATTACCCGTATATACATATATATATATATATATATATATATATATATATATGTTGAATTATAGATTATTGTTGAACAAATTTGTTTAGAACCCTGACAAGTATGAACATCCCGTACACGGGAAAACTTTTTATGCACCCAAGGTGGACAGGGTGAACGATAACATCGTTCTTGCATGTAGTATTGATCAATACAGGGTACAATGGGCTGATCACCCCCGTGCCTGTAAGTTATGACAGTTTGTGGATGAAGTTCTGCTAAACCTATTCAAAAATTGAAAATAATGTTTATTGTATGTCACCTTAATCCTAATTATAATCATTACGTAGTTTTAAAAAAATTTGAAAGAGGGTTGTTATGTTATTATTATCGGTACAGATTGCTTCACAACTATTGATTTGTTGTAGAAGGGTTGTATAAAGAAAATATTTAAATTCTTTCAGTTTATATATATATAATTGCTATTGTGACGCCCCCAAAATAGGTATACAACACCCATTCTGAGTCGTCAAAATACATGGTACAGAAACAACTACAACTTTATTAATACAACATAAAAACTGTGAGTTTAAATACAAATATTGTCATCTAGATAATATCCACACTCAAATAAGTACCCATTACAATTATTGATACATTATTTTACAAAAATGGTGAGGACTACTAAACAACTTTCTAGAACCATCATTCCATAACCCCGACTAGTACTCGCTACATTCTCGCCTCCTGAGAAGAAAAATGGAACATAAAGAAAAAAGGGTGAGCTCAACTAGCCCAGTAAAGAACATTATGACTAAGATAATATAGAACAAATTATCGTTAGTCCTCAACAGTGAAAAATTTAATAGAATACAATAGACAACAAATTTTAAATCAATATTCGCAGCGAAAATAATAATTCATTAGAAGAGTTAAGTAGAGTATGAAATCTACTATCATCTATGAATTTAAAAGTCCATCATCAATATTTTATCCCTGTAACATCAATCAATAAATATCTTGAATCAAATATTCATCTTTGCACTACAGGCCAAAGATATTCATTAGTTAGTCATGTTCATCTCAACACATGTTCATCTTTGCACTACAGGCCAAATATATTCAGTTATATCATCATTTAGGACTGAGAATGATAAAAAATATTTTAAAGAAAACGGATTCAGTGAAACAAAAGAACAAATATTAAGGATTCGTACTTTAAACAATCCGAGTTCAAAAATACTTCATAAATAATCATAGTAGAGTAAACTTCAAGAATGATCAAAATATGGATACAATCAAAGCTAGTACCCATAATATATATCTTAGACAAAAAGAAGAAAATTTTATTTTTCGATGAATAGTGTCGTATACGTGAAAAGTGTTGTATACGTGAATAGTAACCCCGACACAAGTTCAGATCAATATTTCGGCAAAATGATATTAAAAGAAATAATATCATTTATAAAAAAAATAACATCCCCTACCTCAAAAGAATAGTACTTCTGGTTGGAATACTGAATATAGTGCTGAAGGGAACTTGCACCATATTACAACACTCAAATTATCAAAATACTCACAAAAATATGCTCAATATATCGAGAGAGAAAACTTTAGTTTCTGGTGTGATTTTCAATTCTAACCTAAGCACCCTGTTTATAGAAAAATGCTTAGAACACCAAAATAGAAAATTTAATAAAATATTAATATATATTTATTAAATTCTTACGCATACATAATCTGATTCAAAACATCAGCCACCAAGAGTGACCCACCTCACCTAAATAAAAAAAACGTTTTTCTTATTAAAAAATTTTAAAACTTCAAAAATCAATTATTCTTGAATTTCGGAACTTCAATAATTCATAATAAATAGCCCTTTTATCAGAAAAATTTGTACCTTATATCTTTTTCATAGGAAATTCCATTATCTACAACTTTTCAGAAGAAAGTTCTTCCAAATTCCAAACATAAATTGACCGAAATTCACAAAGGGGCAATTTTACAAGCTATAATCAAATTTCAGTCAAGAAATGGGCCCACAGACATGTTTAACATGTTTTAAACAACTTTTGCAACAAAAATACTCTTTCTCCCCATATACTTATATATCCCATATTCATTGTAAAAATATCATCATTATTATATTATAATAATATAATAAAAAATTATTTTATCAGAAAAGATAAAATATCGATTTTCAACAATTGTCACTTTAAAAATTTTCTCCATCTATATCCACATAAAATGAATATTTTCCTTATCATATAAATTAATAATTAATTATTCACAAATAATATTACAGAATCACAATACTGACAACCAGGCAGTTCCTATGAAAGAGGGGGCTTTCCAATAAGGATTTCTCCTTACTGGCGCTTAATTAGGTGATCAAACCTCTCATTAGACAGAATTTTCTAGGCATTGCCAATAATGTTTATCTAATAATATTATTAAGATAATATGAATTATTGCTTCGATAATGGAAAATACTGTGTAGTGACAATTATTGAAACAACAGTAATATAAAATATCAACGCAACAATTATTAAATCAATAAAATAAAATACTGAACAGTAATTACTGTAACAATTATTGAGTAGTGCTTTCTTACGTAAGAATCAATAATTGGTTCAATACCGTGTGCTACTGTGCAACAACGCGTATTACTGTGTTTTAACCACCGGGTATTCCAACAGTATTAACGGTAACAACTACGCCGTTATTTATACTTGTCGTTTTCTTCATCTAATCTCTTTCCATTATGGGGCCCACAAAATACCGCGTCATCGTACGAATATTCCCCGACATGAAGAATATTTCACGACCAAACGAATATTCCCCAACAACAATGAATATTTTATAACCACTTGTTTATTTAAAATATTTGTGCATTTTACCCATAACTAACCTCATTAATCAATTCAACCCTTACTATTTCAAAATTATAAGTAGAGAAATTTAAATTTTATTTATTAATAATTTGGGGTCTTACAACCTCCCCTCCTTATGTAACTCCGTCCTCGAAATTGACGTACGTACCTGGTGTTTCGAAAAGATGAGGATACCTTACTTTTATTTCCGTTTTCAACTCCCAGGTCATTTCCTCAATAGCATGGTTCCTCCACAAAACTTAAACTTGTGGTATGACCTTTGTGCGTATGACATGCTCTTTCCTATCGAAGATCTTGACAGGTAGCTCCTCGTACGTTAAGTCTTCAGCTATCTCGTCCGATTCTAACTCAATGATGTGGTTTAGGTCTTTCACATATTTACGAAGTACAGATATATGAAAAATATTATGAACACGAGACATACTTGGAGGTAACGCAAGTCTATAGGCCACATTTCCTACTCGATCAAGAATCTGAATTGGACCAATAAATCATGGATTGAGCTTTCCTCTCTTCCCAAATCTTGTAACTCCCTTCCATGGAGCAACACGCAACAATACATGATCCCCAATACTAAATTCTACGTTCTTTCGATGAAGATCCGCATAACTCTTTTGTCGATCCTGTGCCGTTTGTATACGTTGTCGAATCCTTTGGATCTTTTTTGTAGTCATACGTACCAACTCGGGTCCCAACAATGTTACTTCACCCACCTCATCCCGACATATTGGAGAGCGACACTTTCGTCCATATAATGCATCAAATGGAGCCACCCCTATACTTGTCTGATAACTGTTGTTGTAAGAGAACTCCACTAATGGTAAATACTTATCCCAACTCCCTTTGAAGTCTAAGACACATAGTCTTAATAGATTTTTAAGAGTTTGAATAGTCATCTCTGATTGTCCGTCCGTTTGAGGATGGTATGCCGAACTAAATCATAAATCCGCGCCCATAGCTTTTTGCAAGCTAACCCAAAATCTTGGAGTGAATCTTGGATCACGATTCGAAACTATGGATACTAGCATGCCATGCAATCTCACAATCTCATCTACGTACATACGAGCAAGACGTTCAAGGGAATAAGTCTCTCATATCTGCAAGAAATGAGCAGACTTGGTTAATCTATCAACAATAACCCAAATAACATTTATGCCTTGAGAAACCGTGAGAAGACCCATAACGAAATCCATGGTAATATGTTCCCACTTCCATTTCGGAATCTCAAGTGGTTGCAATGGACCCTTAGGCACTTCATACGCCGCCTTTACATGTTGACAAGTTAAACACATCGAGATAAACTTTCCAATCTCTCTCTTCATATTATTCCACCAAAATATATGTCGAAGATCACGATACATTTTAGTATTTCCAGGATGGATTGCAAATGGTGTATTGTGTGTCTCTATCATGATCTTTTACTTCAAATCAGAATCGTTAGGAACACAAAGTCTGGTGTGGACTCGAAGTATTCCTTCTTCATCGATTCTTGCCTCTGGAATAACACATTCTTGTACTTTTTTCTTCATACGCATCAGCTCTGGGTTTGTGACTTGAGCAACTTTAACTTTTTTGATTAAAGTTGGTTCTATACGTATACTTGACATCATTGCATGGGTCCCCGGAGTCTTGAATTCTATCTTCATCTTTTGTAAATCACACAAAATGGGCCTTTGTGTGGACAACATCGCACTCGTTCCCGCGTATGATATTCTACTCAATGCGTCGGCTACCACGTTCGCTTTTCTATGATGGTACTGAATGGTATAGTCGTAGTCTTTCAACAGCTCGAGCTAACGTCGTTGCCGCATGTTGAGTTCTTTTCGAGTGAAGAAATATTTGAGGCTTTTATGGTCTGAATATATCTCCACTTTCTCCCCATATAGATAGTGCCTCCAGATCTTTAGCGTAAAAATGACTGCTGCCAACTTTAGATCATGAGTAGGATAATTTCTCTCATATTTTTTAAGTTGTCGCGAGGCATAGGCTATGACTTTCCCACGTTGCATAAGAACGCATCCTAACCCTTTGCCAAAAGCATCGCTGTAGATAACAAATTCATCCGAACCAGATGGTATTGTCAGAACAGGTGCCAAAATGAGTCTCCTCTTGAGCTCTTGGAAACTCTTCTCGCATTCCTCGCTCCATACTAATTTTATATCTTTCCGAGTCAGCTGAGTTAATGGAGTAGCAATTCGAGAAAATCCTTCCACGAATCTTCGATAATAACCAGCTAAGCCCAGAAAGCTACGTACTTCGGTCACCGACTTCGGTTGTTCCCAACTTTGTATTACTTTAATCTTCACCGGGTCAACAGATACTCCATGTTTTGACACCACGTGCCCAAGGAATGCTACTTCCTCTAGCCAGAACTCGTATTTTTTCAACTTGACATAAAGCTTGTTTTCACGAAGCCTTTGGAGTACCAGCTTCAAATGGTGCTCATGATCTTCATGACTTTTGGAATATATGAGGATGTCATCAATAAAGACAACAACGAACTGATCCAAATATTCCTTGAATACTTGGCTCATCATATCCATGAAAGTCGCAAGAGCATTAGTCAATCCAAAAGACATGACTAAGAATTCATAATGCCCGTACCGAGTTCTAAAGGCAGTCTTTGGAATATCCTCAGTTCTAATCTTCAGCTAATGACATCCAGAACGAATATCGATTTTTGAAAAGAATTGTGCTCCTTATATCTGGTCAAATAGGTCATCAATACGAGGTAGAGGATACCTATTATTGATAGTGACATGATTTAATTCCCGGTAGTCGATACAAAGTCGCATACTCCCGTCTTTCTTCTTTACGAATAAAATAGGAGCACCCCAAGGAGATGTACTAGGACGAATGAAACCGATGTCCAACAACTCTTGTAGTTGGACCTTTAACTCCTGAAGTTCAATAGGAGCCATTCGATATGGGATTTTAGAAATGGACTTTGTACCAGGTTCAAGATTAATAAAGAATTCAACTTCACGTTCTGGGGGTAGACCGGGAAGTTCTTCAGGAAATACGTCAGAAAAGTCAATAACAACAGGAATATTATTCAAATATGACGTGTCTTTATTCAAATCTATAACATGGGCTAAAAAAGCTTGACATTCATTTTTTAATAAACGAATAGCTTTATGACTTGATATAACAGTAATTGATTTTAATGGCTTAGTTTCTTAAATTCGCACAACAGGTTGGTTAGAAATATGAAAACTAACAACCTTACGAAAACAATCAATTTTGGCATGATGAGTAGTTAACTAATTAATCCCTAAAATCACGTCAAATGCAAGTATCTTTAAAGAAATAAGGTCAACAGGTAAGGTGATGGTGCCAACTTGGATCAAACAAGATTTATAAACAGTGGATGTGATGAAAGTTTCTTCTAATGGAGTTTCAACAGATAAGTCAAAGTCCAATTTCTTAGGTGTCAAGTTTAAATGTTGAGCACAAGCATGAGAGATAAATGAATGGGTAGCACCGGTATCTAGTAATGTATAAACTTCACAATAATTTATGATTAGCTTACCCTTGATCACCTCGTTTGGGTTCCTCGCATGTTGACCAGTCACAACAAACGCTCTTTCCAAGAACCGTTGACTTTAACTTTTCTGGGACAACCTTTTGGGTCACCATCCCCGCTGGACTTGATTTCGCTACAGTGCAATCTCGAGCGATATGTCCTTCCTTTCCACAGTTATAGCATACCTTAAACTGTTGTGGGCAGTTTGGGCTGATATGTCCTTCTTTTCTGCACTTATAGCATATGACCGGTGGTCGTTCTCCTCCCTTGGAACCAGTTGCTGCTGGTGCTGGCGTCTTCATATTGTCATTGTTGAATCTCCTCTTTTTAAAATCTCATCTCAACTCGCTTCTTCTATTCTCATGGCCATGATTACCACCAGAGTGGTTGCCGCTCTTGTCCGTATTTTTCTTTCTCCGCTGGTTATTATTGTTCTGATGACTACTGTCACCGGTATGATCCTGATTGTGGCCCCTCGGTTGAACGTACTCGTTATCTCGCTCTAATAATTGAGCCATATTGACAACATCTAAATAGAGAGAAAATTTATGTGAAATGAGATATTGATGTATGCCGGGTTTCAAACCTCTCAGAAACATCCGCGTCATACGTTCGTCATTCTCCACCAAATGAGGTGCAAACCTAGACAACTCTGCAAACTTCGCCTCGTACTGGGACACCGTCATGTTATTCTGTCCCAATCTAATAAACTCTACCTCCTTCATATGACGAATACTTCCAGAAAAGTACTTGTCATCGAACAGTTTCTGAAACGTTTCCCAAGATATGCTAAATGCGGCTGGATGGGTACGCTTCACAGATTCCCACCAGTAATCTGCCTCATTACGGAACATAAAGGTGGTGAATGGAACCTTCTTTTCCTCCGTGCATCCCAAGACATCAAAAATCTTGGTAATTTATTTGACCCACATCTCCGCCTTAATCAGATCCGGCTTTCCCCAGAATTTTGGTGGTCCCAACTCTTTGAACTGCTTGGCTGTGACCAACTGTGCGTTGCCATTGTTTCTACCTGTATTTTGAACAGGAATCTCCTTTGTCTAGTTTTGCATGAACCGTAAAAAGCTTCTAAACATCTCATCGTTCATCGTCTGCTCCATGGTATTGTTTACAGGAGGAACATTGCCGAACTGTTGTACGTTCTCCTCATTGGTGAGTACAGGTGTCTCCACGGTCTCATTTACTCCACTGTTAACATTCTCAGCTGCCATTCTTAAATACTGCCATAAAACAAGGGTTAATTAAACCAATTAATATATCCCATAATATCTATATATTATGACCGACCAACAAATAAGCTTAGGTAGGACACACTAGCGAAGGATTTACTCGTCTCTTTCCTCCTAGTTCTATTCCCCGATCTTCGCTAGAGATCATATCCCTAAGCTCTGATACCAACTATGACGCCCCCAAAATAGGTATACAACACACATTCTGAGTCGTTAAAATACATGGTATAGAAACAACTACAACTTTATTAATACAACATAAAAACTGTGAGTTTAAATACAAATATTTTCTTCTAGATAATATCCACACTCAAATAAGTCCTCATTACAATTATTGATACATTATTTTACAAAAATGGTGAGGACTACTAAACAACTTTCTAGAACCATCATGCCATACCCCGACTAGTACTCGCTACATTCTCGCCTCCTGAGAAGAAAAATGGAACAGAAAGGAAAAAGGGTGAGCTCAACTAGCCCAGTAAAGAACATTATGACTAAGATAATATAGAACAAATTATCGTTAGTCCTCAACAGTGAAAAATTTAATAGAATACAATAGACAACAAATTTTAAATCAATATTCACAGCGAAAATAATAATTCATTAGAAGAGTTAAGTAGAGTATGAAATCTACTATCATCTATGAATTTAAAAGTCCATCATCAATATTTTATCCCTGTAACAACAATCAATAAATATCTTGAATCAAACATTCATCTTTGCACTACAGGCCAAAGATATTCATCAGTTGGTCATGTTCATCTCAACACTTGTTCATCTTTACACTACGAGCCAAAGATATTCATCATAAAATCATTAATCTTTGCACTACATGCCAAAGATATTAAGTTATATCATCATTTTAGGACTAAGGATGATACAAAATATTTTAAAGAAAATGAATCTAGTGAAACAAAAGAACAAATATTAAGGATTCGTACTTTAAACAATCCGAGTTTAAAAATACATCATAAATAATCATAGTGGAGTAAAATTCAAGAATGATCAAAATATGGATACAATCAAAGCTAGTATCCATAATAGATATCTTAGACAAAAAGAAGAAAATTTCATTTTTTGATGAATAGTTTTGTATTCGTGAATAGTGTCGTATACGTGAATAGTGCCGTATACGTGAATAGTAATCCCGATACAAAAAGTTCTAAATTTGATAAAAAGTTCAGACCAATATTTTGGCATAATGATATTGAAAGAAATAATATCTTTTATAAAAAAAATAACATCCCTTACCTCGAAGGAATAGTACTTCTAGCTGAAATACTGAATATAGTGCTGAAGGGAACTTTCATCGTATTACAACAGTCAAAGTATCAAAATATTCACAAGAATACACTCAATATATCGAGAGAGAAAGAGAGAGAAAACTTTAGTTTCTGGTGTGATTTTCAATTCTAACCTAAGCACCCTATTTATAAGAAAATGCTTAGAACACCAAAGTAAAAATTTTAATAAAATATTAACATATATTTATTAAATTCTTACGCACACATAATCTGATTCAAAACATCAGCCACCAAGAGTGACCCACCTCACCTAAATAAAAAAAACATTTTTCTTATTAAAAATATTTAAAAGTTCAAAAATCAATTATTCTAGAATTTCGAAACTTCAATAATTCATAATAAATAGCCCTTTTATCAAAAACAAAATTCAAACTTTATGTCTCTTCTATAGGAAATTCCATTATCTACAACTTTTCAGAAGAAAGTTTTTCCAAATTCCAAATAGAAATTGACCGAAATCTACAAACGGGCGATTTTACAGGCTATAATCAAATTTTTAGTCTAGAAATGCGCCCACAGATATGTTTAACATGTTTTAAACAACTTTTGCAACAAAAATATTCTTACTCCTCATATACTCATATATCCCATATTCATTGTAAAAATATCATCATTATTATATTATAATAATATAATAAAATATTATTTTATCAAAAAAGATAAAATATCGATTTTCAACAATTGTCACTTTAACAATTTTCTCCATCTATATCCACATAAAATAAATATTTTCCTCATCATATAAATTAATAATTAATTATTCACAAATAATATTACAGAATCACAATACTGATAACCAGGCAGCTTCCACGAAAGAGGGGGCTTTCCAATAAGGATTTCTCCTTACTGGCGCGTAATTAGGTAACCAAACCTTTCCTTAGACAGAACTTTATAGACATTGCCAATAATGTTATCTAATAATATTATTCAGATAATATGAATTATTGCTTCGATAATGGGAAGTACTGTGTAGTGACAATTATTGAAACAACAGTAATATAAAATATCAACGCAACAATTATTGAATCAATAAAATAAAATACTGAATAGTAATTACTGTAAAAATTATTGAGCAGTGCCTTCTTACGTAAGAATCAATAATTGGTGCAATATCGTGTGCTACTGTGCAACAACGCGTATTACGATCACTTTCCATTATGGGGCCCACAAAAGACTGCGCCGTCGTACGAATATTCCCCGACAGGAAAAATATTCTACGACCAAACGAATATTCCCCGACAACAATGAATATTTTATAACCACTTGCTTATTTAAAATATTTGCACATTTTACCCATAACTAACCTCATTAATCAATTCACCCCTTACTATTTCAAAATGATAAATAGAGGAATTTAAATTTCATTTATTAATAATTTGGGATCTTCCAGTTATTACTTGCTGGGTACTCAAATGCTCATCCTTGCTTAATTTAAATATTTTCAGCTAAGCGTGAACAACCTGAAGGCTCTTCCAAGAACAAAGGAAAAGGAAAGATCGTTGAATGAATAATAATGCTATCCTTTGTAATAACTAGACTTTATTAGGATAATGATGATATATATTAATTATCATGTAATGTAACGGCTGTTTAAAGGTCTCGTACCTGAGGATTAGACTCTGATGATATGCAAATTAAGTTGATAATTATATTATTATTATTATTATTATTATTATTATTATTATTATTATTATTATTATTATTATTATTATTATTATTATTATTATTATTATTATTATTATTATTTTGCTAATAGAAATGGTATCGTGAAGCACCGAGTTCGGGTTTCAAGTACCTAGATGTAGGGGCTTTACAAGTATTGTGGTAGGAAAAATAGAGTTTTAAAACTCAAAGTTTGATAATTAAATTATTAAGGAAAATAGTAACCGATGGTATGAAACCAAAGAGGTGATTGATGTTAGACGAGTTAACGCTTAAGAAGGATGTGTAAAGTATTTAGAAGCGTGGGTTTCATTTCTGCTAAGGCAGAACTGGTCTGCCTCTGAACTTGGTATGGAGCAGCTGCGCCATTTCCAAGCCTGTGACCAGCGCAGCTGTGCCGGTCTGTAGAAAATTCTAGGTTAGTTATAAAAATGTGATTTGCAAGCCATGCATACTAATAACTCTTATAAGGTCAAGAATGGTGGCTAAGTGTGCATGTGGTTAGCAAAACATGACTTGAAAAAAGATTTAAGTAATTAACCTGGATTAAATATTGGTTAATTGAGCGATATTATAGAATATTATATTCTATTAATTAGAAGAATGCATAATAATTATTGAAAAGAAATGATTAATTTTAATTAATTATTGTGTGGGTTGAAAGTACCCAACTAAATGATATTTAGCCCAATTAAAATATTAATATAGGTATAATCATTAAATAATATTACTATGGATAATATGAAAATTATGAGCAGTAGTAATATATAATACATTCGGCTTAAGAATACGTGAAGTGCGACGTTTAACTGGGACTAATGATATAAGGTACCAAGTGGTACAGTCAAATCATATGTAGTGGTAATACATAAATAATTAAATATCATTGTATTCTAGAAACTGGCAAGGAGAATAAATGTTTAAACAAACATTAATAATAGATAATGTTATAATGTGGTTATACGGGTAGAAATAATTATGGAACTACTCGGACAATAATATATGGCTGTGATATTTTATTACATGTATTTAATGTACATGGATTATATAATGTGAGTATAAAATTTATCTTTAAATTCCTAATATGGTAACAATTGTACCTTAATATTATATTATGGGAATTAAAAGAACCAAACCAAGCCTTAGATAATCAAATGCTGAAGATTTTTGCTATGTCCCAAAATGAGTGACCCTTCTAGTACATGAACAGTAGCCTATTTATTCTTTACGTAACTTTCAAGTTGTGATTAAAGGCTATGAAATTAGGGGATCATTTGCTAGGAAGATGGCTGATAAGGGAGGTTGAACCACTCTCTTGTTTCCTTTGTTTTCTCCTTCTACACCACGGATTTCAACTTCCATGTAAAACCAAAATCCAGTCCACCAATTATCTATATAAGGACAGTTGCATTCTCAATTCCCGTTGGTTGAATTTCTGAGTAAAGTGAGCTATAGAGAGTTGGGAGAATTGAGAGTAATTAGAGGATTGAAGAGCTATGTTCAGCAAAACTAAGCATTCAAGAAGTAATAATGCTAACCTATATGCTTTTAAATTCATAAGTTTTGAATTCATAGAAAAGTATATAGAAATAGTGCTAAGTCCAAAAATTAATGGCTAAAGGGTTGTTATAATCCATGAATTGATGCTAGGTACAGTTAAGATAGTCATATGCGAAATCAACAGAAGTTAAACGAACCAATTTGGTTGAGAAATGAATTCGTAGTGAACGAATTCGCTAAATTTTCAAAATATAAACATCTAGTATGAACACAAGTTGTAAATTCATATTTGGTTTACTAAATGTTGATGTTAATTGATGGGCATTTAGTATGTTATAGTTTTATGAGTTACAAACTCATAGAACCAAAAATTGACTGATTTGGATGAGTATAACTCATGTAATGAAAATAGGAAGGAGTAGGGGTCTGCTAAATCACGAAGAACAGAGTCTGTAGAGTCTTTCTGTGAACTGGGGCGTAGCTGCACTGCCCCCAAGGCCATTTAGGGTGCAGCTGCGCCGGACATCAGTGTCTGGTGCACTGCTGTGACCTGCTGTAGTAAATTAGGCATAACGTTTTCATACGAACTTCGATTGAGGTGATTCAAGATGATCCAGAACGAGGACGAATAGACCTACAACTTTTGTTCTTTAAGTTTTTCAATTTAAGGTCTTTATGAAGGGTCAAAATAGTCATCTTTGTGACTATTACGTATTCGGAGGTGATCGGAGGGCGTCGAACGAGCACATACGCAAATATAGTGCTTCCAACGATGAAATATGTTATTCTAAGAAATATAACATGAAAATACATGATATTAGGCATGACATACAAGATTACCTTACTTATAATGGAATGCTTTATCATGACTTAGTAAGTGTTTTCAAAAGAAACTTAAAGATTCTTTTGAAAACAAACTTTGACGAAATTGCGTACCTTCAATTCTGACCTTGATAGCATTTATATGAGGTCGAATAACGCATGATGTAAGATTCAAATTTGAATCGTATGTGTGATAGGTAACTTGTTTTGGTTAAAAATATTTCAAGGGCGAACTCCGTTATCTTTTGTAAACTAAGTTTTAAAACATGAAGTGATTATATTTTAACCTTGAAAACGTACGTAGAAACATGTAGAAACAAGTATAACGTGTGATTTAAAGTTGCCTTGCATGATTAATTTAGTATGACATTGACTTTAAGAATAAAGTTTTAAAGTTTTGAAACTAAGAGGGACGAACATTAAGTACTTGTGTTCTGACCTTATGTGCAACATGATATGAGTTTTATGCCTTTAGGTATAGTAAGTACGTGCTCCCTACTAGATAGGCATACTATGAACTATACATGTTTTAAAGTAAGATTTTAAGTAATAAATCATATTAGTCATGTGATTACATCTAAGCATATATATTGAAAGTTGTTTAACCTCGTTGGTAGTCATATAGTTAGACCCTTGTTGTATGAACTTCCTTAACCATGAAATAAATGGTAATAAAGCTATAAAGTGTAAAACAACTTAAGGAAAATATAAGAGGCACCAAGCTTGGGCTAAGACCTCTTTACATATGGATTAGTTATGTGTTAAAAGTAATGAATGTTAAAAACCCTGATAAAACCAGAAAATAAATACTCAAGTTTGATCTAGCCAGGGGACAGCGCAGCTGTGCCAGTCCCAAGCCTAACCCCAGCGCAGCTGCGCTGCAGGACAATTTGGTGTCAACATTTTATTTGCTTTTTGATTTTGAATACTTACTTATAGTACTATCCTAAGCTATAGTACTTCACATGGATGATGTTTTATGCCTAAGAGCATGTAATGGTTATATAAAACACAGAGTTGTTAAATTTTATTAAAGTTTGCAAAATGTAAGAACGATGTAGATCGCGTCTATAGACTTTAAATATGTGTCGAACACATAGCGAGTCAAGTGTTTGATAAAGATTTATGAATATTGATATGAAGCATGAGTATCTAATGTATACCTATACATACCTAGCTATTCTAAGAATATGATGAGAAAGTGAAGTGTAGGTTTTACAAACCTAGTTAGGAGATAATATGTGTTCTTATATTATGAGCATATGAAATGTATGACTAATGGTTATGAATCCATGATTATATAATTGTGTAGGAATACACGAACTGCAGATAAGCTTTAGGCAGTAAGTCGTAGTTGATAAACTACGAATCATGCAAGTCTTTCAGTTCCTATTTGATATATGAATTTGATAACTGTTAGTTGAGATATATTATGTTATACAAATGTTGATGTATATATATATGAAATGCATATGAGATATGTATGACATGTGAAAGTTGATCTGTGATGATATGTTTGTGATATAAATCTATATGCCTGTTATATGTGAAGTAACATGCGTAGTAAATATTAATTGATTATGAATACATGAACTGAATATGCTATTATATGCTATGTGCTGCATGAAAACTATTAGAATTGCTGGGCTGTCTAGCTCACCCCTGCAAACAACCACTTTTGCAGGTTAAGGATACACGGTAAAGGTTACATGCTACTTGATTGATAAAGTTCAATAGTATTGAAGGAGATTGATTTATTATTTAACTAGATGCACTTGAACCATGTTCGGTTTTTAGTAGATGTACATAATAGTAGTTGACAATGTGTAATACATATTAAGTTGTATTATGTGATACATAGAGATATTCGAATTGAGATGTAAATATTTATACAGTAACTCGAATAGATTGAATCATAACATAATTTGATTCAAGGGTATGTAATTGATTCAAGTTAAGATATCAATAAAAGAATTATTTTCAAAGGAGATTGAAAAAGTTTAATTTATATTTGTATAACATCAAATGTGATGTAAAACAAGAATAGTAAATAACCAAGTTGTGAAACTTATAAAAGTTTTGGGTCATTGAGCATATCCTGGTAATGGAATGAATTTATATTATAAATTATAATAAGTAAAGTTTATTCATTAAGTTATGAATGAAAAATATAAATAGTTTGATAATAGTAGTATCGTGGCGGACTGGATCTGAGGTTCGAAGGAACCTGGATTTGGGGGCGTCACATGCTCCTTTAATTCTGTCTCATTCGGAACCCAAATTCTTCCTTCAAATCTTAATAGTCTCACAATATCAAGACTATACTTAATATTTTTTTCTTCGGTTAACCGCTTCTTCATCTGGTCACACTCCTCATTTTTGAGTTGTACCTCCTTAACTTTCTCTACTATGGTAGCTTGAATCTCCATTGTAAACAGTCTCTACCCCGATTCACTTGGCAACTTCACCTCTATCTCCATCCTAGCCATCTCTGTTATTAACTCAGTTTGAGCCGTTAACATAGACAACTTTTCCCGACCCTTCCTACTTAAGGCATCGGCCACTACATTGGCTTTTCCAGGGTGATATATGATTTCACAATCGTAATCCTTTACCAACTCCAGCCATCTTCTTTGTCTCGTATTCAACTACTTCTTTGTGAAGATATATTTTAGACTTTTATGGTCCGTGTATATCTCACATCTCTCCCCGTATAAGTAATGCCTCCATATCATTAAGGCAAACACTACGGCGGCCAGTTCCAGATCATGAGTATGATAAACTTTCTCATAATCTTTTAACTGTCGGGATGCATACGCAATGACCTTGCCATGCTGTATGAGCATGCAACAAAGTCCTCTATGCGAAGCATCGCTATAAACTACGAAATTTCATGTGTCATCGGGTAAAGACAACACAGGTGCTTCACTCAATCTCTTCTTCAGTTCTTGAAAACTATCTTCACACTTCTCCGTCCACACATATTTCACCGTCTTCCTTGTCAAATTAGTCAACAGAGTAGCTATCTTCAAAAAATCCTAGATGAATCTCTGATAGTATCCTGCTAACCCTAGGAAACTCTGCACCTTAGTCAGCATTTTCGGTTGTTCCCAACTCGTCACGGCTTCCACCTTAACTGGATCTACTAAAATCCCATCATGGTCAATAACATGACCTAAAAATTGTACCTTTTCTTGCCAAAATTCACACTTAGTGAACTTCGCATATAACTTCTCCTTCCTTAGTGTCTCCAACACTATTCTTAGGTGTTCAGCGTGATCTTCTAGCATCTTCGAATAGTCTAGAATATCATCGATAAACACTACAACGAACTTGTCTAAATATTATTTGAACACTCTGTTCGTCATGTCCATAAATGCAGCTGGTGCATTAGTCAACCCAAATAACATCACCAGAAACTCGTAATGGTCGTAACGAGTCCTGAATATTGTCTTTGGTACATCCTCCTTCCTAACCTTCAACTGATGATACCTCGTCTGTAAATCTATTTTAGAATAATACTTTGTCCCTTTCAACTGATCAAAAAGACCATCGATCCTGGGTAATGGGTATTTATTCTTTATCGTTAACTTGTTAAACTCTTGATAGTCGATACAAAGTCTCAATGATCCGTCCTTTTTCTTTACAAACAGTACCAATGCTCCCCACGGTGAAACATTAGGTTGAATGTACTTTCTATCCAACAGTTCTTGTAACTGAACCATTAACACCTTCATCTCCATTGGCGCCATATGGTACGGTACCCTGGAAACTGGTGCCACTCCTGGCACAATGTCTATCACGAATTCGATCTCTCTGTCCGGCAGAAGACCCGACAATTCACTTGGAAATACATCCACAAATTCTTTCACTATAGGTATTTGTTCCATGGTCGCTCCCACTCTCTGGGTATCAACAACATGGCACAAATAACCTACACATCCATTCCTTAACAACTTCCTAGTTTGTGTCATAGTAAGATAACACGAACGCCCCAGCGATCTATTACCATAAAATACTATCGGAGGTTATCTTAACGTCCTAATATTTACACATTTCTCTTGACAATCTATTATTGCACCATGCTTAAACAACCAATCCATCCCGAGAATTACATCGAATTCTCCCAACTTTATCGGTATCAAATCTACCGATAATTTATATCCCCAATTTTTACACAAGAACTCCTATGAATATCTTCAACAGGAATTATCTCTTCATTTGCAACCTTAATATTCAAAGGTATAAGCAAATTTTCGGGAAGTAATCCTAATTGTCTAGCAAAATCACATGCTATAAACGAACAAGTAGCACCAGAGTCAAATAGCACGTAAGTATTTATGTTGTTAATTGGGATAATACCTGCAACTACGTCACCTGATGCAACTACATCTTGGATCGTCATGTTAAAGGTACGGGCCATCGGCCTACCCGTCTGCGCTGGACCACCAATAGCTAACTTACCGCTATTAGCGCCCTTATTCCTGTTCGTCCCCTTCTTTGGGCAGTTCTTCGCTATGTGATTAGTTGATCCACATACAAAGCATCCGTGATTCTTCTTCGGACTTGGATAGTTAGGCAAAATATGCCCCTCCTGTCCATAGTTGTAACATACGACCTTCCCTTTGAGACAGACTCCTAAGTGAGTCTTCCCACAGGTCTTGCATGCCTCCATCCTCTTTTTAGGATCCCCTTGCTTTACTCTAGTATTCTCAGAGTTAAACCATTCCTCTTCTGACCTTCGTCACTCCTACTGGCTCCTTCGATCTTCACTCCCCCATCCACCTTATTCTTATTCTTATTATCCTTGTGGTACTAGCTTAGAGCCTCATTCCCACCTTCGGCAATTATTGCCTTCTCTAGTATGGTCCCAAAATAAGTACTTTGGAACACCGATATTCGGCTATACAGCTAGGGTTTCAAGTCTTGCTCAAACCTCTTAGCCTTCCTCACCTCCGTGACTACTTGGTGTGGAGCAAACCTCTCCAGTTCATTGAACTTGGCAGCGTATTGGGGAACCGTCATTTTCCCTTGTTTCAACTCTAGAAATCGTATCTCCATCCTCCCCTGAATACTCGTGGGAAAGTAGTTCTAGAAGAAAATCTCCTTTAACCGCGTCCACGTAAGGTTCTCTATACCGGTCCTAGCCTGGTTCGCCTCCCACCAAAAGTTGGCCTCACCCTTCATCATATAGGTTATAAAAGCAACCTTTTGACCCTCGTCTATATTTGTAATTACAAATGCCTTCTCAATTTCTTTTATCCAAGTTTGGGTTTCTATGGGGTCTGTAGTTCCTTTGAACTTCGACAAACCGACACTCTTGAAATCCTTAAAAGTAGTAGCTCGCACTACTCTAGGATTTACGGGTATATTAGCCCCATTTCTATTAAACGCAACCGTTAACAAGTAAACGAACTCTTGCATCGGGTTAACCGGACCTCCCTCCGGTTGATTAACATTAGCGTCTTAATTACGTTATCTCCTTCTCGGTGGCATTTTGCTGTTAAGATAAACAACACATTTCGTTATTATTCATTTCTTGTTAGTTAGTTATTATTCATGATTAAACAATAACTTCAACTCATTACTAAATATGTTTCAAAAAAAAACTTTTATTGACTCATTTCTTATAGTATAATACTATATCGTTCATATTACATAACCTAAGTTGATTACATTACTATCTCACGATTGCTTTTCAAAAATTGGGATTTACAAAAGACTACCCTTTGATATACAAAATAGGGTTTTACATCACTACTAGATACATCATATTTACATATCTAAGTCTACTCTAGTTACTAACTAGATTACATCTGGCTTATGGCATTTTCAAAATCTACGTTGGCAAGACTGGCGATAATATCTCGGCTGATAGTATGTCGAGTCTGCCCTGCTTCTATCGGATACACAACCACTTGCTTCTAAAAATCCGCATGAGAACTCCTATGTATATAGGACATTTTCCCAATCTTCTGCTTCTTGGTCTTTAGCTCCTGCCTATGCTCAAAAACCTAGTGTTTCAGCTCATGGACCTTGTCCTTCGCCAAAACTTGTTCATCGTGCTCCTCCTCCCATATCAACCCCTTACTCGTCTTATCTTCTAGGATTTTCTGAACTTATTCCTTCAGTTCCCTAACCTCCTTTCCCACCTGGATATTTATATCCAATAAGGCCTTGAACAGGGTTTTCATTGCCACTCCAGGGGCCACCTCCTCTTCAGGTGCTACGGTGTTAAAAGATGCCACCTCTACCTCCTCCGATGACATGCCATCGAACATGGACATGAGGTCTAAACTTTCAGAGTCTTCAGACTCAATTACCACCACTTTCAGCTCTTCTGCTATAGGGTTCGGTAGGATCTCTATTTGATTCACCGACTCCTCACTTACTACATATATATCCTTATACATTTCATTTTCTTCTGACATCTACAACAAAACAAATTAGTTTGATTAGTACACGTTAGTAGAATAATAAAAACACATATCACATTTAATGCATTTTTAGGGTTAATGTCACACTTTCTCTTTTAAGTCTTTAGAGTCTCTATAATACATGATCACACAATGTAACACATTAGGTCAAGTATGTTTACTACTATATCTTACACTTCTTCTCAATCTAATCATGCCTTAGATTGTTTATCATTGGTTTCGGCTTGTCGTTATGTTTACATCGTTCTTACGTTCACATTCGAGTAAGTTATTCCCAACATTTAGTGTATTACTTAAGGTTTAAACACTTTAAACAATGTCATTTTAGGTTTTATTTCATTACTAAACAATCAGCTTCCTTCTATCTTCATAAGCCTTCATTACTGTGCAAAACCCTATTGTTGGCGCTGCGGCGCCAGCTTCATACACAAGACCCACGCTGCAGCGCCACTATTCAGTGGGTTTTACCCAGTCCCGGCGCTGCAGCGCCAACTCCAGTTCAAAAGGCCATGCTGCGGTGCAAAACTTCAGTAGGTTTTGGGCATGGCTCCGCATTGCTACGCTACCTATTTAGCCTTAGGCTGGCACCGCGGTGCCAGCTCTGTGTGCCAGATACTTTGACAGTTTATCCTACTTTGCAAACTTCCCGGACTCCAAATTTGCTCATTTTAAGTCCAAATTGGCTCGTTCAAAAGCCATTAGCTCACAAATTATATACTCTACGTGTTCATGCAAGAATTTTACAGTTTTGAATCCGTTAACTTGAAATTCACCTTTTAGTTCATTTTAACAAAAACGGTAAATGTTCGCGAACATTCAATGCTCGTTTCTTCGTTGTAAGTTGGAATTCGGTCATTTTAGAATCCACAACTCTATAATGCCAAATGAGACTTATCCCCATCGAAAACCAACATTTCTGAGCTCAATATCAAAATTTGACTTCGATTCCGAGAATTTCACGATTTCGACGATCATCGTCTAATCTCGCGAATTCCGGCATAACTTCGTTACTTAAGATTTGTTCATCGTTTCAAATGGATTCATTCCGTTATACTAACATCTTAACCTTGTATATTTAATTACATTATATACATGATAAGTTCTTACTTGTTCTCAATGAGTTTATAACTTATACAAGTGTTAATTACTTGTTCATTACTTATTAAGGCTTAAGTCCTTTGATTAGTCATACATATTACTTCTTAGCATACATGCTTCACTAATCAACACTTTTCTATCAAACTATAATTGAAGAGATGGAAGATTAATGATATAGGATTCTTACCCTTAAAGATCACTTGGTTCTTCTTATTTTCTACTTGGATTAACAAAGTCTAGCTTTTCTAGCTTTTTCTCTCAGACAAATAAGCACTTATTATGTTGGTGGAAATCTAACAAGTGAGAAGTGAACTAGCAATCTTCTATTATATAGGAAATCCAAAATGAGGGCTTAATGGTCTTTAATCCCTTCCACCTCCTTAAACCACCTCCTTACTATTCATCTCTTGGTCGCCAAGTAAAACCACTTTACTTGGTCACCAAGATGTGTCGTGTGATCTCTGGGGCCCACATAGGTTGCCCCATAGGTCATTCTTACCCCTTGGATCGATCCATGGATCCAGTTTTTAAGTTGGGCTTTAAGTTCAATTAACTTAACTTGTGCTTTGGGCTTGTATTAACAAACCTTTGGGCTTTAGTATTACTTACACTTGGGCTTCCACATTAATCCCTATTGGACTTTACACTTCCTACACAATCCACCAAGTTCAATATAATTGGCTTAAAGCCTTATAACGTATTATACACGTATTCTTCTCATATATTAACTCATATACTTATTCATCATATACGGCATACCCTCATTCATACATACCAGTATGATACTTCATATCATACGTATATTCAATACCTCGTACAATACATACATATCACAAGATCATCATTTATTCATTAACGCTTTACTTTTACTAACATTCTCAAATTAAGTCCGCAGGTGAAAAACTGTGTTTGTCATACTTGAATTATTATTACATAATCCATCTTCCCTTAATATTCTATCATTACGTATTTCTCGAAAATTCAAAAATAATTCCCGAGCAGAAATTAGTGAATAGTATTTTTCGGAAAATTTCTCAAAAAACTTTTATTTTCGTCTTCGAAATTCAAACACTTTAATTCCTTCACGTAGCCAAGATACTACGACGTTCCGACATATCTAAGTTATAAAATAATATTCATCTTACTAACACATAATAATAACATTTAATATAATTTTATTCATTAATTAATTAAATAAAATTATTTTATTATAAATCTGAATTTCTCGGTCGTTACAGCACCAGTGTTGTTTGTCAAGAAGAAAGATGGATCAATGAGGCTTTATATTGACTATCGAGAGTTCAATAGAGTAACAATTAACAATAGATGCCCGGAACTTAGAATTGACGACCTTTTCGATCTGTTGAAGGGAGTGAAATGTTTCTCAAAGATAGATCTACGAATATGTTATCATCAACTAAAGGTATGAGAGGAAGACATACCGAAGATGGTGTTCCGAACTCGATATGGACATTATGAATTTTTGACGATGTCATTCGGTTTGACTAACGCCCCACTAGCATTCATGGATTTGATGAACCTAGTTTTTAAACCATATTTGGATAAGTTCATGGTGGTTTTCATTAACGACATCATAATTTATTCAAAGACCAAAGAAGAGCATGCTGAACATCTGAAGATGGTATTGGAAGCATTGAGAAGGGAAAAGATGTATGCAAAAATTTTAAAATGTGAATTTTGGATGGAGAAGGTTTAATTCTTATGACACGTGATAGACAAGGATGGAATTTCAATAGGTCTTACAAAAGTGGAGGTGGTGAGTAATTGGGAACAACCGAAGACACTGACGGAGGTGAGAAGTTTCTTAGGGTTAGCCAGCTACTGTAGAAGATTTATCTAAGATTTTTCTAAGCAAGAAACCTTGTTGACCAATCCAAGGAGAAAAATGGGGAAGTTCGTGTGGACAGAGAAATACGAAGAGAGTTGAAGGAGAGTTGAATAAGAGGTTAAGTGAGGCACATGTATTATCATTACTAGATGATACGGGAGGATTTGTGGTGTCTAGTGATATGTCGCACAGAGGGCTTGGCTATGTGCTAATGCAACATGGCAAGGTCATTGCGTATGCGTCATGACAGTTTAAAGATTACGAAAATCGATACCCTACCCATGACTTGGAGTTAGCGGCGGTAGTTTTTGTGTTAAAAATTTAGAGGCATTATTTATACGGAGAAAAATGTGAGATATATACAGACCACAAGAGTCTGAAATATATTTTCACACAGAAGGGGTTGAACATGCGACAAAGAATATTGTTGGAATTAATCAAAGATTACGACTGTGAAATTCTTTATCATCCAGGAAAGGCAAATGTAGTAGCTGACGGCTTGAGTAGAAAAGGAAGGAAGAAGTTATTTTTGGGTACATCTCAGGAGGAATTAATAAAAGAAATGGAGAGAATGGAAATAGAAGTAAATAGACTCGAAAAGTCTGGGGAAAAATTATTTGTAATAGGAGCTCATCCGACATTGTTGGATAGAGTAAAGGAATCACAAAAGAAGGATGAAGGGTGTGAAAAGGTAAAGAAAAGGATAGCAAAAAATGAGGAAGAAAATTTCAAACTAGATAGGGATGGTGTCTTGAGATTCAAAAATCGAGTGTGAGTGACGCCCGTAACTGAGTTAAGGGAGGAGATTTTGCACGAGGCACACAATACGACATATTCAGTTCATCCAGGAAATACGAAAATGTACTGAGATCTTTGACAACACTATTGATGGCCCAATATAAAATGAAAGGTTGCAAAGTACGTTAGTAGATGCCTTACCTGTCAACGAGTCAAAGCAGAGTACTAGAGGCCGAGTGTTTTACTTCAACCTTTAGAGATACCCGAGTGGAAATGGGAGCACATTACAATGGACTTCGTGGTGGGACTCCCAAGCACGCAGAAAGGTTTTGATGCCATTTGGTTATCGTGGACTAACTAACAAAGACAATTCATTTTCTACTAATCAAGATCCACTTCAACCTTAATCAGTTAGAAACTTTGTACGTAAAGGAAATCATATCGTGACATGGAGTGATGGTGTCAATTTTTTATGATCAAGACCCGCGTTTCACGTTGAATTTTTGGAAAAGCTTACAAGAGAGGATGGGAACACAGTTCAGATTAAGTACTACTTATTATCCCCAAATCGGCGGACAGAGTGAGTGAACGATACAAAAGCTAGAGTGTGACTTCCCCAAAACAGGTATACATCACCCATATTGAGTCGCCAAATACATGGTACTGAATATATATACAAACTTAATTATACAACAAAAGTTGAGAGTTTTTACACGAATATTGTCTAATAGACAGTATTCAAACTCAAAAAGGAGTCCTCATTACATTTATTATCATACTAAATAGTGAGGACTACTAAAACAACCATCTCGGACCGTCACTCCATTCCCCGACTAGTCCCGACTACGTTCTCATTTCCTAAAGAGAACGATTAAAGCAAAAGGGTGAGCTCAACTAGCCCAGTAAGAAATATTATGACTAAGATAATGCAGAATAAATTATCGTTAACCTTCAACAGTGTTAAATAATAGACAACAAGTTTAACTGCAGCGGAACAAGCAATCCATCAGAAGAGTCAAGTAGAGCATGATATCTACTATCTTCTATGAATTAAAAAGTTTATCATCTACTTTATAGTTGAGACTCAGCTTAACAAATAATCAACATCACTAAATTATACATGCACTACGGGCCAATGATATTCATTAGTATCACGTTCACAAATTATCCATGCACTACGGGCCAAGGATATTCGTGTAATCACCGATGGTCATGATCATACCAGTAACTATCCATCAATGCACACATCATTTGTAACATTATGGGTCATGATTATACCGAATGATCTCTGGTCATAATCATACCAATCAACAGTCCATCTATGCACGTAACCCAAAGATGACTTTCATCACAATATAGGCATGAGGATGATGTCAATGATATAAGAATTTAATTAAAAGAAAACAAAGGATAAATTTTTAAAGATATACAATTTAATTTATCTAGAATTCAATAATGTCCTAATTGTCAACATGATATTGTTTTGTGGAGTAAAATTCAAGAATAATATTATATCAAAAATGATTTGGACAGCAAAGAAATCAATTTTTTTTATTATAAATAGTTTTCTGGGTGAATAGTATCCAGTGAATAGTACCTCATGAATAGTACTTTGTGAATATTACCCAAAAATAGTACTTTGTGAATTGTACTCGTGAATAGTACTTTATGAATAGTACCCGTGAATTGTACTCTGTGAATAGTACTTTGTCAATAGTACCTTGTGAATAGTATTCTGACATGAAAAGATCAATAATTATCAAGAATACTCAGAATAATATTTTCATGAAAAGATCTAGATGAAGCGCAAATATCAAGGATATTCTACCAATTTCACGAAATATAGAAGCAATACTTTAATTGAATGAGTGTAGAATCAGGAACACGAAACACAAAACGAAATAATATTACTCACGTACTATAGAGTATGGAATAAAATATTATTTCTTTCAAATACTTAACCAAAATAATATCCCTTATCTCAGAAGAAAACTGGATACTGGAATAGTGAAGCAGCAAAATACTCTTCTTCTTCCTCTCTATAGCTTCTCTATCTATATCTTCTCTCTCTATAATTACTCTTATGAGTCTTAGTGAATTGGTGAAAATGAAAGAAGAATGAGCTTCTATTTATAAGAAAGCATAGTTTCGATAATTGCACATTTTGGGGCTCGAATTATTACAGTATAGTACCTTCATCTTTTTCTCTATTTTTAATTTAGTCCTACAAGTATTATCAATCTTGCACCACCACCCCTAATAGTACATGCATGTGAATCAATAGTTCCATTCATGTGAACAAATAGTTATATGCATGTGAACTTGTAAGAACCCGAATTTTTAGAAAATATTAAAATAAGAATTTAGTGAATAAAATTCTTAAAGCATGAGATGGGTTCGAACGAGTATATATATATATATATATATATATATATATATATATATATATATATATATATATATATATGTGTGTGTGTGTGTGTGTGTGTGTGTGTGTGTGTGTGTATGTGTATGTGTGTGTGTGTGTGCGTGTGCGTGTGCGTGTGCGTGTGCGTGTGTGTGTGTGTGTTACGAGGTGTGTGGTATTGTGTTACATAGGGTAATATAAGCTATGTAATAAGTGATGTTGTGTTTAATAAATATATATCGTTATTATATATTTATTATATATTGTAGAGAGTAATTATTAAGAAAATGGATAAGAATTTATCTATTGATATTAAATAATTTATGTGAAATTATTTTATAATAGTAAGGTGGTGACATTAAATATATTTGATAATCACCAATTTCTTGAGTATTTGTACGAGTAGATATCAAGTCTAAGGCAGTGCAACCGTACCCTTTAATGGTGGATGTATTGGAGCTGGGCTAAACGATTCCTTCAGTAACCGATCTAACTAACTGTGAAAACAGTGTAGACGAGACGGAAACTAATTTGTTGGTTGTTTGTGGAAAACAACTCAGTGTACTATATTAAATACTATTAAAAGCTCGACGCGTGCTAGGTTTAGACTGGTATATATGTATATTGTTGACGAGAGTAGATGACCGTTATACCTTTAAGGTGGTTAGAGAATTAGTATGTAATTCAATACACGTCAGGGAGTGAAATGAAAGGAATGTATGTAGGTGTTACATTTGAGTTTTGTGTTATTGGTGGTATGAAACCGTAAAGGATATGTATAGTTGGTTAAACTAATAAGGGAAATAGAGTTTTAAAACTCGAAATGCGATCCTTAAGTTATTAAGGTAAATAGTAACCGGTGATGTGAAACCAAATAGAGGATTGATGTTAGGCGAGTTAACGCTTAAGGAGGATGTGTAAAGTGTTTAGAAGTGTAAGATTTCAGTTCTGCTAATGCAGAACTTGTCTGCCTGGAAATTTGGTATGGCGCAGCTGTGCCATTACCATGCCTATGACCAGCGCAGCTGCGCCGGTCTGTAAAATCAATTTTTAGAATTTAAAGTTTAAGAAATGGGTATTAAGGACTCATAAGGATAATAAAAATCTTAAGTGGTGGTTAAGTTGTCCATGAATGGATTTGAATAAGAGTTAATTAATTAACCCATATTAAATATTAGTTAATTAAGTCATATTATAGAATATTATATTCTATTAATTAGAGGAATGCATAATAATAATTGAAAAGAAATGATTAATATTAATTAATTATTGTGTGGGTTGAAATTACCCAACTAAATGATATTTAGCCAAATTAAAATATTAATGTGGGTATAATAGTTAAATAATATTACTATGTGTAATATAGAAAATATGAGCAGTAGTGATATATAATAACTACGGCTTAAGAGTACGTGAAGTGTGACGTTTAATTGGGACTAATGATATGAGGTATCAAGCTGTATTGTGAAATCATATGTAACTTTTAATACATAAATGATTAAATATATGTGTATTCTAGAAACTGAGAAAGGAATTAAATGTTTAAATAAACATTAATATTAAATAAGGTATAATGTGATTATGTGAGTTGTATAAATAATTATGGATCTACTTGGATAATAATACCTGGCTACGATATTTTATTACATGTATTTAATGTACATGGATTATATGATGTGAGTATAAAGTTTATTTGTAAACTCCTAATATGGTAACAAGTGTACCTTAATATTACATTGTGGGAATTTAAAGGACCAAACCAAGCCTTAGAATAACAAGTTGCTGAGATTTTTGCTCTTGTCCCAAATTTAGTGTCACCAAGTACATGAACAGTGACTTAGAAGCTAGAACACGTAAATTCCAAATGGTTCAGAATAGGTGATCATTGGCTAGCTAAGTGGTTGGTATGGAGTTGTTGAACCACCCTTCATGAACCCTTGTTTCTTCCTAATCCAGCATGGATTCCAAGATTGTGTAATAACAATGCCTAGTCCATGTTTTCTCTATAAATGCAAGCTTGAGTTCAAATTTTGTGTTGCTAAGTGTTGTATAAGTGAGGAGTTCTAAAGTTGCTGAGCAATTGTAGAAGCCCATTCAGTGTATAGGAAGTTCAAGTTAAGCTCAAGAAGGTATAAATTCTATTTATGTTGTTGAGATAGGTTTGTTTGATTCTTCAAATTTCTTGAATTCATTTGTTAATTGATACGAGTAAACATGTTATAAGGGGTTTAGGAAGTTTACTAGCATGTATGAACACTTTAGAAATGATTTGGGATATGTTTGGTGTCAAGCAAATCAAGTTGGCCAAGACTCTACAAAGCAGAGTCTGCCTCTGCAGCTGAATCTGGCACGGCGCAGCTGCGCCATTATTGAACTAAGGCGCAGCTCAGTTGCGCCAGTTGCTGAATTTAGTTGGGCTGTCTATTTTGAAATCTGCAAAGTGTTAGTTAATCGTTATGGCATAAACTAACATGCAAGCATGTGTAATGTGTATACACAGCTATGTTACCATAATGTGAGCGTGTTGTACTAAATTAGCATACGTGATTAATGAAAGTGTAAAGTTTAAAATGGATTTTGAACTTTAGAAATGAACTTGATAGGTATGAATGCCATATCTATATACTGACTTGGTAAGTACGTTAGTATAGTTTAGAGATACGTGAATAACCCATTAACTCGTGTTTATGTGATTCGTAAGGGAAGATGAACATGTTGAACTTATTAGTAAGTTTTTAGTGAAAATACGAACTTTGATGAGACTTATGTTCTACGAGTTCTAAACTTAGTGATTGATATATATGGTTGATTTCAGATGTAAATGAGCATGATATAATGTTTATGGTGTCCGTATCCATGACTAAACCTGTCAAGTCTTGTGTTAGAGAAATTTTCAAATATAATAGGCTAATGGACATGAATACTACATGAGGTAGATTCGGAACTTGAGAAGATGTTAACATGACTGATGTTATACATAAATGAGAGTGCTTAGTGTACGTAGTTCCTTTGTTCATGATCAAACTTGTTAAGCTTTGTGTTAGAGATGATTTCAAGGAAAAAGTTTAGCCTAGTTAGCTAACATGCATTATTACTACATAGGTTATATTATGACATTGCGAGCATGTTAACAAAACTTGACTCCATATGTTTAGAGTTTTGAAGTTGTCTTATGTGTGTTGGATTGCATAGTTCAAGCCTAAAATGGCTTCAAAAGTAAACTTGGACATATTTTCAAAATCTAGTTGCATCACATGAATATCTAGATTTTAAAGGATGTATAAGTTATGTTATGTCTATAATATCCCTATATATGATTTATATGTGCTATATTGCATCATTCATCAAAAATGATTTCAAGGGCAACCTCGAGTATATTCTTGAACTTAGGTTGCATTATATGAGTATTTAGATTTTAAAGGCTCGAGATGCCATGTTATGTTTCATTATGTCACTAAACATAAGTCTTATATGTTAAACATAATGGAAGTAAACCAAGCATGAGGGTAAAGCATGTTTTAAAGTGTTAAACAATGCTAGCTATGAGTAAAAGAAATGCATAGGTACAAGCATGTGTAGTAAAGACTATGTGACCTTCTTATGAGAACATAAGGCTACTTAGTACACCTAGTGATTTCATAAACCTATTTGGTTTTGATTTCGTGAAAATCCTAAACTAAAGTCCCTAATATATAAGGTTGAACTTGAAGTGGTCATACAAGTATGTAAAGACCTCTAGCGTGTATGCATGTTAAATATAAGTGTTGATATGTGTTGAAGTTTGGGCAGAAACAGAAAGGCAGTAGCTCAACCTTGGACTGGCCAAGGGACAGCACAGCTGAGCCGTCCCTAAGCCTGGACAGGGCGCAGCTACGCCGTGCTGCAGTCTTGAATGACTTATGTTTTTGAACTAAAGTTCGAGGCATGCTTATATGATTACTTTAACTTGCAATATATGACCAATATTCTATGAAATGTGTTAAGAAGCATGCTATGTGATAGAGATGAATGTTAACTATGATTTTTAAAAGTTAAGTCCAAAGGGATGTTTTAAAGATATAAAGCAACGATTGAAAAATACGTTGTTTGACCTTGTGGTATCATAATAATATGAATTGTGTTATGGATATATAGTATAGGTGATGTTGTATGAAGTTACGACTAAGTTAGACGTTTATGTATACGTTTAAACTTACCTATACTTGTTTTAAATATGTCGATCATGTAGCGAGTCAAGTATGTGATAGATATGTATGGATGTTGATGTCTTGTCTGAATGGTTAAGGCATACCTATAAGGACCTAGCTATTCAGAGAATGTGATGAGAAAGTGAAGTGTAGGTTTTACGAACCTAGTTAGAAAATAATGTAACATTGTTATTACATTGAGAATGCATAAAATATGTTACTGATGGATATGAATCCATGATTATATAACTGTGCAGGAATACACGAAGTGCAGTTAAGCGTTAAGCAGTTAAGTCGTAGTTCATAAACTACGAATCCGGCAAGTCTTTCAGTTCCTATTTGATATATGAATTCTATAACTGTTAGTGAGTTATATTATGCTATGCAAATGTTGATATATATGAAATGCATATGAGATATGTATGAAATGTGAAAGTTGATCTTTGATGATATGTTGTGATATAAATCTCTATGCCTGTTATATGAGAAGTAACATGCGTAGTAAATATTAACTGATTATGAATGTATGAACTGAATATGCTATTTTATGTTATGTGCTGCATGAAAACTATTAGAATTGTTGGGCTCACCTTTGCAAATAATCACTTTTCCATGTTAAGGACACACGGTAAAGATTACGTGCTAATTGATTGATAAAGACCAATAATATCAAAGGAGATTGATTCATTTGTTTAAATATATACTCTTAAACCATATTTAGGGTATAGGAGATGTACATGATAGTACTTTATAATGTGTAATACATGTTGAGTTATAATATGTGATACATAGAGAAATTCGAATTGAGATATAAATATTTATACAGTAATTCGAATAGAATGAATCATAAAATAATTTGATTCAAGGATATGTAATTGATCCAAGTTAAGATATCAATAAAAGATTATTTTTCAAAGGATATTCAAAAGGTTTAAATTATTCAACATATTTATATAACATCGAATGTGATGTAAAACAGGAATAGTAAATGACTAAGTTGTTAAACTTATAAAAGTTTTGGGTCATTGTGCAGATCCTGGAAATGGAATGAATTTATATTCTAAATTGTAATAAGCAAAGTTATGTTCACTAAGTTATGAATGAATAATATAAATAGTTGATGATAGTAGTATCGTGGCGGACCGGATCCGAGGTTCGAAGGGACCCAGATTTGGGGGCATCATAGAACTAATAGCAATTAGTTACTCATTTATCCGATTAATTACCCGTTTGGTCAATTTAACATCCAGAAATCAATTATTATCGAAATAAATATCGATTTCTGCTAACACAAATAATCTCAACACAATGAAAATATTTTTATCAACAATTCATCTTTAATCACTTCAAACTTATTCATCATTAATTATATAACTCACAATATTTAACAACCAGATCATTCCTAGGAAAGAGGGGGCTTTCCGACAAGGATTTCTCCCTACTGGCACGCAATTAGGTGACCAAACCCCTTTTCTCGACAGAACTTTCTAAACATCGTCAATATTGCAAATAATAATATGAATAACTTTGTCGGCTCAATTATTGATTTAAAAATATAAAATATTATGCAGATGATAATATGACAATAATTGAATCAATAATACGAGAGATATTATGCAGCAATTACTGTAGCAATAATTGAGTATAACTGAGTGACTTCTCACGTAAGCATCAATAATCAATACCATGTGCTACTATGCAACCACGAGTATTACTTTACTTTTACCACCGGGTAGTTCAATAGTTTAACGGTAAAACTTTCGCCGTTATTTTTATAAAAAGATATTTCTGTCGTTTTCTAACTACGACAATACTTCCATTGTGGGGTCCACCAATGATTGTGTCATCGTACGAATATTTCTATTAAAATGAATATTCCCCTACTAATCGAATATTTTATAACCACTTGCTTACTTTGCAAAATTTGTAAATATTACCCACATCTATTATATCAAATCCACACCATAATATTCAAAAATATATTTCGAGAAAAAATTAATCTTTATTCATAAAAGTTGGGGTCTTACATAGAGGATATGCTTAGATCTTGTGTGATGGACTTCAAAGGGAATTGGGACGATCACCTGCCCTTAATAGCATTTGCTTAAAACAATAGTTATTATGTGAGTATCGGTATGCCACCTACAAAGCTCTCTACGGAACAAAGTGCATAACCCCGTTATGTTGGGTTGAGGCCGCGAACGACAACTTTTGGGGTTAGAATTAGTTCAACAAACGGCCAATGAAGTAACAGCAACAATAGCCATATTGGTGGCAGCTCAAGAATGCCAGAAGAGATACGCAGATTTACACCATCAACACCGAGACTTTGAAGTTGTCATTTTTGTATTTTTAAAAGTGTCTCCTAAGTAAGGGAAGATACGATTCGGCAAGATGGGGAAATTGAGTCCAAGGTTCATAAGATCATTTGAAGTTTTGAAGCGAGTGGGTAGGTGGCGTACAAGGTAACCTTACCGCCTGAATTGGAACACATCCACAACGTGTATCACATTTCCATATTACGTCCATACAAGCTCGACTATAAGCATGTGATATCTTATGAGCCTATTCAAGTAGAGAAGAATTTAACTTATGAAGAAGTTCTTTTCCAAATATTAAATGGGAAAGAACACATATTAACGAATAAAATTATATCTTTTGTAAAGGTAGTATGGCGAAACCATTACGCCGAGGAGGCTACGTGGGAATTGGAGGATAAGATGAGAAAAGACTTCCCCAATAATTCAGGTAACATTGTACCAATATCCATGAATTTCAAAAATAATATTAATAAATTTAATATTTATGTGATATATATATATATATATATATATATATATATATATATACATACATATTTTCTTGTGGCATGAGATGTGAATATGCAGCTAAATTAAACTAAGTGTTGATAATCAAGAATTGTGGTAATGTAAGGCTTAGTATAAGCTTGTGTTGCGATAAGCCATGTGTGGCATGAGAATGAACGAAGTGATCGTCTAATTAAGTTTGTGAAGGAATGATTTAATAAGGTGTTTAACTAGTAGTATTATCAATTTGGGATTGATTCTGTGTTAGATGAAACTAAATTGGTAGTGGAAACTGGAACTGGCAAGTAGCTAAACCAGCTTGGCACTGTCAGGAAGCAGCGCTGCGGCGTCCTTCCTGTAGTACAAACTGACGCAGCTGCGCCGGTGGCCAGACTTGGAAAAGTTAGTTTATTACCGTGGATATAATATGGAACATTATTTTAATGTGTAACATTATTAAAATCATGCGGTAAAAGTAAATTGAATGGTGTGATTTACTAAGTAGCAAAATAGAATCATGTGTGACATTCTAATACAAAAAGAGTTAATTAACTGTGCATCTCAGAAATTCGGAAGAAAGTTAAATTTTAGAAAAATAAAAATTTAATACTGAATATCATTATAATATTGAAGTGTAAATGTAATAATAAAATTTATGGAGAATACTAGGTTAATAATAACCAACTGCATTATTTTACCTAAATTAAATAAAATTTTATTTAAACTCAATATACATGGATTATATGATATTTATACATATATAAACCCTGACTTTTCATTATGTAGTAGCATTAACACATTATAATTAAATTTGTGAACCAAAAGGGAACTAAACTAAGTACGTTGGAACTACATGTTATGTTTTATAAAACCTTGTCCCAAATTCAGTGGCTCAACAATACCTACACTCTCCTTTACGTAAAATGCAAAGTTGTTAACAGTGGCTAGCTAGGGGGGTTATCACGACTATGGAAATGGATGAGGGATAGTGGTTGGCCAACTCTTCCTTAACCATTGGCTTCTTCTTCTACCTCATGGATTCAAACCCTAATGTAAAACCAATAATTGGTCACATAATCCTCTATATATAGCAGCTCTCTTCTACATTTTTCTTGTTGCTTGATTATCTTATAAGTCCATATAAGAGTGTGAGTTGTATTGGTGTGTGAGAAGTCTGAGACTTCAAGGATTGTCAATTGAAGCTCTGAGAGGTACCATTTCTTATTTTATGTTCTAAATTTCTAATTTGGTAGAATTTCTAAAATTTTCATGAAATTTCTATGATTTTGGTTGTTGATTGATATCAATATGTTTATGAAGTCTATATGCATGTATGGAACCTTTAAGACGGAATTTAAGCATGTTTAGTTGAGAGAAATTTGAAATTGGGTTTGAAAGTATGCAGAAACAAAGCATTTAATGGTTCTGCTTTTAGGTAAAATTTAATTACGCACAGCACGCAAGTATACGTGGTCAACAAGTAATATAATAGTAAGTAGAGTATCGTTCCCTCAGAGACTGTAATAAGAAGTTAAACCTCACAATTACGAATCTCCTATTAATCCTAAATTTATTAAACTAATCAATCTAAAATTTGTAACTAAAGTATTTAAAAATATCAAAATCACCAAACAATCACAAATGCTAAAAACTGAATTTTCAAACAAATAATGTAGAATTAAGCTTCCGACTTCACTTTAAGCATCACTCTGATTATTACACCTTTATTCCAGTTTAATTCACTATCCCAGTTTATTAATTAAGAACACACATGTAGAACAAGCCACCTGTATTAACTTCAATCCACAGTTACGATAGAATCAAGTTAAACACCTTAATCAACTAGCTCACTATATCTCTATGTGAATTATAATTAAAGAAAGTTTAAGTTCATGTTCTTTATCTGATTACATGCGATGTCAAGCATATCTTTACCCTAACATTCATCAAGATTCTATTCATTCACAAAATTCAAGAACACGTGCTATATTAACTATGTCTAGACTCGTATTTCATCTCTCGAATTCATACTAGACCACAAAGAATCGTTGATTAGGAAATTCATAAATTCAAGCTCAAATTAATATAGATAAACTGGATAATAGCTTATTAAACTAAAATCAAAGATTACATAATCGTCGTTCCACTTAAAGATCCGTCTTATGCCTTAAAAGTATTTAGTTCATCATAAATGAAATAATAACTGAATAAATTAAAGATATCATCCTTTCAATTACAAATATAAAACTAAAGAAGAAGAATAACGCAGAACACCCTTCACTTTAGCCTTAATCCGCAATTGATATGAAAGTTCTTCAAAATCTTCACTCCAATACTCGCTATGAAAATCTGTAAGTAATCTCTGAAAATTGTCTTATGTGATGATGATCTTGTTGTTTGTTGCTCGATATATATCCAACACATGAGTTCTGGTCGAAGTCTCGTGTTATTTAGAGTCCAAACGCATTCTAAGCACCAAAATCCCTGTTCTAGCAAAGTTTGAAACAAGCCAAGACTGTCAGGTTTCGGCACCCCCCGCCCCGGCGGGGGTATTGGCTTGGTAAACACCCGCCCCAGCGGGCCTCTCTCCTGTCAGTTGATGTTAAAGACCCCCCGTCCCAGCTGGGGTATAAGACCAAAACAAGCCCACCCCAGTGGGCCTAGCTCCTGTCCTGCAGACTTGATTTAACTCTAAATTTGCTAAAACTTCACTCCAATTGCTTCCTTTTTGATCACATACCACACCAACCCAACATACACATAAAGTAACAAATAACAAGTAAAAACAAACATGAAAATAAGGAATTAACACCGTTTAAGCTTGGATTAGGCATCGATTAGCGGGTATAAAACCCACTTATCAAAATCTCCCAAACTTAAAACGTGCTAGTCCTCAAGCACAAAACAACTAACATGCGATGCAATGAGATGCAATGTATCTAATTATATGTCAACGAATCCAACAGTATCACAAAATCATATTTATTCCTTCGGCCTCAGAAAAATCGAATAAACACTACAACACCTCATATCGAAAACCACTCAATAACTTCTTATCAATTCTCGAATCTTAGACCGTCATCACCGATATAATGTGTGTGTGTGTGTGATCAACATCTATATTAACTGATACTAATTCAAATTCAATACATAACCAATCTCTTATAAGGAATCATACAGAATAAACTCAAAAATTTGAAAAACAGACGAATTCCAACTAAAATCAAACGTTTGCCAAGATTAGGGATCCGAATAGGGTATTCATGCTTTCTATTTTTTCATTGACGGGGGCGCTTTGCCCTTATTTCCCGTCTTCTCTTTATTTTTATTTTTATTTTTTATTTTTTATTTTTTAGATGACTGTGCGATGCCTCATTCCATTAGGCTAACAGTGCTACCCCTTAGCGAGCTTTCAACCAACGACTCTCATACCATAAAAGACCTTAGGGCACTAGGTGTTATGACACCCCTACCGGCGTACTTGCTCAAGTAACAAAGGCCCCGAAGCAAGACTAGTCACGATATATATTATTTTTTTCTCTTGAAACTTATATACCCTAATCTTTCCCCCAAACTTAGGTTCTTGCCTCATTCGTCGTCTTCACTTCCTATTCTTGTCATTCTCTTATTTACACTGGCATTATCCTTTAGAAACTATTTATGTATCAATTTAAACTAATCGGTCGGCACGGAAGTTATTACATGCTACCCTTTTTATACCAGTTTCAAACATGCTCAAGATTCGATTCATAACTCAAAATTACATAACAGTTCTAATACTGGGTACTATATTTGTTTACTTAATCCCAATCTAATCATTAGCCACAATAAAAATGAACTATACTGACTGCTGGATATATGCAAAATAACACAATTCTAACCAAAGATTTATTTAATTTTTTTTATATATCAAACATAACTTAACAAAATGTAGAAATAACAAAACTATCCTAAACTACTATGCACCTAAGCTACTATACAATTACGTGACAATATGTAAAAATCCTAAACTAAACATGATATAACATATGTAAACCTAACTAATGACATTATGCATGCAACATGAAATGCAAAATAAAAACTAAACCCCCCATACTTAATAACTGCAATGTCCTCATTGTATGAATTACACAATAAAACATGTGGTCTTACCTCGCTACGAGTCGGCGCATCTCTCGGCGTGCTTCCTTATTGTACTCATCCACTTGGCATTGAAATACAAGAAACTGAGGGCTAGATATGGCGTCAGAATATGGTGCATCCTCTGTTCCTTTCTCTCATGTAACACCCCGAAATCCGGTCTATCTTCACACCCAAATTTCGTACGTCACGAGTACATCATTCCTCGAACATACATCATTATATACCGAAATATAATAATATACACTCTCAAATCCCAGGTTCTGGAAACCTTATAATCTCTTTCATTACAATTAATGATTAATACATTATTCATTTCATCTTACAAGAGTGACTTTTATCCGCCACCAAGGATACATATCAGTTCATTAAACTAGTCTATCGTTCATTTTCATCTTTCTACATTACAAGTCTTCACTTGATCTTCTCGCTCATTAACATTCTGAATGACACTTCATCTAGATACCGTCAGCTTGATCTTTACGGGATCCTTAAGTTCTTCTAACCTCATTTGCTAAAAATGTTTTTCATTTAAAAGCAAGTGTGAGCATTTAATTTCCAAACAAGTCATAACAGTTGAACAAACTACTTCAAGAGTTTAAATATTCCTTTAGAACTACGATAACCGAACAAAGGTTATGAAGCATCTTCAATAATATGAATAGTCTTGATTCCTATCATTTTAAAACATCAGTCACTTTCATTTTTAAATACTTTCATTTCTCTACCTTTTCATACACATCCTGTCTGGCTAGAATCATTAGCACAGACTTAACAATAACGGTTCATGTATAAACAGAACATACATGTATTGAACAGCTTAATCACGGAACAGTTCATATCATAGAAACACCAAAGTGTTCAAATTGTGGCTCAAGGCATTATACATGCTACCACATTGTACAAATATCACACATTCGTACATAGATAGAACTTCTCAAGTTCAACATCTGAGAAGTTTAAGAAACTAGCATTCATTTACAATATAAATGAAGTTAGGAAACTTTCCTTACGTACAGCTATAACTTACGCTGAACTGCTCATTCCAATTCCTATATAACACATAAGGAGAAAACATAAACACCAATTAGTCATATATTGAACTTACGCATTGGTTTACTTAGCTCTACTTCTTACAGTTCGCATTCTTGCAATATAAGTTTACGCGACTAACTTCCTTTACCAGTTTACGGCTTCATGACATACAGAGATGTCTTACTCAAAACGTCCATCATCTTGGATGATTTATATTCTTATCTTCTTCTTATAACTTCTCTAGGACTCAGCACACATCGCTTCTCTGCTAGTAGTCCATATGGTACTCTTAGTGGTTTCCCACAAATAACCAACAAACAAGTTCCTATCTCATCTACACTGCCATCACAGTGAGTTAAATCGGTTGCTAGTTTTGTATATATATTCGCTCTCTGAAAGAATTGTTTAGCCCAGCTCCCATATATCAACCATCAAAGGTTACAATTGTACCACAACCTAAACTTATCTTAACTTATCCAAACCATTAAACTTAATGTTTGTTAAATCAATTTCTTATTCTTTACGGCTTTCTAACAACTAAATGCCATACCTCAGGATTCATTCCCTATCCAACTCACATTCGGCTTTCATTAATATTATTACCGTTCACTACGGCTTTCTTGATAATTCATATCTTATTTAATACTTTCGTTATCCCTTACATGAACTTCATGTTCATTACTCGTTCTTAGTGTTGAAACCATACCGATCGTTGTATGTTAAGACCGATCGTCCATCGCAACAATCATTGCGTTCACAGCGTATATACGCTTCACACTTATATTTCATTATCATGACATAACATCGAAATGTTATTCATTACCCTCATCACTCAACGTCTAACGAATCACAATCATAGCAATCCCTCACGTTCGTTCATCACGACTACGGTCCCCGGATATCGATTCCATAAACCATACCTAAAATCTTTGTCGTTTAATCTTGTTTAATATTTTCGTTCAACCTTTACTACAAGTTTAATTCACTTGATTAAGTGTTACATGAATTGGACGTTATGTTCTTTATCGTCCCTTACGTTTCCCCCAAGAGTTGAGCAGTTAAAAGCTCATCTTTGGCTTTTTCCCTACATTGGCGCTGCGGCGCCACTCTCATCCTTTCCTCTCATGCCACGACGCGAGTTAGCAGTACCTGGCTCCCTGGTCTAGCGCTGCAGCGCAACATTACAAGGCATGGCTGGCGCCATTGCGCCAACTAACAGTGCCTTCTACCCTGAGCTTACGTTGCGACGCCGCCCTTCAAGGCATGATTGGCGCTGCCGCGCCAAGCCCTAAACTCAGAAAAATTTTCTAAGTGTTTTACAAGCTTGAATCGCTTTCTTTGAAATTTCGTAACTTATTCGTTATAACTCGGAACGAGATCGTTCCAAAGCCATTCTCTTCCTTATCCTATGTACTTTAATGCCCCTCAGAAAAAACTTCATTTTGAATCCGTTAACATGCCATTTGATTGGTGTAATCTTCACCCTTCATTCGTTTTACATTTTTAACGTTCTTCGTTCACTCGTCCGCAATTCGGTCATCCGAACTCAGAACTTGTTCGTTCTTGAGTCCACGACTCACGATTTTTACATTCTTATGAAACCCTATACGATCGGGTTCATTTACTAACTTTCCAATTCTCATTCGTCTTTTATGAAATTTTCGCCATTACTTCGTTATAGCTAAGTTTTAATCTGTTCTTCATGAACGTTTCTACCGTTCCTAACTAAGCAATAAGAAACTAACTTATAAGCTCTGGTTTTAAACTTGTCCATCAACAACAATCATACTACGATGGTTTTAAATTTTTCCATCAACAACGTTCTTTGTGTTCTTCGTGTGTTCTTCGTTCGTTCTACATTTTAATCGATATTTTGGATTACGATTTCACTTTTTATTGGAATTTGATGTTATAGAACAACAATCCTTACTTATTCCACCTACTTATTCATATAATCCACTCGGATTGTTCTAATTCATTACGAATCTTATACTTCCTTAAGAAATTTATAAACTAAACTTCAAATTCTTATTTCTTCTTTTCTGAATGATATCAACCATATGAAATCATTCCTAAAATTATTTACTTCTTATTCTCATTAAGTTATATTTTTAAACATAGATACTTAAAGAAAATTTAAAAGAAAATAGGTTCCGGATTATCGTTCTTCTTTAATCTTCTCAAGTCGGACAAAGTTTGTACACGGGCTAGCCTTTCCTCTTCCTTCTCCTCCAATCCGACCTCTCTCTCTCTCTCTCTCTCAAGTTGGAGGATTTTCAAAATCCTATAACAATGAGCTCAAGCTTCTTATTTATAGATTTTCAAAACTAGAGGTATTTTAGTCATTTCGCCCCCCTTAACCTCCTTACTATTCCACCTCCATACTATTCCCACCTCCTCAATACACCTCCTTACTATTCACAAGACTTCCCTTGGAAGTTTCGTGGTTCTGTCTTTCAGGTTTCGTCCGACAGTTCGAAAACTACGATTCTCGGAATCCAAATATTTTTGGATATTTCGTCTTTCCTTTACCGACTAATTTTTGCGTATTCTTCGAATCTTCAAAAAACTAAAATACACTTTTCGACGTTAAGCGTTTTCCTTCACGTTTTACCCTAACGTAGTTAAACGAGTGAAAAGTACATAGCAGTACTTTTCGTCATTTTTATTTTGTCAGATTTCTACACGTTTTTCGAGAAAAACTTTTATCGGCTTACTTAACTTTTCACGACATATTATCATCAAATCTTTCGACGAAATGTCATTTCGACATACCGAACAATCGAAAAGGCTTAGGTTATTCAAACCCTAACTTTTAGGATTTTGTCGGGTGAATAGTGCCTATTTCGTCTTTTTTTCCGAAAATATTTTGTTCCCGGAAAAGTTTTATTTTCGTCTTGAAAATCCTTACTCGTTCAATCTAGCTCGTAGCGAGAATCCTCCTGACTTATAATCATCCTAGGTTATAGAACGATTAATAAACACATATCACATAATAATATTAATAAAAATTCCTTTTATTAATAATTAATTCTTTAAACTTAAATTCTAAACAATCCGGATTCTCTGGGTTGTTACACATCCCCCCTTATAAAAATTTCATCCTCGGAATTTCTTAAAACCACACCCTTACCCGGGTCCTCACATTCTCCCCTTCATCATAGAAATTTCGTCCTCAAAATTTTAGCCTACCCTTCTTCTCGACTTCCCTTCAGCGGAGTTCTTATCTTTCCCTCATTCTTAACCCCCATAACCTATCAAGAATTATGAAGTAGAAGGAATAACGAGGAATATAAAATTTCCTTTTAAAATGTTTCATACTTTTGCTGAGGGGTCAAATCGACCATGAACTCTTACTAGGTTAAACATCATTTCGTCGTAAGCCCTTCTTTAACGGTCAGTTTACAATCACCAAGAAAGTAAACTACCTCTTCCATGTTCTCCTCAGACTTAATCATTAGATTCCGCACCAAAAGAATTTTGTTTGGCACAAGTTCTCAAAAAAAGCTCGATTTTCTTATAACATGACATACCATTTGTCTAGCCGAATCAAGTAGCTTATACCATACCAATAAATTAGATATCAACGTGAAACATTTGTCTAGTCAACTCAATTGACATTAACTACTTCTTTAAATTCTTTTCGCAATACATCGAAACGTTTTATGACGTCATGATACCGTACTTTTCACAGTACGTTGAGGACTTCGTCAGTATGTGACTTTATCATTATACATCATACCATAGCGGGTTGTTGATCCTAAGATCACATCCAACACCAAGTTCAATTGCATTAACAACTCTATCTTTTTACTATCCTTGCATCAAATGCACTGATGATATAAAATTGATTTTGATATTTCAAATCAATTTCTGTCTAGCCGAAGCAATTAGCATGGACATACCAAGAATAGCTCTTTTAAAATACGTTGGTTCCAAAAGTTGAACAAATCCTTTCCTTTTCAAAATGTACATATCAGCACGAGTTCAATAAACTTTGAAATCTAGCATAGCTAGATGACTTGGAATATCCTATTTCTCCATATTCCATCATTGTCTTACTGCGACAATACTTAATCTTCTCTAGCACCTTCCATACTAGGCCTACTGAAAATAACATGTTTTCAGTCTAAACATCCATATACCTTAGTACAGTCCATCAACTTACCACACATTATGAGTTCAGGAACTTTCCACAATAATATGAGTTTAAGAACTATCTAGTCAGACCATAGGCGTCCATTCGCTGAGACGTTCAAAAACATACCACATTATTATGAGTCATGAACTTGCCCTAAGTATGAGTTTTAAGAACTCGCACCTACCTTATCATTCTCTACCTATCAAGTATATATATGAGAAAAGATTCACCTTCTCGTCATATACATCTTGATAGCGTGACATACTATTCCAATGATTATCACTACCAGAAGCTAAGTGATTGTAGAACCAAACATAATTCCCAGCCCATACAGAGAATTGGTCAACTCAGCTACTAATCAATATAGGAAGCTAAGCGGCTGTTACACCAAGGACAATTCTCCGCCCATACAAAGAATTGTTTAACTTAACATCTATATCAAATAAGAAGCTACGTGGTTCTAAAACCACGTACAAATTCCCGGCCCATACAAGGAATCATACTACTCAGCTGCTGATATGAGTCCTCAATTGAAATCCTAAAACTTCTTACTTTCTCTCTACTTAATACGAATTTTCTTTAATTCGTATACTAACCTTTACAACTCAATTTGAGTTCTTCTTCCCGTACTACATCGCAGTGCCCTTCACTTATAGCATTAGCTATAAATCATCCACCGTTTAATATCTCATCTGTTACTATGATTCACTATGATCACGTGGTGATCTTCTTATCCTTCTCTCTACGATTATAGTCTTAGGTACTCCTACCTAAGGTTTATAACCTATTAGCTCTGATACCAACTTGTAACACCCCAAAATCGGGTCTATCTTCACACCCGAATTTCGTACGTCGTGAGTATATCATTCCTCCAACATACATCATTATATATCGAAATATAACAATATACACTCTCAAATCCCAGGTTCTGGAAACCTTCTCTTTCATTACAAATAATGATTAATACATTATTCATTTCATCTTACAAGAGTGACTTTTATCCGCCACCAAGGATACATAACAGTTCATTAAACTATTCTATCGTTCATTTTCATCTTTCTACATTACAAGTCTTCACTTGATCTTCTCGCTCATTCACATTCTGAATGACACTTCATCCGGATACAGTCAGCTTGATCTTTACGGGATCCTTAAGTTCTTCTAACCTCGTTCGCTGAAAATATTTTTCATTTAAAAGCAAGTGTAAGCATTCACTTGTCCAGCAAGTCATAACAGTTGAACAAACAACTTCAAGAGTTTAAGTATTCCTTTAGAACTTCGATAACCGAACAAAGTTTATGAAGCAGCTTCAATAATGGGAATAGTCTCCATTCCTATCATTTTAAAACATCAGTCACTTTCATTTTTAAATACTTTCATTTCTCTACCTTTTTCAAACACATCCTGTCTGGCTAGAATCATTAGTACAGACTTAACAATAATTGTTCATGTATAAACAGAACATACTTGTATTGAACAGCTCAATTACAGAATAGTTCATATCATAGAAATACCGAAATGTTCAAATTGTGGCTCAAGGCCTCGTACATGCTTCACACTTATCTTTCATTATCATGACATAACATCGAAATGTTATTCATTACCCTCATCACTCAATGTCTAAGGAATCACAAATATATCAATCCCTCATGTTCGTTCATCGTGACTACGGACCCCGGATATCGGTTCCATAACCCGTACCTAAAATCTTTGCCTTTTAATCTTGTTTAATATTTTCGTTCAACCTTTACTACAGGTTTAATTCACTTGATTAAGTGTTACATTAATTGGACATTACGTTCTTTGTCGTCCCTTACGTTTTCCCCAAGAGCTGAGCAGTTAAAAGCTCATCTCTGACTTTTTCCCTACATTAGCGCTGCGGCGCCACTCTCTTCCTTTCCTCTCGCGTCGCGGCGCGAGTTAGCAGTACCTGGCTCACCGGTCTAGCGTTGCAGTGCCAAATTATAAGGCATGGCTGGCGCCACGGCGCCATCTAACAGTACCTTCTCCCTCGAGCTTACGCTGCGGCATCGCCCTTCAAGGCATGACTGGAGCTGCAGCGCCAAGCCCTAAACTCAGTAAATTTTTCTAAGTGTTTTACAAGCTTGAATTGCTTACTTTGAAATTTCGTAACTTATTCGTTATAACTCGGAACAAGATCGTTCCAAAGCCATTCTCTTATTTATCCTATGTACTTTAATACCCCTCAAACAAAACTTCATTCTAAATTCGTTAACATGCCATTTTATTGGCTTAATCTTCACCCTTCGTTCGTTTTACGTTTTTAACGTTCTTCGTTCATTCGTCCGCAATTCGGTCATCTGAACTCGGAACTTGTTTGTTCTTGAGTCCACGACTCACGTTTTCTACATTTTCTTACATTCTTATGAAACCCTATATAATCGGGTTCATTTACTAACATTCTAATTCTCGTTCATCTTTTACCGAATTTTCGCCATAACTTCGTTATAGCTAAATTTTAATTCATTCTTCATGAACGTTTTTACCGTTCCTAACCAAGCAATAAGCAACTAACTTATACGCGATGGTTTTAAACTTGTCCATCAACAACAATCATACTAAGATGGTTTTAAATTTGTCCATCAACAATGTTCTTCGTGTTCTTCGCGTGTTCTTCGTGTTCTTCGTTCGTTCTTCATTTTAATCGATATTTTGGATTACGATTTCACTTTGTATTGGAATTTGATGTTATATAACATCATTCCTTATTTATTCCACCTACTTATTCATATAATCCACTCGGATCGTTCTAATTCATTACGAATCTTATACTTCCTTAAGAAATTTACAAACTAAACTTCAAATTATTATTTCTTCTTTTCTGAATGATTTCAAGCATATAAAATCATTACTAACATTGTTTACTTCTTATTCTCATTAAGTTATGTTTTTAAACATAGATACTTAAATAACATTTAAAAGAGAATAGGTTCCGGATTACTGTTCTTCCTTAATCTTCTCAAGTAGGACAAAGTTTGTACAAGGGCTAGCCTTTCCTCTTCATTCTCCTCCAACTCGACCTCTCTCTCTCTCTCTCTCAAGTTGGAGGATTTTCAAAATCCCGTAAAAATGAGTTCAAGCTTTCTATTTATAGATTTTCAAAGCTAGGGGTATTTTAGTCATTTTGCCCCCTTAACCTCCTTATTATTCCACCTCCATACTATTCCCACCTCCTCAATACACCTCCTTACTATTCACGAGACTTCCCTTGGAAGTTTCGTGGTTCCGTCTTTCGGGTTTCGTCAGACAATTCGAAAACTGTGATTCCCGGAATCCAAATATTTTTGGATATTTCGTCTTTTCTTTACCGACTAATTTTTACGTATTCTTCGAATCTTCAAAAAACTGAAAAACACTTTTCGACGTTAAGCGTTTTCCTTCATATTTTACCCTAACGTAGTTAAACGAGTGAAAAGTACATCGCAGTACTTTTCTTCGTTTTTATTTCGTCCGATTTCTGTACGTTTTTTGAGAAAAACTTTTATCGGCTTACTTACCTTTTCACGACATATTATCGTCAAATCTTTTGACGAAATGTCATTTCGACATACCAAACTCTCAGAAAGGTTTAGATTATTCAAACCCTAACCCTTAGGGCTTTGTCGGGTGAATAATGTCTATTTCATCTTTTTGCCCGAAAAATATTTTATTCTCGGAAAATTTTTATTTTCGTCTTGAAAATTCTTACTCGTTCAATCTAGCTCGTAGCCAGAATCCTCCTGACTTATAATCATCCTAGATTCTAGAACGATTAATAAACACATAGCACAGAATAATATTAATAAAAATTCGTTTTATTAATAATTAATTCTTTAAACTTAAATTCTGAACAATCCGGATTCTCCGGGTTGTTACATCTCCCATTGTCGCATCCTCTTGAAATTCGGCATCATTTGAGGTGTCTTCAGAATCAGCTCCGTCCTCTGAAGCTGAGGGAAATATAAAGCCTACTCCTTTTGGTTGTGACTCACCCCCGGTCCACACTGTATACCGCGCAATCATTCTGGAATCTAGTAACTGAAGCAACATCTAAGCGAATTCATCATCGGACAATCTAAGACCCACTTGGCGACACAACCCACAAATGAGTGATGGGTGTGGCAAGCCGCCCGAGAAATTTCCTCGTAAGCATCGTCGAATTGAAAAATTGATTGTAGCGCCGATGTCGATGATGAAAGCTTGCACAATTGTATATAAAAGTAGTGCCTTTTCTTTGGTCACGTCCGATGTGTGTGTGGACGGACACAGCTTGGCACACAAGAATGCGTACCATATCTTCCCATACCTACTGAGATCCTTGCTATGAAAAACAGTGCCTCCTTTCCGACCCTTGATCCATGTTATACCCGGCTTAGTCATGTCCTTTAGAATAGCCTCAAAGTCCGGATTATTGTCGCGTAAGTGAATGTACTGAAAATATCTCGCCACTCGTAACTGATAATAAGTGTTGATTGCATCGACACTGAACGAAACCAATCTACCACTCACAAAAGCGTTGAAAGGGCCTTTGTCCTCGGTGTTAGCATAAAACTCTTTGACCATGCTGACAACTGCGGGCTTGGGTTCCTCAGTGAACTTGTTCCACCCTTTCTGATATATTTGCTGCATCATTTCCCCATCCACATGATCCGGTGCCAACCCCCATTCCGGTGTAAGTGCTTTAGTCACCATGTAGTCGTAACGGTCGGCGGCGGTGGCACTTTTAAATTTACGGCGATCAAAGGTCCGTGTCGGTTGTTCGGGCCTTGAACTTTCTCCCCTTTATATTTTTGATGTGGGTTGAGACGCCATTGAATTGATGAAGCCTTAACACAACTATTTCCCCCCAAACATGACTCACACATTCTGTCGAACACTTGGTGTGCACACTAATGTATCCCCCCCAAACTTGATAATTTTGCTTCTACTATGGTGCTAGGAAGGGAGGAATTATAGAAAAACGTGCTCACTCTCAATTGTTGTATAGCTTCATTCCAAAAAGACCTTAATTCGTAGCTGTATGAGTTGGTTGAATGTAAGTGGTGAAATTGGGTTATGGGTGAATGAATTTATAGGAATGGTACGAGGGAGAGGTTTATGGGTTGGAGTAATGATTTGAAGTAGGTAATTGTGTTAATGAAGTGGGGAGATGGAGTGTGGGCTGTCAAAATCGTGGGTAGATAGTGGGGGTTATGTATGGGAATGGGTAGTTTAATTGAGGGAGAAGTGGAAGTATTGTAAACATATGTAACTGCCTAACTCGACTGATTTATATTCAGGACCCCCACCCCGGCGGGGGGTATAAGGCCTACGACGCCCGCCCCGGTGGGCATGTGCCCTGTAAGTTAAAATTGAGAGACCCCCACCCCGGTGGGGGGTATAGTGCATTAGGGGCCCGCCCCGGTGGGGGTGGGTTCTGTTAACTGAGTCCTTTTTTTTGTTTCTTCCCTTCAACTCCAAACCATGATCAATTTAGAATCCTGCGATACCATGAAACCTAAATATGAGTAGATTATCAACATGATGGGGAGAATATCATAAATATGCAACTTAACTAATTAGTATAAGAACTTATTCTATATTACTAATTATGCTAACTATAATTTGACGGTTATGAATAAAAATATGAAAAATAAAAGTACGATTGGGTTACCTCCCAATTAGCGCTTGATTTTAAGTCGTTCAGCCTGACTACTCCCTGTTTATGGTGCGTCGACTAGTGTGATTATGATGACATCCATGTTTGAATCGCCACCCCAATAATGCTTTAGCCTTTGACCATTGACATTGAAAGCCTCCAATGGTTTTCTACTGTAGAGTTCAACGGCGCCATGTGAGAAAACTCTTTTGATGGTGAATGGTCCTGACCATCTTGACTTAAGCTTCCCTAGGAACAACCTCAACCGTGAGTTGAACAATAGGACTGATTCCCCCGGCTCGAACTTTCTTTGTATGATTTTCTGGTCGTGCCATTTCTTTACCTTTTCTTTGTATAACTTCGAGTTCTCATAAGCTTGAAGTCAGAATTCATCGAGCTCATTTAACCGAAGTAGTCTCTTTTCACCCACAACTGCTTGATCGAAGTTCAATTTCTAAATAGCCCAGTAGGCCTTGTGTTGCAACTCCACAGGCAAGTGGCATGCTTTTCTATAGACCAATTGATATGGTGACATACCAATGGGTGTTTTGTACGTAGTCCGGTAAGCCCATAGTGCATCGTCCAACCTGAGCGACCAATCCTTTCGATTCGGGTTCACTACCTTCTCCAAAATTCTCTTCACCTCCCTGTTCGAAACCTCAGCTTGCCCACTTATTTGGGGATGATAAGTTGTAGCTACCTTATAGTTAACCCCATACTTTGCCAAGAGAGCAGTAAACGATCTGTTGCAGAAGTGACTACCCTCATCACTTATAATAGCTCTTAGCGTGCCAAATCTCGTAAAAATATTCTTCTGCAAGAATTTGAGAACCACTTTAGCATCGTTAGTAGGGAGTGTTACGGCTTCAACCCACTTTGATACATAGTCCACCACAAGAAAAATGTACTGATTGGTAAATGAGGAAGGGAATGGCCCCATGAAATCTATGCCCCATACATCAAAAATCTCTTCTAAAATTGTTTGTAGTGGCATCTCATTCCTTTTCGATATGTTGCCCACCCTTTGACATCTATCACAACTTTTAACAAATTCGTGGGCGACTTTAAATAACGTAGGTTAATAAAACCCGGCTTGAAGCACTTTTGCCGATGTCCTCTCACTGCCATAATGTCCCCGATACGCAGATGAGTGGCATTCATGCAGTATGTTCTTCACTTCACTGTGGAGCACACACCTTCTAATCATTTTATCGGTGCACTGTTTGAATAAGTATGGCTCATCCCACATATAGCACTTGACGTCATAAAGAAACTTCTTTTTTATATTATCGTGTAAGATCAGGGGGAAGAATGTTGCTCACTAGATAATTCGCGAAGTTCGCGTACCATGGAAATTCTATATTTATCCAAAACAGTTGCTCATCTGGGAATGACTCATTGATTACACACTTGTCCTCTTCCTTTTTACACTAATTTTCTAGCCTAGACAAATGATCGGCGACTTGGTTCTTCGTCCCCTTTCTATCCTTTATTTCTAAATCAAATTGTTGTAAAAGGAGAATCCATCTGATAAGGCGTGGCTTAGCATCTTTTTTCAAAATTAAGTACCGAATAACCAAGTGATCTGTATAAACTACTACCTTTGTCCTGATCAAGTATGCCTGGAATTTATCGAACACATATACCACTGCAAGCAATTCCTTTTCCGTAGTTGTGTAGTTCAATTGAGTCCACGTGAGTGTCTTACTTGCATAATATATGGCATGAAATACCTTCTCTTGGCGTTGACCCAAAATAACCCCAATCGCATAGTTGCTCGCATCACACATTAATTTGAAGGGCATATTCCAATCCGGTGTGACGATTGTTGGAGCCGTGGTCAACTTCTTCTTCAATAGCTCGAATGCCACTATACACTCCTCATCAAACTTAAAAATCGAATCCTTCTCTAAAAAACTGCACAAAGATTTTTGCAATTTTAGAGAAGCCCTTTATGAATCTCCTATAGAACCCAGCATGTCCCAGAAAACTTCGAATTCGCTTAACTGAACTTGGTGGAGGAAGCTTTTTAATTGTTTCCAGCTTCGCTTTATCAACTTCTAATCCTTGAGCCGAGACCTTGTGCCCTAAAATTATTCCTTCTTCAACCATAAAGTGGCACTTTTCCCAGTTAAGGACCAAATTCGTGTATGTGCATCTTTGTAGGACCATTACCAAATTCTCCAGGAAAGCATCAAAATCATCCCCATACACAGAGAAGTCGTCCATGAAGACTTCCATATTTTTCTCTACCATGTCCAAGAAGATGGCCATCATACACCTTTGGAAGGTCGTGGGTGCATTACACAAGCCGAATGACATTCTCCTGAATGCGAATGTGTCGTATGGGCACGTGGACGTAGTTTTCTCTTGATCTTCAGGACCGATAACGATCTGATTGTAACCTAAATATCCATCCAATAAGCAGTAGTACTCATGTCCCGCTAATCTGTCCAACATCTGATCGATAAAGGGCAAAGGAAAGTGATCTTTACGGGTCGCCTTATTCAACTTCACGTAGTCCATGCAAACCCTCCAACTAGTCACTGTCCTTATCGGAATTAGCTCATTGTCATCATTTTGAACCACGATCATTCCTCCCTCTTTTGGCACACATTGCACCGGACTGACCCACTTACTTTCTGAAATCGGGTAGATGATACCCGCATCCAACCATTTCAGGATTTCTTTCTTCACTACTTCTTTCATGATTGGGTTGAGTCGTCTTTGTTGCTCCACTGCCAGTCTTACGTCCTCTTCCATCAAAATTTTGTTCATGTAAAAGGATAGGTTGATTCCCTTGATATCCGCTATTGTCCATGCTATAGCTGATTTGTGGTCCCTAAGCACTCTCAACAACTTTTCTTCCTACAATTTGTTAAGTGCAACAGAAATAATAATATGTAAATAATTTGAATTGTCTAAATAAGCATACCTGAGATGTTTAGGGAGTGGTTTAAGTTCAAGAGTCAGTGGCTCCTCCAAAGACGGTTTCATCCTTGTTGTGGCTTTTTCCTCCGTGTGCAATGGTTCAAAGGGTGCTCTAAATCTGCTAACTCGTGGCAGGGAATCTAGCATCTACAAGTAGTTTACAAATTCAGGATCATTTGATTCTTCATCTCCCAATAATAACGTTTTCAATGGATCATTAACCAAACTCTTGCTCATGTCTTCACTGATTATCTTGATCTTGGACCCTCATTGTTAGTTCTCCTTTTTGTACGTCGATGAGTGTCTGACCCATAGCCAAACACGGTCTCCCTAGGATAATTGGGATGTTCTTATCTTCCTCAAAATCCAAAATTATGAAATCCATGGGGAATATAAACTTGTCTACCTTTACCAGTATGTCCTCCATAATTCCTCTCGGGTACGTGACTGACCTATCCGCCAACTGTAATGAAATGTTCGTCGACTTTGGAGCTGGTAAGCCCAATTCTATATAAACTGATAGCGGCATAAGGTCCACACTTGTCCCCAAATCACACAAACATTTGTTGAATGCCATATTCCCAATCATGCACAGAATGGTGAAACTCCCCAGATCTTTCAACTTTGGTGGCAACTTTCGTTGTAAAATCGCGCTACACTCCTCTATTAATGCCACTGTCTTGAAATCTTCCAACTTCTTTTTCCTGGACAAAATCCCTTTCATGAATTTTGCATAACTTGGCATCTGCCCTAGGGCTTTTTCTGACGGGATGTTAATCTGAAGTCTCTTAAAAACTTCCAAAAATTTTGCAAACTGCTTATCTAATTTCTATTTTTGAACTATTTGTTGAAAATGTGGGGGAGGATAAACAATCGGTTCATTAACTGGTATGTTCTTTTCCACTTGTTTTTCTTCCACTGGTCTGTCCTCAACCACTTTATTCTCACTATCTATCTCAACTTCTTTTACAACTGAATTTTCTATTTTTTGACCCTCAAGCTGTTTTCCACTTCGTAACATAATTGCATAACATTGCTCATGACTACCTTTCGGATTTTTCTCTGTATCACATGGTAATGTTCCTTGAGGCCTGTTATTCAATGCCAACGCTTTATGTCCCATCTGATTTTCTAAATTCTTGATGGCTATTGCTTGGTTTTTTATGGCTACCTCGTTACTTGTTATATACTTCGATAGCAACTCCTCTAAATCTGATTTTCTCTCTTGACGTTGAACTGGGTGTTGATTCTGAAATCCTGGGGGATACGATGGTCATGGAGCTTGTTGATTCTGATTATTATTCCACGATAAATTCCGATGATTCCTATTCCCCTGATTATATGCATTCTGGTACGTATTCTATAGAATTCTGTTGTAGCTACTCAAAATTTGTACTTATTCTGGGTTGATTGTGCATTGATCTATAGGATGTTCACCCGTGTACAATTCTCAAATAACTACAACTTGTTGTGTCTGTACCCCTGACCAAACGTCAAACTTCTTAGAGAGTGCTGAAATCTACGATGTTATTGTTGTCACTCCATTTACCTCTAACACTTCCGCTACCGTTGGTTGTGTCATTCTTGTCGTGGGCCACTGATAGTTGTTCGCTGCCATTATCTCTATCAACTGATACACATCCTCATAATTCTTTGCCATAAAAGCTCCCCCCAACGCTGCATCAATACTAGTCTTGAGATTCCCATGTAGTCCGTTGTAAAATGTGTTAATCTGCAACCACTTAGGCAATCCATGATGTGAACATTTTTTGAGCAATTTTTTGTATCTCTCATATGCCTCGTACAATGACTCCCCATGTTGCTATTCAAACATAGTTATTTCATTCCTCATTTTTGCAGTTTTCGCTGGTGGAAAAAATTTTACAAGAAATTTCTGAGCAAGGTCTTCCCATGTAGTTATCGATCCTGTCGGTAGAGAATGTAACCAACTCTTCGCCTTATCCTGTAAGGTGAATGGGAACAAGCGAAGCCTTAACGCGTCATCCGACACCCCATTATACCTGAAAGTGTCACAAATCTCCAAAAAGCTAACTAAATATTTGTTAGGATCATCATTTATAACTCCCCCAAACTGAACCGAGTTTTGGATCATCTGGATAGTCCTAGGCTTAATATCGAATGTATTCACAGCTATAGCAGGCCTGGTGATACTCGATTGCAGCTCAGTCACCTTGGGTGTGGCAAAGTCCCTCAACGCTTTCTGGTCTTCGGCAGCCATTGCTTCTTCTTTTTCAGAATTTTTGAAGTCGTCCCTTGTTTCCTTAATCCACTTACTTAGCCTTTGAAAGCGTCTTTCAATGTCGTCCTCAAAAGGAAGCAAGTCTGGATTTTTGGATCAAGTTTGCATAAACCAACTTCAAAATCCTAAAATAAGCAGAACAAAACAAAAATAAAAATGATTAAGTAAAACTGGACTAATTAAACTGATATTGAAAAATATTAAAATCTATACTAAGATTCCCCGGCAACGGCGCCAAAAACTTGTTGTGTAAAATCTAATTACGCACAGCACGCAAGTATACATGGTCAACAATTAATATAATAGTAAGTAGAGTATCGTTCCCTCAGATACTGTACTAAGAAATTAAACCTCACAATTATCAATCTCCTATTAATCACAATTTTAATAACTAATCAATCTCAAGTTTGTAATTAAAGTATTTAAAAATATCAAAATCAACAAACAATCACAAATGCTAAAAACAGAATTTTCAAATAAATAATGGAGAATTAGGCTTCCGACTTCACTTTAAGCATCACTCTGATAATTACACCTTTATTCCAGTTTAACTCACTATCCCAGTTTATTAATCAAGAACACGCATGTAGAACTAGCCACATGTCGATGTACTAATACTGTATTAACTTCAATCCATAATTAAGATAGAATCAAGTTAAACACCTTAATCAACTAACTCACTATATCTCAATATGAATTATAATTAAAGAACATTTAAGTTCAAGTTCTTTATCCGATTACATGCGATGTTAAGCATATCTCTACCCTAACATTCATCAAGATTCTGTTCATTCACAAAATTCAAGAACACATGCTATATTAACTATGTCTAGATGTATATCAAAATTCAAGATCAACAAATAGATGTATATCAAAGTTGTACCATGGGTATAATAGTTGTACCATCTATTTGTTGATCTCCTTTCGCTGAGGTAGCAAAGCCTTCATAGCGTCGTCTGTCTCCTGCGCCTTTTTGGCCAAGATCATCATCCTCTCGTCTTGACAGTCATCTTGGGGACATGTGTCGGGACAGAGTGTCCTCGAAATGATCCTTGGTTCTTGCTTCCTTGCTGGTTGTGCAGAACAACCTTCTTCGAGCACCGCCCACACTTTTTGTCGTTGGGGCCACAAAATTGGCATGAAACCGTTCAAAAATCAATGGCCCCAACTTATCTTTGGCTGAACCCCTTGGTTGACGAAGAGGGGGGTGAAAGTAGTATGCATACAAGCCAATAATGTTTGATGATAAAACATATACTTTGTAGCAATCTTATTCATTTATTAATAAAAGGTATTAATTTATTAAAAGCTTTTAATTATCTACATAATGCTGTTTTATAATATGTGATAAACCCATAGTTTTAAGCAATACTTTTAGAATAATGATGATGATCATTCTAATGAGATCTAAATTCTTAGAAAGCTTAAAACTAAAATAGTTCCTAATCATTGGATTACTAAATTGGGGATTAGTGAATCCGAATAGATTGGTACATACGTTGCTTGCTCATTGGATGAGAATGATTGATCTCATGATCATTTGTGTGGAGACACTAAAGTAAGTATGTAGGTGCTTATTACAGAATAAGTTCACTGAACGTGGCTCGCTAAGGAATACCTAATGGAGTTTTACTTACCTGTCAATAGAAATTCCTATAGTGATAGTAGTACAAGTGATCCTTGGACTTGAGATCGTCATAGAATCTTGTGTATGATAAGTTATACTTTGACTTATTCCTTAAGACCCTTAGGGTATATCAAAGGGTATGCTTGGGTATAATAAGTTATACATGGAGATAATGTATGATCAATAAAGAATCTACCACTTCTAGTAAAAGAAGAGAAATGTCATATGTGATTCGATAAATGACAAACCAGTAGTCCTTGGTCAAGGCAGAATGAAATTAGAAAGGAGTTTCTAATTTGTATTATTTGGAGTTGTGCATTTAAGAGTCAAAATACATATAATTAAATAAAATAAGACTTGACAATAATTCCATGTCCTATATTTAATTGGGACATTGTATGGTGGAATGATTGAATTGTACGGTAACTATTTACTCTAAGGTTCTTTTATGATTAATGTTGAAATCTATATTATCTGAAAAGTCGTTGATCGCTAGGGAGGTTTATCCCTATTGTAGAATAAATATTATTTATTTAAATAAATTAATGGTTTAATTTATTTATTTAAATAAGATTAGAATTGTTCTAATTGATTTATTCACAACCGGTTTAATATGGAGAACCTAAAAGGTCATACCATAAAAGGAAGAATAATTATTTAAGAAGTTAATGGCATAATCGTAATAATATGTTAAATATATTTAATTTAATCTATGGTGATAGAATAAATTAAATAGCTTAATATTTATTATTTAATATTTTAGAAATATTAAATATAAATTAATAAGAGGAGTCTTATTAATATTATTACAATTATTATTATTTTAATTTCTAAAAGAGTTTAGGAATTAATTTAATATATGTACTCTCATTTATTTCTAATAGGATTATGAGGGAAAATTAGTTAAAGGAGTTTAATTAATTATCTCTAATAAGATTAGGGAGCCCATTTAATTAAAAGAGTTTAATTAAATAAATAATACCTTATTTTTAATAGGGTTACTTGATATCTTTATAAGAGGAGTCTTATATCAGATATCAAACATACGTTATTCCAATTGTTGGAGAGTACGCTCCTTTTCTATAGAGATAGAAAAAACTAGGGTTTTGCCAAACACCCATCTTCTTGGATCTTTCTTCTTCCTTGGTGGATCACCTCTAGAGGCCAAACACTTGGGTGACTAACGTTGATCAAAGGAAGGAACCAAACCCGGTGGATTCAAATTGGATGCGAAAAGGATTGGAGGTGAACTTGTACATGAGGAAGCTCGGATCTTCAAGGGTATGATTCTTGTTCTTTCTTTTTCGTTTAATTAATAATTGCACATAAAGGGTGATCCGGATATATGGTTTGTAAAATTTTAAACTCTGATGTTTTCACGTTTCCGTTATTTTGTGCAATTTGATTGTGTTCATGAATATTACAAACCTAACAGTGGTATCAGAGCCAAACCTTTATACGAATTATTAATTGTTTTAATTTGACATATATATTGATATGTGTTTAGAATAATTTAATTGGGCATAATTTCATTGTATAAAATTTATTTTATGAAAAAAAAATTTATAAAATTCCATAAGTATGTTTATCGCGAACTCTATCACGGCTTTCTCTGTAATATATACAATATTTCACATGCTTGGTCTTTTGTATATAAGATTCATATCATGTTTATGTGGCTTCAGGCGTGAATACCTTTTGGTTTCTATTATAATATCACATATTATATGTTTAAGGGAAGTGAGGAACGGTTTACATACTTCTGAATTTCATTTTTTTTTCCACGAGATTCGTACATATATATATATATATATAATAATAGTTGACAAAGGGATCATGGAATCACCTGTACCATTCTGAATTTCACGTGAACATCTATTAACATGAGTTCGTGAAATTGCAAAAAGGTAGGATTATATTAACGTTCCCACAAGGAGGCCACGCGAGAATATATATTAATATTCTTAATAATTTTATAATTAAGATAAAAATTTCTTTTAATTTTAAAATAAAAGGTTTATTTTAATTTTAAAATTAAATTTCATGCTAACTAATTAGAGTTAGAATTGGATTCCATGATAACTAATTGGATTTGAAATTGAATTTCATGTTTCCTTAAATAAAATAGTTTATTTAGATATTAAATAAGATTTCATATTATTCAAAATAAAAGAGTTTATTTGTGAATGGGAAAGAGAATCCTAATTTTCTTAAATAAAGGAGTTTATTTAGATATGGAATAAGATTTCATATTATTCAAAATAAAGGAGTTTATTTGTGAATAGGAAAGAGAATCTGTATTTCCTTTAATAAATGAGTTTTTTTTAACTTGGAATTTGATTCCATAATTAATTAAAATAAATGGTTTATTTTGATTAAAGAATTTGATTAAAATAAAATAGTTTATTTTATTCAAAATATAATAAATTAAAATAAAAGAGGTTTATTTTGATTTAAATTTTGATTAAAATAAAAGAGTTTATTTTGATTCAAAATTAGATTTTATACTAACTAAATTTGTCCATTAAATGATATCAATATATATATTGAATTTTTATTATTCATGAGATGAATATTATTTATTGATGCATATGGTGACGTGTATGATAATAAATGAGATTGATTATGGACTATTGACCAATGTGATTGGATTTTATTTTAGTTGGATGCATAAATGTATGTGTTTTATTAAATGGGGTCTGCGTACCTCGTCTTCTCTAAGTTTTCTTAATGTAATTCTATCTTCCTCTTATGTACTTCCCCTTGACTACTGATCAAGGTTTTTATTTATTTTAAAATAGTTTTGTAATAAGAATAGTTAGAATTAATTTTGAAGAATTGGAAATCAAGGAGCAAGGAGCACTTGAAGACCCGTTTATAATTGAGCCCGAGTTTAAATGTAATAGTTATATTTAAATATTAATTCTTGCACCCCTAGGATTTGACCTTTTGGTTCACTTGGTGGCTCTAGTGAACCAAACTAGAATAAAAATCCATAATCAATCCGGGTAGAATATTGTATTATATATGTGCATGCTTATACTATATATATATATATATATATATATATATATATATATTATATTTTATGAAAACATGCTTCGCGTGTTCATTAATATGACGCGTATTTTATATATATATGTGCATGCGCGTTAAACAAGATGAGACAAATTAATAACAAACCCCTCAAATATTTTATATTAAGTCCTAAGCGTTCAAAGATATTTGGAATATCGAACGTCGCATTCTAGCATGATAAAATTAATAGAGTATTAAATATTAAATATTAGTTTGTTATGTCACCACAAGGCAAATATTAAGTATTTAAGATGTCAATTTATCACATTTGATGCTTATGAAGAAAATTGAACAGTATTGTTTTGTTGTGTCACCACAAGGACGATATTTTTCTTTTTTGAATATATGGAGTGCTAGGTTGGACTTAACTTGGATAATTTTGATTCGGATGTGCCACCACTTGATCAAAATAATCTAAGAGGCAAAATACAAGGAGTTGCATAGTTGATGTAATTGACAAGAGCTGTCTACCTATTTATTTATATATAATTTGTTGTGTCACCACGAGGCTATATACATTTAAAATGAGATCCTTATTCTCACTAGCAAATCTTTAGTTAGATTTTGCCAAACTTTAAATATTGAGGGTAGTATAGTTTGAAGAAAATAGTGGGAGATACCAATTTAAAACAATACCTAAATTATTTTGGTAATTAATAAATGAATGTATGCTAAAATGTTGTTAATTACAAATTCATTTATAGAATTTTACAATGTCTAAATTACTATCTCTGCGAAGCATATTAGATGCTATTTAACCGGACCGTATTAAACGGATTGGTTAAGGAATTTGAGAATAGTTCTCATGGCTGAAAAGCTATCTTATGTCCTTAATACGACTATCCCTACAATGGTTGCAGATAATACCTTTGAGGAAGAGATTGCTACTTTTAGAAAGTGACAAGATGATGCACAGTTGGCTCAATGCATCATGCTCGCATCCATGAGTAACGAGCTTCAGCGTCAGCATGAAACTATGGATGCTCCTACTATATTCCTGCACATCAAGTCGTTGATGGTGAGGAAAGTAGGACTAATAGATATCAGATATCTAAGGAGCTCTTTCAATCTAGAATAACCGATGACACTACAGTACAGACACAAATCCTTAACATAATCAATTTGATTGATCAATTAGGACAACAGGTTTTGTCATGGATAGAGAGTTGAGCCAAGATTTGATCTTGCACTCACTCCCAGACTCCTTTCACAATTGTTGTGATTTTTTCATATGAACAAGCTAGATATCAGCCTCGCTGATTTGCTTAACATGTTGAAAAATATTGAGAGTCACTTTTCAATCAAGATAGACTATGTCTTACTGGTAGGGGCCAAAGGATCTTCTGAAAAGAAGAACTAATCAAAGAAGGTAAACAGAAAGGCGTAAACAAAGGATAATAAGAACAAAACTGATATGGATAGCAAAGGAGTTTGCTTCCACTGCAATAAGCCTGGACACTGGAAAGAAACTGGAAGAAGCATCTTGCAGAGGCTAACCAAAGAAGCTTAGTGAAGTTTTGGTTATAAATACAAATTTGTTCATGATTTAAAATAATTTTTTCTTTAAGTCAAGGTTCTACTTGGGTATTTGATACCGGCTTTGGTTATCATAAATATAGATTTATGAAGGGACCAAGCAGAAGTAGAAAGCTAAACAAATATAAGTAATCCTATATGTTGAAAATGAAGCAAAGGTTGCTACATTAGCCATAGAAACTTATAGTTTAGCAATGCCTAAGGGCGAATCTATTAAGTCAATAAGTTGTTATTGTATTCCAGTTCTTGTAAGAAACATTATTTCCATTTTATTGTTAGACAATGAAATCTTTGGTATTATAATTAAGAACAATTGTTATTCTATTCATAATAATAATGTTTTGTATAGAACTGGAATATTAATTAATGGATTTTGTATACTTGACTTACATGAAAAATAATTTTGCATATTGAACAAATTAGTATAAGAAAAAGAGATGATCATTCAAAGAGTTGAATGTTTGTATTTGATGAAATACAATTGTGAATTGTTTGAAAGGTTCGAAGAATTCAGAAGTGAAATACATTGGCAAAGTATTAAGATTCTTTGATTAGATCAAGGAATAAATACTTGTGCAATAAGTTTTTAGATCATCTCAAATGGTTTTCTCACAATGGACGCATCCTGATATGCAATAATTGATTGATGTATCTGAAAGGAAAAATGGTACCTTGTTGGACATGGTACAGTCCATAATAATTTTACCGACATTCCAGTATCCTTCTGGGGTCATGCCCTAGAAATGGCTGCATATCTACGAAAAGGTAACCTAAAAATCTGGCCCCACGACTCCATAAAAGTTATAGACAGGGAGGATTTCTAATCTTAAGTATGTTAAGATAAGGGGTTGTCCAACTTATATGAAAAGGTTTCAAAGGATAAGCTTGGTACAAAATTTGACAAGTACAGATTTGTGGGACATCCTAAAGTAAGTTTAGGGCATATGTTCTATAATCTTACTTAGCGAAATGTGTTTATTGCGAAACACGCTGTCTTCTAAGATAAAAATGTTTATCATTGAAGGGGCTAGTGGGAGGATAATAGATCATGAAGAGTTCAAGAACCACAAAATACTATAAATCAAATAAGAGGAACCTGTAGATAGACCTATTGTACCACAACTGAATCGTAAATCTGGAATAGTACCGAACATACCTGGGAGGTATGGATTCATCATGGATGATGATGATGAGGTACGTATCATAGAAGATGATGATCTAGTTACTTACGATGAGGTAAGAGTTCTAGTGTGTACAAAAGGGTCAGTGGGAGCATCGTAAAATTTTTAGTATTATATGTTGATATACTACGGATGAGGAATAACATACTAATACTACAATCAGTAAAGATAAAGTTGCCTAAACATTCCTCCATGAATGATTTGGGAAGAGTATCTTAATTGGGGATGCAAATCTATATAGATAGATTTAAAAGGATGCTTGGCTTAACCCAAGGAACGTACATTCATTTGATGCTAAAGTCGTTTAGCATGACAAATTCCAAAGGATGTCTCATGTTGATGAGCCATGGAGTGTATCTCTCTTAAAAGTCCCCAAAGACTCCAAAGAGAGAGATCGCATGAGTAACTATCATGTATGCAATGAAATGTACGAGACCTGATTTTGATCAGTTATATTCTGGAGAAGTTCACTATGAGACAGTGAAAAACATTTTAAAGTACTTAACTGGCACTGAGGATGTGATCCTACATGGTGGGTCTGAATTAAAACTAGAGGGCTTAACAGACTCAAGTTTTTCAGACAAACCAAGACGAAAGAAAATCCACTTTAAGGTAAAGTGTTACCTTGAACAGTGGTGCAGTGAATTTGAAAGGTTCCAAACAGCAAAGAGTTACTGGTTTAGTGATAAAGACAAAGTAAGTAGCTATAAATGAAGCTGCAAGTTGATTGTTTGGATAAAAGTTTATTACAAAACTAGGAATAGTTCCTAAGTCTCATCTTGGATCTAAACATGTGTTGTGGCACTTTTATTTGATTATAGGAATCATTGAAAGATGGGAAATCACTATAGAGATAGTGGACTCTCAAGAACAACATTACATATCCATTTACTGAAGCTTATCCAACAGCATGATAATCGTCACTTAGAGAAGAAGAGTATGAGATACCATGACGATTGGCTTTAGTGCAAGTGGGAGATTAAAAGTAGTATGCATACAAGCCAATCATGTTTGATGATAAAGCATAAACTTTGTAACAATCTTATTCATTTATTAATAAAAGGTATTAATTTATTAAAGACTTTTAATTATCTACATGATGCTGTTTTATAATATGTGATAAACTCATAGTTTTAAGCAATGCTTTTAGAATAATGATGATGATCATTCTAATGAGATCTAAATTCTTAGAAAGCTTAAAACTAAAATAGTTTCTAATCATTGGATTACTAAAATAGAGATTAGTGAATCCGAATAGATTGATATATACGTTGTTTGCTCATTGGATGAGAATGATTGATCTCAAGATCATTTGTGTGGAGATACTAAAGCAAGTATGTAGGTGCTTATTAGAGAATAAGTTCACTGAACGTGGCTCGCTAAGGAATACCTAATGGAGTTTTACTTACCTGTCAATAGGAATTCCTATAGTGATAGTAGTACAAGTGATCCTTGGACTTAAGATCATCATAGTATCTTGTGTATGAAGAGTTATACTTTGACTTATTCCTTAAGACCCTTAGGGTATATCAAAGGGTATGCTTGGGTATAATAAATTATACATGGAGATAATGTATGATCAATAAAAAATCTACCACTTCTAGTAAAAGAAGAGAAATGTCCTATGTGATTCGATAAATGACAACCCAGTAGTCCTTGGCCAAGGCAGAATGAAATTAGAAAGGAGTTTCTAATTTACATTATTTGGAGTTGTGCATTTAAGAGTCGAAATACATATAATTAAATAAAATAAGACTTGACAGTAATTCCATGTCTTATATTTAATTGGGACATTATATGGCGGAAGGATTGAATTGTACGGTAACTATTTACTTAAAGGTTCTTTTATGATTAATGTTGAAATTTATATTATCTGAAAAGTCGTTGATCGCTAGGGAGGCTTATCCCTATTGTAGAATAAATATTATTTATTTAAATAAATTAATAGTTTAATTTATTTATTTAAATAAGATTAGAATTGTTCTAATTGATTTATTCACAACCGGTTTAATATGGATAACCTAAAGGGTCACACCATAAAAGGAATAATAATTATTTAAGAAGTTAATGGCATAATCGTAATAATATGTTAAATATATTTAATTTAATCTATGGTGATAGAATAAATTAAATAGCTTAATATTTATTATTTAATATTTTTGAAATATTAAATATAAATTAATAAGAAGAGTCTTATTAATATTATTACAGTTATTATTATTTTAATTTCTAAAAGAGTTTAGGAATTAATTTAATATATATACTCTCATTTATTCCTAATAGGATTAGGAGGAAAAATTAGTTAAAGGAGTTTAATTAATTATCCCTAATAAGATTAGGGATCCCATTTAATTAAAAGAGTTTAATTAAATAAATAATATCTTATTTTAATAGGGTTACTTGATATCTTTATAAGAGGAGTCTTATATCAGATATCAAACATACGTTATTCCAATTATTGGAGAGTACGCTCCTTTTCTATAAAGATAGAAAAAACTAGAGTTTTGCCAAACACCCATCTTCTTGGATCTTTCTTCTTCCTTGGTGGATCACCTCTATAGGCCAAACACTTGGGTGGCTAACGTTGATCAAAGGAAGGAACCAAACACGGTGGATTCAAGTTGGACGCGAAAAGGATTGGAGGTGAACTTGTATCTGAGGAAGCTCGGATCTTCAAGGGTATGATTCTTGTTCTTTCTTTTTTGTTTAATTAATAATTGCACATAAAGGGTGATCCGGGTATATGGTTTGTAAAATTTTAAACTATGATTTTTTCACGTTTCCGCTATTTTATGCAATTTGATTGCGTTCATGAATATTACAAACCTAACAGGGGGTCCACCATTGACTGGTCATGTGCTAAAACAATCATCCTGCATAACTTATGATTCCAACCAAAGCCCCTTGTGATTGAAAATTATGTAGCACTAGAAATCCCTCCTTCTATCACTAATGTTAACGTCATAATTTATCAACGCGCTTCAATCACCAAAACGCGTCCAATCATGCATAGAAACGAAGTCACACCAAAAGGCTGATGGTTTGAGCCGCTGGGGGATAAGTCCGGTGTGAGAATAAGTAACTCATTAGGTATGATTCCTTAATGGGATTAAACAAAACCTCCTTAAAGAAAGAAAGTTGGATTATATCCTAATGCTTTCCTTAGGAGTTTGAAAATAATTATAATTAGAAATTTTTTATTTCTTAAAATATTCAACTGCCCAACCAAATTCCTACATAGGGTTAAATTCCTTTACGTGGATTTTAACCCACCATATAAAAAAAATGAATAATACATATACATGAATACTCAGGCTATATTTTAGTGGAATTGGTTTCGAAACATGTGTATTAGTGCCTGATAGATGGCTTTTCAATTTTTTTTGAAACCTAATATCACACATATGTCTAATTAATATTCTCTCTTTTATGAATTATAAGATCACTAATTATTGTGTAAAAATCAATTTAAAATATTTTTAGATTTAAAATTAATATGATTAATTTTAGTTTTAAAAAGAATAATTTTTATAACTAATAGATTTTTTAGATAATTTATGATACTCATATTTCTAGTGATATAATCTAAATGAATTCATGTTAATTTTGAGCTTGAAAATGCTTAAAATTAACTTTTAAAAAGGCAATAATCTATATAATAAAATAGAATAATCTATATAACAATAATAATAATAATAATAATAATAATAATAATAATAATAATAATAATAATAATAGTAATAATTATAATAATTACAATAATTATAATAATAATAATAGTAGTAATAATAGTAATTATTATTATTATTATAGTACTAATAATAATAATACTAATAATAATTATTATTATTATTATAATGATAATAATACTAATAGTAGTAGTAATAGTAATAGTAATTATTATTATTATTATTATTACTAATATAATTATTATAATAATAGTAAAAATTATAATAATAGTAATAATTATAATAAATATAATAATAATAACAATAATAATAATTATTAGAATAATAATAATAATAATATTACAAATAATAATAATAATATTAATACTACTACTACTAATAGTAATAATAATAATAATAATAATTATTATTATTATTAAAATTATAATTATAATAGTACTAAAAATAATAATTATTGTCAACCACTACAAGAAAACTAGCTCTTTGTGATGGAATATTATGTCGGATTTAAGGTTATTCCGTGGAGAATAACATATTTTTGACGGAATATTCCGTCAGAAATTCGGACGAATTTATTGCCATCGAGCTTATTTTCGTCAAGAATTCAGTCGAAAAAATATATTTCCGAGGGACTAATTTTCGACGAACGTTCTGTCATAAATAACTTATACTCGACAGAATTTATCGCGTCGAAAATAAATCATCGAATACAGCTTGCCATATGACCCAACATGAAAAAGTGGATTTTTTTAATTCTGACAGAATGGTCGTCGGAAATAGTGCTGAATCCGTCGGAAATACCATTTTTAAAAATAAATTATTTTTATTATTTCCTAAAGAAATTCCGTCGGTTGTAGCTTATTACGTCGAAAATAGCAAGTTTTTTAAAACCCTTTCTGTTGCTTTTGCATTTTCCAGGTTATTAAACCCCTTTTTTGTACCTGAAACCTGTTTATCACGACAATACATACAATAATATTCAACCTATATTACAACTACATCCAACAACCAGCAACAACATATACTAAACTACACTAATAATACAAACCATAATACATAATCAACCCATCTAAACTAAACTTATAAACTACAAATAGCATGTCTTATAAACTTCAAAACTAAACTGCAAAATAAAACTAAAAAAATATATACAATAATCATGTACAGATAACAATGATGTTTATATAAAGAGTGTATATACTTTAATATAGTATAACTTATAAACTAAAACGAATAATGAAATGGCACCGAATTATCACTACGTGCCTATACAATGTTCTACAAAACATCTAGACAGGTATATATATATATATATATATGGGAAAAGGTCCAAAAATACCTCTGATGTTTACCCCGATATCCCACTTGCACCCTAAACTTTTTTTTTTCGAAAAGTACCCTTAACGTTTCAAATTTAAGATCAATTATGCCCCTCCCGTTAAAAAAAATCCAACTAGACAAACGGACTTACTAGACGATTGACATGTGCCAAAAATATATTTTTTAATTCTTTTTTTCTTTCTTCTCCCTATTTTCTCTCTCTCTCTCTCACCGTTCTTCTTCCTCTGTTCTAAAATAAAAAAAATAGATTTGGGTTCCTTTCTTCCTTTCGTATGCTCATTTCTCTCTCTAAACTCCCAGAACCACCGGTGGTGCCACCAGTAATTCCACCGGGTCCACCACACATCGCCGCTGCGTGAAGCGGATAAAGCCATAGACACAGATCTGGTTTCTCAGCAGCGTCAGTCACTGGCACCACTTCTGGTTGGCTTTGAACAATGTTAGCTACTGGTTCCGGGACATTAGGCGTGTCTGGTTTAACAGTCGAGTCTTGTGCCAGTACGGGAGGCTCAATTTCGTGGATCGTCAGTTACCACTCTTCTGATTTGTGGTGGGGTTTTGATCGGTCTGATTGTTACCTATGATTTACCTTCTAATCGTAAATTCCACTGTGTATTGCTGCAAATTCATGGGTTGTTTGACCCCTTTTCATATTTTCTTGCTTTGAATTCCTCTGTTTAATTTTTGTTGTCCTGCAAATTCTTGGGTCTTTTACTGCTCTGTTCGTTGATAGTACCCAGATCTGTTGAGCATATAAGTACATTTACTACACCCCCTTTACTCACTTCAAAGGATTTTTCAAGGCCATTGTGCATAGTAATCATCATATCTCTCCGGCGAATTCATACGCATTGAATATCGTTAAATTGTTATTTACCCTATTTCTTGCCGTGAATTTTAATCTCAATTCCGATTCTGATCGGTGGCCCTCTTTAATATTGATTTATATTTTTTGTTCAGTCACTGATTATTGGATTTTGTCATCCAATAATGGAGATGGTCTTGTTGTGAACTTTTGAGGGATTTGGTGAATAATAATGGGATTGCAATCTTCTGGTGAATTCAATGAATTTACCGGAAGATTAATGCATCCCATAATTGAGTGGATGAATCCGTGATAGCTTTACATATATATACATATTGTGATTTATATAGTGTTGAAAAGGTCATGGATGAAGTCAGTAGTAGTAAGGAACTAGAGGCTAAACCCTTGGAATTCATAGTGGATGAGAGCATGTATGGTCACCCAATAAACATACTGTTGTCGCTATTTTGTTCATGGGTGTTTCTGAATGGATGATTTTTGATTTCATTTCTTGGGTCTTTTACTGCTCCGTCCGTTGATAGTACCCAGATCTGTTTTGCCAATGGGGTTGGAATCTTCTGGCATTTGTTTTTCTGGGCTACTGCCGATTTTTTTTTGGTTTAATTGGCCGAATTCTGTGATGTTTTATGCTGTGAACTACCGGCGTTCATGGTGGTTCGATGACTGTTTGTTGCAACTGTGTGTATGCTGGTGCTGGAGATTAGTGAAGAACAAAGGAAGAAGAAAGAACAAAGAGAGAGAGAAAAAGGGAGAAGAATGGAAGAGGAAAGAGAGAGAAGAAAGAAAAAAAATAATTTATTTTTGCTCCGTCAGCAAATTTTGTCCACGTGTCTGCCCCGTTTGCCTCGGTGGCAAGTCTGTTAACGGGAGGGGCATATTTGGGCTGAATTTTGTAACGTTAAGGGTACTTTTGGAAAAAAAATTAGTTTAGGGTGAAAGTGGGACATCCGTGTAAACATCATGGGTATTTTTGCACCTTTGCCCTATATATATATATAGATCAATCTAAACCAGTACTACCACCAGTCGGATCAGAGTCATCTGGCGAGGGTCGACGATGCTGCTCAGGTGTCCAGAAATCCTGCTCGTCATCACCATCGATAGTAGCGTCACCCTATTGATACAAACAAAAATAAAACGCATTAGTCCGTATGAGAGAATCAAAATAGACAGTATGAAAATTAAATAACATGCAATTTAATAAGCATAAAATAAATATCATACCTCAGAGAGTAAGGTAACCACCAATCGGAGCACCTCGTCACGTATCACGGCAAACTGCTCCTGCGGGATACCCGTACTCTCGACGGTCGCCTCTACTGTAATATCTTGCGCTAGTTGGTAAAGGCGAGGTCGGCTGGGCAACTCCTGACGACAAATAACTGGATCTGTATGAAATTTCTCTAACACAGCCGCCATGACCCTCTGGAAAATCTGGTCATCCAGTCATCCAAGCCAACGCCCGTGTGAGATTGTCCAATAGGTGCTCTCGGATGCTGGCGCAAGCCAGAGCCTGCGAAAACAAATATATTATTACAAATAATATTTATAGTTAAATTATATTAACTTATATAGCAAAAATAATATTGCATCTAGGTAATGTATACGCATGTATCCTCGGCAAGCCCATCACTACATACCTATTTTTACTACTACTAGGGGGATCCTAAGACGCGACCGATAGTCTCAACTCGTCATTCCGAGATAATAAAATCTCGGTCAGAGGAATGGTTGAATCTAACGGCTCAGCACTCCCCCTAGCAGCCTCCAACTCAGCTATACGTGAAAGTAGTATGCACACAAGCCAATCATATTTGATGATAAAACATATACTTTGTAACAATCTTATTCATTTATTAATAAAAAGTATTAATTTAATAAAGGCTTTTAATTATCTACATGATACTGTTTTATAATATGTGAAAACCCATAGTTTTAAGCAATGCTTTTAGAATAATGATGATGATCATTCAAATGAGATCTAAATTCTTAGAAAGCTTAAAACTAAAATAGTTACCAATCGTTGGATTACTAAATTAGGGATTAGTGAATCCGGATAGATTGGTACATACGTTGCTTGCTCATTAGATGAGGATGATTGATCTCATGATCATTTGTGTGGAGATACTAAAGTGAATATGTAGGTGCTTATTAGAGAATAAGTTCACTGAACGTGGCTCGCTAAGGAATACCTAATGGAGTTTTACTTGCATGTCAATAGGAATTCCTGTAGTGATAATAGTACAAGTGATCTTTGGACTTGAGATCGTCATATTATCTTGTGTATGATGAGTTATACATTAACTTATTCCTTAAGACCCTTAGGGTATATCAAAGGGTATGCTTGGGTATAATAAGTTGTACATAGAGATAATGTATGATCAATAAAGAATCTACCACTTCTAGTAAAAGAAGAGAAATGTCTTATGTGATTCGATAAATGACAACCCAGTAGTCCTTGGCCAAGGAAGAATGAAATTAGAAAGGAGTTTCTAATTTATATTATTTAGAGTTGTGCATTTAAGGATCGAAATACATATAATTAAATAAAATAAGACTTGACAGTAATTTCATGTCTTATATTTAATTGGGTCATTGTATGGTGGAAGGATTGAATTGTACGGTAACTATTTACTCAAAGGTTCTTTTATGATTAATGTTAAAATCTATATTATCTGGAAAGTCGTTAATCGCTAGGGAGGTTTATCCCTATTGTAGAATAAATATTATTTATTTAAATAAATTAATATATTAATTTATTTATTTAAATAAGATTAGAATTACTCTAATTGATTTATTCACAACCGGTTTAATATGGAGAACCTAAAGGGTCACACCATAAAAGGAAAAATAATTATTTAAGAAGTTAATGACATAATCGTTGTAAACCCCCCCAAATCCAGGTACTTAAAACCCGAACTCGGTGCTTCACGATACCATTTCTATGAGCGGAATAATACTAATAATAATAACAATAATATAAATATCAACATAATTTACATATTTATCAGAGTCTGAATCCCAAGTACGTAACATTTAAACATTCATTACAACCCATGATAGATAATATATATCATACTTGTCTTAATAAAGTTAATTATTACATAACATAGCATTGCGTTCATTCAGCAACCTTTCCCTTGTTCTTAGCAGAGCTCTCTGTTTGTTCACACTTAGCTGAAAATATTTAAATTAAGTAAGGATGAGCATTTGAGTGCCCAGGAAGTAGTAACAATTATATATATATATATATATATATATATATATATATATATATATATATATATATATAAGATGAAAGAATTTAAATTTAATGGCAAGAGGGGTATTTTAGTATTTTCTCTTGGAAATTTAATGGCAATCTTGTAATCCTTACAAACCCTTAGAGTTTGACCCTTTAGGTTTAGCATTAAAGTTTTGCAAAAAATAAAGTTCTAGGTTTTTATTTAGGGTTTAAAAATAAAAAATAAATAAAATTTAGTTTGTAAAATTTGTAATTAGGGTTTTCTAAATTAAATTAGTTTTCTAATTACTTTATACATGGACATTAGGGTTTTATGTACTAATTATAATTAACTTTGCTAATTTTATAATTAGGGTTTACAATTAGTAATTAGGTTTTAAAATTACTAATTAGGGTTACTAAATATACTTGTAAATTAATCACCTTATCACAATAACAAACAATCTTGAACTCTAATTTGAGTTTCTCATTTCAGAAATTAGGGTTTCTCATTTCAAAAATTAGGGTTTCGAAATATTAATTAGGGTTACTAATTTTAGAATTAGAATTTCTAGCTAATTAGGGTTTCCAAAATTAATAAGGTTTTTCCTAATTACGTAGAGTCCTATATAATACAACATAAATCAAATATATAACACCATTACTGCACCGTCTTGAACGCGTATTAACTTTTGAACTTAGGTTTTAACTAATTAATAATAGGGTTTTGAAAATATAAACCATAATTGACCAACCATTATCAATACGTACATACAGTACATATTTATAGCACTGAAAAATCAAAAAATAATATTATTATTCACATTCCTTGATAAAAATCCAAAATTAGGGTTTGGATTCCATATCTGATTTATTCTTCATATATAACATTATTAATTAAGTTAAAAATAACTAACTTAATTAATCTAACATGAATTCATATAATAAAATAAATAATTATTATAATAATTCTAAAAATCATTTCATATATTATTTAAATAATATATGTTTCTATTTTCATGGAAAATAATTAATAAAAATATTTCTACTATAAAATTAATTATTATGAGAATATACTTTATAATAATCAATAATTCTAAAATAAAATTATTTGTAAATATTCATGTAATAAATATATTTTTATTTATCACATAATTACATATACACACTATCTTGTACAAATTCTCATCCTTAAAATAAAAAAAAAATTATACGCAAAATTTTTGATTTATTTATATAGAAAATATCGGGTTGTTACATTCACCCTCCCTTATAAAGATTCCATCCTCGGAATCACCGTTTTAAAAATATATACATACCAGGGTACATAGCATACACAATCATTTCAAATAAATCTCGATCAACTTTGATCGAACTGATCTTTAACTATTCACATAAAGCTTGTCTATTTGATTAAACAGAAATTTAATTTCTAAAAAAACTCAAATTCCTCCTTCAAAAATTTCTTTATAAAATAATTTACTATATATTGGAAAATCATGTATAATAAAATAAAAGTTGTATGTATAATACATGGAGTTCCATTGTCAGCTGCCGTTGTATCCTGGACCGTCATGTTGTAAACCCTTGCTATTGATTTTGTTCGTTTGCTTGATGACGTAGGTCCCGTGATTGCTAAAGTTCCGCTGCCAGTGCCAGTATTCACACTTCCTGCCATCGTTCTCCTTTTCGGACAATCTTTCACCTTGTGCTCAGTTGAACCGCACAGAAAACACCCACTATTCATCCTAGGATTAGGACAGTTGGGAGAGATATGGTCCTCCTGCCCGCACTTATAGCAAACAAATTTACCCTTCAGACATTCTCCAGAGTGATTCTTTCCACAAGTCTTACACGACACCATCTGCTTCTTCACACCTTCTTATTTTACCTGCACACTTCTGAAATTGCTCCCCTTCCTCTTGCTACTACTACCCTTACTCCCACTATTAATTTCCACCTTTTCAGCTCCTTCAACCTTACCCTTATTCTTCCTCTCCTTGTTGTAGAGGCTCATGGCCTCACTCATTTCCTCAGTAATAATAGTTTTCTCCATGAGTGCTGCAAATGTAGGAATCTACAACACCGCCACCTTGTTATAGAGCCAGGATTTTAATCCCAGCTCAAACCTTCTCGCTTTCCTAGCCTCCGTATCAACTTGAAGCGGAGCGAACCTAGCTAACTCATTGAATTTTGCGGCGTATTCTGACAAAGTCATATTCTCTTACTTCAACTCTAAAAATTTTACCTCCATCCTAGCCTGCATACTAGATGAAAAATATTTTTCAAAAAATAGTGTTTAAACCTAGCCCAAGTTATCACACCTTCTCTTGCCCTCGCATGATTCACTTCCCACCAAAAGTTTGCCTTACCTTTCATCATATAAGTGGCAAAAATTGTCTTCTGCCCTTCAGCTATCCTAGCTATCACGAATGCTTTTTCAATATCTTTGACCCAAGCTTGGGCTCCAACAACGTCAGTTGTACCTTTGAATTCCGGCGGTCCTACAGCCTTAAAGTCTTTGAAGTTCGCTAAGCGATTATCCGGTTGATTCTCAACGACTGGTATCCCGTGCTGCATAGCTTGTGCTACCATGTTTGCAAAATGCTGCATCGGGTCTGCTTGTTGTTGTCCCTCAACGTTGTTGACAGATTCTTCTGCCCTTTGATTTCGAGTTCGACGTCTTGGCGGCATTATCTGATTAAATAAAATCATAAATTTAACTTACATTCTAAACCTTATTGCATAAGATGAGTATGTTAAACTTGTTTCATTACTCAAATATAGATTCATATTCATTTAGCGAATACTTTACATAGCATAACACATAATGCTTTAAACATCCGCTATCCCTTTGTGACTACAGAAGTCAGGATTTACAACCTTGATCATTACAAATGTTGAGAACATAAACTTACATAGACATACTTATTCTATATATTACATTAAACACACCTACACCACAGAACATATACTACCTATTCACTACGACTTTTTCTTTGGACAACCTTTCGCCTGATGACCTTCTATCCCACAGATAAAACATGCTCCTGGTTTATAGTCGGGACAATACAGAGTGGTATGTCCCTCATAACCGCAAAGATAACATATTCTTTTCCCTTTCTTCTTATCGGATTTTCCTAAGTCCTGGTCTCCTATATTTCTTTTCCCCTTCTTGCTCGGAGCTGTACATAATGTGTTGCTTGTGGCTCCCATCTGATCAATTTGGATTTTAAGCTTATCTTGTTCTTCCATTGTTTCTATTAACGCCTGACGCAATTGACTATTTAATAGCTTTTCTATTTCCCACAGCTTTTCCAGAGAAGAAACTTTGTTCCTCAGATCCTGCACCTCCGTTGATGCTTGATCAGCTTCAACTTTATTGTCCGAATCACTATCTGTCACCTCCACCATCTCCGGATCTGGTACTACATTTTCCACGATAACCACCTCGTCCAAGGTGGTTTCATTGTGAGCCTCTATTTCAGCTATTGGCTTCGATATTAGCTCGAGTGTACGGATCTGATCCTTCTTCATGCTATAAGCATATAACAAGCCTTTTCCACCAGACATTTACACACATAAATTATTCTGATTAGCATATAATATATACATATAGCAATTAATAGTTTTATAGAAGTTATCTTTTATTTTGTTTGACAATGAATTTATTCAATTCATCTCTTTTTAAACTCTATATAAGTTATTTATTTTTTTAACGTTTCCCTCTGTTTTAAGGTTATAGCCTAAGGTCTAGCCCACCTAAGGTTTTTAACCCTGAGCTCTGATACCAACATGTAAAGCCCCCCAAATCAAGATACTTGAAACCCGAACTCGATGCTTCACGATACCATTTCTATGAGTGGAATAATACTAATAATAATAATATAAAGATCAACTTAATTTACATATTTATCAGAGTCTGAATCACAAGTACGTAACCTTTAAACATTCATTACAACCCATGATAGATTATATATATCATACTTGTCTTAATAAAGTTAACTATTACATAACATAGCATTGCGTTCATTCAGCAACCTTTCCCTTTCCCTTGTTCTTAGTAGAGCTCTCTGGTTGTTCACACTTAGCTGAAAACATTTAAATTAAGCAAGGATGAGCATTTGAGTGCCCAGCAAGTAATATCAATTATATATATATATATATATATATATATATATATATATATATATATATATAAGCTGAAAGAATTTAAATATTTTCTTTATACTATTCTTCTACAACAAATCAATAGTTGTGAAGTAATCTGAACCAATAATAATAACATAACAACCCTCTTTCAAATTTTTGAAACTACGTAATGACCATAATTAGGGTTAAGGTGACAAACTATGAACATTGTTTTAAATTTTCAAAAAGGTTAAACAGAACTTCATATGTAAACCATCATAACTTACGGGCACGGGGGTGATCAGCTCGTTGTACCCTGTATTGGTCAATACTACATGCAAGAACGATGTTATCGTTCACTCTGTCCACCTTGGGTGCATAAAAAGTTTTCCCAGGTACGGGATGTTCATACTTGTCGGGGTTCCAAATCAATGGTTTTATCTTGTTCATCAATAATCTATAATTCAACATATATATATATATATATATATATATATATATATATATATATATATATATATATATATATATACGGGTAATTAACAAAGGTGTATCAACATGTGATTAAATACAATGATTATCCAAGTAGGGACACTTGTATAACCATTTATAGAAATTAACGAACAGAATATATATCTGAATTAACATATACTAACATGTTGATAATCAATGAGCGTATATAATATAGGGTTAATAATCTGTACAATAATAATATAATTTAGAAACATTCTTACTCATGTCCATTGCATAAAGAAAATACAAAGGTAAGATACTTGCCTGGTATGCTGCTTACAATTCGCAACTTATTTTTATCTTTTAAATAACCACCTATCAGTAATAAGATCATTTTACTGATTAGAATAACATATCTCAACACATAACACTGCTTATTGCAGTCAGCACATAACCTAATCACATTATCACATATGTTTAACAACCATTGAATCACAAATAAACACATATATAATTAAATTATCTAAGTCTAGATCAATTTCTAAAATATGTCGGTCTACCGACGGCTTTATCGGGTATAAGACTCTATTCTGTAACTCAATATTCGTAAGTATCAGTCATATTATTTTTAAATGACTTATAATAATTTTAAAATATTTATTATAATTTATCATAAATTTTCAAACACTGGAATCATTTTTAAATGATTTAAATATTAAACAATTCTATTATCATTAATATTTAATTAATATTAAACTATTAATGAAATCATTTCCAAAATATTAAAGTTATTTATAATAACTCAAAATACTTTTAAAATATTAATATTATCCATAAATTATTTTTAAAACAATTAAAATCATTTTTAAATAATTACCATTAATATTTAAATATTAATATACTATTTATCGAAATATTAAAAGTCATTAATTATAACTTAAAATATTTTTAATTCATTTATATCCCTTTTAAATGATTTTTAAATTAATAAAACTATTTTTAAACTATTTATTTAATATAATTATTAAATAAATTTAATCTCATTAATAATATATTAATAATCATTAATATTAAATTATTAATGAAATTATCCTTTCAATATTAAAAGTTATATTTTATAACTTAAAATATCTTTAAACACTTTATTTTCATTTAAAATGATTTTTATAATAATAAAATCATTTTTTAATTAATTTATTTAATATAATTATTAAGTAACCTTAATATCATTAATAATAATTATATAATGAAATTTACCTTTAAATATTGAAAGTTATATTTTATAACTTAAAATATTTTTAAATACCTTATTATTATTTAAAATGATTTTAAATATAATAAAATCATTTTTAATTAATTTACTTAATTCATTTAGTAAATAACTTAATTATCATTAATATTAATTTATTAATTAATTTCATCACAAAATATTAAAAGTCATTAAAAATAACTTAAAATATTTTCTTATATCATACTATAATTTTAAATGATTTTTTAAGTATTAAAATAATTTTTAAATAATTTATTTAATATTATAGTTAAATAAATTAAATACCTTTAATATTCCAAAAATATTAAATATTTATGAAATATATTCAAAATAATTAAAAACTAATTTTTGAAATTTAAAATAATTTTTAATAATTTATTTTGTATTTTTAATAATTAAAAACTAATTTTCTATAATTATTTAATAAAAATATAATTTTTATATAGAAACTGTCGCTAAAGACCACCTATAGTGACAGAACCGTCGTTGTAGGTGTTCTTCGCGTTCTTTATGCAAACCCAGAAAATCATACACAGTTTCGAGGGGCTTAATTTGACCAAGCTTAATTCTTAACACAAAATGTTTTTGGACATGTTGTTGACCACATCGTGTATTGCTGATGCAAGACTACAATATCAAGTAACAAACATGATCATTGATCACATAACGAATGAGATCTAAGCCTTCAAAGGGACTGTCAGACATGTTCTTCATTTTTGGGGTTACCCAGAAATGAAGAATAGTTCGACCTGTCCACTTTAGGCTTCCACAACTTGTAATTCTGTTGATATTTTTGTGATATAATGCTTCCAGGTTGTAGACCACATACAAGTGTACAGATCTATTTCATAATATCAACATAACAACAATCAATTAAGCAGATACAAGCCGGTCAACCACTGTCAGAAATAAGCTCCTATCAGTTTTTGGAAATTACCAGAAACAGAAAGTATGACCGGATGGTCTACTTTGACAATCCACTACATTCGACTCGTTTACTTTTAAGGAGATTTTAAGGCATAAACTTGTAGTACTTATACCAAACTATAACTTAGATACAAGAATAACATCAAAACATCAACACATTGACAGATCTAGTGGCTTCAATAAACTGTCAGACGTTTTTTCCTCGTTTCTAGGTTGCCCAGAAATGGCCCGGTCAATGCCGGTCAATGGCGTTTGACCAGGTATAACTTACAATCTACACATCCAATGACCCTGATTCCACTTTCAGACTAAAGAACACATACACGTCTACAACTACAAACTTTCAAAACACAAAAATATTTACAGATCACAGAGATATAAGGACTGGCATTCGATGTTATTTTTCCAGATTTTGTAAATCTTCAAATCCGAGCCTCTAGATGTTATGGATCTAACATCTTGCAACCTAGATCATCATCATACACTACTAACAACATGTTTAACACATAAAAACTAACATCTAACATAGCAACTGAGATAAAAATTTTCAAGTTAGGTTTATTCCTTCTATGATCAATTTATGATTCAAGGCTACTGATTTGGTTAGTGGAATTTGTTGGGCTGGTTTGTGACTGGTAAATGAAGAGAAAATCATGGGTTTTAGGGAGAGAAGCTCAAGGCTAAGTGTTGTGCAAAATAAGCTAACAAATGAACTTTTTCTCTCTCCAATCTATATATATATAAATGTTAGATGCATGTATGGCTGATAATTGAGGCTAATTGCTGGCAAAAGTTAAGTCACAATGTCAACCAAGTGGTTCACTAACTCCATTATTGCAAGGTACACAAGTTATCTCAAATTATTCAAGAGGGGTGTTTTAGTCTTTTCTCTTGGAAATTTAATAGTAATCTTGTAATCCTTGCAAACCCTTAGGGTTTGACCCTTAGGGTTTAACTCTTAGGGTTTAACCCTAGGGTTTAGCAAAAAATAAAGTTTTAGACTTTTATTTAGGGTTTAAAAATAAAATAAAAATTAGTTTCTAAAATGTGTAATTAGGATTTTCTAAATTAAATTAGTTTTCTAATTACTTTATACATGGACATTAGGGTTTTATATACTAATTATAACTAACTTTGCTAATTTAGCAATTAGGGTTTACAATTAGTAATTAGATTTTAAAATTACTAATTAGGGTTACTAGATATAGAAATTAGGGTTTCTAGTTTAGTAATTAGGGTTTTCATGATTAACAATTATAATTTTACTATTTGTAAATTAATCACCTTGCCACAATAACAAACAATCTCGAACTCTAATTTGAGTTTCAAATTAGGGTTTCTCATTTCAGAAATTTGGGTTTTCAAAATATTAATTAGGGTTACTAATTTTAGAATTAAGGTTTCTAGCCAATTAGGGTTTCCAAAATTAATAAGGTTTTTCATAATTACATAGAATCCTATATAACACAACATAAATCAAATAACACCATTACTACACCGTCTTGAACATGTATTAACTTTTGAACTTATGTTTTAACCAATTAATAATAGGATTTTGAAAATATAAACCATAATTGACCAACTATTATGAATACGTACATACAGTACATATTTATAGCACTGAAAAATCAAAATATAATATTATTATATTATTATTCTCATTTCTTGATAAAAATCTAAAATTAGGGTTTGGATTCCATATCTGATTTATTCTTCATATATAACATTATTAATTAAGTTAAAAATAACTAACTTAATTAATCTAACATAAATTCATATAATAAAATAAATAATTATTATAATAATTCTAAAAATTATTTCATATATTATTTAAATAATATATGCTTATATTTTCATGGAAAATAATTAATAAAAATATTTCTATTACAAAATTAATTATTATAAGAATATACTTTATAATAATTAATAATTATAAAATAAAATTATTTTTAAATATTCATGTAATAAATATATTTTTATTTACCACATAATTACATATACACACTATCTTGTACAAATTCTCATCCTTAAAATAAAAAAAAAATATTTTTATGCAAAATTTCTTATTTATTTATATAGAAAATATCGAGTTGTTACAATCGTAATAATAAGTTAAGTATACTTAATTTAATCTATGGTGATGGAATAAATTAAATAGCTTAATATTTATTATTTAATATTTTAAAAATATTAAATATAAATTAATGCAAGTTATCATATAAATATAAATATAAATATTAAATATAAATTATTCAACGGATATCATAAGCAAACCATATCTCTTTGAATGCAAGTTATCTTACTTTCTCGTTCAATGGAGCTAGTATGTTAAACTCTTATGAAAACTATTATTCATGATTGAACTTAGTATTGTTCTTAAATATTGTGAAAGTGTCTATGCCATTTGATTCGGCTAGACTATATGCATGTTTATAAAACTGTCCAAACTAATTGACTGGTGCGAAAATCTTTAAAACTGAGTTGAACAACCCTTATGATAAGGGGAGTGTTTATTGTTGGAAGCCCCAACACACGCGTGGATATTACTATGTAGTTATGCATAACTTAGAGTATTGTAGACTGGTCATCTATAGTACTTGATTCTTTTGGGTTATCATTTTAATATTGGTAATTCTAGTAAAGGTTCAATAGTCCTTAGTGACTGCTCAGTATAAATTATTTATCCAGTTGGATACATTGATAGTCTTTGAATTCATATATATCTATTGATCTATATTGAATTATCGTCCTTATTCCACGGATTTGATTCAATAATTGTTGATATTCATTATTCGTGATATTATTCCGAAACCTTGAACTGTCTTAAAAATGATACTTCGATATTTCAAATTCGTGTTATAAAACTCTTTGCCCTTGTTGTATATTACTTGCTGGGCAATTTGTGCTCATTCTTGCTTATTTAAAACTTTTTAGTTAAGGCAAAATAGGGAAGTGTCTCTAAAAAAGACAAGGGCAAGGCTACCGACTAGCTTGTTCCTTTACGTTTAAGACTACTATTTTGTATTAAGACTGTTTTCAGACTATGTTTAAGCTTAAGTAGGATTATATAATAAGTCTTTATTCGATATTATTATGTAATCTATTAAGTATTGTACGTTACGAGACTTGGGGAATAATTATAATAAATCATTGTATATTATTCTAAATTTAATTTTTCGTTGTGATTATGTAATTCTAGTTATTATGGTATTACCATGAGAACGTGATGAATCGAATTCGAGTGACCAAGTGGCGGTCCGAATTTGGGGGTGTCACAGATACACTATTTTATAAAATACTGAGAACTGCTAAAACAACTGTATGGACCCATCACTCTACACCCCGACTAGTTCCCGCTATATTCTTGCCTCCTGAGAAGAAAAATAGAACAAAAAGGAAAAGGGTGAGCTCAACTAGCCTAGTAAATAATATTATGACTAAGATAATGAACAACAAATTATCGTTAGTGTAACGACCCCAAAATAGGTCCATTCCATCCAACCTATTCTGAGTCGCCAAATACATGGTACAGAAAATAACTATAACTTTATTACAACAATTGTCGTGCAAAATAAAACAACACATACGCTGTGAGTTTGGATACAAATATATACAAAATGTGACTCATGTTCCAACCGTGGACATCACCTCACAATGACACCTTACATAAAGGTATAGTCAAAAACTGTTTTAGAAATTAGAATCTTTGGGAAGTGCTCAAGAAAACCTTCGTACATGGGAGGCCATGCGTCTAGGTTATGATAGATATCATATGGCCACAAAATTATTCTTGGTTGACCCAATAGACCCCAAAGAAAAATGAGAAGATTACTATCATATTCTTCCCAATGGTGAGTCTTCTCTTGACTTATCATTATCTCCACTGTCTCTAATTGAGAATTATACTTCAAACAAATACCAAGATTATATAGGTAGTGCTCGTAGATATACTCAACAAGTTGATGAACACAATCCTGTCTTATGATGACACGAGGTTGTATGTCATTAGACATCTTGTATGATAGTGACGAAACACCCTTCTAACGTTGGGTTCGCCTCACCCTAGATGATTCACCAAATATAACTACTAAATGATGACCACCGTTCTATTCCCCTGTTACCCCCACTCGACCCAGCTACACTCTTATTACCTGAAAGGAATTGTGAAACAGAAGGGTGAGCACAACTAGCCCAGTAAAGAATATCATGACTAAAGATAAATAAATTATCAATAGCCTTCAACATAATTAAATCAGAGATTTAGAACATATGGTAGATGATAAAAATTTTCAACCATAGTTGCAGCGGAACGAGCAAACCATTAGAAGAGTCAAATAGACCATAAAGTCTATTATCTTCTCCACATTAAAAGTCCACCAATAATATTTTATCCCTGTAACATTAATCAACAGTTCTTTTTCACAATTATATGAATAACTCATAATCATAATTGTAATTCTAAATTCCTCTTCGCATCCAGGACGAAGATAATTTTCCTCACATGTCTTTACCTGAAACATCAAAGATCATGGTTATACCAAATCACAGTTCATGTTCATAATCATATTAATAAATTCATCTTTGCACTACAGGCCAACGATATTCGTTAACAGTTCATCTTTCCACTACTGGCCAAAGATATTCAACAACAAGTCATCTTTGCACTACGGGCCAAAGATATTCATCTACAATTCATCTTTGCACTACAGGCCAACGATATTCCTCAACAGTTCATATTTGCACTACATGCCAAATATATTCATATCTCAAAGAAATATATAATCATTTCAGAATTTATATACACCATAATTATAACCATGTTAATTAATTCATCTTTACACTTAAGCTAAAGATATTCAATTATAAATTCAATGGTCATGATCATACCAGTTAACAATTCATCTTTACACTACAGGCCAAAGGCATTCCTCAGTCACGATCATACCAATAATTTACCCATCTTTACACTCAAGTGAAAGAAAAATTCAACATCAGGGTTATAAAAACGTTATATATGATAATAAAAATAATATGATCAACAACTGCATTTATTTTCGAGAGCAACAATCATTAATCAACGATAATTTGGTCAGAAAAAGAAACCAATTTTTATCGTGAATAGTACCCGTGAATAGTAACTCGTGAATAGTAACTCGTAAATAGTAACTCATGAATAGTAACTCATGAATAGTACTCCGTATTCGTACATAGTACCGTATACGTAAATAATATCATTTACGTAAATAGTGCCATATACATGAATAGTGCCGTATACGTGAATAGTAACCTCGACTCAAAAAGGTAGAAATTCCACAATAAAATCCATACCAATATTTCAGTATAATGATATTGAAAGAATAACATCATTATGAAGAATATAACATCCCTTAATATTCCTTACTATCCCTTACCTCAAAAGAGCAGCACTTCTGACTGGATATCGGATATGACGCTGAAAGAAACTTGCACAGATGAATAGCAACTCACCAAGTATCTAAATACTCACAAAATGCACTCAATAATCTAGAGAGAGAAAGAGAGAAAACTTGTTTCTGGTGTGATTTTCAATTCTAACTTAGCCCTCTATTTATAGGAAAATGTTAGCACGCCGAAGCAGACTTAACCTGCAACCTGATGACTTTACCTGCTACTATTCCCACCCACCACATTTGAAATATAATTCAGCACATTTCTTCACCAACCAAGAGTGGAGCCCACCAATTCTAGAATTTTCCACCAAAATGATTAACTCCGAAAATTCAACAATTTCTGAACCAGTCATCTCGTAAAATTCATAACAAATCATACGTTCATTTTTAACGGTTCAAAATTTGTGGACATATACTCAACTTATATATGTATAACATATCCAAATATTACCACGATCCAACGGTCGGATTAAAAATTATAACCCTCGCAAAATATCTTAAAAATCCTGATTGATTTTTAATACCTCCATTCCGACAAAAATACTGATAAAACATCTCAACATTAACTCCTTCATTTTGAACCACAAAATATATCCAACATTTATATTCACATAAAATAAATATTTCCTTATCATATGAATCAACAATTAATTATTCATAAATAATATTACAGAATCACATTTATGACAACCAGGTCGTTCCCAAGAAAGAGGGGGCTTTCCAATAAGGATTTCTCCTTACTGACGCACAATTAGATGACCAAACCTCTTATTAGACAGAACTTTCTAGACATTGCCAATAATGTTATCTAATAATATTATTCAAATAATATGAATTATTGATCTGATAATGGGAAATACTGTGCAGTAATAATTATTGAAATAATAATAATATAAAATATCAACGCAGCAATTATTGATTCAATAAAATAAAATATTGAATAGTAATTACTGTAACAATTATTCAGTAGTGCCTTCTTACGTAAGAATCAATAATTCCAAAAATACTATGCAATACCGTGTGCTACTGTGTAATAACGCGTATTACTATATTTTAACCACCGGGTATTTCAACAGTGTTAACGGTAACAACTACGCCGTTATTTGTAAAAACTTAAATTTGTCGTTTTCTTCACCCGACAGTTATTCTGTTATGGGGCCCACAAATGGCTGCGCCGTCGTACGAATATTCCCTGACAGAAAGAATATTCCACGACCAAACGAATATTCCCCGACAACAATGAATATTTTATAACCACTTGTGTATTTTGAAAAAAAATAATCATATATCACCCTTAACTTTAACATTTATCAATTTAACCATTTACTGAATAGTAATTATAAGAAAAATTGAATACTTTTATTTCATAAAATTCGGGGTCTTACAGTTAGCCTTCAACAAATTAGATAAAATATAATGGACAACAAGTTTTAGATCAATATTCGCAGCGGAAATAACAATTCATTATAAGAGTTAAGTAGAGAATGAAGTCTACTATCTTCTATGATTTAAAAGTCCATTATCAATATTTTATCCATGTAACATCAATCAATATACATCTTGTGCCAGATATTCATCTTTGCTTTACGGGCCAAAGATATTTATTTGTATCACCAGTTGGTCATGTTCATCTTAACACATGTCCATCTTTGCACTACGGGCCAAAGATATTCATCAGGTAATCATTCATCTTTACACTACAAGCCAAAGATATTCATCAAGTATCACCATTTAAGACTAAGGATGATGAAAAATATCTTAAAGAAAACGAATCTAATGAGATAAAAGGACAAAGATTATGGATTCGTACTTTTGTTTATCCAAGTTCAAAAATACTCTATAATAATCAATTGTGGAGCAAAATTCAAGAATGAAGATCAAAACATGCATACAATCAAAGATAGTAACCATAATAGACAACTTAGACAAAGAAAAAAAAATTTAATTTTTTTGTGAATAGTGTCGTATACGTGAATATCAATCTCGACACAAAAGATAACAATTTCATAAGAAAAATCATACTTCGTGGATAGTACTGTATATGTGAACAGTGTCGTATACGTGAATAGTAACCTCGACATAAAAAGGTAAAAATTTCACAATAAAATGCATACCAATATTTTAACATAATGATATTGAACGAAATAACATCATTTACGAAGAAAATAACATTCCTTACCTCAAAAGAATAGTACTTCTAGCTGAAATATCGGATATAATGCTAAAAGAAATTTGCACTGAATAACAACTCTCAAACTATCTAAGTACTCACAAAATATGCTTGATAATATAGAGGGAGAAAACTTATGATTCTGGTGTGATTTTCAATTCTAACTAAGCACCCTATTTATAGGAAAATGCCAGAACGCCAAAGCAAACTAAATTAATAAAATATTAATATTCTTTAAAAATTTCCTACGCACACTTTCTTGACCAAATTATCAGCCACCACTAGTGGGGCCCACCAAAATTCAGCATTTTCCACACCAACCAAAAGTTGGGCCCACCATATTTTTAATAAAAGCATTTATTTCTGAAACTTCAATAATTCATAAAAAATTGCCCTTTTATCAAAAAAAATACGAATTCAATGTCCTTTCCATTGAAAATTTAATTCTCAACAACATTGTAGAAGAAAGTTTTTCTAAATTCTAATCTGAAAATGTCTGAAATCCATATACGGATGATTTTTAATACATCCATTCCGACAAAATACAGATAAAATATCTTGACATTAATTCCTTCATTTATATCCACATAAAATAAATATTTTCTTATCATATAAATTAATAATTAATTATTCACAAATAATATTACAGAATCACAATATGACAACTATGTCGTTCATAGGAAAGAGAGGGCTTTCCGATAAGGATTTCTCCTTACTGACACGTAATTTGGTGACCAAACCCCTTTTTTAGACAGAACTTTTTTAGACATTGTCAATAATGCTATCTAATATTATTATTCAATTAATAGAAATTATTGATCTGATAATGAGAAATACTATGCAGTGACAATTATTGAAACAACAATAATAGAAAATATCAACGTAACAATTATTGAATTAATAAAATAAATTATTGAACAGTAATTACTGTAACAATTATTGAGTAGTGCCTTCTTACGTAAGAATCAATAATCTAAAAATACTGTGCAATACCGTGTGCTACTGTGTAACCATGTGTATTACTGTATTTTAACTACCGGGTATTGCAACAGTGTTAGCGGTAACAATTACGTCGTTATTTGTAAAAACTCAAACTTATCGTTTTCTACATTTGACTATTTTCCATTATGTGGCCCACAAATGGTTGTGCCATCGTATGAATATTCCCCGACAGCAAGAATATTCCACGACCAAACGAATATTCCCTGACAACAGTGAATATTTTATAATCACTTGCTTATTTTATAAAATTTGCACATTTCACCCATAACCAAAGTGTTATATTAAATTAACACCTTAGTACTCAAAATAATAATTAGAGGAAATTTAATTTTATTTATAAAAAGTTGGAGTCTTACATCCTGTTGGCAGGTGTGTCAAGCAAATGGCGTGTAGTATATGCTTAACGATCGGGTCCAGGATACTGCAATAATTCAAAATATGTGTTACTTTAATTCATGCAATCATATAAAGTAATTTATATTATTGAGTTATATAATAGTTGACACGTACTGCGCCGAGTCAACATCAACTGGTCCCACCTGTGGCTGGGCAGACGGACGCCCAAATAAATCGAGGTTAGTCCCTCGCTGACGTTGCCGAACAGTATCTATAAGTTTATATAGCATATCATTATGCGTTAAATAAAATAGGCATAATAAATTAAATTACAAGAAAGATGGAAACTTACTAGATGATGACGACGTCTCGCCTTTGGAGCCGTCACCAGGTTCTATACGACCACCCCCACGGTGACCTCTACTGCTGTTTCTAGCCATAATTCTGCTACTATAATTAAAAAGAATTAGAACATTAATATCTACTAAAATTATCTTGCGAAAATATTTTTTTATTAGTGACTTACACAAAAATAACAATAAGTTTAAGTTAAGACTTAATACGTCATCAAACCTGTAAGACCCCAACTTTTTATAAATAAAATTAAATTTCCTCTAATTATTATTTTGAATAATAAGGTGTTAATTTGATATAATGCTTTGGTTATGGGTGAAATGTTCAAATTTTGCAAAATAAGCAAATGGTTATAAAATATTCATTGTTGTCAGAGAATATTCGTTTGGTCGTGGAATATTCTTGCTGTCGGGGAATATTCGTACAATGGCGCAGCCATTTCTGGGCCCTATAATAGAAAATGATCAGACGAAGAAAATGACAAGTTTGAGTTTTTACAAATAACGTCGTAGTTATTACCGTTAACAATATTAGAATACCCGGTGGTTAAAATACAGTAATACGCGTGGTTGCACAGTAGCACACGGTATTGTACAGTATTTTTGAATTATTAATTCTTACGTAAGAAGGCACTATTCAATAATCGTTACAGTAATTACTATTCAATATTTTATTTAATTGATTCAATAATTGCTACGTCGATATTTTATATTATTATTGTTTCAATAATTGTCACTGCACAGTATTTTCTATTATCATATCAATAATTTATATTATTTGAATAATATTATTAGATAGCATTATTGGCAATATCTAAGGAAGTTCTATCTAGGAAAGGGGTTTAGTCACCTAATTACATGCTAGTAAGGAGAAATTCTTATTGGAAAGCCCTTGGCCTCTTTCTTGGGAACGACCTGGTTATCATTTTGTGATTCTGTAATATTATTTGTGAATAAGTAATTATTAATTTATATGATAAGGAAATATTTATTTTTATGTGGATATTAATGAAGAAATTAATGTTGAGGTATTTTATCAGTATTTTGTCGAAATAGAGGTATTAAAAATCATCCGTATGTGAATTTCGGACATTTTCTGATTGGAATTTCAAAAAACTTTCTTCTACAAAGTTGTAGAGAATTAAATTTCCGATTGCATGGACACGAGGTTCAAATTTTTTATGATAAAAGAGCTATTTATTATGAATTATTGAAGTTTCATAAATAAATGTTTTTATTAAAAATATGGTGGGCCCAATTTTTGGTTGGTGTAGAAAATGCTAAATTTTGGTGGGCCCCACTAGTGGTGGCTGATAATTTGGTCAAGAATGTATGCGTAGGAAATTTTTAAAGAATATTAATATTTTTATTAAATAGTCTGCTTTGGCGTTCTAAGCATTTTCTTATAAATAGGGTGCTTAGTTAGAATTGAAAATCACACCAGAATCAGAAGTTTTCTCTCTCTATAATATCGAGCATATTTTGTGAGTATTTAGATATTTTGAGAGTTACTATTCAGTGCAAGTTTCTTTCAGTGTAATATCTGATATTCCAGTCAGAAGTACTATTCTTTTGAGGTAAGGAATGTTATTTTCTTCATAAATGATGTTATTTCATTCAATATCATTATGTCGAAATATTGGTATGAATTTTATTGTGAAATTTTTACATTTTTATGTTGAGGTTACTATTCATGTATACGACACTATTCACGTGTACGACAATATTCACGAATACGGTACTATTCACGAATACGGTACTATTCACGAGTACTATTCACGACGTATGATTTTTCATGTGGAATTTTTACCTTTTGGTGTCGAGATTACTATTCACGTATACGACACTATTCACGAATACGACACTATTCACAGAAAAATGAAATTTTCTCTTCTTTGTCTAAGATGTCTATTATGGTTACTATCTTTGATTGTATCCATGTTTTGATCTTCATTCCTGAATTTTACTCCACTATGGTTTATTATGGAGTATTTTTGAACTTGGATTATCTAAAGTATGAATATTTGGTTCAAGATGTATATTGATTGTTGTTACAAGGATAAAATATTGATAATGCACTTTTAAATCATAGAAGATAGTAGATTTCATTCTCTACTTAACTCTTCTAATGAATTGTTATTTTCGCTGCGAATATTGATCTAAAACTTGTTTTCCATTATATTTTATCTGAATTATTGAAGGCTAACGATAATTTGTTCTACATTATCTTAGTTATAATATTCATTATAGTTTCTTTCAGCGTCATATCCGATATCCAGTCAGAAGTGCTGCTCTTTTGAGGTACGGGATAGTAAGGGATATTAAGGGATGTTATATTCTTCATAATGATGTTATTCTTTCAATATCATTATACTGAAATATTGGTATGAATTTTATTGTGGAATTTCTACCTTTTTGAGTCGGGGTTACTATTCAGAGTTACTATTCACGAAGTTACTATTCATGGGCTACTATTTACGAGTTACTATTCATGACAAAATTGGTTTCTTTTTCTAACCAAATTATAGTTGATTTATGAATATTACTCTTGAGATTAAATTTATATGTTGATTATAATGATTTTATTATCATAAATAACATTTTTACAACCCTGATGTTGAAATTCTCTTTCACTTGAGTGTAAAGATGGGTAGATTGTTGGTATGATCATGACTATGGGTTCTCTTTGGCCAGTAGTGTAAAGTTGAATTGTTGACTGGTATGATCGTGACCATTGAATTTATAACTGAATATCTTTAGCTTAAGTGTAAAGGTGAATTGATCAACATGGTTATAATTATTGTTTATATAATTCTGAAATGATTATATATTTCTTTGAGATATGAATATCTTTGGCCTGTAGTGCAAAGATGAACTGTTGATAAATATCTTTGGCCTGTAGTGCAAAGATGAATTATTGATGAATATCTTTGGCCTGTAGTGCAAAGATAAACTGTTGATAAATATCTTTGGCCTGTAGTGCAAAGATGAATTATTGATGAATATATTTGGCATGTAGTGCAAATATGAACTGTTGAGGAATATCTTTGGCCTGTAGTGCAAAGATGAATTGTAGATGAATATCTTTGGCCCGTAGTGCAAAGATGACTTGTTGTTGAATATCTTTGGCCAGTAGTGCAAAGATGAACTGTTGACGAATATCGTTGGCCTGTAGTGCAAAGATGAATTTATTAATATGATTATGAACAGGAACTGTGATTTGGTATAACCATGATCTTTGATGTTTCTGGTAAAGACATGTGAGGAAAATTATCTTCGTCCTGGATGCGAAGAGGAATTTAGAATTACAATTATGATTATGAGTTATTCATATAATTGTGAAAAAGAACTGTTGATTAATGTTATAGGGATAAAATATTATTGGTGGACTTTTAATGTGGAGAAGATAATAGACTTTATGGTCTATTTGACTCTTCTAATGGTTTGCTCGTTCCGCTGCAACTATGGTTGAAATTTTTTATCATCTACCATATGTTCTAAATCTCTGATTTAATTCTGTTGAAGGCTATTGATAATTTATTTATCTTTAGTCATGATATTCTTTACTGGGCTAGTTGTGCTCACCCTTCTGTTTCACAATTCCTTTCAGGTAATAAGAGTGTAGCTGGGTTGAGCGGGGGTAACAGGGGAATAGAACGGTGGTCATCATTTAGTAGTTATATTTGGTGAATGAAATAGGGTGAGGCGAACCCAATGTTGGAAGGGTGTTTTGCCACTATCATACAAGATATCTAATGACATACAACCTCGTATCATCATAAGACAGGATTATGCTCATCCACTTGCTGAGTATATCTATGAGCACTACCTATATAATCTTGGTGTTTGTTTGAAGTATAATTCTCAATTAGAGACAGTGGAGATTATGATAAGTCAAGAGAAGACTCACCATTGTGAAGAATATGATAGTAACCTTCTCATTTTTCTTTGGGGTCTATTGGGTCAACCAAGGATAATTCTGTGGCCATATGATATCTATCATAACCTAGAAGCATGGCCTCCCATGTACGAAGGTTTCCTTGAGCACTTCCCAAATATTCTAGTTTCTAAAACAGTTTATGACTATACCTTTATGTAAGGTATCATTGTGAGGTGTTGTCCACGATTGAGACATGAGTCACATTTGATATATATTTGTATCCAAACTCACGGCATATGTGTTGTTGTTTTTACACGACAATTGTTGTAATAAAGTTGTAGTTATTTTCTGTACCATGTATTTGACGACTCAGAGTGGGTTGGATGGAATGGACCTGTTTTGGGGTTGTCACAAATAATGTCATCATCAACTTCTTCATCACCGAGTATGTTAACGACAACTTCTGCACATCGTCATCATCTGGCAATACGTGGTTGTGATTGCTAACTTGTTCTTGCAATGGGTCATTCGTTCCAAACAAATCAGTATCATCAAAAGCCTTGGTTTTCGTTGTGACAACTATATACCAGGGGGTTCTAGAATTTGCTATATTAGGAGCGCAGTACACTTGAGTCGCTTGGACGTGTCTCCTCACTAGTGCCAATCTTGAGTGCATTTCTTCTATTTTTAGAAAATTTCAGCAGCACCTCCCCATGGTCTCCAAGTACACGCAATAGACCAAGACAACATAGTCTAAGTATGCATTCGGAGAATATGTAGAGATAACTAGCTGAAAAATCCTCAAAATAAAAAAAATGTACCCTGTGAATTGGCACCGGCCGAAGTGAGAGACATAACATTCAGTAACAGTCCCAAACTGTGGACTATTCAACATTTACTCCTACTTAGTGAATGTCAAACGGGTTTCTAAGCTCTTATTAATACTACATGCATATGAAGTTTTATATGTGGTTTACTATAATTGTGAAAAACTAAGCAAATGCTACTTAATTTATTTTTTCAATGATATAAACTAAGTAAGTGCTACTCAGTTTATGTGAAATATTGAAGATTGAAGAGAGTATTTTTGAGTTTATTGAAGATTCTGGCAAACTAAGTAAGTATTATTTAGTTTACTAAAGTTTCTAATAAGTGTACTACATATTTAGTTTACTTTAGAAGTAGATTACTAAGCAAATACTACTTAGTTTAGTAAAGGTCATACGTATTTACACGTGTCAAACATATTCAGATATAATTTAGTAGTGGAACACTAAGCAAATACAACTTAGTATTTGTTTTATTTTTATTCATTTAATTTTGTTTTATTTTAATATTGAGTTTAATTTTTTAATTTATTTTATTTTTTGTTATATTATAGTATATTATTATTATTAATAAATTAAATTAAATTTAATAAATGAAATTAAAATAAATTAAGTTTGTTAAATTAAATTAAATTAAATTTAGTTTATCAAATTAAATTAAATTAATTTTATTAAATTATACTATATTTATTTTATTAAATTAAATTAAACTACAATTTATTTTATTAAATTAAATTAAATTACAATTTATTTTATTAAATTAAATTACAATTTATTTTATTACAAGTACTTTATTTTATTCTAATTTATTATTAATTTTTTTTTTCATTTTGTAATATATTATATTATATTAAATTTATTTTATTTTATTAATTTAAATTAATTTAGTTTATTAAATTAAATTTAGTTTATTAAATTAAATTAAATTTAGTTTATTAAATTAAATCAAATCAAATTAAATCTAGCTTATTAAATTAAATTAAATTTATTTTATTAAATTAAATTAAATTAAAATTTATTTTATTAAATTAAATTAAATTTAAATTTATTTTATTAAATTAAATTAAATTAAAATTTATTTTATTACAATTAATTTATTTTATTATTAATTTTTATTTCACTTATTAATTTTATTTTAGTTTTTATTATATTATATTACAAAAATTTCTAAATTATTTATATTTTATTAAATTAATTTAAATTTATTAAATTATATTAAAATTAAATTTATTATATATATATATATATATATATATATATATATATATATATATATATATATATATATATATATATATATATATAATGTAAATTTAATATTGGCCAATTGAAGAATTTTGACAAATTTTATAGGGTCCACAAATTTTGCAATTGAAGAATTCTGACAGAAATTTCGTCAGAAATTCTGCTAGAAATAGCAAATATTATACTCATTTCAAACATTTATTTGAAATCCAAATCAAGTTATACAACATTCCAATTCAAATTATAACAAGTATAACATTATATAAAACATTACAAACAAACATACAAATTGATGCAAAGCTTATACAGAGCTTTCAATATCGATCTTAATTTCAGCATATTAACCCAAATTTCAGTAAAATTTCATCCCAACAAGAAAATAGAATATTTATACACAACTATAATTCATAGCATAATTTAACAGAATCCAATTTCAGCAACTATATGGGTTATCAACTGTTCTTTGAAACAAATTAAACCTAAAAACATAAATTAATTATACTAACCTTCAAAAATAGTAGTTCTAAAGAAGAAGAAAGGAAGAGGAGTAGCAGCAGCGGTACAGTGGTGGTGGACTGAGGAACCGGTGGTCTGGGAAAGAGTAGGGGGACTGGTGGGGGGGTAGGGGACTGGTGGGTGGGGGGAGGGGGCAAGGGGACAATGATGGGGGGAATAGTGGGTGGGGGAGGGGAGGGGAGCAGGGGTGGGGGCCGGGAGGGGATGAGTGAGGAGAGAGAGAGAGACAGTGAGAAGAGAGAAAGTGTGACAAGAGAGAGAGAATGTGTGTGTGTGTGTGTGTGTGTGTGAAAGTGAGAGGCGCTGGAGAAGATGACTAGGTTTTATTAGTTAATTCTGACAAATTTTTCGTCGAAATTAATCCCTCGGAATTAGGTTACTTTCGACGAACATTCCCTCGGAACTAACTCTTATTTCATCGAGGTTAGTTTTGTACGGGCGGGAAAGATGGCGCCAAGAAAGACCTAATACTTCCGATGGAATTCCGTCAGAATTATACTATTTTTTAGGGAAGTATAATCCACTAATTATTCCGTCAAACATAAGTTAATTTTGAGGGATTGGATTCCGACGAGACTAATTTTATCGGAATTAGCCAATTTCCTTGTAGTGGACGTCGGGATGTTTTGTGTCTCTTTCTGTGCTTGTCTTTTGGTGTTCTCATTTTTGGGTGAGTTTTGTCTGAAAAGACAAGTTTGAAAAGGTCCGACATATAAATGTTGACGATTTCACTTAGAGTCGATAGTTGGTAGATTTGAAATCGTTGCACCAACTCAATCGATTTTGAAAAGGTTTAGACAAATACCCAATGGTTGGACACTATTTAACTGGTCTTGGAAACCAAGATTCATTAGGTTCGAGGGCTTGATTAAGTGGAGGGAAGGTGTTAGGCACCTCCCGACTTCCATGAAAACACGGTTACCGTAACTTTTCAATTAACTTTTGTTATCTGCGTCTGTATATGTGTGTTGTGCCTATGTGCAATTTTCTGGAAGTAGTGGTATACCTCGTTTGCACCTATATACAAATGGTTTGACTTGTATATAAAAGTTCAATTTTAACAAGATATAGCAGTGATGTTTTGGAAAATAGGTTTTCAAACCCTTATGCTCAATAGTAATTGAAGCATTTGATACTTCCATTTTATTATGTATTCGGCTTGATTGCTTTTATTTTCAAGATGTGAGGCATCTTCGAGAAAATATAATACATAGCAATGCTGAACTCCTTGTGGGCATGAGAGCCATCTAAGGATATCCAGACACCGTAGATAATTTAAAAGTTGATTGCAGCTGAGAAATGTCCATCTTGGGAACCGAATCTATATTCAGAGGCTGAATCTTCGATCACATAATTCCTAGGCTCACATGAAAGAGTAATATGTACAAAAGCTAGAAAAAGAACTAGATTTGAATAAATCTAAACTATTATAGCTTTAACGGTTCCAGTTTAGTTAATTTTGAACCGGTCAAAGTTAGAAATATTCAAATTTAGGCAAATCTACCCCAAAGACTAGAAGGTTAAATATCTACATTATGAAAGCAGTTAAAGCATATACAAATAAAAGCAATATATATATATATATATATATATATATATATATATATATATATATATATATATATATATAAGAAATAAAAAGCCATGGATCAACGATCCGAGCGTACCCACTCGAAGAGACTATCAATGTCAGTATATATATAGATATAAAAGTAATAGAAAGCTTAAAAATCTGAAATATCTTACAGTGGGCTGCGAAGAAGACTTTAAATAGCTTTTGTGGCCTAAAAACTTGGTTTTCACCAGTTAAACTTCAATATGTTATAGAACACAAACTCATAAGCGTTTAGAAAGAATAATCACTTAGTTTGGAGCACTCTAGCAGGGGTTACAGGCTGAAATGGATAAAGTTTTCTCTCTTTTCTCTTTTTTTTTTCAAATGATCTTCCAAGAGCTCATATTTAAAGACCAGATAGTCGCGGGTCAACCCAGGACAGTCACGGGTCAACCTGCGGCAGCCGCGGGTCTACCGCGGCTACCCGGACTGCCCCGAGATTTATGTGTCCCATTGTCTCGAAGTACATGCACTCGGGCTACGCGATGTCCGCTCGAACCTTCATAACTATCAATCTAGGCATCCAATAAAAGAGTGTTGTACCTTTTCAGAAAGCTGTTGTCGAGAGCTACACAATGATAAGGGATTAGAGGTTATACGAAGCCAGGAAGATGGGTCCATGATCAGATCTCCAATTCTTCATTGTTTATTTGGTGTGCTATCTTGTGCAGTTATCACTCGGGATTTGAGCTATGGTTCTTGTGGGACATCCATATATGAAGTTTGAGTTGAACATTGGTGAGACAACGTGGATGTGATATTGGGGTAGAAAAATAACTATTTTGCCCCTCCCGGGGTTATCTCCGATTTTAGCGTAGTTGTAGCAGTCGTTTCTTAAGGTTATCTCCGAGATTGTGCTGTTGTTGATTTTGAATGTCCTTAGGGTTATCTTTGAGGTTGGCTTAACCTCTCAGGGTTATCTCCGAGGTGTGTACCGTATATCCTAGGGTTATCTTTGGGGTTAGAACTGATTTTTTAGGGGTTATCTCCTGAACTTGAACTGGATTCCTCGGGGTTATCACCAAGGTTGAAACTGGATCTTCTCATTTGGGTCGATGGTTGGAGTCGCCAAAATTGCATTTTTGATTTGCAATTGAAATAGAAGTCCCGTGATGCCCAGTTTTTGCCATGATCAGACAATTATTTGTCCAAACTCCAAGAATGAAAGTTATAGATCAATGTCTCCTCTTTTTGAATCATCTTGAATCGCCTCAATCGAAGTTCAGATGCAAGAGTTATGGCTATTTTCCCAACGGGTGTCAAATCAAAAAATTATCCAGCGCGGCAGCGCCCCTTGCTAGTGTATTTTGGGCACTACAGCTCCCTGAAGTAGTAGCTCAGCTGATTTGAAGTGCTGCAGCGCCCGTTTCAAGTTAAATCAAGGTGCTGCAGCGCCTGGCACATATTTTTAAAAGATTTTAACTGTTAAATGCTCAACCTAATGACCCAATGAACCTATCTTTCATTCTAACTTGCAACCTAGAGGGAGAAAAGAGAGAGGAGGCGGAAGATCTTGTAGAAGGAAGGCCATGGCCTTGTACCATAGTTGTTCAACAAGATTGGAAGTGCTTCAATGGTGGGCTTCATCTAGAAACCAATGGGAAGCTATTCCTTTTCTTTCTTATTCCTCTAGTGGCTAGAACTCATGTTTGGAGATCTAGTGCACAAACACTTGTAACACAAATAGAGGCAAGGAATTGAATTGAGTTTCTAACTTTTATTTGATATTTGCATTATCCATGAGTGATTACCTAACATTTAGAATAGTTTGATTGATTTGTTATGAATTAAACTTCTAATTTACTTTCCTTTTGATTGGTGTCATACGAATTGGTTCTTTATGTTTCGTGCTAAATGTTTAATTGCTAAGGATTTGGTAATTAGTTTGGTAATCTATTTGAAATTGGAAAATGGATTGTGGATTTAGACCAAAAATATAAGGGCATGTGATTATGTTATGCATAATTTGTGTTTCAAAAACTTGTTAGTCGGATTACTGATCACTAAACACGCGCAAGTATACATGGTCTAACAAGTAATATAGTGAAAAGTAGAGTGTCTAACCCACGAGGAATACGATGAAAACACATCAAAACCAAACAAATTAGCTTTAAGACTTACAAATTATCAAGGCAAAAAGTACTCAATACTTAGGTATAAAAACCACTCATCAAATACCCCTAAACTTGAATCTTTGCGTGTCCTCAAGAAAAACACTAAGAACAAAAACTATAAAAATAAATTCTAACAATCAACTACTTGAGCAATGAATCAATAAGTTTGAACAATGGCCTTAAAGATGTCAAAACATGATAACTCTAGAAAACTTTCAAAATGCTACAACGTCTAGGATTTTAACTTGCTTGTTAGTCATACCTTGCATTAGATCCTTTCCATGTGTGTGTATCCATTTGCACTAAACCAATTATAGCTTGGATTGGCTTATGCAACCATATTACCTTATGAAAGAAATAAAGTTCAAAAACTACAAGCATAACACATCACTCACCGCAATTGCAGAAAAATCAAACATTCAAAAAATTTGAGATCAAAGGACTCTTAGGTGAGTGCCTTTTATGCTCCATCTTACCCTAAGTTCGCTTTTATGGGCGGGTGTGTTTTATGCTCCATCTCACCCTAAGTCCACTTTTATGGGCGAGTACGTTTTATGCTTCATCTCAACCCACCGCAAGATTTTTGATATATTTTTATTTCTTCCTTTTTTTATAGGTGAGTATGTTTTACACGCTATCTCCCCTAAGTATGTGTTTATGAATGAGTGCGTTTTACGCTCCATCTCAACCCACCACATGACCAATTAATAAAACTTAAGTATATTGCTTCGGGTGATGTTTCAATGAGTTCTAGAGCTTATTGATATCTCCCACAAGCATTCGATCATATAAGCCTTCTCTAAGTATACAACTAGTTCATTACAATTGGATGAGTGCTCAAAAGTAGGAGTTATAAGCAAAGCAATAACCAACAATAAGTTAATCACCCAAACTAAGTAACATTTATCCATTTTTCATGAGTTATAACCTTAACAGACATTTACCTGATCATATATTATAGCTCAATTCAAATGAAATCAATGCTCAAGAGACACAACCTATACTAGAAATGTAGTTAACCCCACAAAAAAACACAATAAAATAAAACATATCAAAACAAAACGTAGAAGACCCCCAAACTTGAAACTGACAATGTCCTTACTAAACACAATAAAAGAATTCGATGTAAAGGACTTCCGTGATCATTTATCAGTTATCGCATTTCGTAATCGACTCTACTATTTTCTAAGATATAACATAAAATGGAAAATTTTCAAAATTTCAAAATTTTTAACTGATATGCACAACTAAACATAATAACATCAAAATAACTGACATAATAACGTAATACTAACTCAAGTACCAAGAATATCACGAGTACCCTCAAACTTAAGACAAACATTGTCCTCAATGTAAAGATAGATAAAATTAAAACTGAGAACTTCCCTTAGGTTGTACCAATCGTCATCGACAACATCTTCACCACCGTAAGTCATTTTGGAGCCATTCCAATTCAAAAGCAGCAACAAAATTCAAGCAATATCTTGCGCTTTCTTTTTGGCCTTAACTTGTGCCTTAACATGCTTTGCCCCTTGCTTTTCTTGGCGATTCGTTGGAGAATCATACTCGTAGTTATTTGGTATCTGAGATTAACTAACACACAAATTTATAACTTGGGTTGCTGTTGGTCAATTTCGTTACCGATATACACGCGCAAGTATACGCGGTCTAACAAGTAATATAATAAAAAGTAGAGTGTCGAACCCATGAGGAATTATCATTAATATTTACCAAATACCGACCTTGTATCGCTTAAGTCTTATTCGAACAGCAGAATAACAGATGTGTAATTAATGTAGTTAAATCTAATTATCAAGTAAAGTAAATGGATAACGAATGATATCGAAGGTGTTATAAGCTAAGATCATAACTTCACCCGACACAAGCATTTTGTCAAACATTTGGTGTGCTATGTTTCATCAAACTTCCTAACTTTCTCTCTTTAGTCTTAGTGGTCGTGACGGATTATTGACCGAGAACACACAAGTGCTCATACACCTCTTCCAAGGTATGTATAAACTTATCCTCTCTAGTTCTACCCGATAGGGATTAGAGCAGAAAAGAACATCCAAACTAGGTAATAATCGTACATATTCCTATGTGAATTAACCATAACAAGGAATTTAACGCATAAGTTCTCAATTAGGTCATACATGGTGCACAAGTATATTTCTATCCTATACATAAATTATACAGTCGAATCAAGTAGACAACTCATAATCACATGTCAATATATCAAGGTGTAAATCTACTATCCCTTTTCCAATTTCATATAGATTACCAAAATCATCACTAATCCCTTAGTAAGAATCATCAAGCATAAATATATTGATCCAAACCATATGGTGCCAACCAAATAGATAAGATATTCAATTTAAATTAACAAAGGGTTCCATTATAACCTTAGAGTCAATAATTAGTTCATAGCTCTTAAACTAAACATAAGTAGTAATATAAACAACATTTATGGATTACAAAATCAAAGGAAACAAATAGAGAAGAATAAACTATGTCAAAGCTTCTTCAGTCTCCAAGAATTCCAATCCTTTCAAGCTTTCTAATCCATGCTGCAAAGTGCTCTTAAGCTCCAGGAAATCCCACACACCTCCCTATTCTATCTAAACTATATGTACAATCATTACCTACTAGAAAATGGAGAGGAAACTACAAAAGAATGGAGAGAGATAGAGTATCCCAGGGGGGGATAATGTGATATCCAAGGATGTGACGCCCCCAAATTCAGGTACTTGAAATTCGAACTCGGTGAATCACGATACTATTTCTTTGAGCGGAAATAATAACAATATTATAAATAACTAACTTAATTTACATATATCAGAGTCTAAATCCCAGGTAAGCGACCTTTAAACATTCATTACATGGTAAATAATAAATATCATCGTCTTAGTAAAGTCTAATTATTACATAAGATATCATAAGTTTATTCGGTCAGCTTTCTTTTCCCCTTGTTCTTGCATGAACCTCCAGGTTGATCACGCTTAGCTGAAAACATTTAAATTTAAAGCAATGATGAGCATTTGATTGGCCAACAAGTAATAGCAAACAATAAATATTAGCTGAAAGAATTAAATATTTTATTTGAACGACACTTCTACAACGAAACAACAGTTCCGAAATAAGTTGAAACAATTCTAAACAACATAACAATTCTATTTCAAAATTTAAAACTGCGTATTGACTATAATTGGAGATCAGTCGACAGACTATGAACTTTATTTTCAATTTTCGAAAAGTTTTAATAGAACTTCATCAGCAAATTGTCATAACATACAGGCACGGGGGTGATAAGCCCGTTATGCCCTGTATTAATCAATACTACATGCAAGAACTAGATTATCATTCATCTTATCCGCCTTTGGTGCATAAAAGTTTCCCATGTACATGATGTTCATACTTAGTCAAAACAATTCGATTGGATAACAATAAAGTTCTATCTTATTCAATAATATTTTTAGGTTTGTGTCTAGTCGAATCAAATAGCTTAGACGACTTTTAAGTCAACGTATACATACTGGAAAACCAATAAGTATGTATCAACATGTGATTAAATACAATGATTATCCAAGTGAGGTCATTTGTATAACCATATTTAGAAATTAACGACCAGAATAAATATCTGGATTGTACAATAATACTGTGTTAATAAACAATTATCGAATAATTTAAGAACTTATATGAATACAAATGATTAGATACATAATCGATAACATTAGAGTTAATAATCTGGCACAATGATAATATAATTCTGAAACTTCCTTACTCAAGTCCATTGCATAAAGTAAATACAAAGGGTAGGATTCTTGCCTGGTCTGCTGCTTACAGTTACACAACTTAATTTTATCTTTTATACTGAGACCTATCATTAATTAGATCATTTGTTCTGTTAGAATAACATATCATAACATATAGTACTGTTATCTGCAGTCAGCACATAACCTAATCATATTGTCACATAAGTTTAGCAGTCATTGGATCACAAACAAACACGTATCTAGTCAAACTATCTAAGTCTAGATCAATTTTTAAAATATTTAGGTGTACCGACAGCTTTACCGGGTAATTATCGAGTCTAAAACTCCATTCTATAGTTCAATATTACATTAGATTTTTTAAATATCAGTCGTATTATTTTTCAGTGGCTTATAATAATTTTTCAAACACTAAAATCATTTTTAAATGATTTAAATACTAAATAATTCTATTATCATTAATATTTAATTAATATTAAATTATTAATGAAACCATTGCCAAAATATTAAAATTATTTATAATAACTCAAATATTTTTAAAACATTAATATTACCCTTAAATAATTTTTAAAATATTTAAAATCATTTTTAAATAAATACCAAACTATTTAAACATTAATACATTATTTATCAAAATATTAAAAGTCATTAATTATAACTTAAAATATTTTTAAAATATTTATATCCTTTTTAAATGATTTTTAAATTAATAAAACTATTTTTAAACTATTTATTTAATATTATTATTAAATAACTCTAATATCATTTAATATTAAATTATTAATAAAATTTACCTTCAAATATTAAAACTTATATTTTATAACTTAAAATATTTTTAAACTATTTATTTTCATTTAAAATAATTTTTATAATATTAAAATCATTTTAAAACTAATTTATTTAGTATAATTAATAAATAAATCTAATATCACTAATATTAAATAATTAATGAAATTTATCTTAATATATTAAAAGTTATGTTTTATAACTTAAAATATTTTTAAATACTTTATTATCATTTAAAATGATTTTTAATATAATAAAATTATTTTTAATTAATTTATTTAATGAATTTATTAAATAAATTAAATACTAATAATATTTAAATAAATACTAATATTTATCAAAAATATGTCAAATTATTAAATGTTAATTTTTATAACTTAAAATAATTTTTAAAATAATTTTTGTAATTTTCAGAAATTATTTACTATTTTAAATAATTTTTAGAAATTAAATTAATTAAAATTAAAAAGTCTGTCGCTATAGCCTTTAGCGACAGAAAGCACGCCAGTTTCGAGTGGTTAAGTTTGACCAAGCATAATTCTTTGATTAATGTGTTTCTGGACATGTTTTTGGTCAGATCTTGTAGTACTAATGTAACACTACAAGATCCAACAACAATCACGGTCCAAATGCATTAAACAAGCAAGATCTAGACTCAAGAACAAGTTATCAAAGTTGTTCTTCATTTTCTGGATTACCCAAAAATGAAGAACAGTTCATGAGGCCTACTTTGGGCTTCCACAACTTGCTGCTCTTGTAACATTTTTGTGATCTAATTAATGGGTCCAGTGTGTAGCTAACATATAGGAGTACAGATCTATTACATAAAACACATATAACAACAATACATCAAGCAGATATGGTCCAGTCAAACCCTGTCAGAGATAGTGTTCATATGTTTTCTGGGTTACCCAGAAAACAGAAAATGTGCTCGTTTTACCTACTTTGACCAACCACTGTGTACATCCTATTTGATGTTTACGTGATATTAAGGCTTGAATCTAAAGTTCATCTACCAGACTACAACTTAGATACAACAAACATAACAAATCATCGAACATATACAAGATCCGAGTCCTTACATTTCTTGTCAGGCGTTTCTGGGTAACAATCTGGGTTACCCATATCAGTTTGGTCATGGCAGGTCAACGTAGTTTGACCACCTATATCCTACAATCTGTACACGATCTGGACTTGATTCAAGTTCCAAATCCAAGCCTACATTACATACTACAACTTTAAACATTTAAAACACCAAAACCAAAAACAGAAAGAGATCTAGGAGACCTGACATTCATTGTCAGACAATCATTTTCAAAAATTTCCAGATTATGAAGAATACAAAATTTAAGCCTATAGATGTTATGGATCTAACATCTATCAACCCAAATCACTTAGTTATACTCCATACAATATGTTTGAAAAAAAAAACTAACATCTAACATAACTTTCATTATCAGATTACTAGGGTTAGGTTTATACTTTTCTATGAACTAACTTGAATCTGGGCTTCTGATTTGTTATGAGTGTTAGTGGGGCTTGTTTTGTGACTGATCCACTACTATATTTCGTGGGTTTGAGTTTGAGAGAGTTTGGTTGGGTGTTTGAGAATGAATGAGCTAATAATGGACTTTTCTCTATCTCATAATCTATATATATCATGTAGATGCAATGTATTGGATGATATAATGGCTAATATGTTTGGTTTGTTGGCACATGGATAGTTTAGAGTTGTTAACCAACTACTAATAGGTCAAGATCTACAAGTTAGCTCAAAATAATACAAGAGGGGTATTTATGTTATTTGGCTTGTGAATTTAATGGCCATTTTATCATTTGTCCCAACCCTTAGGGTTTGCAAAAATATACTTTTTCTAGGATTTTGCAATTAGGTTTAAAAATGAAATTTTAGTTTCTAAAAATGAAAATTAATGTTTCTTAAATAGATTAAGTTTCCTAATTACATTAGACTTGAAAATTAGGTGTATGATTCACTAATTAGCATTAAGATTACTAAATTAGTGATTAGGGTTTCTAATTTGACAATTAGGGTTCCTAATTTAGAAATTAGGGTTCCTATCAATTAGGGTTTCCAAATATTAATTAGGGTTTCTATAACTAACATTAAATTCTATAACACGCAACATAAATCATATAATACAATTACCAAACAATCTTGAACCTCCCATTTGAGTTTCAAAACATGGGTTTGACATGCTACACCCTAATTGACCAACCATTATCAATACGTACGTACAAGACATATTTATAGTACTGAAATATAATTAAAATTATATTAATATTCTCTTTCCTTATTCCAAATCCAGAATTAGGGTTTGGATTCTATATCTGATTTATCTTTCATATACATACTAATATCAACTAATTTATAATAATTAACTTAATTAATCTGAAATAAATTCATATAACAAAATAATTATTATAATAATTCTATAATCATTTCATATATTATTTAAATAATATAATAATAATATTTTTATAGAATTTAATTAATAAAAATATTATTACTACCAAATTAATTTGTCATTAGAATATAAAGTTCAATAATTCAAAATAAATTTATTTTTAATTATTCATGTAATAAATAAATTTTTATTTATCACATATATACATATATTTTACCTTATACATATTCCTACCTTTAAAATAAATAAAAAATTTATACGCAAAATCTCTTATTTATTTATATAGAAAATATCGGGCTATTACAAATTAAGGAGGTTGGCCCCTATATATATATATATATATATATATATATATATATATATATATATATATATATATATATGTTTTCTCCTTTAGCTAAGTAAATTCTTGCTCTTGTCTGTCTGGGAACCGGAGGTGGCACTGCAGCTCCAAGATTTAACCTTGGAATGGCGTTGCAGCGCTGAGTCAAAACCTTTGGTTAGTAAGTGGCGATGCAGTGCCAGTTTGTGAATGAATTGGGGCGCTGCAGAGCTACATTGTTATCCTTGCTTTCAAGGAAGGGGTGTTGTAGCGTCAGGTTTAAGCCTGGCAATGGCGCTACAGCGCCGGTGCAAAAAAATGGCTTTTTTCCCTTAAAAGCTAGAAATGACCTAATAAGCCCGTCAACATATATATTAATCAGAATAATAATAAAATAATATAAAAGCAATATAAATTACAACGAACAAGCAACTTCTTAAGCAATAAAGGATTTAAGTCGCAGGTATAAATCCCATTCATCAGTTGCCTCCCAATAAGCGCTTGTTTTATAGTCTTCAACCCGACTTTATTTAAAACAGAAATACAAGTTTAATAAAAATGTGTTATGCAAAATCGGATTGTAAGGATCCAATAGTTACATTGAGTCTTTCAGAAGAGCAACGCATTTACTTACAATCTTGTCAATCCAATCTCACAAACGATAACAATAAACAAAACTGTAAGGCCTCAGCTTACGCCAAATCTTGCACAAGAGACACATTTACATACTGTCTTGTCAGCCTATTTATCGCAATTGGTAAAAACGTGCAAACAAAGATTAAACAAATAAAAGATAAATATACGTTCAAATTAAGATTAAATTGATTGAAATAAATATAGGACAATATTAGAATAATAATTCCCCAGCAACAGTGCCAAAAACTTGTTGGTCGGATTACCGATCACTAAACACGTGCAAGTATATGCGATCTAACAAGTACTATAGTGAAAAGTAGAGTGCCGAATCCACGAGGAATTATCACTAATATTTACCAACTACCGACTTTGTATTGCCTAAGTCTTATTTGAACAGTTGATTAAGATGATAAATTATGATTACATTTAATCTAAATAACAGAAATACAAGACATAGATAGATAGATAAAGAGCTAAGAACATAATATCCACACTCAAGCATTTTGTCAAACACTTGGCGTGCATCACCTTATTCAAATCGTTTAACTCTCCTTATGATCATGGTGGCCACCATGACTTGACAATACACAAATTATGCATAACATAATCATATGCCCTTATATTTTTTGTTAGAAATCCACAATTCATTTTCCAATTTCAAATAGATTACCAAACTAATTACCAATTCCTTAGCAATTAAACATTTAGCACGAAATATAAAAAACCAATTTGTATGACACCAATCAAAAGGAAAGCAAATTAGAAGTTTAATTCATAACAAATAAATCAAACTATTCCAAATATTAGGTAAGCACTCATGGATAATGAAAGTACCAAATAGAAGTTAGAAACATAATTCAATTCCTTACCTCCATTGGTGTTTCAAGTGTTTGTGCACTAGATCCCCAAGCATGAGTTCTAGCCGCTAGAGGAAGAAGAAAGAAAAGGAATGGCTTCCCCTTAGTTTCTAGATGAAGCCCACCATTGAAGCACTTTCAATCTTGTTGAACAAACATGGCACAAGGCCATGGCCTTCCTTCCCCAAGCTCTTCTGCCTCCTCTCTCGTTTCTCTCTCTAGGTTGCAAGTTAGAATGAAAGATAAGTCCATTGGGTCATTGGGTTGAGCATTTAACAGCTAAAATCTGTCAAAAATATGTGGCATGCATTGCAACGCCTTAATTTGGCTTGAAATGGCCACTATAATGCTTCAAATGGGCTGAGACACTGCTTCGGGGAACTGCAATGACGAAAATACAATAGCAAGGGGCGTTACAGTGCCGGATAATTTTCTACTTTGACACCCGTTGGGAAAATAGCCATAACTCTAACATCTGAACACCGATTGAGGCGATTCAAGATGATCCGAAAAGAGGAGACGTTGATCTACAACTTTTATTCTTGGAGTTTGGACAGATAATTATTGGATCATGGCAAAAACTGGGCCTCACGGTACTGCTATGTCAATGGCAAACTGAAAATGAGAATTTGGCGATTCCAACCATCGACCCAAATGACATTGTATCCAATTCATAATAAACAAAGTAAAACACATAAAACTACATTACACAACAATACAATGGAAACACATTAAAACTAAACAAATTAGCTTAAGAATTGTAACGCTCCGAAATTCGGTCTATTTTCACACCTGGATTCCGTACGTCACGGTCCCACTTCTTACCAAACATACGTCATTATATAGTTAAATATAACAACATATATTCTCAAATCCCAGGTTCTGGAAACCTTATAACCTCTTTCATTACAAATAATGATAATTACATTGTTCTTTACATTGTACAAGAGTGACTTTTATCCGCCACCAAGGATACATATCAGTTTATTAAACTAATCTATAGTTCAATTAATCTATTCTACATTACAAGTCTTGGCTTTCTCTTCACGCACATTCACATACTGAATGACATTTCGTCTGCATATCGATCAGCTTGATCTTTACGGGATCCTTAAGTTCTTTCTAATATCGTTCACTGAATATGTTTTTCATTTAAAGCAAGTGTGAGCATTCAATTGCCCATCAAGTCATAACCGTTGAACACATAACTTCCAGAATTTAAGCGTTCCTTTAGAACTTTGATAACCAAACAAAGTTTATAAAGCAGCTTGAATAATATGAAGAGTCTCGATTCCTATCATCTTAAAATATCAGTCACTTTTACTTTGAAATACTTTCATTCCTCTACCTTTTTTATACACATTCTGTCTGGCTAGAATCATTAGCACAGACTTAGCAATAACGGTTCATGTATAAACAGAACATACTTGTATTGAACAGCTCAATCACAGAATAGTTTATATCATAAAAACACCGAAGTATTCACATTGTGGCTCAAGGCCTCATATGTTCTACCACCTTGTACAAATATCGTACATATGCACATAGACAAGACTTCTCAAGTTAAACATCTGAAAACCTTAAGAAACTAGCATTCATATAATATGAATAAAGTTAAAAAATTTGCCTTATGCGCAGCTACAGCTTACGCTAAACTGCTCATTCCAATCCCTATATAACACATATGGAGAAAACATAAACATCAATTAGACATATACTTGACTTACACATTGGTTTACTTAACTTTACTTCTTAGAGTTCATGTTCTTGCAACATAAGCTTACGCGACTAACTTTCATTACTGGTTCACGGCTTCATGACATACGGAGATGTCTTACTCCAAACGCTCATCATCTTTAATGATTTACATTCTTATCTTTTTCCTATAACCTTTCTAGGACTCAGTACACATAGCTTCTCTACTAGTAGTTCATATGGTACTCTGAGTGGTTTCCCACAAACAACCAACAAACAAGTTCCCGTCTCATATACACTGTCCATAACAGTGAGTTAGATCGGTTGCCAGTTTCGTATATACCTTCGATCTCTGAAGGAATTGTTTAGCCCAACTCCCATATGTCAACCATCAAAGGTTACGATTGTACCACAACATAACTTATCGTAACTTATCCGAACCATTAACTATAATGTTCGTTAAATCAATTTATTATTCCTTGTGGCTTTCTGGCAACTAAATGCCATACCTTAGGGTTCATTTCTTATAGTCTAAGTCGTACAGTATTTTGTATATTTGAAACGATCGTTTAATGTTAATACTATGAGGTCATAGCGTTAAACATTTTATAGTATCTTATTCATATCTTACAACATCCAGTTCATTCGACTTGGAACGTCCTCCAAGTTATCATTACTAACTCGGCTTCTTTACGTTATACGTTATTATCTTTAACTTAGTTTCTTCACCATTCACAGTTAAACAACATTCTTCATTACCTTACGGTCAAACCATACACGGGGTGTAGGTTCTACCTGTTTAATAATCGCGTACACTCAACCCTCACGTTGGCTAAAGTGTTTAATGCTTGCATTTCATTATTACTTTCTCTATCTGACTCATGCTCGGATTTTCATTAATCTTATTACCGTTCGCTACGGCTTTTTACGATAACTCATATCTTACCTACTACTTTCGTTAACGTCTAAGTTATACAACCATTGTACACTTAGCTCATTCGTCCAAGACGAATACGATTCACGAGGATCGTTTACGTATTCTACGTTTACGTTATTCGTCTCTAAATCTCTAATTCAACCTTTACTCAAGGTTTTAATTGCTTTCAATCGTTATCCACCACATGAACCCCACGTTCATTACTCATTCTTAGTGTCGAAGCCATACCGATTGCTGTATGCTAAGACCGATCGTTCTTCGCAATAACGTTGCGTTCACAACATCTAAATGCTTTACACTTATCTCTCATTACCATAACATAACATCGAAATGTTATTCCTTACCTTCGTCACTCAACGTCTAAGGAATCACAATCATAGCAATCCCTCACGTTCGTTCACTGCGACCACGGTCCCCGAACATCGGTTACGTAACCCGTATTTATATTCTTCATCTTTTAATCCCGCTAAATCTTTCTGTTCAACCTTTACTAAAGGTTTAAATAACTTGTTTAACTGTTATTTTAGGTGAACTATATGTTCATACTTCTTTCTTGCATATTCCCCAGTAATTGAGCACTTAAAAGCTCATTACTGGGCCTTGCCCTGAACCGGCTCTGCGGCGCCACTCTTCTTTCTATCTCTCGCACTGTGGCGCGACCCTACGTCATCTTCTTCTTTAGTCTGGCGCTGCGGCGCCGAGTCCTTCACTAACTCTCGCACTGCGGCACCAATTAACATTGCATGAAGCCCTGAGCTCGCACTGCGGCATCGCCTCCTAAGGCTCAGCTGACGATGCGGCACTGAACATAAAACCTAGAAAAATTTCCTAAGTCTTTTACAAGCTTGAATCGCTTACTTTGAAATTTCGTACCTTATTTGTTATAGCTCAGAAATAGGTCGTTCCAAAGCCATTCTCTTCCTTATCTTACGTATTTCAATACCCCTCAGACATAACTTCATTCTGAATCCATTAACATGCCATTCGATTGGCTTGATCTTCACTCTTTGTTTGTTTTACATTTTTAACGCTCTTCGTTCGTTCGTCCGTCCGTAATTCGGTCATTCGAACTCAAAACTCGTTCATTCTTGAGTCCACGACTCATGTTTTTTACGTTCTCTTACTTTCTTATGAAACCCTACACGTTTAGGTTCATTTACTAACTTTCTAATTCTCGTTCGTCTTTTACGAAAATTTTGTCATAACTTCGTTATAGCTCAATTTTTAATATGTTCTTCATGAACGTTTCTACTGTTCCTAACCAAGCAATAAGCAACTAACTTATACGCGATGGTTTTAAACTTGTCCATCAACAACAATTATCCTATGATGGTTTTAAATTTTTTCATCAACAACGTTCTTCATGTTCTTCGCGTGTTCTTCGTGTTCTTTGTTCGTTCTTCATTTTTAATCGATATTTTGGATTACGATTTCACTTTTTCTTTGAATTTGATGTTATAGAACACCAATCCTTATTTATTTCACCTACTCATTCATAAGATTCATTCGGATTGCTCAAAATCCTTACGAATTTTATACTTCCTTAAGAAATTTATAAAATAAATTTCAAATTCTTATTTCTTTGTCTTCTCATGATTTCAACCATATGAAATCATTACTAACTTCTTTTACTTCTTATTCCCATTAAGTTATGTTTTAACATATAAAACTTAAAGAAATTTATTAGAAGCTAGGTTTTGGATTACCTTTCTTCTTCAATCTTCATCCGTTGGACAAAGCGTTCACTTGGGCAAGCTTTTCCTCTTCCTCTTCTTTCTCCCATCCGAACACTCTCTCACTCTCTCTCTCTCTCTCTCTCTCTCTCTCTCTCTCTCTCTCTCAAAGTGTATGAATTTCAAAATCCCAAAACAATGAAATAAGCTTTCTATTTATAGAAAATCAAGGCTAGGGGCAAAATAATCATTTTGCCCTCAAACCTCCTTACTATTCATTACTTAAGCACTAAGTTTACTTGGCCTCCACATTTACTTAGCCATTAAGTCTACTTATTCCTTAAGTTTACTTAGGCTTTAAGCATATGCACTTTCCTTGGCCATTACTTAACTTATCCTTTCTATTCCACCTCCTTACTATTCACGTAGCTTCCCTTGGAAGCTTCGTGTTTCCGTCTTTCGGGTTTCATCTGATAGTTTTAAAAATTACGATTCTCGGAGTCCAAATATTTTTCGATATTTCTTCTTTCCTTTACCGATTAACTTTTGCGTATTCTTCGGATTTTCGAAAAATTGAAAAACACTTTTTGGCATTGAGAATTTTCCTTCACGTTTTCCCCTAACGTAGCTAAACGAATGAAAAGTATATAGCAGTACTTTTCATCATGTTTATTTCGTCCGATTTCTGCACGTTTTTTGACAAAAACTTTTATCTACTTCCTTAACTTTTCACGATATATTATCGTCAAATCTTTCGACAGAATGTCATTTCGATATACCGAACTCTCGAAAAGGCCTAGGTTATTCAAACCCTAACCCTTAGGGTTTCGTCGGGTGAATACTGCCTATTTCGTCTTTTTCCCCGAAAATATTTTTGGTTCTCGAAAAAAATTTCATTTTCGTCTTAAAAATTCTTATTTGTTCAGTCTAGCTTGTAGCCATAATCCTTTCGTATTATAATCATCCTAGGTTATAGAATGATTAATAAACACATTGCACAGAATAGTATTAATAAAAATTCATTTTATTAATAACTAATTCTTTAAACTTAAATTCTGGACAAACCGAATTTTTGGGGTGTCACATTCTTCTCTCCTTATAAAAATTCCATCCTCGGAATTTCTTAAAACCAAACCCTTACCCGGGTCCTCACATTCTCCCCTTCTTCACAGAATTTCATCCTCGAAATTTTAGCTTACTCTTCTTTTCAACTTCTCTTCAAAGAAGTTTTTATCTTTCCATCATTCCTAACATCCATAACCTATCAAGAATTATGAAGTAGAAGGAATAACGAGGAATATAAAATTTCATTTAAAACATTTCATACTTTTGCTGAGGGGTCAAATTGACCACGAACTCTTACTAGGTTTAACAGCATGACGCCGTAACCTTTCTTTCCACAGTCAGTTTATAATTACAAAAAAAAGTAAATTACCTCTTCCATACATAGGTGATCAACCTATCGTATAACCCTATTTTGGGGTATGTTCACCTCAGACTTAATCATTAGATTCCGCACCAAAAAATTTGGTTTGGCACAACTTCTTCAAAGAATGCTCAATTTTCTTTTCGCAATACAACATAACGTTTTATAATGTCATGATACCGTACTTTTCACAGTACATTGAGGACTTTGTCAGTATGTGACTTCGTCATTATACATCATACCATAGCGGGTTGTTGATCCTAAGATCACATCCAACACTAGGTTCAATTGCATTAATAACTCCATCTTTTTACCATCGTTGCATCAAATGCACAGATGATATAAAATTCATTTAGATATTTTAAATCAATTTTTGTCTAGCCGAAGCAATTAGCATAGACATACCAAGAATAACTCTTTTAAAAGCCGCTGGTTCCAAAAGTTAAACCAATTCTTTCCTTTTAAAATTCACACATATGCACGATTTCAATAAAGTTCGAAATCTAGCATAGCTAGATGACTTGGAATATCCTATTCTCCATCTTCCTTCATTATCTTACTGCGATAATACTTAATCTTCTCTAGCACCTTCAATGTTAAGTCTACTGAAAATACTTTGTTTTCAGTCTAAACATTCCTATACCTTAGTATAGTTCATCAACTTACCACACTTTACGTGTTTAAGAACTTTCCACAACCATATGTGTTTAAAAACTTATCTTCGCAATATGTAATCCAAGAACAAATCAAGGACTATCCATACGCTTAGGGCTCAGAAACATATCACATAATTATGAGTCATAAACTTTTCATAAGTATGAGTTTCAAGAACTTGCACCTATCTTAACATTCTTAATAGCGTGACCCATTCCAATGATTATCATTGTAATAAACTGAGTAGTTGTTACACCAAAGCACAAACCTCTACCCATAACAAAGGTTCATACAACTCAGCCATCACATGAGTCCTCAATTGAAATTTTACAACTTCTAAATTTCTCTTTACTTAATACGAATTTTCTTTAATTCATATGCTATCCTTTACAACACAATATGAGTTCTTCTTCCCATACTACTTCGTAGTACAATTCATTTATAGCATTAACTATAAATCATTCATCGTTTAACAGCTCATCTGTTACTACGATTTACTATGATCACATGGTGATCTTCTTATCCTCCTCCCTACGATTATAGCCTTAGGTACTCATACCTAAGATTTATAATCTATCAGCTTTGATACCACTCTGTAATGTCCCAAAATTTGGTCTATTTTCACACCTGGTTTCCGTACGTCACGATCCCACTTCTTACCAAACATACGTCATTATATAGTTAAATATAACAACATATATTCTCAAATCTTAGGTTCTGGAAACCTTATAACCTCTTTCATTACAAATAATGATAATTACATTATTCTTTACATCGTACAAGAGTGACTTTTATCTGCCACCAAAGATACATATCAGTTCATTAAACTAATCTGTAGTTCAATTAAACTATTCTACATTACAAGTCTTGGCTTGCTCTTCACGCACATTCACATACTGAATGACACTTCGTCTGGATACCGATCAGTTTGATCTTTACGGGATCCCTAAGTTCTTTCTAACATCGTTCGCTGAAAATGTTTTTCATTTAAAGCAAGTGTGAGCATTCAATTTCCCAATAAGTCATAACCGTTGAACACATAACTTCTAGAGTTTAAATGTTCCTTTAGAACTTCGATAACCGAATAAAGTTTATGAATCAGCTTGAATAATATGAAGAGTCTCGATTCCTAGCATCTTAAAACATCAGTCACTTTCACTTTGAAATACTTTCATTCCTCTACCTTTTTCATACACATTCTGTCTGGCTAGAATCATTAGCACAAACTTAGCAATAGTGGTTCATGTATGAACAAAACATACTTATATTGAACAGCTCAAGCACAGAACAGTTCATATTATAGAAACACCGAAGTGTTCACATTGTGGCTCAAGGCCTCATACGTTCTGTCACCTTGTACAAATATCGTACATATGCACATAGACAAGACTTCTCAAGTTCAACATATGAAAAACTTAAGAAACTAGCATTCATATAATATGAATGAAGTTAGGAAACTTGCCTTACGCACAACTACAGCTTACGCTGAACTGTTCATTCCAATCCCTATATAACACATAAGGAAAAAACATAAACATCAATTAGTCATAGACTTGACTTACGCATTGATTTACTTAACTTTACTACTAAGAGTTCACGTTCTTGCAACATAAGCTTACGCGACTAACTTTCAATACCAGTTCACGACTTCATGAGACACGGAGATGTCTTACTCAAAACGTTCATCATCTTTGATGATTTACATTCTTATCTTCTTCTTATAACCTTTATAGGACTCAGTATACATCGCTTCTCTGCTTAGTAGTCCATATGGTACTCTGAGTGGTTTCCCACAAATAACCAATAAACAAGTTCCTGTCTCATCTACACTACCCATAATAGTAAGTTAGATCGGTTGCCAGTTTTGTATATACCTTCTCTCTCTGAAGTAATTGTTTAGCCCAGCTCCTATAAATCAAACATCAAAGGTTACGATTGTACCACAACCTAACTTATCGTAAATTATCCGAACCATTAACTATAACGTTCGTTAAAATAATTTCTTATTCCTTATGGCTTTTTGGCAACTAAATGCCATACCTCAGGATTAATTTCTTATCGTCTAAGTCATACAGTCTTTTGTATATTCAGAATGATCGTTCAATATCAATACTATGAGGTCATAGCGTTAAACATTTTATAGTATCTTATTCATATCTTACAACGTCTAGTTCATTCGACTCGGAATGTCCTCCAAGTTATCATTACTAACTCGACTTCTTTACGTTATACGTTATTATCTTTAACTCAGTTTCTTCACCATTCACAATTAAACAACATTCTTCATTACCTTACGGTCAAACCATACACGGGGTGTAGGTTTTGCCCATTTAATAATCACGTACACTCAACCCTCACGTTGGCTAAAGTGTTTAATGCTTACATTTCATTATAACATTCTCTATCCGACACATGCTCGGAATTTCATTATTCTTATTACCGTTTGCCACGGCTTTTTATGATAACTCATATCTTACCTACTACTTTCGTCAACGTCCAAGTTATACAACCATTGTACACTTAGCTCATTCGTCCGACACGAATACGATTCACGATGATGGTTTACATATTCAACGTTTACGTTGTTCGTCTCTAAATCTCTCATTCAACCTTTACTCAAGGTTTTAATCGCTTTCAATAGTTATCCACCACATGAACCCCACGTTCATTACTCATTCTTAGTGTCAAAGTCATACCGATCATTGTATGGTAAGACCGATCGTTCATTGCAACAACGTTGCGTTCACAGTATCTAAACGCTTTACACTTATCTCTCATTACCATAACATAACATCGAAATGTTATTCCTTACCTTCGTCACTCAACGTCTAAGGAATCATAATCATAGCAATCCCTCATGTTCGTTCACTGCGACTACGGTCCCCGGACATCGATTACGTAACCCGTATTTATGTTCTTCATCTTTTAATCCCGCTAAATCTTTCCGTTCAATCTTTACTAAAGGTTTAAATCACTTGTTTAAGTGTTATTTTAGGTGAACTATATGTTCGTACTACTTTCTTGTATATCCCCCAGTAATTGGGCACTTAAATGCTCATTACTGGGCCTTGTCCTGCACCAGCGCTGCGGCGCCAATCTTCTTTCTATCTCTCGCGCTGCGACGCGACCCTACGTCATCTTCTTCTTCAGTCTAGCATTGCGGCGCTGAGTCCTTCACTAACTTTTGGGCTGCGGTGCCAATTAATAGTGCATAAAGCCTTGAGCTTGCACTGTGGCATCACCTCCCAAGGCTCAGCTGGCGCTGCGGCGCCGAGCACAAAACCTAGAAAAATTTCCTAAGTCTTTTACAAGCTTTAATCAATTACTTTGAAATTTCGTAACTTATTCGTTATAACTCGGAACAAGGTCGTTCCAAAGCCATTCTCTTTCTTATCTTACGTACTTCAATACCCCTCAGACAGAACTTCATTCTGAATCAATTAACGTGCTATTCGATTGGATTGATCTTCACTCTTTGTTTGTTTTATGTTTTTAACGGTCTACATTCTCTTACTTTTTTATGAAACCCTACACATTCAGGTTCATTTACTAACTTTCTAATTCTCGTTCATCTTTTACGAAAATTTCGCCATAAATTCGTTATAGCTCAGTTTTTAATCCGTTCCTCATGAACGTTTCTACCGTTCCTAACCAAGAAATAACCAACTAACTTATACGCGATAGTTTTAAACTTGTCCATCAACAACAATTATCCTACGATGGTTTTAAATTTGTCCATCAACAACGTTCTTCGTGTTCTTCGTGTGTTCTTCGTTCGTTCTTAATTTTTAATCGATATTTTGGATTACGATTTAACTTTTTCTTGAAATTTAATGTTATAGAACACCATTCCTTACTTATTTCACCTACTCATTCATAATATTCATTCGGATCGCTCAAAATCCTTACGAATCTTATACTTCCTTAAGAATCTTATAAAATAAATTTCAAATTCTTATTTCTTTGTCTTCTCATGATTTCAGCCATATGAAATCATTACTAACTTCTTTTACTTCTTATTCCCATTAAGTTATGTTTTAACATAGAAAACTTAAAGAAAATTTATTAGAAGCTAGGTTTCAGATTACCTTTCTGCTTTAATCTTCCTCCGTTGGACAAAGCGTGCACTTGGAAAAGCTTTTCCTCTTCCTCTTCCTCTTCTTTCTCCCATCTAAACTCTCTCTCTCTCTCTCTCTCAAAGTGTAGGATTTTCAAAATCCCAAAACAATAAAATAAGCTTTCTATTTATAGAACAAGGCTAGGGGAAAAATAGTCATTTCACCCTCAAACCTCCTTACTATTCATTACTTAAGCACTAAGTTTACTTGGCCTCCACGTTTACTTAGCCATTAAGTCTCCTTAGCCCTTAAGTTTACTTAGCTCTTAAGTTTACTTAGCCTTTAAGCATAAGCACTTTCCTTGGCCATTACTTAACTTATCCTTACTATTCCACCTCCTTACTATTCACACCTCCTTACTATTCACATATCTTCCCTTGGAAGCTTTGTGGTTCTGTCTTTCGGGTTTCGTCCGATTGTTTTAAAAACTGCGATTCTCGAAATCCAAATATTTTTAGATATTTCGTATTTCCCTTACCGATTAACTTTTATGTATTCTTCGGACTTCCGAAAAATAGAAAAACACTTTTTGGCATTGAGCATTTTTCTTCACGTTTTCCCCTAACGTAGCTAGACAAATGAAAAGTTCATAGCAGTACTTTTCGTCTTTTTTATTTCGTCTGATTTCTACACATTTTTCGAGAAAAACTTTTATCGACTTACTTAACTTTTCACGATATATTATTGTCAAATCTTTTGACAGAATGTTATTTCGACATACCGAACTCTCGAAAAGGCCTAGGTTATTCAAACCCTAACCCTTAGGGTTTCGTCGGGTGAATAATGCCTATTTCGTCTTTTCCCCGAAAATATTTTTGTTCCCAGAAAATTTTTATTTTCGTCTTAAAAATTCTTATTCGTTAAGTATAACTCGTAGCCAGAATCCTCCCGTATTATAATCATCGTAGGTTATAGAACGATTAATAAACACATAGCGCATAATAGTATTAATAAAAATTTATTTTATTAATAACTAATTCTTTAAACTTAAATTCTGGACAAATCGAATTTCCGGGTTGTCACAAGAATTACAAATTATCATGGTAAAAAGTACTAAATACTTAGGTATAAAAACCACTCATCAGATCTCCAGGGGTTGAAACTGATTTGACTTCCAGGATTATCTTTGGAAGTTGATTCTGCCCTCTTGCAGAGTTAGTAACAGGAACGCAAAATTTCGAGTGTCTACAGATGCTCCTCTTTATTATATTTATGCAATGTAATGGCATGGATAGGATAAAGACTACTAGACATTTAAAATATGACAAGATAAGAATGATGCAAATTCAATGCAGCATTATGTAACGTAATGCTGAATGTTGTTTGTTGGAATGATTTCCAACGGAATATGATAACTACCTACCCTTGGTTCTTCTTTTGGGGGATGGAGTTGCCAATGATGGCCATGTTGAACCGCTATGATGTTTACTCGATCGATAGTTTACAAAGCTCTCGTCACAAGAATCTCCCGATGTTACGCTGGGGTTGTTGCCAACGGTTTGAACTATTCATCAGTGCTATCTGAGCCTGATTTGTTGACAAGTTATAGAGATGTCTTCAAGATCCCTACCGTGGAGGTTTCATAATGATTGAGACCACAGGATGTTGACATTGGGGTTATCAACAAGGTCCTTAATCCTTTGGAATTGCTTTCCACCGAAGACGTTCTTCTCTTTTGTAAGACCCCAACTTTTATAAATAAAGATGAATTTTTTATAAATATCATTTTTGAATATTATGGAGTTAATTTGATATAATGTTATAGTTGTGGGTAATATTTATAAATTTTGTAAAGTAAGCAAGTTGTTATAAAATATTCGTTTGGTCGGGGAATATTCTTTTTGTCGGAGAATATTCGTACGACGGCACAATCATTGGTGGACCCCACAACGGAATTATTGCCGGATTGAGAAAACGACAGCATTATCTTTCTATAAAAATAACGGTTGAGGTGTTACCGTTAAAACCGTTAAAACTGTTGAACTACTCGGTAGTAAAAGTACAGTAATACGCATGGTTGCATAGTAGCACACGGTATTGATTATTGATGCTTACGTGAGAAGTCACTCAGCTATACTCAATTATTGCTACAGTAATTGCTGCATCATATCTCTTAAATTATTGTCATAGTATCATCTGTATAATATGTTATATTATTAAATCAATAATTGAGACGTTGTGGTAAGTTTGGTTATTTTATGGGGGGCCATATGTCATCATCTAAGAGTCTCTTCGTCAATAGTAATTACCGTCGTTAATAGTAATTACCGTCGTCAATAGTAATTACCGTCGTCAATAGTATTTACCTTGGTCAATAGTATTTACCTTGGTCAATAGTAATTATCTTCGTCAATAGTAATTACCGTCGTTAATAGTAATTACCGTCGTCAATAGTATTTACCTTGGTCAATAGTAATTATTTTCGTCAATAGTAGTTGTCCCTTCAATATTACCAAGAGTCATTTGACCCTTCGTTAAGACCAAGAGTCATTTGACCCTTCGTTAAGACCAAGAGCCACCCTCAGTTTTTCTATAAATAGAGGCCTAGGGCGTCATTATTTTTCACGAATTCATTCAAGCTATAGAGAGAGAAAGTATAGAGAGAATAAGAGAGAGAGAGAATAAAAGTATTCTGCTACATCACTTTTCCAATATCCAGTTCTTTTAAGGTAAGGGATATTATTCTTTCATATTCATGAAGAGAACTTCTGTTATTCCATTCTTTATTATTCTGTTGGAATAACCAGTATACGCGGTCTACCCTATACTTGGTGACATTCTCCTATTATTCTGTTGGAACATCCTGTCTGTGTGTTTTACACCGGACCTGGTTCCGTTTTTATTATTATTCTGTTGGAACATCCTGTCTGTGTGTTTTACACCGGACTTGGTTCCTTCTTTGTTATTATTCTGTTGGAACATCCTGTCTGTGTGTTTTACACCGGACCTGGTTCCATTATTTATTATTCTGTCGGAATATCCTGTCTGTGCGTTTACGCCGGACCTGGTTCCATTATTTATTATTCTGTTGGAATAACCTGTCTGTGCGGTCTATCGCATGCATGATGATTTCTTTTGTTATTCCATTCTTTATTATACTCAGTTGATTAAAACTTTGACTTCTATACTCCATGAAATTAGTGGAATATCCTTGATATTTGCGCTTCATCTAGTATCTATTCATGAAAATATTCTCCTGATCATTCTTGAATTTTACTCCACAAAGCGGTATCATGTTGACAATTTGGACGTTGTTAATTCTTGGATAAGTTAATTCTTGAACTTGTTTTATTGAATTCTTATATCATTGTCATCATCCTCATGTTTATATTCTGTTGAAAGTCATCTGTGGCCTGTAGTGCATAGATGGACTTGGTATGATTATGACCAGGGATTATTCGGTGTAATCATGTCCGTAATGTTACAAATGATGTGGTAAAAGTCCTCATTGGCCGTAGTGCATTGATGGACAGTTGTTGGCATGATCATGACCATTAATGAATACACGAATATCCTTAGCCGTAGTGCAGGGGTGATTCGATGATGTGGATTATTTTATTAAGCTGAGTCCCAGCGATCACAGTGTTGAAAAACTTTTAAATCATAAAAGATGGTAGAGTTTATTTTCTACTTGACTCTTTTAATGGATTGCTTGTTCCGCTACAGTTAAACTTGATGTCTATTATATTTTATCAGTTTAACATTGTTGAAGGCTAATGATAATTTATTCTGCATTATCTTAGTCATAATATTTTTTTACTGGGCTAGTTGAGCTTACCCTTTCTTTCACTGTTCTCTTCAGGAAATGAGAACGTAGCTGGGGCAAGTCGGGGAACGGAGTGATGGTCCGAATGATAGTATTAGTTAGTAGTCCTCACTATTCTATGTAATGGTGTGTTAACAAATGTAATGAGGACTCTTTTTGAGTATGAATACTCTCTAGAAGATAATATTTGTATTCAAACTCACAGTTTGTGTTTTGTCTTATTGTACACGACAGTTGTATTAGTAAGTTGTATTTGTATTCTGTACTTTGTATCTGATGACCCAAGATTGGTGATGTATACCTAATTTTGGGGGCGTCACAGTTGGTATCAGAGCTTAGGGATATGATCCCTGGCTAAGATGTGAGAATAGAACTAGGAGGGGAGAGACGGGGAATTCCTTCGCTAGTATGACATACCTAAGTTTATTTGCATGGTATTTAATTGGTCGGTCATAATATAAGGATAATATATGACATATCAATTAACTTTTATTTTGTGGCAGTATCTGAAAATGGCATCTGAGAATGTTGAGAATAGCAATGGAGCACAGGCGACTGTTGATTCACCACATATCAATAATCAGGATAATGTGCATCAGGAAGGTGTCAATCCTCATGCAAACAACAACACTGACCAAATGATGAATGATCAAATGTTCAGAGGCTTTATGCAATTCATGCAACAACAGGTGAAAGCGGCTCCTGTCCACAACGTAGGTGGAAATACTGGAAACTCTCAGGCGGTCACCGCTAAACAGTTTAAGGAGCTGGGACCACCGGAGTTTAAGGGAGAACTCAAACCACTTGTAGCTGAAACATGGATAAAGCAGATCACCAAGATATTTGATGTCTTGGGTTGCTCCGAGGAGCAAAAGGTTCCCTTTGCCGCCTTTATGTTGCGAGGAGAGGCAGATTACTGGTGGGAATCGATAAAGTGTACTCAACCTGCCGCACTGAAGATGTCCTGGGAGAAGTTCCAAGAGCTGTTTAATGACAAATACTTTCCCAAGAGTATTCGTCACATGAAGGAGGTGGAGTTCATCAAATTGGAGCAGAATAATATGACCGTGTTGCAGTACGAGGCAAAATTTGCGGAGTTATCCCGGTTTGCGTCCCACCTGGTGGATAATGAAGGAAGAATGACGCGGATGTTTTTAAGAGGTTTGAAGCCGGAGATACATCAACATCTTGTTTCTCATAAACTGTGTTTGTATTCAGATGTTGTAAATAGGGCTCAGTTGGTGGAGCGCGATAACGAGACAACGCAACCAAAAGAGAGCAGCCGGTAAAATTATAATATCAGTGAAAGCAGTCATCGAAGCGGTGACAATAAGCGTGGAGGGAATCAACAGGCCAGAAATGGTAACCACTTCGGTGGTAATCAGGGCCAAAACAATAAGAATGGGCATTTCAAGAAGAGGAGATTCAACAATGATGGAAAGACGTCAGCACCAGCACCCGTGGTTAAGGAAGGAGAACGACCACCTATCATATGTTTCAAATGCGGAGGGGAGGGGCACATCAGTCCAAACTGCGCGATGCCGTCCAAAGCATGTTATAATTGTGGAAGAGAAGGTCATTTAGCCCGATTTTGTCGTTTACCGAAGACAAATTCAGCTAGGATGGAGGCACCAAAGGCCGTCCCAGAAAAGTCAAAACCGGTTGTGCAAGGGAGAGCGTTTGTTGTGAACTCCCAGAAAGCAAGGAACCCGAATGAGGTCATCACGGGTAAGCTTATCATAAACTCTAACGAAGTCTATACTTTATTTGATACCGGTTCTACCCATTCTTTTATTTCTCCTACTTGCACTCATCGATTAAATTTGATTCTGGAGAAATTAGACTTTGACTTATCTGTTGAAACTCCATTGGGAGAAACCTTCATTACCTCCACTGTTTATAAGTCTTGTTTGGTTCAAGTTGGTACCCACACATTACCTATCGATCTGATTTCATTAAAAATACTTGCATTTGACGTGATTCTAGGGATTGATTGGTTAACTACTCATTATGCAAAAATTTATTGTTTTCGTAAGGTTGTTAGCTTTCATATTCCTAATCGACCTATTATGCGAATTTAAGCAACCAAACCATTAAAATCAATCGTTGTCATCTCAAGCCATAAAGCTATTCGTTTATTGAAAAATGGATGTCAAGCTTTCTTAGCTCATGTCACAGATCTAAACAAAAATACGTCAGTTTTGAATGATATTTCTATTGTTAATAAATTCCCTGACGTATTCCCTGAAGAACTTCCTGGCCTACCCCCAGAGCGTGAAATTAAATTTTGTATCGACCTTGAACCCGGTACAAAACCCATTTCCAAAGCCCCATATCGAATGGCTCCTATTGAACTTCAGGAGTTAAAGATCCAACTGCAGGAATTGTTAGACATTGGCTTTATTCGTCCTAGTACTTCTCCTTGGGGTGCTCCTGTTCTATTCGTGAAGAAGAAAGATGGAAGTACGTGACTTTGTATTGATTATCGGGAGTTGAATCATGTCACCATCAAAAATAGGTACCCATTGCCACATATTGATGACCTGTTTGACCAGTTGCAAGGAGCACAATTCTTTTCAAAGATCGATCTTCGTTCTGGATATCATCAGCTGAAGGTTAGAACTGAGGATATTCCAAAGACGGCTTTTAGAACTCGGTACGGGCATTATGAATTCCTAGTCATGTCCTTTGGATTGACTAATGCTCCTGCTGCCTTCATGGATATGATGAACCGGGTATTCAAGGAATATTTGGATCACTTTGTGGTCGTCTTTATTGATGACATCCTTATTTATTCCAAAAGCCATGAAGATCATGAGCAACACTTGAGGCTGGTACTCTAAAAGCTTCGTGAATACAAGCTTTATGCCAAGTTGAAGAAATGCGAGTTCTGGCTGGAGGAGGTAGGATTCCTTGGGCACGTAGTATCAAGTCGTGGAATATCGGTTGACCCGGTAAAGATTGAAGCTATTCAAAGCTGGGAGCAACCTAAATCAGTGACCGAGGTACGTAGCTTTCTTGGTTTAGCGGGTTATTATCGGAGATTCGTGGAAGGATTTTCTCGAATCGCTACTCCATTAACTCAGCTGACTCGGAAAGATACAAAGTTTGGTTGGAGCGAAGAATGTGAGCAGAGTTTTCAAGAACTCAAGAGGAGACTCATTTCAGCACCTGTTCTAATAATACCATCTAGCTCGGAGGGATTTGTCATCTACAGTGATGCTTCGAGCAAAGGGTTAGGATGCGTTCTCATGCAACATGGAAAAGTCATAGCCTATGCATCAAGACAACTCAAGGAATATGAGAGGAATTATCCTACTCATGATCTAGAGTTGGCAGCTGTTGTCTTTGCACTTAAAATTTGGAGACATTACTTGTATGGGGAGAAAGTGGAGATCTTTACGGATCATAAAAGCCTCAAATATTTCTTCACTCAAAAGGAACTCAACATGCGACAACGACGTTGGCTTGAACTGTTGAAAGATTATGATCATACCATTCAATACCATCCTGGAAAAGCGAACGTGGTAGCTGACGCATTGAGTAGAAGATCATATGCGGGTACAAGTGCAATATTAACAACGCAAAGGCCCATTTTGTGTGACTTGCAAAGGATGGAGATAGAGTTAAAGACTCCAGGGACCCATGTGATGATGGCGAATATACGAGTAGAACCGACTTTAATTGATAAAGTTAAAGCTGCTCAAGCTACAGACCTGGAGCTGATGCGTATGAGGAAGAAAGTGCAAGAAGGTGCTATGTCGGAAGCAAGAATCGATGAAGAAGGAATACTTCGAGTCAACTCCAGACTTTGTGTTCCTAACAACCCTGATTTAAAGTATGAAATCATGATGGAGGCGCACAACACACCATTTGCAATCCATCCTGGAAGTACCAAAATGTATCATGATATTCGTCATACATTTTGGTGGAGCAATATGAAGAGAGAGATAGCGTTGTTTATCTCAAGGTGTCTAACTTGTCAACGAGTCAAAGCGGAGCATCAAGTACCAAAAGGTCCATTGCAACCACTTGAAATTCCAGAATGGAAGTGGGAGCACATTACCATGGATTTCGTTATCGGTCTTCCTAGGGTTTCTCAAGGTATTGATGTGATTTGGGTCATTGTTGATAGATTGACCAAGTCTGCTCATTTTTTACCGATACGAGAAACTTATACACTTGAACGTCTTGCTCGTATGTACATAAACGAGATTGTAAGACTGCATGGTATGCCAGTATCCATAGTTTCTGATCGAGACCCAAGATTCACTTCACGATTTTGGGTTAGCTTACAAAAAGCTATGGGCACAGAGTTACGATTTAGTTCAGCATATCATCTTCAGACGGACGGATAATCAGAGAGGACTATTCAAACTCTAGAAGATTTATTAAGACTCTGTGTCTTTGACTTCAAGGGAAGTTGGGACAAGTTCTTACCATTGGTGGAGTTTTCCTACAACAACAGTTATCAAGCAAGTATTGGCATGGCTCCATTCGAAGCATTGTATGGAAGAAAATGTCGTTCTCCAGTATGCTGGGATGAGGTGGGCGAAGCAACGTTGTTAGGACCGGAGTTGGTACGTATGACTACAGAAAAGATTCAAACGATCCGACAACGTATAAAAACCTCACAAGATCGACAAAAGAGTTATGCTGATCTTCATCTAAAGGACGTGGAATTTGATGTAGGAGATCATGTGTTCTTACGTGTTGCTCCATGGAAAGGAGTTACGAGATTTGGAAAGAGAGGAAAGCTCAATCCTCGATTCATCGGTCCATTTTTAATCCTCGATCGAGTAGGAACTGTGGCTTATAGACTCGCTTTACCGCCAAGTATGTCTCGTGTTCATAACGTTTTCCATATATCCATGTTACACAAATATGTGGAAAACCCGAACCACATTATTGAGTTAGAACCGGACGAAATAGCGGAGGATTTGACGTATGAAGAAGTTCCTGTTCAAATCTTGGATAAGAAGGAACATATTCTACGCTCCAAGGTTATACCTCAAGTCAAAGTTTTGTGGAGAAACCACGATGTTGAGGAAATGACTTGGGAGTTAGAATCAGAAATGAAATCAAGGTACCCTTACCTCTTCGACATACCAGGTACGTACCCTAATTTTGAGGGCGAAATTTCATAAGAAGGGGAGGTTGTAAGACCCCAACTTTTATAAATAAAGATGAATTTTCTATAAATATCATTTTTAAATATTATGGAGTTAATTTGATATAATGTTATAGTTGTGGGTAATATTTATAAATTTTGCAAAGTAAGCAAGTTGTTATAAAATATTCGTTTGGTCGGGGAATATTCTTTTTGTCGGGGAATATTCGTACCACGGCACAATCATTGGTGGACCCCACAACGAAATTATTATCGGATTGAGAAAACGACAGAATTATCTTTCTATAAAAATAACGGCTGAGGTGTTACCGTTAAAACAGTTAAAACCGTTAAAACCGTTAAAACTGTTGAACTACTCGGTAGTAAAAGTACAGTAATACGCGTGGTTGCATAGTAGCACACGGTATTGATTATTGATGCTTACGTGAGAAGTCACTCAGCTATACTCAATTATTGCTACAGTAATTGCTGCATCATATCTCTTAAATTATTGTCATAGTATCATCTGTATAATATGTTATATTATTAAATCAATAATTGAGACGTTGTGGTAAGTTTGGTTATTTTATGAGGGGCCATATGTCATCATCTAAGAGTCTCTTCGTCAATAGTAATTACCGTCGTTAATAGTAATTACCGTCGTCAATAGTAATTACCGTCGTCAATAGTATTTACCTTGGTCAATAGTATTTACCTTGGTCAATAGTATTTACCTTGGTCAATAGTATTTACCTTGGTCAATAGTAATTATCTTCGTCAATAGTAATTACCGTCGTTAATAGTAATTACCGTCGTCAATAGTATTTACCTTGGTCAATAGTAATTACTTTCGTCAATAGTAGTTGTCCCTTCAATATTACCAAGAGTCATTTAACCCTTCGTTAAGACCAAGAGTCATTTGACCCTTCGTTAAGACCAAGAGCCACCCTCAGTTTTTCTATAAATAGAGGCCTAGGGCTTCATTATTTTTCACGAATTCATTCAAGCTATAGAGAGAGAAAGTATAGAGAGAATAAGAGAGAGAGAGAATAAAAGTATTCTGCTACATCACTTTTCCAATATCCAGTTCTTTTAAGGTAAGGGATATTATTCTTTCATATTCATGAAGAGAACTTTTGTTATTCCATTCTTTATTATTCTGTTGGAATAACCAGTATACGCGGTCTACCCTATACTTGGTGACATTCTCCTATTATTCTGTTGGAACATCCTGTCTGTGTGTTTTACACCGGACCTGGTTCCGTTTTTATTATTATTCTGTTGGAACATCCTGTCTGTGTGTTTTACACCGGACCTGGTTCCTTCTTTGTTATTATTCTGTTGGAACATCCTGTCTGTGTGTTTTACACCGGACCTGATTCCATTATTTATTATTCTGTCGGAATATCCTGTCTGTGCGTTTACGCCGGACCTGGTTCCATTATTTATTATTCTGTTGGAATAACCTGTCTGTGCGGTCTATCGCATGCATGGTGATTTCTTTTGTTATTCCATTCTTTATTATACTCAGTTGATTAAAACTTTGACTTCTATACTCTATGAAATTAGTGGAATATCCTTGATATTTGCGCTTCATCTAGTATCTATTCATGAAAATATTCTCCTGATCATTCTTGAATTTTACTCCACAAAGCGGTATCATGTTGACAATTTGGACGTTGTTAATTCTTGGATAAATTAATTCTTGAACTTGTTTTATTGAATTCTTATATCATTGTCATCATCCTCATGTTTATATTCTGTTGAAAGTCATCTGTGGCCTGTAGTGCATAGATGGACTTGGTATGATTATGACCAGGGATTATTCGGTGTAATCATGACCGTAATGTTACAAATGATGTGGTAAAAGTCCTCATTGGCCGTAGTGCATTGATGGACAGTTGTTGGCATGATCATGACCATTAATGAATACACGAATATCCTTGGCCGTAGTGCAGGGGTGATTCGATGATGTGGATTATTTTATTAAGCTGAGTCCCAGCGATCACAGTGTTGAAAAACCTTTTAAATCATAAAAGATGGTAGAGTTTATTTTCTACTTGACTCTTTTAATGGATTGCTTGTTCCGCTACAGTTAAACTTGATGTCTATTATATTTTATCAGTTTAACATTGTTGAAGGCTAATGATAATTTATTCTGCATTATCTTAGTCATAATATTTTTTACTGGGCTAGTTGAGCTCACCCTTTCTTTCACTGTTCTCTTCAGGAAATGAGAACGTAGCTGGGGCAAGTCGGGGAACGGAGTGATGGTCCGAATGATAGTATTAGTTAGTAGTCCTCACTATTCTATGTAATGGTGTGTTAACAAATGTAATGAGGACTCCTTTTGAGTATGAATACTCTCTAGAAGATAATATTTGTATTCAAACTCACAGTTTGTGTTTTGTCTTATTGTACACGATAGTTGTATTAGTAAGTTATATTTGTATTCTGTACTTTGTATCTGACGACCCAAGATGGGTGATGTATACCTAATTTTGGGGGCGTCACATCTTTTGTGAGCAACTCTTACAGATTACGTTTTGATTGCTGGGGATTTGTATAATAGATTCTATCATCCTGTTTCTCCGATGAGGATGGTTTTCCATAGTTTGTATCATCAGGTTTTTTTGACGCTTCGCTGAAGTTATCACCAACGGTTTATAATTTTAGGGATGTCTGACCCTCGTTGAAGGAGCTTTCAATGGCTTGCATCACTGAACTCTTTTCAATGCTTCACTAGAGTTATTGCTAATGGCTTGTAATGTCAAGGCTGCTCGACCTTCGTTGAAATAGCTCTCAACGGCTTAGGATATCTAAAATCTTCGCTGGGGATGTATTTATGACGAGAGATATTCTTGATGAGTTTGTATGCTTTTGAATGCAATCACAACCCCAGGTTGATGGCATTAGACCTTCACGGTGCGTTGACAAGGGTTTCTTTTAATAGCTTTGATCATCGACTTTCTAAACCCTGTATTTGGGTGAATACCAATGATTGATATATAGACCCGCAGTTTGGTCTTTGAAACCATGATTTCAGGCTTTATCGCTTAATCGCGTAGCATCTTTTTTCCCGATTTGTCACTTCAGCTTCTGCGACCTCCTTTACAACTCAAATTTGATCAAGTCGGTGGGGGTGGGGACCACCAAGGGTAGCCGCAGGTAGACCCGTGACTGTCATGGGCTGACCCGCAGCCACCCGTGGGTTATAACTCACCTCCCATCTCTTTCACAAGTTAATTTCAAGTTGAAGCCACACAGAAAATCTGAGATTTTTTCTTCAGATCTATTGAGTTTGGGCTATTTTCTGCAAAATTCATCACCGTACAATCGTTCTGCACTATCCTGGTAATGTTTACATGTTTTCTTTTCCAGTTATGATCGTTGGAAAGTGAGATATCATACAAAATTCTTCAAAACATATAGTAGTGAATATGCATGCTCATATGACTTGATAAAAATTATTCAATGCAGTAAATGTTACTATTTTACCATGTTGAACGCATTGATGTGAAAAAAATTGACTTTTGAAACAGTCAACTGGCACACTTTTTTCCTATTTTTTTCATCCTATTTGAGTACAAATGAGCAAAGGTTTTGAAACAAAGCAATCCTGGTAATTAGGCTACCCTGATGGATATTACTTTGATGTTTTTCATGCATATAAGATATTTATGACTTTGAGTTGGTGTGCTACTGAATGGCCACCTAATCATGCCTACATGTATTTGGATAGTCCTTTTTACAAAGGAGACTTTGGCAAAAAAATTCACGAGTCTAGGTATTGAATGATCATGCATTTTTAACTCTACTGCAGATGTATGTTAAAGTAATGGATGCATGCATATAGCTATGAACTGAGTTTAATGAGCTTAGGTTAGAATTTACCACTCTCTTTCTGCAGTGGTTTGGACACTTTTGTCCAAATATATGGATCCAGACCAGCCGAGTAGCTCCCGTAGGGCCTCTTTAGGTGTGAGGAGGAGAGCTTTAGATGTTCGTTGGCCTCGACCAGCCCGACAGCCTCGTCGGTTGACTGAGTTAGTGATTCGTTTTATTTGGGTTGAGAGACCAGATGTTGAGGACGAGGAGGAGGATGTACCTGTTTCGAATCCTGCTCCTTCTTCTTCCATTCCATACAGGGAGCTTCCAGCTACAAATGTGATGATTTACAGAGCTTTTGGATAATTTGAGTTGTCACCCCTCAATCTATCTTTATGCCAACAAGGTAATAGCCGTGTTGATATTCCTTTTTCCATTTGTGGGGGTAAGGGTTCTAATTTTAATTTTCACTTTGATGCAGGTTCTCAGCTTTACGTAGCCTAAAAGGAATTGGTTTACCATACATTCTCTGTACCAGACTCTCCATCTAGAGTACCGAGAGATTATTCATGCCTGGGGCTTCGAGGCTTTCTTTTCTATCCTCCCCCGTCGTTATCCCTGGGGTTATCTAAGATCTTTGTTTGAGCGCTGATTTCACCAGACCCAGTCTCTCCATTTGTTGGATTATGAGATGATGATGACATCGATGGATTGACGATTCATCACTGGGATAGAGTTTTCTAGGGCGCCAGTGCCTTTGGTGGCTGATATTTCCCCGACTGCCGTCAGATCCTTGTTGGGAGTCCTGGCAACCGCGCTCAAGGGTCGGACAGTCCGTTCTGGTCCCTTGAGTGTAGATGCCATGAATGGGGCTCTAACTGAGCCATTGCCCGATGATCGGAGGGTTAGAGATTGCATCGTTTGGCGATTGTTTCTGATCATCCTCATGGATTGTTTCCTGGCTAATAACTCTTCAACGGTGTCATTCGCTTTATTCAGCATCACTCGGGAGGTGGACCGTATCGGATAATTTGATTGGGGCTCCTACACCTTTGCCTACTTCCTTAAGGGGATGCACCTTCGTTTGGATTTTACTCATTCCTATTGGTGAGCTTTTTCTCTTTTGATTTCCCTTTGTTTGGGTTGCCAGTTTGACTGACCATAGATATTTGATCTTTGTATTTGCAGTTTTGGGCCTACGAGAGGTTCCCTTGTCTTCATCCCGTTAGCACACTAGGTTTGGGCACCTATCCACGGGGATAATGATGGAATTACTCCACTTTGGAGGAGATTTCTGTAGCTGTGGGTTTCACCCATTCTCGCCTACAGTTGAAGTTGTTGATCGCATACGTCATTACATGGGTTCCTTACTCCGAGGACCACTTAACATTTGGCTTCGAGGGTGGTTTCCTGACTAGTGTTGAGTATGTATTGTCCACCCTTAGGATTCCTCTCTTTACTGACAGAGGTTGGGAGCTCTATTTGGGATAGCGTGCTATTAGGAGCACTACATGAGAGATACACATTCCATTCTTTGCTCCTTCCAGGCGTCATTGGCCTTTGTCATAGCCGATCACTGAGATCCCATTGATGGGCGTGGATGGCTTTACTTTTTCAGAGGGACCTTTCACTTAGGAGACTTTTTACCGTTGGTGGTTTCCTCGCACTATTGGAGCTCAAACCCGCACCACACAATTTATGGAGGATATGGTTCCTGGCTCCGTCATGACGACAGATTGGATTGCCTGCATCCGAGAGCCTACTCATCTAACGTAAATTAAGAGTTTAACCAAGAAATTGGACCGAGCACATTTCTTTGTCTGGCATTTGGGTAGAGATTCATCAGAGGCTGATACTTTCGATCCTTCCAGGTTTAGGGCTGGTCCTTCAAGTGGCTCATATTCAGATGGTTTTGTCGGTGCAGATCCTCCGTTGTATCAGGCTGATATCCTTTCTAGCAGAGATTCAATGACTCAGGAGGAGTTACATCAGATGGATAGCTTGGATGATGTGGATATTAACACCATTGACTTCTTCTGATGCATTTTTCGCTATTTCTTTTGATAGTCCTCTGTTAGATATTAAGCGGATGTGCCCCAGTTCTCGTTATATCTTTTGGTAGGCCTCTTTAGATGTTGGGCGGTTGTGCCCCATTTCCGTATATTTTTTCAGTTGTATATAGAGATGATGTATTTAGATGATGATGTACTTAGGAATGTATGTATAATGCTTTCTATTCCCTACATCATATTGTCATCTGTCATTTATTATGCATGCATTATGTCATGGATATGCATTTCCAGAGATGAGTTTAGCATTGACCCCTAGATGGTCTTATGATACGGCTTTACAGATTTCTTCATCCACTAATAGCCGGAATGAGCATACCCCACCCATGTTGGTGGCCCCTTCCTTGAGATCGTGGTATAGCAATGTGTAGTCCCTAGATTGGGTGATAGTTAATCAATTGTTGAGACACTCTATGACCCTCCTAACATTTCAGTTTCCACCGGGCTTTTATAGAGGGCATGCTTGAGCATTGTATACCAGATAGACAGGTGTTCAAATTTGATACCCATGAGTTGACTCCTACATTGGAGGAGTATGAGCTTCATACAAACTTGCCATTAGATAGACCTTACACTCAGATGATTGTCGGTGATGTGAGCCATCAGTTTATAACATTGACAGGCTTGAGGCGCAGAGTTGCCCTAGACGAGATTACCTCGGGGCATATGATGTCCATGATTTTCTTGATTGATAGATTTGGGTTGTTCAAAAACTATATGTGATACTCCGGAGAATTCACCATTTCTGAGAGAGATTAGCATATCGCCCGCGTAGATATATTCTTAATGTGCATAATGGCCTATCTGTACATGCTGTTGTACATGGACCACCTGGATATCGGTGTGATTATGGTAGTCCGTGTTTTCAGGGAGGGTCATACCATCTTACTGATGATTTTGGCAGAGACCTTGAGGTCGGTCATGTTTTTCCATTCCCATTCAATGGGGGTTTTAATAGGCAGTGCGGTCTTGTTGTACATGTGTTTTATGACACACTTGAGACCAATTAGCACTTTCAGACGTCATGGGTATTATTTTTCCCATAAGATAGTCATGTCATATTCCTTTCAGCCGACTGAGTGTACAGACTCAACATCCTGGTTAGCTTTCTTGTCAGGGATCGAGGACCCGTTTGATATTTTGCCATGTTCATGGCTCAGCTCTCCCTATAGCTTTATCACTCATGCAGTTGGCATGGACTATCTTCCGTTGGCCGGTTTGAAGGGGGTGACCATATATCATCCACTGGATGTTATGGCACAGTTTGACCAGATTTAGGACATTCGACCCTTTGACGGGGCAGTGGATCAGCAATTTTCATCTCGGCTTCTGTCAGCAGAGGATTTGTCCAAGATTGATGACTGTTGGACTCGTCGAGAGATTGCTGACTTTTTGACTAGACATCCAGGTCGATGTCTAGAGTATTCTGCATGGTTAGAGGCATAGATTACATCGACTAGGGTTATATCCTCAAAGCCGGGTATTAATTCTGATGATGGAGAGCCTATGGAGTACCCTGATTCTCCCATTGTGGATGAGTTATTTACTGGGTCGTCAGTAGCTCTAGTTGATTCCCCCAGTATTCCCACTACCGTGGCTCCACATTCTGCAGAGAATTTAGAGCAGATGTTACATCTGATGAAGTTTGAGAGGGATCAGCTTAGGGCCTTGATGTTGACAGCTCTTTCTGATAGAGAGGCCTCTCTTGTTGAAAGAGATGATGCTCTATGTCGCAGGGATACCGTTGTTGTTGAGCGGGATGAGGCTCGATCATCTAGGGATGTAGCTGTTGTTAAACGGGATGAGGCTCTAACTACCTGAGATGCTGGCACTACAGATAGTACTGCACTTAGATTTCATACTGCTTATATTATTATAGAGATGAGTGCATTTATTGATGAGAACGGTAGCACCATACAAATGGTCGTAGATCTCCTAGCTCGCATGGACACCCAGGGGAGGGATGCCATGTTGGACTTGATGGCTCGCTTATCCACGGGTTTGTAGATTAGCTTTGATTTTCCTGCATAGACTAGGTTATGTGACAACCCGAAAATTTAGGATTTATTAAAATCTTAAATGATCAAATAAAGGTTCAATAATAAGACCTAGACTGGGAAATAGAATATATAATAGGAAATCTGTGAAGGATTTATATGGATTTATATGTGTATACTGCTTATGTACGTACAGTATGTCGTTAAGGATTGAGGATTGATCAGATAAGTTGTAACATTAGCAAACCTTAATGTTATATTAAGAACTTCGATGTTTAGTTAGTATACCATAACGATTGATTAGAAACCCCAACGATTGGTTTGGAAACCCTAATTTTAGTTTCGGGAATCTTAAACCCTAATCGGGAATTTCAAAACCCTAATTTTGGAGTTCAAAAGCTAATTATAAAACCCTAAGGGGTAATATTTATGGGATATATGTGAAAAGACCAAGTTACCCTTCAAATTATAGGGGAAATTACCAAAATAACATTAGTAGGTGTGAAATGACTAAAATACCCTTTTACTTAATCTTTAAGTAAAAGATTTGGCAAAATCTTGTGAGTCACCGCTTTGGATATTTCCATGTGATAAAATATTCACATGTCAACTAAGTCTCGCCACCTAGCAACATTAGATACAATGAATCAAGGAAATTAGAAGAGAAAGTAAGAAAATATCTCAATTTAGTCTTTTTCAAGCTAAGACCTTTCTCTCTATCTAACCATCTAAAATGGGAGTGAAAGTGAGTGATAAGTTAAGCCAATATCAACCCTTAACTTTCCAAGTTCAAAATCAAGAGGGCAGAAATTAAGATTAAAGCATAAAAGGTATAAACCCTAAAGCCTTATTAAATCGTTATGATTTGTGTGAAGTATGTGATTTGTTATTTAGAGTAGTGTTTTAAGGTGTTATTTAGTGAACTGTCCAAGAACCATAGTTTTGAGGTCTGACAACCATATATCAGGGCCTCTAGATCTTTGTGTGTTTGATGTTAGGTTGGATAAGTGTTATATTCATGTTCTACGCCATGAAAAGAGTAGAATGAAAGTGGAATCAAGTCCATATCATGTCTAGATCTCAAGATATTGATGGTCAAAAATGGTTGACCAACCATGGAAACTGATTTCTGGGCAACCCAGATTTCCCAGAATGTCTGACAGTGATTTTCCAAGTCTTGAATCTTGCAAGTGTTAAGTAGTTAGGCCATGTATGTGTATGGGTTTTGTAGACTGATGTATAGACTACACAACCATGCCATTAGAACACCTAGATCTTGCACAAGATCAAAGTTATTAATGGTCAAAGTAGGGTTGACCAACTACCTATATGAGTTTTTTGGAAAACCCAGATTTCACAAGAACAGTTTTCTGACAATGTTTGATTGGCCTAGATCTTTCATTTGTGATGTTGTTAAGCTACAAAAGTGTATTACTTTTGTACCTTGACATCCCTACTACATATTTGTGACACTTTAACACACAATCAAAGCCTGGAAATCCAAGATTGAAAGGCTGGAAAAGGGACCCTTGCACTGTTCTTCATTTATAGGTAACCCAAAAAATGAAGAACATGTCTGACAAGCTTTTTGATGGCTTGTATCTCACTGTTGTGATGTAGTTTGGTCATGAACTTAGTTTGTGCTTGTAGTATTACATCAATACTACATCCTTAACACCTTTGCAAGCCTAGTAAACATCAAGAACATAGAATTAAATGTGGTCAAACTAGGTACCATGAACACTGAGTTTGAATGTTCTTGAGCCTCAAGAACACCCATAGCGGCAGTTTTATCGCTATAGACCCCTTTAGTGACAGTTTTGAAATAAATTAAATAATAATTATGAAAAATTCATAATTAATTTGTAAAAATTATTTGAAGGCATAAAATTTAATTTTTGATAATTTGAGATATATTTCATTAATATTTTAATATTTTTAAATATTAATGATATTTAATTTCTTTAATATTTATATTAAATAAATTACTTAAAAATGATTTTAATATTTTAAAAATCATTTGGAATTATATTAAAGTGTTAGAAAATATTTTAAGTTATTTTGAATGACTTTTAATATTTTGGGGCGTCTTTCATTAATAATTTGATATTAATAATAATAAATTAATTTAATAATTATATTAAATAAATTATGGAAAAATAGTTTTAATTGTTTAAAATCATATAAAAATAATTTAAAGGTTTGAAAAAAAAATTCAGATATAAAATATAACTTTTAATATTTTGTCATGAAATACATTAATATTTTAATATTAATGGCAGTTATTTAAAAATGGTTTTAAATATTTTAAAATCATTTAAAGGCGATATTAAGGTATTAAAAATAATTTGAGATATTATAAATAACATATAATATTATGTCATTGATTTCATTAATATTTGAAATTAAATAAATATTAATGATTATGGAATTATGTGGTATTTAAATCATATAAATATGATATTAGTGATTGAAAAATAATAATAAATGATAATAATTATTTAAAAAATATTATGAGCTATTGAAAAATGTTTTGACTGATAAATAAATTATCTAAGATAATATTAAAGTGTTTAAGTTGAGTCTTAATGAAAATAGGCTCAATAATTATCTGATTAGGCAATCGGAAGGTCGAAATAGTACCGAACTCAACTCAGATTGAAATATTTTGACTATATATTAGGTCTTATGTGTTTTATTGATTGTTAGGATTATGTGGTAATATATTTAGGTTATTTTACAACTGTAATTAGCCGTATTATATGTGATGATATTATTTTAATTCGGAGATCGATATTATCAATATTAGGTCTTTCAGATTAAGCTAAATAGATTGTGTAGCAGTAGTTGACGATTCAGGCAAGTTCTCGAACTTTACTTTTAATTAAGCATGCTCTTTAACTCAAACCTGAGTTATGATTCTTCAATTATGCTAGTGGTTAATCCTTGTTGATTACATAATGTCTATAATTTATTGATTAACACATTTTGCATTATTACATATGTTCATCAGGTATAAAAAGCTGATCACCTTCATTACCATTTGGTACAGTTGATTTATTCATGTTCATTGTTGGTCATTCATTTTTATTGTCTCGGTCGTTCAGTTATGAAAATTAATTCATGTTATTTCACAATTTTTATATTGTTGAAAGTCAGCCATCTTATTGTTCATTCTTTTCAATCATGATATATCTTTTCTTGAATTTAAACTTGCTAGGCAAACTTGTTGCTCACCCTTGTTATATCATGATAAACATTGCAGATTAGGGTGAATACTTCGGATACAGGCGAAGACAAATGTCATTGTGTGTCGGATAAGATATTGAATTCAGGTAATAAGTTAAGGTTATCGACTTTGGCAATTATGTGTAAAGGTTAATGTATAAACAAATTATATTTATATCTTTCACAATAGTTATAGAATTAGTATACTAGGTTCGTGGTGATTGGTACCCGGATTTGGGGATGCTACAGTTGATATCAAAGTTATAGGTTATAAACCTTAGGTAGGGTTACCTAGGCTAATAATCGTAGTGATAAGGATAAGGACTAACTCAAATAGAGTTAGTGCATCATTAAGATTCAAAGATGAATCTCAGCAAGTTATAAAAGATACGAAGTTATCTAACTCTGACAATAAAGGTGAACAGTAGTAATGAATAGATAGAGTCCAAAAGACTAAAAGTATAAAGGGAAAGAAGATTGTAAAATAAAATGGTCAAAACATGGAAATGAAATGTAATATAATACGATGAGATCACCTCGTGATCTGATAAGGTCATAGTAGGGAGGAGGATCAATCAGATGATTGAAAATTTTACAGCAAAATTATTGTGTGTTAGTGGTACTATGAATTTGTACTTTGCCAACTCAGAAAAAAGGGTTGGGGTTGATGTAATACGGATTAAACAAAATTCGTATGGAGTAAGTGTGGAGCTAGGATTAAGTGGGATTTCAATTGAGGACTCATGTCAGCAGTTGAGTTGTATGATTCCTTGTATGGACTGGAAATTTGTACTTGGTTTTAGAACCGCATTGCTTCCTATTCGATATAGTAGTTAAGTTGAATAATTCTTTATATGGGCGGGGAATTGTCCTTGGTATAACAACCGCTTAGCTTCCTATATTGATTAGTGGCTGAGTTGACCAATTCTTTTTTTAGGCAGGGGATTGTCTTTGGTTTGACATTCACTTAGCTTCTGGTAGTGATAATCATTGAAATATTTGTGTCGCGCTATTTGCTATATACATTATGAGAAGGTGATTCTTTTCTCATGTTCTAAACAGATAGGTAGAGGATATAAGGTTAGGTGTGAGTTCTTCAAACTCATACTTATGGTAAGTTTGTGACTCATAATCATATGGTATGTTTTTAAACCCCTAAGTGTATGAACAGTTCCTGATTAGTTCTTGACCTACGTATTGCTAGGATAAGTTCTGAAACTCATATTATTGTGGAAAGTTCCTGAACTCATAACGTGTGGTAAGTTTGACGAACTGGGTATAGCTAAGTGTGAATAGAGTATTGAGGATAATATGAATAGATAGACTTATTAAGCAATGGATCATTAGTGGAAGCATAGGTATTCCAAATCTTCTAGCTATGCTAGACTTCAAAATTTTTGACATCAACCTAAATACGCACTATGTGCCTTTTAAAAATGAATTTTTATTCTTAAGACATTGTGACAATGGTATATCTGTGGACTTCGGGACACTGACACATCGTTACCTGTTGAGATGATAAAACTAATTTGTAATGATTTTTGAACTATTTAAAGAGTAGTCTATGCTACTTGTTTCGGCTAGACGATAATGATTTGAAAATATCAAAATAAATTTTATATCATTAATGTATCATGTAATATGGTGCAAAGATGATAAAAACGTCAGATTTATAAATGCAAAATTACCTGGTGTTGGATGTGATCGAAAGATCGTCAGCCCACTATAGTATGATGTATTATGAAAAAGTCACACAATGACGGAATCCTCAAATGGGCTGTAAATACAGTTCAATATCACGACGTCATAAAATATTTTCAAAATTTTAAAGATAAATTATTACCAACTGGGTTTGGCCATAAATGTTTCGATTGAAATTGAATTATTGGTATGAGTCTAAGCTATTTGGTTCAGCTAGACCAACGTTTATGAAAAAATTCAAAGTATTATTTGAGAGCTTATGCCAAATCAAATTATTTTAGTACAGAATCTTATGTTAAGTTGGTATCAAATGGATGCAAGTTGGTATCAGACACAAGTTAGTGTCAGCATTACGTGATACAAGTTGGTATCTAATTGACACAAGTTGGTGTCAAGTTAATAAAAATTAGTATCGAATACTTCTAAACCTCAATAGTTCAGGGTCTATATGACTCCTCATAATGATTTGAAAATTTCTACTCTTTAAAGTGATGTTTTGGGCTAGTGTGCGATGATTGAATAAAAGTTATATTGAAAACCTAGTTTTAGTGAATGAAAGGAGTAGAGTGTAGTAGGTTGTAATTTCTGGTGAATTTCGGGGAGGAAATTCTTAGAAGAAGGGGTGAATGTGACAACCCGAGAATTTAGGATTTATTAAAATCTTAATTAATCAAATAAAGGTTCAATAATAAGACCTAGACTGGGAAATAGAATATTGAATAAGAAATCTGTGAAGGATTTGTATGGAATTTAAAAATTTTTGTGATAAGACTTATATGGTTTGTTTATGCTACTTATGTGTGTATTGTATGTGGTTAAGGATTGAGGATAGATCAGATAAGTTGCATCATTAGCAAACCCTAATGTTATATTAAGAACTTCTGTAACGCCCCAGAAAATCGAGAAAATTGTAAAATAATTTTATTTGATTAATAATGAATAAAATTATATTATATATTATTATTATTATTATTATTTGTTAGCAAGATGGATGACGTTCTATAACCTAATCCTATCGGAACGTCGTAGTATTTTGGCTACGTGATATAATTAAAGTGTTTGAATTTCCAAGACAAAAATAAAAGCTTTCCGAGAAATTTTCTGAAAAACACTATTCAAGCATTTTTGCTCGAGAATTATTTTTGAATTTTTGAGAAATACGTAACGATAGAATATTGAGGTGGGATAGAATATCCAATAATATTTCAGTTATAAAAAATGCAGTTTTTCGCCTGCGTACTTAAACCTAACGGTTAGGTAAAGTGATTTTCGAGAAGGAAATGAAATGCGATTAATGAATTAAAGCAATGATCGTATAATACGTAGGTATTGTACGAGGGAATGAATACTAGTATGATACGAGGTATTATACGATTATGTTTGAATGATAATATGTCGTATATGTTGAATAAATATATTAGTTAGAATACGAGATTAATACGTAAATTATGCGTTATACCGCTTTAAGCCAAATGTATTGGACTTGTAGGATTTGTTAGGAATTATACAAGCCCAAGTATAGGAATGGTTAAGTCCAAGGGTGGAAAGGGTTAAGTCCAATGTGAATTAATAAACAAGCCCAATGTTTGTTTAATTACAAGCCCAACGTATAAGTCAAATTAATTAAGCTAAAGGCCCAACGTAAGAACCAATGGGTTATGGGATGGTTTAAACCCATGAATGACCCAAAGTAGTGACCAAGGAAAGTAACTTAATGGCTAAGTATTGTAATGGCCAAGTAATTAAAGTGTTGAGCAAGCAAAGGATAAGATAGGTGATTAACAAGTAAACATAAATGCTAAGTTATGTGATTAGCAAGTTTACTAAATGGTTAAGTAAATGTGGTGGCCAAGTTAACTTAAGAGTTAGGTAATGAATAGTAAGGAGGTGGATGGTTTAACGACCATTAAGCCCTCATTTAGGATTTCCTATAAATAGCAAGCTTTGTATTCATTTGTTAGTTGTTAGATTTTCCACCAATAACTTTATAACCTATAAGTTGAGAGCTTATTGGCTTCAGAGAAAAAGCTAGAAAAGCTAGAGGTTATATTTTAAGAAGCAAGAAAAAGATCAAAGAGTAACAAAGTAATCTTCAAGGGTAAGATCCTAAACCATGATTGTCTTTCTCTTCCATTGATAGAGAAGTGGGTAGTGGTAGAACATGTATGCTTAGAAGGAGTAGGAATGATGAATCAAAGGGCTTAAGTCTTAATAAGTCGTAAATAAGCCATGTTTTAAGATAAATAATCAATGAAGTTATGAACTAAGTGAGAACTTATAAGAAAGTGTAATATGTTGCATGAATGAAGTGGTATGATAATAAGAAGCAAGAATAATAGTTAGAAGTCATGAACTATCATAAGTCATGAGAAAAGAATTCATAAGTAATTTATATTTTTATAAGTTATAAACTCACAAAGAACAAGTAATAACTTATAATGATTATAAGTTAATGAAGTAAGTATGTTAAGATGTTAGTATGTTGGATAAAATTCATTTGAAACGATGAACAAATCATAAGAAACAAAGTTAAGCCGTAATTTACACGATTAGACGATAATCGTCGAATTTGTGAAATTCTCGGAATGGAAGTCAAATTTTGATATTGAGCTTGGAAACATTGGTTTTCAATGGAGACTAGTTTTATTTGGCATTATAGAGTTGCAAACTCGAGAATGAATGAATTTCGACTTAGAAAAAAGAAACGAGTGTCGAACGTTCACGAACGTTTATCGTTTTCGTTAAAAATGAACTAATAGGTGAATTTTTAGTTAACGAAGTCAAATAGATAAAATTATTGCATGAACATGTAGAGTATGTAATTTATGAGCTAATGACTTTTGAACGAACCAATTCAGAGTTAAAATGAAGAAGTTATGAGCACTGGAATCTCACATAAGAAAAAGTCTGTCAAATTTTTTATGAGGCTTAAGGTCCGCGCCGCAGCGCAAACCAGAGAGGAACGGCTGACGCTGCAGCGTGAGGTCAAACATAGCCCACTGTTAGTTGGTGCTGAAGTGCGGCTAATAGATAATGAGATGGCACCGCAGCGCCGTGACCGAATTCTAGGAACATAACACCCGCGCCGCAACGCGAGTTGCAGAGCAAAAGCTGGCACCGCAGCGCTAGCACTAAGGAAAAAATAAAGAGGAATGTTTTAGAATGTAAAGTAAAAGATAAGTGAATGAAGAGTTAATTAAATCCTTGATCAACTTAAAGTTACATTAATTAAGATGTTGTAAACCTGAAGTAATACACTAAAGGTTGAAGATAAGTCGAATGTGAACATGAATGGTATGCAACAAGTGTACTTAAATAATGATGATCGGGTTTCGAATAATGATGTAAGAACATTAGTAAGCCGCGAGGAAGGATGATTAACTCAAACCGAGTTGTATTAATGAGATAATTTTAGTTAAGTTATAGAAACGAAAGAAGTTGGTAAGAATGATGTAAACGAACGAATGCAAGCCGAAACCAATAATAACAATTCTAATACATGATTAGATTGAGAAGAAGGGTAAGATTTATTAGGAACCATGTATGTTCATTCATGACCTAATGTGGTATGTTATGTGATTATGTGTTGTAGAGACTGTAAAGACTGAAAGGAAGAGTAATTATACTATAGCAGACGCTGAAGGCAAGTTTTTTCTTAACGCATGTCTAATCTACGTGTTAATCAGGTTTTCTATGATTCATGTTCCGAAATGCATGAATGGTTTTAAAAAAGAGTCGATCCCAGTTTTAACTCGGCTAGACTATTCTTAAGAGTTGGATTGATTTGTTTACAAGTCTTTTGATATAGAACTGTTAACGCTATCCTATGCTAAGTATTTGGTAGAGATGTAAAGGTAAGTTTGTCTATGAACAATCAAAAGTATTTTTATCGATTATTCGATGGGCACGCGAGATTGCCAAAACCTAAACGTAAATACATTTAACGAATGAGTATTGACCAATATAGAGTACTATAGGCAGATCACATAGAAGTGCTCGTAAGTAATGCCGGATGGATGGCCTTCGTGCCGGATGTCCTTTTCAGATATGAAAACGGAAAGAGTATGTTCATGGTCTTTTGAACGGTTCAGAATTCCTAAGCTATTATATATACTTTGGAATCATTGTTATGAAATGAGAAGTACTAGTCCAATGTTTCATAGTACTTCATAGGTATTTGTTCAGTTATGAAAGATAATCATATAATTCTCGATGTGGTATTCATATGATCCTTTGTTAGACTTGCTGAGCTAGTTATGCTTACTTCTTGCTTAAATTATATGATTGCAGCAAAAGCCAAACGAACTGAGAATTCTAAGAGAGATAAATGCAAGGCTAAGATGGACAGTTAATTATCCTGTAATAGACTAGTGTATTCGTATGTAATATACTTATGAAGAACAAATAATGTATTTGGTTTATGAACCTAGGAAAGGATTTGGTATTATTGTAATACGAAGATAGTAAACACAATCATTTTGTTACTGTTTCAATGGAATGACTGTATACATTGTAGTATTGTGTACCAGCATCTGTCGGGTTAGAAGATACCCGAATTTGGGGGCGTCACAAGTTGGTATCAAAGCATTAAGTTATAAAACTTAAGGGGGGAAAGAACCTTAGGCTAATTACCTCGTTAGGAAAGGAAAAGTCCGAAGAAGGTTAACTCGAGTCGAATGAGTTAATAAGGTATTGAGGAAACTCAGTACCGAAAGATTTAAAAGATGAAAATTAACCCTAAATGAATTAAATGTGATTTGTGCTTATATTATCGTGTTTTAAGTACTAATCAATTTGTTATGTGTTATTATAGATGTCGATTGATAGCTTGATGTATAGAGATATACACATGGTAAGCGAGGAGTCCGTGAACAGAGTAGAGCCAGTACCTATGCCTGTAGCGGAGATACCAGTAGTGATTCTAGAAGAATCAGAGCTATAGGAATATTTTTTGGAGGAGAACTATTCGGAGGAGACAATGGGACTGTCATTATATCTTAATATAATGATAGATGTGGAGGATGATATGAAGGTGACATCGGTTAATACGGTGATGCCTGTCTTAGAGCCAACACCTATATCTACAATGAGATCAATGTATCTCTCGGTGCTTGACCATAATGTGAAACTACACAATATGGTGCAGAACCAGAGGGAAGAGATCAGTGATCTCTATGGTGCCAAGGATTCTACAGAATCAGACTTTGAGATAGAGCATGATTAGAAGGTGCTCATGACAGACAAGGCTATGGATTACAAGTACGAGGTCGTAGAACTTGGTAAGAAACTGGTTGAGAAAGACCAGAAGACATCACGAATGTCATATATTAATGACAGTGCGCACGAGGATTTCTAGCTAAAAATTGCTTGTTATTCCATTGAGTCGGGACGGACTCGGCATACTATAAGTTGAGACATTGTTTCGATTCTAGCTAATGAGAAGCATGAGCATGCTATTAGACTGTATTAGAAGTTAGAACGGTAAATACTTTTGTGTAGTGACGTAAAACCCTCTTTTGTATAATTAAACGGTAGTCTTTTTGTAAATCCAAATTTTGTGAAAGTCAATCGTGGGATATAAATGTAATAGCTTTTGGCTATGGAAAGAAAATTGTAAATAGTTTTGAACTATGAAGAAGCATATTAAATATAATGAAGATTTTATTTTAATGTGCTTTGCTGTGTATGAGTTATTGTTCAGTTGTTCAGTGACTAATAACTAATTAAGCAAATAAGTAATAATGAAACTTTATTTATTTAATCAAAAATGCCGCCGAGAAGAAGACAACATAATCAGGAAGCGAAATCACATAATGATAATCAGGAGGTCAAAACAACCCTATGTAAAAGTTCGTTAATTTATTAACAACTGTAGTTAACCTAACCGGGGGTAGAGTACCCGCGGTACCTAGGATAGCCAGAACAACTATCTTTGAAGAGTTTAAAAGCGTAGGTCCGCCGGAGTTCAAAGGAACGACGGACCCAATAGAGGCCCAGACCTGGGTAAAAGAAATAGAGAAGGCATTTGTTATTACAAGCGTAGTTGAGACGTAAAAGACTTCTTTTGTGACTTACATAATGAAAGGGGAAGCCAACTTTTGGTGGGAGAATTCAAGAAGGTTTTCTTCGAGAATTATTTCCCTATAAGCAAGCAAGGGAGAGGGAGGAGCCAAAGTAGAGAGTGTTAGTGGTAGCGACAGTATGCCAAAAAAGAAGAATTTTAACTCCAGGAATATTGGAGTGGGGCACGGGGATCCTAAGTATAGGATCGAAGTATGTAAGACATGTGGAAAGACTTATCTAGGAGTCTGTCCGAAGGGGAGATCAGTGTGACACCCCAAAATTTGGGTTACCTGACCCCCGAGTTTGGTGTTCACGTTTCACAATATAATACCATCTAACTACCCATTCATATAGAAATAGTAACACATATCACATTAACATATGTTGTTAATACATTAGTCTTAGGTTCTATAACCTTAACCTTACAAACATACGCTTTAGATATACAAAAAGGGTTTACAAAATAACATAATAAATATTCTAATCATTACTAATTTATCATGATGCCTTTTCCTTTATTCTTCACTGCACCTTCTTCCACTTCGTTCCTAGCTGAAAAAGGTTTATATATAGCAAGGGTGAGCAACAATGCCTCGCAAGTTAAGACATATGATAAATGTATAGGAATAAATAACAAGTCTTCCCGTATTCTATGCAACAATCTATATAATAAAACATAGTGGCTCAAATTCTAAGACTTTAACATCCAACGGTCTCAAATCAATTCCAAGGCTTCAACAACCAACGACCTCAAATCATTTGGAGCTTTAAGATCCAACGGCCAAGAATTTATCTTTCAAAAATTCAAACCCACATCTATCATGTCACTCTTTCACTTTCCAAAAAAACATCATTATTTGAACACACACACATTTATAATAAGCCAAGTGATTTTGATTAATTTTCGATTATCATATTATACATTAACTATGTTTTATGAAGAAATTATTAAAAAAATCTTATTAAAAATGTAATAAATAAGTATTTTTCTCATACAAAAAAAAGAGAGGCGGAAAATGATTGTAATTCTCTCCGTGGTAACATCATAGATACATTTTTTTTATAGTTAGTCTAAAATTAAAGATATAATTATGTACTCTCACTGTTAATAAAAAGAATTTTATTTATTAACCTTTCTATCACATAAAAGAGTTTTTTTTTTAATATTTTTTGACTTATCGATAGTAATATAAAAAAACAAATATTCTTATATTTGTTATCTTAATTTCATTATCTTTTTATCGTACAAATCAAATAACTAATTAATTATTATTTATAGGGTAAAGATAGAATAAAACTATATCCTTATGCTATATTTGATTGTAAGAATTATACTTGAGATTTGATTATTAATCACAAATCTGTTGTTTGTTTTTTTAAATAGACATGTGACTATTAATACATGATAATAAAATGACCTGAAATGAGGAAGTATTTAGTACCATGTCCAACTATATATCCAGAGCGGCTCAAATCCCATGGCTTCAACATCCAACAAGCAAAAATTAATTTAGGCTTTAACATCCAACGATCTAAAATCATTTGGGGCTTCAACATCCGACGACCAAAAATTTATCTCTCAAAAATTCAAACTCACATCCATCATCTTACTCTCTGACTTTCCAAAAAATACCATTATTTGAACACACACTTAAAATGAATCAGTTTTATAAAAAAAATTAATCAACATTGAGAAAAGTGATACTTTAAAGTTAAAAGTAATTTTTTGTGAAACTTTGAAAGGGAGAGTTTTAACCCTTAATAGAAAATTTAAAGTAAACAAGACAAGAGTGTATAATAAACTATAAAATGACTGAAAATAAATTCACGAAAGTAGCGTAATTTTTTTTATTATTCTTAAAAATAGGGAATTATATTTAAACATATGAAATTATGAAATTAGTGTGAAAGTAACATTTTTCATAACTTAACTTAATATATTGTAAGATATATTCCAATGACGTACGTATAGTGTCTAAGACGATGAATCCAATATTCCATTATTCCATATTCCATATTTCATTGCCTTCCTATGTTAGACACACAGATAGATAGAGCAAGTCACTCGAATTTTAAATTTGATTTTAATTTTTTATTTTAATATTACAACGTAGCATAAAATTATTAACCTTTTTAGTGTATCACATTATCATTATTAAATTTTTAATTAAAAAATATTATTTAAAATTTATCTTTAATTTTAAATTTAAAATTAAAAATGAATTTTTTTTTCGCCAAACTACAACCAACTTTACACTACCCAATTTACTAAATTTCAATATTAATATAAAATATTTGTGTGTTTATTATCTACACTAATTTATTTCTACCAAGTAATAATTAATTATTATTATAATAATAATTCAAATATCTTTGATATAATTATCATAAATTAATAAATATAACATGTTGCCTGAAGGAACTTTATTTTATGTATTTAATTAGAAATTCCAATTGAAACTTTGGACTTGTTTGATAACTGAGAAAGTAGAATAAACTAGCAGGAATTTGATTGAAAAGTTTTAAATCATTTCTTTTCCCCTTTTTAGTGGTTATGGTTTCTTGTTCAGTTTTCGTATTTTGATAAATGGATTTATGGGTGTTCTTTATTTTTAAAACAATAAATTTAACTATATTGATTGTTGAGTGTAGTTATTATGTTGATTCTGACTTCCCAAGAAAGAATGAAAGAAACAAAATCATAGCTTAGAGTCAAAAGGCTGTGTTATGCCTCCTTGGGTGGATGTTTGTTTTCTCTGGTGTATCAAGGCATGAAAAAAATTTAAGCTTTTCTATATTGTTATTACTTCTATTGCTCATATTCTTAAGCTAACAAAATTTATGTTTGCTTGATGTTTCTTATTTTACTGCTACTTCAATTATATCGAGTAATTGAGTCAGCTAGAATTTACCCATCCTATTTCCTATTTCCCTTATTTGGAAAAAAAATTATGAGTGACCTCATCTGTTGACCTCACTATGTGATCTTGTGCCTTCCTTTTGGATGGATATATTTTTTCTTTGACTATTTTAAAAAGTTTTGTTTCTGCATGTCCTTTTATAGTTGTTTACCATTATTTGATTGATCTAATGAAAGAAGCTACCTGGGTCATCCATATATATATGGATGAATATTCATAAAGATTTGATCCTGCAATCTGTTACATTATCAAGTTATAAAATTGACCATATAACTTAACCATTAGTCATTGGTCACCTTATTTGTTTGACCTTTCTCTCTCTCTTATTTGTCTTGGTTCTTCATTTTTAAACTTCGTTGCTGAGCTAATCCTAAATTTATATAACGACCTGCAATCAGTTTTTGTATCAAGTTACGGCTATGTGAAATTGTATACCCATCTACGTGCGACAAAAAAAAAAGAGTTGTTATAACAAGCAAACAATATTTTTTAATTGTCAAGTTAATATTTAAAAAATTATAATCAATCAAAAATGCTTATAAATAATAAAAAATAAATCTTGAAATATACTTAAACTTATTTTAAATTTATGAGAATTTGACTATTAAAATTGGATATTCTTTATTTATTCATTGAAATTTGTCTTCATAAGAATTTTCACTTAAATGCTTTGTAGAGTATGTATGAAAAGTGCGGGTGTGTTAAGAATTAATTTAGGCTTTTAGTTTAGTGTATGTCCATACCAGTGCTTTATTTTTTTGTGTTCATAATTTATTTTTATTTTTTTTAAATTTTACAGTGCCTCCAGGCACGGGTTATCGCTAGTAATCTAATAAAGAAAGAGTATAATGATTTCAAGGTTTTCTACGATATTCAAATGAATAATCAAGAAATAAATTCTACGAAATAGCAAAGTGGAATGTGTTCCAGATTTATACTGAGTGATCCATTGGATCTTGAACTTCTCTTCTTGGGTATATATCAAAGTTGTACTTTGACATATACGCAGGTGTATCAGATAACTATAAAGATTAAATCATACCCTTCTGCAAGTACTTAGAGCCGGCCAACTCCTTGTACCCTATATTATGCATAATACTTAAGCGCGCGCAATGGTCGAATATACGACTAAAAATGTCCCATTTATATAAAAGGTTGTTCTTCTCAGTCTCAGGATCCAGATTTAATTTAACAACGAAATTCAATGATTTCAATTTCTATTTACTTATCGATCTAGCCAAAATAATTGGCATCGATCTGGCAATAACAATTGAATTCTCTTCTCGAATCTATCAAGTTCTAACAAATGTTCGTCTAGCCTGAATAATTAGCTAAGACATTTTTCAACAAAATTTGATAATAAATAGGAATTATATATACTATCAATATTAGCTTCTACGGATATGAATATCCAATAACAGTTATTCTACGAATGTATATTTTATGAATCAGTAATTCAATTTGAATTATTAAACATGCACTAACTGCGAATAATCAACAATAAATTCTTGGACGTGGTATAATTAGCAATAATTTATCACTATAATATTTAAACAATATTAACTAAAGGTTGAGTTAGAAAACTTGCATCTTCCGCTGTTTATAGTTACACAATATACATATTTGTTTTCGAAAGACCTATAACCAATAATATCGGTATCAAAATTAGCACAATAATTTATAATATATAACACTGTAATTTACAGTCAATTATCTCCTAGACAGATTACTATATAGTCACATCCGTGTTTATAACCTATATAAATACTTATCAAGTCTAACTAATTTTGTGTAATTGGACTTCGGTCTATTCTCGATGTTTTGGCCACCTTATCTGACAATTAACACATTCATTGTCAATTTAATTTGGTTTCTAAGCTTTAATATTAATTTAGATAAGTCAATTATCATTAATAATATTTTTCGGAAGCTTTTAATAATTTATAAGCAATTATTATAATTTATAATAATTTTCCAAACATCAGAATCATTTTAAATGATTTAATTATCAAATAATCTTATCATCATTAATATTTAATAATATAAAAATATTAATGATATACTTGTCAAAATATTAAAGTTATTATTAATAACTTAAAAATATTTTTAAATCATCAATATTCTTCTTAAATGATTTTTAAAATAATTAAAATCATTTTTAAACCATTGCCATTAATATTTAAATATTAATGAAATTATTATCAAAATATTAAAAGTCATTAATTATTACTTAAAATATTTTTCTCATTTTTAAATAATTTTTAAATCAATAAAATAATTTTTAATTCATTTAATTTATATAATAATTAAATAAATCTAATATCATTAATATTAATTTATTAATTAGAATTCTCCAAAAATATTAAAAATTATATTTTATAATTAAAAATATTTTCTAACACTTTATTCTTATTTAAAATGATTTTTAAATCAATAAAATCATTTTTAATTTATTTATTTAATTTAATAATTAAATAAATCTAATATCATTAATATTGAATTATTAATGAAAATTCTCTAAAAATATTAAAAGTTACATTTTATAACTCAAAATATTTTTAAACACTTTATTATTATTTAAAATAATTTTTATAATATTAAAATTATTTTTCTCTAATTTATTTAATACACTAATTAAATAAATTAAATATCATTAATATTTAAATAATTATAAATATTAATGAAAAATGTGCTAAATAATTAAAAGTTATTTTTCAGAATTTAAAATGATTTTTAAAACCATTTTTGTAATTTTTATAATTTATTTTCTATTTTTAAGTATTTTCTGAAAATTAGGAAAATAAAATTAATAGAAACTGTCGCTGAAGCCTATAACGACACTTGTCTATCGTCTTAGGTGTTCTTGGTTCAAGAACACTGACAATCTTAGTGTACAAGGGATCATGTTTGACCACCTTTAAATCTCTAATCAAGCTTGTTCTGGGAAATCTAAGACTTTGATATTGTAGTATTAATGTAACACTACAACATCCAACTATCACTTTGGTCGAATAACATCACAGCAAGGAGATCTAAGTCTCCAAAGTTGTTGTCAGGCGGTTTCTGGGTTTTCCAAAAACCCGGGCAGTACGACTACCTACTGTCTTGCTCGATTATCTATGAGTTATGGTCATGATTTATATGATCTAATGGCTCAAATATGTAGTCCATGTATCAATAAAAATTTACATTACAACAAATCAGTTTACTAACAACAAAATCACAATATATGACCTGGTCAAACCCTATCAGAGGACTGTTCATATGGTTCTCTGGAAATTCCAGAAATACAAAATCAGTGCGAGTGGCCTACTTTGACCACTTGCTACGATTGATCTGTTGATTGTTTAAGGGTTTCTAAGGCCATGGATCTAGAGTACAAACAACAGGCTACAAGCCAGATAAAACACATAATCAAAACACTAACAAGACTGACAGATCAAAGAGCTTAAAGATGTCAGACGCTGAAATAAATTTCTGGGATACCCAGATTTATACTCAGTCATGGTCGGTCAACCAACTTTGACTGATTATAACTTACTATCTAGACATCCAATGACCCTGATTTCACTTGCAGAACAAAGACCACATGACAAAGTATAGAATCAAACTTTAAAACAACAAAAATATTTAATAGACAAAGATTTAGAGCCCTGACATTTCGTTGTCAGTCTACTTTTCAAGCTCAAGAACAGTTTTTGAAAAACTCAATTTTAAAGCACTTTGATGTTATGGATCCATGATGGATCAACATAGATAATCTAAAAACATCATATACCATAAGATTAAACACTTAAACATAAAATTATTCTCAGCAACTTGGATCAAAAATTAAATTAGGTTTATACCTTCTAGCTTTAAATTCTTGATCTTGATCTTCATAACTGATCTTGGTTGATCAAGGGCCATTTTTAGGACAGACCTATCTTAGAATTTCGGAGGTTTAAGTGAGAGAAAGAGTTGGTGAGAGCAAGAGAGAAAATGAGCAAAGTAAATGGACTTTCTCTCTCTCTCTCTCTCTCTCTAATTCTTTTATAATACAAAGATACATTGTATATTACTTAGATCTGATGTTTCTAGCTGATTTGCTGAGATTTTAGAAGTCACAAAGTCAAGTGGTTAGGTTACTAACTAAAGCTCTTGGAAAATTTACAAGTTACATAATAAAATATACTTAAATGGCATTTTGGTCTTTAGCATAATATTTTTAATGGCATAATTGACATTGTCCAAACGCTAAGGGTTTAGCCCTTAGGTTCTATCCCTTAGGTTTTAAAATATTTAATTCTAGAATTTTCTAATTAGGGTTTCTAAAAATAAAAAACTAAGATTTTCAAAAATGTAATTAGGATTTTAAATAGAAATTAATATTTCTAAAGTATAATTAGGATTTCCTAATTATTTTAACATGTACTAATCGCTTTAGGCTTGCTAATTAGGATTAGGGTTTTCTAATTAGGTTTTAGGATTCTCGAATTTAAAATTAGGGTTTCCCGTCTTTTGATTAGGATTTATAACGGTACATTAAGTTTTCAAAATATGAGATTAGGGTTTCTAATCCCTTACTAGGGTTTAATAATTTTGTACCCTACCAGATCAATCGTTGATCAATAACTATATACAATATAAACACGTACTTGTCAATACAATAATTTTATTTGTATTTTCTATCAAATTCCTTTCCATAAATTAGGGTTAGGGTTTCTAAAGCTTTTCAGCACAACTCTACTCTAATTTCTCAGTCAATACATGTGACACCGCCAAATCTAGGTACTTCATTACCTCAAGATTTGATGTTCACGTTATCAAAACATTCATATCTAACTACCCAATCATAATAAGTTGAATAATAAAAAAAACCTGCCCATACAGGATTACTTTAATAAAAACATTATCTCCCATGTTATCTAACCTTTAATTACAATTATTCAGATGCGAAAATTGAATTTTTACATCACATCATTATTAAAAGTCTGTCATCACAACGATAAAGTAAAATTACAAGTCCTCATCAATTGTACATTTTTTCCTTTTCCTTTGCTAGTTGAAGGCTCATCTACCTTCTCAACTTTAGCTGCAATGAGTGTATAAATATGCAAGAGTGAGCAAAACAATTGCTCACTTGATACAACAATAAATCAACAGGAAAATAATAATAATAATTTCCAATGAGTAGGCTCATCAAGTCTGAATAGTGCTCCAACAATGATAATCAAAAACTGGAATCCAAAATATGTAATATATATAACTGAGGGTCATAGGACTCCTCGTACTTATGGGGATCAGCCCTTCGTACAATGTATTGTGCACAAACATTTTAACGTTACGTGTAAATTATCCCCTAATAATAATAGGGTTGTTCATCCCAGTATTTAGAGTACAAGTCCGTACCAAAGAAAGTTTGGGTTGGTTAAGCTTTTAAGGAAAATTGAAGTTTAACGAACATCAACTAGAGGACTAGTTGAATCAATAGTGTTTGATAATCACAACAGATGTTTGATAACAACATAACATAGACTAATTGAGAATCATAAATGAACTGATTATAAATATTAAACTCATGCTTGAAATAACTATAGAGCATACGTATTCAACAAAATGAATAAAATGGTAAACCTTTGCTTGAACAATTAATAAGCTAAGGTTAGAGTTTTATAACATTAGAAATGAAATTACTGAACGTACATCAACTGCTAGCAAGCTGGAAACTAAAAACTTGCCCAACATAGTATTACCTCATGCAAAGAATTAAAACAGTTTAATAATAGAGATGAGAGTTCAAAAACTACGTTCATTATACAATAATAGAACTTAAGAAACTTGATTATCTATAAGCAAATTAGAATGAATCGATCAAATGAGAATTTCTAATAACATTAGAGTTAAAGTTTGCTCGAACGAATTTTAGGAACAATTGACTTATTCAATAACAGTTAAGATAAAAAACTTGCTCAATCAAAAGAATAAAGTTACACAATGTAATAATAGAACTAACTCGACGAAAGTGTAGAGTTAGAAAACTTTCTTAATGTAAAAAGATAGGGTTTAGAAACTTGCCTTCAGCGTAAGCTATAAAATTAAACTCACGATCACATACACATAATTTTAGAACCACAATACCTATTAGATATGCTAACATACCATAACATGTTCATTACCATTTACATTTCAGAAACTCTAAGTGTTTTACTTCGCAACACTTGTCTAACTTTCATTATGTATACTAAATTATCACATAACGCGTTCTTGATTTACTAATAATTTTTGCAACTTTGAACTTACTAACCACCATTCACTATATTATGTTAACCTTAACATTACTCATTTAACACGCTAACATACTTTCAGACCATGCCATGTTGCTATCACAAATCTGCAGCAACAGCAGAAGCCAGAATCTCAAACTAGGGTATGGCGCAGGTGCGCTATACAAAGGCCTGGGACCGGCGCAGCTGTGCCATTTTTGACTTGGCACCGGCGCAGCTGCGCCGGTGTTCAGACAGACACAGAGAAGGCTAATGAATAATAGCCGACTTTAGCCTAACAAACACAAATTTCACCTAATAGACAGTAATATCAACACGTAAAATAAATATACAACTATTATAAACTTGTTTGCTAACATTTACAACCACTTAGCATAATTTATCAACAACTAAAACTATTTTAATTTTTCAATTTTCATGATTTGCATAAAAACTCAATTTTCTTGACATTCATCCTAAAAATCATCACTGTAAATTCAATACATAATCAAATCATCTCATTCAAATTATGTTATGTTACTATTTCAATGAACTAACATATACAAGCGTTAATTTACAGTTTCCTATACGAATTAACCATCAAAATTTGTACTTACCTAAGCCATACGAAGAATACATATACTGTCAAAAAAATTCTTCTACTGTAAACCGAAATTAGCGTGCAATTCTTGTTTAAACATAAACTCTAGCATTATATCCCATATAACCACCATAACTTAGTTACATAACAACAATTCGGAAAAAATAGAATTCATAGAACATAACAAAACTTTGTCGTGATACTCATAAACACATATAATATCAAAGTTGTGAACATACCTTCAAGTTAGCTTGCACAACCTTGGAATTACAGACAATTTTCTCAGGTTTCACTCTCAAACTCTATCTCAATTCTCAATTCTATGAACTATGAACTCTTCTCTTCTCTCTCATACTTAGCCAATATAGACACATAATGCGTAAAATAAAAACTGACACCTTAATACGCATACTAATTATATTAACAGTTACAACATAAACGTATATAATATAAATATATTATATTTATTATTATAATATATTTTATTTATTTTATTTAAATTCAAAAATTAGAAGACCAAAAACCATAAGGCTTTGTTTGGCAAAAAACCATTTAAAATTTAAACGCTTAATACCATTAAGTCTTGTTTGACACAAACCAAATTAAACTAATTTAATTTATTTTAATAAGTCCTTATACTATGGTTATTTGTCACACTATATTTAATCAAGCTTTCATATTTATTTTAATTAATTCAAATCTTAATTAATTAAATAAATCCTTTAATCACATAACATAATACCAATAATTAACATTAATTTGAAATATCAATATAATAATCATTTCATTAATTCATCAATTATTTATTTAGCGAATAATTCACCAAATAAAATTAAATCAATTAAACAAGAATTTATTTAACAATAAACACATCCACTAAATATTTATATAATTCAATAAATATTTAATAGCAAATTTAAAATTCTGGAATGTTACATCATTCCCTCCTTAAAAGGATTCTGTTCTCAGAATCACCATTCAAACAATCAAATTGTTACATTCTTCCATACTTACAAAGATTTTGTCCCCATAATCGAAGACAAATAACTTACATAGATTAAACAAATAACTCAGGGTAATTCTTCATCATATCAGATTCGAGTTCCCACGTAGCCTCTTCGATATTGTGGTTCCTCCATATCACCTTCACATAAGGTATCACTTTATTCTTGAGCACTTGTTCTTTCCTGTCGACTATCTAGATAGGAATCTCTTCGTAAGACAAATCTTTATCGAATTGCAACGGTTCATACTTAATAACATGCTTATAATTGGATTTATACGGTCGCAACACCGACACATGAAAAACATTGTGCATATGCTTTAATTCTGGAGATAAAGCTACCTCGTAAGCTACTTCTCCCACTCGTCGCAAAAATTCGAAAGGTACAATAAACCTTGGGCTGAGCTTTCCTTTCTTGTCGAAACGAATTTTCCCCTTCTAAGGAGAAACTTTTAGGAACACGAAACTTCCTGCTTCAAACTCACGATTCTGCCGGTGTTGATCAGCATACTTTTTCTGTCAATCTTGAGCAGCTACCAGTCTAGCTCTGATGAGTTTAATAACTTCAAAGGTCTGTTGTACCAGTTCTGGGCCTAACAGTTGACACTCACCAACTTCATCCCAGCATAGTGGAGTTCTACACTTTATGCCGTATAATGCCTCGTATGGTGGTATACCAATGCTTGCGTGGTAACTGTTGTTGTATGCAAATTCCACCAATGGTAAATGATCATCCGAGTTTCCTTTGAAATCCATTATGCACGCTCTAAGCATATCTTTTAGCATCTGGATTGTCCGTTCGCTTTTCCCATCAGTTTACGGATGATATGCTGTGCTCATCTTCAGTTGCGTTCCCATGAATTCTTGCAGTCTCTTCCGGAAATTTGATGTGAACCTTGGATCTTTGTCTGATACAATTGACACTGGAACTCCATGTCTCACTACAAGAAAAAGCTTTATCAGCGACCGCCTATCAGCGACCGCATACTGTCGCAGATAACCATCAGCGACCACATGCAGTCGCTGAAAGGCGTCGCACAAAATTTGGTCGTTGAGATGCACATCCGCGACCACTATTAGCGACCGATATATCTGCGACCGCTATGAGCGACCGTAATGACAAATACGGTCGCTAAGCTGAGTCAGCATGGTCCAGGGCCAACGCTGACGTGTTCCACGTGTCAGCGACCGGTATCAGCGACCGCATCCAGTCGCTGGTATACACAAATAGTTATCCGTCGCTATTTACCTATCAGCGACCGCATGCGGTCGCTGATATGGAAAAATAAAAAAAATAGAATTTTGCTGTTTTGCAGAAATCCCAAAAACCTGTACCTATTTTGTACCTGTTTTATCCCAACACACATACCCAACAACAACATACACAACAATATAAACATCCATCGTCCACCAACACATACACCAACTAGTATATAAACCATTCAAAACCAATATGATTTTAAATAAATATAATAACATTTCAAAACTTGTTTAAGTAACATACAAACATCCTAAAATGAATATACAAGTACAAACTTATACTATAACTATAAAACTAATCTAAAGCAGGTACGTCAAGCATCACCGCCTCCTTGATCACCCTATAATTAACAAAATAATAAAACAAGTTACAAATATATACAAATTATGTTAATATTGGTATATTACGACAATATACAACAAATTGATTTTATACCTCATCATCATCCCCATGTTGTGATGCTGCTGCTGCCGCTACTGCTTCAGCTAACTCCTCAGCACTCAGACCCCCCAGATGTCCGCCCAGTATCTTCAGAAGATCCCGATCTTGACAGATAGCTCTCACACAGTCAGCCGGAGTATGAACAGCTGGATGGCTCGATGACTGTGTAGACTGGGTAGAAGAGCAGTCTGAGCCACTGAAGGATGGGCGTCGTCGTTGTCCTTGACCTTTAATGTAGTTCTTCTTCACAACAGACGCCCTCTCCCACAACTTTTGATTGATAGACGGACGTGGAGTGCCTTCAGGATAGCGCTCATTCAATAAACGCTTATAAGTGTCCTATCATCATGTTAACAATTAAATAGTTAAAAATAAATTAATTCTGTAAGCATTAATTAAAGATCAAGTTGTTAAAATTTATTACCGCTATCTGGATAGCCTCAGGCAGACCATCACGGGTGGCCACGTACACATCCAGCCAATGGATAGGCTGACCTTGAGACTGAGACTCCTATACAAAAATAACACAATATTACTAAGTAAAAATGGGATATATTTTCTACAATTCATGATTGAAAACATATTAAAACTTGTAAATACGTACCTTGGCAGTGATATGCTGCAACTGTGAAATACTGCCGCCCTTGTATGTTCCTTTAGCCTTTGTGCCATCGGATACACCTGAGGCTCTGTTGGTGGCGGCAGTCTTTCGTCTTTTCACCCAGCTCTCAGCTCTCCGTTGGGCACACATCTCAGCCCATATGGACTGGGTGCACCACCAGGGGCTATGCTCGTGCATATAATCCTCTCCCTGGCCTGGATGGTCGATTTCGGCATTGTGAATGGCTTTTTTCATTCTTTATTCAGGTTGTCCTTGGTGCGGACCGCGCACTTCTCCCATAATAATGTCTGAATCACCGAAGCATGCGCGTCCTCCCATCTATACCTTTTCTGCAAATAAAACAACAATAATAACATTATTATATAATTATCATTTGAATATTATATTAATATTATCTGTCATAATTATAAAAAACATACCTGAAATTCTGCCCAAACAGCATCCTTGTGGGCGATAGGTGTGCTCGCCCACGTAATCACAGCTGTAGGCCAATTCTGTAAACACAGCTGTGATATGCACTTGACGATTTTATTATCTGAAAAATCACTATAATATACAACATCAATTAGCATATATTAAAGCAATTTACATATAAGTTATAATACTTATGAACATTTTTCAAACTTTTACTTATATAATACTTAAAAAAATTCGCCAGAGTCTCCCCTACAATATGGACTAGCCACATGCACGACGGCATGCATATATGGACATTTCTAGGCACCCAAGACACCAACCAATATAATATCAATCAAAACATTACCAATATACAATAAATGGAATCTTAAATGCTTATATAAAATTGATATATGTGGGACGTACGTGCTATTCAGAGGAGGGTGAATCTAAATAAGAATCCGATCATCCGGATCAGTAGGGGCCTTGGGCACATGATTAGGCCCCCTACCCAAGCCGCGCTTTTTCTGCGCTGCTTCAGAAGCCATCTGTATATTACAAATTTCAAGATGTATATATATATATATATATATATATATATATATATGAATATAAAATGACAGTCCATTAAAAAATCTCATATGAAGTGAACTGCACCTAACTCCAAACAAATATACATTCACTTTTTAAACGAAACTAATATAAGAATAACAAGGTAGAACCTCTTCTACAAAACTACATCAGAAGAACAATAACAATGGTAATGTATCATAAATTGATGACGTGATTTAATTACAACAATATCTGCTTTAATTGATTCCCTCATTTGTTTGAAGTGTCAATGTCTGATTCAGAATCATCTTGTATATGTGTTGCAGATTCATAACCATCATCTTCTTCAGATTCAGTGTCAGATTCAGTCAATAACTCTTCCTCCTCAGTATCAATGTCATCTGACACAAGTATTGAATATGGGTTTTTGTTTGGATGGTAAAGCTTCAATTTGTTGCTTGAAGGTACCTTTTCAAAAATAGATATGGTTCATTTGTTGCACCTCGATCGTTTTGTATATGATAGTTATTTTACTAGATATTTTTAGTAAAGAATATAACTTATACCTATTGTTTGTAAATGACACATGTTTATGATCTTGCCTAGTTTTTGTAATGCTAATAAATGTTTCTAAGTCAAATAGTAGGCAACCTTAAAATTTTAAACCAATTTTATCTCTAAATGTGGTTGATTGATTGTTTTACATTTTTGGTGGCAAGCAATGTCATATCGATAATGAACTGGGCTCATTAATTTTTTGACTTAGTACTATTGACTGCAACAAATTTAATAAACCATTTTCACTTGCAAAGCCACTAACTAGTTGGGCATTTCTACATGCTACAACTCCGCCATACCTAAACACGGAAACATAACTAGTTGGGCATTTCTGCATAGAGTCTAAATCTCGTAGTACATGAACAAAGGCCTAGTCCCCTACATTTTAATTATCACAAGAAAAGGCTCGATTTTTCTGTTTCCCCAATAAAACAGAATGTTATCGCCACCTCCTAACTGAAAACACCCACACTGCTCTTGTATACTAAAATCACTTCTCCTCCAAATTATTGAAAACATTGTTTTTCTCATTCAAACAGAAACTATCTGAATACAAATTACACAAAGTCATAAATCAAATAAATAGATAATTAGAACTAGGGTAGGTCTGCTAATGTCTTAATCCTAATTCAGTATGTGTACTAAATTAACTCAAGAACTAAAACATTACAGTATGAAGAGAAATTTTTATACTAAAACAACTCTCGGCTCGACAATAAATTAGTTACCTGTGGCGGCAGCGATGGCAGTGGATAGTGGAGATGAGGAGCGGCGACGGCGGCGATCAATTTCTCCCTCCCTCCCTCTTCTCTTCTCCCCCTTCTCCCTCTTCTCCCTATTATGTTCTCCCTCTTTTCTTCTATCGTCTGTTGAAAGAACGAAAGCCTGAGCCTGAATAAGTTTAAGACGATCAGCGACCGCTACCAGCGACCACATGCGGTCATTGGTTTTTAATGACGTGGACAAGTTAGTGACCGCCTGCAGTCACTAATATGTATTGGTCGCAAAAAACAAACGCGCCAACTTTTGGCACCAATTTTTTGGGAGGGAAATTCATCTCAGCGACCGATCAGCGACCACACGCGATCGCTGATATTAACTAGCGACTAGATTAAATAACGGTCGTTGATGTTGGTTGCTATTAGTATTATCAACGACTGGACATGCGGTCGCTGATACTATTGGTCGCTGTTAAGCCTTTTTCTTGTAGTATCTTGAGGTGATCTCCTTAACGTATAGCTTCGTCAGCTAATCAACATTAAATCTAATTTTTATTGGCAAAAAGTGTGCAAATTTCGTTAATTTTTCCACCATCACCCATATCCCATCGTATCCTTTCTGAGTTGTTGGAAGACCTACCACAAAATCCATTGTGACATGCTCCCACTTCCATTCCGGTATTTCTAACGGTTGAAGTAATCCGCTTGGTCGTTGATGCTCAGCCTTCACTTTCTGACATGTTAAGCATTTTGCAACGCACTCTGCAACATCTCTTTTCATGTTCGGCCACCAAAAATGATGCCGCAAATCTTAATACATTTTCGTGCTTCCCAGATGAATCGAATATCTTGAGCTATGAGCTTCTGTCAAGATGTCTTCTTTAATATCTTGTACTGCTGGAACCCAAATTCATCCCTCGAATCTTAGCATTCCCTCAGTATCGACCTTGTACTTCACTTCTTTAGCCTCGAACATGCTTTCCTTTATTTTCTTGCATTCTTCATCCTGTAGTTGTGCATTCTTCACTTTGTCAACCAAAGTTGGACCAGCTTCTATCTGGAACAATTTTTCACCGAATTCTTCTAGAAATTTGATTTCTAGCTCTAGCCTTGCCATTGCTGAAATGAGCTCCTCCTTATTAGTTAACAACATCAACTTTTCTCTACCTTTCCTACTCAAGGCATCTGCAACCATGTTAGCTTTGCCTGGATGATAAAAGATCTCACAATCGTAATCCTTTTTTAATTCCATCCATCTCCTTTGCTGCATGTTCAGGTCTTTCTGTGTACAAATATATTTCAGACTTTTATGGTTTGTGTAGATCTCACATTTTTCTCTGTATAGAAAATGTCTTCATATCTTCAATGCAAACACAACTACCGCTAACTCTAAACCATGAGTCAGATACCCTTTCTCATATTCTTTTAGTTGCCTTGATGCATACACAATGACTTTGCCATTTTGCATAAGGACACAACCCAATCCTTTGTGTGAAGCATCACTATACACCACAAAGTTTCCTGTATTATCTGGTAACAACAACACAGGTGCCACACTTAACTTCTTTTTTAGTTCTTGAAAACTTTCCTCACACTTTTCCGTCCAAACAAATTTTACAGATTTTCTCGTCAAATTTGCCAACGGAGTGGTAATCTTGGAAAAATCTTGAATAAACCGTCTATAATATCCTGCCAATCCCAAGAAACTTCTCACTTCTGATGGAGTTCTTGGTTGTTCCCAATTTATCATAACTTCGACTTTTGATGGATCTACCAAAATCCCATCCTTATCAATTACATACCCAAGAAATTGTACCCGTTCTAGCCAAAATTCACATTTAAAAAATTTTGCGTACAAGTTTTCTTTTCTTAGCGTCTCCAACGTCAGACGTAAGTGTTCCACGTTTTCCTCTTGAGTTTTAGAGTACACCAAGATATCATCGATGAACACCACTACAAACTTTTCTAAGAATGGTTTAAACACCTTGTTCATCAAATCCATGGACGCTGCAAGGGCGTTTGTCAAACCAAATGACATCACTAAAAATTCGTAATGTCCATAGTGAGTTCGGAATGCCATTTTTGGTACATCCTCCTTCCTCACTTTCAATTGGTGATATCCACTTCTCAAATCTATTTTCAAGAAATATTTAGCACCCTTCAATTGATCAAACAAGTCATCTATTCTTGGCAATGGATATTTGTTTTTAATAGTGACCTTGTTTAATTCTATATAATCAATGCAAAGACTCATTGACCCATCCTTCTTCTTCACGAATAATACCGGTGCTCCCCACAGTGATACACTAGGTTGAATGTACTCCTTATCCAGCAGTTCTTGAAGTTGCACCATTAGTTCCTTCATTTCCACCGGAGCCATTCTATATGGGGCCTTCTATTTCGGAGCAGTTCCTGGCGCTAAGTCGATCACAAACTCGATTTCTCTGTCAGGTGGAAGCCCTGGCAAATCTCCTGGAAACACATCCCCGAATTCCCTAACCACTGGTAGTTCCTCCAATTTCACAACCTTCTCCTTTTGAGTATCGACTATGTAAGCTAAATACCCTACACATCCCTGACTCAATAACTTCTTGGCCTGCATCATCGTCATACATTTCATTTGTCTAGGTGATTTGCTACCATAAAAAACTACCTTTGACCGAGTTATACAGTTTACACACTTCTTTTGGCAGTCGATTATCGCTCCATAATTGAATAGCCAATCCATTCCCAAAATAACATCGAACTCTCCGAGTTTTATCGGGATTAAATCTACTTTCATAACATTCATTTTAATGTTCACCCTACAGTTCTTGTATACGAACCTAACAGGAATCACTTCCATATTCGTAATTTCTATGTTTAAGGTGAAATTTAACTCTTCACTAGGTATTTCTAATTTCTTAGCAAAATCATCAGATATAAACGAGCAAGTAGCAACCGAATCAAATAATACATATGCATTTATATCATTGATTGGGATAATACCTGACACGACATCTTTTGATTGCACCGCGTCCTGCACCAATATGTTTAAGGTTCTTCCTGTGGGCTTATTTGTTGACGTCGGTCCAGCAATAGTTAATGCACCTCCACTACCATTTCCCTTGCTTCCAACTGTCTCACCTGACTTCTTCTTTGGACACTCGCGAGTAAAATGATCCATTGACCCGTAGGTGTAGGAAACATTCTTCTTGGGTTGATTGCAATTTGGGGCGATGTGACCCTCTTGGCCACAGTTAAAGCATACTCGTTTCCCCATCAAGCACACATCTTTGTGAAACTTTTTGCATGTAGCACATGCTTCGAACTTCTTCTTTTGCTGGCTTCCTTGCTGACTTCGAGCTCATCCATTCGCATTCCACTTCCTCTTCAAACTGTTGTTGCCATTTCCACCATTATTACCTCCACCATTCTTAACCTCACCTTCACTCTTCTTCTTCCTCTACTATTGGTTATGTTTTTTTACAGCCTCGCCTCCACTCTCAGTGAGAATTGCCTTCTCCATCACCACAGCAAATGTTTTCAACTGGAACAAGGAGATCCTAGTGTACAACCAGGGCTTCAATCCTTGTTCAAACCTCTTTGCCTTACTTTCGTCTGCGCTGACTTGATATGGAGCAAACCTCGCCAACTCATTGAATTTAGCGGCATACTCAGACACCGTCATCGTTCCCTACTTCAGTTCCAAAAACTGCACTTCTAACTGACTCTTCGAACTCTCTAGAAAATAGGACTCGAAGAACAATTCCTTAAACCTATCCCAGGTCATCACCCCTGGCCCTTCACGAGTTTTATTGGCATGCCACCAATAACTAGCCTCTACTTTCAACATGAATGTTGCGAAAGCAGTCTTCTGATCATCCCCTACCCTAGCGACATCAAACACCTTTTCTATCTCCATAATCCAAGTTTGTGTCTCTACTTGATTCATAGACCCACGGAATTCAGGTGGTCCAACCGCCTTGAATCCTTAAACGTTGTACCTTGGTTCTGTGGTTGATTCTGCAATGCTCCTGTCAGTAGCGTCACTAGCTACTGAACAGGGTTTCCCTCCACATTGTTGTTATTGTTTTCCTCAGTGGTTCTCTGCCGTGGTGGCTGATGTCTTGGAGTCATTTTCTGTTAAAATACACCCATTAACTTCCATTCAACCTTTAAAGGATTATATACTTAAATTGCACATCATAAGAGATTATCACGTAACACATAACACTTTAAATAAAATAATAACTTTTATTCATTCATCATCAAAACAATAGCAGCACTGTTATTTACATTACTTTCCTAAACTATAACAGTTACAGGACAACATCATCATCATTTATTCCAACGGTTATATCATACCCGGGATTTACATATTTTTTAACATTTTATTAGTCTCATCACAGTCACATTGTCTACAATGTCCTACTAAGATAGTCCGTAGCCTTTTGACGTTCTTCTGCCATAATTCGGAACATTTTTATGCGATCTAACACGAATGATGGTAGCATCTCGAACTGAATCGGATAACCCATGACTCGATCTTGAGCTCGATTAATCATTGTGTTGAATACGTTGTTCATCTCCTCCATCTTTATCCTCTTTACTTGCGCATCTCTTACTGCTATCCCGGCTCGTTAAAAAGCTTCTTCATACGCATCTTCGGCTCTTGCTCTCTTCGTAGCTTCTTCCCTCAACTTATTCTTCAATTCAGCGACCTCCTCGATCAGTTGTTCTTTCTCTCCTTCAGTTTGAACCAGCTTCTCCTCGACATTACTCAAACATTCCTCTCGATCTAGGATCTCACCGTCTTTCTGTGTCATTGCAGTCTGTTGTGCAGCTACTATCTCTTGTAATTCTTCAACTGTATCCTGCAGTTCCATGTTATGGTCGTAGACTTCATCGTACATACGAGCAGCTATCGAGTTCAGTGGAATCTCCTCCTCCTCGTCCTCCTCATCCCCTGGATGTGGCAGCTTAACAGGGTCCTCCTCATCCGTCTCTATCTCATCCTCCTCATTAGGTACTCTTTCCTGCTCAACTACTGTGACCGACGAAACTATTTTCCATGGCAGTAGTTGTTCCCAAATCACCTGAATATCTCGAGGCTCCTCCTCTCTAGCCTGACTGGATCCTCCTACATTAGCCATCATGCCAACCAATTTTTAAGTTTAATTACTAATTATTACTACTCGACACTCACGAGCACATAAGTTATAAATACATAAGCACATAAGTGTTTTATTACTTATTCCTTAAAACTCGATAAGAGTTTATCATCACTATCTTTTCAAAGGTTACTTCCTAAGGCTTTTCCCCTCCTAAGGTTCATAACCTAAAGCTTTGATACCAACCTGTGACACCCCCAAAGTCAGGTACTTCATTACCTCGAGATTTGGTGTTCACATAATCAAAACATTCATATCTAACTACCCAATCATAATAAGTTGAATAATAAAAAAAAACCTGCCCATACAGGATTACTTTAATAAAAACATTATCTCCTAGGTTATCTAACCTTTAATTACAATTATTAAAATGCAGAAATTAAATTATTACATCACATCATTATTAAAAGTCTGTCATCATAACGATAAAGTACAATTACAAGTCTTCATCACTTGTACATTTTCCCTTTCTTTTTCTAGTTCAAGGCTCATCTACCTTCTCAACTTTAGCTGCAATGAGTGTATAAATATGTAAGAGTGAGCGAAATAATTGCTCACTGGATACAACAATAAATCAACAGAAAAATAATAATAATAATTGACAACGAGTAGGCTCATCAAGTCTGAATAGTACTCCAACAATGATAATCAAAAACTGGAATCCAAAATATGGAATATGTAACAACCCGATATTTTCTACATAAATAAATAAGAAATTTTGCGTATAAATTTTTATTTTTATTATATTAAGGATGAGGATTTGTACAAGATAATATATATATGTATTTATGTGGTAAATAAAAATATATTTATTACATAAATGTTTACAAATAATTTTATTATAGAATTATTAATTTTTATAAATTATATTCTTATAATAATTAAATTATGGTAGAAATGTTTTTATTAATTATTTTTCATGAAAATATAATCATATATTATTTAAATAATATATGGAGTGATTTTTAGAATAATTATAATAATTATTTTATTATATGAATTTTAGTACAGGCTATTAAGTTAATTATTTAACCTTAATTATTAAGGTTAAATATGAAGAATAAATCAGATATGGAATCCAAACCCTAATTTTGGATTATTGTCAAGGTATGAGAATAATAATATCATATTAATTATATTTTAATTTTTCATGCTATGAATATGTACTGTATTTCCGTATTGATAATGGTAGGTCAATTACGGTGTATTATGACCAAACTCTAGTAATAATGCTAAACCCTAATTTGAGATCCAAATTAGAGTGCAAGATTGTTTTATAAGTGTGTTATATAATTCATGTCGTGTATTAAATATATTAATTAGGTGAACCCAAATTAAAATTATAGAAGCCCTAATTTCTATAAAACCCTAATGTTACTGTACAGCGTAATTAGAAAATTAATCATAATTAGAAAACACAAATTTCAAAATTTTAGAAACTAAAATTTATTTAATTTTTATTTTGTGTAAACCCTAGTGGGAAAATCCTTCATTTTGTGCTAAACCTTAGGGTTAAACCCTACGAGTTAAACCCTACGGGTTAAACCCTAAGGGTTTGATAAGTACCAATTTTGCCATTAAAATGATTTACAAAAAGACCAGTTTGCCCCTAGTTGTATTATTTTGGTTAATTGTGGTGTTATAGTACACCAAGTGTGAGAACATTATTAACAATTAATGAGTTATGTTATTGCATTAATATTGTGACTTGACTATATGATTAAAACCAAGCCATACATGAAATAGGCACTTAATTGTGTACGAAGTACATGTAGTAACTAATTATGTCATGATGACATGTGTATATGGTATTGAGAATCGAGTTATTACAATTTAGCTTACACGCAAGGCAAGTTTCCGAACTCTAACCTCTATTTGAGTTTGTTCTATTTACCTTTATATCGAGCAAGTAATTTCTAATCTTATTTATACAACTTAATTATACTCACGCAAGCTCTTTAACCTAACTCTTACTTTAAGAAGGTTTCATACTTTTAACTTGTTTCTTAATATGCAAGCTTTTAAATTCTGATGCACTTATGTTGAACAAGTTTTATCGTTCAACTTGCTATTTATTATGTATGCTCAATAACTCAATTATGATACTAAACAAAATTCTAGCATTAGCTTAATATTGTTCAAGTAAGGTATGTTACATTATTCAATGGTTATGCTTTTAGTTAATTTCTAAAGCATGACCTTAATATACAATGTTGATTCATTTATGACTTATTCCATAACATATTGTTATTACATTTTTATTCAACTAATCCTTAGTTGATGTTCGTTAAACTCTAAATTACCTTGAAACTTATTTAACCCGAACTTACTTTGGTGCAGACTTGTATTCCAAATACTGAGATGAACAACCCTATTACAGGGAATAATTTACGCAAAGCGTTTAGATGTTTGTGCACAATATATTGTACGAAGGGCTGATCCCCCCTAAGTACAAGAAGTACCTACAGTCTTATGACTGTTTAGGTTTAAGTTGAAAGAATACTTATAACTTTGGACATAGTTCGAGGTCTTGTGACCCTCATATATATATTTCTATTCCTGATTATCATTGATAAAGAATATTATTCAATTCTATTAAGCCTATTTGTTTGGCAGTTGTTATGATATTATTATTCATTGTCACTTCAAGTGAGTATTTGTTTTCTCACTCTTTCTTATATAACCATTACAGCTGTAGTTGAGAAGGTCGATGAACTTTCACCAGTAAAGGAAAAGGAAAGATGAACAAGTGTTGAAGACTTGTAAATCTTTTGATTTCTATATTGTCAGATTTTATTTTAAATATTGTGATGTAGTTATTTATTTTCCGCATTTGATGAATGTTTAAGGTTAGATAACCTGGGAGATTTTATTGAACTTATTGATGTAATCCTTTAAAGTGAAGGTTTATTGTTAAATTTTAATATATTTGGGTAGTTAGAAATGAATGTTTCGACAGTGAACACCAAATCTTGTGAAAATGAAGTACCCGAATTTGGGGTTGTCACAAGTTGGTATCCAAGCTTTAGGTTATGAACCTTAGGTGGGGAAAAAGCCTTAGGAAGTAACATTTGAAAATATAGTGGTGATAAACTCTTATCGAGTTTTAAGAAATAAATAAAAAACATTTACGTGTTTATGTGGTTGAAACCTATGTGCTCGTAAGTGTCGAGTAGTGTTGATTAGTAATTAAAACATAAAATTTTGTTGTTAGGATGGCTAATGTAGGAGAATTCAGTCAGGCTAGGGAGGAAGTGTAATAACTCGAGAATTTAGATATTTATTAAAATCTTAAAAAGATTGAATTAAGGTTAAATATTAAACATAGACAGAAAATAAGTGTATGGATTTGACATTTTTGAAAATGAATTTTGTGAATTTAAAAACTTTTGGTTAAGGTTTACATTGTTAAGAGTATAAGTGTGTATGTTCTGTGTATATGGTCATATATGTGTACAGTATGTGGTTAAGGGTCAAGGGTTGACTAGATAAATTATATCAGTGACAAACCCTAATATTATATTAAGAACCTCGACGTTCAATTAGAAAACCATATCGACTGACAAGAAACCCTAGCACCGGTTTTGGAAACCCTAGTTTCAGTTTCGAGAATTCGAAACCCTAATTCAGAATATTAAAACCCTAATTTGGAAGTTTGAAGATAGTATAAGGTTTTATGTTATTGATTTTATATTTAATTACGGATAACCCTAATTGATTAATTAGAAAACCCTAATTGATCAGCTTGAAACCCTAATGTATAATTATGGAACTTAATTGCTAAATTAGCAATTTTAATTAAGAAAATATTAATCTTAGTTAGCAAGCTTGAATATAATTAGAGAATTCTAATTATAATTTAGAAATCATAATTTTCTATTTTTAAAACTTAATTAAAAAAGCCTAGAAAACAAATATATATAACCTTAGGGTCAAACCCTAAGGGTTAAAACCTAAGAGTTGTGACAAGTTACCTTTATGCCATTAACTTTACAAGCCAAATGTCCAAACTACCCTTTTGAATATTTTAATGAGATGGAGTTTAGATCTTGCCCTTGTATATGGTTGGTGACCAACCCTAGCTAGCCATGTGCCTATATCTCACAAATATCTGCTAACTTGCTAGATTAAATACATTGCATCATGGAATTAAGACATACAAGTCTAGAAAAGTTATACACTTTATTTTTCAATACCTAGCCAAGTCTTCTCTCTCTCTCCCATCCGAAATTTTAGAGTAAGAGTGAGTGATAAGTTAATCTAAGATCATGTGTTAGCTTGCCAAGATCAAACATCAAAGGCCAGGATCAAGATCAAGCTCAAAAAGGAGGTATAAACCCTAAATTTGAAAATCTATGTATTTGATATTAGATGTTGTTAATGATTGGTTAGATATGTGTTAGAGGGTGTCATTTAGTGATATGAGTTGTTTAAATCCCAGATCCATAACATCTAGATGCTCGAAATTGAAGATTTTAAAAACTTGGAAAAAGTTAAAAAAGTTGTCTGATAGCCTAATGTCAGGGCTTCTAGATCCACGTGTGTTAGGTGGTATTTGTGTTTTATGTTATAGATATGTAGTATGCCATGTGGACTATGATTTGGAATTGAAATCAAGATCATATCATGTTTAGATTTCAAGTTATGAACGGTCAAACCTAGTTGACCGATCACGAAATGATTTTTTGGGTAACCCAGAAAATTCTAAGAAAACCAAAATATCTGACAAGATTTTCAAGTCCATGAATCTTTCTGCGGTTAACCAGTTGGGCCATGTTGTAGTTATAGTTATGTACACTGAAATGTAGGCTACACGATTATGCCTTTAGATCACTTAGATCTATAACAGGATCAAATATAATGCGGGTCAAACAAGCGTTGACCATATGTTTTGTTAGATTTCTAGAAAACCCAGATTCGTGAAGACCAATGTTTCTGACATGGTTTGACCATGCCAGATCTTGTTCATGTGTTGTTGTTAGAGTTCTATGATTTTATATAACTGTACTATGACATCTGAACTACATGTATGAACCCTTAGATCACAAAACCAATACCTAGAATCAAAGTTACAGAGCACCAAAGTAGCACCCTTGTAACTGCTTGAATTTTTGGGCAACCTAGAAACTCAAGAACACGTCTAACATCATTTTGTGTAGCTTAGATCTCACAGGTTTGTTATGTGTTAGCAATGAAAATTGTTTGGGCTTTTAGTGTGACATTAGTACTACCACATTTACACCCTAGAAAGCCAGAAATTGTAAAGACCAAAGATATAGCCTTAGTCAAATATAGCACCATGTAAACTGCCTTTGAATGTCTGGGTTTGATGAAGAACACCTATAGCGACGGGTCTGTCGCTATAGGGCCCTTTAGTGACAGTTTCTTTATGAAAATTAATTATTTTATTTATTAAATAGATAAAAATAATTTTTAATGATTAAAAATACATAATAAATTCCTAAAAATTATTTTAAAGCCCGAAAATTAGTTTTTAATTATTCTGAATATATTTCATAAATATTTAATATTTTTGGAATAATAATGGTATTTAATTTATTTAATAATAATATTAACTAAATTATTTAAAAATAATTTTAATACATAAAAATTCATGAAAAATTATTTTATGGTATAAGAAAATATTTTAAGTTATTTTTGATGACTTTTAATATTTTGTGACGAATTTCATTAATTATCTAATATTAATGGTGATTACTTTATTTAATGAATATAGTAAATAAATTATGGAAAATAGAATTAATGATTTATAAATCATATAAAAATGATTTAAGTGTTATAAAAATATTTTAAGTTATAAAATATAACTCTTGATATTTTGTAATGAAAAACATTAATATTTAATATTAATGACAATTATCAGATAATGGATTTAAAGGTTTTAAAATCATATAAATATGATTTTAAGGTATTAAAAATACTTTGATATATTATAAATATATTATAATATTATGTTATAATTTTCATTAATATTTAGTATTAAATAAATATTAATGATAAAGGATTTAAGTGGTATTTAATTATTATAAATACAATATTAATGATTGAAAATCATAATAAATGATAATAATTACTTGAAAATTATTATGAGCACATGAAAATTATTTTGATTGAATAATTAATTGTGTTGCGTTTAGACAGAGTCTTATGGATGCTAGGCTCGGTAGTTATCTTACTGGGCCGTCGGGATGTCAAAATAGTACCGAATTCAACTCAGACTATAATAGTTTGACTTGATACTAGATCTTATACGTTGTAGAGACTAATAGAATTTTGTGGTAATGTGTTTAGATTATTTTATACTATGATGACATTATTCTAACTTAGGAAATCGATATTATTAATATTAGGTCTTCAGATATAGCTAAGTTATGTTTCGTAGTGGTAATCAACCGATCAGGCAAGTTTTCTTTAACTCTACCTTGAGTTATAAATTTCATATATGCTGGTAATTAATCACTACTAATTATCATGTCTATGAATTGTTGAATCGCACTTGGTGCATATTGCATGTGTTCAACAAGTATGAAAGGCTGATCACCTTCATTACCATTTGGTCAAGATACAGTTATCCATGTTCATTATTCGTTCAGCTATGAAATTGTTCATGCTAGTTCACAATGTATATATTGTTGAATGTTAGCCATCTATTATTCAAAATCTTTCCATCATGACATATCCGTAATTTATTGAGCTTAAACTTGCTGGGCAAACTTGTTGCTCACCCTTGCTATATCATGATAAACATTGCAGATTAATGCGAATACGTCGAATACAAGGAAAAGTCAAAGCCAAGTTTAGCTTGGGAATATGTGTGCAGATAGATTTGTAATAGTATTGTATTATTATAACATTGTATGTTAGATACAATATTAATTCAGGTTTAAGTAAGGTTCTCGACCTTGGGGTTAGTGTGTAATGTTTATTGTATAAACAATTTATGTTTATATATATCTTTCACAATAGTTAGAACTAGTGTACCAGATTCGTGGTGATTTAGGACCAAAATTTGGGGGCGCTACAGGAAGGGCCCCAGATGCTTAGAGAGGAGGAGACTCGAGATATTCAAGTGGTTTGGGAACAACTACTGCCGCGAGAATCATCTCCGTTGGTTACGGTGGTTGAGCATGAAGGTTTACATAATGAGGATGATGAGATAGAGACAGATGAGGAGGACCCCGTTGAGCTGCCACAGTCGGCTGGGGATGAGGATGACGAGGAGGAAGAGTTTCCACTAAACTTGGTCGCTGACCTTATGTACGACGAAGTATACGAACGCAATATGGAACTTCAGGATAGAGTCGAGGAGTTGGAAGAGGTAGTAGCTGAACATCAAACTTCGATGGCGCAAAAGGACGATGAGTTCTGAGACCTAGACGAGCGTCTTAGTAATGTCGAGTGGAAGCTGATTCACACTGAAGAAGAGAACGAGCAGATGACTGCGGAGTTCGTAGAAATGAAGAACAAATTGAAAGAAGAGTCCACCAAGAGAGCAAGGGTCGAAGACGCGTATGAGAAAGCTTCTCAGCGTGCAGGAATAACAGAGGGGGAAGCATAAGTAAAGAAGATCAAGATGGAGGAGATGGATAGCGTATTCAACATCGTGATTAATTGAGCTCAAGATCAAGTTATGTATTATTCAATTTAGTTCGAGACGCTGCCACCGTACATGTTAGATCACAGAACAATGTTCTATATTATGGAAGAAGAGCGTCGTAAGGCTACACAACATTTTAGTAGGTCATCGTAAGGAATGTACTTGATATGTAATTAATGATATGATAAATAAGATATAAATCCAAAGTGTTATGTAACCAATGGGATATAATGATGATGTTATTCTGAAACTTTAGTAGTTCAGGAAAGTAATGTAAATAGCAGTGATGTTATTATTTTTATGTTTTAAAAGATTATGAATGAATAAAATGTTAATTTTTATTCAAGATGTCATGTGTTATGCGATGATCTTTTATATGCAAGTTAAGTATAAAATACTTAAAAGAAATTGTGTAATAATCTAAAAACTATATTTTAATCAGAAAATGCCTCCAAGAAGACGTCAACCACGATAACAAACCCCTGAGCGATCTACCAACAATAACAATGTTGAAGCTAGCCCAGTTCAACAGTTGGTGAAACTTCTGACAGGAGCACTCCAGAATTAACCGCAGAATCAAGCTGTAACTTTTAAGGATTTCAAGGCTGTTAGACCACCAAAATTCTGTGGAACCATGAATCCGGTTGACGCACAGACCTAGATTATGGAAGTGGAGAAGGTATTTGTTGTTGCTAGGGTTAGTGAGAAACAGAAGACTACTTTTGGTACATTCATATTGAAAATAGAGGCCAATTATTGGTGGCAAGTTAATAAAACTAGAGGAGGTCAGGGAGTGATGACTTGGGAAAGGTTCAAGGAAATATTCTTCGAGACCTATTTCCCAGAGAGTTCAAAGAATCAGATGGAAGTGCAGTTTCTAGAGCTAAAGTAGGGCACAATGATAGTGTCGGAGTATGCAGCAAGGTTCAATGAGTTAGCGAGATTTACGCCATATCAAGTGAACAAGGATGAGCTCAAGGCGGGGAGGTTTAAATAGGGACTGAAGCCCTGGTTGTACAGCAGAGTCTCCCTGTTATAGTTAAAGACGTTTGCAGCAGTGCTTGAGAAGGTAATTCTCACTGAGGGTGGAGGTGAGACTGTGACAAAGTATAATCAAGAACAAAGAAAGAAGAAGAATGACGGTGAAGGTAAGAATGGTGGTAGTAGTGGCGAAAATGGTTGTAATAACTTGAAGAAGAAGTGGAATGTGAGTGTTGGTGCTGGAAGCCAACATGGTAGCCAGCAGAAAAAGAAGTTTGAAGCATGTGCTACATGCAAAAAGAATCACACTGGCATTTGCTTAAGGGGTAAGCAAGTATGCTTCAATTGTGGTTAAGAGGATCACATTGCCCCAAATTGCCATCAACCAAAGAAGAATGTTTGTTACACATGTAGGTCAAAGGATCATTCTGCTCGTGAGTGCCCTACGAAGAAAGCTGGAGAGACAACGGGAAGCAAGATAGGTAGCAGTGGAGATACATTGATCATTGTTGGACCAACATCATCAAACAGACCCACAACCAGAACCTTCAACATGACTGTGCAAGATGTTGTACAATCAAAAGATGTTGTGTCAGGTATTATCCCAATCAATGATATAAACGCTTATGTATTATTTGACTCGGGTGCTACTTGCTCGTTTATATCTGATGAATTTGCTAAGAGGTTAGGATTGCCTAGTGAAGAATTAAATTTCCCTTTAAACATAGAAATTGAGAATAGGGAGGTGATTCTTGTTATGTTCATATACAAGAATTGTAGGGTGAATATTAAGCGGAATGTTATGTTAGTAGATTTAATTCCGATTAAAATTGGAGAGTTTGATGTTATATTGGGAATGGATTGGCTATTCCATTATGGAGCGATAATTGATTGCCAAAAGAAATGTGTAAACCTTATGACTCCGTTAAAGGTAGTCTTCTATGGTAGCAAGTCACCTAGACAGGTAAGATGTGATGAGTAGGTTTTATATATATGAATCCGATATTATTAAACTTAATTATTGCTATTTTAAATTGTTTTTAGTATCTTTTTATGTGTTTTGTGTTTATTTCTTGTAGATTGGAGCTGGAGGGACAAACTGGTCATTTGGAAAAAGAAAAATGTCAAAAATCATTAAAATTAGAGCTGAGTGGCATTTTTGTAAATACACGGTCCTGGTCAAGCGCCTAGGCGCTTGAAAATGGCTTGTGTTGAGATTTTTCTACTGCTAAATGGGTTTTTGAAGTGAAAAAGGAATCTAAAAGAGGGTGGAGACCAATACAAATAGGAGAAGACTTTAGAAAAGACGTATCACTCAATTTTTCAAGAGAATTGCGGCAAGGACAACGAAGGAAAACACGAAGGAGAATTGCAAGGGCTGAAGATCAAAGAGAGATTATTGGAGCAAATTCAGAGTTTTTTCTTCTCTTCTCTAGTTTTATCTTTTGTAATTATCTGGGATGTTTGGATTATTAATCTGGATGATGTTTTCTTTATTATTATTATGAACTAAATTTTCATTAAAATTGCAACGGAACTTGGTATGTAGTTTAAATTAAATCTTCCCATTGAATGAAAGTTGGTTTTTATTGAATTGTTTATTATATCTTTTGCTTATTGATTAATTGTTTGGCCAACAATTACTATGATAATCTATATAAAATTGGAAGATGGAGTATAGATTGAGATCTGGATATGATAACATCTGTTTATATAATCTGAATAGGGTTAATATGATTATCATGTAGGATAGGAATATACCTATGTGTCTTTTGTATCCATTGAAAGAATTTGTGCGTTAAACCCTAATTAACTTGATTCATATAGGAATATAGTGAGTTGATTAACTGGGGTGTTCCTTGTAATTCTGTGTCTTAAGGATTGGAGTTAGGAGGATTTGTTCATGTGTTTTAGAAGAAGTGTGTGAATTCTATAAAGTATTATTGGATAATGATTCATATTAATTAATTGATTTAAATGGGAAGTAAATTGGTTTAAATAAAATACTAAGGAAAGCTGTAATCTTAACCTGTTAAATCTGCAATTATTCTTGTGAAATTCTGATTTTAATTATTAGTTTTGTTAAGTTTAATTGTTAAATCACAAACAATCTTTTGTAGTTTAAAATAGGATTAATTGCATTGAAATTAGTAATTGATAAATATCAGTCTATTTCCTCATGGGAACGATATCCTTGCTTGCTGAATATTATAATTGAACGCGTATACTTGTGTGTTAAAGTGCTATTAAACAAATAGGCAACAAGTTTTTGGCACCGTTTCCGGGTAAATTAGTTTAATATTTTGTCATTATTGATTTTGATAGAGTTAATATTAATTTAAACGTTTTCTTTTCTGTTCTATTCAGGTGCTCTTGACTAGTGTATGCAAACGCGATTGAAGAAGCCAGATTTATTGCCTTACGAGGACGACATCGAAAAAAAGTTTCAGCGGTTGCGTCAGTGGGTTAAAGAAACCAAAGAGGCACTTGATAAGAAAGATACTATGGCTGAAGAAGAGCAAAAAACAGTGCGGGATTATGCTACGCCGCGGGTTACTGAAATTCAGTCAAGTATTACGAGGCCTGCCATTACTGCTACAAGTTTTGAGATAAAACCGGGGACAATACAGATGATTCAAAATTCATGTCAGTTTGGAGGGTTACCGAATGATGATCCGAACGATCACATAGTCAGCTTTATAGAAATCTGCGATACTTTCAAGTACAATAATGTGTCAGAGGATGCAATAAGGCTAAGGCTGTTTCCATTTACTCTCAGAGATAAGGCTAAGAGTTGGCTCCATTCACTACCACCATGCTCGATTACTACATGGAACGACCTAGCTCAGAAATTTATTTCAAAGTTTTTCCCGCCTGCAAAAACAGCAAAGTTGTAGAACGATATCTTCTCTTTCGTTCAGCACGATTCAGAATCACTATATGAAGCATGGGAGAGATTTAAAGACTTATTGCGAAAATGTCCACACCATGGGATTCCTAAATGGCTTCAGGTGCAAACTTTTTATAACGGTTTATTCAGCACAGTGAGATCGAGTATAGATGTTGCAGCGGGAGGAGATATTATGGCCAAGAATTGTGATGAGGGGTATCAGTTACTTGAAACCATGGCAGCTAATAATTATCAGTGGCCAACAGCAAGAACGAATCAGCCAAGGACAGTAGGGGTTTATGAAGTGGATGCGATGATAGCATTATCAGCTCAAGTGACAGCTCAGATTTCTGCTCTTACAAAGAAGATAGATGCACTTGGGGTACAACCAGTTCAGAAAATGGAAACGATTTGTGAAATATGTTCGGGTAGCTACTCAAGTGATCAATGTGCAATAAATCTTAAATCAGTCCAGTTTGTTTCCAGTTATAATAGGCAGCATGGCAGTTATCCAAACAGTTACAATCCAGGAGTGAGAAACAACTCAAATTTTTCTTGGAGTAGTAATCAGTCACATTCTCAAGCATAAGCTCCAAGGCAATCATATCCACCTGGATTTTAGCCACATCAACAATCTCAACAACACCCACAACCTCATCACCCTGACAAGCTAGCACAAATGGAAGAATAATTGGCAAGATTGGCAACTCAGTTTGAAGCCACAATGAAAAATCAATCAACTACAATAAAGAATCTTGAGAACCAAATTGGGCAGATAGCTAGTGCTTTGAATACTAGAACTCCAGGTTCTTTACCTAGTGATACGAAGAAAAATCCAAGGAATGATGGAAATGAACATTGTAAGACAATTACACTCAGAAGTGGGAAGGAGTTGACTACAGATTTAGACGGACAAAAGAAAATAATTTCGGCTGAGAATGACGAAAAAGATAGTGGAAATTCGGAAAGTAAATCTGGGGAAAAAGTTGTGCAAAAATAACAAGAAGATAAGCAAACAATAGTTGTACCACCTGTGCCATTTGCTCAAAGATTGCAAAAGCAGAAATTAGATAGACAGTTTTCGAAATTTTTAGAAGTTTTCAAAAAGCTGCAAATCAATATTCCATTTGCAGATGCTTTAGAACAAATGCCTAGCTATGTGAAATTCATGAAAGATATTTTAGCAAGAAAGAGGAAGCTAGGGGAGTTTGAAACTGTAGCGTTGACAGAAGAATGTAGCATAATTCTGTAAAGAAAGTTACCACCGAAGTTAAAGGATCCGGGTAGCTTCACCGTACCGTGCATGATTGGACCCTAGTTCTTTAATAGATGTTTGTGTGATTTGGGTGTGAGTATTAACTTGATGCCGCTTTCAATCTACACTCAGTTGGGATTACCAGCACCGAGGCCAACAAATATCTCTTTACAGCTCGCAGATAGATCAGTGACATACCCTAGGGGCATTGTGGAAGATATATTAGTGAAGGTGGATAAATTCATATTTTCAGCCGACTTCATTGTGTTGGACTATGAAGAGGATAAAGACATACCCATTATCCTTGGAAGACCATTTTTAGCCACTGGAAGGACATTAATTGATGTACAAAAGGGAGAGTTAACGATGAGAGTCCAAGATGAAGAAGTAACTTTTAATGTTTTCAAGGCTATGAAATTTTCGGAGGGAGAGGAAGAGTGCTTTAGAGTTGATCTGATTGAAGGAGTGACGAGGGAGGTATTTAGTGAGTTTGTGAATGAAGACCCTCTTTGTAGCATCCCCAAATTCCGGTCCTAATCACCAAGGATCTGGTATACTATTTCTATAACTATTGCGGAAGATATAAACATAAATTGTTTATACATTAAACTTTTTCACATCATTCCCAAGGTCTACAACCTTAACTTAATATATACATTCAATATCTTAAATGTTTACAATACTATTTTCGTCAGAAGATTTAATAAATCTAACTGCATCATAATTTAGTCTTGCACTTTGCCTTTACTTCTGTCTTTACTCGAGCTTTCTTCTAAATCTGAAAATTTTATCATGATATAGCAAGGGTGAGCATCAAATTTGCCCAGCAAGTTAAATTTATTTGAGGATATATCATGATTGAAAGAATTGAACAATAAGCTAGCTAACTTTCAACAATATAAACATTGTGAAAGAGCATGAACAAATTTTCTTAGCTGAACGACCAAGTCAATGAAAATGAATGGTCAAGCATAAACATGAACAGATTAACTGAACTAAATGGTAATGAAGGTGATCAGCCTATCATACCTGATGAACATTTACAATATGCACAACGTGCGAATCAATAATCAATATAGACGTGAATAATCAACAACAACTATTCACTAACATGCTTTGAAATTACAACTCATGGTTGAGTTAGGAAACTTGCCTGAACCGCTGATTACCGCTAAGCAATATAATGTAATCTCTTATGAAAGACCTATCAATTATAAGATTGATCTTCGAATTAGCATAACATACCTGTTAACTCATAATACTATTACTTAATCAATCAATTATCTAACACTTAATCACATAATTAGATAACACCTTAACCCATCAGCATTATTATCATCCTTTGATAATTCCTTAATCACTATATCATATACATTATGATTAAACACTTAATCTTATACATTATAAGTTCTTCTTTATACTCTAATAAGTCAAATACTAATCCAACAACCTGGATTTTAAATTTAATAACCAAATTGCCAATCCAGCAGACTGAATACAGAATCCAGCAACCTGGATTCAACAAATTTCCAATCCAGCAAACCAAACTGCAATCCAGCACACTGGATTACAAATCCAGCAAATAGATTGCAATCCAACAAGCTGGATTCAACATATATTCAATTCAGTAAACTTCTTTTCAATCCAGCAAGCTGGATTCATCAGATTTTCTAATCTAGCAAGCTGGATTCCATATCCGTACACGAAAATACCAAATCAATTTATTATTTTTCTATCATTTGTACAAATATGTATACACATATTTCATACACAAAAAGTATTTTTCCAAAATTTTCTAACTTCCTTTGGTATTTTTTTTAAAAATCATTTTTAGTTAATTCATTAAGAAATTAGCTACCTCGTGCTTAACTCCAGAAATTCCCATCTCTTGGCATAATCTTATACATGTTAACGTGACACTCCAGTTTAAATTTCGTGGCCATCGGAGTTATAGAACTCCGGTTATAGCGATTTTCGTCGGAAAATCACAGAAATTGAAATGGTCATAACTTGCTCATTTTAACTCGGAATGAGCTCATTTTTGGACACAAGGTACTTGATATCATATATTTTCATGTCCCAAAAGGCCAGAATTTTTCTCACAATTTAAGTTGCCGAAAATGCCCTTTTAAAATTTTGGGCAGAAGCTAAAATAGCATTTTGCAGTTTTTCGTGCTTTATTAAATATTTTCCATACGGAAATCTACAACTCCTTTTTCAGTGATTCCACTTGGAAATGTTAGATAACTTATCATAGTACTCTCCCAAATTTTTCCAGAATTTTTAGATGTCCGAAAAATGACCAAACTGCCCCTACTCTTTGACTGTCCAAAACAGTCTATTTTTCACTTTTAGCAATGAAACTGTTTTTGGTAAAATAGTCACTACAACTTGTGTACTCAACATTTTTGAGTGCTACTACTTGGGTTTAGTAGTTAACTTACATATCTAGCACATCCCTTTGACGGATCGCAAAAATAAGGTTTAGATCAAAAACGGTGGAAATCCAAAGTACATAAAAATTTTTAGGACTTAGAAACTAGAAAATCACTTTTTCTTTACTTTAGATTTCCAACTAAAACAACACCCAATATGGGTAGATCTAAACATTAAACACTCAATAACAAGTATATACATGGTTTTTGAGTTTAGAAAACTTGATTCAAGATTTGATTTGGAATAATCAAAAAAATTACATAACAAAAGGGGTTTATACCTTTAATTTGTGGCTACCCTTCCTTATTCTTCCAAAGTAGGAGATGAACTTATGGAGCATCAATGGTGTAGGTCCTTCCTCTCTCTCTCCTCCTCTCCACCGAATCTCTCTCCCTCTCTCTCTCTCTCTCTCTTATGCTTATGTTTTGTTAGTCTAAGAGAAAGTAAGAGAAAGTAAAATAAAAGATGAAAGAGAATGATGTTAGATTTTGTTGGAGGATTTTTGTATAGATATAAGATATGTATATAATAGATATTTTCCCAACATCTTCTTATCTCTTTCTCTCACTTAATCATCACATGGTTGCTTGCACTCTTTGCTTAATGTGTTGGTTAAATAAACAAGTGACACATGGAATGAGTTGTCACCAACTAAAGTGAAATAATCATCACATTCATCTCCCCTCCTTTTCCTTCTCTACACATCCGGCCATGTGGCCTTATCCAACCAATCTTGGCTTTCCTTTTATGCTTTAATTGATTTACTAAATGTCTAAAAAGTTCCTCCTCCATTGGCTAAGTTTTGGGCTCCCAATTAATTCTTTTGGGCTTCAAAATTAAAATGTTTGGCTTACTAATTAACATGAACTTGGGCCTCCACAATTAAATACTTGTGCTACTAGCATACTTGCCCACTAAATTTAATATTGGGCTAGCTTAACAATCAAATTATCTATAAGTCCAATGTTTAAATAAATTATTGGGCTAGTTTAAATTACTTGTCATCCTTAACAATATTAACCCTATTAGACTAGCTATAATTAGGTTATGAAATTAATTAGTTGAGATATATAAATTAAATCTCTTAGAATTAGTATATGTTTTATATACTAACATTCTCACCTATTATAACCTCTTAGGTTATTTACTTAACACACCTAATATATATATATATATATATATATATATATATATATATATATATATATATATATATATATATATATATATATATATATATATTAGGTTACATAACTTAATTCTAAATTCACTTATTCACATATTCATACAAAATAATTTCGTCCACAACTCTTAGATTAGGTCACTAGTATATATTTAAAATACTAGAACCATATACACATAATCTTATGAACAAATACACTAAACATATACATCATTATCAGACTATCACTTATAGTCTATTAAATCATTCAAGTTCTTCTCCAAAAATTTTGAAATCCTTAAAATTCCTTTACAGAAATATCAAATCCATACACTTATTTTCTGTCTAGGTTCATCTTATAACCTTTATTCAATCTTTTAAGATTTTATAAAATTTTCCAAATTTTCGGGTTGTCACATTCACCCCTTCTTCTAAGAATTTCGTCCTCGAAATTTCAGTTTACTAATCACCACTCCTTTTATTCATCAAAACTAGGCTGTCTTACTAACCTTTAATTGATTTCATGCTCAATTTAATGAGTACATCTTGCTTCCTACTATGAGGAGCTCTACTACTATCACATTCTTCCATAACTTCAGTCTAAGGAGTTAAAACTTTTCAAATCATGCTGAGGGGTCATATAGACCATGAACACGTAGTTTTAACGATATTTATATCGCAAAACAGTAAATTACTAGGTATGTTTACAATCACAAAGAAGGTAAACTACCGTTGCTAGTACTTTAGGTGATTAGCCTATCGTACGCGTACGTCATGCATAACGTATCAATCTTGTTTAGCGAATATTTACGCTACTAGATTGGATTATTTTATCCAAACAACATAGTTCACCTCAGTCTTATCATAGGGTTCCGCACCAAAACAATTTGGTTCGGGATAATTTTCAAAGAACGCTTAGGATTTTCATAAAAGTTGGTCTAGCCGAATCAAATAGCTTAGACCCATATCAAATAATTCGAATTTCAATCGAAACATTGCTGGCCAAATTTAGTTGGCAATAATTTACCTTTAAAATTCTTAAAATCATTTTATGACGTCATGATACCGCACTGTATTTACAGTCCGTTTGAGGATTCCGTCATTTTGTGACTTTGTCATACTACATCATAATATAGTGGGCTGACGATCCTTAGATCACATCCAACACTAAGTAATACTGCATTGATGACTCCATCATTTTTTTATCATTCTGCATCAGGTTCCATGATACATTGATGATATAAAAAATACATTTTGATAAGTCAAATCATTTTTGTCTAGCTGAATCAAGTAGCATAAACTATTCTTTAAACCGCTCAAAAATCATTGCAATTCAGTTTTATCGTCTCAACAGGTAACGATATGTCGGTGGCCCGAAGTCAACTCATACACAATGGTCACCAGGAGTTGAGAATAAAAATTCATTTTCCAAAAAGCACATAGTGCGTTTTTTAGCTTGATGCCAAAAACTGTGAAGTCTAGCATAGCTAGAAGATTTAGAATACCTATGCTTCCACCATCAACTTCACTTTCTCTAATGATCCATTGCTTAATAAGTCTATCTATTCTATCATCCTCAATGCTCCATTCACCACATAACTATACCCAGTTCGTCAAACTTACCACATATTATGAGTTCATGAACTTTCCACAATCATATGAGTTTAAGAACTTGTCCTAGTCAGACCTTTGGCGTCCATTCGCTGAGGGGTTCATAAACATATCATATAATTATGAGTCACGAACATACCATAAGTATGAGTTTTAAGAACTCGTACTTAACCTGATATTCTCTACTTATAACCTATCTATTTGTTATACATATGAGAAAGGAATCACCCTCTCAACATGCATATAGCAATTAGCACGACACAGACATTTCAATGATTATCAGTATCAGAAACTAAGTGGTCGTCAAACCAAACTCGGCCACTAATCAATATAGGAAGCTAAGCGCACAATTCCCCGCCCATACAAAGAATTGGTCAACCTAACCACTATATCGACCAGGAAGCTAAGTGATTCTAAAACCAAGTACAAATTCTCCGCCCATACAAAGAATCATACAACTCAGCTCCTGACATGAGTCCTCAATTGAAATCCTACACAATTCTAACTTTCTCTTTTCTTAATACGAATTTTCTTTAATCCGTATCTTAACATTTACCACTCTTTTCTGAGTTTACATAGTACCATTTCATAGTACAACTGTCGTACAACAATTCTGTTGTAAAGTTTTCAATCATTTGATTGATCCTTCTCCTGCTATGACCTTATCAGATCACGTTGTGATCTCATATTATAACCGTATTATGATCGTTTTATTTTACGATCTTCTTTTCCTTTAATCATATAATATTATGATTTTACACTTTTCATCTTATAGACATAATCTATTTATTTTCACTTTTTTTTTATTACTGGAGTCAGGTAACTCCAGATTCTTATCCTTATAACTTTTCAAGATTCTTCTTTGAATCTTATTTATCTTTCTCTTTACTTAATAATGAATTTCTAAAAATTCATCTCTTATCGCTTAAACTCGATCTGAGTTTATTCCTTATCATCATCTCTGCGGTTATAGCCTACGGTAAACCTACCTAAGGTTTCTAACCTACGGCTCTGATACCACCTGTAGCATCTCCAAATCCCGGTCCTAATCACCAAGGATCTGGTATACTATTTCTATAACTATTGCGGAAGATATAAACATAAATTGTTTATACATTAAACTTTTTCACATCATTCCCAAGGTCTACAACCTTAACTTAATATATACATTCAATATCTTAAATGTTTACAATACTATTTTCGTCAGAAGATTTAATAAATCTAACTGCATCATGATTTAGTCTTGCACTTTGCCTTTACTTCTGTCTTTACTCGAGCTTTCTTCTAAATCTGAAAATTTTATCATGATATAGCAAGGGTGAGCATCAAATTTGCCTAGCAAGTTAAATTTATTTGAGGATATATCATGATTGAAAGAATTGAACAATAAGCTAGCTAACTTTCAACAATATAAACATTGTGAAAGAGCATGAACAAATTTTCTTAGCTGAACGACCAAGTCAATGAAAATGAATGGTCAAGCATAAACATGAACAGATTAACTGAACCAAATGGTAATGAAGGTGATCAGCCTATCATACCTGATGAACATTTACAATATGCACAACGTGCGAATCAATAATCAATATAGACGTGAATAATCAACAACAACTATTCACTAACATGCTTTGAAATTACAACTCATGGTTGAGTTAGGAAACTTGCCTGAACCGCTGATTACCGCTAAGCAATATAATGTAATCTCTTATGAAAGACCTATCAATTATAAGATTGATCTTCGAATTAGCATAACATACCTGTTAACTCATAATACTATTACTTAATCAATCAATTATCTAACACTTAATCACATAATTAGATAACACCTTAACCCATCAGCATTATTATCATCCTTTGATAATTCCTTAATCACTATATCATATACATTATGATTAAACACTTAATCTTATACATTATAAGTTCTTCTTTATACTCTAATAAGTCAAATACTAATCCAACAACCTGGATTTTAAATTTAATAACCAAATTGCCAATCCAGCAGACTGAATACAGAATCCAGCAACCTGGATTCAACAAATTTCCAATCCAGCAAACCAAACTGCAATCCAGCACACTGGATTACAAATCCAGCAAATAGATTGCAATCCAACAAGCTGGATTCAACATATTTTCAATTCAGTAAACTTCTTTTCAATCCAGCAAGCTGGATTCATCAGATTTTCTAATCCAGCAAGCTGGATTCCATATCCGTACACGAAAATACCAAATCAATTTATTATTTTTCTATCCTTTGTACAAATATGTATACACATATTTCATACACAAAAAGTATTTTTCCAAAATTTTCCAACTTCCTTTGGTATTTTTTTAAAAATCATTTTTAGTTAATTCCTTAAGAAATTAGCTACCTCGTGCTTAACTCCAGAAATTCCCATCTCTTGGCATAATCTTATACATGTTAACGTGACACTCCAGTTTAAATTTCGTGGCCATCGGAGTTATAGAACTCCGGTTATAGCGATTTTCGTCGGAAAATCACAGAAATTGAAATGGTCATAACTTGCTCATTTTAACTCGGAATGAGCTCATTTTTGGACACAAGGTACTTGATATCATATATTTTCATGTCCCAAAAGGCCAGAATTTTTCTCACAATTTAAGTTGCCGAAAATGCCCTTTTAAAATTTTGGGCAGAAGCTAAAATAGCATTTTGCAGTTTTTCGTGCTTTATTAAATATTTTCCATACGGAAATCTACAACTCCTTTTTCAGTGATTCCACTTGGAGATGTTAGATAACTTATCATAGTACTCTCCCAAATTTTTCCAGAATTTTTAGATGTCCAAAAAATGACCAAACTGCCCCTACTCTTTGACTGTCCAAAACAGTCTATTTTTCACTTTTAGCAATGAAACTGTTTTTGGTAAAACAGTCACTACAACTTGTGTACTCAACATTTTTGAGTGCTACTACTTGGGTTTAGTAGTTAACTTACATATCTAGCACATCCCTTTGACGGATCGCAAAAATAAGGTTTAGATCAAAAACGGTGGAAATCCAAAGTACATAAAAATTTTTAGGACTTAGAAACTAGAAAATCACTTTTTCTTTACTTTAGATTTCCAACTAAAACAACACCCAATATGTGTAGATCTAAACATTAAACACTCAATAACAAGTATATATATGGTTTTTGAGTTTAGAAAACTTGATTCAAGATTTGATTTGGAATAATCAAAAAAATTACATAACAAAAGGGGTTTATACCTTTAATTTGTGGCTACCCATCCTTATTCTTCCAAAGTAGGAGATGAACTTATGGAGCATCAATGGTGTAGGTCCTTCCTCTCTCTCTCCTCCTCTCCACCGAATCTCTCTCCCTCTCTCTCTCTCTCTTATGCTTATGTTTTGTTAGTCTAAGAGAAAGTAAGAGAAAGTAAAATAAAAGATGAAAGAGAATGATGTTAGATTTTGTTGGAGGATTTTTGTATAGATATAAGATATGTATATAATAGATATTTTCCCAACATCTTCTTATCTCTTTCTCTCACTTAATCATCACATGGTTGCTTGCACTCTTTGCTTAATGTGTTGGTTAAATAAACAAGTGACACATGGAATGAGTTGTCACCAACTAAAGTGAAATAATCATCACATTCATCTCCCCTCCTTTTCCTTCTCTACACATCCGGCCATGTGGCCTTATCCAACCAATCTTGGCTTTTCTTTTATGCTTTAATTGATTTACTAAATGTCTAAAAAGTCCCTCCTCCATTGGCTAAGTTTTGGGCTCCCAATTAATTCTTTTGGGCTTCAAAATTAAAATGTTTGGCTTACTAATTAACATGAACTTGGGCCTCCACAATTAAATACTTGTGCTACTAGCATACTTGCCCACTAAATTTAATATTGGGCTAGCTTAACAATCAAATTATCTATAAGTCCAATGTTTAAATAAATTATTGGGCTAGTTTAAATTACTTGTCATCCTTAACAATATTAACCCTATTAGACTAGCTATAATTAGGTTATGAAATTAATTAGTTGAGATATATAAATTAAATCTCTTAGAATTAGTATATGTTTTATATACTAACATTCTCACCTATTATAACCTCTTAGGTTATTTACTTAACACACCTAATATATATCTATATATATATATTAGGTTACATAACTTAATTCTAAATTCACTTATTCACATATTCATACAAAATAATTTCGTCCACAACTCTTAGATTAGGTCACTAGTATATATTTAAAATACTAGAACCATATACACATAATCTTATGAACAAATACACTAAACATATACCTCATTATCAGACTATCACTTATAGTCTATTAAATCATTCAAGTTCTTCTCCAAAAATTTTGAAATCCTTAAAATTCCTTTACAGAAATATCAAATCCATACACTTATTTTCTGTCTAGGTTCATCTTATAACCTTTATTCAATCTTTTAAGATTTTATAAAATTTTCCAAATTTTCGGGTTGTCACACTCTTGAAACTGCATTGGTAAGTGAAAATTTATCTGATGATTTAACTGTGCTAGAATGGGTTCAAATGCTAGATTCAGCTCCGAAGTTCACACGATGTTTGCAAAAATTTAAACCTCTGGATTATTGGGTAAAACCGGATGAAAAGGTGAAATCATCCTTAGAAGAACCGCCCACTTTGGAACTTAAGCCATTGCCTAACCATCTACGGTATGCCTACCTTGGTTCATCTTCTACCTTTCCAGTTATTATTTCTGCATCACTTGATAAGGTTCAAGAAGAAAAGCTACTAAGGGTACTTCGGCAATACAAGACTGCTCTTGGGTGGACTCTTGCGGATATCAAGGGGATAAGCCCATCAATTTGCATGCATAAGATTTTATTGGAAGATGAAGCGAAACCGACTATTGAACAACAACGAAGACTCAATCCCATCATGAAGGAAGTTGTCAAAAAGGAAATCATTAAATGGTTGGATGCGGGAATTATCTACCCTATCTCAGATAGCTCATGGGTAAGTCCGGTCCAATGTGTGCCAAAGAAAGGGGTTATGACAGTAGTTGCAAATGAACATAATGAATTGATCCCTACTCGAACAATTACGGGTTGGCGGGTGTGTATGGATTATAGAAAGTTAAATAAGGCCACTCGTAAGGACCATTTTCCTCTACCATTTATAGATCAGATGTTGGATAGGCTTGCAGGGCATGAGTATTATTGTCTTTTGGATGGATACTCAGGTTATAACCAGATTGCCATTGCACCCGAGGATCAGGAGAAGACGACATTCACATGCCCATATGGTACCTTTGCTTTTCGCAGAATGTCTTTTGGATTATGTAATGCGCCAGCGACATTTCAACGGTGTATGATGGCTATTTTCTCCGATATAGTCGAACAAAATCTCGAGGTATTTATGGATGATTTCTCAGTTTTTGGGGATTCGTTTGATTATTGTTTGGAAAATCTCACTCTTGTGCTTAAACGGTGTATGGAAACGAATTTGGTTTTAAATTGGGAGAAATGTCATTTTATGGTGCAAGAGGGGATAATCTTGGGTCATCGAGTGTAATCAAAAGGAATTGAGGTTGATAGAGCTAAGATCGAAACCATTGAGAACCTCCCGCCACCAGTTTCAGTAAAGGGTATTCGAAGTTTTTTGGGACACGCTGGTTTTTATAGAGAATTTATAAAAGACTTCTCCAAAATCACGAAATCAATTTGCAATCTTTTGGAGAAGGATGTCCTATTCAACTTTGATCAAGCATGCCTTGAAGCTTCTGCTGTGTTTAAGAAGAAATTAGTTACCGCGCCTGTAATCATAGCGCCAGATTGGAGTATCCCGTTCGAATTAATGTGTGATGCTAGCGACTTTGCAATTGGTGCAGTTCTTGGCCAACGGAAAGATAAAATTTTTCACGCTATATACTATGCTAGTAAGACGCTAACGAATGCCCAATTGATTTATACCACTACCGAGAAAGAGCTATTAGCAGTTGTTTATGCATTTGATAAATTTCGCTCATATTTGATTGGGACAAAAGTGATCGTGTTTACAGATCATTCGGCAATTAAGTACTTTATAACAAAGAAGGATGCGAAGCCGAGATTAATTAGATGGGTATTATTGCTACAAGAGTTTGACGTGGAGATCATGGACCGAAAAGGAACAGAAAATCAGGTTGCTGATCATTTATCACGATTAGAAAATACAGAACTAAAGAAAGATGACACAACAGTGGTCAATGAATTTTTCCCAGATGAACAACTGTTTGCTGTAAAAATGGATACACCATGGTATGCAGATTATGTAAATTTCATTGTGAGTAAGGTGTTTCCGCCAGATTTGACAAGTCAATAGAAGAAGAAATTTCTCCATGATGTGAAACAGTATTTATGGGATGAGCCATTTTTAATTAAACAGTGTGGAGATCAAGTAATAAGAAGGTGCGTTCCGGATGTTGAAATGGAGAATATTCTACACCAATGTCATGCATCTGACTATGGTGGACATTTTGCGGGAGAAAGAACGGCCGCTAAGGTACTTCAATGTGGATTTTTCTAGCCAACACTCTTTAAGGATGCCCGTGTGTTTTCATTGAAATGTGACAGATGCCAAAGAGTTGGTAATATATCAAAGCGACAAGAGATGCCACTAAACATGATCTTAGAAGTCGAATTGTTTGATGTTTGGGGCATCGACTTTATGGGACCATTTCCATCATCTTTTAGCAACTCCTATATACTTCTAGCGGTGGATTACGTTTCGAAGTAGGTAGAAGCTATAGCATCGCCCACCAATGATGCTAAGGTTGTGGTTAAGTTCATTCGGAAGAATATTTTCTCTAGATTCGGCACTCCTCGTGCAATCATTAGTGATAAAGGCACGCACTTCTGTAATAAGCAGTTCTTAGCTATTCTCGCTAAGTATGGAGTCACTCATAAGATAGCTACTACTTACCATCCACAAATAGGTGGTCAAGCCGAGGTATTGAACCGAGAAGTAAAACGAATCCTTGAGAAGATAGTGAACCCTAGTCGGAAAGATTGGGCTAGTAAGTTAGATGATGCTTTATGGGCATACCATACAGCTTTCAAAACTTCGATAGGGATGTCTCTGTACAGGTTAGTATATGGGAAGGCATGCCATCTTCCGGTTGAGCTAGTACACAATGCTTATTGGGCAATTCAGAAGTTAAACTTTGATATGTCTGCTGCGGGAGAAAAGCGCCTCTTACAATTGAACCAAATGGATGAATTCAGACTCCAATCGTATGAGAACACGAAGTTATATAAAGAAAAGGTTAAGCGGTGGCATGACGAGAAAATTCTGGAAAGAAAGTTTGAAGCAGGGCAAACAATGTTATTATACAATTCAAGGCTTAAACTGTTTCCAGGAAAGTTGAAATCCCGTTGGTCAGGGCCATTTATCATTACAAAAGTTTATCCTCATGAAGCTGTGGAGGTGGAAGACCCGGATGCCAAACGTAATTTCAAAGTCAACGATCAGAGATTGAAGCATTACTATTGGAGTTGTGTTGATCGTGAAAAGACATCGGTCAACCTTGCTGATTATAATAGAGAAGAAAGTTAAGCTGAAGACTATAAACCAAGCGCTAACTGGGAGGCAACCCAGGAAATTTTGTTGTTATTTTTTATTTTTACTTTTATTTATTTTTTATTTGCATTACTGTTAGTTTATTAAGTGGTTAAACTTTTATAGTTTAGGATTTGTTACACCCCTTATGTTCTCTAACACGATATTTAATTGATTTCAGGATAGGAAACAAGATTTCATATTTGCCGGGTTCGACTAATGGCCACTACGACTACCCAGTCGGGGGTCTCGCTCAATAGAAGAATATTCATTTGTCAAATTCTCAGATTTCTAATAATGTCCTTCATTTTTAGTATTATTGAATTGCTTAGTGGTGTAGGGTATCTTGTTTTTGTTTTTATTTCTTAGTATGTTAGTTTAGTTAATTGTGTAATTTATCTTAGTTTAGGGTTTTAAAATAAGTCTTACTCTCCTAGCAAACAAAGACTAAGAATTTAAGTTGTGGTATGCAAGTTGAAAGCAAGCAGGAGCACAAAAGTCACCAAGACAGGCCGAAGCGCCTAGGCGCCCAAGCCATGCACAAACCAAGCGCCTAGGCGCCCAATAGCAGAAGCAAAGTCGTGCCCCAAGCGCCTAAGCGCTCCCACCTAGGGCAAATCAAGCGCCTAGGCGCTCTACATGCCCAAGATTCTGCTCCCAACCGCCTAGGCGGTTCAACCAGTACAAAACCAAGCCCCTAGGCGCTCCTACTGCCACGTAAAAAAAAAAATATAAGCCCTAATCGGGCAATACTCTTGCAAACCCAAATCACATACTTTCTTGCTCTCCTACTCCAACTCAAACTCACTCAACTCGCATCCCATCCCTAATCTAGCCACGATTATCATCTTCTTCTTGTATAAGCATAATCAAACACTCAATCTCCTACCCAAACTAAGGCAATAAATCTCCATCGTGTCATCCTTCCTCACCAATTCGGCACCCAACCATCCATCTATCTGATGTAAGGGTTCAAAGCTCAAATTGCTCCTGCAACTTTGATTGGAACATCATATTTGGCTATAACCAAGTAAGTGTGCAAGATTTTCGTGCAAAATGTTTGGATTCACTTGGATAATAGCTACGTTAGAACTTTGGAGCTAGTTTCTTTCATTGTGTTGGCTCAAGTGGGTTTGGGTACTCTTAATTGTTGCTTTTATTGCATTGGAAGACCAGTGTACTTAGTTATTGAGAAATTTGGTGAAAATTAAGTTTGGGGGAGTGCCTACCAATAGTGTTCAAAATTTGTGCACACCAAGTGTTCGATATATTGTCACAAAGAGGATTGGCCCATACTAAGCCTCTGAACATAATCTGTTGGGCAAGCAATTCACACACAAGACTCATGGCTAGTAAAAGGCAAAGAGGCGAGACTTCGGGCACTTCGACTAAGTTTGACAAAAAGAGATTTACAAGTGCTAGTGCGTCCGAAAGGTATTACAATTCGCTCTCTAATAAAACGCTAATTTCTGAGCGTGGATTATTGCCAGAGGTAGAAGATGGGGAGTTACTACAAATGATTGGGAGTAGAAGATGGGCGAACTTTACAGCCCAACCATATTCATCGGTCGTTAAAATTGTTAAGGAATTCTACGCCAATGCAAAAGATCATATTGGTAACATGATTTGGGTTCGCGGAAAATCAGTGGAAGTCAGTTTCAGGTCAATAAATGCTTACTACGGCTTGAACACAATACCCAATAATGGCTTCATTCAATATTTAGATCACGAGCTGGACTACAGTGAGGTCATTCAAGCCTTGTGTGTACCTGGAACACAATGGAAATTAACAGATCAACAAGAAGCTGTTTTGTTTCCTACATCCGCACTAAGTAGTTACGGGAAAGCATGGCATGCCTTTATTTGTGCCAAGTTGATGCCATGTAGACATACAAGTGATGTTATAAATCGACGGGCAGCATTGCTTTTCTGTATTGTATAAGGAAAATCTATAGATGTGGGTCAGGTTATACATGATTCAATTGATAGAGCAATTAAAGGAGGGACCTCAGGTGGACTACCTCATCCATCTTTGATTACTGGACTATGTCGACAAGCTGGAGTAAAATGGGATGCCAAAGAAGCTACATAACCTCCTTTAGCCGCAATTGACCACTCAGTGATAAAAAAGTACAAGGTATGGGGAGGAGGCACACCACACCTAAGAGGGTTAGGTTTCATTATTGTGCCTCCCGAGCCTGCAGACGAGTCTAATCAACAGTCACATGACAATCCTACTGCTGCTGCTGGAAGTTTTGGGCCACCACCAAATTTTTTTAAGACATTCGTCAAAAATTAAGAAATCAAACTAGAAGGATTGACATGGTGGCTAATCAAGTTCAGTATGGATTGAATCGGGTGGAAAGAAATCAGGATAGCTTGGCTCAGCGCAAACGGAGATGTACCAGAACTGTAGCTCAGCATTCCTAGAGATGTTCGACCGCATGAATCCAGCAGGCGCTCCCTACCAATTTCCACCCTTGTCTGCATACCCCCCGGCTGATTTACCCCCTGAGGATGAGGTTGATGAAAAAGAAGAAGAGGATACCGACGAGGAATAAGGCTTCGATCTTTCAGGGAAGTCCTCAGTGCCTATTTTCTTATATATTTTTTTGTTATATACAATGAGGACATTGCATATGTTAAGTTTGGGGGTGCATTCTTCCAGTTCCAGTTGCATTCATTTAGTATAACTTATTCATTTTGTAGTTTTTCATGTAGTTTTCACTCGAATTTCTTAAAAAAAATTAACATGTTCCAGCTGTTAGATAGTTTAAGTCTGTTTTGGCCAATAACATGTTCCAGCTGTTAGATTGTTTAAGTCTGTTTTGGCCAATGATGAGATTGGAATTGAGTAGACAAGTATAGTATTGACTGTTAATACTTTGATGTGATGTCTTGTCATGATTTGAATCTTTACTTGTTTGAAACTGATATAATAAGGATAGCATAGTAAAAATAACTATGTTTACTGATTGAGTCTAAATTGACACGTAATGGACTTCTTGAGGATAATACTAGTTTGAGTGAATGAAAGACATGAATAGGCAGAGATGACTGAATTTAGACAAAAACTTAAGTTTGGGGGAATATTTGGGGTACATAAGCTAAAAAAAAGATATTGAGTTGAATAAATTGAGTCCTGTGGTGGGTCGAGAAGAAGCGTGAAATACACTCCCCATAAACACAGGTGTGAGATGGAGCGTAAAACGCACTCACTATCCATCATTAAAAAAAAGAAAAAAAAAGAAGAGAAAACGGGAAAAGAGCAAAAAGCCCCCGAAATGATAAGTAAAGCATAAGTATCCCAGATTGTACTCTTGAATTTGGTGGATGTTTGACTTTAGTTGGATCTAGATTGTTCGTGAATTTTGTGAGTTTACACTGTATGATGCCTTTAAAGAGATCTATTATGTGTTGTATTTAGCATTATATTAGTTTGCATTGTTGTTAAGCACACATGCACTATATCAGTAATGACAGGGTAAGATTTGATGATTGACTAGGAAATTATTGATCTGTTTTGGTATGATGTACTAGCATGTTTATTATGATTTCTTTGAGGCTTGATGAATAGATTTTATTCTGTTTGACTGCTGGAATTTTAGGCATGTAGATAGCTACATTTGCATTTGCATTGCATATTTAATTATTGCATTGTGTTTTGTTGCTTGGGGACAAGCAATTGGTTAAGTTTGGAGGTATTTGATGAGTATGTTTTATACCTATGAATCCGATATTATTAAACTTAATTATTGCCATCTTTAATTGTTTTTAGTATCTTTTTATGTGTTTTGTGTTTATTTCTTGTAGGTTGGAGCTGGAGGGACAAACTGATCATTTGGAAAAAGAAAAATGTCAAAAATCATTAAAATTAGAGCTGAGTGGCATTTTTGTAAATACACGGTCCTGGTCAAGCGCCTAGGCGCTTGGAAATGGCTTGTGTTGAGCGCCTAGGCGCTCATGTGCGGCTGAAGAAGGATTTTTCTACTGCTAAATGGGTTTTTGAAGCCAAAAAGGAATCTAAAAGAGGGTGGAGACCAATACAAATAGGATAAGACTTTAGAAAATACGTATCACTCAATTTTTCAAGAGAATTGCAGAGAGGACAACGAAGGAAAATATGAAGGAGAATTGCAAGGGCTGAAGATCAAAGAGAGATTATTGGAGCAAATTCAGAGTTTTTTCTTCTCTTCTCTAGTTTTATCTTTTGTAATTATCTGGGATGTTTGGATTATTAAACTGGATGATGCTTTTCTTTATTATTATTATGAACTAAATTTTCATTAAGATTGCAACGGAACTTGGTATGTAGTTTAAATTAAATCTTCCCATTGAATGAAAGTTGGTTTTTATTGAATTGTTTATTATATCTTTTGCTTATTGATTAATTGTTTGGCCAACAATTACTATGATAATCTATATAAAATTGGAAGATGGAGTATAGATTGAGATCTGGATATGATAACATCTGTTCATATAATCTGAATAGGGTTAATATGATTAGCATGTAGGATAGGAATATACCTATGTGTCTTTTCTATCCATTAAAAGAATTTGTGCATTAAACCCTAATTAACTTGATTCACATAGGAATATAGTGAGTTGATTAACTAGGGTGTTACTTGTAATTCTGTGTCTTAAGGATTGGAGTTAGGAGGATTTGTTCATGTGTTTTGGAAGAAGTGTGTGAATTCTATAAAGTATTCTTGGATAATGATTCATATTAATTAATTGATTTAAATGGGAAGTAAATTGGTTTAAATAAAATACCAAGGGAAGTTGTAATCTTAACCTGTTAAATCTGCAATTATTCTTGTGAAATTCTGATTTTAATTATTAGTTTTGTTAAGTTAAATTGTTAAATCACAAACAATCTTTTGTAGTTGAAAATAGGATTAATTGCATTGAAATTAGTAATTGATAAATATTAGTTTATTTCCTCGTGGGAACGATATCCTTGCCTGCTGAATATTACGATTGAACGCGTATACTTGCGTGTTAAAGTGCTATTAAAAAAATAGGCAACAAGATGTCTAACGATTATGCAGGCCAAAAAGTTATTGAGTCAAGGTTGTGTAGGATACTTAGCTTACATAGTCGATAATCAGCAGAAGAAGGGTGTGGAACTGGAGGAGATACCAGTGGTTAGGGAGTTTGTGGACGTATTTTCTGAGGATTTGGCAGGACTCTCGCCTGACCGAGAGATCGAGTTCGTTATCAATTTGGCGCCAGGGACTGCTCTGATATCGAAGGCCCCATACAGGATGGCTCCTGTAGAGATGAAGGAACTGATGGTACAATTACAAGAACTGTTAGACAAGAAATACATTCAGCCGAGTGTATCACCATGGGGAGCATCGATGTTATCCGTGAAGAAAAAGGATGGGTCAATGCGTCTTTGCATTGATTATAGGGAATTAAACAAAGTAACTATTAAGAATTAATATCCGTTGCCAAGAATAGATGACTTGTTTGATCAATTGAAGGGTGCTAGATACTTCTCAAAAATAGATTTGAGAAGTGGGTATCATCAATTAAAGGTAAGGAAGGAGGATGTACCTAAAACGATATTCAGAACTCGGTATGGACATTACGAGTTTCTGGTGATATCTTTTGGTTTGACCAACGCCCCTGCTGCATTCATGGATTTGATGAACATGGTGTTTAAACCATTCTTAGATAAGTTTATGGTGGTATTCATTGATGATATTTTGGTGTACTCCAAATCTCCAGAAGAACACGTAGAACATTTACGTTTGACGTTGGAGACGCTAAGAAAGGAAAAGTTGAACGCGAAATTCTCTAAATGTGAATTTTGGCTAGAACGTGTACAATTTATTGGACATGTGATTGACAAAGACGGGATTTCAGTGGATTCATCAAACGCTGAAGCCGTAATAAATTGAGAACAACCAAGAACACCATCAGAGGTGAGGAGTTTCTTGGGATTGACAGGCTACTATAGACGATTCATTCAAAACTTTTCCAAGATTGCCACCTAGTTAACAAATTTGACAAGGAAAGCTATAAAATTTGTTTGGACGGAGAAGTGTGAAGAGAGCTTTCAAGACTTGAAAAAGAAGTTAAGTGTGGCACCTGTGTTGTCATTACCAGATAATACAGGAAACTTTGTGGTGTATAGTGATGCATCACATAAAGGAGTAAGGTGTGTGCTAATGCAAAATGGCAAAGTCATTACGTATGAATCAAGGCAACTGAAGGATTATCAGAAAGGATACCCGACTCAGGATTTAGAGTTGGCTATGGTAGTATTTGCTTTGAAGATATAGAGACACTATCTCTATGGAGAAAAATGTGAGATATATACAGACCATAAAAGTCTGAAGTATATTTTCACACAGAAGGACCTGAACATGCGTCAAAAGAGAAGGATGGAATTGATAAAAGATTATGATTGTGGGATCTTTTATCATCCAGGCAAAGCAATTTTGGTTGCAAATGCTTTGAGTAGTAAAAGTCGGGAAAAATTGATGTTGTTAACCACTCATGAGGAACTTATTTCAGCAATGACAAGGCTAGAATTGGAAATAAAATTTCCAAACGAATCCGATGAACGACTATTCTAGATGGAAGCTAGTCCAACATTGGTGGACAAGGTAAAGAATGCTCAACTACAAGATGAAGAATGTGGGAAAATCAAAGAGAAAGTGGTTGAGAGTAGTGAAGTGCAATATAAGATCGATACCAAAGGACTACTAAGATTCGGGGGAAGAGTTTGGGTTCCAGTAGTACTAGATATTAAAGATGAAATCTTGACTGAAGTTCATAACTCAAGATACTCGATTCATCCGGGAAGTACGAAGATGTATAAAGATTTACGATGGCATTTTTGGTGGCCAAACATGAAAAGAGATGTTATAGAATGTGTCGCGAAATGCTTGACATGTCAAAGATTCAAAACCGAGCATCAGAGACCAAGCAGATTACTACAACCGTTAGAAATATCGGAATGGAAGTGGGAACATATCACAATGGATTTTGTGGTAGGTCTTCCAACTACTCAGAGAGGATACGATACGATTTGGGTGATAGTGGACAGGCTGACGAAATCAACACACTTTTTACTAATAAAGAATAGATTCAATCTTGAGCAGTTGGCAAAGTTGTACGTTAAAGAGATCATTTCGAGGCATGGAGTTCCAGTATCTGTGACGGCCCTAAATTCGGACCACCACTTGGTCACTTGAATTCGATTCATCACGTTCTCATGGTAATACCATAATAACTAAAATCACACATTCATAACGGAAGATCTAATTTAGAATAATATACAATGATTTATTATAATTATTCCCCCAAGTCCCGCAACCTACAGTACTTAATAGATTACATAATAATATCGAATAAAGACTTATTACATAATCCTACTTAAGCTTAAACATAGTCTGAAAACAGTCTTAATACAACATAATAGTCTTAAAACATAAAGGAACAAGTTAGTCGGTAGCCTTGCCCTTGTCTTTCCTAGAGACACTTCCCTGTTCCACCTTAACTGAAAGGTTTTAAATAAGCAAGAATGATCACAAATTACCCAGCAAGTAATATACAACAAGGGTAAAGAGTTTTATAACACGAGTTTGAAATATCGAAGTATCATTTCTAAGATAGTTCGAGGTTTTAGAAAAATTTCACGGATAATGAATATCAACACCTCTTGAATCAAATCCTTGGAATAAGAATGACAATTCAATATAAATTCACAGATATATATGAATTCAAAGGCAATCAATGTATCCAACTAGATAAACAATTATACTGAGCAGTCACTAAGGACTATTGAACATCTACTAGAATTATCAATATTAAATTGATAACCCAAAAGTATCAAGTAATATAGATGATCAGTCTATAATACTCTAAGTTATGCATAACTACACAGTAATATTCACGCGCGTGTTGGGGATTCAAACAATAAACACTCCCCTTACAAAAAGGGTTGTTCAACTCAGTTTTTAAGATTTTCGCACCAGTCAATTGATTTGGATAGTTTTATAAACATGCATATAGTCTAGCCGAATCGAATGACATAGACATTGTCACAATATTCAAGAATAATACCAAGTTCAACATGAATAATAGTTTTCTCAGGAGTTTAACATACTAGCTCAATTGAACGACAAAGTAATATAACTTGCATTCAAAGAGATAAGGATTGCTTACGATATCCATTGAATAAAGTAATGCAAGGGTTTAGGATACTTGCACAATGTAATGGAAAGTTCAGATACTTGTCTTAAGCGTAGTTTATCCACGTAATTTAACCAAAACTTTTGAATCCTATTACAGCGTATTATATGTATAGGATGCCCATTAGTTATATAAACTCATATAGGTAAGTTCAACATACACATAGCGTCTAACTTAGTTGTAACTTCATACACATCACTTATCCTATACTTTCATAGCACAATTCAGCTTGTAAGACATCACAAATGCAAACAACGTATTTATTGCTTTATTTCTTGCAAACATTTCCTTGGACTTAACATTTGAAAGTCATGATAAACATTCATCTCTATCACATAGCATGCTTCTTAACATATTACATAGCATGTTGATCATATATTACAAGTTAAAGTAATCATATAAGCATGCTTCAGACATCAGATCAAAAATAGAAACTATTCAAGACAACAGAACGGCGCAGCTGTGCCCTATCTAGGCTTAGGGACGATGCAGATGCGTTGTCCCCTGGCCAGACCAAGGTTGAGCTTTGTACTTTCGGTTTCTATCCAATTCTTACACACCTATATACTAATACTCTATCATATATACATATTAGAGGTGCTCACATAAGCACGTGACCATTCTTGAGTTCACTTGAACAAGTTTGAACTTACAACTTACATGGTATTAAAGCATAACAAGATCATGTAGTTACCATGTTTTATAACTTGGCTATATGTCCACATAGAGATTACACAATCTACTAAAACACATGCTTATAGTATTCATAATGTTAGTTCACAACTATCATTATTTAACATCTTGAATCATGCTTTAAACTCACGTTTGGTTTAGTTATCATCATGTTCAATACATATAAATCATATATAGGGATATTATAGACATAACATGGCATATTAATCATTTAGAATCTAGATATCCATGTGATGCAACTAGATCTTGAAAATATTTGTCATGAATAAGCATGAGAATACTATTCATATTTATATATGATTTGATTATGATATATATGAATGAATAAGCAAGTATGCTTGCATTAAGAAAAGCTATAAAGTCCTTTGATAGATAATAGGAACATATGTATAAGGACTTAGAATGAATTGATCAAATGTGTTAGGTTGATCCTACATAAAAAAATAGCTTTATAAAGTCCTTAAAAAGAAATGATGTACAAGGACTATAAATATAGAAAGTAGTTGAGGCAAACAGAAGTGTTAAAGCACTGCACAAGAGAAGGAAGAGGTGTTCTACTTTGAAGCTCCAATCAACACTCTTCAAGATCGTAGTGTTAATTCTACCAGTTAATGACTAACATTCAACAAGACACTACGATCAGGTCGAAGAAGATATGCATCAGAATCGTAGAGTTTGGTCAACTGAAGATTGAAGCATTGGCAACGGTTCAATCTGAAGATTGATATTAGGTCAAGAGCTTATTGAGAGCATCGATGAAAAAGGATAACTTCTGATCAAGAAATCAAAAGGAGGAAATAAAGTCGTCGACCTGCCCATGACATCAAAGTAACATATCCGACGGGGTAGGTGAAACAGTAGACTGCAGTGTTAGAAAGTCAGAAAAGGGGATGTCATATCACATCTGCAGTGTTAGAAAGTCAGAAAAGGGGATGTCAATGGTTGTAGTAAACCACTCGACCGTTGATGCTCTGATTTTACGCGTTGGCATGTCAAACATCTAATAACGTACTTTGCGACTTCCCATTTCAAATTGGGTCACCAAAAATGTTGTCGTAAATCTCAGTACATCTTTGTGTCTTCCGGATGAACGAAATACGTCGTATTGTGTGCCTCGTTCAAAATCTCTTCTCTTAACTCGGTTACCACTGGTACCCACACTCTCCCTTCGAATCTTAAGATACCGTCTTTATCTATTCGTAATTTTTCTTCCTCATTTTCCATGATCCTTTTCCTGATTTTATGACATTCCTCATCTTTTTCCTGTGCTTCTTTTACTCTATCCAACAATGTCGGACAAGCTTCCATTACAAATAACTTCTATTCAGACCTCTTGGGTCCCTTTACCTCTATTTCCAACTTCTGCATATCTCTTATTAACTCCTCCTGAGTTGTCAATTGAAACAATTTCTCCCTTTATTTCCTGTTCAGAGCGTCAGCAACTACATTTGCCTTCCCCGGGTGATAAAGAATATCACAGTCACAATCTTTGATCAATTCTAACCACATTCTCTTACGCATATTCAACTCCTTATATGTGAAGATATATTTCAGACTTTTTGTGGTCCATGTATATCTCACATTTCTCTCCGTCCAAATAATATATCCATATCTTTAACGCAAAAACTACTAATACTAACTCCAAGTTATGAGTAGGGTATTGTTTTTCGTAATCCTTCAACTATCGTGATGTATACGCAATGACTTTGCCGTGTTGCATGAGCATATAACCAAGTCCCTTGTGCGATACATCACTATATACCACAAAATTTCCCGTATCATATGGTAATGATAACACATGTGCTTCACTCAATCTCTTCTTCAACTCTTGGAAACTTTCTTCGCATTTGTCGGTCTATACAAATTTCACCGTCTTCCATGTAAGATTAGTCAATGGGGTTGCTATCTTAGAAAAATCTTGGATGAATCTTCGATAGTACCGAGCTAACCCTAAGAAACTTCTCAGCTCCGTCAGTGTCCTCAATTGTTCCTGATAACTTACTGCTTCAACCTTCGCGGGGTCTGTTGAGATCCCATTCTTATCTACCACGTGGCCTAAGAATTGAACCTTCTTCATCCAAAATTCACACTTTGAAAATTTTGCATACATCTTCTCCTTCCGTAGTGCCTCCAAAATAATCTTCAGATGTCCATCGTTAATGAAAACCACCATAAATTTATCCCAAGTATGGCTTGAAAACTCTATTCATCAAGTCCATGAATGCTTCCAGAGCATTAGTCAACCCAAATGACATTACCAAAAACTCGTAATGTCCATAACGGGTTCGAAACGCAGTCTTTGGTAGGTCTTCAACCAACACTTTTAGTTGGTGATATCTCGTCCGCAGATCTATCTTCGAGAAACATTTCGCTCCCTTCAGATGATCAAATAAGTCGTTTATCCTCGGTAGCAGATATCTATTCTTGATCCTCACTCTATTCAATTCCAATTAATTGATACATAGCCTCATCGATCCGTCCTTTTTCTTAACGAATAACACTGGTGCTCCCCAAGGAGACACACTCGGTCGAATGTACCCCTTATCTAATAACTCTTGAAGTTGTATAATTAATTCCTTCATTTCGACTGGCGCCATACGATATGGAGCTATCGAAATCGGTGTCGTTCCTAGTGCTAAGTTTATTACGAATTCGATTCCTCTATCTAGAGGAAGACCAGGCAGATCTTCTGAAAACACATCTTGAAATTCATTTACTACGGATATATCCTTAATTTCTACGACCTTTTTTCGAGTATCTACGATGTAAGCTAAATAACCTACATATCCTTTCTGTAACAATTTCTTAGCCTGCATCATCGTAACGTAACATGATTGCTTAAGCGATGAGCTACCATAAAACACTACCTTAGACTTACTCGGAGTGTGAAGATTCACACACTTGTTCTGACAGTCAATTACCGCCGCATGGTTATATAACCAATTCATTCACAGTATTACGTCAAATTCTCCTAGTCTGATAGGAATCAAATCTACGCTTAGTTCATGTTCTCTAATGTTCTCTTTCCTTAACAACGGGTGCTGGTGCTGACGTCTTTCCATTATTGTTGAATTTCCACATCTTGAAATGTCCACTCTTATTGTTTTGGCCATGATTACCACCGAAGTAGGTACCATTTTTGGCATGTTAATTCCCTCCACGTTTGTTGTCACCGCTTCGATGACTGCTACCACTAGCATTATCATTTTGTCGGCTGCTCTCTCTTGGTTGCGTTGAGTCGTTATCGCGCTCTAATAACTAAGCCCTATTAACAATATCTGAATACAAACACAATTTGGGAGAAATTAAGTATTGGTGTATCTCAGGTTTCAAACCTCTTAGAAACATACGTGTCATTCTCTCCTCGTTATCAACTAAGTGGGATGCAAATCGGGATAACTCAGCAAACTTGGCTTCGTACTGTGACACGGTCATGTTGTTTTGCTCCAGTTTAATGAACTCTACCTCTTTCATGTGACGAATACTTTCGGGAAAGTACTTGTCGTTGAACAGTTCTTGGAACATCTACCAAGACATCTTCAATGTGGCAAGTTGAGTACACTTTACAGATTCCCACCAGTAATCTACCTCTGCTCGCAACATGAAGGTGGCAAAGGGAACCTTTTGCTCATTGGGGCATCCCAAGACATCAAATATCTTGTTGATCTGCTTTATCCACATCTCCGCCTTAAGTGGTTTTGGCTCTCCAAATAACTCTGGTGGTCCCAGCTCCTTGAACTGTTTAGCGGTGACCGTCCGAGAGTTGTTAGTGTTTCCACCTGCGTTTTAGACAGGAGCCGCTCTCGCCTGATGTTGCATGAATTGGATAAAGCCTCTGAACATTCTATCGTTCATCATTTGGTCAATGTTTTTGTTTGTATGAGGATTGACGCCTTCTTGATGCACATTATCTTGATTATTGATCTGTGGAGACTGAATTGTCTCATGTGCTTCATTGCTATTCTCAACATTCTCGGATGTCATTTTCAAACACTGCCACAAAACAAAGGTTAACTGACATGCCACATATTATCCCTATACTCTGACCGACCAATTAAATACCAATTAAACTTAGGTAGGTCAAATTAGCGAAGGAATTCCCCGTTTCTCCCCTCCTAGATCTTGTCTCACATCTCAGCCAGGGATCATATCCCTAAGCTTTGATACCAACTGTGATGCCCCCCAAATAGGTATACATCACCCATCTTGAGTCGCCAAATAGATGGTACAAAATTCAAATACAACTTAATAATACAGTTGTCGTGTAAAATATGACAAAACATAAACTGAGAGTTTTAAAACAAATATTGTCTTCTAGACAGTTTTCAACTCAAATGGTGTTCTTAATACAATTATTATCACACTATTTCATAGAATAGTGAGGACTACTAATGCTATCATCTGAACCGTCACTCTGTTCCCCGACTATTCCCGACTACGTTCTCATTTCCTGAATAGGACAATGAAAGCAAAAGGGTGAGCTCAACTAGCCCAATAAGAAATATTATGACTAAGATAATGCAAAATAATTTATCGTTAACCTTCAACAGTGTTAAACTGATAAAATATAACAAATATCAATTTTAACTGCAGCGAAACAAGCAATCCATTAGAAGAGTCAAATAAAGAATAAAATCTACTATCTTATATGATTTAAAAGGTTTTTCATCACTTTTATCGCTGAGACTCTGCTTAATAAATAATCCACATCATCCCTACACTACGGCCAAGGATATTCATTAGTATCAAGACCACAAATTATCCATGCACTATGGGCCAATGATATTCGTGTATTCATCAATGGTCATGATCATGCGAACAACTGTCCATCAATGCACTACGGGCCAATGAGGACTTTTACCGCATCATTTGTAACATTATAGTCATGATTATACCGAATAATCCCTGGTCATAATCATACGAAGTCCATCTATGCACTAAAGGTCACAGATGACTTTCAACAGAATATAAACATAAGGATGATGACAATAATAAATGAATTCAATAGAACAAGTTTAAGGATAAATTTTTAAAGATTTATAATTTAATTTATCCAGAAATCAATAACGTCCAAATTGTCAACACGATACTGCTGTGTGGAGTAAAATTCAAGAATAATATTGTACCAAAAATAATTTGGACCAAAAATGATTCAATTTTTATCAAAAATAGTACTCTGGGTGAATAGTACTCGAGTGAATAGTACCCTATGAATAGTACTTTGGGAATAGTAACCCCGTAAATAGTACTCTGGCATGAAAAAATTAAAACTTATAAAAAATTCTCAGAATAATATTTACATGAAAAGATACTGGATGAAGGGCAAATATCAAGGATATTCAACTAATTTTATGGAGTTTAGAAGCCAAAACTTTAACAAAACGAGTATAGAATTCAAAATCTGAAACGAAATAATATTACTTGCATACTACAGAGTATGGAAGAAAATATTATTTCAAACGAATATTGAACAAAAATAACATCCCTTACCTTAAAAAGAAGAGTATTCCAACTTGTATAGCGGGGATATTTTGAAAGAAAATTTTCACTATTTTTTACGCTCAAAGCTTTCTAAAACTCAAAAGAAATACGCTCAAGATTATAGAAGAATAATTCTCTGATTCTTGTGTGATTTTCTATTATAACATAAGCGCCTATTTATAGGAAAATGCTAGAAGGTCATAGGAGACTAAAATAATAAAACAATATTATTATTTTTCTTTTCATACGCACATGCATTAGACCAATTCAAGCACTCCAATCGTGAACCAAAAATTCATCACATTTTTCCACCAAAACAAAAGTGGGTCCCACCTATAATTTTAATAAAAATATTTTAATTTCCGAAACTTCAACAATTCGTAATAAATAGCCATTTTATCAGAAAAATACGAATTTTATGTCCATTCCTCACGAAATCAAATTCTCTACAACTTTGTAGCTTTAAGTTTTTCCAAATCCCAAACAAAAAATATCCAAAATCCACAAATGGATGATTTTGAATACCTCATAAAATTCATAACAAATCATACGTTAATTTTTAACGGTTCAAAATTTGTGGACATATACTCAATTTATATATGCATAACATATCCAAAAATCGCAACAATACAACGATCGGATTAAAATTATAACTTACACAATAGAGCTTTAAGAAAAATGATTTGATTTTTAACACATCCATTCCGACAAAAATACTGATAAAACACCTCAACATTAATTCCATCATTTATTACCACGTAAAATAAATATTTTCCTATCCATCATTTATGTCCACATAAAATAAATATTTCCTTATCATATAAATTAATAATTAATTATTCACAAATAATATTACAGAATCACAATAATGACAACTAGGTCGTTCCCATGAAAAAGAGGGATTTTCAATAAGGATTTCTCCTTACTGGCGGGTAATTAGGTGACAAAACCTTTCCTTGACAGAACTTTCTAGACATTACCAATAATATTATCTAATAATATTATTCAAATAATATGAATTATTGATCTGATAATGGGAAATACTGTACAGTGACAATTATTGGAACAACAATAATATAAAATATCAACGCAACAATTATTGAACCAATAAAATAAAATATTGAACAATAATTACTGTAATAATTATTGAGTAGTGCCTTCTTACATAAGAATCAATAATTCAATAATATTGTGCAATACAGTGTGCTACTGTGTAACAACGCGTATTATTGTATTTTAACCAACAGGTATTCCAACAGTGCTAACGGTAATGATTACGCCGTTATTTATAAAAACTCAAATTTGTCGTTTTCTTCATCCGGCAGTTATTCTGTTTTGGGGCCAACCAATGGCTGCGCCGTCGTACGAATATTCCACGACCAAACGAATATTCCCAGACAACATGAATATTTTATAACCACTTACTTATTTTATAAAATTTATATATATTACCCATAACTATAACATTATATCAAATGTACTCCTTAATATTCAAAAATGATATTTATAGAAAATCCGGTCTTTATTCATAAAAGTTGGGGTCTTGCTGTAACGCCCCGAAATCCGGTCTACCTTCAGACCCGGACTCCGTGCATCACGGTCCCATTTTCTTTCAAACATACATCATTATATACTAAAATATAATAACATATATTCTAAAATCCCAGGTTCTATAACCACAAAACCTCTTTCATTACAAATAATGATAATTACATTATTCTTTACATCTTACACGAGTGACTTTTATCCGTCACAAATGATTCATAACTGGTCATTAAACTAGTCTATAGTTTAATTCTATCATTCTATATTACAAGTCTTCACTTGCTCTTCACGCACATTCATATAATGAATGGCACTTCATCTGAATACCGCTCAGCTTGATCTTTACGGGATCCTTAAATTCTTTTTAACATCGTTCGCTGAAAATATTTTTATTTAAAGCAAGTGTGAGCATTCAATTGCCCAGCAAGTCATAACAGTTGAACAAACAACTTCAAGAGTTTAAACATTCTTCAGAACTTCAATAACCGAACAAAGGTTATGAAGCATCTTGAATAATAGGAATAGTCTCGATTCCTATCATCTTAAAACCATACTCACTTTTACTTTGAAATACTTTCATTCTTCTACCTTTTGCATACACATTCTGTCTGGCTAGAATTATTAGCACAGACTTAACAATAACTGTTCATGAATAAACTGAGCATTCTTGTATTGAACAGTTTGATTATAAAACATTTCATCTCATAGAAACACCAAAGTGTTCACATTGTGGCACAAGGCCTCACATACTACCACCTTGTACAAATATCACACATTCGCACATAGACAGAACTTCTCAAGTTCAACATCTTAGAAGTTTTAGAAACTAGCATTCATTTAAAATATGAATGAAGTTAGGAAACTTGCCTTACGCACAGCTACAGCTTACAGTTTACACTGAAATGCCTATTCCAAAACCCTATATAACAAATAAGGAAATAACAAGTACACCAATTAGTCATATACTTGACTTATGCATTGGTTTACTTAACTATACTTCTTAAGGTTCGCGTTCTTACAAACTAAGTTTACGCACTAACTTTCATTGCCGGTTTATGGCTTTATGACATACTGAGATGTCATATTCATACACTTATCATCTTTAATGATTTACATTCTTATCTTCTTCTTATACTTCTTTTAGGACTCAGTACACATCGCTTCTCTGCTAGTAGTCCATATGGTACTCTGAGTGGTTTCCCACAAACAACCAACAAACAAGTTTCCGTCTCATCTACACTGCCCACATAGTGAGTTAGATCGGTTGCCAGTTTTGTATATACCTTCGCTCTCTGAAGGAATTGTTTAGCCCAGCTCCCACATGTCAACTATCAAAGTTACGATTGTACTACAACCTAACTTACCTTAACTTATCCGAACCATTAAACTATAATGTTCGTTAAGTCAACTTCTTATTCCTTATGCCTTTCTGGCAACTAAATGCCATACCTCAGTAATCATTCTTTATCGTCTAAGTCATACAATCTTTTGTATACTCGGAACGATCATTCAATGTCAATACTATGAGACCATGGTGTTAAACATTTCACATGAACTTATTCATATCTTACAATGTCCGGTTCCCTCAACTCGGAACATTGTCCAAGTTATACTTATTAACTCGGCTTCTTAATGTTATACGTTATTATCTTCAATTTAGTTCTTTTACTGTTCACGGTTAATCAACATTCTTCATTATGTTACGGTTAAACCATACACAGGGTGTAGGTTTTGCCCGTTTAACTCTCGCTTACACTTAACCTTCACATCGATTAAAGTGTTTAACGTTTACATTTCAATCTAACATTCTCTCCCGACTTATATGTGGCTTTCAGTAATCTTATCACCGTTCGTTACAGCTCTCTTGATACCATTCATGTCTTACTTACTACCTTCATTAACGTCTATGTCATACAACCAGGGTATACTTAGAACGTTCGTCCAACGTGAATATAATTCACGGGGATCGTTTACGTATTCAACGTTCACGTTGCTCGTCTCTTAATCTCTCATTCAACCTTTACTTGTTCGTCTTTTAATCTCTCATTCAACCTTTACTTAAGGTTTTACTTGCTTTCGATCGTTATTTATCCCATGAACCCCATGTTCATTATTCTTTCTTAATGTCAAAGCCATACGGTTCGTTGTATGCTAAGACTGATCATTCATCGCAACAACATTGCGTTCACAGTGTCTATACGCTTTACGTTCATCTTACAATACCATGACATAACATCGGAATGTTATTCATTACCTTCATCACTCAACGTCTAAGGAATCACAATCATAGCAATCCCTCGCGTTCGTTTATCGCGACTACGGTCCCCGGACATCTGTTACGTAATCTAGCGTTTACATTCTTTATCTTTTAATCTCGTTAAATCTTTCCGTTCAACCTTTATTGAAGGTTTAAAACACTTGACTAAGTGTTACATTACGTGAACTATATGTTCTTTACCTTTCCTTACATTTCCCCCCAAGAGCTGAGCAGTTAAAAGCTCTTCTCTGGCTTTTTCCCTTCACTGGCGCCGCGGCGCCACTCTCTTCCTTTCCTATCGCGCTGCGGCGCGAACTACTTCTTTTTTTTTCTTCTCTTCCGGCCTGGCGCTGGTGCGCCAAGTCCCTTGCCATCTTCCACGCTGCGGCGCCACTCTCCAGGAGTGCATGCCGAGCTCGCGCTGCGGTGCCCCTTCTCGCGCTGCGAAGCCAAGACAAACCTATGAATTTTTATAAGTGCTAAGTCAAGTTTGAGATGCTTACTTTACGATCTCATAACTTCTTCGTTATAACTCGGAACGAGGTCGTTCCAAAGCCATTATCTTCCTTGTCTTACGTACTTCAATACCCCTCAGATAGAACTTTGTTCTGAATCCATTAACATGCTATTCAATTGGCTTAATCTTTACCCTTCGTTCATTTTGCGCTTTTAACGTTCTTCGTTCGTTCGTCCGTAATTCGGTCATCAAACTCGGAATTCGTTCGTTCTTGAGTCCATGAGTCACGTTTTATACGTTCTCTTACATCCTTATGAAACCCTACACGTTCGGGTTCATTTACTAACTTTCTAATTCTCGTTCGTCTTTTACGAAATTTCGCCATAACTTCGTTATAGCTCCGTTTTAATCCGTTCTTCATGAACGTTTCTAACGTTCCTAACCAAGCAATAAGAATCTAACTTATACACGATGGTTTTAAACTTTTCCATCAACAACGTTTACACTACGATGGTTTTAAATTTGTCCATCAACAACGTTCTTCGTGTTCTTCGCGTTCTTCGTTTTTAATCGATATTTTGGATTACGATTTCACTTTTTCTTGGAATTTGATGTTATAGAACATCATTCCTTACTTAATTCACCTACTCGTTCATAATATTCATTCGGATCGCTCAAAATCCTCACGAATCTTATACTTGCTTAAGAAATTTATAAACTAAATTTCTTATTCCTTATTTCTTATTTTCTCATGATTTCAACCATATGAAATCATTTCTAACATCATCTACTTCTTATTCTCCTTAATCTATGTTTTAACATAGAAAACTTAAAGAAAAATAGTAGAAGAAACTAGGGTTCGGATTACCGTTCTTCTTTATCTCTCTTCCGTTAGACAAAGTCGGCGATTTGCTAGCTTTTCTATTTCACGATCACTTTTGATCCGAGCCTTCATGCTCATGCTCTTCCTCTTCTCTCCCAACCGAGCTCTCTCTATCTCTCTCAAGTTCTAGGATTTTCAAAATCCTAGAAAATGAAAGTTAAGCTTTCTATTTATAGAATTTCCAAGCAAAGGGCATTTTGGTCATTTCCCCTCCACCTCCTTACTATTCCACACTTGGCAACCAAGTTTACTTGGCCACCACCCTTACTTGGTGGCCAAGTGGCCGCCCCTTATGCCCATGGGTCACCCCCATGGGTTGCTCCATGGGTTTTACCCATCTGTTTACCCATCAGTTCGATCCGCGGTTTCTTTTCTTGGTTTGGGCCTTAACCCTATTTCTTATTGGGCCTAACTTGGGCTTAACTTCACAAATCATTGGGCTTGACGTAATCTAAGTCCAATTGGATTCTACAAAAGTCTATGAACACAAATTCCATTAAGACTAATCGTATTCTACGCATTCCATTCTCGTCTGCTCATATTCTCTTTGTATATTGTTCGTACGATATTCGTATTATACGTCGTACTAATCTTCGTAATATAATCGTATAATAACTCGTATCATACTCGTATTTCTCACGCATAATAACCCTAGTTATTATACATACTTATTAAAATTCTCGGAACTCACTTTTCCTAACCCTTAGGTTTTACGTCCGCAGGCGAAAACTTCGTTTTTGCCATAACTGAAATATTATTGAATATTCCATCACGTCTCAGAATTAAACGTACTCTATAACTTCTCAGAATTTCAAAATAAATCTCCGAGCAGAAACTGATGAATAGTGCCTATTTCATCTTTTTCCCCGAAAATATTTTATTCCCAAAAAACTTTTATTTTCGTCTTGAAAATTCTTACTCGTTCATTCTAACTCGTAGCCAGAATCCTCCCGATTTATAATCATTCTAGGTTATAGAACGATTAATGAACACATAGCACATAATAGTATTAATAAAAATTCATTTTATTAATAACTAATTCTTTAACTTAAATTCTTGACAATCCGATTTTCCGGGTTGTCACATTCTTCCCTCCTTCAAAGAATTTCGTCCTCGAAATTTTAGCTTACCCTTCTCCTCAACTTCTCTTCAAAGAAGTTCTTATCTTTCCATCATTCCTAACCTCCATAACCTATCAAGAATCATGAAGCGAAAGGAATAACTAGGAATATAAAGATTCCTTTAAAACATTTCATTCTTTTGCTGAGGGGTCAAATTGACCATGAACTCTTACAAGGTTAAACAGCCTCTCGCCGTAAACCTTTCTTACACGGTAAGTTTAAAATCACAAAGAAGGTAAACTACCTCTTCCATACGTAGGTGATCAGCCTAACGTATAACCCCATTTCAGGGTATGTTCACCTCAGACTTAGTACCAAAAATTTGGATATTTTTCGAAACATTCGTCTAGTCAACTCGCTTGACATCGACTACTTCTTTAAATTCTTTTCAAAACGTTTCATGGCGTCGTGATACCGTACTCTTCACAGTACGTTGAGGACTTCGTCAGTTTATGACTTCGTCATTATACATCATACCATAGCAGGTTATTGATCCTCTGATCAAATTCCAAACCAAGTTTAATTGCATTAACAACTCCATCTTTTTACCATCCTTGCATCAAATGCACTGATGATATAAAATTTATTTTGATATTTTAAATCAATTTCTGTCTAGTCAAAACAATTGGCATGACATAAAAACATAGCTCTTTTAAAATCCATTGGTTCAAAAAAGTTGAACCAATTCTTTTCTTTTTCAAAATGTACAATTCAGCACGATTTGAATAAACTTCGAAATCTAGCATAGCTAGAGGATTTGGAATATCCTATTCTCCATCTTCATTCATTGTCTTTCTAGGACAATAATTAAACTTCTCTAGCACCTTCAATGCTAAGTCTACTGAAAATACTTCATTTTCAGTCTAAACATTCCTATTTCATAGTACAGTCCATCAACTTACCACACCTTATGGGTTCAGGAACTTTCCACAATAATATGAGTTTAAGAACATCCAGACAAACCTTTGGCGTCCATTCGCTAAAACGTTCGAAAACATACCATACTATTATGAGTCACAAACTTACCATATGTATGAGTTTCAAGACTCGCACCTACCTTAACCTTCTCTATCTATCAAGTATATATACGAGAAAAGGTTCACCTTCTCACCATATACATCTTAATAGCGCGACCCATTCCAATGATTATCACTGTAATAAACTGAGCAGTTGTTACACCAAGCACAAACCTCTGCCCATACAAAGGTTCATACAACTCATCCATCACATGAGTCCTCAATTGAAATCTTACAACTTCTGACTTCCTCTCTACTTAATATAAATTTTCTTTAATTCGTATAGTAGCCTTTACAACTCAATCTGGGTTCTTCTTCTCGTACTACTTCGTAGTACCATTAATTCATAGCATTAGCAATAAAATATTCATCGTTTAACAGCTCATCTGTTACTACGATTTACTATGATCACGTGGTGATCTTCTTATCATTCTTTCTACGATTATAATCTTAGGTACTCTTACCTAAGATTTATAACCTATCAGCTCTGATACCACTCTGTAACGCCCCGAAATCCGGTCTACCTTCAGACCCGGACTCCGTACGTCACGGTCCCATTTTCTTTCAAACATACATCATTATATACTAAAATATAATAACATATATTCTAAAATCCCAGGTTCTATAACCACAAAACCTCTTTCATTACAAATAATGATAATTACATTATTCTTTACATCTTACACGAGTGACTTTCATCCGCCACAAAGGATTCATAACTGTTCATTAAACTAGTCTATAGTTTAATTCTATCATTCTATATTATAAGTCTTCACTTGCTCTTCACGCACATTCATATAATGAATGACACTTCATCTGAATACCGCTCAGCTTGATCTTTACGAGATCCTTAAATTCTTTCTAACATCGTTCGCTGAAAATATTTTTATTTAAAGCAAGTGTGAGCATTCAATTGCCCAGCAAGTCATAATAGTTGAACAAACAACTTCAAGAGTTTAAACATTCTTCAGAACTTCAATAACCGAACAAAGGTTATGAAGCAGCTTGAATAATAGGAATAGTCTTGATTCCTATCATCTTAAAACCATACTCACTTTTACTTCGAAATACTTTCATTCTTCTACCTTTTGCATACACATTCTGTCTGGCTAGAATCATTAGCACAGACTTAACAATAACGGTTCATGAATAAACTGAGCATACTTGTATTGAACAGTTTGATTATAAAACATTTCATCTTATAGAAACACCAAAGTGTTCACATTGTGGCACAAGGCCTCGTACATACTACCACCTTGTACAAATATCACACATTCGCACATAGACAGAACTTCTCAAGTTCAACATCTGAGAAGTTTTAGAAACTAGCATTCATTTAAAATATGAATGAAGTTAGGAAACTGCCTTACGCACAGCTACAGCTTAGAGTTTACGCTGAAATTTCTATTCCAAAACCCTATATAATAAATAAGAAAATAACAAGTACACCAATTAGTCATATACTTGACTTATGCATTGGTTTACTTAACTTTACTTCTTAAGGTTCGCGTTCTTACAAACTAAGTTTACGCACTAACTTTCATTGCCGGTTTATGGCTTTATGACATACTGAGATGTCTTATTCATACACTTATCATCTTTAATGATTTACATTCTTATCTTCTTCTTATACTTCTTTTAGGACTCAGTACACATCGCTTCTCTGCTAGTAGTCCATATGGTACTCTAAGTGGTTTCCCACAAATAACCAACAAACAAGTTCTCGTCTCATCTACACTGCCCACATAGTGAGTTAGATCGGTTGCCAGTTTTGTATATACCTTCGCTCTCTGAAGGAATTGTTTAGCCCAACTCCCATATGTCAACTATCAAAGTTACGATTGTACTACAACCTAACTTACCTTAACTTATCCGAACCATTAAACTATAATGTTCGTTAAGTCAACTTCTTATTCCTTATGGCTTTCTGGCAACTAAATGCCATACCTCAGGAATCATTCTTTATCGTCTAATTCATACAATCTTTTGTATACTCAGAACGATCATTCAATGTCAATACTATGAGACCATAGCGTTAAACATTTCATATGAACTTATTCATATCTTACAACGTCTAGTTCCCTCAACTCAGAACATTGTCCAAGTTATACTTATTAACTCGGCTTCTTAACGTTATACGTTATTATCTTCAATATAGTTCTTTCACTGTTCACGGTTAATCAACATTCTTCATTATATTACGGTTAAACCATACACAGGGTGTAGGTTCTGCCCGTTTAACACTCGCTTACACTCAACCTTCACGTCGGTTAAAGTGTTCAACGTTTACATTTCAATTTAACATTCTCACCCGACTTATATGCGGCTTTCAGTAATCTTATCACAGTTCGTTACAGCTCTCTTGATACCATTCATATCTTACTTACTACCTTCATTAACGTCTATGTCATACAACCAGGGTATACTTAGAACGTTCGTTCAACGTGAATACAATTCACGAGGATCGTTTACGTATTCAATGTTCACGTTGCTCGTCTCTTAATCTCTCATTCAACCTTTACTTGTTCGTCTTCTAATATCTCATTCAACCTTTACTTAAGGTTTTACTTGCTTTCGATCGTTATCCATCCCATGAACCCCATGTTCATTATTCTTTCTTAATGTCAAAGCCATACGGTTCGCTGTATGCTAAGACTGATCATTCATCGCAACAACGTTGCGTTCACAGCGTCTATACGCTTTACGTTCATCTTACAATACCATGACAAAACATCGGAATGTTATTCATTACCTTCATCACTCAACGTCTAAGGAATCACAATCATAGCAATCCCTCGCGTTCGTTTATCGCGACTACGGTCCCCGGACATCGGTTACGTAATCTAGCGTTTACATTCTTTATCTTTTAATCTCGTTAAATCATTCCGTTCAACCATTATTAAAGGTTTAAAACACTCGACTAAGTGTTACATTACGTGAACTATATATTCTTTACCTTTCCTTACATTTCCCCCCAAGAGCTGAGCAGTTAAAAGCTCTTCTCTGGCTTTTTCCCTTCACTGGCGCCGCGGCGCCACTCTCTTCCTTTCCTATCGCGCTGCGGCGCGAACTACTTCTTTTTTTTTCTTCTCTTCAGGCCCTTGCCATCTTCCGCGCTGCGGCGCCACTCTCCAGGAGTGCATGCCAAGCTCGTACTGCGGCGCCCCTTCTCGCGCTGCGGCGCCCCTTCTAGCGCTGCGGCGCCCCTTCCCGCGCTGCGGCGCCAAGACAAACCTAGAAATTTTTATAAGTGCTAAGTCAGAACTTCTTCGTTATAACTCAGAACGAAGTCATTCCAAAGCCATTCTCTTCCTTATCTTACGTACTTCAGTACCCCTTGGATAGAACTTTGTTCTGAATCCGTTAACATGCCATTCAATTGGCTTAATCTTAACCCTTCGTTCATTTTACGCTTTTAACGTTCTTCGTTCGTTCGTCCGTAATTCGGTCATCAGAACTCGGAATTCGTTCGTTCTTGAGTCCATGAGTCACGTTTTATACGTTCTCTTACATCCTTATGAAACCCTACACGTTCGGGTTCATTTACTAACTTTCTAATTCTCATTCGTCTTTTACGAAATTTCGCCATAACTTCGTTATAGCTCCGTTTTAATCCATTCTTCATGAACGTTTCTAACGTTCCTAACCAAGCAATAAGAATCTAACTTATATACGATGGTTTTAAACTTGTCCATCAACAACGTTTACACTACGATGGTTTTAAATTTGTCCATCAACAACGTTCTTCATGTTCTTCGCTTGTTCTTCGCGTTCTTCGTTTTTAATCGATATTTTGGATTACGATTTCACTTTTTCTTGGAATTTGATGTTATAGAACATCATTCCTTACTTAATTCACCTACTCGTTCATAATATTCATTCGGATCGCTCAAAATCCTCACGAATCTTATACTTGCTTAAGAAATTTATAAACTAAATTTTTTATTCCTTATTTCTTATTTTCTCATGATTTCAACCATATGAAATCATTTCTAACATCATCTACTTCTTATTCTCATTAATCTATGTTTAACATAGAAAACTTAAAGAAAAATAGTAGAAGAAACTAGAGTTCGGATTACCGTTCTTCTTTAGCTCTCTTCCGTTAGACAAAGCCGGCGATTTGCTAGCTTTTCTATTTCACGATCACTTTTGATCCGAGCCTTCATGCTCATGCTCTTCCACTTCTCTCCCAACCGAGCTCTCTCTATCTCTCTCAAGTTCTAGGATTTTTAAAATCCTAGAAAATGAAAGTTAAGCTTTCTATTTATAGAATTTCCTAGCAAATGGCATTTTGGTCATTTCCCCTCCACCTCCTTACTATTCCACACTTGGCAACCAAGTTTACTTGGCGACCACCCTTACTTGGTGGCCAAGTGGCCGCCCCTTATGCCCATGGGTCATCCCCATGGGTTGCTCCATGGGTTTTACCCATCCGTTTACCCATCGGTTTGATCCGCAGTTTCTTTTCTTGGTTTGGGCCTTAACCCTAATTCTTATTGGGGCTAACTTGGGCTTAACTTCACAAATCATTGGGCTTGACATAATCCAAGTCCAATTGGATTCTACAAAAGTATATGAACACAAAGTCCATTAAGACTAATCGTATTCTACGCATTCTATTCTCGTCTGCTCGTATTCTCTTCGTATATTGTTCGTACGATATTCGTATTATACGTCGTACTAATCTTCGTAATATACTCGTATAATAACTCGTATTATACTCGTATTTCTCACGCATAATAACCCTAGTTATTATACATACTTATTAAAATTCTCGGAACTCACTTTTCCTAACCCTTAGGTTTTACGTCCGCAGGCGAAAACTTCATTTTTGCTATAACTGAAATATTATTGAATATTCCATCACGTCTCAGAATTAAACGTAATCTATAACTTCTCGGAATTTCAAAATAAATCTCCGAGCAGAAACTAATGAATAGTGCCTATTTCATCTTTTTCCCCGAAAATATTTTATTCCCGGAAAACTTTTATTTTCGTCTTGAAAATTCTTACTCGTTCATTCTAGCTCGTAGCCAGAATCCTCCCGATTTATAATCATTATAGGTTATAGAACGATTAATGAACACATAGCACAGAATAGTATTAATAAAAATTCATTTTATTAATAACTAATTCTTTAACTTAAATTCTTGACAATCCGATTTTCTAGGTTGTCACACTTGCAACCTCCCCTTCTTATGAAATTTTGCCCTTAAAATTAAGGTACGTACCTGGTATGTCGAAGAGGTAAGGATACTTTGATTTTATTTCAAATTATAATTCTCAGGTCATTTCCTCAATATCGTGGTTTCTCTACAAAACTTTGACTTGAGGTATAACCTTAGAGCGTAAAATATGTTCCTTCTTATCTAAGATTTTAACAGGAACATCTTCATACGTTAAATCTTCTGCTATTTCGTCCGGTTCTAACTCAATAATGTGGTTCGGATCTTCCACATATTTACGTAACATGGATATATGAAAAACGTTATAAACACGAGATATACTTGGCGATAAAACGAGTCTATAGGCCACAGTTCCTACTCGATCGAGGATTAAAAATGGGCCAATGAATTGAGGATTGAGCTTTCCTCTCTTTCCAAATCTCGTAACTCCTTTCCATGGAGCAACACGTAACAACACATAATCTCTAATATCGAATTCCACATCATTTTCATAAAGATCAGCATAACTCTTTTGTCGATCTTCTGAGGTTATTATACGTTGTCGGATCGTTTGAATCTTTTTCGTAGTCATACGTACTAACTCTGGTCCCAACAACGTTGCTTCACCCACCTGATCCTAGCATACTGGAGAACGACACTTTCTTCCATACAACGCCTCAAATGGAGCCATGCCAATACTTGTTTGATAACTGTTGTTGTATGAAAACTCCACCAATGGTAAGAACTTGTCCTAACTTCCCTTAAAGTCAAGGACACAGAGTCTTAATAGATCTTCAAGAGCTTGAATAGTCCTCTCTGACTGCCCATCCGTCTGAGGATGATATGCTGAGCTAAATTATAAATCTGTGCCCATAGCTTTCTGTAAACTAACCCAAAATTGTGAAGTGAATCTTGGGTCTCGATAAAAAACAATGGTTACTAGCACACTATGCAGTCTTACAATCTCATTTATGTACATACGAGCAAGACGTTCAAGTGTATAAGTTTCTCGTATAGGTAAAAAATGAGCCGACTTGGTCAATCTATCAACAATGACCCAAATCGCATCTATGCCTTGAGAAACCTTGGGAAGACCGGTAACGAAATCCATGGTAATGTGCTCCCACTTCCATTATGGAATTTTAAGTTATTGCAATGGACCTTTTGGTACTTGATGCTCTGCCTTGACTCGTTGACGAGTTAAACACCTTGAGATAAACTCCGCTATCTCCATCTTCATATTGCTCCACCAAAATGTATGTCAAAGATCATGATACATTTTGGTACTCCAAGGATGGATTGCAAACGGTGTGTTGTGCGCCTCCATCATGATTTTATACTTCAAGTCAGAATCGTTAGGATTGCAAAGTATGGAGTTGACTTGAAGTATTCCTTCTTCATCAATTATTGCTTCCGGCATAGCACCTTCTCATACTTTCTTCCTCATATGCATCAGCTCCAGGTCTGTAGCTTGAGCAACTTTAACTTTATCGATTAAAGTCGATTCTAATCGTATATTCGCTATCATCACATGGGGTCCCTGGAGTCTTTAACTCTATCTCTATCCTTTGCAAGTCATATAAAATTGGCCTTTGCGTTGACAATATCGCACTCGTACCCGCATATGATCTTCTACTTAATGCGTCGGCTGCTACGTTCTCTTTTCCAGAATGGTATTGAATAGTATGATCATAATCTTTCAACTGTTCGAGCCAACGTCGTTGCCGCATGTTGAGTTCCTTTTGAGTGAATAAATATTTGAGGCTTTTATGATCCGTAAAGATCTCCACTTTCTCCTCATACAAGTAATGTCTCCAAATTTTAAGTGTGAAGACAACTGTTACCAACTCTAGATCATGAGTAGGATAGTTCTTCTCATATTCTTTGAGTTGCCGAGAGGCATAGGCTATGACTTTCCCATGTTGCATGAGAACACATCCTAACCCTTTGCCTAAAGCATCACTGTAGATGACAAATCCCTCTGAGCCAGATGGTATTGTCAGAATAGATGCTAAAATGAGTCTCTTCTTGAGTTCTTGAAAACTATTCTCACATTCCACGCTCCAACTGAATTTTATATCTTTCCGGGTTAGCTAAGTTAATGGAGTAACGATTTGAGAAAACCCATCTACAAATCTCTGATAATAAACAATTAAATCGAGAAAGCTACGTACTTCGGTCACTGATTTAGGTTGCTCTAAGCTTTGAATAGCTTCAATCTTTGTCGGGTCAATAGATATTCCATGACTTGATACTACGTGCCCAAGGAATGCTACTTCCTCAAGCCAGAACTCGCATTTCTTCAACTTGGCATAAAGCTTGTTTTCACGAAGCTTTTGGAGTATCAGCCTCAAGTGTTGCTCATGATCTTCATGGCTTGTGGAATATATGAGGATGTCATCAATAAAGATGACCACAAAGTGATCCAAATATTACTTGAATACTCGGTTCATCATATATATGAAGGCAGCAGGAGCATTAGTCAATCCAAAAGACATGACTAGGAATTCATAATGCTCGTATCAAGTTCTAAAAGTCGTCTTTGGAATGTCATATGTTCTAACCTTCAATTGATGATATCTAGAACGGAGATCGATCTTTGAAAAGAATTTAGCGCCTTGCAACTGGTCAAACATGTCATCAATGCGAGGCAACGGGTATCTATTTTGGACAGTGACATGGTTCAACTACTGATAATCAATACAAAGTCGCATACTCCCATCTTTCTTTTTTACGAATAAAACAGGAGAAACCCAAGGAGATGTACTAGGATGAATGAAACCGATGTCTAACAATTCCTGCAATTGGGTCTTCAACTCATGAAGTTCAATAGGAGCCATTCGATATGGGGCTTTGGAAATGGGTTTTGTACCAGGTTCAAGATCGATACAAAATTCAATTTCTCGCTCTGGGGTAGGCCAGGAAGTTCTTCAGGGAATACGTCAGGAAATTTATTAACAACAGAAATATCATTCAAAACTGACGTATTTTTGTTTGAATTCGTGACATGAGCTAAGAAAGCTTGACATCTGTTTTTCAATAAATGAATAATTTTATGGCTTGAGATGGCAGTGATTGATTTTAATGGTTTGGTTGCTTGAATTCGCATAATAGGTTGGTTATGAATATGAAAGATAACAACCTTATGAAAATAATCAATTTTTGCATGATGAGTAGTTAACCAATCAATCCCTAGAATTACGTCAAATGCAAGTATTTTCAATAAAATAAGATCGATAGGTAATGTGAGGGTACCGATTTGAACCAAACAAGACTTATAAATAGTGGATATAATGGAGGTTTCTCCCAACGGAGTTTTAACAGATAAGTCAAAGTCTAATTTCTCCGCAGTCAAATTTAAACGTTGAGCGCAAGTAGGAGAAATAAAAAAATGGGTAGAACCGGTATCAAATAATGTATAAACTTCGCTAGAGTTTATGATAAGCTTACCTGTGTTGACCTCGTTCGGGTTCCTTGCTTTTTGGGAGGTCACGACAAACGCTATCCCTTGAACTACTTGTTTTGACTTTTCTAGGACGGCCTTTGGTGCCTCCATCCCAGCTAGACTTGTCTTTGGTGCACTACAAAATTGGGCTAAGTGACCTTCTCTTCCACAATTATAACACGCTTTGGACTGCATCGCGCAGTTTGGACTGTTGTTTCGCTCCCCTCCACATTTGAATCATATGATAGGTGGTCGTTCTCCTTCCTTAACAACGGGTGCTGGTGCTGACGTCTTTCCATCATTGTTGAATTTCCTCTTCTTGAAATGTCCACTCTTATTGTATTGGCCATGATTATCACCGAAGTGGATACCATTTCTGGCATGTTGATTTCCTCCACGTTTGTTGTCACCGCTTAGATGACTGCTACCACTGGTATTATCATTTTGCCAGCTGCACTCTCTTGGTTGGGTTGACTCGTTATCGCACTCCAATAACTAAGCCCTATTTACAACATTTGAATACAAACACAGTTTGTAAGAAACTAAGTATTGGCATATCTTAGGTTTCAAACCTCTTAGAAACATCCGTGTCATTCTCTCCTTGTTAAAGATAGCTTTCCCGTGCCCTTTATCCACATTCTCATTGATAATACTGAGCAATACGGCATGTACTCCTTTGCTGATTGCTTTGCAGGGTACCATCAGATCATGGTTGCTGAGGAAGATCATGAAAAAACTGCTTTCATCACGCCTTGGGGAACCTTTTGCTACAGACGGTTGTCATTCGGCCTCATCAATGCCGTAGCTACCTATCAGCGAGCTATGATGGCTCTTTTCCATGACTTAATGCACAAAGAGATCGAGATCTACGTGGATGACATCATTGTCAAGTCCCAAAAGGAGGAGGACCACTTAGACCATCTCAGAAAGCTATTCAACAGGTTGTGCAAGTATAACTTAAAGTTGAATCCAGCCAAGTGTGCCTTTAGCGTTAAATCAGGCAAGTTGCTAGGATTCCTAGTCAGCCACAAAGGAATTGAGCTGGATCCTACCAAAATTCAGACCATCACGAAAATGCCCATTCCTCAGATAGAGAAGGAAATACGAAGATTTTTGGGAAGAATCAACTTCATTAGCTGATTCATTTCCCAACTAACAATAACATGTGAGCCTATATTCAAGCTGTTAAGGAAGAACTCCTCCATGAAATGGAATGATGAGTGCCAGAATGCCTTCCTTACAATTAAAGAACAGTTAGTCAAAGCTCTTATTTTGGTACCACCCAGGGTTGATGTTCTCCTGTTCATGTACCTGTCCATAAGTGACAATGCCAGGGGCTACATGCTAGGACAGAAAGACGATAAAGGCCGAGAACGAGCTATCTATTACCTCAGCAAAAGATTTAGCAGCACTGAACACAAGTACACTTTGATTGAGAGGACTTGTTGTGCTTTAGCATGGGTTGCCAAGAGGTTACAACATTACCTCCATGGGCACACAACCCATCTCATATCCCGTGTGGATCCTCTCAAGTATGTGTTCAGTAAACCCATACTGAATTGTCAGCTGTCCAGATGGCAGTTGATCCTACAACAATTTGACATTGTCTACGTTACTCAAAAGTCCATTAAAGGTCAACGAATTGCGGATCAACTGGCTACTGCACCTTCAGGGGACTTCAAACCCTTGGAAACATACTTCTCCAATGAAGGGGTAATGGCAATTCAGCCACACCATCAGTACGATACACGCCAAGCATGGAAGATATATTTTGATGGAGCTGTTAATACGAAAGGTTTTGGAGCTGGAGCAGTTCTAGTATTCGATATGGGGGAGCAGTATCCCGTCATCGTCAAATTGTAGTTTGTCAGCACCAACAACACAGCTGAGTATGAAGGCTGTATCATGGGGCTAAAACTTGCCCGTTCAATGGGTATCAGGCGGTTAACTGTTTTTGGGGATTCAGAGTTGGTAATCAAACAATCCACATGAATCTATCAAACCAAAGAGCTGTGATTGCTTCCTTACCATTGGCAAGTTTTACAGATGGCTTCGGAGTTCGAATAAAACTCCTGTATACACATTCATCGTAATAGGAATGATTTTGCGGACGCATTAGCAACTTTTGCCTCCTTGATGCACATATCTGACAAGGAACACATGCCAAGCGTCACATTAGCCCTGCAAAAGGCACCAACCTATGAGAACAATGTTGGAGAAGTATCGGATGAGCTACCTCCCATCTAACAACCTTGGTATTAACATATCAAGGAGTACCTACGAGATGGATCTACACCCGCTGAGGCAACCCTAACTGAGCAAAGGCGGATTCATCGACTTGCTACAAAATTCTACCTGGGCGGAGATGCACTCTACAAGAGAGATCCAGGACTAGGTCTCCTCAAATGCCTGGATAAGGATCAAACTCAGAGACTCATGGATGAGATCCATGGTGGAGTCTATGGCCCACACATGAGTGGCCCCCTCCTTGTCAAAAAGATCCTCAGGACAAGACATTATTGGCTATCTCTCAAGGCTGATTGCAATGACCACGTCAAGAGATGTTATCAATGCCAAATTCATGGGAATGCTATCCACACCCCTCCACGGGAGCTCCACAATATGAGTTCACCTTGGCCCTTCTCAATGTGGGGAATGGACGTGATCGGGCCCATCGAGCCCGAAGCCAGTAATGGACATCGCTTTATCTTTACCATTATCGACTACTTTACCAAGTGGGTGGAAGCAGCTTCCTTCCCCAGGGTTACCAAAGAAGTTATCATTACTTTCCTCATAAACAATGTCATTTGTTGATACGGACAACCAGAGGTAATTGTATCAGACAATGCAAAAAACCTAAACAACAAAATGATGGAGGAACTATGCAGTAAATTCCACATCAAACACCTTAACTCCGTCATCTATCGTCCAAATATGAATGGTGTTGTTGAAGCGGCTAACAAAAACATCAAGAGGATTATGAAAAAGATTTCCGCCAATCACAAAGGATGGCCTGACCTATTGCCTCTTACCCTATTAGCCTATAGAACATCAATGCGCACTTCAACTGGGGTAACCCCCTACGCATTAACCTATGGGACGGAAGCAGTATTCCCCTAGAAGTAGAAATGGAAACCCTAAGGGTGTTGATGGACGCTTAGCTAGATGAAGATCAATGGATATAAGACAGGTATCACCAATTGTCTCTAATAGATGAAAGGCGAACATTGGCTATCTTCCATGGTCAATTATACCAACAAAAGATCGCCCGATCCTACAATAGAAAAGTCCGGCTACTGCAATTTAAACAACATGACTTGGTTTTGAAGAAGATCATTGACAACCAAGATCAATCTAAGGGAAAATTCACTCCTAACTCAGAAGGCCCGTTTGTTGTCAAGGAAATATTGACAGGAGACGCTCTCAGATTGCAAGAAATGGCCGATAATGAATTTTCACAACTCATCAACTCAGACACCGTGAAACGGTACTATGTCTGAATTTATCATCAAGCAAACATCATGGTGTTGGATCATTAGATCATCAGTCATTCCGGTTCTTTAACCCTTTACCACATACAACTCTTGTCCACACTTTGCACCTCAGGGAAACATACTCTTTAAGCCAGCAGCCTGGCTTCACTGCACTCATACAACTTAGGTCATCCCACTACGGATTAAACCTCTCACGTTTGCAATTTGGCTACCCATACGTGGGATCAAACTTCTTGTACCTGCAGTTTGTCCTCAACCTAGGATCAAACTTTCTCTTCCCCGCAGTCTATCTTGCATATGGGATTAAACTTTCTTCCCCATAGTTTGACCTGTACATGGGATTAATCTTCCTTCCCCACAGTTTATCCTACACATGGCATCACGCTTTTCAACTCACCGCTGAGGGGTGAACTACGTCGACCTGATCTCCTTGATACATGGGAGTACGTAGGCAACAATATTCTATATGGCCCGATTACAATAAACAAAAAACCACAAAAACATTTCTACCCTTCTATACAAAAAACAAAAACCGCAAAAACACTTCTACAACCTTCTTCATCCATAAAGCTTCTACACCCATCTACCTTTCATAAACAGCGTAGAACCTCTTACACCAGGTTCAAACTACGCAGACTTGATTTCCTCTTCATTAGGAGTACGTAGGCAGCCATTTATGGTTCGGTCTCACCCCCTACCAAAACACAAATACTTGTCAACTGGTACTGGGATCAAACTTTAATCTACCACATTTCATTGGCTTCAAACCAAAGGGATGAAATTATCCAACCTCTCCTCTAAAATACGAGATTCGGCGACCATCTAAGAGTCGCTTGTACCTTGAAGAGCAACACCAATCCATAAGAGATGGAATTAACTAGGCTCCTCCTAAATAGGGATACTGGCGACCATCTGTGGTGCGGTCAATCTCAGAGAGGAAAACCACAATCCTCTCAACATTTCCATACAAAAACTAGTCCCAATACACCAAAAGATGGTAGGGATATACACAGATCCATGATCTATTATGAACTATCCATAGACAACTTAATGTCCATCCTGCAATGAGGAATTAAGAATACATCAAGATCACAAACCAAGAAGAAGCAGGCAAATATCAAGCAAGTATCAGAGCATATCTAAGAGGGAAGTGATCAAAAATATATTTCCCTACTATATATAATGTTGTTTGATATACACAATGTAAACTGTACAAAATGGCTAAGCTAGTCTGTGAAGGAAAGTACAAGTCCATCTACAAATCAGTGTATATGCAAGCTAACAAGCCCAACATGGCATCTCTCTCAAAAGAATGAGGTAAGGCTGTGGTCTCCTGTACGAGGATATCCACACGACCCAACAGATATGTAGCCATCTACATTGTGACCATGTACTCATCAATATATGTGCTTATCTATGAGATCATGTCAGTGGTAAGGGACCTCATTGCAGTACTATTTGTGATGGCTACATCCCGAGCAGATATGGCACTATCCCACTCAACTATCACTGCATCTATGGCTGATCTGGCCTCATCCAGCTCAACGACAGTGGTATGTATATGAGCTAATGCCTCGTCCCTCTCTAACAGAGCTACGTCTCTCCCATCGAGAGCTGTCAACATTAGGGCTCTAGCCTGATCTCTCTCAAAGGTCATCAGATGAAGACTCTGCTCAAAGTACTGTGCTGAATGCTGAATCACGACAATGCTAGTACTGGGAGAATCTAAAGGAGATACTGGCAACCCAGTAGATGGCTCCTCCTCTTTGTGAGAATCAATGTCCTCCATGGGCTCTCCACCATAAGAATCAATAGTTGGCAATGTGGATACTACCTCAACCAGTGCAGTCTATGTCTCCATCCATGAAGAATACTCTGCAAAATAACTTGGATGGCTAATAGAGAAAGCGGCTATCTCACACTGATCCTAATATACATACACACAGGATCTGTCCTCTGCTGAAAGATAGCGAGAAGCTAAATGCTGGCCCAGCGCTCCCTCGAAAGGATGAAAATCCTGAAACTGGTCAAACTACAACATCACGGCCAGTGGAAGGTAAGTAGTCATGCTCCTCAAACCAGATAGAGGGATGTAATCCATGCCTGGAGCTTGAGTAACAAAGCTACAAGGTGAGCTGAGCCCTGAGCATGGCAATATACTAAACGAGTCTACAATACCAGCTAAGAAAGCGGACCAAGATGCAGCATCCGTACACTCCGCAAGCTGAAATGAATATATCATGGCTATATCATGTGTGAAACAATACCCATGCAGTCTGAAAGTGCCAATCGGTCTCAGATGTGATATAAACCACACATATAGCATGACCGAGCTGCCCATAAATACTCTTGTCAGATAAGTGCAGTAGTATGTAGCTGACCTCAATATCTCGGCTATAATCATAGGTATGATGGTATGACCCTCCACGAGAGCTCTTATCGCCATGATAACTCCTATGTCCGACTCATCCATATACAGTGGCATGTAGACATGTGACAGTACGCACAATAGCAGTACATCTACCCTGGCCAGATGCCAATGATCCTCCGGTGTGGTGAAATCCCTGGTATATCGTCCATAACTATCCTCACAGCCAAATCTGTCAAACAAAAAATGCTGGGATGTAACGTGGCAAGATGTAAGCTCATCCTGCACCACTCTACGCCTCAGTCCAATGAGGGTCATGAACCGTCGACTTATGTCCCCCAAAGCCATATGCACGGAAGGTCTATCCAGTGGTAGCATCGTCAACCATGCATACTCCTCTAGAGTGGGAGTTAACTCCTGGGTCCCAAATCAAAAAACCTGCCTCTCCGATACCCAGTGCTCCAGCATGCCATCAACGAATCCTGTGGGAACCTGAAACATCAACTGGGTCATAGTATGCTGCAACAAATGATCTATGGTCACCCTATCTGATGGTGACATGCTAGCATACCACGATCACATACCGTATACCACCAATAATGGTGGGATATGATCAATACGGCTAACTGTCGATGAAGACATCTGCATGGGCCGTGTCATAAGACCATCCAGGGGTCAATGCTGAATATCTCTGGACATACATATATGCATAACATGATACATGCATAACAGATAATAGATGGCAATATGATATAGGGAATGGAAAAATTGTATATACATTCCTAAGTATATCAGCATCTAATACATCATCTCTGTACAACTACAAATATAGGGAAATGGGGCATATATGCCCTACTACTAACAGAGTCCTATCAAAAGATATAGCGAGAATGGGGCACAGACACCCAATAGCTAACAGAGGCCTATCAAAGGATATAACGAGAATACACATCAGAAGAAGACAATGGTGTCGATGTCCACATCATCAATCATGTCCACCTGATGTAACTCCTCCTGAGTCACTAGATCTCTATCAACAAGGATGTTAGGCCGATATAAAGGAGGATCTGCGCCGGCAAAACCAAATGGGTCATCTGAGGAGCCAGCGCCTGAGCTAGAAGGATCAAACGAATCTGCCTCTGCCGGATCTCTGTCCAAATACCGGATAAAAATATGTGCCTGGTCCAACTGCCGGGTCAAACAGTCAATCTGTGTCACATGAGTCGTATCTCAGTCACAGGCTAACCAATTCATTATCATCACGGATCCTGGAACCATATCTCCTATGAACTGAGTGGCGCGGGTCTAGGCTCCAATAGTATGAGGGATCCACCAGCACTGAAATACATCCTGAGTGCATGGACCCTTTGACAATGCAAAATCGTCAACACCCAACAATGGGATATCAATAACGGGTGACTGCGACACAGGCCAATAACGCCTGGCAGGAGGCAAGATCGGGATACATATCTCTCTTGTGGTGCTCCTAATAGCATGCTCTCATAGATTAAGCTCCCATCCTCCATCCGTGAAGAGAGAAACTCTCCGGGTGGAAATCACGTACTCGACACTAGTCGGGTATCCATCCTCAAATCTGATGGCCAAATGCTCACCAGAGTAGGGAATCCATGTGATAATGTCAGTTGTCAACAACTCTAGCTGCAAACGACAATGAGTGAAACCCTCAGCTACAGGGACCTCTGCCAATATAAAATGATGTCATCGCCGTCCTCGTGGGTAGGTATCCAATCCTAGCACACTCACTGGACGTAAACATGGGAGCCTTTTATAGGCCCAAAAATGTCAACATAAAGACAAACATCTGCTGTTAGTTAACACTCTTAGCCTATACAGTGTAAATGACAAGAGAAATACTTACCAGCAAAAATGGGTAAAATCCTAACCAAGCCTCGGTCAAGCCCTGTGAGCGCATACGCATGCCCCTGAGGAAATATGCAAAGGTATAGGAACCCCAACCATACTCTCCAATACGGTCCACATGTCGAGTGGCAATGATCAAAGCGAACGACGTCGTAGAGGAGTTATCTGCTATAAAGCAGCCCCTAATAATGATCAAGAACAATCGCCGAAGAATGCGATCCCTAACTCTGACATCATCTGGCATGGGCTCGCTCAATAGCCCACTCATAGCATCTATGTTCAAAGGACCCGCATGGATAGTCCTGCCCTTGAGCACCTCCGCCGAAACTCCTAACAAGGATCTGACGGTAGTCAGGGTAATATTCGCCGTGCAAGGCACTGGCGCCCCTCCAAACTCCATCCTTGTGATAAATCGCCAATCCATAGGCGTCATCATCACCTCACAGTCTAGAAAATGGAGTGACTGGGTCTGGTGAAACCACCGCTTAGACAATGCCCTGAGGTAACCCCAGGGACAATGACGGGGAAGAATGGAAAAGAATGCTCCAACCCCAATTGTTGGGCTCCCAAATTCGGGTATCTTCCAACCCGACATGTGGTGCTCCACTGTTCTAACATCCATACAATAATTCCATTAAAATACAACAAAATGACTATAATTACTATCTTCTTATTACAATAAAAGTATAATCCTTCCCAGGTTCATAAACCGATTATATCATTCATTGTTCATAATGTATAATATATACAACATACTAGTCTATTACACGATGGTTAAGTATCCATCTTAGCCTTGCCCTTATCTCTCTTAGCTTTCTCAGTACGTTCATCATTAACTGTAATTATATAATTCACGCAAGAAGTGAGCATAACAGCTCAGCAAGTTTAGCAAAGGATAACAGTAATACCACATTCGTGAATTATATAAGAATTCCTACATAACTGAACAAATAGTTATGAAGTATTATGAAACAATAATACTTTAACATTTCATATCATCAATTCCCAATGTATAGAGTAGATTAGGAATTCTGAACCGGTCAATAGACCATGAACAGTAGCTTTCAGTTTTCATACTTGAAAAGGATATCACAGCACTAAGGCTGAACATCTGCATTACTTACGAGTACTTCTAGGCGATAAGCCTATAGTACTCTATGTTGATCAACACTCATTCATTAAACGTATTTACGTTTAATATTTTGGCAAACTCGCGTGTCCATCGAAATATCGATGAAAAAAATTTTGTTTGTTCATAGACGTGACCTTCCTATACAAGATTGGCGCTGCGGCGCCAGTTTCCAGTACCTAAGTCCCGGTCTCGGCGTTGCGGCGCGAGACTTCCTTCTATCAGTGGCACTGCGGTGCCACTTTCAAGTAGCCACTGACACTGTGCCAGAGTTGCGGTGTGGCATTTAACACACGATCTGGCGCTGCGGCGCTAAACCTCAGCACCAGAAAATTTCAACAGATAAAAATTTTGGTGAGATTCTCATAGCCATAACTTCTTCGTTATAAGTCTAACTTGGTAGATTCAAAAGCCTACAAGTCATAACTGATATACTCTGTGCGTTCATATAAGAATTCGACACTTTCAAATTCGTTAACTCAAAATTCACTATTGAGTTCATTTTCTAAGTGTTCGTAAACATTAATGATCGTTAAATACTAGTTTTCTTCGTTTTTAGTCAAAATCCGACTATTCTCAAAGTCACAACTCTTAATTACCCCTATCTCACGTGTTGACATTTAAAACCAATGCTTTCAAGTCTCACGGTAACATTCGACCATCAATCCGGAATTTTAACGTTTTCGACGTTTAACGTCTATTTCCGTGAAATTCGCCATAACTTCGTTACTAACGTTCTTTAAGCCAAAACACATGGAATACTCCATGGACTTTATATCTACATCATAACCAAACAAGATGCACATATTAACATATTGATGGAGTTCAATTGTTTATCAACAATCAATATTTTCATGGTTTAAAACTATACCAACCCTTATGATTTCTATGATTACATGACTTATAGAGATTAAATATATGGTAAGTCACTCTCATTCCACCATACCAGCCATACCCCACCAATCTATGATTCTCCATGATAAAAGAAAACCAATAGAGATGAAAGTAGAATTAAGGAGTATTACCTTTAAGAACTCTTTATGAAATCTCTTGGAAAACTCTAAGTCAAAGCTTCCAAAGTGTATGATTGGATGAGTCTAGCTCTCTTTCTCTCTCAAATAATATAGGTTGAGCAATTGAAAAACTCTCAAATGACCAACCTTGGCTTTCTATTTATAGAAAATGAAATGGAGGGCAATCTAGACATTACACCTTTCCACCTCCTTACTATTCACACTTGGTCACCAAGTAAAATGCTTGGTGACCAAACATTATGCTTGGCTTGCACACCAAGGGGCCGACCCACCATTGCCCATGAGTAATCCCCATGGGTTGCCCCATGGATTATACGCGTTCGGTGACCCACCGGTTCGATCCACGATTCGGTTTTCTTACATTGGGCTTTACCAATCTACTATTGGGCCTTGACATGGGCTTAACCCATTAATCCCTTGAACTTACTCCTTCAATTAATTGGATTAAACATAATCCAACTAAAATAAATTAACCTTAAGTCTTAACTTAATTCTACAACACGAATCGTATTCTATACGTATAATTCACGTATTCCTTCTATATAATACCCATATAATAATTGTATTGTACTTCTTATTAACTCACCGTATTATACATAGATACTAAATAGTATCAAACTTGTATAACACACTCTTTAACCATAGCTCAATTCCTTCTACGTATATCATTTCTTTCTCGAAAATCAATATACTCAACCCTTAAGTTTTAAGTCCGTAGGCGAAAACTTCATTTGCCATAAATGAAATATTATCAGATATTTCATCTTATCTTGATATTTTATCATTACGCGTTTCCCGGAATTTCAAAATAATTCCCCGAACAGAAACGGATAAATAATGTTTTTACAGAAATTTCTCAAAAATTATTTATTTTCGTCTCGAAAATTCTAAACAATTAATTCTAGCACGTAGCCAGATTACTAACCATATAAACACATTCTAGGTCATAGAACGACCTTCACATAGCTTACTCACAAAATAAATCAATTAAATTCACATAATCAAATAAAAGTTTAATTATCATAAAAATCCGATTTTCTCGGGCGTTACATTCTCTCAAGCTTATAATTACATAAACAAATGAGGAAAATATTCCTTCATTTTACTTTCAAGCTTCCACGTTACTTCTTCAGTATTGTGGTTTTTCCATAATACCTTCATTGAATGTATGACCTTATTTCTTAATACTTGTTCTTTCCTATCAATAATTTGAATTGGAAGTTCCTCATAGGATAGATCTTTCTCTATCTGGATGGATTCATACTCTATTATGTGTTTATAGTTCGGTTTATAAGGACGCAACACAGACACATGAAACACATTATGAATGCGTTCCATTTCTAGAGGTAAGGCTACTTCATAAGCCACCTCTCCTACCCTTCTTAAAATCTCAAAAGGTCATACAAACCTTGGACTTGACTTTCCTTTCTTTCCAAAACGTATCTTCCCCTTCCAAGGCGATACTTTCAGAAAGATAAAAGACCCTACATCGAATTCTCTATTCTCTCTGTGAGGATCTGCATACTTCCTCTGCCGGTCTTGACCCGTAACTAATCTAGTACGTATTATCTTCACCATGTTCGCCGTTTGTTGTACTATCTCAGGTCCCAACATCCGACGTTCACCCACCTCATCCCAACATAATGGAGTTTGGCATTTCCTTCCATACAACGCTTCCTAAGGCGGCATGCCTATACTAGCGTGAAAACTGTTGTTGTACGAAAATTCCACCAACGGTAAATAGTCGTCCCAACTCCCATTGAAATTCATAACGCAAGATCTTAACATATCTTCAAGCTTTTGAATTGTTCGCTCACTTTGACCATCCGTCTAAGGATGATACGCCGTACTCAATCTTAACTACGTTCCCATTTGCTCTTGCAACCTCCTCCAAAAGTTCGATGTGAATTGTGGATCACGATCTAACACAATCGAAACAGGTACTCCATGTCTGGAAATAATTTCCTTGACATATAGCTTAGCTAACTGATCTAGGTTATACCTAACTCCTATTGGTAGAAAATGAGCCGATTTCGTCAATCGATCCACTATCACCCAAATAGCGTCGTATCCTTTTCTTGTTGTAGGAAGTCCCACCATAAAGTCCATCGTGATGTGCTCCCATTTCCACTCTAGAATTTCTAACGGTTGTAACAACCCGCTCGGTTGTTGATGTTCAGCCTTAACTTTTTGACAAGTTAAGCACCTACTAACGTATTCTGCTATCTCCTTTTTCATGTTCGGCCACCAAAAGTTCTGACAAAGGTCTTGATACATCTTCGTACTGTCGGGATGTATCGAGTACCTCAAACTATGGGCCTCCATCATAATTTCTTCCTTTAATTCGGAATCATTTGGAACCCAAATTCTTCCTTCAAAACGAAGTAATCCCTCCTTATCGAGGTTATACTCAGTCTTCTCTTCATCTTCAATCCTCTTTTTCATATGCTTGCATTATTCATTACTTATTTGTACTTCCTTAACCTGTTCCACTATGGTTGGTTGGGTTTTCATGGAAAACAACACTTCTACCGCTTCCTCTGGTAACTTAACTTCTTACTCCACTCTTGCCATCGCTGTTACCAACTCATTCTAAGTTGTTAACATTGACAGTTTCTCTCTTCCCTTCCTACTTAGCGCATCTGCCACTATATTTGCTTTCCCCAGATGATATAAAATATCACAGACACAATCTTTTATTAACTCTAACCACCTTCTTCGTCTCATGTTCAACTCCTTCTATGTGAAGATATATTTCAGACTTTTGTGGTCCGTGTATATCTCACACTTCTCACCATATATGTGATAACACGATATTTCGAATAATCAAAAATTTGCGAATAAATTTTTTTTATTAATATTAATAGTGATTATCATTTATGTGACAAGTATCGGTGATACGTGTATCGAGAAAGTCAATTTATATATTGACTAATAAAATTAGAGTAGAGTTGTGCTTAACAGCTTTAGAAACCCTAACCCTAATTTTTGGAAAGGGATTCGATAGAAAATATAATTAAAATAATTATATTATTGAGTACGTGTTTGTACTGCATAGAATTTTTGATCAATGATTGATCGGATAAGGTTTAAAAATTATAAACCCTAATAAGGGATTAGAAACCCTAACCTCAGATTTAGAAAACCAATGGTACGGTTAAAAACCCTAATTATACGCCGGGAAATCCTAATTTTATATTCGGGAATCCTAAACCCTAAATTAGGAAACCCTAATCCTAATTGGCAAGCATATTATGTGTATTAAACTTAAATATGATTAGAAAACCCTAATTATATTTTAGTTATTTTAATTTCTATTTTACAAACCCTAATTGTAATTTAAAAAATTTATTTTTCTAATTAAAACCCTAATTCGTGGGTTATAAACCCTAATGATAATTTTGAACCTAATTGCTAAATTAAGCAATTTTAATTAGGAATATTAATCCTAAATAGCAAGATTGAATTTTATGATTAGGAAATATTATATAATTATCGAATCCTAATTGTAATTTGGAATTATTAATTTTCTATTTTGGAAACCGAAATTTGAAAATTTTGGAAATTAAATTTCTAACCTAAAGGGTTTAAACCCTAAATCCTAAACGGTTTAAACCCTAAACCCTAAATCCTAAGGATTTGTGCATTTATAAAGATTGCCCTTAAAATTATTTTGTAAATGACCAAAATGCCCTTTTTATATTCTTTAAATGGTAACTTGCAAAAATGCTAGCCCCTTTAGTTGTTGAACAACTATGTTGACTTGGTGACACAACATATCAGCCAAATCAGCCGAAAATTTCAAGATCTAGCAACATATAAGCAACATATATAGATTCAAGAGAGAGAAAATCACAAAACATTAGCCATTTTGCTATTATGCTCTCATCAACTCTCTCTCTCTCTCCTAAACCAACGAAATTGCCAAGTATACCAGTCACTTATACGACCCTAGATCAATCAATAACAGATTGGAGAGCCAAGATCTAAAATTAGTCAAGAAAAGGTATAACCCTAATTTGACATTTGATCTTGTATGCTAAGAAATTTTTTTATGTTTTTGTGTTTAGAATCCTGATAATGGATGTTTTATGTTGATCTATGATGATCAAACATATATCCATAGCATCAAAGTGCCTTAATTTGGTGTTTTTCCGAAACTGTCAAGAACACGATTTGTGGTCTGATAAGCAAATGTCAGGAGCCACAGATCCGTGTATGTTTATGATTTTTCTTATTTTATGTTTTGTATTGGCAGCCATGTATGTGGTCTTTAATATGAAAGTGGTAGTATAGTCATTAGATGTTTAGATCATGAATTATTAACGATCAAAGACCGTTGACCGACGTTGACCGGATGAAATCTGGGCAACCCAGAAACGGTTTACCAGCGTCTGACAATACTTTCCAAGGATCAGATCTGTCCGTTTTATTAATGTTTTGATGATATGTTGTATTCATGTTATAGCTTGTTATGTCGACTCTAGATCCCTGGCCTTATAACTCTTAAACACTCCATATATCGATTGTAACAAGTAGTCAAAGTGGCATACTCGGCCATGTTAGCAGTTTTCTGGAATTTCCAGAAAATCGGATGAACAGCCCTCTGACAGGGTTTGACCGGGTCCTATCTTGTGGATCTGTTGATGTTAAACTGATTTGTGGCTATTGTAGCGTTATTTGTCATGTGTACTATATATTGGAACCATTATATCACATAAATCATAAGCAGAACATAGATTAAAATGAGCTTGAAAGTGGCTGCTCGATTTTCTGGGTTTCTAGAGAAACTCATATTGGGTCTGACAGCTTCTTTGGAAGCCCAGATCTCTTTGATGTGTTGTTATATAACCAAATTGATGATTGTTAACGGTATTATTACATGTATACTACGATTTTAAACTTCAAGTTAACCAATAAACGACTTTAAACTGTTATTAAAATTCGGTCAAAGTGAGGGTCTCGAACATTGAGATTGTCAATGTTCTTGAGCCAAGAACACCTAAGGCTACAGACAAGTGTCGCTAAAGGCTTTAGCGACGGTTCCTATTTATTTATTTTCGAAATTTCCTGAAAATGATTAAAAATTAGAAATAAATTCTAAAAATTGCCAAAAATGATTTTAAAAATTATTTTAAATTATGAAAAATAATTTCTGACCAATTGGAATATTTTTTTTAATATTTATAATTATTTAAATACTAAAGGTATTTAATTTATTTACTTAGTGTATTAAATAAATTAGAGAAAAATGATTTAATATTATGAAAAAACATTTTAAATAAGAATAATGTATTTAAAAATATTTTAAATTATAAAATATAATTTTTAATATTTTTGGAACATTTTCATTAATAATTTAATATTAATGATATTAGATTTATTTAATTATTAAATTAAATAAATAAGATAAAAATAATTTTATGGATTTAAAAATTATTTTAAATAAGAATAAAGTGTTAGAAAATATTTTGAATTATAAAATATAATTTTCAATATTTGTGGAGAATTTTCATTAATAAATTAATATTAATGATATTAGATTTATTTCATTATGATATTAAATAAATGAATTAAAAATGATTTTATTGATTTAAAAATCATTTAAAAATGAGAAAAATATTTTAAAAGTATTTTAAGTTATAATTAATAAATTTTAATATTTGAATAATAATTTCATTAATATTTAAATATTAATGGTGATGATTTAAAAATGATTTTAATTACTTTAAAAATCATTTAAGTAGAATATTGATGAGTTAAAAATATTTTAAGTTATTAACAATAACTTTAATATTTTGACAAATATAACATTAATATTTTTATATTATTAAATATTAATGATAATAAGATTATTTGATAATTAAATCATTTAAAAATGATTTAAGTGTTTGAAAAATTATTATAAATTATAATAATTGTTTATAAATTATTAAAAGCTTCCGAAAAATATTATAAACGATATTTGACTTATCTAAAATAATATTGAAGCTTAGAGACCAAGTTTATTGACAATCAATGTGTTAATTATCGGATAGGGTGACCAGAACACCGAAAATGGACCGAGGTTTAACTAGACCGAAATAGTTAGACTGGATAAGTGTTTGTATAAGTTATAAACACTAATGTGGCTATGTGGTAATGTGCCTATGAGAAGTTTGACTGTAAAATACAGTGTTACGTGTTATAAAATATTATGCTAATTGTGAGACCGTCATTGTTGATTATAGGTCTTACGAACGCAGTTACTTATATTGTGTAGCTGTAATCAACGCGAAAGGCAAGTTTCCTAACTCAACCTTGAGTTATATTCATTCAATTATTTTAATGGTTAATTATTGATAATTATACCATGTCTAGGGAACTTATTGTTGATTATTCGCAGTTAGTTCATGATTAAAATTTAAATTGAATTACTGATTTGAAAAATATATATTCGTAGAATTACTGTTGTTGGACATTTATATCTGCAGAAACTAATATTGACAGTACAGATAATTCCTGTTTATTATCAAATTATATTGGGAAATGGCTTAGCTAATTATTCTAGCTAGACGAACATTTGTTAGAACTTGATAAATACGAGAAGAGAAATCAATTGCTATTGATAGATCGATGCCAATTGTTTCGGCTAGATCGATAAGTAGATAGAATTTGAAAGCACAATATTTCGTTGTTAAATAAAAATCTTGATTCTGAGACTGAGACGAACAACCTTTTATATAAAGGGAACATTTTAGGTCGTATATTGGACCATTGCACGCTGTTAAGTATTATGCATAATATAGGGTACAAGGAGTTGGCCGGCTCTAAGTACTTGTAGAGGGGTATGATTTAATCTTTATGATTATCTGATACTCCTGGGAATGTATTAAAGTAAATCTTTGATAGATACCTGAGAAAATAAGTTCTAGATCTAGTGTGATCGCTCAGCATAAATCTAGAAAACATTCCACTTTGTAATTGCGTAGAATTAATTCTTGATTATTCATTGAATATCGTAGAAAACCTTGAAAGCGTTGTACTCTTTCATTATCAGATTATTGTTGCGGAGAATGTTAAAACAATTGATGTTGATTTCTATACCTTTATTGTATGTCTTAACTTGTGGGGTAAACTTGTTGCTCACCCTTGCTATTTTCAGCTAGGGATGATGTTGCAGAAGGTGCTGCGAAGAAGAACAAGGGAAAGTGCATAGTTATAAATTAGTTATGATGAACAATATTATTATGTTCTATTGTATTGTAAAATCTTTTTGTATATCTAAGGGGGTATTTCTGTAATGTTAAGGTTAGTGGACCAGGGACTTATGTATTAACAACTTATGTTAATGAGTTATGTATTCCTATTTATATTTAAATGGGTAGTTAGATGTTATTATATTGTGGATCATGAACACCGAACTCGGGGGTCAGGTTACCCGGATTTGGGGGTGTTACAATATAGATAATGCCTCCATATCTTCAAGGCAAAAACTATCGCTGCTAATTCTAGATCATGAGTAGGATATACCTTCTCATAATCCTTTAATTGACGTGACGCATATGCAATGACTTTGCCATACTCCATAAGCACGCAACCCAATCCTTTATGCGAAGCATCGCTATACACTAAAAAGTTCCTTGTATCGTCGGGTAAGGACAATACAGGTGCCTCACTTAATCTCCTTTTCAACTCCTGAAAATTGTTATCACATTTTTCAGTCCACACATACTTAACCGACTTTCTCGTCAGATTTATCAACGGAGTAACTATTTTAGAAAAGTTCATAATAAACCTTTTATAGTATCCCGCTAACCCTATAAAACTTTGAACCTCGATTGGCGTTTTTGATTGCTCCCACTCATTAACTGCTTCAACTTTTGCTGGATCTACGGAAATGCCATCTTTATCAATAACATGACCTAGAAATTGCACTCTCTCAAGCCAAAATTCACACTTTGTGAATTTCGCATACAACTTCTCCTTCCTTTGTATTTCCAACACTATTCTTTAATGTTTTGCATGATCTTCTAACGTTTTAGAGTAGACTAGAATATCATCAATGAACACTACGACAAACTTGTCCAAATACTATTTGAACACTCTGTTCATCATATTCATAAATGTGGCTGGTGCATTAGTCAACCCAAATGACATCACCAAAAACTCGTATAACCATAACGAGTTCTGAACGCCGTCTTAGGTACATCCTCCTTCCTCACCTTTAACTGATGATACCATGTGCGTAAATCTATCTTAGAAAAATACTTTGCCCCTTTCAACTGATCAAATAGATCATCGATCCTGGGCAATGGGTATTTATTCTTAATCGTTACATTGTTTAACTCTCGATAGTCGATACAAAGTCTTAACGACCCATCCTTCTTCTTTATAAACAACACCAGTGCTCCCCAAGGAGACACACTCGGTTGAATATACTTTCTATCTAATAGTTCTTGTAATTGAACCATTAACTCCTTCATCTCTACTGGCACCATTTGATATGGTGCCCTTGAAACTGGTGTCATTCCTGGTAACTGATCAATTACAAACTCAACTTCCCTATCCGGTGGAATATCGGGTAACTCCTCCGGAAATACATCCGCGAACTCTTGTACTATAGGTATCTGGTCCAAGGATGTTCCCACTCCTTGGGTATCCACAACATAGCACAGATAACCTACACACCCTTTTGTCAACATCTTCCTAGCTTGTGCCATCGACAGACAACAAGAGCGTCTCGGTGATTTACTACCGAAGAACACTACCTTGGTTTTCTTAGAAAGCCGAAGGTTCACACTTTTCCTATGGAAATCTATCATTGCCTTATGGTTAATCAACCAATCCATACCAAGAATTACATCGAATTATTTTAACCTTATCGGTAATTAATCTACCGATAACTTATTCCCTCTAATATCTACACAACAACCCTGATGAATATGTTCAATGGGGATTATCTCTTCGTTTGCTACCTTAACATTTAAAGGTATTGGTAACTTCTCAGGGATTAAACCTAATCTCTTAGCAAATTCACATGCTATAAAAGAACAAGTAGCACCCAAGTCAAACAACACATAAACAATTATCTCATTGATCGGAATGATACCTGCTACTACATCCGTTGATGAAACTGCATCTTAGACAGTCATATTAAATGTACGAGCTGAGGGTCTACCCACTGATGGTGTTGGTCCAGTAATGGCTAACTTACCACTACCAGAACCGTTATTTCCCTCTAACCCTTTCTTCGGGCAATCTCTTGCCATGTGGTCCAATGACCCACAGATAAAACACCCTTGGTTCTTCTTAGGGTTAGGACAGTTGGGTGACAAATGCCCCTCCTGCCCACAGTTGTAGCAGACTTCTTTCCCCTTTAAATAGACTCCCATATGAGTCTTTTCGCATGTCTTACATGCTTCCATCCTTCTCTTTGCTTTACCCCAGTATTCCCAGGGTTAAAACTCTTCCTCTTAGGCAAGTTATCGCTTCCACTGGCAACTTCAGCCTTACTCACTCCCTCTAACTTACTCTTGTTCTTTCGCTCTTTGTGGTACTGAGACAATGCCTCACCACCACCTTCTGCCATTATCGCCTTTTCCAAAATGGTTTCATAGGAAGCACTCTGAAAAACCGATATTATACTATAGAGCCAGGGTTTTAAGCCCTACTCAAACCTACGCGCCTTCCTCTCCTCTATATCCACCTGATGTGGAGCAAATCTTGCCAATTCATTGAACTTGGCGGTATATTAGGGAACTGTCATATCCCCTTGCTTAAGTTCTATGAACTTAATCTCCATCCTACCCTGCATGCTAGTAGGGAAATAGTTTTTGAAGAAGACCTTCTTAAACTGTTCCCACGTAACAACTTCTGTTCTAGCCCCACCCTAGTGAGCTTCCCACCAGTAGTTGGCTTCCCCCTTCATCATGTAGGTCGCAAAAGAAGACTTCTGCGCCTCACCAATATTTGTTATCACAAATGCCTTTTCAATTTCTTTCACCCATGTCTGGGCTTCTAATGGGTCCGTTGTTCCTCAGAACTTAGGAGGACCCACACTCTTAAATTCCTTGAAGGTAGTTGTTCTTACTACCCCAGGAGCTACAAGAATCCTACCCCCCACTTGGTTAAATGCAGCCGTCAATAAATTAACGAACTCTTGCATATGGTTATTAGGACCCCCCTGATTCTCATTATGAGACTCGGCCTCTTGGTTACGTTGTCTCCTTCTTGGCGGCATAATTCTAATTAAATAAATAAAGTTTCATTATTATCTATTTAACTACTACGTTATCATTCTCAAACAACAACAACAACTCATACCACAACAAGCAGATTAAATAAAAGCTTCATTATATTAATATTCTTTCATAGTCAAAACTATTTACATCATGTTCCCTTAGCCAAAAGCTATTACATACTAACCCATGATTGCCTTCTACAAAATTTGGGATTAACAAAAAGACCACCCTTTAATTATACAAAAGAGGGCTTTACGTCACTACTACATACCAAAAGATCTAATGATCTACTAACACTATCGAACGACATTCTCATATTTTTGATTTTCCAGAATCGACACTATATCTCGACTTATGGTATGTCGAGTCTGCCCAGACTCAATAGAATAACAAGCAATTTTTAGCTTGAAATCATCATGAGCACATTCGTGGATGTATGACATCCTAGATATTTTTTGGTCTTTTTCAACCAGTTCCTTTCGAAGTTCTGTGACCTCGTTCTTATAGTCTTGGGCTTTGTCAGTCATGAGCACTTTCTCATCGTGCTCTAACTCAAAATCCGCCTCTGCAGACTCTTTCGCATTATACAGGGCGATTATCTCCTCATTCTGTGTCTGCACCACAGTGCGCAGATGCACATTCCTATCCAACACTGCCAGGTACAATGAACTCATTGCCTCCGGAGGTGTTGGCTCCTGAGTAGGTACCACCGTATTAATCGATGTTACCTCCATCTCCTCTTCTACATCAAGCATCACATTAAGATATGACGATATCCCTATCGTCTCCTCAGAGTATTCCTCCTCAGAGAGGTACTCCTCTATGTCAGAGTCTTCTATGACCACTATCGATACCTCCGCCACTGGCATTGGTACAATCTCCACTTAGTTCACTGACTCTTCACTCACAACATGAATGTCTCTATACATCATACTATCGATTGACATCAACAAAACACATAACACGTTGATTAGTACATAATACACAATAGTATAAGCACAAATCACATTTAATTTATTTAAGATTAATTTCCATCTTTTAATACTTTTGATATTGAGTTATCTCAATACCTTATTAATTCATTTGACTTGAATTTCATTATTCGGACTTTACCTTCCTTACGAGGTTATTAGCCTAAGGTTTTCCCCCCTTAAGTTTTATAACCTAATGCTTTGATACCAACCTGTGGCGCCCCCAAATTCGGGTATCTTCCAACCCGACATGTGGTGCTCCACTGTTCTAACATCCGTACAATCATTCCATTAAATACAACAAATTGACTGTAATTACAATCTTCTTATTATAATCAAAGTATAATCCTTCCCAGGTTCATAAACAGATTACATCATTCGTTGTTCATAATGTATAACACATACAACATACTAGTCTATTACACGATGGTTAAGTATCCATCTTAGCCTTGCCCTTATCTCTCTTAACTTTCTCAGTACGTTCATCCTTAACTGTAATTATATAATTCACGCAAGAAGTGAGCATAACAGCTCAGCAAGTTTATCAAAGGATAACAGTAATACCACATTCGTGAATTATATAACAATTCCTACATAACTGAACAAATAGTTATGAAGTATTATGAAACAATAATACTTTAACATTTCATATCATCAATTCCCAATGTATAGAGTAGATTAGGAATTCTGAACTGGTCGATAGACCATGAACAGTAGCTTTCAGTTTTCATACTTGAAAAGGATATCACAGCACTAAGGCTGAACATTCGCATTACTTACGAGCACTTCTAGGTGATCAGCCTATAGTACTCTATGTTGATCAACATTCATTTATTAAACGTATTTACGTTTAATATTTTTTCAAACTCGCGTGCCCATCGAAATATCGATGAAAATATTTTTGTTTGTTCATAGACAAACCTTACCTTCATGTCCGTACCAATTTCTTGGCATAGGATAGCGTTAACATTTCTATATAGAAACATATGAATATCAATCAATCTATATCTTACGAGTAGTCTAGCCGAATTAAATCTGGCATCGACCCTTTCTTTAAAATCAGTCATGCAATTCAGTACAATGAATCACATAAAACTTGGCTAACTTGAAAGTCAAACAAGCGTTAAGAAACTTTCCTCTCAGCGTCTTCAAATAACTTAATCGACTGACCACAGCCTTTACAGAATCTACATGATACATTCACATAGCACACTATAATTAGCTAGCAAACAATTATTCACATTGTTCCTACCAACTTCTTCCTCTTCTATGTCTTTGTTAACTTAATATCATTAATAAAGTCAACTCGACTTATTACCCTTCGTCCCGGTTTATTAATCAACTTACGTTATTAACTGGACTTTAACATTGTTGATAAGGTACCAACTTTGTTCATCATTCATAACTTATTAACATACATTCAATTCCTAAGTTCAATACCATATACATTAGTATAGGTAGTATAGGATTAGTCTTAGTACATTTATTGAGTATATAAACTCAACTCATGTAGGTCTCGAAACAACTGAAGTTTAAAACTTAAGTGTTTCTAACAAAACCCCTGACTCGGCGCCGCGGCGTGACCTTCCTATACAAAATTGGCGATGCGGCGCTAGTTTCCACTACCTAAGTCCCGGTCTCGGCGCTGCGGCACGAGACTTCCTTCTATCAGTAGCGATGCGGTTCCACTTTCCAGTAGCCACTGACACTATGCTAGAGCTGCAGCGTAACATTTAACACACGATCTGGCGCCGAGGCGCCAAACCTCAGCACCAGAAAATTTCAACAGATAAAAAATTTGGTGAGATTCTCGGAGCCATAACTTCTTCATTATAATTCTCATTTGGTCTGTTCAAAAGCTTACACGTCATAAATGACATAATCTACGTATTCATATAAGAATTCGACAGTTTCAAATCCGTTAACTCAAAATTCACTATTGAGTTCATTTTCTAAGTGTTCGTAAACGTTAATGAGCGTTAAATGCTCGTTTTCTTCGTTTTAAGTCGGAATCCCACGGTTCTTGAACCCACAACTCTTAATTACCCTATCTCACGTGTTGACATTGAAAAAAAGCTCTTTCAAGTCTCACGCCAACATTCGACCACCAATCTGGAATTTTAACGTTTTCGACGATTAACGCCTATTTCCGTGAAATTTGCCATAACTTCGTTACTAATGTTCTTTAAGCCAAATCACATGGAATACTCCATGGACTTCGTATCTACATCCTAACCAAACAGGATGTACATATTAACATATTGATGGAGTTTAATCGTTTATCAACAATCAATCTCAACAATCAATATTTTCATGGTTTAAAACTATACCAAACGTTATAATTTCTATGATTACATGGCTTATAGAGATTGAATCTATGGTAAGTCACTCTCATTCCACCATACCAGCCATACCCCACCCATCTATGATTCTCCATGATAAAAGAAAACCAAAAGAGATGAAAGTAGAATTAAGGAGTATTACCTTTAAGAACTCTTTATGAAATCTCTTGGAAAACTCTAAGTCAAAGCTTCCAAAGTGTATGACTGGATGAGTCTAGCTCTCTTTCTCTCTCAAATAATCTAGGTTGAGCAACTGAAAAACTCTCAAATGACCAACCTTGGCTTTCTATTTATAGAAAATGAAATGGAGGGCAATCTAGACATTACACCTTTCCACCTCCTTACTATGCCCACTTGGTCACCAAGCATAATGCTTGGTGACCAAGCATTATGCTTGGCTTACACACCAAGGGGCCGGCCCACCATTGCCCATGAGTAATCCCCATGGGTTGCCCCATGGGTTATACCTGTTCGGTGACCTAGCGGTTCGATCCACGGTTCGGTTTTCTTACATTGGGCTTAACCAATCTACTATTGGGACTTGACTTGGGCTTAACCCACTAATCCCTTGGGTTTACTCCTTCAATTAATCGGATTAAACATAATCCAACTAAAATGAATTAACCTTAAGTCTTAACTTAATTCTACAATACGAATCGTATTCTATACGTACAATTCATGTATTCCTTCTGTATAATACCCATACAATAATTGTATTGTACTTTTTTATTAGCTCATCGTATTATACATAGATACTAAATAGTATCAAACTTGTACAACACACTCTTTAACCATAACTCAATTCCTTCTACGCTTATCATTTCCTTCTCGGAAATCAATAGACTCAACCCTTAGGTTTTAAGTCTGCAGGCGAAAACTTCGTTTGCCATAAATGAAATATTATCAAATATTTCATCTTATCTCGATATTTTATCATTACTCATTTCTCGGAATTTCAAAATAATTCCCCGAACATAAACAGATGAATAGTGTTTTTACAGAAATTTCTCGAAAATTATTTATTTTCGTCTCGAAAATTCTAAACAATTAATTCCAGCACGTAGCTAGATTACTAACCATATAAACACATTCTAGGTCATAGAACGACCTTCACATAGCTTACTCACAAAATAAATCAATTAAAGTAATTTAATTCACATAATCAAATAAAAGTTTAATTGTCATAAAAATCCAATTTTCTCGGGTGTTACATCAATCATGCACAATCGCTCTATAGTCAGGATGAAGAGCCTGGTACATAGAGTGTATACTGAACCAGTTCTTCGAGGCTTTGTAAAGCCAAGAACCTGCATGAAATGCATATCAACATTAAATCCTTTTACTCCTCACAAATAGGAAAGAAGGAAGATCAAGTTTTGACGTCATACCTCATTAGCATGCAAATACATCGAGGGATGTCGACTCAAATCACCCAGAAGATCTAGGTTTGCTACCTAAATACTCGAGAGCTCCCTACAGGGAATATGCACAGGAGGAGCAGGGTCCGCAACTGGAACATCCTCCTCCTCGCCCTCGACGTTTGGCACATCAACCTTAACTGGACGTATCACCGCCTCTACCAGCCGACAAGCCTGTCTAACGTAACAGGGTCGAGGCACTTCAGAAGCCCTCCTCCGTACACCAGAAGTGGTCCTACGGGAACTACTCGGCTAATCCTGATCCATAATATCTGGACAACAATTTTCCAAATCACCTCAGAAAGGGTGTGGTATCTTATAACCTGGAGCTTTTCAAAATGCATTTAATGACTACATGCATGCATGCATTATTTTAACGTACATCTACCAGTAGAATTAAAAATGCATGACTACAAAATTCCTATATTTTAGGAAAATTTTGCAATAGTCTCCTTGGTAAATAGGACTATCCACATGCATATAGGCATGACTAGGTGGCCATCCAATAGCACACCTGCCTATAGTCATATACATAATCATCAACGCATAAGACTAACCTTAATGCTAGGAGTACTTTGCCTTCTTACCTTGTGCTCAAATGTCCTCAAATAGGATAAAAATAGTAGAAAAAAGGTGCCCATTTGACAGTCTCAAAAATCAAATTTTTTCACATCATTATGTTCAGCATGGTTTAATACTAACATTTACTATGTTGAATATTTTTTATCAAATCATTTGAGCATACATAATCACTACTATGTGTTTAGATGCATTTCATATGATAAGTCATTTTCCAACGAAAAAAAACTGGGAAAAAGTACATGCATACGTTACCACAATAGCGTAGAACACTTGTACGATAACAGATTTTGTAGAAAGACGTCCGAACTTTGCAGATCTAAAGAAGAGCTCTCAGATTTCCTTCGCGACACAAGTTAAAAATGACTTATGAGAGCAACTTGCTAGTCTTTATGATCTACGGTTAGCCGAAGGTCCATCTGCAGCTACAGCAGGTGTACCTGCGACACCCCTATGTGGGTCCCACCCCTCTGACTCGGTCCAATTCGAGTTACAAAGGAGTTCTCGCAAGCTGAACAGGCCAAATCAGGGATAAAAAAGATACTCGATTGAGTAGAATAGCCTATAATCCTGGTTGAACCGTGGGTCGTTACATCATTCATTGGCATTCACCCAACCACAGGGTACACAATGCCGATGATCTCAGACGATATAAGTCATGCTCAGCGATACCTCGCGCAGGTCCAATTCCTCTCATTCAGGATCGTCATCCTACTTTACCACATAACCCCGGCGGGGGTCACAATGCGATACATATGTCAAAGTACATAACCCCGGCGGGGGTTACAACGCATATCATCCGTTGACATACATATCAACGAAGGTCAAGTAGCCTTGACATCACTCTAACCGTTGGCAAGTAAATCCAACGGAGAGTCGAAAGTCGGCCGATGATTTCAGCCGCTGATACACATCAGGGATGATCCATTGGAACCCCGATGGGGGTTACAACGCGCTTGTATATATCAAAATACAATAACCTCGGCGGGGGTCACAACGCATAATAAACCGGTGGTTCACCCGTCAACAAAGGTCGGGCAGCCCTGACAACATTTGTTGTTAGCAGTAAAACTAACAGAACATTGACATACTCTGGCGATACAAACCAGGAAGGGAAAACATCATCAAGGAGGATTGACGTCGGAATATGTTATACACATCCTCAAACAGACAAAGCTTTACCCCCATAGATCTCTTACACATATCAAGGATTCAAGACTTTAATGATAACTCCAACATCAACATCCTCAAAGATTTGGATCGCACATCCAATTTGGTCATCATTGCCAAATCCCCAACAAAAGCTATAGGGAGAAAGCAATCATCATCAACATGTTGGGCAACAACCCCATACACATGCATCATCCAGTTGTTTCATGATATATTTCAAGTGTCTATGATTCTTTATCCAATCAATGCATTGCATCGCATAAATATGGTAAAGAGGGGCATCTGTAGACACTCGAAATTTTCTGCATATCTGTTACTGACATCAGAGGAGCGCAGATTTGTCTTTTTAAGAGGAAACTCTGGAAGACGGTTCATATTTGTGATAACCCGAGATTTCTAATAATCAAAAATTTGCGAATAAATTTTTTTTTATTTAATATTAATATTAATTATCATTTATGTGTCAAATATCGGTGATACGTGTATTGAGAAAGTCAATTTGTGTATTGACTAATAAAATTAGAGTAGAGTTGTGCTTAACAGCTTTAGAAACCTTAACCCTAATTCCTAGATAGGGATTCGGTAGAAAATATAATTAAAATAATTATTTTAATGAGTTTGTGTTTGTACTGAAGAAATTTATTGATCAATGATTGATCGGATAAGGTTTGAAATTAATAAACCCTAATAAAAGATTAGGAACCCTAATCTCAGGATTAGAAACTCGAACGTATCGTTGGAAACCCTAATCGAAAGCCGGGAAACCCTAATTTTAAATTCGGGGATTCTAAACCCTAAATTAGAAAAGTCTAATCCTAATTGGCAAGCCTATTGTGTGTATTAAACTTAAATATGATTAGAAAACCCTAATTATATTTTAGTTATATTAATTTCTATTTGATAAACCATAATTGTAATTTAGAAAATTATTTTTCTTATTAAAACCCTAATTCGTGGGTTATAAACCTTAATGATTATTTTGACTCTAATTGCTAAATTAAGCAATTTTAACTAGGGATATTAATCCTAATTAGCAAGATTGAATTTTATGATTAGGAAGTATTAATATATTTATTGAATCCTAATTATAATTTTGGAAAATTAATTTTCTATTTTAAAAACCGAAATTCGAAAATTTTAGAAATTAATTGCAAATCTAAAGGGTTTAAACCCTAAATCTTAAAGGGTCCAAACCCTAAATCCTAACCTAAATCCTAAACCCTAAGGGTTTGTACATTTGACAAGATTGCCATTAAATTTAAATTATAAATGACCAAAGTGCCCTTTTTGGATTTTTAATTAGATAACCTGTAATTTTTGCTAAAACTTTAGTTGGTAACCTAATGCTTTGACTTGGTGACTCTAGAAAACCAGCAAATCAGCCTAACTCAGCCTAAAATATCAGCTAGCAACATATCTAAGTATTATATATAGATTAAAGAGAGAGAAAGTCTCAAAATTTGGCTCATTTAGTCTCTTGCTCTCACCAACTCTCTCTCTCTCTCTCTCTCTCCTAAAGCTTCGAAAATTACTAGTAGATCAGTCCTAGAATCAGTCCCTAGATCACCAAGAACAACTAAGGAGGATTAAGATCAAAGATCTAGAAAAAGAGGTATAACCCTAAATTAAATTTTTGATCTTGTATGCTAAGATAGAGTTAGTGTTTATGTGTTTAGATTCATGCTAGAAAATATTTTATGATGATCTATGTTGATCTAACATAGATCTATAGCATCAAAATGCTTTAAAAAAGGAGTTTTACAAAATCTGTCCAAGAACACAAATGTCGCCTGACAAGTAAATGTCAGTAGCCGTAGATCCTTTTCTGTTTGTGATTTTTCGTGTTTTACGTTTTGGATCTATAATCTGACATGAGGTCTTGGATCTGGAAGTGGTATAACAGCCATTCAATGTCCAGATTGTAAGATATTGACGGTCAAAACCCGTTGACCGGGCATGACCAGTCAAAATATGGGTAACCCAGAAACTTGAAATCAGCGCCTGACAAGATTTTCCAAGCAACAGATCTGTTAGTTATGATATGTTTTGATAACGTTATGGTAACCATGTTGTAGGCCGTATAATGGACTATATATCTAAGTCTTTAGGTCTGTTAAAACATCAACATATTGAACAGGGTAGTTGGTCAAACTAGGCCAGACGACCATGACTTAGCGTTTCTGGAATTTCCAGAAATGGGAAGAACATGATTTCTTACCATGTTTGACCGAGCTTCATTTGATTAATGTGTTAGATTTGGACTGATATAATGTTATGTTATTGTTCCTTGTAATGTGTACTACCAATATTGACCATGAGAACAACGAAATAACGACCAGAACATCAAATTATTGGGGCTTGAAAGTGGTACCTATAAACTGCCTGGGTTTTTGGGTTACCCATAAAACCCAGGTACGATCTGACAGTTAGTTTGGAGAGTTATATCTTGCTAGATGATTAAATTATAGCTCTGGTAGTGATTGATAGTTGTAGTACTACATTTCTACTACAACATCAATGTTCAAGTTCGCCCAGATCATGCCTGAGCTAAGAATCATGGATAGTCAAACGAGCAACCGTGAACACGAAGCTGTCAGTGTTCTTGAGCTCAAGAACACCAACAGCAACGCTTTGTGTCGCTAAAGACCAACAGCGACGGTTTTAATTATTTTATTTTCTGAATTTTCGAAAAATGATTAAAAAATAGAAATAAATTATAAAATTTACCAAAAATGGTTTTAAAAATTATTTTAAATTATGAAAAATAATTTTTGACCTATTGGAATATTTTTATTTAATATTTATAATTATTTAAATATTAAAAGTATTTAATTTATTTAATTAGTGTATTAAATAAATTAGAGAAAAATGATTTAATATTATGAAAAATTATTTTAAATATGAATAATGTATTTAAAAATACTTTGAGTTATAAAATGTGAATTTTAATATTTTTGGAGCATTTTCATTAATAATTTATTATTAATGATATTAGACTTATTTAATTACTAAATTAAATAAATAAGTTAAAAATGATTTTAATGATTTAAAAATTATTTAAAAATGACAAAAATATTTTAAAAATATTTTAAGTTATAATTAATGACTTTTAATATTTTGATAATAATTACATTAATATTTAAATATTAGTGGTGATGATTTAAAAATAATTTTAATTACTTTAAAAATCATTTAAGTAGAATATTGATGATTTAAAATATTTTAAGATATTCATAATAACTTTAATATTTTGACAAGTATGTTATTAGTATTTTGATATTATTAAATATTAATAATGATAAGATTATTTAATAATTAAATCATTTAAAAATGATTTAAGTGTTTGAAAAATTATTATAAATTATAATAATTGTTTATAAATTATTAAAAGCTTCTGGAAAATATTATAAACGATATTTGATTTATCTAAAATAATAATGAAGCTTAGAGACCAAGTTTAATTGACAATTAATGTGTTAATTGTCGGATAGGGTGACCAGAACACCGAGAATGGACCGAGGTCCAACCAGACCGAAATAGTTAGACTGGATAAGTGTTTATATAGGTTATAAACACTAATGTGGCTATGTGGTAATGTGCCTAGGAAAAGTTTTACTGTAGAATATAGTGTTACGTGTTATGTATGATTGTTCTAATTATGAGACCGATATTGTTGGTTATAGGTCTTACGAACGCAGTTAATTATATTGTGTAGCTGTAATCAACACGAAAGGCAAGTTTCCTAACTCAACCTTGAGTTATATTCATTCAAATATTATAATGGTTAAATATTGCTAATTATACCGTGTCCAAGGAATTTATTGTTGATTATTCGCAGTTAGTGCATGATTAAAATTTAAATTGAATTACTGATTCGGAAAATATATATTCGTAGAATTACTGTTGTTAGATATTTATATCTGTAGAAACTAATATTGACAGTACAGATAATTCCTGTTTATTGTCAAATTATATTGAGAAATTTCTTAGCTAATTATTCTGGCTAGACGAACATTTATTAGAACTTGATAAATACGAGAAGAGAAATCAATTGTTATTGATAGATCGATGCCAATTGTTTTGGCTAGATCAATAAGTAGATAGAATTTGAAATCACAGTATTTCGTTGTTAAATCAAAAATCTTGATTCTGAGACTGAGAAGAACAACCTTTTATATAAAGGGAACATTTTGGGTCGTGTATTCGACCATTGCGCGCTGTTAAGTATTATACATAATATAGGGTATAAAGAGTTGGCCGGCTCTAAGTACTTACAGAGGGATATGATTTAATCTTTATGGTTATCTGATACGCCTGCGTATGTATCAAAGTAAATCTTTGATAGATACCCGAGAAAATAAGTTCTAAGATCTGGTGGGATCACTCAACATAGATCTGGAAATTATTCCACTTTGTTATTGCTTAGAATTGATTCTTGAGTATTCAATAGAATATCGTAGAAACTTTGAAAGCATTGTACTCTTTCATTATCAAATTATTGTGTTGCCTAGAATACAAGAAGAATTGTTATTGATTAACGATTTGTTCAGCTATTTCAAAGTTCCTCGAACTTTGGTTTCATTCTATCAAAATATATAGTCTATTCTTGTTGATTCATATACCTTTATTGTATGTTTTAATTTGCGGGGCAAACTTGTTGCTCACCCTTCCTATAAATAAAACTTTTCAGCTAGGGACGATGTTGCAGAAGGTGCTGTGAAGAAGAATAAGGGAAAAGGCATAGTTATAAATTAGTTATGATGAACAATATTATTATGTTATATTGTATTGTAAACCATTTTTGTATATCTAAGAGGGTATTTCTGTAATGTTAAGGTTAGTGGACCTGGGACTTATGTATTAACAATTTATGTTAATGACTTATGTATTCCTATTTATATATGAATGGGTAGTTAAATGATATTATATTGTGGATCGTGAACACCAAACTCGGGGGGTCAGGTAACCCGGATTTGAGGGTGTCACGGGTTGGTATCAAAGATGTAGTGAGCAAGGTGTCACCAGTTAGTAGAAGAGCTGTAGGTTATGAACTTTAAGTGGGGTGGGGGAAAACCCTAGGATTATAACCATACGCGAGATAGAGAAAACTCATTTAGAGTTATAAGTGAGGGATTGTCGAAGTGTATCAATAGTGAGATAAGTGGACACATAGTGTGGGAATTTTGTACTGGTGAAGTACTAATCAAGTTATTTCAACTGATTGTAGGATGTCTGAAGAAGGTGAAAAGAGTGCAGAGATGCTAGAGGCTGTTGCACCGGTTCCAGAAGCCGAGGTGCTAGCGCAAAGCGAATCAGTTGAGAAGGTGGGAGATGATGAACCCATGGTTAATCTGGGGAGTGATCATGATGATTATCCCGAGATGTATCTAAGTGGAGATGAGGAGGCAGAGTCTGAGCCAGCTAAGGTAGAGTTGAAGAATAAGGTCAAAGTTGGAGAACAAGATCACGAATCTGCAGAGGTTCAAGAACTCCGGAGCAAAGTGTTTCTCTTGGAGGAATTGTAGAAGATGGAGCGAGCATTACGTGAAATGACTAAAGAACGAAACGAGCTGAAGGCGCAGGTGGACATGATGAAGGCTGAAGGTGGTGGATCATCTGAAGGAACCAGCAAGAACGACAAGAAGAAGAGAAAGAGGTAAAAAGACAGCCCTAAATCTGAAAAATCAAGCCCGAAGAAGAAGCAAGCATGTAGCAAGTGTGGGAAGACTCACGCAGGAGAATGCATGATGTGGAAGAACGTGTGCTTTAACTGCAAGCAGGAAGGACATATTTCTCTGCATTGTCCTAAGCTGAATTTGAGAAAGTGTTTTTCATGTGGGCAGACGGGTCACGGATTCAGCAAGTGTCCCATCAAGAAGAAGACTGGTGAAAGGAGTGGTCGGTAGATAACTTAGATATATGTAATAGTATCTTTTGGGTAGAAGTTTATGATATTAAGTGTAGTAATATCGAGAACGATGTTTAAGCATATGTAAATATATATATGTTTTATGAATGAAATCCTTATTTTCTATATGAATATAAGATTAAGATTAATTTGTTTGTTCTTAAAACTCATACTTATGGTAAGTTAATGACTAATAATTATATAAAATGTTTTGAACCCCTCAGCGAATGGATGCCAGAGGTCTGACTAGGATAAGTTCATACACTCATATAATTATGGCAAGTTCCTGAACTCATAAGTGTGGTAAGTTTTACGAACTGGTAATAACTGTGTGTGAATTAAGAATTGTAACTTTTTGTGTAAAGTTGTGTCGTTAATTCTGGTATGATTTAAAAAGGGATAGTAATATGTTAAGTACTATATGTACTATGTGCTATTTGAATGAATATGCAATTATATGAGAATTATGTGTTCAATTCTTATTGTGTTAAGAATTTGTGTAAAGAAAGAGAATTAATATAAGATTTTTATTTAAATCAGATCATGCCGCCTAGACGACAAAATCGAAACCAACGAGAAGAACAGTTAGTGAATAACGAAGGAGGTCAAGCTGACCCAATGCAAAACTTTGCAGATATGATAGCCCAGACTATAGAGAATAGAGCTCCAGCTGCAAAAGGAAGAGCAAGAAATCAGCCAGCTGAAAGATTGGATAATTTCAAGGATTTTAAAGCGGTAGGACCGCCTGAGTTCAAAGGGACCACAGATCTGATTGAAGCCCAAACTTGGGTAAAGGAGATGGAGAAAGCATTCGCCATTGCGCGAGTGGCGGAAGAGCAAAAGATAGCTTTTGTAACTTATCTGATGAAGGGAGAAGCTAATTACTGGTGGGAGACGAACCAAGCGAGAGCTGGTACAGACGTGGTGTTGTGGACAAGATTCAAGGAGTTGTTCTTTGAGAACTACTTCTCGCTGAGTATGCAATCCAGAATGGAAGTCAAGTTTCTAGAACTCAAGCAGGAGAACATGACGGTATCTGAATACGCTGCTAAATTCAACAAAATAGCAAGATTTGCACCTCATCAGGTGGACACAAAAGCAAGAAAAGCACGAAGATTTGAGAATGGGCTGAAGTCGGGAATATTCAACAAGGTATCGGTATTGCAGATTAACACATTCGCGACATTGATGGAGAAAGCGTTAATTGCTGAAGGAGGGAGCGAAGCTGCGTCTCGATTCCATCAGGAAAAGAAGAAGAAGACTAATGACGGAGGAAGCAGTGGTGGAAGTAACCCTAATAAAAGGAAATGGAGTGAGAGTACCCAATCAGGAGGCAAGACAGAATATAATAGGAAAGGAAGGGAGCCATGTGCGAATTATGGGAAGAACCATGCTGGAGTTTGCCTGAAGAAGAAAGGAGCTTGCTATAAATGCGGACAAGAGGGGCATATGTCACCCAATTGCCCCAGTCCGAAGAAAATTCAAGGTTGCTTTGGATGCGGATCGACTGATCATATCGTTCGGAACTGTCCGAAGAAGAATGCGGAGAAAGAAAGTGGCAACAAGGGACCCAGTGGCAGAACCTTGGCAACTCGAGGACCTGCACAGCTAGGAAGACCAACAGCCCGTACGTTCAACATGACGGCGCAGGACACTGTGTCTACTCAGGAGGCGGTAGTAGGTAATGATTTCATTTAGAATTTAATTACGCGAGTAATGTGAGTCAGATATTTTTGAGAACTATTTTCTTTTAAAAGATTCAAGTCATAGGTTAGAATTTGAAACACAAATTAATATTGTGTTGATAAAAATGAATTGATGATACAACTTTAAAAGATTGTAGAGAATAAGAAAGCGATGATTCCGAGGACGGATTCCTTTTAAGGAGGGGTGAATGTGATAACCCGAGATTTCGAATAATCAAAAATTTGCGAATAATTTTTTTTTAATATTAATATTAATTATCATTTATGTGTCAAGTATCGGTGATACGTGTATCGAGAAAGTTAATTTGTGTATTGACTAATAAAATTAGAGTAGAGTTGTGCTTAACAGTTTTAGAAACCTTAACCCTAATTTCTGGATAGGTATTCGGTAGAAAATATAATTAAAATAATTATTTTAATGAGTTTGTGTTTGTACCGAAGAAATTTATTGATCAATGATTGATCGGATAAGGTTTGAAATTAATAAACCCTAATAAGAGATTAGGAACCCTAATCTCAGGATTAGAAACTCTAACGTACTGTTGGAAACCCTAATCGAAAGCCGGGAAACCCTAATTTTAAATTCGAGAATTCTAAACCCTAAATTAGGAAAGCCTAATCCTAATTGGCAAGCCTATTGTGTGTATTAAACTTAAATATGATTAGAAAATCCTAATTATATTTTAGTTATATTAATTTCTATTTTATAAACCCTAATTGTAATTTAGAAAATTTATTATTCTTATTAAAACCCTGATTCGTGGGTTATAAACCTTAATGGTCATTTTGCCTCTAATTTCTAAATTAAGCACATTTAACTAGGGATATTAATCCTAATTAGCAAGATTAAATTTTATGATTAGGAAATATTAATATATTTATTGAATCCTAATTATAATTTTGGAAAATTAATTTTCTATTTTGAAAACCGAAATTCGAAAAATTTAGAAATTAATTGCAAATCTAAAAGGTTTAAACCGTAAATCCTAAAGGGTCTAAACCCTAAACCCAAACCCAAAACCTAAACCCTAAGGGTTTGTACATTTGACAAGATTGCCATTAAATTTAAATTACAAATGACCTAAGTGCCCTTTTTGGATTTTTAATTCGATAACTTGTATTTTTTACTAAAACTTTAGTTGGTAACCTAATGCTTTGACTTGGTGACTCTAGAAAACCAGCAAATCAGCCTAACTCAGCCTAAAATATCAGCTAGCAACATATCTAAGTATTATATATATAGATTAAAGAGAGAGAAAGTCTCAAAATTTGGCTCATTTAGTCTCTTGCTCTCACCAACTCTCTCTCTGTCTCCTAAAGCTCCGAAAATTACTAGTAGATCAGTTCTAGAATCAGTCCCTAGATCACCAAGAACAACTAAGGAGGATTAAGATCAAAGATCTAGCAAAAGAGGTATAACCCTAAATTAAATTTTTGATCTTGTATGCTAAGATAGAGTTAGTGTTTATGTGTTTAGATTCATGCTAGAAAATATTTTATGATGATCTATGTTGATCTAACATAGATCTATAGCATCAAAATGCTTTAAAAAAGGAGTTTTACAAAATCTGTCCAAGAACACAAATGTCGCCTGACAAGTAAATGTCAGTAGCCGTAGATCCTTTTCTGTTTGTGATTTTTCGTGTTTTACGTTTTGGATCTATAATCTGACATGAGGTCTTGGATCTGGAAGTGGTATAACAGCCATTCAATGTCCAGATTGTAAGATATTGACGGTCAAAACCCGTTGACCGGGCATGACCAGTCAAAATATGGGTAACCCAGAAACTTGAAATCAGCGCCTGACAAGATTTTCCAAGCAACAGATCTGTTAGTTATGATTTGTTTTGATAACGTTATGGTAACCATGTTGTAGGCTGTATAATGGACTATATATCTAAGTCTTTAGGTCTGTTAAAATATCAACATATTGAACAGGGTAGTTGGTCAAACTAGGCCAGACGACCATGACTTAGCGTTTCTGGAATTTCCAGAAATGGGAAGAACATGATTTCTTACCATGTTTGACCGAGCTTCATTTGATTAATGTGTTAGATTTGGACTGATATAATGTTATGTTATTGTTCCTTGTAATGTGTACTACCAATATTGACCATGAGAACAACGAAATAACGACCAGAACATCAAATTATTGGGGCTTGAAAGTGGTACCTATAAACTGCCTGGGTTTCTGGGTTACCCAGAAAACCCAGGTACGATCTGACAGTTAGTTTGGAGAGTTATATCTTGCTAGATGATTAAGTTATGGCTCTGGTAGTGATTGATAGTTGCAGTACTACATTTCTACTACAACATCAATGTTCAAGTTCGCCAAAATCATGCCTGAGTTGAGAATCATGGATAGTCAAACTAGCAACCGTGAACACGAAGCTGTCAATGTTCTTGAGCTCAAGAACACCAACAGCGACGCTTTGTGTCGCTAAAGACCAACATCGACGGTTTTAATTATTTTATTTTTTGAATTTTCAGTAAATGATTAAAAAATAGAAATAAATTCTAAAAATTACCAAAAATAGTTTTAAAAATTATTTTAAATTATGAAAAATAATTTTTGACCTATTGGAATATTTTTATTTAATATTTATAATTTTTTAAATATTAAAAGTATTTAATTTATTTAATTAGTGTATTAAATAAGTTAGAGAAAAATAATTTAATATTATGAAAAATCATTTTAAATATGAATAATGTATTTAAAAATACTTTGAGTTATAAAATGTGAATTTTAATATTTTTGGAGCATTTTCATTAATAATTTATTATTAATGATATTAGACTTGTTTAATTACTAAATTAAATAAATATGTTAAAAATGATTTTAATGATTTAAAAATTATTTTAAATAAGAATAAAGTGTTAGAAAATATTTTAAATTATATAATATAATTTTCAATATTTTTGGAGAATTCTCATTAATAAATTAATATTAATGATATTATATTTATTTAATTATAATATTAAATAAATGAATTAAAAATGATTTTATTGATTTAAAAATCATTTAAAAATGAGAAAAATATTTTAAAAAAATTTTAAGTTATAATTAATGACTTTTAATATTTTGATAATAATTACATTGATATTTAAATATTAATGGTGATGATTTAAAAATAATTTTAATTACTTTAAAAATTATTTAAGTAGAATATTGATGATTTAAAAATATTTTAAGTTATTCATAATAACTTTAATATTTTGACAAGTATGTTATTAGTATTTTGATATTATTAAATATTAATAATGATAAGATTATTTAATAATTGAATTATTTAAAAATGATTTAAGTGTTTGAAAAATTATTATAAATTATAATAATTATTTATAAATTATTAAAAGCTTCATAAACATATTATAAACGATATTTGATTTATCTAAAATAATATTGAAGCTTAGAGACCAAGTTTAATTGACAATTAATGTGTTAATTGTCGGATAGGGTGATCAGAACACCGATAATGGACCGAGGTCCAACCAGACCGAAATAGTTAGACTGGATAAGTGTTTCTATAGGTTATAAACACTAATGTGGCTATGTGGTAATGTGCCTAGGAAAAGTTTGACTGTAGAATATAGTGTTACGTGTTATGTATGATTGTTCTAATTGTGAGACCGACATTGTTGGTTATAGGTCGTACGAACGCAGTTAATTATATTGTGTAGCTGTAATCAACACGAAAGGCAAGTTTTCTAACTCAACCTTGATTTATATTCATTCAAATATTATAATGGTTAATTATTGCTAATTATACCATGTCCAGGGAATTTATTGTTGATTATTCGCAGTTAGTGCATGATTAAAATTCAAATTGAATTACTGATTCAGAAAATATATATTCGTAGAATTACTGTTGTTGGATATTTATATCTGTAGAAACTAATATTGACAGTACAGATAATTCATGTTTATTGTCAAATTATATTGAGAAATGTCTTAGCTAATTATTATGGCTAGACGAACATTTGTTAGAACTTTATAAATACGATAAGAGAAATCAATTGTTATTGATAGATCGATGCCAATTATTTTGGCTAGATCAATAAGTAGATAGAATTTGAAATCACAGTATTTCATTGTTAAATCAAAAATCTTAATTCTGAGACTGAGAAGAACAACCTTTTATATAAAGAGAACATTTTGGGTCGTATATTCGACCATTGCGCGTTGTTAAGTATTATGCATAATATAGGGTACAAGGAGTTGGTCGGCTCTAAGTACTTGCAGAGGGGTATGATTTAATCTTTATGGTTATCTGATACGCCTGCGTATGTATCAAAGTAAATCTTTGATAGATACCCGAGAAAATAAGTTCTAAGATCTGGTGGGATCACTCAACATAAATCTGGAAATTATTCCACTTTGTTATTGCTTAGAATTGATTCTTGAGTATTCAATAGAATATCGTAGAAACTTTGAAAGCGTTGTAATCTTTCATTATCAAATTATTGTGTTGCCCAGAATATAAGAAGAATTGTTATTTATTATCGATTTGTTCAGCTATTTCAAAGTTCCCCGAACTTTGGTTTCATTCTATCAAAATAGATAGTCTGTTCTTGTTGATTCATATACCTTTATTGTATGTTTTAACTTGCGGGACAAATTTGTTGCTCACCCTTGCTATAAATAAAACTTTTCAGCTAGGGATGATGTTGCAGAAGGTGCTGCGAAGAAGAATAAGGGAAAAGGCATATTTATAAATTAGTTATGATGAACAATATTATTATGTTATATTGTATTGTAAACCCTTTTTGTATATCTAAGGGGGTATTTCTATAATGTTAAGGTTAGTGGACATGGGACTTATGTATTAACAATTTATGTTAATGACTTATGTATTCCTATTTATATATGAATGAGTAGTTAAATGATATTATATTGTGGATCATGAACACCAAACTCGGGGGGTCAGGTAACCCGGATTTAGGGCTGTCACAATATTCATTCCGGATACCACCGGGAGGAACAGCTCAACCCGATAACAGACACTGGGAGTAACAGCTCAACCCCATAACACACACCGGGAGTAACAATTCCAACCTCGAAGGTAACCCCGAGGCATGCAGATCCAATACCGAAACACAAACCGGAGAAGACCGATTTCATCCCGTAGATAACCCCGAGATGTTCTGTCTCAGTCCCAACACTGGGAATAACAGATTCCAACCTTGGAGATAACCCCAAGGAAGGTAGTGGCAGTTCCGGAGATAACCCCGAAAATGCTTGTTTCAAATGCATGCCATTAGCTTCAACCTCGGTGCTCACACCGAGGCACTCAGTATAAGACAAACATAACTCAGAGATGACACTGGGGACCTTCGACATTTGCAGCAGTCCAATCTCAGTAATAACCCTGAGCAACATCTGCTTTATCATCCCAAATCGGAGATAACCCCGGTGAGGGGCAAAGTCGTTATCTTTCCATCATGACGCCACATCACGGCATCCCAACATTTTAGACATACATTTCTACCCAACAATGTCCCACAAGAGCCAAGGAAAACCAATCTCGAGTGACTATTACGCAGGATAACAAATAGAATTTGAAGTTGAAGACCGAAGGGCATCGTCCCATCTTCGTGACTTCGTACAACCTCTAATTCCATGTCATTGCGTAACTATAGACAACGGCGGTTTGGAATAGGTCATATATACCTCAGTCGAATGCCTGAATTGTAATTCTGAAAGTTCAAGTAGACATCACGTTGCCTACGTGCACGTACATCAAGACTGCAGGACCCGCGAAGCCCGGGGCACCCCGAGCAGCCTCTGGTGCACCTGCGGCCCAGCCGCAGGTACACCTATGGCTCCAACCTCTATTAATAGAGGGCTTGGGGTGGCCATTTTAAGAAGAAAAAAAAAGGCGAGGAAGCCCTATCCAATTTGCTCCATACACACCCCGAACTGAGTGTTTTCTCATTTTAAACATTTGTGAGCTCACATATAGCTACTTTTGTACCGGCGAAAGCCAGTGTTTATCTACTTTAAAGTTATTGAAGTCTTCTTTGGTAGCCCACTATAAGCCTTCTCACACATTTTCAAGCCTTTCTCTTTACACTTACACACACCCTTCTTTACGTTGCGAGTCGTGTTGCGTGTATTTGCCCGCACTTCGGTCCGTAGTTTTATTTCAGTTTGTATATACATATATATATATATATATATATATATATATATATATATATATATATACTTATATATATTAACTATTGTTAGACTTTGTCCGATGAGCCTGGAATTTATATCCGGTGAGTTTATCGCTTATATATATATATATATATATATATATATATATATATATATATATTTATATTTACATTTCGTCGCACCTGGAGTTTACTTCGTGGTGGTTGACCGTTTTTACTGCTTTTTATACATTTCGTTCCGCCTGGAGTTTCCTCCGTGGCGGTAGATAGCTTTTACAGCTTTATTTACATTTCTGATTCTCCATGGAGGTGCTTCGTGGTTGGTGATCATGTCTGTATATATATATATATATATATATATATATATATATATATATATATATATATATATATACAGCTTTTATATATATATACCTGCTTACTGTGTTTATATTAACTGCGGCATTATGTGAGCCTAGGAATCATGTGATCATAGATTCGGTCCACTGAATCTAGATTCGGTTCTCGTGATGGACCTTTTCAGCTGTAAGCAGCTTGTAAATTTATGTGTGATGTTTAGATTTCCTCAGATGGTTCTCATACCCACGAGGAATTCAACACCTTTTTGTACATTATTTTTATACAGATGTCTCGCATCTGTAAAATAAAATCAACCAAGCCGAATAATGAATAAAATGGGAGTGTAAAAGGTCTCAATTACTATTGAGCACTGGGTTTGAAAAATCTCTTTGAAAACATCACTGGCATAGCTTGTTAAAACTGAATTTTTATATAAATTCAAACCATGTGTTTATAGGTGCGAACGAGGCCTCGCACTACTTCCAAATAAAAGCACATTGACCCCCCCCCACACACACACACATTCATATAACAGTTTATTAAAAAGTGTTGGTCACCGTGGCAACACGGATGTCGGGGGGTGCCTAACGCCTTCCCTCCGCATAAGTAAGTACCCGGACCCTAATTGAATCTCGGTGTCATAGGTCTGTTTAGCAGTGTCACATCACTGGGTCAATGTGCAAACTTTTTCTCGGTTGTGTTGGTACAACTAGTTAAAAAATCAACTGGCGACTCTTATAGTCCAATTGTCGACATTACACATGTCAGACCTTTTTCACATGCTTTTTCAAACTAATCTCACCTAAAATGAGAACACAAAAGAACAGGTGACGAAAAGGGACAAATAAAAATCCCGACGTCATCACCTCACTATGAAAAGATTCTGATTCTTGGCTTCTGATTTTGTTATGGGTGTTAGTGGGGCTGGGTTTGTGACTGATCTAGCAATGGAATTTCGTGGGTTAGAGAGAGAGAGAGAGTCTTGGTTGAGAGTAAGTTGAACAAATGAGCTTAATAAGTGACTTTTCTCTCTCTTGAATCTATAAATATTACTTAGATGCAATGTATTGGTGATATAAGATGGTTGAGATGTGTATAATTCAGTCATATGGAAGTGAAAGGTGGTTCAGCACTAAAGTGTTTTCCCATTTTACAAGTGAGCTAAAAAATAATGCATGAAGGGCATAATGGTCTTTTAGCTTGTGATTTTAATAGCCATTTGGTAACTTGGCAAATCCTTAGGGTTTAACCCTAAGATTCTACAATATGATTTTTTAAGATTTTTGCAATTAGGGTTTAAAAGTGTAAAATTTAACTTTCTAGTTTTGAAAAAATTAGGGTTTCCTAATTGTTTTTAATTTTTTAATTACATAAAATATTTAAATTAGGTTTCAAAATTTATAAATTATAATTAAGCTTGCTAAGTTAGCAGTTAGGGTTAATAAATTTGGAAATTAGAATTTCTAATTAACAATTAGGGTTTCCAATAATTAGGGTTTTTCTAATTAAGATTAAAATCTATAATACTAATCATTAATCACATAACACAGTTACTAAACAGATTTTAAAGTCTCATTAATTTGACTTCAAAACTAGGGTTTATCAATAATACTAGGGTTTTGTCATGTTACATTAAAATTGTTCCACAGATTAACCTTACACACGTAACATACATATTTATAGCACTAAAAAAATAAAAATATTATATTAGTATTCCAATTCCTTAGTCAAAATCCAGAATTAGGGTTTAGATTTCGTATCTGAATTATCTTGCACATATATCATTATTAATTAAGTTAAAATTATTAACTTAACTAATCTTAAATAAATTTACATAAGAAAATAGTTATTATAATAATTCTAATAATCATTTCATATATTATTTAAATAATATATAATCATATTTTTATAAAAATTAATTAATAAAAATATTATTACAACCAAATTAATTTGTTACTAGAATATAATGAACAATAATTTAAAATCAATTTATTTTTAATTATTCATGTAATAAATAAATTTTTATTTATCACATATATACATATACCTTACCTTATACATATTCCTACCTTTAAAATAAATATAAAAAAATTATATGCAAAATTTCTTATTTATTTACATAGAAAATATCGGGTTATTACAACAAACAACAACTTCATCAGAATGTTAAATAAACATAAGTTTATTGTACAAAATGAAGTTATATTCTGTAACACACTAAGTTAGTCTCTAGGAAAACTCTACACGAGTTTCATACTTCTCTAACTTCTAAGTTTTTTCTAAGTTGTAATCTAATGACTTTCGTTCCTAAGGTTTATAACTACAAGTTTGATACCAACCTGTGACGCCCCCAAATTTGGACCGCCACTTAGCCACTCGAATTCGGTTCATCACGTTCTCATGTTAATACCATAATAATTAAAATCACAAATTCACAACTGAAGATCTAATTTAGAATAATATACAATGATTTATTATAATTATTCCCCCAAGTCTCGCAACCTACAGTACTTAATAAATTACATAATAATATCGAATAAAGACTTATTACATAATCTTACTTAAGCTTAAACATAATCTGAAAACAGTCTTAATACAACATAATAGTCTTAAAACATGAAGAAACTAGCTAGTCGGTAGCCTTACCCTTGCCATTGTCTTTCCTAAAGACACTTCCATGTTCTGTCTTAACTGAAAGGTTTTAAATAAGCAAGAATGAACACAAATTGCCCAACAAGTAATATACAACAAGGGTAAAGAGTTTTATAACACGAGTTTGAAATATCGAAGTATCATTTCTAAGATAGTTCAAGGTTTCAGAAAAAATATCACGAATAATGAATGTCAACAACTCTTGAATCAAATCCTTGGAATAAGAACGATAATTTAATATAAATCAACAGATATATATAAATTCAAAGGCTATTAATGTATCCAATTGGATAAACAATTATACTGGGCAGTCACTAAGGACTATTGAACATCTACTAGAATTACCAATATTAAATTGATAACCCAAAAGTATCAAGTACTATAGATGATCAGTCTACAATACTCTAAGTTATGCATAACTACACAGTAAGATTCACGCGCGTGTTGGGGCTTCCAACAATAAACATTCCCCTTACCAAAAGGGTTGTTCAACTTAGTTTTCAAGGTTTGCGCACCAGTCAATTGATTTGGATAGTTTTATAAACATGCATATAGTCTTGCCGAATTGAATGGCATAAACACTGTCACAATATTCAAGAACAATACCAAGTTTAGCATGAATAATAGTTTTCTCAAGAGTTTAACGTACTAGCTCAATTGAACGAGAAAGTAATATAACTTGCATTCAAAGAGATAAGGTTTGCTTACAATATCCGTTGAATAAAGTAATGCAAGGGTTTAGGATACTTGCATAATGTAAAGGAAAGTTCAGATACTTGCCTTAAGCGTAGTTTATTCACGTAATTTAACCAACACTTTTGAATCCAATTATAGCGTATTATATGTATAGGATGCCCATTAGTTATATAAACTTATACAGGTAAGTTCAACGTACACATAACGTCTAACTTAGTTATAACTTCATACACATCACCTATCCTATATTTTCATAGCACAATTCAGTTTGCAAGACATCACAAATGCAAACAACGTATTTATTGCTTTATTTACTGCAAACATTTCTTTGGACTTAAATTTTAAAAGTCATGATCAACATTCATCTCTTTCACATAGCATGCTTCTTAATACATTACATAGCATGTTGATCATATATTACAAGTTAAAGTAATCATATAAGCATGCTTCAAACATCAGATCAAAAATAGAAGCTATTCAAGACTACAGAACGGCGCAGCTACGCCCTGTCTAGGCTTAGGGACGGCGCAGTTGTGCTGTCCCTTGGCCAGACCAAGGTTGAGCTTTGCACTTTCTATTTCTATCCAATTCTTACACACCTATATACTAATACTCTATCATATATACATGTTAGAGGTGCTCACATAAGCACATGACCATTCTTGAGTTCACTTGAACAAGTTTTAACTTACAACTTACATGGTATTAAAGCATAACAAGATCATGTAGTTACCATGCTTTAAAACTTGGCTATATGTCCATATAGAGATTACACAATCTGCTAATACATATACTTATAGTATTCATAATGTTTGTTCACAACTATCATTGTTTAACACTTCGAATCATGCTTTAAACTCACGTTTGGTTTAGTTATCACCAAGTTCAACGCATATAAATCATATCTAGGGATATTATAGACATAACATGACATATTAATCCTTTAGAATCTAGATATCCATGTGACGCAACTAGATCTTGAAAATATGTTCAAGTTTGCTTTTGAAACCATTTTAAACCTGAATAATGCCATTTAACACATACAAGACAACCTTAAGGCTCTAATCATATGTAGTCAAGTCATGTTAACATGCTCGCAAGATCAGAATGTATATCAAGTAGCCTTCATGCACCTTAGTTCTATTACACCAAGTTTTCTTAAAAACTTCTTTCACCCAAGGTCTAACGAGTTTGATTATGAACAAAGGAACTATGCATGCTATAGCATGCTTAATTATGTGTAACATCAGTCATGTGTATAGACCACTAAGTTCAAAATCTGTAGAACATGAATTTTAACAAAGTTTATTTTCAAAACATAAAGTCCTTGTTTAAGATCTTCTACCAAATCATGTTGGACACTTCATACTACATAAGGAAACTTTATAACACATGTCATACCTATTTCTCATGAATATACAAGTCATAATACTATAGTAGCATCAACCTAGCATGACAGAATCCATCAACTGGTTCTGAGGTACGGCGCAGCTGCGCTGCACCCTAGTACAAACAGGGCACAGCTACGCCACGTCGAGTTCAGAAGAAATAAGCAGACTTAATTTTGTAGAGTGTTACCCAACTTCATTTCTTCCAAACCATCATTAATGTGACAACCCGAGAATTTAGATAATTATTAAAATCCTAAAATGATAGATTAAAGGTTATCAGATGAACCTAAACAAAAAATAAGTGTATGGATTTGACGTTTCTATGAAGAAATTTTAAGGATTTCAAAATTTTTAGAGAAGAAAATGAATGATTTGATAGACTATAAGTGATAGTCTAATAATGAGGTATATGTTTAGTGTACAAGTTCATAAGAATATGTGTATGTGGTGAATATATTAATATATTTACTTCAATTAAATAAATTGCGAAGACAATATATAGAAAGTGAATAAAATAATTGGATATATGGTATTATGTTATATGGATAATGGTATAATATTTAATATTATACCAAAGGATGTAAAGTAAAAATATGAGATGAGATCCAATATGCATGTAATGCCCCGAAATCCGGTCTATCTTCAGACCCGGATTTCTTGCGTCATGGTCCCACTTCTTACCAAACAAACGTCATTATATAGTTAAATATAATAACATATATTCTCAAATCGCAGGTTCTGAAAACCTTATAATCTCTTTCATTACAAATAATGATAATTACATTGTTCTTTATATCATATAAGAGTGACTTTTATCCGCCACGAAGGATACATATCAGTTCATTAAACTAATCTATAGTTCAATTAAACTATTCTACATTACAAGTCTTGGCTTGCTCTTCACGCACATTCACATACTGAATGATACTTCGTCTGGATACCGATCAGCTTGATCTTTACGGGATCCTTAAATTCATTCTAACATCGTTCACTGAATTTTTTTTTCATTTAAAGCAAGTGTGAGCATTCAATTGCCCAGCAAGTCATAACAGTTGAACACATAACTTCAATAGTTTAAACGTTCCATTAAAACTTCTATAACCGAAAAAAGTTTACGAAGCAACTTGAATAATAGGAATAGTCTCGATTCCTATCATCTTAAAACATCATTCACTTTCAATTTGAAATACTTTCATTCCTCTACCTTTTTTTATACACATCCTGTCTGGGCTAGAATCATTAGCACTAACTTAACAATAACGGTTCACGTATAAACAGGACATACTTATATTGAACAGTTCAATCACCGAGCAGTTCATCTTAAAGAAACACCAAAGTGCTCAAATTATAGCGCAATGCCTCATACATGCTACCACCTTGTACAAATATCACACATTTGCACATAGACAAGCCTTCTCAAGTTCAACATCTGAGAAGTTTAAGAAACTAGCATTCATGTAAAATGAATTATGTTAGAAAACTTGCCTTACGCACAGCTACAGCTTATACTTTACGCTGAATTGCTCATTTCAATTCCTATATAACATATAAAGAAATAACACGTACACCAATTAGTCATATACTTGACTTACGCATTGGTTTACTTATTTTTACTTCTCAGGGTTCGCGTTCTTTCAACCTAAGTTTACGCGACCAACTTTCATTACTGGTTTACGACTTCATGACATACGGAGATGTCTTACTCAAAACGTTCATCATCTTTGATGATTTACATTCTTATTTTCTTCTTATAACTTCTATAGGACTCAGCATACATCGCTTCTCTGCTAGTTGTCCATATGGTACTCTGAGTGGTTTCCGACAAACAACCTACAAACAAGTTTCCGTCTCATCTACACTGCCCATAACAGTGAGTTAGACAGTTGCCAGTTTTGTATATACCTTCGCTCTCTGAAGGAATTGTTTAGCTTAGCTCCCATATGTCAACCACTAAAGGTTACGATTGTACCACAACCTAAATTATCTTAACTTATCCGAACCATTAAACTATAATGTTCGTTAAGTTAATTTCTTATTCCTTACGGCTTTCTGGCAACTAAATGCCATACCTTGGGATTCATTTCTTATCATCTAAGTTATATAATCTTTTGTATACTCGGAACAATCGTTCAATGTCAATACTATGAGGTCATAGCGTTAAACATTTTATATTATCTTATTCATATCTTACAGCGTCTGATTCATTTGACTCGGAATGTCCTCCAAGTTATCATTACTAACTCGGCTTCATTACGCTATACGTTATTATGTTTAACACAGTTTCTTCACCGTTCACGATTAAATAACATTCTTCATTGCCTTACGGTCAAACCATACATGGGGTATAGGTTCTGCCCATTTAATAATTGTGTACACTCAACCCTCACGTTGGCTAAAGTGTTTAATGCTTACATTTCATTATAACATTATCTATCCGACTCATGCTCGGACTTTCATTATTCTTATTACCGTTCGCTATGGCTTTTTACGATAATTCATATCTTACTTACTACTTTCATCAACATCCAAGTTATACAACCATTGTACACTTAGATCGATCGTCCGACTCAAACACGATTCACGAGGATCGTTTACATAATCTGCATTCACGCTGCTCGTCTCTTAATCTCTCATTCAACCTTTACTCAAGGTTTTAATCGCTTTCATTCGTTATCCATCCCATGAACCCCATGTTCATTATTCTTTCATAATGTCAAAGCCATACAGTTCGTTGTATGCTAAGACAGATCGTTTATCACAACAACGTTGCGTTCCCAACGTCTATACGCTTAACACTTATCTATCATTACTATAACATAACATCGAAATGTTATTCACTACCTTCGTCACTCAACGTCTAAGGAATCACAATCATAGCAATCCCTCACGTTCGATTCATCACGACTACGGTCCTCGGATATCGGTTACGTAATCTAGCGCTTACATTCACTGTCATTTTAGTCACGTTAAATCTTTCCGTTAAACCTTTACTAAAGGTTTAATTCACTTGTTTAAGCATTATTTTAGGTGAACTACATGTGCATATTTTTTTCTTGCACATCCCCCAGTAATTGAGCAATAAAAATCTCATTTTTGGGCATTGCCCTGCACCGGCACTGCGACGCCGGTTCCCCTCTTTCTTCTTGCGCTGCTATGCGACTCTTAATTACCTCATTCCTCTGTCTGGCGCTGCGGCGCCATCTCTTTCTTTATATCCCGCACTGCGGCACCACTCAACAGTAGCTGATGACTTGAGCTTGCGCTGCGGCACCGCCTCTCAAGGCATAGCTGGCGCTACGGCGCCGAGCCAAAACCCTAGAAAAATTTCTAATACTTGCATCAAGTTTGAGACACTTACTTCCCGATCTCATAACTCCTTTATTACAACTCAGAACGAGGTCGTTCCAAAGCCATTCTCTTCCTTATCTTACATACTTCAATACCCATTAGACAGAACTTCTTTCTAAATCCGTTAACGTGCCATACGATTGGCTTGATCATCACCCTTTGTTCATTTTTACGCTTTTAACATTCTTCGCTCGTTCGTCCGTCATTTGGTCATCCGAACTCGGAAGTCGTTCATTCTTGAGTCCACGACTCACATTTTCTATGTTCCCTAACTTTCTTATGAAACCCTACATGTTCGAGTTTATTTACTAACTTTCTAATTCTCATTTGTCCTTTATGAAATTTCACCATAACATCGTTAAAGCTAAGTTTTAATCCGTTCTTCATGAACGTTTCTACCGTTCCTAACCATGGAATAAGCAACTAACTTATACGCGATGGTTTTAAACTTGTCCATCAACAATAATTATCCTACGATAGTTTTGAATTTGTCCATCAACAACGTTCTTCGTGTTCTTCGTATGTTCTTCGTGTTCTTCGTTCGTTCTTCATTTTTAATCGATATTTTAGATTATGATTTTACTTTTTCTTGGAATTTGATGTTATAGAACACCATTCCTTACTTATTTCACCTACTCGATCATATAATCCACTCGGATCATTCTAATTCATTGAGAATCTTATACTTCCTTATGAAATTTATAAACTAAATTTCTAATTCTTATTTCTTTGTTTTCTCATGATTTCAACCATATGAAATCATTCCTAACATCGTTTACTCCATATTCTCATTAAGTTATGTTTTAAGCATATTAAATTAAAAGAAAATTTAGAAGAGACTAGAGTTCGGATTACCTCTCTTCTTTAATATTCCTCCGTTGGACAAAGCGTGCACTGGGGCAAGCTTTTGCTCTTCCTCTTCCTTCATCATCCTCTTCCTCTTCCTCTTCCTCTTCCTCTTCCTCTTCTTTCTCCCATCCGAACTCTCTCTCTATCTCTCAAAGAGTAGGATTTTCAAAATCCCAAAATAATGAAAGTTAGCTTCCTATTTATAGAATTTCCAAGGTTAGGACAATTTGGTCATTTCGCCCCCTTAACCTCCTTACTATTCCAAGCTTAGCCACCAAGTTTACTTAGCCTCCACACTTACTTAGCCATTAAGTCTTCTTAGCCCTTAAGTTTATTTAGCCCTTAAGTTTTCTTAGCCTTTAAGTTTGCTTACTCCTCAAGTCTTCTTAGCCTTTAAGTTTACTTAGTCCTTACTCCACCTCCTTACTATTCACGAGACTTAGCCTGTAAGTTTCGTGGTTCGTCTTTCGAGTTTCTTCGACAGTTTTAAAAAACTGTGATTCTTGAAATCTAAATATTTTTGGATATTTCGTTTTTCCTTTACCGATTAACCTTTACGTATTCTTCATATTTCTGAAAAATTGAAAAACACTTTTTGACGTTAAGTGTTTTCCTTCACATTTTACCCTAACGTAGCTAAACGAGAGAAAAATATATAGCAGTACTTTTCATCATTTTTATTTCTTCCAATTTCTGCACGTTTTTCGAGAAAAACTTTTATCGGCTTACTTAACTTTTCACGATATATCATCACCAAATCTTTCGATGAAATGTCATTTCGACATACCGAACTCTCAAAAAGGCTTAGATTATTCAAACCCTAACCCTTAGGGTTTCGTCAGGTGAATAGTACATATTTCATCTTTTTTCCCAAAAAAAATTTTGTTCCCAAAAATATTTTATTTCGTCTTGAAAAATCTTACTCGTTCAGTCTAGCTCTCAGCCATAATCGTCCCGACTTATAATAATCCTAGGTTATAGAACGATTAATAAACACATAGCACATAATATTATTAATAAAAATTCATTTTATTAATAACTAATTCGTTAAACTTAAATTCTAGACAATCTGATTTTTCGGGTTATCACATTCTTCCCTCCTAATAAAAATTTCGTCCTCGAAATTTCTTAAAACCATACCTTTACCCGGGTCATCACATTCTCCCCTTCTTCATTGAATTTCATCATCAAAATTTTAGCTTACTGTTATTCTCAACTTCTCCTCAAAGAAGTTCTTATCTTTCCATCATTTCTAACCTCCATAACCTATCAAGAATCATGAAGTAGAAGGAATAACGAGGAATATAAAATTTCCTTTAAAATATTTTATACTTTTGCTGAGGGTCAAATCAACCATGAATTCTTACTAGGCTAAACAGCATTTCGCCGTAAACCCTTCTTTAACGGTCAGTTTACAATAACAAATAAAGTAAACTTTCTCTTCCATACGTAGGTGATCAACCTATCGTATAACCCCATTTTGGGGTATGTTCACCTCAGACTTAAATACCATTTGTCAAGCCGAATTAAGTAGCTTAGACCATACCAATAAATTGGACATCACTTGCAACATTCGTCTAGTCAACTCAATTGACATCGACTACTTCTTTAAATTCTCTTCGCAATACATCAAAACGTTTTATGATGTCATGATACTATACTATTCACTGTACGTTAAGGACATCGTCAGTTTATGACTTCGTCATTATACATCATACCATAGCAGGTTGTTGATCCTATGATCACATCCAACACCATGTTCAATTGCATTAATAACTCCATCCTTTTACCATCCTTGCATCAAATGCATGGATGATATAAAATTTATTTTGATATTTTAAATCAATTTCTATCTAGCCGAAGAGATTAACATAAACATACAAACAACAGCTCTTTTAAAATCCGTTGGTTCCAAAAGTTGAACCAATTCTTTACTTTTTGAAATGTACACATAAGCACGATTTCAATAAACTTCAAAATCTAGCATAGCTAGATGATTTGGGATATCCTAACCTCCATCTTCCTTCATTGTCTTACTGCGACAATACTTAATCTTCTCTAGCACCTTCAATGCTAAGCATACTGAAAATACTTCGTTTTGAGTATAAACATTGATATATCTTAGTACAGTCCATTAACTTACCACACATTACGAGTTCAGGAACTTTCCATAATAATATGAGTTTAAGAACTATATAATCAGACCATAAGCGTCCATTCGCTGAGACATTCGAAAACATACCACATTATTATGAGTCACGAACTTACCATAAGTATGAGTTTCAAGAACTCGCACCTACCTTATCGTTCTCTACCTATCAAGTATATACATGCGAAAAGATTCACCTACTCGTCATATACATCTTAATAGTGCGACCAATTCTAATGATTATCACTGTAATAAACTGAGTAGTTGTTACACCAAAGCACAAACCTCTGCCCATAACAAAGGTTCATACAACTCAGCCATCACATGAGTCCTCAATTGAAATCTTACAACTTCTAAATTTCTCTTTACTTAATACGAATTTTCTTTAATTCGTATGCTATCCTTTATAACTCAATCAGAGTTCTTTTTCCCGTACCACTTCGTAGTACCCTTCATTCATAGCATTAGCTACAAATCATTCATCGTTTAACAACTCATCTATTATTACGATTTACTATGATCACGTGGTGATCTTCTTATCCATTTCTCTACAATTATAATCTTTGGTACTCATACCTAAGATTTATAACCTATTAGCTTTTATACCACTCTGTAACGCCTCGAAATTCGGTCTATCTTCACACCCAGATTTCTTGCGTCACGGTCCCACTTCTTACCAAACATATGTCATTATATAGTTAACTATAATAACATATAGTTAAATTTTAAGGATTTCAAAATTTTTGGAGAAGAAAATGAATGATTTGATAGACTATAAGTAATAGTCTGATAATGAGGTATATGTTTAGTGTATAAGTTCATAAGAATATGTGTATACGGTGAATATATTAATATATTTACTCCAATTAAATAAATTGTGAAGACAATATATAGAAAGTGAAGAAAATAATTCGATATATTGTATTATGTTATATGGGTAATGGTATAATATTTAATATTTATACCAAAGGATGTAAAGTAAAAATATGAGATGAGATCCAATATGCATGTAACGCCCCGAAATCCGGTCTATCTTCACCCCCGGATTTCTTGCGTCATGGTCCCACTTCTTACCAAACAAACGTCATTATATAGTTAAATATAATAACATATATTCTAAAATCCCAGGTTCTGGAAACCTTATAATCTATTTCATTACAAATAATAATAAGTACATTATTCTTTATATCATACAAGAGTGACTTTTATCCGCCACCAAGGATACATATCAGTTCATTAAACTAATCTATAGCTCAATTAAACTATTCTAATTACAAGTCTTGGCTTTCTCTTCACAGACATTCACGTACTGAATGGCACTTCGTCTGGATACCGATCAGCTTGATCTTTACAAGATCCTTAAATTCTTTCTAACATTATTCGCTGAAAATGTTTTTCATTTAAAGCAAGTGTGAGCATTCAATTGCCCAGCAAGTCATAACAGTTGAACACATAACTTCAAGAGTTTAAACATTCCTTTAAAACTTCTATAACCGAGAAAAGGTTACGAAGCAGCTTGAATAATAGGAATAGTCTCGATTCCTATCATCTTAAAACGTCATTCACTTTAACTTTGAAATACTTTCATTCCGCTACCTTTTTCATACACATCATGTCTGGCTAGAATCATTAGCGCAGACTTAACAATAACGATTCATGTATAAACAAAATATACTTATATTGAACAGTTCAATCACCGAACAGTTCATCTTATAGAAACACCGAAGTGTTAAAATTATGGAGCAAGGCCTCATACATGCTACCACCTTATACAAATATCACACATTTGCACATAGACAAGACTTCTCAAGGTCAACATCTGAGAAGTTTAAGAAACTAGCATTCATGTAAAATGAATTATGTTAGAAAACTTGCCTTACGCACAGCTACAGCTTATACTTTACGCTGAATTGCTCATTTCAATTCCTATATAACATATAAAGAAATAACACGTACACCAATTAGTCATATACTTGACTTACGCATTTGTTTACTTATTTTTACTTCTCATGGTTCGCATTCTTTCAGCCTAAGTTTACGCGACCAACTTTCATTATCGGTTTACGGCTTCATGACATACGGAGATGTCATACTCAAAATTTTTATCATGTTTGATGATTTACATTCTTATCTTATTCTTATAACTTCTATAGGACTCATCATACATCGCTTCTCTGCTAGTAATCTATATGGTAATCCGAGTGGTTTCCCACAAACAACCAACAAACAAGTTCTCGTCTCATCTACACTGCCCATAGCAGTGAGTTAGATCGGTTGCCAGTTTTGTATATACCTTCGCCCTCTGAAGGAATTGTGTGACGCCCCCGAATTCGGGTTACCTGACCTCCGAGTTTGGTGCTCACGATCCACATTATAATAATATTTAACTACCCATTTAAATATAAATAGGAATACATAACTCATTAACATATGTTGCTAATACATAAGTCCCAGGTCCACTAACCTTAACATTACAGAAATACCCCTTAGATATACAACAAGGGTTTACAAAATAATACAACATAATAATATTGTTCATCATAACTAATTTATAACTATGCCTTTGCCCTTGTTCTTCTGCGCCGCACCATCTGCAACTTCGTCCCTAGCTGAAAAGTTTTATTTAGCAAAGGTGAGGAACAAGTTTGCCCCGTAAGTTAAGACATACAATAAAGTTATAGAAATCAATATCAAGTCTTCTAACATTCTATGCAACAATAACTTGATAATGAAAGAGTACAACGCTTTCAAGGTTTTCTATGATATTCAAATGAATAATCAAGAATTAATTCTACGAAATATCAAAGTGAAATATTTTCCAGATTTATGTTGAGCGATCTATTGGATCTTGAAATTCTCTTCTCGAGTAACTATCAAAGTTATACTTTGATATACACAGGTGTATCAGATAACCATAAAGATTAAATCATACCCCTCTGCAAGTATATAAAGTGATCAGCTTTAGTATACCCTATATTATGCATAATACTTAATCGCGCGCAAAGGCCGAATATACGACCAATAAAATGTTCCCTTTATATAAAAGGTTGTTCTTCTCAGTCTCCGAATTAATATTTTGATTTAACAACAAAATACTGTGATTTCAAATTCTAGTTACTTCTCGATCTAGCCGAAATAAGTTGTATTGATCTGTCAACAATAATTGGATTCTCTTCTCGAACCTATCAAGTTCTAACAAATGTTCGTCTAGCTAGAATGATTAGCTAAGACATTTCTCAACATAATTCGACAATAACAGGAATTATCTGTACTGTCAATTCTATCTTCTACGGATATGAACATCCAACAACAATTATTCTACAAATGTATATTTTCCGAATCAGTAATTCAATTTGAATTATTAAACATGCACTAACTATGAATAATCAACAATAATTCCCTTGGACGTGGTATAATTAGCAATAATTAACCGTTGTAATAACTGAATGAATATAACTCAAGGTTGAGTTAGGAAACTTATCTCCTCCGCTGTTTATAGCTACACAATATACTTATCTGCTTTCGAAAGACCTACAACCAATTGTCTCACAATTAGCACAATATTTCATAACACACAACACTGTAATTCACAGTCAATCTTCTCCTAGACACATTACGACATAGTCACATCAGTGTTTATAACTTATATAAACACTTATCAAGTCTAACTATTACGGTCTTGTTGGACTTCGACCCATTCTCGGTGCTCTGGTCACCCTATCTAACAATTAACACGGTTATTGTCAAGTAAGTTCAGTTTCTAAGCTTCAATATTATATTAGATAAGTCAAATATCAATTATAATATTTTTTCGGAAGCTTTTAATAATTTATAAATAATTATTATAATTTTCCAAACACTTAAATCATTTTTAAATGATTTCATTATCAAATAATCTTATTATAATTAATATTTAATCATATAAAAATATTAATGTTGTACTTGTCAAAATATTAAAGTTATTGTTAATAACTTAAAATATTTTTAAATCATTAATATTCTACTTAAATGATTTTTAAAGTAATTAAAATCATTTTTAAATTATCACCATTAATATTTAAATATTAATGTAATTATTATCAAAATATTAAAAGTCATTAATTATAACTTAAAATATTTTTAAAACTTTTTTCCCATATTTAAATGATTTTTAAATAAAAAAAATTATTTTTAATTCATTTACTTAATATAACAATTAAATAAATCTAATATCATTAATATTAATTTATTAATGAGAATTCTCCAAAAATATTGAAAATTATATTTTATAATTCAAAATATTTTCTAACACTTTATTCTTATTTAAAATGATTTTTAAATCAATAAAATTATTTTTATCTTATTTATTTAATCTAATAATTAAATAAATCTAATATCATTAATATAAAACTATTAATGAAAACTCTCTAAAAATACTAAAAGTTACATTTTATAACTCAAAATACTTTTAAATACATTATTCTTATTTAAAATAATTTTTATATAATTAAAATCATTTTTCTCTACTTTATTTAATACACTAATTAAATAATTTAAATAGCATTAATATTCAAATAATTAAAAAGTTAATTCTCAGAATTTAAAATGATTTTTAAAACCATTTTTAGTAATTATTATAATTTATTTCTATTTTTAAATAATTTTTGGAATATTCAGAAATTAAAAATTAATTAATCCGTCGCTGTAGGTCTTTAGCAACAGAAAGCGTCGCTGTTGGTGTTCTTGAGCTCAAGAACGCTGACAGCTTCGTGGTCAAGGTGCATGGTCTGACCGTGTATAATTTTCAATACAAAATGTTTATGGGCAATTTCTAACCATGATCTTGTAGTGTTTATGTAGCACTACAAGAATCAACCATTAACAACGTTATAACATAACTCAAATGCACGATCCAAGCCTTATAAGTCATTGTCAGAACATTTCTAGGTTTTCCAGAAACCCAGATAGTTCGACTGGCCATCTTGAAGCTCAATTATTTACATGTTCTGGGCCATTGCATTAATGTTATTAAGGTTTTAATTCATAGCCCATATGTCAAGGAACATATAGCAAGCAACAAATAAATTTATCATCAACAGGATCAACATGAATCATACGGTTGTCAGAAACTCATGCAAAACTATTTTTGGAAATTCCAAAAAATCCTAGTCGTGGCTAAGTGGCCTACTTTGACCAACTGTTAAGTTCTACCTGTTGCTCTCCTACACGATCTAAGGCCACATATAAGAAGTACACATGACAAACTATCCACTGATTACAACAAAATCAATAAACAACCCAACCACGGACAAATCTATGGCCTAGAACTTTTTGTCAGACTCTATTTTTCACTTTCTGGGTTACCCAGAATATACTCGGTCATGGTCGATCAACCGACTTTGACCGATTATAACTTCAAATCCAGACATCTAATGACTGTGCTTTCACTTTCAGATTAAATACAACATATCAGGCTACAAATTACAACTTTAAAATATCAAAAATTATACACGAGTAAATATATGTGGCAACTGACATTACTTGTCAGACCACTAAAAATGCTCAAGAACAGATTTGAAAAACATGGTTTCTACCCACTTTGACGCTATGGATCCATGGTAGATCATCATAGATCACCATAAAACATCCCTTAGCAAGATTTTAAACACAAAAACATAAAATTTGACCAAGCATACAAGATCAAAATAAATTTAGGGCTTATACCTTTTATTTTTCTAATTGTTAATCTATGCTCTCCAATCTGATTGTAGGCGTTCTAAGAAAGGTTTTAGAGACTGATACACTTGTGATTTTCGGATGCCTTGGTGAGAGAGAGAGTAGATGAGAGCTTGGGAGAAAAATAAGTAAATTTTGAGACTTTCTCTCGCTTTATCACTTAAATAATTGATTCAATGAATACACATATGTTAGCTCACGATTTGGATCAGTTTTTGGCTGAGGTTAAAGTCAATTGGCTGACTTTATTTGGTCACCAACTAAAGGTTTTGCCATTTTTACGTTATCTCATTTAAAATGTAAAAAGGGCATTTTTTTAATTTACAAAATAAATTTAATGGAATACATGTAACCATAAGGTTCTAACCATAAGGTTTTAAATATTTAGCTTCTTTAAATTTTTAATTAGGATTTTTAATTAGGATTTTTAATTAGAAAAAATAAAAATTTTAAATTCTAAATTACAATTAGGGTTTGTAAAATAGAATGATTTAAGTTTAATAAACACATTAGGCTTATCGATTAGGATTATTGTTTCCTAATTAGGGTTTATGATTCCCAAATTTAAAATTAGGAATTTTCGACATCCGATTAGGGTTTCTAATGGTACGTTAGGGTTTCTAATCCTAAGATTAGGGTTTCTATTCTCTTATTAGCGTTTATTAATATTAAACCTTATCTGATCAAACATTGATCAAAATTTTTATACAATACAAACACGTACTTATCAAAATAATTATTTTAATTATATTTTCTATCGAATCCCTATCCAGAAATTAGGGTTAGGGTTTCTAAAGATGTTAAGCACAACTCTACTCTAATTTCTCAGTCAATACACAAATTAAGTAATTCACGAGACTCGTATCACAGATACACAGTACAATATTAACAGTCAAAGTCAGTACTAAATAATAAAAAAAATATTCGTGAAATTTGGATTACTCAAAATCCCGGGTTATCATATTCACCCATCCTTAAAAGGATTCCGTCCTCGGAATCACTGCTTTCTTATTTTTTACAATCTTTTAAAGTTGTATCATCAATTCATTTTTATCAACACAATACTCATTTGTGTCTCAAAATCTAACCTGTCACTTGAATCTATAAAACAAAATAGTTCATAAAAATATCTGACTCATATTACTCGCGTAATTTAAGTGTTAGGCGAAATCGTTACCTGTCGCCACCTCCTGGATAATTCCTACGTCTTGCGCCGTCATGTTGAATGTATGGGCTGTTGGTCTTCCTGGCTGTGCAGGTCCTCGAATTGCCAAGGTTCCGCCACCGGGTCTCTTGTTGACACTTTCCTTCTCCGCATTTCTCTTTGGACAGTTCCGAACCATATGATCAGTTGATCCACAGGCAAAGTAACCTTGTATTTTCTTCGGATTGGGACAATTGGGCGATATGTGCATCTCTTGCCTGCTGTTATAGCAAACTCCCATCTTCTTCAAGCAAACTCCAGCCTGGTTCTTCCCACAATTCGAACATGGCTCCCTTCCTTTCCTATTATCTTCTATCTTATTACCCGATTGGGTATTTTCATTCCATTTCCTTTTATTCGGATTACTACCACCACTGCTTCTGCCATCATTAGTTTTCTTCTTCTTTTCCTGATGAAATCGAGATGCAGCTTCGCTCCCTCCTTCAGCAATTAACGCCTTTTCCAATAAATCCGTGAACGTATTGATCTGCAATACTGCTACCTTGTTGAATATCCCTGGTTTCAGTCCATTTTCGAATCTTCTCGCCTTTTTTGTTTCTGTGTCCACCTGATGAGGTGCAAATCTTGCTAATTCGTTGAATTTAGCCACATACTCAGAAACATACATATTCTCTTACTTTAGTTCTAAGAACTTAACTTCCATCAGAGCTTGCATACTCGGTGAGAAGTAGTTCTCAAAGAACAATTCCTTGAATCTGGTCCATGTCACTATAGCTGTTCCAGCTCTCGCCTGATTAGTCTCCCACTAGTAATTAGCTTCTCCCTTCATTAAGTATGTCGCAAAAGCCATCTTCTGCTCCTCCGCTACTCTGGTGATAACGAATGCTTTCTCTATCTCCTTCACCCATGTTTGGGCTTCAATCGGATCTTTGGTCCCTTTGAATTCAGGAGGTCCTACCGCTTTAAAGTCTTTAAAGTTAGCCAATCTGTCGGCTGGCTGATTCCTTACTCTTCCTCTTGCTGCTGGAGCTTTATTCTCAATAGCTTGGACTAACATGTCTACAAAATTCTAAATTGGGTCAGCTTGACCTCCTACGTTATTCACTGACTGTTCTTCTTGTTGATTTCAATTTTGTCGTCTAGGCGGCCTGATCTGAATTAAATAAAAAACTTATATTAATTCTATTTCTTTACACAAATTCTTAAGACAATAAGAATTCAACACATATTTCTAGCATAATCACATATTTATTCAAATAGCACATAGTACATTTAGTACTTAACACATTTACTATCCCATTCTAAATCATATCAGGATTAACAACATAACTTTACACAAAAAGTTGCAATTCTCCATTCACACATAGTTATTACCAGTTCGTCAAACTTACCACACTTATGAGTTTAGGAACTTACCACAATTATATGAGTGTATGAACTTATCCTACTCAGACCTTTGGCGTCCATTCGCAGAGGGGTTCAGAACATTTCATATAATCACGAGTCATTAACTTACCATAAGTATGAGTTTTAAGAACGCACAAATTAATCTTAATCTTATATTCATTTAGAAAATAAAGATTTCATTCATAAAACATATATATTTACATATGTTTAAGCATCATTCTCGATATTACAACACTTAATATCAGAAACTTCTACCAAAAGATACTATCACAAATATCTAAGTTGTCTACCGACTACTCCCTTGAACAGTCTTCTTCTTGTTGGGACACTTATTGAATCTGTGACCCGTTCTCCCATATGAGAAACACTTCCTCATATTCGGCTTATGACAATGCAAAGAAATATGTCATTCCTGCTTACAGTTAAAATAGACATTCTTCCCCATCATGCATTCTCCAGCGTGAGTCTTTCCACACTTGATACAGGCTTGGTTCTTCTTCGGGTTTGAATTTCCAGAGTTTTCACTGTCTTTTTCCCTCTTTCCCTTATTCTTGTCCTTCTTGCTAGTTCCTTCAAATGTTCCACCACCTTCAGCCTTCATCATGTCTGCCTACGCCTTCACCTCATTCCGTTCTTTAGTCATTTCGCATTACGCTCGCTCTATCTTCCATAACTCTTCTAGAAGAAACACTTTACTTCGGAGTTCCTGGACTTCTGCAGATAACTGATCTTGTTTTCTAACTTTGATCTTATTCTTTAAGTCCACCTTAGCTTCTTTAGACTCCGCCTCCTCTTTACTACTCAGATACATCTCGGAATAATCATCATGGTCACTCCTGAGATTGACCATGAGTTCATCTCTTCCTACTTCTTCCACTGATTCGCTCTGTGCTGGCACCTCAGCTATTGGTACTGGTGCGACAGCTGCTGGCATTTCCGTACTCATCTTATCTTCTCCAGACATCCTACAATCAGTTTAAATAACTTGATTAGTACTTCACCAGTACAGAATTCTCACACTATGTGTCCATTTATCTCACTATTCATACGCTTCTGCAATCCCTCACTTAGTACTCTAAATGAGTATTTTCTATCTAGCTCATGGTTATATTCCTAGGGTTTTCCCCACCCCACTTATGGTTTATAACCTACAGCTCTAATACCAACTTGTGACGCCCCCAAATCCAGGTTACCTGACCTCTGAGTTTGGTGCTCATGATCCACAATATAATAACATTTAACTACCCATTTAAATATAAATAGGAATACATAACTTATTAACATATGTTGTTAATACATAAGTCCCAGGTCCACTAACCTTAACATTACAGAAATACCCATTAGATATACAAAAAGGGTTTACAAAATAATACAACATAATAATATTGTTCATCATAACTAATTTATAACTATGCTTTTGCCTTTGCCTTTGTCCTTCTTCGCCGCACCTTCTACAACTTCGTCCCTAGCTGAAAAGTTTTATTTAGCAAGGGTGAGCAACAAGTTTGCCCCGCAAGTTAAGACATACAATAAAGTTATAGAAATCAATATCAAGTTTTCTCACATTCTACGCAACAATAACCCGATAATGAAATAGTACAACGCTTTCAAGGTTTTCTATGATATTAAAATGAATAACCAAGAATTAATTCTACGAAATATCAAAGTGGAATATTTTCCAGATTTATGTTGAGCGATCCATTGGATCTTAAACTTCTCTTCTCGAGTAACTATCAAAGTTATACTTTGATATACACAGGTGTATCAAATAACCATAAAGATTAAATCTTACCCCTCTATAAGTATATAAAGCGATCAGCTTTAATATACCATATATTATGCATAATACTTAATCGCGCGCAAAGGCCGAATATACGACCAATAAAATGTTCCCTTTATATAAAAGGTTATTCTTCTTAGTCTCAAAATCAAGATTTTGATTTAACAACGAAATAATGTGATTTCAAATTCTAGTTACTTCTCGATCTAGCCAAAATAATTTGCATTGATCTGTCAATAATAATTGGATTCTCTTCTCGAACGTATCAAGTTCTAACAAATGTCCGTCTAGCTAGAATGATTAGATAAGACATTTCTCAACATAATTCGATAATAACATGAATTATCTGTACTGTCAATTCTATCTTCTACGGATATAAATATCCACAACAGTTATTCTACAAATGTATATTTTCCAAATCAGTAATTCAATTTGAATTATTAAACATACACTAACTATGAATAATCAACAATAATTCCCTGGACGTGGTATAATTAGTAATAATTAACCGCTATAATAATTGAATGAATATAACTCAAGGTTGAGTTAGGAAACTTGCCTCCTCCGCTGTTTACAGCTACACAATATACTTATCTACTTTCGAAAGACCTATAACCAATGGTCTCACAATTAGCACAATATTTTATAACACACAACACTGTAATTTACAATCAATCTTCTCCTAGACACATTACCACATAGTCACATCAGTGTTTATAACTTATATAAACACTTCTAAAGTCTAACTATTACGGTCTAGTTGGACTTCGATCCATTCTCGGTGCTCTGGTCACCCTATCCGACAGTTAACACGGTTATTGTCAAGTAAGTTCGGTTTCTAAGCTTCAATATTATATTAGATAAGTCAAATATCAATTATAATATTTTTCGAAAGCTTTTAATAATTTATAAATAATTATTATAATTTATAATAATTTTTCAAACACTTAAATCATTTTTATATGATTTCATTATCAAATAATCTTATTATCATTAATATTTAATCATATAAAAATATTAATGTTATACTTGTCAAAATATTAAAGTTATTGTTAATAACTTTAAATATTTTTAAATCATTAATATTCTACTTAAATGATTTTAAAGTAATTAAAATTATTTTTAAATCATCACCATTAATATTTAAATATTAATGTAATTATTATCAAAATATTAAAAGTCATTATTTATAACTTAAAATATTTTTAAAATATTTTTCTCATTTTTAAATGATTTCTAAATCAATAAAATTATTTTTAATTCATTTACTTAATATAACAATTATATAAATCTAATATCACTAATATTAATTAATTAATGAGAATTCTCCAAAAATGTTGAAAATTATATTTTATAATTCAAAATATTTTCTAACACTTTATTCTTATTTAAAATGATTTTTAAATCAATAAAATCATTTTTATCTTATTTATTTAATTTAATAATTAAATAAATCTAATATCATTAATATAAAATTATTAATGAAAATTCTCTAAAAATATTTAAAGTTACATTTTATAACTCAAAATATTTTTAAATACATTATTCTTATTTAAAATAATTTTTATATAATTAAAATCATTTTTATCTAATTTATTTAATACACTAATTAAATAATTTAAATAGCATTTATATTCAAATAATTATAAATATTAATGAAAATTGTCCCAAATAATTAAAAGTTAATTCTAAGAATTTAAAATGATTTTTAAAACCATTTTTAGTAATTATTATAATTTATTTCTATTTATAAATAATTTTCAGAATATTCAGAAATTAAAAATTAATTAATCCGTCGCTGTAGGTTTTTAGCAACACGAAGCGTCGCTGTTGGTGTTCTTGAGCTCAAGAACACTGACAGCTTCATGGCCAACGTGCATGGTTTGACCGTGTATGATTTTCAATACAAAATGTTTCTGGGCAATTTCTAACCATGATCTTGTAGTGTTTGCACTACAAGAATCAACCATTAACAACATTATAACATAACTCAGATGCATGATCCAAGCCTTATAAGTCACTGTCAGAACATTTTTATCATGTTCTGGCCATTGCATTAATGTTATTAAGGTTTTAATTCATAGCCCATATGTCAAGGAACATAGAGCAAGCAACAAATAAGTTTATCATCAACAGGATCAACATGAATCATACGGTCAAACGCTTGTCAGAAACTCATGCAAAACTATTTTTGGAAATTTCAGAAAATCACAGTCGTGGCCAAATGGCCTACTTTGACCAACTGTTAAGTTCTACCTGTTGCTCTCCTACACGATCTAAGGCCACATATAAGAAGTACACATGACAGACTATCCACTGATTACAACAATATCAACAAACAACCCAACCACGGACAAATCTATGGCCTAGAACTTTTTGTCAAACTCTATTTTTCACTTTCTGGGTTACCCAGAATATACTCGGTCATGGTCGGTCAACCGACTTTGACCGATTATAACTTCAAATCAAGACATCTAATAACTGTGCTTTCACTTTCAGATTAAAGACAACATATCAGGCTACAAATTACAACTTTAAAATATCAAAAATCATACACGAGTAAATATATGTGGCCACTGACATTACTTGTCAGACCACTAAAAATGCTCAAGAACAGATTTGAAAAACATGGTTTCTACCCACTTTGATGCTATGGATCCATGGTAGATCATCATAGATCACCATAAAACATCCCTTAGCAAGATTTTAAACACAAAATTTGACCAAGCATACAAGATCAAAATAAATTTAGGGCTTATACCTTTTATTTTTCTAATTGTTGATCTATGCTCTCCAATCTGATTTTCGGTGTTCTAAGAAAGGTTCTAGAGACTGATACACTTGTGATTTTCAGATGCCTTGGTGAGACAGAGAGTAGATGAGAGATTGGGAGAAAAATAAGTAAATGTTGAGACTTTCTCTCTCTTTATCACTTAAATAATTGATTCAATGAATACACACATGTTAGCTCACTATTTGGATCAGTTTTTGGCTGAGGTTGAAGTCAATTGGCTAACTTTAGTTGGTCACCAACTAAAGGTTTGCCATTTTTACAAGGTATCTCATTTAAAATATTAAAAGGGCATTTTTGTAATTTACAAAATAAATTTAATGGCATACATGTAATTTGTCACACCCATAGGGTTTAACCCTTAGGGTTTAAACCTAAGGTTCTAACCGTAAGGTTTTAAATATTTAGCTTCTTAAATTTCTAATTAGGGTTTTTAATTAGAAAAAATAAAAATTCTAAATTCTAAATTACAATTAGGGTTTGTAAAATAGAATTTAGATACTAAAATATAATTAGGGTTTTTAATCATATTTAAGTTTAATAAACACATTAGGCTTGTCAACTAGAATTAGGATTTTATAATTAGGGTTTAGGATTCCCGAATTTAAAATTAGGGTTTCCCGGCTTCCGATTATTGTTTCTAATGGTATGTTAGGGTTTCTAATCCTGAGATTAGGGTTTCTAATCTCTTATTAGGATTTATTAATATTAAACATTATCTGATCAATCATTGATCAAAATTTCTATACAGTACAAACACGTACTTATCAAAATAACTATTTTAATTATATTTTCTATCGAATCCCTATCCATAAATTAGGGTTAAGGTTTCTAAAGAAGTTAAGCACAACTCTACTCGAATTTCTCAGTCAATACACAAATTGACTAATTCACGAGACTCGTTTCACAGATACACAGTACAATATTAACAGTCAAAGTCAATATTAAATAATAAAAAAAATTTATTCATGAAATTTAAATTACTCGAAATCCCGAGTTATCACAAATTGTTTAGCCCAGCTCCCATATGTCAACTACCAAAGGTTACGATTGTACCACAACCTAACTTATCTTAACTTATCCGAACCATTAAGCTATAATGTTTTTTAAGTTACTTTCTTATTCCTTACGACTTTCTGACAACTAAATGTCATACCTCGGGATTCATTTCTTATTGTCAAAGTCATACAGTCTTTTGTATACTCAAAATGATCGTTCAATATCAATACTATGAGGTCAAAGCATTATACATTTTATATTATCTTATTCATATCTTACAACATCTGATTCATTCGACTCAGAACGTCCTCCAAGTTATCATTACTAACTCAACTTCTTTACGCTATAAGTTATTATCTTTAACTCAGTTTCTTCACCGTTCACGGTTAAACAACATTCTTCATTGCCTAACGGTCAAACCATACATGGGGTGTAGGTTCTGGCCATTTAATAATCGCGTACACTCAACCCTCACGTTGGCTAAAGTGTTTAATGCATACATTTCATTATAACATTCTCTATCCGACTCATGCTCAGACTTTCATTATTCCTATTACCGTTCGCTACGGCTTTTTACGATAATTCATATCTTACTTACTACTTTCGTCAACGTCAAAGTTATACAACCATTGTACACTTAGATCGTTCGTCCGACTCAAATACGATTCACGAGGATCATTTACGTGATCCGCGTTCACGTTGCTCGTCTCTTAATCTTTCATTCAACCATTACTCAAGGTTTTAATCGCTTTCATTCGTTATCCATCCTAAGAACCCCATGTTCATTATTCTTTCTTAATGTTGAAGCCAAACAGTTCGTTGTATGCTAAGACACATTGTTTATCACAACAGCGTTGCATTCCCAACTTCTATACGCTTAACACTTATCTCTCATTACCACAACATAACATCAAAATATTATTCACTACCTTCGTCACTCCACATCTAAGGAATCTCAATCATAGCAATCCCTTACGTTCGATTCATCACGACTATAGTCCCCGGATATCGGTTACGTAATCTAGCGCTTACATTCCCTGTCTTTTAATCACGTTAAATCTTTTCGTTCAATCTTTACCAAAGGTTCAATTCACTTGTTTAAGTATTATTTTAGGTGAACTACACGTTCATATTTATTTCTTGCACATCCCCTAGTAATTGAGCAATAAAAATTTCATTTCTGGGCATTGCCCTACACTGGCGCTGCGGCGTTGGTTCCCCACTTTCTTCTCAAGCTGCGGCGCGACTCTCGATTACCTCCTTTCTATGTCTGGCGATGTGGCGCCATCTCCTTCTTTATATCCCGTGCTGCGGCGCCACTCAGCAGTAGCTGATGGCCCAAGCTCGCGCTGCGATGTCGCCTCTCAAGGCATAGCCGGCGCTGCGGCGCCTAGCCAAAACCATAGAAAATTTCTAAGTCTTGCATCAAGTTTGAGACGCTTACTTCCCGATCTCATAACTCCTTCGTTATAACTCAAAACGAGGTCATTCCAAAGTCATTCTCTTCCTTATCTTACATACTTCAATACCCCTTAGACATAACTTTATTCTGAATCCGTTAACATGCCATTCGATTGGCTTGATCATCACCCTTCGTTCATTTTTACGCTTTTAACGTTCTTCGCTCGTTCGTCCGTCATTTGGTAATCCGAACTCAGAACTCGTTCGTTCTTGAGTTCACGACTCACATTTTCTACGTTCCCTTACTTTCTTATGAAACCCTACATGTTCGGGTTAATTTACTAACTTTCTAATTCTCGTTCGTCTTTTACGAAATTTTACCATAACTTCGTTATAGCTAAGTTTTAATCTATTCTTCATAGCTATAAGCAATTAAATTATACGCGATGGTTTTAAACTTGTCCATCAACAACAATTATCCTATGATGGTTTTAAATTTGTCCATCAACAACGTTCTTCGTGTTCTTCGCGTTCTTTACGTGTTCTTCGTGTTCTTCGTTTGTTCTTCATTTTTAATCGATATTTTTTATTACAATTTCACTTTTCCTTGGAATTTGATTTTATAGAACACCATTCATTACTTATTTCACCTACTTGTTCATATAATCCACTCGGATCGTTCTAATTGATTACGAATCTTATACTTCTTGAAGAAATTTATAAACTAAATTTCTAATTATTATTTCTTTATTTTCTCATGATTTCAACCATATGAAATCATTCCTAACATCATTTACTCCTTATTCTCATTAAGTTTTGTTTTAAACATATTAAACTTAAAGAAAATTTAGAAGAGACTAGAGTTCGGATTATCTCTCTTCTTTAATCTTCCTCCGTTGGACAAAGCGTGCACTCGGGAAAGTTTTTCCTCTTCCTCTTCCGCTTCTTTCTCCCATCCGAACTCTCTCTCTCTCTATCTCTCAAAGTGTAGGATTTTCAAAATCCCAAAATAATTAAAGTTAGCTTCCTATTTATAGAATTTCCAAGGTTAGGGCAATTTCGTCATTTCGGCCCCATAACCTCCTTACTATTCCAAGCTTAGCCGCCAAGTTTACTTAGCCTCCACACTTACTTGGCCATTAAGTCTTCTTAGCCCTTAAGTTTACTTAGCCCTTAAGTTTTCTTAGCCTTTAAGTTTACTTACTCCTTAAGTCTTCTTAACCTTTAAGTTTACTTACTCCTTAAGTTTACTTAGTCCTTACTCCACCTCCTTGCTATTCACGAGACTTAGCCTGTAAGTTTTGTGGTTTGCCTTTCGGGTTTCATCCGACAGTTTTAAAAATTGCGATTCTCATAATCCAAATATTTTTGGATATTTCATCTTTCCTTTACCGGTTAACTTTTACATATTCTTCAAATTTCTGAAAAACTGAAAAACACTTTTCGATGTTAAACGTTTTCCTTCACGTTTTACCCTAATATAGCTAAACGGGTGAAAAGTACATAGCAGTACTTTTCATCGTTTTTATTTCGTCTGATTTCTGCACATTTTTTGAGAAAAACTTTTATCGGCTTACTTAACTTTTCACGATATATCATCACCAAATCTTTCGACGGAATGTCATTTCGACATACCGAACTCTTGGAAAGACTTAGGTTATTCAATCTTTAACCCTTAGGGTTTCGTCAGGTGAATAGTGCCTATTTCGTCTTTTTCCCCATAAATATTTTTGTTCCCAAATTTTTTTTATTTTCGTCTTGAAAATTCTTACTCGTTCAGTCTAGCTCATAGCCAGAATCATCCCGACTTATAATCATCCTAGGTTATAGAACGATTAATAAACACATAGCACATAATAGTATTAATAAAAATTTATTTTATTAATAACTAATTCTTTAAACTTAAATTATGGACAATCCGATTTTCCGGGTTGCCACAATGTAAATATGTATATTGGTATCAACTAGTTAGTAAATTAAATTCATATTTGAATAAATAATTGAATATATTAAATTATATATTTAATATATAAATAAATTATTTAAAAATAATTTATGGATTGGAGGAGCAAATTAAATTTAATTATACAATATAAATTGTATAACTTGAATAAGTTATTTAATTATGGTATGAGAATTAAATGACCTAAATGATTATTTTTATTCAGTGGTCCTAGTATTTAAATATATACTAGTGTCCTAGTCTAAGAGAATTGTGGAGAATGTCATAATTTATTTAATTATTATGTGAGTTAGTGAATATGAATATTATGTGATGGTTTATATTTGTTTATTATATAAACAAATAAAAGAAACTAGTGTGATCCTAATTATATATTAGGAATGAAGAATTGAATAACTTAGGGATTATGGGATGAGAGAATTATGGTACTTAGAGTATATACTAATTCTAAGATATTTATTTTTTATAACTCAATAAATTAATTTTATAACCTAATTATAGCAAGTCTAATTGAGTTAAAAAATTAAGTGTACATGAGCAAGAATTTAAATTATAATTGGAAAAATAGAAACCCTAATTAAATGATTAGGGTTGGATAAGAATTTTAAAGTATTGGACTATATCATTTTCACATGGCATAAGAAATTAATTTAGAAGCCCAAAATAATTTAATTAAAGCCCAATCTCTTAGCCCAATTGAAGAGGGGCATTTTAGTCATTGGATATACTAAATATTATATAAAACAAAAATCAAATTAGGTGAACAACCCTCCTAGGTGTCATTTTCCCATTTAGCAAACACTTTGGCAATGCTTTCAAGCAAAGCTTTAATGGTTAGTGAGAGAGAGAAAGAGCAAGGAATATGGGAGAAATTAATAGATATACATAATATATCTATACACATTTTACTAACAATAACTAAAATCTATTATTTTATCTCTCTTCTCTTTTATTTCATTTCCATATTTACTAGTAAAATAAACCAAATAGAGAGAGAGAGAGGAGAGGCTTCGGTAGCCATAGAGGGGGAGGAGGGAGAGTTTTCTTTAAATTCTCCTAACTCCATAGCCATCTTGAGAAGAAGAAGAAGAAAGGGAGCATGAAAAAAAAAATCAAATGTATAAACCCCTTTTGTTTATGTAATTTTATTTTTGATTATTCTTAATCAAATCTTGAATCTATATTTCTAAACTCAAAAACCATGGATTTACTTGTTCATGAGTGTATATTGTTTAGATATACCCATATTGGGTGTTAATTTGTTTGGAAATCAAAAGTAAAGAAAAATAATTTTTCTAGTCTATAACCCATAAATTTGTATATACTTTGGATTTCCACCGTTTTTGATCTACACCTTTTTTTTGCAATCCATCGAAAAGAGGTGTTAGATATATAAGTTAACTACTAAACCCAAGTGGTAACACTCAAAAATGTTGAGTACACAGTCCGTATTGACTGATTTAGAAAAAATAGTTCCGTGTCTTTTAAGGAAAATACAGACTATTTTGGACAGTCATGGGAAGGGGCAGTTTCGTCATTTTTCTGACATTCAACAATTCTAGAAATATTTGGGAGGATACTATGATAAGTTTTCTAACATATACAAGTGGAATCACTGAGAAATGAGTTGTAGATTTCCGTATGAACTATTTTTAACAAAACACAAAAAATTGTAAAATGACAAAAAGCTACTGCCCAGAAATTTAAAAGGACATTTTCGGCCACATAATTTGTGAGAAAATGTCCGGCCTTTTCGAAAATTAAAATATATGGTATTAAGCACCTCCTGTCCAAAAATGAGCTCATTCCGACTTAAAACAACCATGTTATGACCATTCCAATTTTTGTGATTTTCTGACAAAAATGGCTATAACCGGAGTTCTATAACTCCGATGGCCACAAAATTTAAACTGGAGCGTCGCGTTAACACGTGTAAGATTGTGTCAAGAGATGGGAATTTCTGAAGTTGAGCATGATAGTGCTAATTTCTTAAGCTACGCACTAAAAATAATTTTTGAAAAATACCAAAGGAAGTTGGAAAATTATGGAAAAATACTTTTTGTGTATGAAATATATGTATATGTGTTTGATCAAAGGATAGAAAAATAATAAGTTTATTTGGTGTTTTTGTGAAAAGGATCTGGAATCCAGTTTGCTGGATTGAGTAATTTGTGAATCCAGTTTACTAGATTGGAAAATATGATGAATCCAGCTTACTAGATTGAAAAGAAGTTTATTAAATTGAAAATATGTTGAATCCAACTTAGTGTATTGCAATCTAGTTGCTAAATTTGGAATTCAGTCTACTAGATTATAGTTGGGTTTGTGGGATTGACCATCTAGAAGCTAGATTTGGAATCCAGGTTACTGAATTTGGAATCCAGGATGCTGGTTTGGTATTTGACTTATTAGAGTGTAAAGAAGAACTTATAATATATAAGTTTAGAGTGTTAAATCATAATGTGTATATTATAGTGATTAAAGAATTATCAAAGGATGATAATAATACTGATGTGTTAAGATGTTATCTAATATTTGATTAAGTGTTAGATAATCTATGGATAAAGTAATAGTATTATGAGCTAACAGGTATGTTATGCTGACTGAAAGATCAATCTTATAATTGATAGGACTTTTATAAGAGATTACATTAGACTGCTTAGCGGTAATCAGCAGTACAAACAAGTTTTCCTAACTCAACTTGAGTTGTATGTTCAAAGCATGTTAGTGAATAATTGTTGTTGATTATTTATGTGACAACCCCAAAATAGGTCCATTCCACCCAACCCATTCTGAGTCGCCAAATACATGGTACAGAAAATAACTACAACTTTATTACAACAATTGTCGTGCAAAATACAACAACACATATGCTGTAAGTTTGGATACAAATATATATACCAAATGTGACTCATGTTCCAACCGTGGACATCACCTCACAATAACACCTTACATAAAGGTATAGTCAAAAACTGTTTTAGAAATTAGAATCTTTGGGAAGTGCTCAAGAAAACCTTCGTACATGGGAGGCCATGCGGCTAGATTATGATAGATATCATATGGCCACAGAATTATTCTTGGTTGACCCAATAGACCCCAAAGAAAAACGAGAAGATTACTATCATATTCTTCCCAATGGTGAGTCTTCTCTTGACTTATCATTATATCCACTGTCTCTAATTGAGAATTATACTTCAAACAAACACCAAGATTATATAGGTAGTGCCCATAGATATACTCAGCAAGTGGATGAGCACAACCCTGTCTTATGATGACACGAGGTTGTATGTCGTTAGACATCTTGTATGATAGTGACAAAACACCCTTCCAACGTTGGGTTCGCCTCACCCTATTTTCTTCACCAAATATAACTACTAAATGATGACCACCGTTCTATTTCCTTGTTATCCCCGCTCGACCCAGCTACACTCTTATTACCTGGAAGGAATTGTGAAATAGAAGGGTGAGCACAACTAGCCCAATAAAGAATATCATGACTAAAGATAATTCATTTATCAATAGCCTTCATCAACAATAAATCAGAGATTTAGAACATATGGTAAATGATAAAAAAATTCAACCATAGTTGCAGCGGAACGAGCAATCCATTAGAAGAGTCAAATAGACTATAAAGTCTATTATCTTCTCCATGTTAAAAATCCACCAACAATGTTTTATCCCTGTAACATCAATCAACAATTCTGGTCCACAATCATATGAATAACTCATAATCATAACTGTAGTTCTAAATTCCTCTTCTCATCCAGGACGATGATAATTTTCATCACCTATCTTTACCTGAAACATCAAAGATCATGGTTACACCAAATCACATTTCCTGTTCATAATCATACTAATAACTTCATCTTTGCACTACGTCCAAAGATATTCATTTGTATCACCAGTTGGTCATGTTTATCTCAACATCTGTTCATCTTTGCACTACTGGCCAAAGATATTCAACAACATGTCATCTTTGCACTACGGGCCAAAGATATTCATCAACAATTCATCTTTGCACTACATGCCAAAGATATTCATCAATATTTCATCTTTGCACTACAGGCCAAAGATATTAATATCTCAAAGAAATATATAATCATTTCAGAATTTATATAAACAATAATTATAATCATGTTGATCAATTCACCTTTGCACTTAAGCTAAAGATATTCACTTATAAATTCAATGGTCATGATCATACCAGTCACAATTCAACTTTGCACTACAGGCCAAAGAGAACCCTAGTCATGATCATACCAATAATCTACCCATCTTTACACTCTAGTGAAAGAGAATTTCAACATCAGAGTTATAAAAATGTTATATATGATAATAAAATCAATATAATCAATACATAGTTTTAATCTCAAGAGTAATATTCATAACTCAACTATAATTTGGTTAGAAAAAGAAACCAATTTTTATCGTGAATAGTAACTCGTGAATAGTAACTCATGAATAGTAACTCGACACAAAAAGGTAGAAATTCCACAATAAAATCCATACCAGTATTTCGGTATAATGATATTGAAAGAATAATATTTCTTAAGCTTATAAACAATTTATTTAAATTGTTTACACTTTACTAAATAATGCATTTAATCATTCTAAAATACCAAACTCATAAGATTTTATCACCAATAATCAAAACCCTCATCAAAAATCTACATATACCTCATATAGGATTCTCAAGTCATAAAATCCTATTTTCCAATTTTCTTACTTCACAAAACATATTTAATATATTTACTCATAACTAGACTATTTTCATGAAAAATACCAAATTAGTACCAAAAATATTTCTTTTCTAAGATTTAGCATAATATAGTCCCATAGTGAACATATATTTTTCTCAGAATTTTTAAAAGTCATTTACTATTTTTCATATGGCCGAAACAGCCGAATATTTAGACATTTATCAAAAATTGTACTTTTATCCAAAAATTCTGAAATTTACAGAGTATACTTCTATCATATTCATGTACTCCCAATAAAAATTTTATCAATTTTGGAGTTAACCACAAGGAATTATAAGCGACTACTTTTAAAATAGTCTTTTCTCATAAAATTCATAACTCTCAATCTATACATCCAAAAATCACCATTTTTGGACACAATCAAGAAAACTCATCAAAATATCATTTCAAATTTTTCCAGAATTTTTGAAGGTCTGAAAAATTACGAAACTGGAAAATATAACAACCCTTAAAATCTCTTATTATCCCTTACAATCTCTTACAATCCCTTACCTCAAAAGAGCAGTACTTCTGACTGGATATTGGATATGATGCTGAAGGAGACTTGCACTAATGAATAGCAACTCACCAAGTATCTAAAAACTCACAAAATATGCGTCATAATATAGAGAGAGAAAGAGAGAAAGCTTATGTTTCTGGTGTGATTTTCAATTCTAACTTAGCCCTCTATTTATAGGAAAATTTTGGTAGGTTTGACCTGCAACCTGATGGCTTTACCTGCTACTATTCCCACCCACCACATTTGAAATATAATTCAGCACATTTCTTCACCAACCACAAGTGGGGCCCACCAATTCTAGAATTTTCCACCAAAATGATAAACTCTGAAAATTCAACAATTTCTGAACCAGTCATCTCATAAAATTCATAATAAATCACACGTTCATTTTTAACGGTTCAAAATTTGTGGACATATACTCAACTTATATATGTACAACATATCCAAAAATTACCACGATCCAACGGTCGGATTAAAAATTATAACCCCCGCAAAATATCTCAAAAACCCTGATTTTTAATACCTCCATTCCGACAAAAATACTGATAAAAACCTCAACATTAACTCCTTCATTTTTAACCACAAAAATATATCCCTCATTTATATCCACATAAAATAAATATTTTCTTATCATATAAATCAATAATTAATTATTCACAAATAATATTACAGAATCACATTTATGACAATCAGGCCGTTCCCAGGAAAGAGGGGGCTTTCCAATAAGAATTTCTCCTTACTGGCGCGCAATTAGATGACCAAACCTCTCCTTAGACAGAACTTTCTAGACATTGCCAATAATGCTATCTAATAATACTATTCAAATAATATGAATTATTGATCTGATAATGGGAAATACTGTGCAGCAACAATTATTGAACAACAATAATACAAAATTTCAACGTAGCAATTATTGAATTAATAAAATAAAATATTGAACAGTAATTACTGTAACAATTATTGAGTAGTGCCTTCTTACGTAAGAATCAATAATTTCAAAAATACTATGCAATACCGTGTGCTACTGTGCAATAACGCGTATTACTGTATTTTAACCACCGGGTAATCCAACAGTGTTAACGGTAACAACTACACCGTTATTTGTAAAAATTCAAATTTGTCGTTTTCTTCACCCGACAGTTATTCTGTTATGGGGCCCACAAATGGCTGCGCCGTCGTACGAATATTCCCCGACAGAAAGAATATTCCCCGACAACAATGATTATTTTATAACCACTTGCTTATTTTGAAAAAAAATCATATTTCACTCATAACTTTAAACTTTTATCAATTTAACCATTTACTGAATAGTAATTATAAGAAAAATTGAATACTTTTATTTCATAAAATTCGGGGTCTTACAATCTCCCCTCCTTATGAAATTTCGTCCCCGAAATTTACGTACCTGGTATTTCGAAGAGTTGAGAATACCTTGCTTCTATTTCAGATTCTATCTCTCAGATCATCATGATTTCTCCATTGCTCATCTCCCATGATAACTTTATTTGGGTTCCTCATTTGTTGGGAAGTCATGACAACCGCCATCCCTCGAACTACTCGGCTTTGACTTGTCTGGAGCAGCATTTGGCGTCATCATTACCGTTGGAATATACCTTTCTATAGGACATATTCCTCCCTCAACTGCCTCTTCGTACTCCTCATTCATGATCTGAATCATCAATCTTCGATCCATATCGGATTCAGGTTGATCGCTATGTACAGGGTAATTCAAAACTCGATGTTGGGTTCTCCCAATTGCTTTCCAAAAAGAGAAATTCATATCATCTATTTTAGCCTTCTTAGATCGAACATCTCTTTCCACAATATCCACGTGTCGTGCGGCTTTTGCCCATGCATCACTTATTCTCACTCGTTCAGTTTTTTCTTCTCTCAGCTCAGATTCTATTTTTATCATCTTATACTCTGCCAAAGAATGCTTCTGTTCAAGCATCACATATCGGGTAACACAAGCTTGAATTGTTGCATCCTTTTGTTCCACGACCGCCTGTCGTTCTTCTGCCTGCTCTTCTAACTCATGAATATGATTTTGAAATTCTACATTTTGATCATATAATACCTCTAATAAACTCTCCTCTGGTACTTCTTCTTCCTCTTCTTCCTCAGTCTCAGTTGTTACCTCTGCGACTATCTCGGGTGTAACTATCAATTCTTCACTCACCACATGGATATCTCTAATTCCTTCTTCGTCTGACATCACATTATCACGGTTAGTGATTAGAGGTATCCCCACAGTCTCATTCACTCCATTATTAGCATTCTCAGCTGCCATTCTCAAATACTGCCATAAAATAAGGGTTAATTAAACAAATTAACATATCACATAATTTCCCAATATTATGACTGACCAACAAATAAGCTTAGGTAGGACACACTAGCGAAGGATTTACTCATCTCTCCCCTCCTAGTTTTATTCCCCGATCTCCGCCAGAGATCATATCCCTAAGCTCTGATACCACCTGTGACAACCCCAAAATAGGTCCATTCCACCCAACCCATTCTGAGTCGCCAAATACATGGTACAGAAAATAACTACAACTTTATTACAACAATTGTCGTGCAAAATACAACAACACATATGCTGTAAGTTTGGATACAAATATATATACCAAATGTGACTCATGTTCCAACCGTGGACATCACCTCACAATAACACCTTACATAAAGGTATAGTCAAAAACTGTTTTAGAAATTAGAATCTTTGGGAAGTGCTCAAGAAAACCTTCGTACATGGGAGGCCATGCGGCTAGATTATGATAGATATCATATGGCCACAGAATTATTCTTGGTTGACCCAATAGACCCCAAAGAAAAACGAGAAGATTACTATCATATTCTTCCCAATGGTGAGTCTTCTCTTGACTTATCATTATCTCACTGTCTCTAATTGAGAATTATACTTCAAACAAACACCAAGATTATATAGGTAGTGCCCATAGATATACTCAGCAAGTGGATGAGCACAACCCTGTCTTATGATGACACGAGGTTGTATGTCGTTAGACATCTTGTATGATAGTGACAAAACACCCTTCCAACGTTGGGTTCGCCTCACCCTATTTTCTTCACCAAATATAACTACTAAATGATGACCACCGTTCTATTTCCTTGTTACCCCCGCTCGACCCAGCTACACTCTTATTACCTGAAAGGAATTGTGAAATAGAAGGGTGAGCACAACTAGCCCAGTAAAGAATATCATGACTAAAGATAATTCAATTATCAATAGCCTTCATCAACAATAAATCAGAGATTTAGAACATATGGTAAATGATAAAAAATTTCAACCATAGTTGCAGCGGAACGAGCAATCCATTAGAAGAGTCAAATAGACTATAAAGTCTATTATCTTCTCCATGTTAAAAATCCACCAACAATGTTTTATCCCTGTAACATCAATAAACAATTCTGGTCCACAATCATATGAATAACTCATAATCATAACTGTAGTTCTAAATTCCTCTTCTCATCCAGGACGATGATAATTTTCATCACCTATCTTTACCTGAAACATCAAAGATCATGGTTACACCAAATCACATTTCGTGTTCATAATCATACTAATAACTTCATCTTTGCACTACGTCCAAAGATATTCATTTGTATCACCAGTTGGTCATGTTTATCTCAACATCTGTTCATCTTTGCACTACTGGCCAAAGATATTCAACAACATGTCATCTTTGCACTACGGGCCAAAGATATTCATCAACAATTCATCTTTGCACTACATGCCAAAGATATTCATCAATATTTCATCTTTGCACTACAGGCCAAAGATATTAATATCTCAAAGAAATATATAATCATTTCAGAATTTATATAAACAATAATTATAATCATGTTGATCAATTCACCTTTGCACTTAAGCTAAAGATATTCACTTATAAATTCAATGGTCATGATCATACCAGTCACAATTCAACTTTGCACTACAGGCCAAAGAGAACCCTAGTCATGATCATACCAATAATCTACCCATCTTTACACTCTAGTGAAAGAGAATTTCAACATCAGGGTTATAAAAATGTTATATATGATAATAAAATCAATATAATCAATACATAGTTTTAATCTCAAGAGTAATATTCATAACTCAACTATAATTTGGTTAGAAAAAGAAACCAATTTTTATCGTGAATAGTAACTCGTGAATAGTAACTCATGAATAGTAACTCGACACAAAAAGGTAGAAATTCCACAATAAAATCCATACCAGTATTTCGGTATAATGATATTGAAAGAATAATATTTCTTAAGCTTATAAACAATTTATTTAAATTGTTTACACTTTACTAAATAATGCATTTAATCATTCTAAAATACCAAACTCATAAGATTTTATCACCAATAATCAAAACCCTCATCAAAAATCTACATATACCTCATATAGGATTCTCAAGTCATAAAATCCTATTTTCCAATTTTCTTACTTCACAAAACATATTTAATATATTTACTCATAACTAGACTATTTTCATGAAAAATACCAAATCAGTACCAAAAATATTTCTTTTCTAAGATTTAGCATAATATAGTCCCATAGTGAACATATATTTTTCTCAGAATTTTTAAAAGTCATTTACTATTTTTCATATGGCCGAAACAGCCGAATATTTAGACATTTATCAAAAATTGTACTTTTATCCAAAAAATCTGAAATTTACAGAGTATACTTCTATCATATTCATGTACTCCCAATAAAAATTTTATCAATTTTGGAGTTAACCACAAGGAATTATAAGCGATTACTTTTAAAATAGTCTTTTCTCATAAAATTCATAACTCTCAATCTATACATCCAAAAATCACCATTTTTGGACACAATCAAGAAAACTCATCAAAATATCATTTCAAATTTTTCCAGAATTTTTGAAGGTCTGAAAAATTACGAAACTGGAAAATATAACAACCCTTAAAAATCTCTTACTATCCCTTACAATCTCTTACAATCCCTTACCTCAAAAGAGCAGTACTTCTAACTGGATATCGGATATGATGCTGAAGGAAACTTGCACTAATGAATAGCAACTCACCAAGTATCTAAAAACTCACAAAATATGCGTCATAATATAGAGAGAGAAAGAGAGAAAGCTTATGTTTCTGGTGTGATTTTCAATTCTAACTTAGCCCTCTATTTATAGGAAAATTTTGGTAGGTTTGACCTGCAACCTGATGGCTTTACCTGCTACTATTCCCACCCACCACATTTGAAATATAATTCAGCACATTTCTTCACCAACCACAAGTGGGGCCCACCAATTCTAGAATTTTCCACTAAAATGATAAACTCCGAAAATTCAACAATTTCTGAACCAGTCATCTCGTAAAATTCATAATAAATCATACGTTCATTTTTAACGGTTCAAAATTTGTGGACATATACTCAACTTATATATGTACAACATATCCAAAAATTACCACGATCCAACGGTCGGATTAAAAATTATAACTCCCGCAAAATATCTCAAAAACCCTGATTTTTAATACCTCCATTCCGACAAAAATACTGATAAAAACCTCAACATTAACTCCTTCATTTTTAACCACAAAAATATATCCCTCATTTATATCCACATAAAATAAATATTTTCTTATCATATAAATCAATAATTAATTATTCACAAATAATATTACAGAATCACATTTATGACAACCAGGCCGTTCCCAGGAAAGAGGGGGCTTTCCAATAAGAATTTCTCCTTACTGGCGCGCAATTAGATGACCAAACCTCTCCTTAGACAGAACTTTCTAGACATTGCCAATAATGCTATCTAATAATACTATTCAAATAATATGAATTATTGATCTGATAATGGGAAATACTGTGCAGCAACAATTATTGAACAACAATAATACAAAATTTCAACGTAGCAATTATTGAATTAATAAAATAAAATATTGAACAGTAATTACTGTAACAATTATTGAGTAGTGCCTTCTTACGTAAGAATCAATAATTTCAAAAATACTATGCAATACCGTGTGCTACTGTGCAATAACGCGTATTACTGTATTTTAACCACCGGGTATTCCAACAGTGTTAACGGTAACAACTACACCGTTATTTGTAAAAACTCAAATTTGTCGTTTTCTTCACCCGACAGTTATTCTGTTATGGGGCCCACAAATGGCTGCGCCGTCGTACGAATATTCCCCGACAGAAAGAATATTCCCCGACAACAATGATTATTTTATAACCACTTGCTTATTTTGAAAAAAAAATCATATTTCACTCATAACTTTAAACTTTTATCAATTTAACCATTTACTGAATAGTAATTATAAGAAAAATTGAATACTTTTATTTCATAAAATTCGGGGTCTTACAATTTACGTCTATACTGATTATTGATTCGCACTAAGTGCATGTTGCACATGTTCATAAGGTATGAAATGCTAATCACCTTCATTACCATAAGGTTCAGTTAAATTGTTCATGGTCATTGTTGACCTTCAAACATTATTGATTCAGTCATTCAATTATTGAAACTTGATTCATGTTATTTCACAATTATTACATTGTTGAAAACTTGAAAGCTTATTCATTATTTTCAATAATGATATATTTTCATTGTATTTAAAAGTTGTTGGGCAAATTTGTTGCTCACCCTTGCTATATCACGGTAAAAATTTTCAGATTAAGATGAAAGCTCGAGAAAAGACAGAAGCAAAGGCAAAGGGCAAGATTAAATTATAGTTCAGTTAGATTTATTATATTTTCTGACGAAAATAGCATTATAAACCTTTTTAGATATTGGAGGTATGTATTAAGTTAAGATTGTAGGACATTGGGAATGATGTGTAAAAGTTTAATGTATAAACAATTTCTGTTTATATCTTCCGCAACAGTTAGGTAAAAAGTACACGGATTTGGGGACGTTACATTTAAAGTGTTCATACATGTAAGTAAACTTCCTAAACACCTTATAACATGTTAATTCATATCAATTAACAAATGGATTCAAAAAATTTCAAGAACTAAACTAGACCCATTTCAAGAACATAGTTAGAATTTATACCTTATTGAGCTTGAATTGGACCTCTCACACTTTGAGTATGCTTCTATAGTAGCTCAACAACTTATACTCTCCTATTAGACTATAAAATAACTTCTAGCAATCACAAAATCTAAATTTAAGCATGTATTTAGAGAAGAAACTTGGACTGAATTTAGGATTTGCATGAAGGGTAGTATCCATGGTGTTTTGGAAGGAAACAATGGTCGTTCAAGGATTGGCCAACCACCCAAATGCTCTACCATCATCACCTAAGTCTAGCCTTTTGGAAAATACGTAAGTTAGCTTCATGTTACTATTCATGTACTTTGTGACACTCAATTTGGGATAAGAGAGAAAAATCTCAGCAACTTTAGTAACTAAGGCTTGGTTTGATCCTTTTAATTCCCATAATATAATATTAAGGTACAATTGTTACCATATTAGAAATTTAAAGATAAATTTTATACTCACATCATATAATACATGTACATTAACTACACGCAATAAAATATCACAGTTAGGCATTATTGTCCGGGTATCCCCCATAATTATTTTTACTACTCACATAACCACACTATAAAATTATTTAATATTAATGTTTTTCTAAACATTTATTTCCTTTCCAAGTTTCTAGAATACACAGATATTTAATTATTTTTGTATTACAACTACATGGGATTTCATTGTGCTACTAGGTACCACATGCCATTGCAATATACTCATATCGTACGGTTTTATTAATGTCACACCTAATGCATAAGTATACCATTTCATTTTTATAGAAGAAAACCAAGTTTCTCCGACTGACCATTGGCGTAGCGGCGCCAGTTTGTACTGCTGGGAGGGCGCAGCTGCGCCGTACCCTGATAGTGCCAAACTAGTTTAGCTTCAAGCCAGTTCCAATGTTTATCGCCATATTTGTTTTACATGACATGTATTACTGTCCACATGAGTGACATTGCTAATCTAAGAGTGTAGTCACTTCTTATATGAAATCACATAATCATACCCGATTAATCTTCCTAATCTTTTAACTCAGTTAGTGAATTTCCTCATTTCACATTATGCCACATAAGGCATTTCACATTTCTCATCATAGTCCACATTCACATAAATTCAATTTAACTTAGTTGAATTATTCATTTCACAGCACATCCATATTTATATTCAAATAAATATTCATTTCCAATATTATTTTCATGTAATAAGATGTGAAAATTCTCGGGTATTACATTATCAATTGTATCAGACAGAGATCCGAGGTTCACATCAAACTTCTAGAAGAAACTACAAGAAAGCATGGGAACACAATTGAGAATGAGTACGACATACCATCCGCAAACCGATCGTCGGAGCTAACAAACAATCCTGACGTTGGAAGATATGCTTAGAGCGTGCATCATGGATTTCAAAGGGAACTAGGACGATCATCTACCGTTGGTAGAATTTACCTACAACAACATTTACCACGCAAGCATTGGCATGCCTCCATACGAGGCATTATACGGTAGGAAATGCAGAACTCTACTATGCTGGGATGAAGTTGGTGAACGTCAACTATTAGTACTAGAATTGGTACAGCAGACTGCTGAAGTTGTCAAACTCATCAGAACAAGATTAGTAGCTGCTCAAGATAGACAGAAGAAGTATGCTGATCAACACATACAAGATCATGAATTTGACCCAGGAAATTTCATTTTCCTGAAAGTTTCTCCTTGGAAAGGGAAGATTCGTTTTGCCAAGAAAGGAAAGCTAAGCCCAAGGTTTATTGGACTCTTCGACATACTACGAAGAGTGGGAAAAGTAGCTTACGAGGTAGCTTTACCTCCAGAATTAGAACATGTTCACAACGCTTTTCATATATTGGTGTTGCGACCGTATAAACCCGATTACAAACATGTGATCGAGTATGAGCCGTTGCAGATCAGTAAAGATTTGTCTTATAAAGAGGTTCCTATTTAGATAGTCGACAGGAAAGAACAAGTACTCAGGAATAAGGTGATACCTTATGTGAAGGTGATATGGAGAAACCACAATGTCGAAGAGGCTATGTGGGAACTCGAAGATGAAATGATGAAGAACTACCCTGAGTTATTTGTTTAATCTGTGTCTTTGATTCTGGAGACAGAATCCTTACAAGAAGGGAAGAATGTGACGAATGAAAAGTTTGAGTTGTGATTCTAGGGACAGAATCCTTGTAAGGAGGGAAGGATGTAACAATCCAAGATTTTGTTTATAATTTAAAATATTTATTAAGTTAAATAAATATTTTATTGATGTAGTTGTTGTTTGTAGATAATTGCGAATTAAATTTATTTGATAATACTCTAATTTAATTTAATAGTTAGAGAGTTGTTAGAGATAACATGAAATGCTACATTATTGTTTTAATTTAATAATTTAAAATGATGTGTTAATTTATTAAATAAAATTATAATAAGATTATAATTTTGTAATAAATGGATTAAGTTGAAAATTTATTTAGTATGTTTGTTGGATATGGAAATCCAAATAAATAATATGGGACTATAAACTATAGTATAAAGTATTTATTAAAAAAAATTAAAGTAGTTTTAAATGAATTTACCCAAACAAGACTTAAAGGCATTAAGTCTTTATTTTTTTTAAAGTGTTTTGCCAAACATAGCCTTATAGCTCTTGAATTTTGAATTTGAATTATAATAAATAATATAAATCAAAATAATAAATAAAATATATTTTATAACTGAAGTACGTTTAAGTTTTTTTTGTAACTGTTATTTTAAGTGTGAGTATAACGGTTATCAGTTTTTTTATTCTTACACATAAGTCATAGTTGGTTTTATGTGAAATGAAATTAACTTATACTGATACTAAGAAGAAGATAGAATAGAGAGAGTTTGAGAGAAAAGTTCTGTGATTCCAAAATTATTTCTGTGTTTTCACAAGGATTGTACAAGCAAAAGAAGGTATACTTCGATAACCTTAATATTATATATATATATATATATATATATATATATATATGTATGTATGTTCTACGTCATGAATTTCAAGTCTCTATGAATTTAATTTTTGAATTATTGTTAATACAACTGAGTTATTGTGTTTTTGTGTAATGGTGATGTTAGAATTCACATTTAGACAAGAATTAGTGTGCTAATTACGTTAAAAAGAAACAAAACTATTTACAGTGAACGTTTGTATATATATGACTTGTGAATGTACCAAATTTGGTGGTTAATTTGTAAACTAATATGTAACTTAAGCCTTGAATATATTAATTCAATAAGAAACAAAGAGGATTCAATTTGAATGAGTTAATTTGGTGTATTATTGTGACCTCAGCGTTAATTTTGTTAAGGGTGTCAAAAATAGAGTTTTTGCACAAAACGTGGAATTCAAAGGTTTTAAATTTGATGTTTATGTTATTTATATGGGTAAAAATATGTTAGAGACCTTAAGTTATGTTTCTGTGAAGTCTATGTAAATTATACGTGTTAAATTGGTTGCTAGAAAGTAAGTTGTAAGCCAAATTAGTTTTGTTTGTGTTCTTCACGAAAATTAGGTGACTGGAACTGTAATTCGGCGCCGCAGCTCCAGTTCTTGCGCTACAGCTCTAGGTCTCGCACCGCAGCGCCTATTACAAACTTGTGTCTTGCGCCGTAGTGCCAGCGCCAGCTTCGCGCTGCTGCGCCATTCCCAGTACAAACTGGGGCACCGCAGCGCCGATTAGCTGTGTTAGCCAGAAAGCTTATGTTAATTATACAATTCAACAATTTTTGATAAAGAGTATGTTATGACTATTAAAATGTGATATTTGTTAATTGTGGTGTTATAGTACCTGTGACACACCCAAATTCGGGTACTTCATTTCCACCAAACTTGGTGCTCACTATCAAAATAATTACATCTAACTACCCATAATAAAGGATAAAGACATAATTTAAATAACTTCAACAATAAACTCTCCTATTAAAGGGTTACATCAACATCTCAAAAACAATCCCAGTTAATCTAACCTTAAAATTATTACATCAATTGCGGAAATACATTATAAGAGAAAACAAGTCTTATAACATCATGCGCTATAAATAAATTCTAAATAATTCTTCATCACTTAGACATCTTACCCTTTCCTTTGCTAGTAGATGGCTCATCAACTCTTTTGACTTTAGCAACATTGTTAATTGCAAGAGTGAGCAAACAATTGCTCACTGATATAGAAGATAGTAATATTAACATATGAGAATGAACAACGAATGTTGAACAACAATAATGAACTTGTTCGAGCTTTAATTATTTGAGGGTCTTTAGACAACAAACTATGTGTTTGGTATTTAGGTATTATTACCTTAACCTTAACAGTCATTAGACTATACAGACTCTTCTTAACGTAGTTAGGGGGATCATCCCTTTGTAACATGTATTGTGCATAAACATCTAAACGTTACACGTACAAAATCCCCTATGTTAGGTTTGTTCGTCTCAGTTTGAATTTAGAATTTCCGTACTAGAGAAAGTTTAGTTTGGAACTAGCTTATCAATGTTTCTAGAATTTTAGAAAACTATTTAGTTCCCATCAATAAAGGTTTAATATAAGAATGTATAACTGAACAAGGCTATCAAAGTCAATTATCGGATTTCAACAATATGTGTAAATGAATAAACACGATATATAAGCAAAATGCTATAACCAAAGATGTTAGAACAATCTCATTTGAATCGATGTATTAGAACAATCTATGATTTGAATAATAATGTCATGATTTAGGTTACAAGATCTTGTACAAACATACGCAAGATAGATTAGGCTTGCTCAACAAAAAGAGTTAAAGTTTAGGAACTTGCACGAATTATTATAAGAGTAAGAGTTAAAGAACTTACCTTGTTTGTAAGCTACACAAATGTAATATAATCTCCAATTACCCTACACACATCATTACAATCGCAACAACAATTAGTTGTATGAATATTAACACTACGGGTATTAAACCATCATTTAGGTTATACATGCTAAACACCATTCTATATACAAAACATTGCATAAACATCAATTTGAAGAATCAAACTATATTTATTCCAAATTTATTTATTTTTACACTTTTAACGAATTTGATCGGCACGAACTCGTTTCTTAATCACTTGATATGATTTAAACTACGCCGCTTTCGTTTCTTAACATACTAACATAAACCACCAACAAATTACAGATTATAACAAGTATTGATCATTAAAATTTATACTTTCCAATCCATATCCAACAACACAAACACTGATAAATATAAAACCTTCTACTACAACCCTATTCTATGCCTTTAATCATCAAATAACACCCATAAACGAGGATTAACATATTATAGATCATATATATACATGTATTTGTATCAATTCCACAAAATTATAAAAAACTAGAATTGAAGTAAGTTATACCTTCTCTTTGATCGTATGCTACAAAAGATGGTGACTAGGTTTAGTAATTCCCCTTCTTTCTATTGTCAATCTCCAAAAACTCTGTTTTTCTTCTCTCTTACAAACCCTCTATAATTTTTCTTCTCTCAAACCTTCTCTAAACTTAGTTTAGCCTTAGGCAAAGAAATAAGACGCTTAAAAAAATTTGGCCACCCCACGTACTCTTCCGTTAAAGAAAAACAAAAGACATCAGTTGGAATAAGCCAAATACCACAAGGCCTTGTTTGGCTAAGCACATATCCCCAACACTAGATTATTATTATATTATTTATATCATATTGAAAATAATTTAATTAATTAAATATCTTTAGTTTAGCTAATTTAAATAACTTATAATAATAAAATTCTTATTATCATTATACTTATAATTAATAAATAATTATATATCTAATTAAATTAATAAATTAGACACATCACTTTATTTAATTTATATATTTCTATTAAATTAAACAATTCATTTAATTTAATTAGTCTCTTAAATATTAAACAATTGATTTAATTTAATTATCTCCATAAATTAAATACATCAGATAAAATTATCATTATTCAATTTAATTAACATTAATTAATTTAATTCACCACAATTCATAAATTATTTATTTTCCTCAACAAATAAATTATTTAAAATATTTATTTAATTCAATATATATTTAAATTAAATTACAAATTTCTCGATCGTTACATCCTTCCATCCTTAAAAGGATTCTGTCCCCAGAATCACAACTCAAAAAATTTATTTGTTACATTCTTCCCTCATTAACAAGATTCTGTCCCCAAAATCGCTATACAAAATCAAGCAAACAACGGAGGATAATTCTTCATCATAACGCTTTCAAGTTCTCACGTAGCTTCCTCAGCATTGTTGTTCCTCCAGATTACCTTAACAGAAGGTATTACTTTATTCCTCAGTACTTGCTCTTTTTTGTCAACAATTTGAACAGTGGCTTCTTCATATGTTAAGTCTTTCTCAAACTGTAAGGGCTCATATTCTATAACATGCTTATAATCAGGTTTATATGACCTCAATACCGATATATGGAAAATATTATGAATATGATCCAACTCTGGAGGTAAAGCTAACTCATATGCCACCTCACCAACTCGTCAAAGCACTTCAAAAGGACCTATAAACCTAGGGCTTAATTTCACCTTCTTGTCAAACTGAATTTTCCCCTTCTAGGGAGACACTATGAAGAAAACATAACTACCGACATCAAATTCTCTATTTTGTCGATGCTGATCGGCATATTTCTTATGTCTATCTTGTGTAGCTATCAATCTTGCTCAAATCACTTTGATGATCTCGACAGTCTGTTGTACGAATTCTGGACCCATTAGCTGACGTTCACCTACCTCATTCCAGCATAACGAAGTTCTGCATTTCCTGCCATATAATGCTTCGTAAGGCGGCATGCCAATACTCGCGTGATAACTATTATTATAACCAAATTCTACCAATGGTAGATGGTCATCCCAATTTCCCTTGAAATCCATAATACATGCTCTGAGAATATCTTCTAGTATCTGGATGGTTCTCTCGCTTTGTCCGTCGGTTTGAGGATGGTACGCTGTGCTCATTCTCAACTGAGTTCCTAAACATTCTTGTAATCATCTCCATAAATTGGATGTGAAACGTGGATCTCTGTCTGATACAATGGACACAGGTACACCGTGTCTTGAAATATTTTCCTTCACATATAGTTTTGCCAATCGATCCAGGTTAAATCTAATCTTAATTGGTACAAAGTGTGTCTACTTCGTCAATCGATCGACAATCATCCAAATGGCATCGTAACCTTGTTAGGTCATTGGAAGACGTACCACAAAATCCATTTTGATATGCTCCCACTTCCACTTTGGTATCTCCAATGGTTGTAACAATCAGCTTGGTCTTTGATGTCCAGCTTTAACTTTCTGGCACGTTAAGCATTTTGCCACGAATTCAGCCACATCCCTCTTCATATTCGCCCACCAAAAATGATGTCTAAGATCTTGGTACATCTTTGTACTTCCAGGGTGAATCGAATATCGTGAGTTATGAGCTTCATTCAGAATCCCCTCTTTAACTTTCGGAACTAGTGGAACCCAAATTCTCCCTTCGGATCGAAGTAACCCGTCTGAATCGATTTTGAATTGGCTATCCTCCCATTGAGATATCTTCTGTTTTATCTTTTCGCAGTCTTCATCCTAAAGTTGTGCATTCTTCACTTTATCTATCAACGTTGAATCGTTTCCTATCTGGAATAACTTCTCGTCGGATTTTGTCGGATATCTAATTTCCAATTCCATCTTGGCCATTTCCGACACTAACTTCTCTTAAGCTGTCAACATCATTAACTTCTCCTATCCATTTCTACTTAAGGCATCAGCAACAACATTTGGCTTTCCAGGATGATAGAAAATCTCGCAGTCATAGTCTTTGATCAGCTCCAACCATCTTCTTTGTCGCATGTTCAAATCTTTTTGTGTAAAGATATACTTCAGACTTTTATGGTCAGTATATATCTCACACCTCTCTCCATAAAGATAATGTCTCCAAATCTTTAGGGCAAACATCACCGCCGCCAACTCTAAGTCATGAGTCGGATACCCTTTCTCGTAATCTTTCAATTGTCGCGATGCATACGTAATAACTCTGCTGTTCTGCATAAGCATACAGCCTAGTCCTTTATGCGAAGCGTCACTATACACCACAAAATTCTCTGTATTATCAGGCAATGACAAAACAGGTGCTGAGCTCAACCTCTTCTTCAATTCGTGGAAACTATCCTCACACTTCTCTGTCCAAACAAACTTAACCGCCTTCCTAGTTAAATTCGTCAACGGGGTCGCGATCTTAGAAAAGACCTTAATAAAACGCCTATAGTAACCTGCCAATCCTAAGAAACTCCTTACTTCTGACGGTGACTTCGGCTGATCCCAGTTTACTACAGCTTTAACTTTTGATGGATCTACCGATATTCCGTCTTTATCAATAATGTGCCAGAGAAATTGTACACATTCCAACCAAAACTCACATTTTGAAAATTTTGCGTACAACTTCTCTTTTCTCAATGTCTCCAATGTCACTCTTAAGTGTTCAACATGTTCTTTCTTGGTCTTAGAATACACCAGGATATCAGTAATAAACACCACCACAAATTTGTCTACGAATGGCTTAAACATCGTGTTCATCAAATCCATAAACACTGCCGGTGCATTGGTTAAACCAAATAACATAACTAGAAACTCGTAATGACCATACCGAGTTTTGAATGTCGTCTTCGGTACATCCTCTGGCCTCACCTTCAACTGATGATAACCACTTCTCAAGTCTATCTTTGAGAAATACCTCGCTCCCTTCAACTGATAGAACATGTCGTCGATTCTAGGTAATGGATACTTATTTTTATTTGTGACCTTATTCAATTCTCGGTAATCAATGCAGAGCAGCATTGATCCGTCTTTCTTCTTAACAAACAACACCCGCGCTCCCCATGGTGAAACACTCGGCTGAATATACTTCTTATCGAGCAATTCTTATAATTGCACCATCAACTCTTTCATCTCTACCGAGGCCATTCTATATGGTGCTTTAGATATCGGGGCCGTTCCTGGTAGTAAATCAATCACAAACTCGATTTTTCGATCCAGCGGAATACCCGACAAATCATCAGGAAATACGTCTGTAAAATCTTTTATAATCGGTATCTCTTCTAACTTTGCACTTTGCTTATGTGTATCAACTATGTAGGCTAGGTATCCTACACATCCTTGTCTCAATAACTTCTTAGCTTGCATCACCGTCAGACGACTTGATTGTCGAGGTGACTTGCTGCCATAAAACACAATCTTTGACAGAGTCATTAGGTTAACACATTTTCTTTGGCAATCAGTTACTGCACCGTAATTGCGTAACCAATCCATTCCCATGTTGACATCAAATTCATCAAGTCTAATTGGTATTAAATCTACCCTCATGTCGTGACCCTTTATAATCACTTGACAATTCCTATATATGTATCTGACATGAATCACTTCCTTATTCGTAATCTCTATACCTAAGGGAAATTCTAATTCTTCCTGAGGTAAATCTAAATTCTGAGCAAATTCATCGGATAGAAATGAACAAGTAGAACCCGAGTTAAACAGTACATAAGCATTAATACCATTAATCGGAATGATACCTGACACCACATCCGTAGACTGTACAGCATCCTGCACGGTCATATTAAAAGTTCTTGCAGTAGGTCGGCTTGACTGTCCTGGTCCAGTGATAGTCAATGCACCACCACCGTTGTTGTTGTGGTCTTGTGAACCGCATTCAAAGCATGCTCTTTTCTTTGGACTAAAACAGTTCGGTGCAATGTGTCCCTCCCGACCACAATTGAAACACACCTTCTATCCCTTCAAACATACCCAGTATGGTTCTTCCCGCACGTCGCACAAGCTTCAAACTTTTTCTTCTGCTGATTTCCCTGCTGTCCTCCCGTAGTCGAACTCTCGTTCCACTTCCTCTTCTGATTGTTACTTCCAACATTACTCCCAACATCCTTATTCTCACTATCATTCTTCCTCTTCTTCTGTTCTTGGTTGTACTTGGTCAAAGCGTCGCTTCCACCTTCCGCGATAATTGCCTTTTCCAGTACAGCTACAAATGTATTCAGCTGAAACATCGAAACATTGCTATACAGCCAGGGTTTCAATCCTTATTCGAACCTTCTCTCTTTACGCTGGTCGGTATTGACTTGATAAGTGGCAAACCTTGCCAACTCGTTAATCTTCGCAACATATTCAGGCACCGTCATTGTTCCTTGATTCAGCTCCAGAAATTGTACTTCCAACTGATTCCAAGAACTCGCAGAAAAATACATTTCAAAAAATATCTCCTTAAATCTATCCCATGTTATTTAAATTAGCTAAACTAAAGTTATTTAGTTAACTAAATTAATGTTGTAACATGAAAACTATATAATATAAATAATATAATAATAATCTAGTGTTGGGGATATGTGCTTAGCAAAACAAGGCCTGTGACGCCCCCAAATCCAAGTTCTTTAACCTCAGATTCAGTGCTCACGATCTATCATCCGCATAAGCATTCTATAACTAGTACGAAATAATAAACATACATTGTTCATTATAATAAAGTTCCATAACACGGTCCCAAGGTCTTCTTAACCTTAACTTAAACACACTATTCATATTACAAAAGGTTTACATTCGAACTTCCATCAGATAAAAATAATTAATATTCATTCTAAACTATTCCTGGATCTTGCCCTTGCCGTTGTCCTTTGTATTGGATCCTTCATGCTTAGCTGAAATAAATGTCATGATATAGCAAGGGTAAGCAACTAATTTGCTTAGCAATTTTATATACAAGGGAGATATATCATGACTGGAAAGAAGTTTTGCTTTCAATGTTCAACAATAATATAAGGTTGTGAAGGAACATGAATTAATAATCAACAATTGAATATTCGAATAATTGAATAACATGTACTGAGTGGTTTTGAAATAACCATGAACATTTGCCAAGGTTCTCAGTCATTTAAACTGGACCTCTTAATAAGTTTTAGTATTCAAGGGGATCAGCCTTTCATACCCCGTGATTTATGCATAAACACTTAATAATCCAGCATCGATATCATGCCTTAATAAAATTCGTCCTTTTCTCAGTCAAGAGTTCTTATCAAATCAATTTAATAAGAACAACTTTTTAAAACATATTTGATTTAACAAATTTAAACATGCTTGATCTAGCTGATACAATTAGCATAGATCTATCTCATAAAAAGTTCATAGTATAACATTAGATTGTATAATCACATAAATATTATACATTATATTTAGTTCTTATAAACATTATCATATCTTGATAATGTTACTATTAAATAACAACATAATATTATTAATCTTGATAATATTTAATTCACCTCTTAGTATTATTAGTTCCCTAATAATACTTTCATTTGCTTACTAATATTATTAACATCTTAATAATATTTTAATACTTTACTAATATTATTAATCCTCTTAATAATATTTTAATTAATATTATTACTTTAATAATATCTTACTTATGCTTTAATATTAATTATTTAATATTATTAATCATTTAATAATATTTTATTTATTTACTAATATTATTAATCATTTAATAATATTTTATTTATTTACTAATATTATTAATCATTTAATAATATCTTATTCCATTACTAATATTATTAATCATTTAATAATACTTTAATCATTTATCAATGCTTAAATCAAATATTATTAATCATGTAATAATATTTTAAAAAAATTTTAATATTAATATTTTTTTTTACTTATCAATATCATATTCTAATATTATTAATATCATAATAATATTTTAAAAATTTATTGGATTAATAAACAATTTATTCTAATTATTCACCCTTTATTAAACCTCTTGTTTAATATCCATAAAAGTTCATAAATAATATTTATTATCATAAATTACCAAAGTGCTCTAATATAGTTATGCTATGATATATTACGAGTATTCAAGCATAAAAATCATATTTTTATAATTAAAGACATCATTTAACTATTTATTTTCTTTTATTCATAACTTAATCATTTTTAGGAAAAATAGCAAACTGATTCTAAAAATTCGCAGCTTATGTATTTTAACAGAATATGGACCTACAGGGATCCCCAAATTTTTTTTGAATTTTAGAAAATGATCTAGTATTTTTAAAGTTCCCAAAACACTCGTATCTTGCTTCATTTTTAATAAATTGAGTTTTGCTCAAAGAAATTTGAAATTTTCAGGGTATGCTCCCCTAACATATATGAACCTACTGTAAAAATTTCGGAATTTTCCAGTGTATACACAATGAGATATTTGAAGGTAAACTTTTAGGAGTCCTTTACGGAAATAGTCTATACGCACAATCTATAACTCGAAACGTGTCGGTTCTTTTTCCTGCATGTAGATAACTTCTCAGGGTACCTCTATGATTTTTCCCAGATTTTTAAGGGACATGAAACTATTCGAAACAGACCCAAGAAAAATGGGACAAAAACTATTTTACGGTTTTTGAACCCTTAACATTCCAAATGGGCTGTTTTGGAGAAATCAGTTTCAAAGATTTCAAAACTTGCTAGATTTGTGTTCTATCACTTGGGTTTACTAGATAACTAATGTATCTAGCACCCCCCTTTGACGGATCACACATCTAAGTTGGAAAACTTGAGTTACACAAGATTTAGTGGAATAAAACAAGAGTTTTCACCTTTGGAGAACATATGCTCATATTTTTCTCTAAGCCTTTGATATAACACTCAAGATACTTAGTTCCATACATGATGATATGTAGGACTAGGGTATCTTGAGTATTTGTTCATAACCCCAACAAAACTCAAGCAAAAAAATTAAAGTAGAAGAAGATGATGAAGGTTAGGTTATACCTTGATTTAATGGCAACCTTCCTTGATTTACCAAAGTAAGTGATGAACTTTGGATGCATTAACAAACTATCACTCCTCTCTCTATATATATGGCTGAACCTCTCTCCCCTTTCTCTCTCTAGAAGTGGCTAGCTTGGGAGAAATTATAAGAGGAAGAATGAGAGAAGAATTGAAAAGGTGAAGTAAAATGATACATACAAAAAATATAGATACACTTTGTGTATCTAGCTATTATCCCCCGTACTTTCTTTAACCCATGGATAGAAGCTTTGCCTTATCACTTTAATTAGTCTAATCATGATTAAGGATACTTAATAAAGTGGCAACCAATGGGAGCTTGACAACCATGTCCTTTTGTGTAAGAGTTACTACAAATGAACCTTGCTTAGCTTAATTAGTTACCTTAAAAGTCCTAATATGGCTGGTCATTCTAGCCCCATCAACTCATCTATTTTTCTTTTATTTTAATGCACAATTTGATTAATCAAAAGTCTAAAATACCCTTAATCAAGTGGGCTAAGTATTGGTTTGTATGTTATTTCATTTGGGCTTCCTCCTTAATTGTTTTGGGCTATGTAATAAACATAGTCTAGCAATTTTAATATATGTTACCCAATTTGATTATTTAGGGTTTCCATTCCTAATCTTATGAAATTTAATTACCTATACATGTGACTTTAGCTTATAACCTAATTAGGTTCACAAGAATTAGGTTTAAAATTATTAGTCACCTAAAATAATAAGATTATCCACTTAAGTTAGTATACATATTAAATACTAACCTCTCATTATCACCATAACCCTTAGGTTATTTAATTGTCTCAACTAATGTATAAGTAGGTTACGAAGCTTTCATTTTTAATAAAATCTATAAATGTATATATCCATAACTATAGCATACATGTTAATTGACCCATGCACCACTTCATATATGTTGTTACATATTAAATCACTGTATAGTACATAGTTTTAAATATCAATAATGTACATACATATATAGTGACTTAAAATTCACGGTCATTACATCCTCCCCCCTTATAAGAATTTCGTCCCCGGAATTACCTACAGGGTTACTCAAAAAGATGTGGATAATTTTCCCTCATCATTTCTTCGAGTTCCAACGTAGCTTCTTCAGCATTGTGGTTCCTCTAAAGAACCTTTACAGAACGTATAACCTTATTTCACAATTTCTGTTCTTTTCTATCTAAAATTTCAATTGGAATTTCCTCATACGACAAATCGTTTTCGACCTGAATTAGCTAGTACGATATCACGTGCTTGTAATCAGGCTTGTATGGTCGTAACACTGACACATGAACACACATTATGAATATGTTCCAGTTCAGGAGGTAGAGCTACCCCGTACGCCACCTCGCCTATCTTCCTCAAGATCTCAAAAGGTCCAATAAATCTCGGACTCAGTTTACCTTCCTTTTCAAACCTTATTTTCCCTTTCCAGGGAGATACCTTCAAAAAATGCATGGCTTCCTACCTCAAAATCTCTCTTCTGTCAATGTAAGTCTGCATATTTCTTCTGGGGATCTTAAGCTGCTACCAGTCGGGCTCTTATCACCTTGATGATCTTTATAGTCTGCTGCACCAGTTCTGGTCCCAGTAGTCGACGTTTACCCACTTTATCCCAGCATAAGGGCGTTCTACATTTCCTTCTATATAGTGCTTCGTACGGCGGCATTCTGATGCTGGCGTGATAGCTATTGTTGTATGCGAACTCTATTAATGGAAGATGATCCTCCCAGCTACCCTTGAAGTCCATCACATAAGCTCTGAGCATGTCTTCAAGCGTTTGAGTCGTTCTCTCGCTTTATCCATCGGTCTGCGGATGATACGCGGTGCTCATCCGTAGATGCGTCCCCATTCTTTCTTGAAGACTCTTTCAGAAGTTTAACGTGAAATGCGGATCCCTATCCGATACAATAGATATTGGTATGCCATGTCTCGAGATAATTTCTTTGATATACAATTTCGCTAGCTGGTCCAAACTATACCTAATCTTGATCGGCAAGAAGTGGGCCGACTTTGTAAGACGATCTACAATCACCCATATAGCGTCGTGTCCTTTTTGCGTTGCTGGAAGTCCTACCACAAAATCCATAGTGATGTGCTCCCACTTCCACTCTGGAATCTCTAAAGGCTGTAGTAATCCACTCGGTCGTTGATTCTCTACCTTGACCCTCTGACAAGTCAGACATCTGCTGACACATTCTGTAACCTCTCTCTTCATGTTTGGCCATCAAAAGTGTTGACGCAAATCTTGATACATTGTTTGTGCTTCATGGGTGTATCGAGTACCGCGTACTGTGCGCTTCTTGTAAAATTTCTTCTCTTAGTTCTGGTACTAGCGGTACCGAAATTCGCCCTTCGAATCTCAGCAGTCCGATGCCATCAATCTTGTATTTCAATTCATCCCCTTTAGCTAACCGCTTCTTGATACTGTCGCAATCTTCGTCCTTCTCTTGAGCTTCTTTAACCTTATCTAATAGAGTCGGGCTCGCTATCACTGTAAATAATTTCTCGTTGGTCTCTATCGAATACTTAACCTCTAAGTCAAGTCGTTCAAAATCTTTCACCAATTCTTCTTGCTTGGTCAACTTCCGTAACTTCTCCCTGCCTTTTCTTCTCAGGGCATCTGCCACTACATTTGCTTTTCCTAGACGGTACAGAATCTCACAATCATAATCCTTGATCAATTTTAGCCATCGACGGTGCCTCATATTTAGCTCTTTCTGCGTGAAGATATACTTCAGACTCTTGTGATCCGTATATATTTCACACTTCTCGCCATACAAATACTGCCTTCAAATCTTTAAGGCAAAAACTATTGCTGCTAATTCCAGGTTATGAGTCAGATAACCCTTCTCATAGTCCTTCAGCTGACGTGAAGCGTACGTAATGACCTTGCCTTGCTGCATCAGTACACAGCCAAGACCCTTGTGTGACGCATCACTATACACTACAAATCCTCCCGTGTTGTCAGGTAAAGTCAACACAGGTGCCTGACTGAGCCTCTTCTTCAATTCCATGAAACCCTCTTCACATTTCTCCGTCCAAACGAACTTCACTGTTCTTCTGGTAAGGTTGGTTAACGGCGATGCTATCTTTGAAAAATCTTGGATGAATATTACATAGTTGATGACCGCTTTTATCTTTGCTACATCCACCGAAACACCATCCTTGTCGATAACGTGACCCAAAAACTGCAGTCTCCGTAACCAAAACTCACACTTGGAGAACTTTGCATACAACTTCTCCCTCCTTAATGTCTCCAACACTATCCTTAGATGTTCAGCGTGCTCTTCCTTTGTCTTTGAATATACCTGAATGTCATCGATGAACACGACAACAAACTTATCCAAATACTGTTTAAACACTATGTTCATCAAGTCCATGAATGCTGCTGGCGCATTCGCCAACCCAAAAGACATTACCAGAAACTCAAAGTGTCCATACCAAGTTCTGAATGTCGTCTTTGGAACATCCCCCTGCCTCACCTTCAGTTGGTGATAACCGGTCCTCAAGTCAATTTTTGAAAATTATTTCGCCCCCTTCAACTGATCAAACAAATCGTCGATCCTGGGCAACGGGTACTTGTTCTTAATGGTGACCTTCTTTAACTCCCGGTAGTCGATACAAAGCCTTAATGACCTATCCTTCTTCTTTACTAATAAGACTGGTGCTCCCCACAGTGATACGCTCGGTCGAATGTATCTCTTATCTAATAATTCTTGTAGTTGAATCATCAGTACCTTCATTTCTACCGGAGCCATACGATACGGTGCTTTGTATACCGGTGATGTCCCTGGTGCCAAATCGATAACAAACTCTCTCTCTCTCTATCTGGTGGCAATCCCAAAATCTCATCTAAGAAGACGTCAACAAAATCCCTTACAATAGGTATCTGACCCAGTTCACCCTCGACTCCGTGGGTATCCACAACGTGAGCCAAATAACCTATACAACCTTTCCTAAGCAACTTTTTTATTTGCATCATCATCAGACAACAAGATTGTCTCAGCGATTTACTGCCATGAAATACCACCTTTGACTTATTCGGAGTCTTTAGGTGTACGTAAATTTTTTTACAGTCAATGACCGCCCCGTGACTTGATAACCAATCCATCCCGAGGATTACATCAAACTCTCCGAGATGAATCGATATCAAATCCACGTTAAGCTTAAACCCTCTTACATCAGCACAACAGTTCCTATGTATGTAGTCTACAGGGATAATTTCTTTGTTTGCTACTTCTACACTCATTGAGTGTTCTAATAGTTCACGAGGTAAACTTAATCGTTGATCAAAATCATCAGATATAAAAGAACATGAAGCTCTCGAATCGAATAACACATAGGCATTTATATCGTTGATCAGAATTATACCTGACACCACCTCCCTGGATGCCACGGCATCTTGCACTGTCATATTGAATGTCCTCGCTGTCGGCTTGTTTGGCTGGGCTGGTCCTCCACTGGTTGTCTTAGTGTTATTTCCCCTGTTGTCATTTTCTCCATCCGTGCTTTTCTTCTTTGGCCAATCCTTGATTCGATGTCCCAATTCACCACAGTTAAAGCAACCTCTCTTCTTCACCTTAGAACAATTGGGTGAGGTATGCCCTTCTTGTCCACAGTATAACATACCGTTTTTCCTTTCAAGCACTCTCCCGAGTGACCCTTTCCACAGTTTCCACACACTGACTTCTTTTGTTGCACACTTCCTTGCTAAATCTCCAAATTACTACCCCCACTGCTCCATTTCAGCTTCTTGTTGTTGCCACCGCCGATGCTAACATTCTGATTCCCACCTTCTACTTTCTTCTTGTTCTTCTCCCGATTATACCTTAAGACCGCTTCGCTTCCACCTTCCGCTATGAGAGCTTTCTCCAATAAAGTTGAGAATGACGTGATTTCAAGAACCGCTACCTTACTGTAAATCCACGGCTTTAGTCCATTTTCGAACCTTCTTGCTTTTCTCACCTCTGTGTCTACCTGATGTGGAACGAATCTGGCCAATTCATTAAACTTTACGGCGTACTCTGACACTGACATATTCTTTTGCTTCAATTCCGAAAACTTGATCTCCATTCTCGCTTGTGTACTCTCAGAGAAGTATTTCTCAAAGAACAACTTCTTGAACGCTTCCCAAGTCACGATTCCAGTCCCGACTGTGAGACCCCGAATTTTATGAAATAAAAGTATTCAATTATTCTATTTTGGTAAATAGTTAAATTGATAAACGTTTAAAGTTAAGGGTAATATGTGAATTTTTTTTTTACAAAGTACGCAAGTTGATATAAAATATTCGTTGTGTCGGGGAATATTCGATTAGTCGGGAAATATTCATTTTAACGGAAAATATTCGGACGACGGTACAATCAATGGTGGACCCCACAACAGAATTATTGTCAGATTGAGAAAACGACAAAAATATTTTTATGAAAATAACTGCGGAAGTTTTACCGTTAACTGTTGAAACACCCGGTGTTAAAAGTACAGTAATACGCGTGATTGCATAGTAACACACGGTATTGATTATTGATGCTTACGTGAGAAGTCACTCAGTTTTATTTTATTAGTACTATTAATGTAACAAAGCATAAAAGCTTTTTATATAAACAGAATACTTTTATAAAGTTATTCATTTTATTAGGCTAATAGTAAAATCTTTTTATATAAAACAGAATACTTTTATAAAGTTATCTGTTTTATTAGACAATAATTAGAATATATTATATTTTATTATACATAGTGTTTGCATAGTGCCTACATAATGTTTGCATAGTAAAATCTTTTATAAAGTTATTCGTTTTATTAGATTATAAATAGAATATATTATATTTTATTTAAAAGATTTTGCTTTAAATATGGACCGTCCGATTAAAAGTAAATCAATCTGGACCATTCATGAATTAGTTACTATGCAGTCCATTCTTCTATAAATAGAAGCTCATTCCTTCAATATTTCTTACGAATTCACTGAAACTCTAGAGAGAGAGAAGAAAAGTATTCTGCTACTTCACTACTTCGATATTAAGTTTCTTTTACGGTAAGGAATATTATTTGTTGTACTCGTAAAGGGTATTCTTTCTTTCTTATTCATGAAAAGAACTTCTATTATTCTATTCTTTATTATTCTGTTGGAATAACCTGTATACGCGTATACGCGGGCTACCCTATACTTGGTGAAATTCTTCTGTTATTACATTTTTATTATTCTGTTGGAACATCATGTCTGTGCTTTATGCCGGACCTGGTTCCATTATTTATTATTCTGTCGAAATATCATGTCTGTGCTTTACGCCGGACCTGGTTCCATTATTTATTATTCTGTCGGAATATCTTGTCTGTGCTTTACGCCGGACCTGGTTCCATTATTTATTATTCTGTCAGAATATCATATCTGTGCGTTTATGCCGGACCTGGTTCCATTATTATTATTCAGTCGGAATATCCTGTCGGTGCATTTACGCATGACCTGGTTCCACTATTATTTTTTTCTGTTGGAATAACCTATCTGTGCAGTCTATCGCATGCCTGATGATTTCTTTTGTTATTCCATTCTTTATTATACTCAGTTGGTTAAAGTTTTGGCTTTTATACTCCATGAAATTAGTAGAATATCCTTGATATATGCGCTTCATCCAGTATCTTTTCATGGAAGTATTCTTCTGAGCATTTTTGAATTTTACTCCACAAAGCAGTATCATGTTGACAATTTGGACGTTATTGATTCCTGGATAAATTAATTCTTGAACTTGTTTTATTGAATTATTATGTCATTGTCATCATCCTCGTGTTTATATTATGTTGAAAGTCATATGTGGCCTGTGGTGCATAGATAGACTTGGTATGATTATGACCAGGGATTATTCGGTATAATCATGACCGTAATGTTACAAATGATATGGAAAAGTCCTTATTGGCCCGTAGTGCATTGATGGACAGTTCTTGGAATGATTATGGCTATAGATTCTCTTTGGCCAAAGGTGCAAAGATGAATTATTGTATGGCATGATTAGGACCGTCGATGAAAACACGATTATCTTTGGCCCGTAGTGCATAGATAATTCGTGCTCGTGATACTAATGAATATCCTTGGCCTGTAGTGCAGGGATGATTCGATGATGTGGATTAATTATTGAGCTGAGTCTCAGCGAGGAAATATTAATTCATGGATGTGATAATAATGAATTTCTTTAGCCGTAGTGCATGGATAATTCATAGATGTGATACTAACGAATATCCTTGGCCGTAGTGCAAGGATAATTCGAAGGTGTGGATTATTTATTAAGCTGAGTCTTAGCGGCAAAATATTGGTTATACACTTTTAATTTATAGAAGATAGTAGATATCATGCTCTACTTGACTCTTCTAAAATATAGTTGTATGTCTTTGGCCGTAGTGCAAAGATGAATTTATTTGTATGATTATGAACAAGAATTGTGAATTGGTATAACCATGATTTTTGATGTTTCAGGTGAATATAAGTGATGAAATTTATCTTCGTCCTTGGTGCGAAGAGGAATTTAGAATCACAATTATGATTATGAGTTATTCATATGATTGTTGATAGGAATTGTTGATTGATGTTACAAGGATAAAACATTATTGGTGGACTTTTAACATGGAGAAGATAATAGACCTAATGGTCTATTTGACTCTTCTAATGGATTGCTCGTTCCGCTGCATCTATGGTTGAAAAGTTTTATCAGCTATCATATGTTCTAAATCTTTGATTTATTAATGATGAAGGCTATTGATGATGTAAATTAGCTTTAATTATGATATTCTTTACTGGGCTAGTTGAGCTAACCCTTTTGCTTTCATTGTTCTCTTCAGGAAGTGAGAACGCAGCAGGGACTAGTCGAGGAACGGAGTGACGGTCTAGATGATATCATTAGTAGTCCTCAGTATTCTATGAAATAGTGTGATAGATGTGGAGGTTCTCCCTGAATAGTATAGAAAAGTGTGTTGTATTCTATATATCATTTAGTAGTTATATTTGGTGAATCAAATAGGGTGAGGCGAACCCGACTTTGGAATGGTGTTTTTTCACTATCATACAAGATGTCTAATGACATACAACCTCGTGTTCTCATAAGACATGGTTGTGCACATCCACTTGCTGAATATATCTATGAGCACTATCTATATGATCTTGGAGTTTATTTGAAGTATAATTTTCACTTGGAGACAACGGAGATATTTATATGTCAAGAGAAGACTCACCATTGGAAAGAAGATGGTAGTAATCTTCTTATTTTTATTTGGGGACTTTTGGGTCAACCAAGGATAATTATGTGGACATATGATATCTATCATAACCTAGAAGCATGGCCTCCCATGTACGAAGGTTTCCTTGATCACTTCCCAAATATTTTAATTTCTAAAACAGTTTTTGACTATACTTTTATGTAAAGTATCATTGTAAGGTTGTGGTCGAGGTACCATGAGAGTTACATACATTTGTATTAAAACTCATAGTTAACTGCGGTCGTATTCTACACGACAGCTCAACAGTTGTATAAATAAAGTTGTATTTAAATTTTGTACCATGTATCTGGTGACTCAGAATGAGTGATGTATACCTAATTTTTGGGGTGTCACACCGACTTTGTTCTAGTTGGCCTCCCACCAATAGTTAGCCTCACCCTTCATTAAGTAGGTAGCAAAAATTGTTTTCTGTTCTTCTGCTACTCTGGCAATAATGAAGGCCGTCTCAATCTCCTTCATCCACGTCCGGGCCTCTAACGGGTTTGCTGTTCCTCTAAACTCCGGCGGTCCTACTACCTTGAAGTCCTTAAAATTGGCTAATTGGTTTCCCGCCTAATTTCCCCCAGGTTGAGCTTGATTCCTCATGGCTTCAGTCATCATGTGGACAAAGTTTTACATTGGGTTTGGTTGAGCTCCCGATGCATTATTAACTGACTCTTCGATCTCTTGGTTCCTTAGTATACGTCTGGGCGGCATTATATAGTGAAACAAAATTCTAACACGTTAGTCGAGTTTTATTATCATATAAGTACTTAGCATGTAACACGATATTGTATTCAACAATCATATAATCATTATGAGAGAGTTTTAAATTACCAAGATTTTGGAAGTCTTTCTCCCTGATTAGTGGGTTAAGTTTGTTTTTAAAGAAAATTTTCCAACTAAGTCTACTGGATTCACATAACATTAAATAGACAATTTACTATTTAAATTTTTCCAACACATATAATAATAATAATGCGCTTATATTCATATACCAATCTTCAGTGTCTCATATGATTAATACAGGTATATTCTTATAAATATTACTATCCCATTTTAAACACAAAAGATGGGATTAACTCAAAATGATACTTCCCTACAAACATAAATAGGGATACTACCTAACTACCTACTACCTCACACCTGCTGAGGTTTACATCAACATAAAACCCTATCACACAAAAGGGGTACTAATGCATCTATCTACAACTAGTCCATGGTATAATCATCACTAGTGGCCCTGCTGGGTCACCTGAACAGGCTCCGGGGGAAACCACCCCTCCATAGCTCTACGTCGAACGGATCGACTCGACTCTCCTATCTCGAACTGCGCCCTTCTAGTCCCACTGCGCTGGCCCTCATACGCTGCGTCTAGCGCCAGTTCTAAAGTATCGGCCCTAACCTTCATGGCCTGCAGTGCTATCTCCAATTGGTCCACCCGCTGGGCTGACTCATACAATGCCTTCTCCACGCAAATTGTGTCTGCAATCTCCATGTCAAACTCGCCCCGCATCGCCAGATGCTCTATGCTCAGCTCTCCAAACTTTGCCTTTTCATGCTCTAGCTGTACCCTCAACATCTCAACTTGCAACTGGGACTCATCCAACTTTCCCTTATGCTCGACTACCTCCATATGGGCGTGATAAGCCGCCTCCTTGTATTGACCTACTATGAACTGAATTGTGTGGTTTTCAACCTCCAGTTCTCCCACCCTGCCTTCCAATTGATTGATTTTCCTCAATAAATCCCCTATAAGAGGACCCTGAGGGGCTTCTTCCATAACCTCACGCTCAATGAGCTATTACTCCATTGAGTGACTGCCCTGGCGCTCGTCAGACATCCTACAAACACCATAAATAAAACCAACATCAGTACCACAATAAAATATATTCATTGATAAAATGAAATAATATTTTATTAAGTACAACACAAACTCGATGAATTTTCCGCAATCCATCTCCTAACATACTCTATAAGAATTTTCTACTAAGGTTATAACCTAAGTTTCGCATTCCTAATGTTTATAACCTACAGCTTTGATACCAACCTGTGATGCCCCCAAATCCAGGTTCTCTAACCTCATATTCGGTGCTCACGATCTATCATCATCATAAGCATTTTATAACTATTACGAAATAATAAACATACATTGTTCATTATAATAAATTTCCATAACATGGTCCCAAGGTCTTCTTAACCATAACTTAAACACATCATTCCTATTACAAAAGGTTTACATTAGAACTTCCATCAGATAATAATAATTAATATTCATTCTAAACTATTCCTGGATCTTGCCCTTGCCCCTGTCCTTCGTATTGGATCCTTCAGGCTTAGCTGAAATAAATGTCATGATATAGCAAGGGTAAGCAACTAATTTGCTTAGCAAGTTTATATACAAGGGAGATATATCATGACTGGAAAGAAGTTTTGCTTTCAATGTTCAACAATAATATAAGGTTGTGAAAGAACATGAATTAATAATCAACAATTGAATATTCGAATAATTGAGTAACATGTACTTAGTGGTTTTGAAATAACCATGAACATTTGTCAAGGTTCTCAGTCATTTAAACTGGACCTCTTAATAAGTTTTAGTATTCAAGGGGATCAGCTTTTCATACCCCGTGATTTATGCATAAACACTTAATAATCAAGCATCAATATCATGCCTTAATCAAATTCGTCCTTTTCTCAATCAAGAGTTTTATCATATCAATTTAATAAGAACAACTTTTTAAAACACATTTGATTTAACAAATTTAAACATGCTTGATCTAGCTGATACAATTAGCATATATCTATCTCATAAACAGTTCATAAATTAAAGAACTTTAAATTTAATTCACAGTTCAATAATAATAGAACAGGAATTCAATTGCACAAAGTGCGAATTTCAATAATCAATATAGATGTGAATAATCATCAATAATTATTCACTAACATACTTTGAAAATAATAACTCGAGTTTGAGTTTGGACACTTGCCTCGTCTGTAGATTACGACTACGCAATTAATTTATATCCACTATGCAGTTAAATTATCTTCCTTTGAGAGACCTATAGTTAATTTTTCAATTAGTCATAGTATAACATTAGATTGTATAATCACATAAATATTATACATTACATTTAGTTCTTATAAACATTATCATGTCTTGATAACGTTACTATTAAATAACAACATAATATTATTAATCTTGATAATATTTAATTCACCTCTTAGTATTATTAGTTCCCTAATAATACTTTCATTTGCTTACTAATATTATTAACATCTTAATAATATTTTAATACCTTACTAATATTATTAATCCTCTTAGTAATATTTTAATTAATATTATTACTTTAATAATATCTTACTTATGCTTTAGTATTAATCATTTTATATTATTAATCATTTAATAATATTTTATTTATTTACCAATATTATTAATTATTTAATAATATTTTATTTATTTACTAATATTATTAATCATTTAATAATATCTTATTACATTACTAATATTATTAATCATTTAATAATACTTTAATCATTTATCAATGCTTAAATCAAATATTATTAACCATGTAATAATATTTTAAAGAAATTTTAATATTAATATTTTTATTTACTTATCAATATCATATTCTAATATTATTAATATCATAATAATATTTTAATAATTTATTGGATTAATAAACAATTTATTCTAATTGTTCACCATTTATTAAACATCTTATTTAATATCCATAAAAGGTCATAAATAATATTTATTATCATAAATTACCAAAGTGCTCTAAGATAGTTATGATATGATATATTATGAGTATTCAAGCATAAAAATCACATTTTTCTTATTAAAAACATCATTTTACTATTTATTTTCTTTTATTCATAACTTAATCATTTTTAGGAAAAATAGCAAACTGATTCCAAAAATTCGCAGCTTCTGTATTTTAACAGAATATGAACCTGCAAGGATCCCCAAATTTTTCTGGAACTTTAGAAAATGATCTAGTATTTTTAAAGTTTCCAAAACACTCGGATCTTGCTTCATTTTTAATAAATTGAGTTTTGCTCAGAAAAATCTGAAATTTTCAGAGTATGCTCCCCTAACATATATTAACCTACTGTAAAAATTTTGGAATTTTCCAGTCTATACAAAAGGAGATATTCGAAGGTAAAGTTTTAGTAGTCCTTTACGGAAATAGTCATTACGCACAATCTATAACTCGAAACGTGTCTGTTCTTTTTCCTACATATAGATAACTTCTCAAGGTACCTCTGTGATTTTTACCAGATTTTTAAGACATGTGAAATTATCCAAAACATACCAAAGAAAAACGGGACATAAACTATTTTAGGGTTTTTGAACCCTTAACTTTCCAAGTAGGCTGTTTTGGGGAAATCAGTTCCAAAAGTTTTAAAACTTGCTAGATTTGTGTTCTATCAATTGAGTTTACTAGATAACTCATGTATCTAGCACCCCCCCCCCCTTAGACGAAACACAAATCTAAGTTGGAAAACTTGAGTTAAACAAGATTTAGTGGAATAAAACAAGAGTTTTCACCCTTGAAGAACATATGCTAATATTTTCCTCTAAGCCTTTGATCTAACACTCAAGATACTTAGTTCCATACATGATGATATGTATGACTAGAGTATCTTGAGTATTTGTTCATAACCCCAACAAAACTCAAGCAAAAAAAATAAAGTAGAAGAAGAAGATGAAGTTTAGGTTATACCTTGATTTAATGGCAACCTTCCTTGATTTACCAAAGTAAGTGATGAACTTTGGATGCATTAACAAACTAGCACTCCTCTCTATATATATATATATTGCCGAACCTCTCTATCCTTTCTCTCTCCAGAAGTGGCTAGCTTGGGAGAAATTATAAGAGGAAGAATGAGAGAAGAAATGGAAATAAAATGAAAAGATGAAGTAAAAGAATACTTACAAAAAATATAGATACACTTAGTGTATCTAGCTATTATCCCCCATACTTTTTTTAACCCATGGATAGATGCTTTGCCTTATCACTTTAATTAGTCTAATCATGATTAAGGATGCTTAATAAAGTGGCAACCAATGGGAGCTTGACAACCATGTCCTTTTGTGTAAGAGTTACTACAAATGAACCTTGCTTAGCTTAATTACTTGCCTTAAAAGGCCTAATATGGCCGGTCATTCTAGCCCCATCACCTAATCTATTTTGCTTTTATTTTAATGCAAAATTTGATTTATCAAAAGTCTAAAATACCCTCAATCAAGTGGGCTAAGTATTGGTTTGCATGTTATTTCATTTGGGCTTCCTCCTTAATTATTTTAGGTTATGTAATAAACATAGTCTAGCAATTTTAATATATGTTACCCAATTTGGTTATTTAGGGTTTTCATTCCTAATCTTATGAAATTTAATTACCTATACATGTGACTTTAGCTTATAACCTAATTAGGTTCACAAGAATTAGGTTTAAAATTATTAGTCACTTAAAATAATAAGATTATCCACTTAAGTTAGTATACATATTAAATACTAACCTCTCATTATCACCATAACCCTTAGGTTATTTAATTGTCTCACCTAATGTATAATTAGGTTACGAAGCTATTATTTTTAATAAAATCTATAAATGTATATATCCATAACTATAGCATACATGTTAATTGACCCATGCACCACTTCACATATGTTGTCACATATTAAATCACTATATAATACAAAGTTTTAAATATCAATAATGTACATACATATATAGTGACTTAAAATTTATGGTTATTACAAGGCCTTGTGGCCTTTGGCTTACTCCAACTGACGTCTTTTGTTTTTCTGTAACGGAAGAGTACGTGGGGTGGCCAGTTTTTTTTAAGCGTATTATTTCTTTTCCTAAGGTTAAACTAAGTTTAGAGAAGGTCTGAGAGAAGAAAAATTATAGAGGGTTTGCAAGAGAGAAGAAAAACAATGAGTTTTTGGAGACTGACAAGAGAAAGAAGGGGAATTACTAAACCTAGTCACCTTCTTTTGTAGCATACGATCAAATAGAAGGTATAACTTACTTCAATTATAGTTTTTTATAATTTTGTGGAATTGATACAAATACATGTATATATATGATCTATAATCTGTTAATCCTCGTTTGTGGGCGTTACTTGATGATTAAAAGCATAGAATAGGGTTGTAGCATAAGGTTTTATATTTATCAGTGTTTGTGTTGTTGGATATGGATTGGAAAGTATAAATTTTCATGATCAATACTTGTTATAATCTATAATTTGTTGGTGGTTTATGTTAGTATGTTAAGAAACGAAAGCGGCGTAGTTTAAATCATATCAAGTGATTAAGAAACGAGTTCGTGGCGATCAAATTCGGTAAAAGTGTAAAAATGAAGAAATTTGGAGAAAATATAGTTTGATTCTTCAAATTGATGTTTATGTAATATTTTTGTATATAGAATGGTGTTTACCATGTATAACTATAATATGGAAAAATGTTAGATGTTGAAGTTGGGAGATTTTCTATTGAATTGGAATTTTTGGTCTATACCAGAGTATTAGTTTGCGTCTGTAGAAAACTGGAACTGAGGCATCGCGCGGGGGCGCTGTCTGGCACGCGGTTGTCGCACGAGTGCGCAGTTTATGGGCGCGGGTGCGCGGTTACTCAGTATATTACTCAGTATATCAGATAATGAATTTAATTGTTTAAAAATCATATAAAGGTGATTTTAAGGTATTAATTTTCTACCCATTTTTGTTGGTGAGTAGCTTTAATCAATTTCCATTTCCCACCTTTGGGTATTATATATATATATATATATATATATATATATATATATATATATATATATATATATATATATATATATATATATATAGACTGGTGTATTTGATTGGCACCTTTTCACTTTTGGGCTTACGAGAGGCTATGTTTCCTTCGTTTAGTTACTACTTTAGGCTTGGATACATATTCTCGAGGACGCCGATGGCACCAATCTACCTTGGCTGAGGTTCATATGGGGGACGGCTTTCCTCACTGTCATTTTGTAAGACCCCAACTTTTATGAATAAAAATTTAATTTTCTCTAAATATTATTTTGAATAGTAAGGTGTTAATTTGATATAATGTTATAGTTATGAGTGATATGTGCAAATTTTGCAAAATAAGCAAGTTATCATAAAATATTCGTTTGGTTGGAGAATATTCGTATGACGACGCAATCATTGGTGGTCCCCATAACGGAATAACTGTCGAATATAGAAAGCGACAAAAATAACCTTTTCATAAAATAACGGCAAGACTTTTACCGTTAAACTGTTGTAATAGCCGGTGATAAAAGTACAGTAATACGTGTTGTTTCACAGTAGCACACGATATTGCACAGTATCTCTAATTATTGATGCTTACATAGGAAGTCATTCAGTTTCATTCAATAATTGCCACAGTAATTGCTACATTGTATCTCATATTATTGATTCAATTATTGTCACATTATCATCTGTACAATATTTTATATTATTAAATCAATAATTAAGACGACACAATTATTCATATTATTATTTACATTATTGAAAATGTCTAGAAAGTTCTGTTGAGAAATTGAGTTTGGCTATTTAATTTCGCTCCATTAAGGAGAAGTCCTTATCAAAAAGCCTCATATTTCCTGGGAATGATCTGCTTGTTAATATTGTGAGTTATAATATTAATGATTAATAATTGTTGAAAGATTAAAAAAGTGTTGATTGAAGATAAGTGATTTGTGGTAGATATTTATTGAATTTGTGGTATAAATAGAAGAGTTGTTGTATTATTCCATGGACCCCTAAGTGCCAAATTATTCAAACCGTAGGTAAAAATTACTTTTTAGTTTTTGTTTTATTGTTATAATAATAATAATACAACTAAAACTTTTTGAATAAAACATAAAAAAAAATTATAAAAAAGAAATTTTTTTAACATATATGAAGTTATTTGTTTTATTATAATAATTTAAATGAATAGTGAAATTAGACAAAATTTTAGAAAATTCACTATTGAGTCCGTGATTGTTTAATATTTAAATAGTGCCCTACCATTCTCCTATAAATAGGTTGCTTAGTTATGAAATAAAAATCACACCAGAATTAAAGAATTCTTCTTCTATTAGAATGTGCGTATTTCTGTTGAGTATAAAGATATTTTGAGTGTATCAAATAGTTCAAGATTTCTCAAGATAATCTCTGTTATACCAATCAGATTTTGTCTCTTATTAAGGTAAAGCATGTTATTTTCTTTCATATTCGTACGTGGTATTACTTCGTACTCGTAAGGGTTGTCATTCTATTCCTTATTAATCTATGGGAATAACATGTCTACGCGAATTACGGCATGCCTGGTGAATAACCCTTCGTATTCATTATTTATTAATCTATGGGAATAACATGTCTACATAGATTACCGCTTGTATGGTGAATAACCCTTCGTATTCATTCTTTATTAAGTTATGGAAATGATCTATCTACGCGGATTATCGCGTGACGGGTGAAAATTCATTTACAGGTTCGTATATTATTTCTTTTCATATTCCTAAATCTAAACTTACTATGGTAAGTATTGTTTCTATAATTCTTGAAATGATTAGAAATTCCTTGAGGCTTATGCTTCATCTAATATCATTTCATTAAAATAATGGCATGAACTTTCTTATTAAATTTTAATATTTTAATTTGGTGTACTATTCACTCGGGGTACTATTCATTCGGGGTGCTATTCACGAGATACTATTCACGATAGAATTGGTTTCATTTCTGTCCAAATTAATTTTGATACATGAATATCATTCTTGAATTTTACTCCACAATTAGTTATCATGTTGACAATTTGAACATTCTTGGACTATGGATAAATTAAATTATAAATCTCTAATATTTATCCTTGCTCTCACTTGATTGATTCTTTATATCATTGTCATCATCCTCATGCTTATGTTGTGTTGAAAGTCATCTTTGGCCCGTAATGCAAAGATAGATTGTTGATTGGTATGATTATGACCATGAATTATGTATTGGTATAATTATGACCTTTATTGTTACAGATAAAACTTTGTGGTGAAAGTCCTCTTTGGCCCGTAGTGCATAAATGAACAGGTGTTTGGCATGATCATGACCACTGGAGATACAAACGATTATCTTTGGCCCGTAGTGCATAGATAATTTGTTGATTAAAAATATATATTGATTGGTGTTACATGGATAAAATATTGATGATGGACTTTTAAATCATATAAGATAGTAGACATCATGCTCTACTTAACTCTTCTAATGGACTGTTGTTTCCGTTGCAATTGTTGGTCTAAAACTTGTTGTCTATTATATTCTATCAGATTTTTCCCTGTTAAGGACTAAGAATAATTTGTTCTACATTATCTTAGTCATAATATTCTTTACTGGGCTAGTTGAGCTCACTCTTTTCTTTCATTGTTATCTTCAAGAAATGAGAATAGTTGGGACTAGTTGGTGATTGGAGTGATGGTCCAAGATGGTTACTATAGTAGTCATCACTACTCTATAAAATAGTGTGACAATAATTGTAATCAGAACTTTATTTGAGTTTGGCTATTGTCTACGAGATAATATTTGTATTGAAACTCACAGCTTAATGTTTGTCATATTTTACACGACAGTTAATAGTTACATAAATGAAGTTTGTGTTTGGATTATATACCATGTATTTTGATACTAGGAATGGGTTATGTGGACCTATTTAGGGGGCGTCACACATTTACAGTGGAGCTGCTGATAGCTGATATTGTAACGCCCTCATATCTATACTCCCACGGTATCCGATATGGTGTTTACTACGAGTCAATATATATAACGTATTCAAATCTATATGCCCATGGTATCCGATTATATGCTTATATCTAATTGAGTGACTATACGATTATAACCAGATGCAATTCCAATAGATCCAAGATTCACAGTATCCCATAAATAGATAACAATTCTTAGAGAACTATTGTTGTGTTTGGATACCATCACTTGGATGTATGAACTATATCTGTGAATAGTATCTATCTATCCAAAATTTAGAGTACCGATAATAATATGAACAGTCCATATTACCAATACCCTTACTCAGATGTATAGTCTATATCATGCGAATTTACACTATCGTATCGATAGTACTTATCTATCCGAAATCCAGAGTATCAACAACAACATGAACATTCCATGTTGTCAATACCCTCACTCAGATAAATAGTTCCCAAGGATCTCAACAAGATTGGAAATTATAATTACATCTATATATGTAAATAAAACGCGGTTGCGAAAACAAAAGATGTTATATATATATATATATATTATGGTTTGATTACATGATTCTTCATATAGAATTTATTATTACAAAGTATTACATTCAACTAGATAGTAAAATAAACTAATCTAAACGGGAACACTTCCCTTTATTAACTCCAGAAGTGTCGGGGTTACTATAATGACCGTGAATTTTAAACTCTTTATTTAATTAAATATGTTATTTAATTATAATGAGTTAGTTTTGTGAGTCTATTTAAACTTTATGTGGTTATGTGAATTTATGAAATGATTAAAATGAGTCACTAATAGTTTGTTTAAATTAGTGGACTAACCCTACGGTTTAATATCAAAGACTTGATTAGATTATTAATTAAATATTCAAGTTATTTGAATATAGTAGCAAGAGCTGAACATATTGATTAATTGCAATTATGGAAAATCAATTGATAACGTGTTAATTGATAATTATTACAAATAAATAATAATTAATGTGTAAAAGATCAATAATTTATAAAATGATTATATGTTTACTTGATTAATTTGTGTAATATAGTAAACTTTTATCATATGGTAGTTAACTATATTTTTATATAGTACAAGGTGGCACATTAATATGTATATATATTATATATATAGACTATATAGTAAGAATTATTATATTCATGAGAGTACATAAATAATCATAAACTTTCGATTGTGTAGTAGCATTAATACGTTAAAATTTCATTTTAGGAATTTTAGTATCCAAACCAAGCTTGTTGTTGGGATATTGCTCTTGTCCCAAATTGAGTGTCATAAGGTACATGAACAGTAACCTATGCTCTATATACGTAATTTCCAAGTCTGTGATCATTGGCTAGGAAGGTAGCAGATGGTGGGTGGTTGAGCAACTTCTCATGAACCAGTGTATTCTCCTTCTACATTCCAGTCTCAACCTTCCATACAAAGTGAATTCCTAGTCCAAAGTTCTTCTATAACTAGTAGCCCAATTCTCATAGTTTATGTTGATTGTATTTGTCTGTAGAACCACTAAGAAATTTGAATTTGAGTGTGTGTTGTCCCAAAGAAGAAGTTAGCAATCAAAGAAGGAAGAAACTAAATTTATTAAGCTCCAATAGGTATAAATCCTAAGCTTTTGTTCATAAGTTGGGTTTTAGCAAATTCGTGCAATTCTTATGAATTCTTTGTTAGTTGGTATGAATTGGCTTACAAGTGTGTTGTTTTAGTTAGTATGCATGCTTAGAAGTATTAGAGGTAGTTTAAGTTGCAGCAAAGGATGTTTAGCAATGTTTGGAGTTGAGCCACTGCAAAAGTAGAGGCCATATTTTTCTTTCTGGTTGAAGTGGCGCGGCCGCGCGGTCCGCCACTTCCCTAGTCTTTCACCGCGCGGCTGGTCGGGTAGCAGATCACAGTTGCTCATGTTAGCTCCTTAAGACATTCTGAGCATGTTACTTTGATTATTATATGCATACAAATGACCTTAACTTGTGAACTGAGATTTGCTATGTATGAAGAAGCCATGTTAGTTAATTTAAGTATAAGCATTCAAAGAAGTTTAAGTATTTGGAAACTAAATTTTTATAATCTTTTTGCAAAACATGTTCTAAACTTGGATGCGAGTGTGTTACGTTCTGATATATCTTTACATATGTCAATATGATTGGTTATATGGTTAAAGGTAATATGAGATATTCAAGCATGATTAAAAAGATAAATTTCAAGAAAAAGGACCTTATTGGCTATGTGTAAATGAACGATGTACACACTAAGTTTTGAACTTAAAGTTATGTTTGTGTGATCTATTATGTGATTATGAAAACATAATTTAGACTATGCAAACTCATTTTTGTATGCTTGAAGAAGTTTTGCTAATAGAGACTTAAAGTTTTGAAAATGAACTTCATAAACTATATAAACATTAAGTTGAGAACTTGTAAGTATGTTTTTTATATATAGCATATGAAAAACTAGTTGAGGCCAAAGGACCTTGTAGCATGTGTATAATGACTAGACATGATCGACCGTGTTACCTTAACATGTGAAGTCTTGATTAAATAAAAACGAATAGTGACCTATGTTATGTTTTGATGAAGGTTTAAAGTTAGTTATTCACATCATAACATGTGTGTTGTGCATGATTGTTCGTTTATGTGCATGGCTTGTGTACATTGGCTTACTGCAGAAGCAACCATGTCTTGGTTTGTACCAGGAACAGCATGGCCGCGCCATTCTCTAGTACAAACCAAGCATGGCCGCGCAATCCTGAAGCAAGATTTGAGTTCTGTTATTAAATTGAGAACTGATGCATGCCTATATGGTTACTCTAATTTGTAATACTTGTTCAGTATAGTATTCATATGATAATAAGCATGTTATTGAAAGAATCCAATGATGAATTAATGTTTATAACATTAAAGTAAATATTGATTTCAACTATGAAATAGTATGTTAGAAACTAATCGGGTAATGTAATGATACATGTATAGAAGCATGCTATGTGATGATTTGATTTTTGTAAGTGTAGCCTCATATTTGTTTACACATACTAATTAGAAAGACTGACTTGTTAATGTTAGGTTGTTTCAACGCAAGTTAATTAAAGCAAGAACTATATTGTAGCTGAGCAAACAAGCAAGTATTCCTAAACTTACTCCAATTATTATATTGAGCAAGTTTCGTTGAACTTTACTCTTGATTGTGCAAGTTCATCGAACCCTACTTTTATTGAGCAACTATCCGAACACTATTTTATTGTGTTGTAAGTTCTTAACTTACACAAATTTATTTTTGTGAACGTATCATATCCTTCTCATGTTGTATTGAGCAGGTTATTGTTGAATTGAAAGTTATTCATTTAAGCTTGAATCTTATTTCTAAGCATGCTATTAAGTGGTTTAATTACTTGACAATTATTCCACATCGATATTATTGATATTTGCACTTGGTGCACTCGAGTTTGTAAAGTCTTGGACTTGTACATCATTTAAAGTTCAATAATTATTGAACTGTGTTAGATAGAGTCTGGACCTTTGTTCGGTCAGACAAGTGTGTGAAGTTTTTAAAAGCTATCCAAACCAATTGATGGTAAGGATTCTTAGACTGAAAGAACACCCCTTCTATGATAGGGGAGTACCCCAGGTATCTAATATAAGATACACATAGCAGATTTAAATGTTATGCATATACATTGTGTACGCGAGGCTGATCCCTTCAAGTACTTATTTTGTAGCCAGTAACCAAAGGGTCAATTAGCTATTGATTCCATTGGAGTGTTATAGTTCAAAACCTACTTGACTAGCAGTTATTCTAAAAGCAATCATTATCTTTGCTTCTAATATTTATATTGATGAATCATTCAGATATTCATTTTGTTGAATTCATTGTCAGATATTTTCCATTCATCATGGTATATCATTATTGTTGTATTTAATCTTGTTGAGCAAACTTGTTGCTCATCCTTGCTATATCATGAATTATATTGCAGCTAAGCCCGAGACCTCAAAAAAGGAAAAGGGTAAAGGAAAAATGTAGGATAGTCGTCAGGAGCAGAATTTATCTTATGCCTAATTTAAATCGATGCTTAATTTATCTTATGCTTAATTTAAATCGAATCTTGGGACTAGTAACACCTTTTGAATGAACGACGTATGCTTATTATTTTCTACATTTTAGTTATCGTATATTGTTTACAGGTGGATGTTTGTTTTTATTCGTGATGACCGGACCGGGGTCAGAGGACTCGATTTTGGGGGTGTCACAGGTTGGTATCAAAGTTGTAGGTTATAAACGTTAGGGATGCGAAACCTTGGTTATAACCTTAGTAGAAAACTCAAGAAGAGTATATAAGTGATGGGATGAGGAAATCCAGCAAGTTTTATTGTGATATTGAAGTGGTTTTTTTAAATCAAAAATGATTGACAGATGTCTTAAACTTCTTAATGCTAACATGGATAGCATATCACATTAAGCCTAATTATTTCTTCCTTTCCTCAGATCATGTCGTCTAGGAGACTACAGCATAATTAGAGGGAGGAAGGACCCGTTAACAATGGTGGAGGGGGAAAATGTTGATCCAATGCAGAACCTCGTTAACCTGTTAACTGAGGCAATGCAAAACAGACCCCCGCCAGTAGCAGGGCAGCCAGTACATCATTTGGCTAGCTTTAAGGACTTTAAATTGGTAGGACCACCAGAGTTCTGAGGAACCTTGGACCCAATTGAAGCCCAAACATGGATATAGGAGATGGAGAAGGTGTTTGAGGTCACACGAGTGGCCGAAGCACAAAAGACGAGTTTTGCCACTTTCATGATGAAGGCTGAAGCTAACTATTGGTGGAAAGCCAATAAGGGTCGAGCAGATGAAGGAGTTATTCCTTGGGATAGATTTAAGGGGCTATTCCTTGAGAATTACTTCTCAGAGATTACGCAACAGGATATGGAAGTTAAATTTCTGGAACTGAAGCAAGGTAGCATGCCTGTCGCAGAGTACGCGACAAAATTTAATGCGTTAGCCCGATTCGCGTCACATCAGGTTGACACGGAGGAGAAGAAGGCAAGGAGGTTCGAATTAGGATTGAAACCATGGGTTCAAAAGGTAGTGGCTGTATTAAAGATTAAGACTTACTCTGATCTTTTGGAAAGGGCTATCATTATCGAAGGAGGCAATGAAGCCATCACTCGATTCAAACAAGAAAGGAAAACCGATCAAGATGGACAGAAAGGGGGAAGTAGCGGAGGAAGTAACTCCAACAAGCGTAAATGGACGGAGAGCCAATCCTCGGGAGGTAATAAGTCCGGAGGGGAGGCCAAGAAAAGTATGAAGTGCAACAACTGTGGGAGAAATCCCTCGGGAGAGTGCGTGAAGGGAAAGAGTGTTTGTTATCGCTGCGGACAACCGGGGCACGTGGCTCCTCAGTGTCCAAATAAGCAGAAAGGAGGATGTTTCTCGTGTGGAGCCATAAACCATCAAATCGAGGGCTGGCCGAAGAAAAAGGGTGGTGCAACTAGTGGCAACCGCAACAACAACAATGGGCTGAACATTGGAGGGTCAGCCAGTCAAGCCAATAGACCAACAACACGAACGTTCAACATGACCATACAGGATGTGGTGGAGTCTAAGGACGTGGTGTCAGGTATCATTCCGATCAATGATATAGATGCATACGTTGTGACAACCCGAGAATTTAGATAATTATTAAAATCCTAAAATGATGGATTAAAGGTTATAAGATGAACCTAGACAGAAAATAAGTGTATGGAATTTACGTTTATGTGAAGGAATTTTAAGGATTTCAAAATTTATAATAAGAACCTCTATGGTTTACAAAATTTCAAAACCTTAGAAATGAATTGATATGTATTTGAAGGAATATCAAGAATAAGGTATTATGATACCTGTAAAATTTAATGTGAATTTAATAGTGTAAGAAATGTTATACTAATACAGGTGAAATTTTAATAAGGAGATAAGATTTCACATGAAGAGATGTTATAAGGTTAAACGAAGATGAGTATATCTATAGAAATATATATACTTAGTAAGGTGCTATAAATATTTTAGCAAGAGGAATAATGAATTAAGTTAATGATATAAGGATCAAGATAAAACTATGTTAGTAATTAATATAGCTTGAACGTTGGCATTGACTGGCAAATAAAAATTTGAATAAGTATAAAGTCGTTAGTTAATACGATTAAAAATAAGAAGAGAGTAATTTAAAACTCAAAATTTTGAGTTAGAGATAGAATTTTGAAGCATGGACTGCTCGGTTGCGTCCGGAACGTCAAGTTTAGTCAGAATGGACAGTAAACACAAAATGTGTAAAGGTTGACTTTTGGTCAAAGTCAACAGTTGACTTTTTATGGATAAAAGTCAAAATTAGTGTGAGAAGTGAAATATGTTATGATATTATGTTATATGGTTAATGGTATAATATTTAATATTATACCAAATGATGTAAAGTAAAAATATGAGATGAAATCCAATATGCAAATATGTATATTGGTATCAAAGCAGTTAGTAAATTAAATTCATATTTGAATAAATGATTGAATATATTAAATTATATATTTAATATATAAATAAATTGTTTGAAAATAATTTATGAAAAGGAGGAGGAAATTAAATTTAATTATACAATATAAATTGTATAACTTGAATAAGTTACGTAATTAAGTATGAGAATTAAATGACCTAAATGGTTATTGTTATTTAGTGGTCCTAGTATTTATATATATACTAGTGACCTAATCTAAGAGAATTATGGAGCATGTCACAATTTATTTAATGATTATGTGAGTAAGTGAATATGAATATTAAGTGATTGTTTATATTTATTTATTATATAAACAAATAAAAGAAACTAGTGTAATCCTAAATTTATATTAGGAATGAAGGACTGAATAACTTAAGGGTTATGGGAGGAGAGAATTATGGTATTGAAAATATATACTAATTCTAAGAGATTTATTTTATACATCTCAGTTAATTAATTTTATAACCTAATTATAGCAAGTCTAATTGGGTTAAGAAATTAAATGTGCATGAGTAAGGAATTAAGTTATATTAAGGAAATGAAAATCCTAATTAAATAATTAGGGAATGATAATATTAAAAGTATTGGACTATGTGAATTTCATGGCCCAAATATTTTTATTATAAATCCCCAAAAGACTTAAGGGGTAGACCCAAGTGTTGGCTCAAATAATTAATTAAAGAAGCCCAAAACTTGATCCAAGTATGGAAGGACATAATGGTCATTTGGTAAGTAAAATAAAAACTATATAAATCTAAACAATTTGGCCTAAAAGAAGGCCACTTGGTCGGATATGGTGGAGAGGAAAAGAAGGGAGTGCATGTCATCATGCTAAGCCACAAATTTGCAAAAGATCTTCCACCAACATAGCCATGTGTCACCATTTTATTTTGCCAACATTCTTAACCAAGTGTGCAAGTAAAGAGATAAGGATAGGGGAGATGTGTATCATCATTTCATGCTCCACATTTTCTAAAGATATGTACAAGATTGGCTAGGTGTCACTAATTAGCTTGGCCACTTATTCCCCATGTGTCATCTCTTTAATCAAGCCACCTTACATACTAATCTCCAACATATCTAATAAAATGATTATTAAGGAAAGAGAGAGAAGGAGTGGGAGAAATATTAGGCCACATGGCCGGATGGGTTTTGAGGAAGAAAAGAAGCCACATGGGTGGTTTGGTTTGTGGAAAAGAAGAGAAGTACTAATCATATATCTAATCTAATAACAAGTTATCTTGTATTCTTTCTCTTTCATCCCTTCCATTTAGCTAACATAAGAACTAAGAGAGAGACTAGATAGAGAGAGGAAAGGGACGGTTGAAGGAAGAAGAGAGGAGAGAAGGGTGAAGGTTCATCCATGGAAGAAGAAGAAGGAGAGCATGGTAATCAAAGGTATAATACCTTTTTGTTCATGTAATTTTTGATTATTCTAAATAAAATCTTGAATCTATGTTTATAAACTTAAAAACCATGAATATACTTGTTATTGAGTGTTTCATGTTTAGATATACCCATTTTGGGTGTTGTTTTAGTTGGAAATCAAAAATAAAGAAAAGTGATTTTTCTAGTTTATGAGCCTAAAAATTTCTAAGTACTTTAGATTTCCACCCTTTTTTATCTAAACCTTATTTTTGTGATCCGTCAAAGAGAGGTGCTAGATATGTAAGTTAACTACTAAACACAAGTGGTAGCACTCAAAAATGTTGAGTAGACAAGTTTTAGTGACTGTTTTAGCAAAAACAGTTTTGTGTTTTTAAGGAAAAATAGACTATTTTGGACAGTCAAATGTAGGGACAGTTTTGTCATTTTTCTGGCATTCCAAAAATTCTAGAAAAATTTGGGAGAGTACTATGATAAGTTATCTAACATCTCCAAGTGGAATCACTGAAAAAGGAGTTGTAGATTTCCGTATGGAAAATGTTTAATAAAGCACGAAAAACTGTAAAATGACATTTAGCTTCTGCCAAAAAATTTAAAAGGGCATTTTCGGCCACTTAATTTGTGAGAAAAATTCTGCCCTTTTGGGACATGAAAATATATGGTATAAAGTACCTACTGTTCAAAAATGAGCTCATTCCGAGTTAAAATGAGCAAGTTATGACCATTTCAATTTCTGTGATTTTTCGACAAAAATCGCTATAACCGGAGTTCTATAACTCCGATGGCCACGAAATTTAAACTGGAGTGTCACGTTAACACGTGTAAGATTGTGTCAAGAGATGAGAATTTCTGGAGTTAAGAACGAGGTAGCTAATTTCTTAAGGAATTAACTAAAAGTGATTTTTAAAAAATACCAAAGGAAGTTGGAAAATTTTGGAAAAATATTTTTTTTGTATGAAATATGTGTATACATGTTTGTACAAAGGATAGAAAATAATAAGTTGATTTGGTATTTTCGTGAAAAGGATATGGAATCCAGCTTGCTGGATTAGAAAATCTGATGAATCCAGCTTGCTGGATTGAAAAGAAGTTTACTGAATTGAAAATATGTTGAATCTAGTTTGCTGAATTGCAGTTTGGCTTGCTAGATTGGAAATTTGTTGAATCCAGGTTGCTGGATTCTGTATCCAGTCTGCTGGATTGGCAATTAGGTTGTTAAATTTAGAATCCAGGTTGTTGGATTAGTATTTGACTTATTAGAGTATAAAGAAGAACTTATAATGTATAAGATTAAGTGTTTAATCATAATGAATATGATACAGTGATTGAAGAATTATCCAAGAATGATAATAATACCGATGTGTTAGGATGTTATCTAATATTTGATTAAGTGTTCGATAATCTATTGATAAAGTAATTGTATTATGATACAAAGTAGAATATGCTGATTTAAAGACCAATCTTATTATTAATGATAGGTCTTACCAAAAGAAGTTAACTTAAACTGCGTAGCAGTAGTCAACGAATCAAGCAAGTTTTTCCTAACTCAAACTTGAGTTGTATGTTCAAAGCATGTTAATGAATAATTTTTGTTGATTATTCACGTCTATATTGATTATTGATTCACACGTTGTGCATATTGTAAATGTTCATCAGGTATGAAAGGCTGATCACCTTCATTACCATTTGGTTTAGTTAATCTGTTCATGTTTATGCTTGACCATTCATTTTTATTGACTTGGTCGTTCAGCTGAGAAAATTTGTTCATGCTCTTTCACAATGTTTATATTGTTGAAAGTTAGCTAGCTTATTGTTCAATTCTTTCAATCATGATATACCTTTATTGAATTTAAACTTGCTGGGCAAATTTGATGCTCACCCTTGCTATATCATGATAAAATTTTTCAGATTAAGATGAAAGCTCGAGTAAAGACAAAGGCAAAGGTAAAGTCCAAGATTAAGCTATTATGCAGCTAGAACTATTAAATTTGCTAATGCAAATATTAATGTAAATCTTCTAAGATATTGAAGGTATGTATTAAGTTAAGGTTGTAGACCTTGGGGTTTATGTTGTAAAAGATTAATGTACAACTAATTTATGTTTATATCTTTCGCAATAGTTATAGAAATAGTATACCAGCTCCTTGGTGATTAGGACCGAGATTTGGGGATGCTATATACGTGTTATTTGATTTGGGTGTTACCTGCTCTTTTGTTTCCAAAGAATTTGCTAAAGAGTTAGACTTACCCCGTGAGAGATTAGAACACCCTATGACCGTAGAAGTCGCGAATAAGGAAATTATTCCTATAAAATACATTCATAGGAATTGTTATGACGAATTGTGAGGATTTAAGGTCAAAGTGGATTTGATGCTGATACGTTTGGGGGAGTTCAATGTAATCCTTGGGATGGATTGGTTATCGGTTCACGGAGCAGTTATAGACTATAAGAAGAAGTGTGTACACCTTAAGACTCCAAATAAGTTGAAGGTGGTATTCTATGGTAGTAAATTGCCGAGACAATATTATTGTCTGATAATGGTGCAAGCATAGAGATTGCTTAGGAAAGGTTGTATAGGTTATTTGGCTCACGTGGTTGATACTCGACGAGTCGAGGGTGAACTGAGTCAAATACCTATTGTACTGGATTTCGTTGATGTTTTCCCAGACGAGATTTTGGGATTGCCATTGGATAGAAAGATTAAGTTTGTTATTGATTTGGCATCGGGGACTGCACCGATATACAAAGCGCAGTATCATATGGCACCAATAGAGATGAAAGAATTGATGGCTCAATTACAGGAGTTATTAGATAAGGGATACATTCGACTGAGCGTATCACCGTGGGGAGCACCAATCTTATTCGTAAAGAAGAAAGATGGGTCGCTAGGACTCTATATCGACTACCAAGAGTTGAACAAGGTCACCATTAAGAACAAGTATCCATTGCCCAAGATAGAAGATTTGTTTGATCAGCTGAAGGGAGCAAAAGTACTTTTCAAAGATTGACTTGAGAACCGGTTATCACCAACTGAAAGTGAGGCCGAAAGACATTCCAAATAGGACATTCAGAACTCGGTATGGACACTTTGAGTTTTTGGTAATGTCATTTGGATTAACGAACGCGCCAGCATCATTTATGGATTTGATTAACAGAGTGTTCAAACAGTATTTGGATAAGTTTGTTGTCGCATTCATCGATAACATTCTAGTCTATTTAAAGACGGAGGAAGAACGCGCCGAGCATTTTCAGATAGTTTTGGAGACATTAAGGAGGGAGAAGCTGTATGCAAAATTCTCCAAGTGTGAGTTTTGGTTGTAGGGAGTGCAGTTTTTAGGGCGCGTTATCGACAAGAATGGTGTTTCGGTAGATCCAGCGAAGGTAGAAGCGGCTATCAATTGGGAGCAGCCGAAGATGCCAACAGAAATCAGGAGTTTATTAGGATTGGCGGGATACTATCAAAGATGTGTTCAGGATTTTTTGAAACTAGCATCACCGTTGACCAATCTTACCAGAAAATAGTTAAGTTCGTTTGGACGAAGAAGTGTGAAGAAAGTTTCCTTGAACTGAAGAAGTGGCTTAGTCAAGCACATGTGTTGGCTTTCGCAGACAACATGAGAGGGTTTATAGTGTATAGTGATGCATTACACAAGGGTCTTGGCTGTGTACTAATGCAACATGGCACTACGTACGCTTCATGTCAGCTAAAAGATTTTGAGAAGGGATATCTGACTCATGACCTGGAGTTAGCAGCGGTAGTTTTTGCCTTAAAAATTTGTAGGCATTATCTGTATGGCGAGAAGTGTGAGATATATACGGATCACAAGAGTTTGAAATATATCTTCACGCAGTAGGAGTTAAACATGAGGCAGCACCGATGGTTAAAATTGATCAAAGATTATGATTGTGAGATTCTGTACCATCCAGGCAAAGCAAATGTAGTGGCAGATGCCTTGAGCAGAAAAGGCAGAGAGAAGATATTGAAGTTGACCATTCAAGAAGAATTGGTGAAAGATTTTGAACGACTAGATTTGGAGATTAGGTAACCGATGGAGACCGACGATCAATTATTCACAGTGACAGTGAGGCCGACTTTATTGGATAAGGTTAAAGAGGCACAAGAAAAGGATGAAGATTGTAATAACATCAAGAAACAATTGACTGAAGGTGATGAATTGAAATTTAAGGTTGATAACACTGGACTGCTAAGATTTTAAGGAAGAATTTGGGTACCGTTAGTACCAGAACTGAGAGAGGAGATTTTGTAAGAAGCGCACAGTACGAGATACTCGATACACCCAGGAAGCACGAAGATGTACCAAGATTTGTGTCACCACTTCTGGTGGCCAAACATGAAGAGAGAGGTTGCAGAACGCGTAATAAGTGTCTAACTTGTCAGAGAGTCAAGGCAGAGCACGAACGACCAAGCGGGTTATTACAACCATTAGAGATTCTAAAATAGAAATGGGAGCATATCACAATGGACTTTGTGGTGGAACTTCCGACAACGCAGAAAGGGCACGATGCCATATAGGTGATTGTATATCACCTTAGTAAGTCAGCTCACTTTTTGCCGATTAAGATTAAGTATAGTTTGGACCAGTTAGCCAAATTGTATGTCAAGGAAATTATCTCGAGGCATGGGGTGCCAAAATCTATTGTTTCAGATAGAGATCCATGATTCACGTCAAACTTCTGGAAGAGTCTTCAAGCAAGAATGGGGACACAACTACGAATAAGTACCGCGTATCATCCGCAGACCAATAGGCAAAGCGAGAGGGCAATTTAAACACTTAAAGACATGCTCTGAGCTTGTGTGATGGACTTCAAGTGTGACGCCCCCAAAACAGGTATACAACACCCATTCTGAGTCGCCAAATACATGGTACAGAAAATAAACTACAACTTCAATAATACAATTGTCGTGCAAAATACGACAACACATACTGTGAGTTTAAATACAATTATTATCTTCTGGACAATATCCACACTCAAATAAATCCTCATTACAATTATTCAAACACTATTTTACAGAAATAGTGAGGACTGCTAAAACATCTTTCTAGAACCATCAGTCCATACCCCGACTAGATGTTGCTATGTTCTCACCTCCTCAGAAGAAAAATGGAACAAAAAGGAAAATGGTGAGCTCAACTAGCCCAGTAAAGAATATTATGACTAAGATAATATACAACAAATTATCGTTAGTCTTCAACACGGAAAAATCTGATAGAATATAATCGACAACAAGTTTTAGATCAACAACTGCAGCGGAAACAGCAAACCATTAGAAGAGTCAAGTAGAGAAAGAATTCTACTATCTTCTATGATTTAAAACTCCATCGTCAATATTTTATCCTTGTAACATCAATTAATAATCATCTTTATCCAAATATTCATCTTTGCACTACAGGCCAAAGATATTCATTTGTGTCACCTGTCAGTCATGTTCATCTCAACACCTGTTCATCTTTGCACTACAGGCCAAAGATATTCATCAAGTAATCATACATCTTTGCACTACAGGCCAAAGATATTCAGTAATATCATCATTTAGGACTGAGGATGATGAAAAAATATCTTAAAGAGAACGAATCCAGTGAGACAGAAGGACAAATAGTAGGGATTCGTATAACAGTTTATCCAAGATCAATAATACTTCATAATAATCAATTGTGAAGCAGAATTCAAAAATAAAGATCAAAACATGGATACAATCAAAGATAGTAACCATAATAGACATCTTGGGCAAAAAGAGAAAATTTTATTTTTCGGTGAGTAGTGCCGTATTCGTGAATAGTGCCGTATACGTGAATAGTAACCCTAACACAAAAAGTTCTAAATGTGATAAAAACTAATATCAATATTTTAGCATAATGATATTGAAGAAAATAATATCATTTAAGAAGAAAATAATATCCCTTACATCAAGATATCAGTACCTCTGGTCGGAATACCGGTATAAGGATGAAAGAAACTTGCTCTGATGAATAGAAACTTCTCAAAGTATCTAAATACTCACAAAATAAACTCAATAATCTAGATAGAGAAAGAGAGAAAACTTGTTTCTGGTGTGATTTTCAATTCTAACTTAGCCCTCTATTTATAGGAAAATTTTAGTAGGTTTGACCTGCAACCTGATGGCTTTACCTGCTACTATTCCCACCCACCACATTTGAAATATAATTCAACACATTTCTTCGCCAACCGCAAGTGGGGCCCACCAATTCTAGAATTTTCCATCAAAATGATAAACTCCAAAAATTCAACAATTTCTGAACCAGTCATCTCGTAAAATTCATAATAAATCATACGTTCATTTTTAACGGTTCAAAATTTGTGGACATATACTCAACTTATATATGTATAACATATCCAAAAATTACCACGATCCAACGGTCGGATTAAAAATTATAACACCCGCAATATTTCTCAAAAACACTGATTTTTAATACCCCCATTCCGACAAAAATACTGATAAAAACCTCAACATTAACTCCTTCATTTTTAACCACAAAAATATATCCCTCATTTATATCCACATAAAATAAATATTTTCTTATCATATGAATCAATAATTAATTATTCACAAATAATATTACAGAATCATATTTATGACAACCAGGCCGTTCCCAGGAAAGAGGGGGCTTTTCAATAAGGATTTCTCCTTACTGGCGCGCAATTAGATGACCAAACCTCTCTTTAGACAGAACTTTCTAGACATTGCCAATAATGTTATCTAATAATATTATTCAAATAATATGAATTATTGATCTGATAATGGAAAATACTGTGCAGCAACAATTATTGAAACAACAATAATATAAAATATCAACGCAACAATTATTGAATCAATAAAATAAAATATTGAACAATAACTACCGTAACGATTATTGAGTAGTGCCTTCTTACGTAAGAATCAATAATTGGTGCAATACCGTGTGCTACTGTATTTTAACCACCGGGTATTCCAACAGTATTAACGGTAACAACTACGCCGTTATTTATAAATAACGTATACTTGTCGTTTTCTTCATCCAAATGCTTTCCTTTATGGGGCCCACACAAGGCTGCGCCGTCGTACGAATATTCCCCGACAGCAAGAATATTCTACGACCAAACGAATATTCCCCGACAAAATGAATATTTTATATCCACTTGCTTATTTTGCAAAATTTACACATTTCACCCATAACCAAAGTATTATATCAAATTAACCCCTTATTATTCATAATAATATTTAGAAAAAATTTGATTTTATTCATTAATAAGTTGGGGTCTAACATCAAGGGTAGTTGGGAGGACCACCTTTCATTAGTATAGTTCGCGTATAACAATAGTTATCACGCCAGTATTGGAATGCCACCGTACTAAGCACTATATGGAAGTAAATGTAGAACGCCCTTATGATGGGACGAAGTTGTAGAGCGTCGACTGTTGGGACTAGAGTTGGTAAAACAGACTATAGAAATCATCAAGGTGATAAGAACACGATTAGTAGCAGCTCAAGATCGCCAGAAGGAGTATGTGGACTTGTATCGTAAGAAGAGAGATTTTGAATTATGAAGCTATGCATTTCTGAAAGTATCTCCCTGGAAAGAGAAGATTCGTTTTGGGAAGAAGGGCAAGTTGAGCCCTAGGTTCATAGGACCGTTCGAGATTTTGAAGCGAGTCGGTGAAGTGGCATACAAGGTAGTGTTACCTCCTCAACTTGAGCACATTCACAACTTATTTCACGTGTCAGTATTGCGGCCATATAAACCAGACTACAAGCACGTTATCTCCTATGAACCGATCCAAGTCGAGAAAGACTTATCATACGAGGAAGTTCCTGTCCAGATATTAGATAGGAAGGAACATAAGTTGAGGAATAAGATTATCCATTCCGTTAAGATTCTCTGGAGGAACCGCACAGTAGAAGAAGCTACATGGGAGCTAGAAGAGAAAATGAGAGCGAATTATCCGTTCTTATTTGAGTAACGTTATTTTTACAATTCCGAGGACGGAATTTTTATAAGGGGGGAGGGATGTAATGACCGTAAATTTTAAACTCCTTATTTAATTAAATATGTGATTTAATTATAATGAGTTAGTTTTGTGAGTCTATTTAAACCTTATGTGGTTATGTGAATTTATGAAATGATTAAAGTGAGTCACTAATAGTTTGTTTAAATTAGTGGACTAACCCTAAGGTTTAATATCAAAGACTTGATAAGATTATTAATTAAATATTCAAGTTATTTTAATATAGTAGCAAGAGCTGAACATATTGATTAATTACAATTATGGGAAATTAATTGATAATGTGTTAATTGATAATTATTATAAATAAATAATAATTAATGCGTAAAAGATCAATAATTTATAAAATGATTATATATTTACTTGATTAATTTGTGCAATATAGTAAACCTTTATCATATGGTAGTTAACTATATTTTTATATAGTACAAGGTACCACATTAATATATATATATATATATATATATATATATATATATATATATATATATATATATATATATGGTAAGAATTATTACATTCATGAGAGTACATAAATAATCACAAACTTTTCATTGTGTGGTAGCATTAATACATTAAAATTTTATCTTGGAAATTTTAGTATCCAAACCAAGCTTGTTGCTGGGATATTGCTCTTGTCCCAAATTGAGTGTCACAAGGTACATGAACAGTAACATATGCTCTATATACGTAACTTCCAAGTTTGTGATCATTGTCTAGGAAGGTAGCAAATGGTGGGTGGTTGAGGAACCTCTCATGAACCAGTGTATTCTCCTTTTACATTCTAGTCTCAACCTTCCATAAAATGCTAATTCCCAGTCCAAAGTTCTTCTATAACTAGTAGCCCAATTCTCAGAGTTTATGTTGATTGTATTTGTCTGTGGAACCTCTGAGAAATTTAAATTTGAGTGTGTGTTGTCCCAAAGAAGAAGCTAGCAATCATAGAAGGAAGAAACTAAGTTTATTAAGCTCCAAGAGGTATAAATACTAAGCTTTTGTTCATAAGTTGGGTTTTAGCAAATTCGTGCAATTCTTAGGAATTCTTTGTTACTTGGTATGAATTGGCTTACAAGTGTGTTGTTTTAGTTAGTATGCATGCTTAAAAGTATTAGAGGTAGTTTAAGTTATAGCAAAAGATGTTTGGCAATGTTTGGAGTTGAGCCTCTGCAGAAGCAGAGGCCATATTTTTCTTTCTAGTCGAAGTGGCACGGCCGCGCCACTTCCCTAGCAGATCACAGTTGCTTATGTTAGCTCCTTAAGACATTCTGAGCATGTTACTTTGATTATTATATGCATATAAATGACCTTAACTTGTGGACAGAGATTTGCTATGTATGAAGAAGCTGTGTTAGTAGATTTAAGTATAAGCGTTCAAAGAAGTTTAAGGATTTGGAAACTAAATTTTTATAAACTTTTTGCAAAACATGTTCTAAAATTGGATGTGAGTGTGTTACGTTCTGATATATCTTGACTTATGTCAATATGATTGGTTATATGGTTAAAGGTAATATGAGATATTCAAGCATGATTAAAATGATAATTTTCAAAAAAAAGGACCTTATTGGCTATGTGTAAACGAACTATGTACACACTAAGTTTTGAACTTAAAGATATGTTCGTGTGATCTATTACGTGATTATGAAAACATAGTTTGGACTATGTAAACTCATTTTTTTATGCTTGAAGAAGTTTTGCTAATAGAGACTTAAAGTTTTGAAAATGAACTTCATAAACTATATATACATTAAGTTGAGAACTTATAAGTATGTTTTTGATATCTAGCATATGAAAAACTAGTTGAGGCCAAAGGACCTTGTAGCATGTGTATAATGACTAGACATGATCGACCTTGTTAGCTTAACATGTGAAGTCTTGATTAAATAAAAACGAATAGTGACCTATGTTACATTTTGATGAAGGTTTAAAGTTAGTTATTCACATCATAACATGTGTGTTGTGCATGATTGTTCGTTTATGTGCATGGCGTGTGTACATTGGCTTACTGCAGAAGCAACCATATCTTGGTTTGTACTAGGAACAACGCGGCCGCGCCACTCCCTATTACAAACCAAGCGCGGCCGTGCAATCCTGTAGCAAGATCTGAGTTCTGTTATTAAATTGAGAACTGATGCATGCCTATATGGTTACTCTAATTTTTAATACTTGTCTAGTATAGTATTCAAATGTTAATAAGCATGTTATTGAAAGAATCATATGATGAATTAGTGTTTACAACTTTAAAGTAAATAGTGATTTTAACTATGACATAGTATGTTAGAAACTAATCGGGTAATGTAATGATACATGTATAGAAGCATGCTATGTGATGATTTGATTTTTGTAAGTGTAGACTCATATTAGTTTACACATACTAATTGGAAAGACCGACTTGTTAATGTTAGGTTGTTTCAAAGCAAGTTAATTAAATCTAGAATTATATTGTAGCTGAGTAAGCAAGCAAGTATTCCTAAACTTACTCCAATTATTATATTGAGCAAGTTTCGTTGAACTTCACTCTTGATTGTGCAAGTTCCTCGAACCCTACTTTTATTGAGCAACTATCCGAACACTATTTTATTGTGTTGCAAGTTCCTAACTTACACAAATTTATTTTTGTGAACGTTTCCTCTCCTTCTCATGTTGTATTGAGCAGGTTATTGTTGAATTGAAAGTTATTCATTTAAGCCTGAATCTTATTTCTAAGCATGCTATTAAGTGGTTTAATTACTTGACAATTATTTCACATCGATATTATTGATATTCCCACTTGGTGCACTATAGTTCGTACAGTCTTGGACTTGTACATTATTTAAAGTTCAATAACTCTTGAACTGTGTTAGATAGAGTATGGACCTTTGTTCGGTCAGACAAGTGTATGAAGTTTTTAAAAGATATCCAAACTAATCGATGGTAAGGATTCTTAGACTGAAAGAACACCCCTTCTATGATAGGGGAGTACCCCAGGTATCTAATATAAGATACACATAGCAGATTTAAATGTTATGCATATACATTGTGTACGCGAGGCTGATCCCTTCAAGTACTTATTTTGTAGCCAGTAACCAAAGGGTCAATTAGCTATTGATTCCATTGGAGTGTTATAGTTCAAAACCTACTTGACTAGCAGTTATTCTAAAAGCAATCATTATCTTTGCTTCTAATATTTATATTGATGAATCATTCAGATATTCATTTTGTTGAATTCATTGTCAGATATTTTCCATTCATCATGGTATATCATTATTGTTGTATTTAATCTTGTTGAGCAAACTTGTTGCTCATCCTTGCTATATCATGAATTATATTGCAGCTAAGCCCGAGACCTCAAAAAAGGAAAAGGGTAAAGGAAAAATGTAGGATAGTCGTCAGGAGCAGAATTTATCTTATGCTTAATTTAAATTGATGTTATGTAATATGAACCCTAATTACTACTATATGGTATGTTTGTAAGACTTTATTAAGGTTATCGAATCTTGGGACTAGTAACACCTTTTAAATAAACGACGGACGTTTATTATTTTTCGTATTTTAGTTATCGTATGTTGTTTAGAGGTGGATGTTTGTTTTTATTCGTGATGATCGGACCGGGGTCAGAGGACTCGATTTTGGGGGCGTCACAGGTTGGTATCAAAGCTGTAGGTTATAAACGTTAGGAATGCAAAACCTAGGTTATAACCTTAGTAGAAAACTCAAGAAGAGTATGTAAGTAATTTGATGAGGAAATCCATCAAGTTTTATTGTGATATTGAAGTTGTAACGACCCCAAAATAGGTCCATTCCATCCAACCTATTCTGAGTCGCCAAATACATAGTATAAAAAAAACTGTAACTTTATTACAACAATTGTCGTGCAAAATACAACAACACATATGCTATAAGTTTGGATATAAATATATACCAAATGTGACTCATGTTCCAACCGTGGACATCACCTCACAATGACACCTTACATAAAGGTATAGTCAAAAACTGTTTTAGAAATTAGAATCTTTGGGAAGTGCTCAAGAAAACCTTCGTACATGGGAGGCCACGCATCTAGGTTATGATAGATATCATATGGCCACAGAATTATCCTTGGTTGACCCAATAGACCCCAAAGAAAAACGAGAAGATTACTATCATATTCTTCCCAATGGTGAGTCTTCTCTTGACTTATCATTATCTCCACTGTATCTAACTGAGAATTATACTTCAAACAAATACCAAGATTATATAGGTAGTGCTTGTAGATATACTCGGCAAGCGGATGTGCACAATCATGTCTTATGATGACACGAGGTTGTATGTCGTTAGACATCTTGTATGATAGTGGCAAAACACCCTTCCAACGTTGGGTTCGCCTCACCCTATTTGATTCACAAAATATAACTACTAAATGATGACCACCGTTCTATTCCCCTGTTACCCCCGCTCGACCCAGCTACACTCTTATTACCTGAAAGGAATTGTGAACAGAAGGGTGAGCACAACTAGCCCAGTAAAGAATATCATGACTAAAGATAAATAAATTATCAATAGTCTTCATCAATAATAAATCAGAGATTTAGAACATATGGTAGATGATAAAAAAATTTCAACCATAGTTGCAGCGGAACATGCAATCCATTAGAAGAGTCAAATAGACTATAAAGTCTATTATCTTCTCCATGTTAAAAATCCACCAACAATATTTTATCCCTGTAACATCAATCAACAATTCTGGTCCACAATCATATGAATAACTCATAATCATAACTGTAGTTCTAAATTCCTCTTCTCATCCAGGACGATGATAATTTTCATCACCTATCTTTACCTGAAACATCAAAGATCATGGTTACACCAAATCACATTTCATGTTCATAATCATACTAATAACTTCATCTTTGCACTACGTCCAAAGATATTCATTTGTATCACCAGTTGGTCATGTTTATCTCAACATCTGTTCATCTTTGCACTACTGGCCAAAGATATTCAACAACATGTCATCTTTGCACTACGGGCCAAAGATATTCATCAACAATTCATCTTTGCACTACAGGCCAAAGATATTCATCAATATTTCATCTTTGCACTACAGGCCAAAGATATTAATATCTCAAAGAAATATATAATCATTTCAGAATTTATATAAACAATAATTATAACCATGTTGATCAATTCACCTTTGCACTTAAGCTAAAGATATTCACTTATAAATTCAATGGTCATGATCATACCAGTCACAATTCAACTTTGCACTACAAACCAAAGAGAACCCTAGTCATGATCATACCAATAATCTACCCATCTTTACACTCTAGTGAAAGATAATTTCAACATCAGGGTTATAAAAATGTTATATATGATAATAAAATCAATATAATCAATACATAGTTTTAATCTCAAGAGTAATATTCATAACTCGACTATAATTTGGTTAGAAAAAAAAAACCAATTTTTATCGTGAATAGTAACTCGTGAATAGTAACTCATGAATAGTAACTCGACACAAAAAGGTAGAAATTTCACAATAAAATCCATACCAGTATTTCGGTATAATGATATTGAAAGAATAATATTTCTTAAGCTTATAAACAATTTATTTAAATTGTTTACACTTTACTAAATAATGCATCTAATCATTCTAAAATACCAAACTCATAAGATTTTATCACCAATAATCAAAACCCTCATCAAAAATCTGCATATACCTCATATAGGATTCTCAAGACATAAAATCCTATTTTTCAATTTTCTTACTTCACATAACATATTTAATTCATTTACTCACAACTAGTCTATTTTTATGAAAAATACCAAATCAGTTCCAAAAATATTTCTTTTCTGGGATTTAGCATAATATAGTCCAATATTGAACATATATTTTCTCAGAATTTTTAAAACTCATTTACTATTTTTCATATGGCCAAAACCACCGAATATTTAGACATTTATCAAAAATTGTACTTTTATCTAAAAATTCTGAAATTCACAGAGTATACTCCTTTCATATACATGTACTCCCAATAAAAATTTCATCAATTTTGGAGTTAACCACAAGAAATTATAAGCTGTTACTTTTAAAATAGTCTTTACTCATAAAATTCATAACTCTCAATCTATGCATCCAAAAATCACCATTTTTGGACACCATCAAGAAATCTCATCAAAATATCGTTTCAAATTTTTCCAGAATTTTTTGAAGGTTAGAAAAATTACGAAACTGAAAATCATAACAACCCTTAAAATCCCTTAATATCCCTTACTATCCCTTACCTCAAAAGAGCAGTACTTCTGACTGGATATCGGATATGATGCTGAAGGAAACTTGCACTGATGAATAGCAACTCACCAAGTATCTAAAAACTCACAAAATAGGCTTCATAATATAGAGAGAGAAAGAGAGAAAGCTTATGTTTCTGGTGTGTTTTTCAATTCTAACTTAGCTCTCTATTTATAGGAAAATTTTGGTAGGTTTGACCTGCAACCTGATGGCTTTACCTGCTACTATTCCCACCCACCACATTTGAAATATAATTCAGCACATTTCTTCACCAACCACAAGTAGGGCCCACCAATTCTAAAATTTTCCACCAAAATGAAAACTCCGAAAATTCAACAATTTCTTAACTAGTCATCTCGTAAAATTCATAATAAATCATACGTTCATTTTTAACGGTTCAAAATTTGTGGACATATACTCAACTTATATATGTACAACATATCTAAAAATTACCACGATCCAACGGTCGGATTAAAAATTATAACCCCCGCAAAATATCTCAAAAATCCTGATTTTTAATACCTCCATTCCGACAAAAATACTGATAAAAACCTCAACATTAACTCCTTCATTTTTAACCACAAAAATATATCCCTCATTTATATCCACATAAAATAAATATTTTCTTATCATATAAATCAATAATTAATTATTCACAAATAATATTACAGAATCACATTTATGACAACCAAGCCGTTCCCAGGAAAGATGGGGCTTTCCAATAAGAATTTCTCCTTACTGGCGCGTAATTAGATGACCAAACCTCTCCTTAGACAGAACTTTCTAGACATTGCCAATAATGCTATCTAATAATACTATTCAAATAATATGAATTATTGATCTGATAATGGGAAATACTGTGCAGCAACAATTATTGAACAACAATAATACAAAATTTCAACGTAGCAATTATTGAATTAATAAAATAAAATATTGAACAGTAATTACTGTAACAATTATTGAGTAGTGCCTTCTTACGTAAGAATCAATAATTTCAAAAATACTGTGCAATACCGTGTGCTACTGTGCAACAACGCGTATTACTGTATTTTAACCGCCGGGTATTCCAACAGTGTTAACGGTAACAACTACGCCGTTATTTGTAAAAACTCAAATTTGTCGTTTTCTTCACCCGACAGTTATTCGTTATGGGGCCCACAAATAGCTGCGCCGTCGTACGAATATTCCCCGACAGAAAGAATATTCCACGACCAAACGAATATTCCCCGACAACAATGATTATTTTATAACCACTTGCTTATTTTGAAAAAAAAATTCATATTTCACCCATAACTTTAAACTTTTATCAATTTAACCATTTACTGAATAGTAATTATAAGAAAAATTGAATACTTTTATTTCATAAAATTCGGGGTCTTACAGAAGTGGTTTATTTAAATCAAAAATGATTGATAGACGTCTTAAACTTATTAATGCTAACATGGATATCATATCACATAAAGCCTAATTGTTTCTTCCTTTCCTCAGATCATGCCGTCTAGGAGACTACAACAGAATCAGAGGGAGGAAGGATCCGTTAACAATGGTGGAGGGGAAAATGTTGATCCAAAGCAGAACTTCGTTAACCTGTTAACTGAGGCAATGCAAAATAGACCCCCGCCAGTAGCAGGGCAGCCAGTACATCATTTGGCTAGCTTTAAGGACTTTAAATTGGTAGGACCACCGGAGTTCTGAGGAACCTTGGACCCAGTTGAAGCCCAAACATGGATATAAAAGATAGAGAAGCTGTTTGAGATCACACGAGTGGCCGAAGCTAACTATTGGTGGAAAGCCAATAAGGGTCGAGCAGATGAAGGAGTTATTCCTTGGGACAGATTTAAGGAGCTATTCCTTGAGAATTACTTCTCAGAGAATACGCAACAGGATATGGAAGTTAAGTTTCTGGAACTGAAGCAAGGTAGCATGTATGTCCCAGAGTACGCGGACAAATTTAACGCGTTGGCCTGATTCGCGTCACATCAGGTTGACACGGAGGCCAGGAAGGCAAGGAGGTTCGAATTAGGACTAAAACCATGGGTTCAAAAGGTAGTGGTTGTATTAAAGATTAAGACTTACTCTGATCTTTTGGAAAAGGCTATCATTATCGAAGGAGGCAATGAAGCCATTGCTCGATTCAAACAAGAAAGGAAGACCGAACAAGATGGACAGAAAGGGGGAAGTAGCGGAGGAAGTAACTCCAACAAGCGTAAATGGACGGAGAGCCAATCCTCGGGAGGTAATAAGTCCGGAGGGGAGGCCAAGAAAAGTATGAAGTGCAACAACTGTGGGAGGAATCACTCGGGGGACTGCATGAAGGGAAAGAGTGTTTCTTATCGCTGCAGACAACCGGGGCACATGGCTCCCCAGTGTCTGAATAAGAAGAAAGGATGACGTTTCTCGTGTGGAGCCACAGACCATCAAATCAAGGACTGCCCAAAGAAAAAGGGTGATGCAGCTAGCAGCAACTGCAATAACAATAATTGGCTGAACATTGGAGGGTCAGCCAGTCAAGCTAATAGACCAAGGCACAAATGTTCAACATGACCGTACAGGATGCAGTGGAGTCTAAGGACGTGGTGTCAGGTATCATTCCGATCAATGATATAGATGCATGCGTGTTATTTGATTTGGGTGCTACCTGCTCTTTTGTTTCCAAAGAATTTGCTAAACAGTTAGATTTACCCCGTGAGAGATTAGAACACCCTATGAACGTAGAAGTCGCGAACAAGGAAATTATTCCTGTAGAATACATTCATAGGAATTGTTATGACGAATTGCAAAGATTTAAGGTCAAAGTGGATTTGATGCCTATAGGTTTGGGGGAGTTCAATGTAATCCTTGGGATGGATTGGTTATCGGTTCACGGAGCAGTTATAGACTATAAGAAGAAGTGTGTACACCTTAAGACTCTGAATAAATCGAAGTTGGTATTCTATGGTAGTAAATCGTCGAGACAATCTCATTGTCTGACGATGGTGCAAGCGCAGAGATTGCTTATGAAGGGTTATATAGGTTATTTGGCTCACGTGGTTGATACTCGACGAATCGAGGGTAAATTGAGTCTGATACCTATTATAAGGGATTTCGTTGATGTTTTCCCATACGAGGTTTTGGGATTGCCATTGGATAGAAAGATTGAGTTTGTTATTAATTTGGCACTTGGGACAACACCGGTATACAAAGCGATGTATCGTATGGCACCAGTAGAGATAAAAGAACTAATGACTCAATTATAGGAGTTGTTAGATAAGAGATACATTCGATTGAGCGTATCACCATGGGGAGCACCAATCTTATTCGTAAAGAAGAAAGATGGGTTGCTAGGACTTTGTATCGACTACCGAGAGTTGAACAAGGTCACCATTAAGAACAAGTACCCGTTGCACAGGATAGATGATTTGTTTGATCAGCTGAAGGGGGCAAAGTACTTTTCAAAGATTGATTTGAGAACCGGTTATCACCAACTGAAAGTGAGGCCGAAAGACATTCCAAAGACGACATTCAGAACTCGGTATGGACACTTTGAGTTTCTGGTACTGTTATTTGGATTATCGAACTCGCCAATAGCATTTATGGATTTAATTAATAGAGTGTTCAAATAGTATTTGGATAAGTTTGTTGTCGTATTCATCGATGATATTATAGTCTATTTAGAGACGGAGGAATAACACGCCAAGCATTTTCGGATAGTATTGGAGACATTAAGGAGGGAGAAGTTGTATACAAAATTCTCTAAGTGTGAGTTTTGGTTGTAGGGAGTGCAGTTTTTAGGGCACGTTATCGACAAGAATGATGTTTCGGTAGATCCAACGAAGGTAGAAGTAGTTATCAATTGGGAGCAGCCGAAGTCGCCGACAGAAATCAGGAGTTTCTTAGGATTGGCGGGATACTATCGAAGATTTATTCGGGATTTTTCGAAACTAGCATCACCGTTGACCAATCTTACCTGAAAAATAGTTAAGTCCGTTTGGACAGAGAAGTGTGAAGAAAGTTTCCTAGAATTGAAGAAGAGGCTTAGTCAAGCACCTGTGTTGGCTTTATCAGACAACACGGGAGGGTTTATAGTGTATAGTGATGCATCAGACAAGGGTCTTGGTTGTGTACTGATGCAACACGACAGGGTCATTGCGTACACTTCACGTCAGCTAAAAGATTATGAGAAGGGATATCTGACCCATGACTTGGAGTTAGCAGCAGTAGTTTTTGCCTTAAAGATTTGGAGGCATTATCTGTATGGCGAGAAATGTGAGATATATACGGATCACAAGAGATTTTCAAATTTATCTTCACGCAGAGGGAGTTAAACATGAGGCAGCGCCGATGGTTAGAATTAATCAAAGATTATGATTATGAGATTCTGTACCATCCAAGCATAGCAAATGTAGTGGCAGATGCCTTGAGCAGAAAAGGCAAAGAGAAGTTATTGAAATTGACCATTCAAGAAGAATTGGTGAAAGATTTTGAACGACTAGACTTGGAGATCAGGTATCCGATGGACACCGACGATAAATTATTCACAGTGACAGTGAGCCCGAATTTATTGGATAAGGTTAAAGAGGCACAAGAAAAGGATGAAGATTGTAATAACATCAAGAAACAATTGACTGAAGGTGATGAATTGAAATTTAAGGTTGATAACACTGGACTGCTAAGATTTTAAGGAAGAATTTGGGTACCGTTAGTACCAGAACTGAGAGAGGAGATTTTGCAAGAAGCGCACAGTACGGGATGCTCGATACACCCAGGAAGCACAAAGATGTACCAAGATTTGTGTCACCACATCTGGTGGCCAAACATGAAGAGAGAGGTTACAGAACGCGTAAGTAGATGTCTAACTTGTCAGAGAGTCAAGGCAGAGCACGAACGACCAAGCGGGTTATTACAACCATTAGAGATTCCAAAATGGAAATGGGAGCACATCATAATGGACTTTGTGGTGGGACTTTCGGCAACGCAAAAAGGGCACGATGCCATATAGGTGATTGTAGATCGCCTTACTAAGTCAACTCACTTTTTGTTGATTAAGATTAAGTATAGTTTGGACCAGTTAGCTAAATTGTATGTCTAGGAAATTATCTTGAGGTATGGGTTACCGGTATCTATTGTATCAGATAGAGATTCGCGATTTACGTCAAACTTCTGGAAGAGTCTTCAAGCAAGAATGGAGACACAACTATGAATGAGTACCGCGTATCATCCACAGACCGATGGGCAAAGCGAGAGGGCAATTCAAACACTTGAAGATATGCTTTGAGCTTGTGTGATGGACTTCAAGGGTAGTTGGGAGGACCACCTTCCATTAGTAGAGTTCGCGTATAACAATAGTTATCATGCCAGTATTGGAATGCCGCCGTACGAAGCACTGTATGGAAGTAAATGTAGAACGCCCTTATGCTGGGACGAAGTTGGAGAGCGTCGACTGTTGGGACCAGAGTTGGTACAACAGACGGTAGAAATCATCAGGGTGATAAGAACACGATTAGTAGCAGCTCAAGATCGCCAGAAGGAGTATATGGACTTGTATCACAAGAAGAGAGATTTTGAATTAGGAAGCTATGCATTTCTGAAAGTATCTCCCTAGAAAGGGAAGATTCGTTTTGGGAAGAAGGGCAAGTTGAGCCCTAGGTTCATAGGACCGTTCGAGATTTTGAGGCAAGTCGGTGAAGTGGCATACGAGGTAGTGTTACCTCCTCAACTTGAGCACATTCACAACGTATTTTACGTGTCAGTATTGCGGCCATATAAACCAGACTACAAGCACGTTATCTCCTATGAATCGATCCAAGTCGAGAAAGACTTATTGTACGATGAAGTTCTTGTCTAGATATTTGATAGGAAGGAACAGAAGTTGAGGAATAAGATTATCCATTCCGCTAAGATTCTCTGGAGGAACCGTACAGTAGAAGAAGCTACGTGGGAGCTAGAAGAGAAAATGTGAGGGCCCCGAATCCAGGTCCCAAATCACCTCGGATCCGGTTCGATCATTCTATACGACTATTACTATTTGCGGAAGATATAAACATAAATTGTTTATACAATACATATACTCACTATTCCCCAAGGTCGAGTAACCTTAACTTAATACACATTTCATAACTTTTCTAAGATATAACAACATTATTATCATACAACACTATTACAAAACTAATCACATACTTATACTAAAGCTTGAACTGTCTTTGACCTTTTCTTGAATCCGACGCGTTCGTCTTAATCTGCAATATTTTATCATGATATAGCAAGGGTGTGCATAAGGATTGCCCAGCAAGTTTAAATTCAACAATATAATGATATATCATGATTGAAGAGTTTGAATAATAAGCTGACTATAATTCAACAATATAATTATGAACTAGCAGGAACAAGTTTATGACTGAACAAGTATATAACATAAACAAATATTTCTGAACCGAAGGGTAATGAAGGTGATCAGCCTTTCATTCCTGACTTATACATGCAATATGTACAGAGTACAATTATACATGGCAATCAACAATGATTAACCATAAGCTTATCCGAATAAAACACTCTTAGTAGAGTTAAATAAATACAAACTTACCTGAACCATTGATTATCGCAACGTAATTTATAATGCTTTATCCGAAGACCTAATATTAGTAATATAGATCTCCAATATTAGAATAATATCATCACAATATAATACTATTATATATATAGACATACATAGAATAACCTAAACACATAGCACATAACCCTATCAGTCTATTCAGCACATAAAACTCGGTATCAAGTCAAACTATTGAAGTCTGAGTTGAACCTGACACAAAACTATCATCCCGACGGTCTAGTTGGACTTTTATCGAGTCTAAGTTCAATTAAACTCGGACTTAAACACTTACAATTATCTTAGATAATTTCAATAACAGTCCAAATATTTTTCTAAGTCTCATAACAATTTTCAGATAATTATTATCATTTATCATGAATTTTAAATCATTAATAACGTATTTAAATAAATTAAATACCACAATAATTCTTTTATCATTAATATTTATTTATTAACAAATATTAATGAAATACATCACATAATATTATAATATTTTTATAATATATCAAAGTATTTTTAATACCTTAAAATCATATTTATATGATTTTTAAACACTTAAATCCATTATCCAATAATTGTTATTAATATTAAAATATTAATATTTTTCATGATAAAATATCAAAAGTTATATTTTATAACTTAAAATATTTTTATAACACTTAAATCATTTTTATATGATTTTTAAATCATTTATTCTATTTTTCCTTAATTTATTTAATATATTTATTAAATAAACTAATTATCATTAATATTAATTAATTAATGAATTTCATCACAAAATATCAAAAGTCATTGAAAATAACTTAAAATATTTTCTTTTACCATAATATAATTTTTCATGAATTAAAACCAATTTTAAATAATTTATTTAATTTTGTAATTAAATAAATTAAATACCATTTATATTCCAAAAATATTTAATATTTATGAAATATACTTAAAATAATTAAAAACTATTTTTCAAAATTTAAAATATTTTTTTAGAATTTATTATGTATTTTTAATAATTAAAAACCATTTTTATCAATTTTTAAATAATTTTCGAAAAATAATAATAATAAACTGTCGCTAAAGGGCCCTATAGCGACAGACCCGTCGCTATAGGTGTTCTTGAGCTGTTCTTGAACTTGCCCAGATCTTCATGTTAGACACGAAAGGGGGTAGTTTGACCGACTGTAGATCTTGGATCCTTACGTTTTCCGGGATGTTAAATGGTCAAGATTGTAGTACTAATGTAATAGTACAACCTCAAACTGATTTCATGGTTATTACTTCACATAACAACAAGATCTAAGCTTCCTAAAATCATGTCAGACCTGTTCTTCATTTCTGGGTTTTCCAGAAATGAAGATCAGTTGTTAGGCTTTACTTAGAAGCCTCATAACTTGAAACTTGTGTCTGATTTACGATATCTAATGGTCCCTACTAGTAGTAGTGATGGCAGGGTACCATTATAAATCCTTATATCAGTCTAAAAACAAAACATGTGCAAGATCAAGGTTGGTCAAACTAATGGTCAGGAAACGGGACTTGAACATTCTGGGTTACCCAGAATCTCCTTCCCGTGTGTTGGTCAACGGTGGTTTGACCACTTAAATCTTGGGTTCTGTTATGAATCTGTGTAATATAAAGGCATGGCTTTGTAGTACTGATACAAGTCTACAAGATAAAAACAATAACATGGCCAAAAATATAAACACACTGCAAGATCTAGGTCTTTAAAACTCTTGTCAGACTTTCTAGAAATTTCTGGGCTGCCCAGATTTTAGTTTTCGTGGTCGGTTAACTCACTTTGACCACTCATAACTTGAAATATATACATGATCTTAACATGATTCAAAATCCAGACTAAAGACCACATGGCATAGAACAGATCTAAAACGAAAAACACACTAAAACGATAACACCCAAAGATTTAGAGGGCCTGACATTCGATTGCCACGCCATTTTTCATCATTTTTCCATATTTCAAAAATTTGTTATTTCGTGCACTTGGATATTATGGATCCATTATCCAACAACCCAGATCACTCAAAAATACCTTATTACACATATCTAATCCGTCAATTACAACATCTAACTTAAAATCAAGAGATTTCAAAAATTAGGGTTCTTACCATTTCTAGCTTGATTTTTGATTTCTGATCTTTGATCTTGTTCTTAGCTTGCTAATACTTGGTCATGGCTCAACATTTAACTCTCTCTCACTCTAGATTTTAAAAGTTTAGAGAGAGACGGGACTTGGGAGAAATGAAAATGTAAGTAGCCATTTCTCTTTCTTTTAATCTATAAAATTCTTGTAAGTAATGTATGTGGCTGATATGATTGGGCTGAGTTGTTGATATTAGTCAAAAGCTAAGGCTTAGGGTTGTTCACCAACTCAAGTAGGGCAACTCTTGCAAGTTATGTTCAATAATACAACAAAGGGCACTTTGGTCACTTTATAATTAATTTTAATGGCATTTTGGATATTTTCCCAAACCCTTAGGATTTAGGGTTTGGTTAGGGTTTAGGGTTTAGATCTTAACATTGCAATTTAATTTTTCTAAAATTTCCAATTTAGGTTTTAAAAACTAGAAAATTAATATTTCTAAATTATAATTAGAATTTTCTAATTATACTAAAATTTCTTAATCACAATTTATGTTTCGCTAATTAGGATTAGTATTTCCTAATTAAAATCGCTAATTTAGCAATTAGGGTCAAAATGTTCATTAGGGCTTATAAACCACTGATTAGGGTTTTTAATAGAAAAATAAATTTCTAATTTAAAAAAATTAGATTTCCTAAATAGATTAGGATTTTCTAATAATCTTAACTTGAAAATTAGAATTAATATATCCTAATTAACATTAAAAATATTAAATTAACACTTAAGTTTTTCTCGAATTATAAAATTAGGGTTTCTAACCTAGAAATTAGGGTTTGCTAATAATTAAGCTTTTTCCTAATTAATATTATAATAAATAACACTTATGCAATGTTATAATCATTTAAATTCCCACATTAGGGTTTCATGCACCGAATTAGGGTTTTGGATTCTCGGAACTGAAATTAGGGTTTCCAGAACCGGTTTCTAGGGTTTCTTGTTAATCGTTAGGGTTTTCTAACCGGACGTTGACGTTCTTAATATATACCTAGGGTTTGTGACAGATATCAATTATCTGGTCAACCCTTGACCCTTAACCACATATTGTACACATATACACAGAACATATTCACATATTACTTAATCCTGAATAATTCACTTAAATTCTTCACAGAATTTTGAAATCCTCAAAATTCCATCTTAAAAATATTAAACGCATACACTTATTTTCTATCTAGGTTCTAATTTTGAACCTTAAATCAAAGAATAAAATTTTTTAAAAATTCAAAATTCTAGGGTTGTCACAGAAAATGAGAGCGAATTATCCATTCTTATTTTAGTAACTTTACTTTTACAATTCCGAGGACAGGATTTTTATAAGGGGGGAGGGATGTAATGATCGTAAATTTTAAACTCCTTATTTAATTAAATATGTGATTTAGTTATAATGAGTTAGTTTTGTGAGTCTATTTAAACCTTATGTGGTTATGTGAATTTATGAAATGATTAAAGGGAGTCACTAATAGTTTGTTTAAATTAGTGGACTAACCCTAAGGTTTAATATCAAAGACTTGATAAGATTATTAATTAAATATTCAAGTTATTTTAATATAGTAGTAAGAGCTAAACATATTGATTAATTGCAATTATGGAAAATTAATTGATAATGTGTTAATTGATAATTATTATAAATAAATAATAATTAATGTGTAAAAGATCAATAATTTATAAAATGATTATATGTTTACTTGATTAATTTGTGCAATATAGTAAACCTTTGTCATATGGTAGTTAACTATATTTTTATATAGACAAGGTACCACATTAATATGTCTATATATAATATATTTATATAGACTATATAGTAAGAACTGTTACATTCATGAGAGTACATAAATAATCACCAACTTTCCATTGTGTAGTAGCATTAATACATTAAAATTTCATTTTGGAAATTTTAGTATCCAAACCAAGCTTGTTGCTGGGATATTGCTCTTGTCCCAAATTGAGTGTCACAAGGTACATACCTATGCTCTATATACGTAACTTCCAAGTCTGTGATCATTGGCTATGAAGGTAGTAGATGGTGGGTGGTTGAGCAACCCCTCATGAGCCAGTGTATTCTCCTTCTACATTCCAGTCTCAACCTTCCATACAAAGCTAATTCCCAGTCCAAAGTTCTTCTATAACTAGTAGCCGAATTCTCATAGTTTATATTGATTGTATTTGTCTGTGGAACCTCTGAGAAATTTAAATTTGGGTGTGTGTTGTCCCAAAGAAGAAGTTAGCAATCACAGAAGGAAGAAACTAAGTTTATTAAGCTCCAAGAGGTATAAATCCTAAGCTTTTGTTCATAAGTTGGGTTTTAGCAAATTCGTGCAATTCTTATGAATTCTTTTTTATTTGGTATGAATTGGCTTACAAGTGTGTTGTTTTAGTTAGTATGCATGCTTAGAAGTATTGGAGGTAGTTTAAGTTACAGCAAAAGATGTTTGGAAATGTTTGGAGTTGAGCCTCTGCAGAAGCAGATGCCATATTTTTCTTTCTGGTCGAAGTGGCGCGGCCGCGCCACTTCCCTAGTCTCTCACCGCGCGGGTAGTAGATGACAGTTGCTTATGTTAGCTCCTTAAGACATTCTGAGCATGTTACTTTGATTATTATATGCATATATATGACCTTAACTTGTGGACTGAGATTTTCTATGTATGAAGAAACTAAGTTAGTAGATTTAAGTATAAGCGTTCAAAGAAGTTTAAGGATTTGGAAACTAAATTTTTATAAACTTTTTGTAACACATGTTCTAAAATTGGGTGCGAGTGTGTTACGTTATGATATATCTTGACATATGTCAATAGGATTGGTTATATGGTTAAAGGTAATATGAGATATTCAAGCACGATTAAAAAGAGAAATTTTAACAAAAAGGACCTTATTGGCTATGTATAAATGAACTATGTATACACTATGTTTTGAACTTAAATATATGTTCGTGTGATCTATTTTGTGATTATGAAAACATGATTTAGACTATGCGAACTCATTTTTGTATGCTTGAAGAAGTTTTGCTAATAGAGACTTAAAGTTTTCAAAATGAACTTGATAAACTATATATACGTTAAGTTGAGAACTTGTAAGTATGTTTTTGATATCTAGCATATAAATGTATAGTTGAGGCCAAACATGTAGCATATGTATAATGACTAGACATGATCGACCTTGTTAGCTTAACATGTTAAGTCTTGATTAAATGAAAACGAATAGCGACCTATGTTATGTTTTGATGAAGGTTTAAAGTTAGTTATTCACATCATAACATGTGTGTTATGCTTAATTGTTCATTTATGTGCATGGCGTGTGTACATTCGCTTACTGTAGAAGCAGCCATGTCTTAGTTTGCACCAAGAGCAGCGCGGTCGTGCCACTCTCTAGTACAAACCAAGTGCGGCCGCATAATCTTGAAGCAAGATCTGAGTTCTGTTATTAAATTGAGAACTGATGCATGCCTTTATGGGTACTCTAATTTGTAATACTTGTCCAGTATAGTATTCATATGATAGTAAGCATGTTATTGAAAGAATCCTATGATGAATTAGTGTTTACAACTTTAAAGTAAATTGTGATTTTAACTATGGCATAGTATGTTAAAAACTAATCGGATAATGTAATGATACATGTATAGAAGCATGCTATGTGATGATTTGATTTTTATAAGTGTAGACTCATATTAGTTTACACATACTAATTGGAAAGACCGACTTGTTAATGTTAGGTCGTTTCAACGCAAGTTAGTTAAAGCTATTGTGCTTGTAGCTGAGCAAACATGCAAGTTTCCCTAAACTTACTCCAATTATTATATTGAGCAAATTTCTTTGAACTTCATTATTTATTGTGCAAGTTCCTCGAACCCTACTTTTATTGAGCAAGTATCCGAACACTATTTTATTGTGTTGCAAGTTCCTAACTTACAAAAATTTGTTTTTGTGAAAGTTTTCTATCCTTTGCATATTGTATTGAGCAGGTTATTGTTGAATTGAAAGTTATTCATTTAAGCTTGAATCTTATTTCTAAGCATGCTATTAAGTTGTTTAATTACTTGACAATTATTCCACATCGATATTATTAATATTCGCACTTGGTGCACTCGAGTTCGTACAGTCTTGGACTTATACATCATTTAAAGTTCAATAATTCTTGAAAACTGTGTTAGATAGAGTCTGAACCTTTGTTCGGTCAGAAAAGCGTATGAAGTTTTTAAAAGCTAACTAAACCAATTGATGGTAAGGATTCTTAGACTAAAAGAACACCCCTTCTATGATAGGGGAGTACCCTACGTATATAATATAAGATACACAGAGCAGACTTAAATGTTATGCATATACATGGTGTACGCGAGGCTTATCCCCTCAAGTACTTATTCTGTAGCCAATAACCAAAGGGTCAATTAGCTATTGATTCCATTAGAGTGTTATAGTTCAAAGTCTACTTGACTAGCAGTTATTTTAAATGCAATTATTATCTTTGCTTCTAATATTCATATTGATGAATCATTCAGATATTTATATTGTTGAATTCATTGTCAGATATTTCCCATTCATCATTATATATCCTTATTGTTGTATTTAAACTTGTTGAGTAAACTTGTTGCTCATCCTTGCTATATCGTGAATTATATTGCAGCTAAGCCCGAGACCTCAGGAAAGGACAAGGTTAAAGGAAAGATGTAGGATAGTCGCCAGGAGCAGAATTTATCTTATGCTTAATTTAAATTGATGTTATGTAATATGAACCTTAATTACTATTATAGAGTATGTTTGTAAGACTTTATTAAGGTTATCGAATCTTGGGACTAGTAACACCTTTTGAATGAACGACGTACATTTATTATTTTCTACATTTTATTTATCGTATGTTGTTTAGAGGTGGATGTTTGTTTTTATTCGTGATGATCGGACTGGGGTCAGAGGACTCGATTTTGGGGGTGTCACAATAACCATCTAATGCTTCAAAGATTTGCAAGGGTGAGCTATGACATGCTCAGCAGGTTCTATATTTATAACAATATATGATTTGAAGAAGTATAACAATTCAAAATTTAAATGATAGTTGCTACCATTTCTGTAATTTCTTTTTCAACCATTTCTGGACTTTTTATTTCTGTAAGTCACACATATTTAGAAACTTTGTTGGGATATGAGACAGGGGATCAGCCTATTCAATATCCTAGGAGTATGTATCTCATTCTACTAGTGCTCGCATGCACCCAACATCAATATACTTATTAACTAAACATCGATCCCTTTACGGGATACACAACTTCGGTATATGATATCTTACCAAAACAATTTAGTTTGACATAACAGTTTATGCTCAATAAATAATATCATATGAATAAACAATTCATTTCTTAGTTATGCTGAAACTATAGCAATAACATTAAAATAAGTGGTAATTCAAGTTTAGGTTTGGTATATAATATTAAAAGCAATACAAGATAGGAATCTTGTTCAACAAATACATAGGGTTCGAGAAATTTGCATAAATAGTAATTCGAGTTTAGTAAACTTGCGAAAGTAAATTAGGTTAGGGAACTTGCCTGAGCGAAGATCAGTCAGGCAATTAATGCTACTCGATTCGTTAATAAACACCTAAGATATTCATTCATATAAATCTACCACATTAGTATTGATAACAATACTCATATACAAATTTTACATATGTTCAGGTTAAGTTTAATATGGTTTCGATGTCCAAAAACTTTACCGAGAATTAATTAAGTTGATAAATCGACTAAATTTAATTTATAAACTTTATTATATTTTTAGATAATTTAAATATCCATTATAATAATTTTTACAAGCTTGTAATAATTTTTAAGTATTTATTTATCCTTTAAATGATTTTTAAATCATTTATTTCTATTTCTAAATAATTAATATTTACTTAGAATTTTATAAATAATCTATAACCATTTATTAGAATTTTTACATCATTAATATTATTTTTTAATAATTTTTTATTATTTATAAGTAATTATTCTAATTACTTTATTATTAACTTAATTATTAATAATTTCCAAATAAAATAAAATATTTATTTAATTTATGTAAAAATATTAAAAGTTAATTATAATAATTTAAAATAATTTCTAAAACTATTTTTATATTTATTTATTAAGTATTTCTAATTTTTATTAAATGATTACTTAGAAAATAATTAATGTCCGTCGCTAAAGCCCTATAGTGACAGGAAGTGTCGCTATAGGTGTTCTTGAGTTTTTGGGTTTCAGTCGGTCATGGCCTAGGGACCATTTTGACCTTAATCCATTTTGCTACTGTTAACGATTCTGGGTTTAGATGTTATAGTACTCATACATTAGTACAACATCAGGCCAAATTCATGTTTTAACCTACATATAACAAGAAGTTATAGAGGCTCAAAGTTACTGTCAGGGTTGTTCTTGATTTTCTAGGTAACCCAGAACAGTGGTCATGGCCGGTCAACAGTTTTGTAGCTTCTATATCTTTTAATCCGTGTAATAGATTTGTGTTTTGTTTGTTCTAATAAGTAGTATATATGTCAAGGTACATATATGTAACACTGAGTTGGACAAAGTATGATTCTAAGGTTTCAATCTATGTTGGTCAAAGTACAACCAAAGGTTGTTCTTCATGTTCATCAGTTTTTTGGGTAACCTAGAAAACTTTGTCATGCTCGGTCAACGACTTTTGACCATTAATTCTGGTAATCCTATGATTTGTTTAAGCAATTGAATGTCATAGATATGTAATATGTATGTCAAGGTATTAATTCATTACAAAAAGTCATTATAACATCTAACAAAAAGCGATTAAAAGGCTGGTAAAAGTAACCGATTCAATCTGTTCTTTAGTTTTCTGGGTAACCCAAAAAACAAAACTTCGTGATCGGTCAACCACTTTTGACCACCTATATATTGCAATATATGGTTCTAATGAACCTATTTTCTTTTACAGATTAAAGACCTCATGTCATAATACATATAACACACAATTAACAGACCTAACTATTAACATGCACGGATCTACAGGCTCTGACATTCGACTGTCAGACCTATTTTTCCAAAATTTCCAGATTGCTTAAAACACTTATTTGACGCACCTAGATGTTATGAAAACATGTTCTATCAACATAACATTCTTTCTAACATGTTATAATATATATCCAAACATCTAAACAACAATTTAAACATAGCATCAAAGATCTAGCAATAAATTCGGGTTTGCACCTTTCTTGCTTGATTTTGATTTCTGTCTACGAATTTAATGTTGCTATCACCTAGACTTGATTTGGTATGTTTGTAAGAGTGTCTGGGTTTAGATAATTTGTGTGTTTGGCCCGGAGTTATGCTTCTATTTATAGACTTAAGCAACTTAGGTTTTTTGGTCTTTTTCACCTACTTGCCTCTATAAATATCTGATGTTTGCTAACTTATGTTGCTTAAGGAATGATACCAGCTCATGTATAGTCTTGAAACTTGTTATCATGACTTTCCTCTTACTTGTGAGCTAGTTAGGTTAGATTAGTAGCTTAATTTTACCATAATCCTCAGTAATCTTGATTAAGGTTTTGTTTTTTTATGATTTGGGTTGCTTAATAATGTTTATTAGTATCTAATTAAAGTTTAGTAATCATGATTAGGTGTTAGGATAACCTAAATAGGGGTTGGCCAAGCTAATTAGGGTTAGGGTATATAATCTAGGGTTCCTAACTTAGATTTTCCTCAAATCCTAACAAGCCCGACAAAGCGTTTTGTCAGTGTAAGCATGATAAAGCTACTTGTCAAAACAAATATACCGAAATGTCTGTTTTCGGAAGAAAATTTTTAAGCGCGAGGTATCAAGCATGTCAATTTTCGAACGAAAATTTATTTGACCTAATTTGTTAAACAGAGTATATATTAACATATAACACTTTCAGAACGGAGAGATTTTATTAATATAACTAAATTTACATATCCGAGTCTTATTAGGGTTTTGGGGTTTTACATTCACCCCCACTAATAAGAATTTCATCCTTGAAATTACAGTACAGGTTAAGTAAACTGTTGGGGATAGTTCTCTCATTTTTTATCTTCGGGCTCCCATATAACCTCTTCAACATTTTGATTTCTCCAAATCACTTTGACCGATGCTATTACTTTATTCCTTAGAACTTGCTCTTTACGATCGACGATCTACACATGTTCTTCTACATAAGAAAGATCTTCGATTTGGATTGGCTCATAATTTATAACGTGTTTGTAATCAGGTTTGTATGGTCATAATACGGACACATGAAACACATTATGAACATGGTTTAACTCAGGAGGTAGTGCTATTTCATAATCAACTTCATTTATCCTCCTATAAATTTTAAAAGGTCCAATGAATCTCGGACTCAGTTTTTCTTTCTTGCCTAAACGTATCTTGCCCTTCCAAGGAGATACTTTTAAGAATACGTGACTTCCTATGCTGAAGTTTCGTTGTTGACGATGTGGATCAGCGTATTTCCTCTGTCGATCTTGTGATGCTTGTAATCGTTCACGTATAATTCTGATGGTTTCAGTAGTTTGTTGGATTATTTCAGGTCCTAGCATTTACCTTTCCCCGACTTCATCCCAACATAAAGGTATTCTACATTTCCTCCCATATAAGGCTTCATAGGGTGGCATACCTATGCGAGCATGATAACTGTTGTTATAGGAAAATTCTACCAAAGGTAATTGATCTTACTTACTTCCTTTGAAGTCAATGATACATGTTCTAAACGTATCATTTATGTTTGAATGGTTCTCTCACTTTACGCATCAATTTGAGGGTGATAAGTTGTACTCAATCTTAATTGTGTTTCTAAGTGTTTCTGAAGGCTCTTCCAAAAATTTGAAGTAAAATAAGGATCTCGATCTGATACTATAGAAACAGGTACTCCATGCCTAGAGATGATTTCATTAATGTACAGCTTGGCAAGCTGGTCTAAGTTATGGGTAACTTTAATTGGTAAAGATTGAGCTGATTTGGTTAAACGGTCAACTATTACCCAAATGGCATTGTGGCCCTTCTGTGTTGCTGGAAGGCCTACCACAAAGTCCATGGTTATATGTTCCCACTTCCACTCAGGAATTGGTAAGGGTTGAAGTAAACCACTCGGCTTTTGATGTTCAGACTTAACCCTTTGACACGTGAGACATTTGCTTACCCATTTAGCTATTTCTCTTTTCATATTCGACCTCAAAAAGTGTCGAGTTAAGTCCTTTTACATTTTAGTACTGCCAGGATGTATGGCAAATTTAGAAATATAAGCTTCGTTTAAGATTTCATCTTTTAAGGTTTGGTTTAATGGAACCCAGATTCTATCTTCATATGTTATTATTCCATCCTTATCTATTCTAAATTTGTTATTCTTAATATGAGTTATATTAGACTTACATTCCTGACATTCTTCATCCTCTTCTTGCATTTCTTTGATTTTATCAAGTAGAGATGAAACTCCCTCTATGATGAATAGCCTTTGGGTAGAGGTAGTTGGACATCCCACCTCAATTTCTAATTTTTCAAAATCTTTTATTAACCTATCATTGGTGGTTATTGCGTTCAACTTTTCTTGATTCTTTCTACTTAACGCATCAGCTACAACATTAGCTTTACCGGGATGATATAAGATTTCACAATCAAAATCTTTTATCAGCTCTAACCATCTTCTCTGCCTTAAGTTCAGTTCCTTTTGTGTAAAAATATATTTCAGACTTTTGTGATCTGTATATATCTCGCACTACTCCCCGTACAAGTAATGCCTCCAAGTTTTTAGAGCAAAAACTACCGCGGCTAACTCTAGGTCATGAGTATGATACCTCTTCTCATAATCTTTGAGTTGTCATGATGCATAAGCAATCAATTTCCCATGTTGCATCAACACACACCCTAAACCTCTGTGTGACGCATCACTAAATACTACAAGGCCTCCTGTATCATCTGGTAAGGACAATACTGGATCCATGCTCAGTCGCTTCTTCAACTCTTGGAAGCTCTCTTCACATTTATCTGTGCAGACATATTTCACCGTCTTTTGAGTTAAATTAGTTAGTGGGGTTGCTATTTTTGAAAAATCTTTTATGAACCGTCGATAATAACACGATAAATCGAGAAAACTTCTTACTTCTGTTGGAGTTTTTGGTTGTTCCCAATTCACAATCGTTTCGATCTTAGTTGGATCTACTAATATTCCATTTTTGTCAATTACATGACCTAAAAATTGAACTCTTTTTAACCAGAATTCACACTTGGAGAACTTTGCATAAAGTTGTTCCTTTCGTAATATCTCCAAAACGACTCTCAAGTGTTCAGCATGCTCTTCCCGTGTTTTCGAGTATACCAGAATATCATCGATAAACACTACAACAATTTTTTCTTAGCATGGTTTAAACACTAGATTCATCAAGTTCATAAATGCTGCCAGTGCATTTGTTAACCCGAAAGACATTACAAGAAACTCATAATGTCTGTAGCGTGTCCTAAACGTTGTCTTCGGCACATCTTTCTTTCTTACCTTTAACTGATGATAACCTGTCATAAGGTCAATCTTTGAAAAATGTTCGACCCCCTTTAATTGGTCAAACAAATCATCAATTCTTGGTAAAGGATATTTATTCTTAATAGTTAATTTATTTAATTCTCTATAGTCTATACATAACCTTATGGTTCCATCCTTCATCTTTACAAAGAATACTGGTGCTCCCCAAGGTGAAACACTAGGTTGTATGTACTTTTTATCTAAGAGTTCCTGTAGTTGTACTATTAACTCTTTTAGTTCTACATGTGCCATTCTATATGGTACCTTAGAAACTGGTGCCGTTCCCGGTGCAAGATCAATGACAAACTCAATTTTCCTATCTGGAGGTAAACTTGGTAAGTCATCTAGAAAAATATCGAGAAAATCCTTAACTATAGGTATTTGATCTAGTTTTACTCCTTCCTGTCGAGTATCAACTATATAGGCCAAATATCCTTAACAACCTTTTCTAAGTAACCTTTCTTCCTGAGTTATGGTCAGACATCGAGATGGCTTAGGAAAACAACCACCATTGAACACTACCTTTGATTTCGAAGCAGCCAAAAGGTTTATACGTTTTTTATGACAATCGATCATCACATTATGGTTAACTAACCAATCCATTCATAAGACTACATCAAATTCTCCCAACTGAATTGGAATAAGATCTACAAGAAAATTAAGTCCCTTTATCTCCACACTACAGTCCCTATATATGGTCTTAATGGGTATCTTTTCATTGTTTGCAATTTCTACACAGAACGGTTTTTCTAAATTTTCACATGGTATATTCAAGTTTTTAGAAAAACTATTAGGCACAAAGGAACAAGCAGCACTAGAATCGAATAACACATATGCATTTAAAGTGTTGATAGGGATGTACCTGTCACCACATTCTGTGAAGCAAAGGCATCCATCGCCGACATATTAAATATTCTCGAGGTTGGTCAATTCTGAGCTGCAACTGCAGCTACTGTTGACTAATTATTATTATTCTTCGGTACTCTATTTCCCTTTCCTCCCAGGTTCTTGGGTTTGGGACAATTTGTTGCAAAATGTTCCGACGAATCACAATTGAAACATTTATTTTTATTGGGGAGAGGACACTGTGGAGAAAGGTGTCCCATTTGTCCACAATTTTAACATTTATTTATACTTTTAAAACATACCCCTTTATGTTTTTCTCCACAGGTTGGACAAGGTTTAAAGTTATTATTACTAAAGTTATTGTTATTATTACCTACCTTCTTTCCCAGGTTATTAGAAAACGTATTATCCTATTTTCGTTTATTATTAAACCCACCTGAACTGGGTTCGGTCTTAGGTTTTCCCTTCTCATTTTGACTCTTCTTTTCTTGATGAAATTTAATGAGATTCTCTTTTTCACTCTCAACTATGGAAGCTTTCTCGAGTATTTCAAAAAAAGTCTTTAGTTGGAAAATGGATAACTTACTTCGTATATGAGGTTTCAAACCTTCATGATACCTCTGAGTCTTTCTAAGTTCAGTATTGACTTGGTGAGGAGCAAACTTGGACAGTTCGTTGAACTTGGTCGTATATTGAGATACGGTCAGGTCTCCTTGTTTCAGTTCTAGGAATCGTAGCTCCATACGATCCTTTAGGGATTGGGAAAAATAGTTTTCAAAGAACAACTCTTTTAATCTATCCCATGACACAATTTCTATTTCTACCTGTCCTTTAGTTGATTTCCACCAGTAATTTGCCTCACCTTTCAAGAAAAAGGTTGCAAAAATGGTCTTTTGATTATTATTGACAATGGTTACAAAGAAAAAAATTTTTATTTCAGTAATCCAGATTTATGCATCGACAGGTTCAGATGTACCTTTGAACTCGGGTGGACCAACTAATTTAAAATCTTTAAAGAAAGTGTTTTGGGTTGTGGGTCTATTCATAGCACCTAACAAAAGTTTTACTAAATTTTGGGTAGGATTAACATCATTATCTATCTTTCATTGGGGTCTTCTGGTTCGTGGCACAACAACAAGAATCCACATAAGAATTTGAATAGTACAAACATATCTTTTATTTATATATCCAAGATTCATACAAAACTGTGACACCCTCAAATCCAGGTTCTCTAATCCTCAGATTCGGTGCTCACGATCTATCATCATCATAAGTATTCTATAACTATTACGAAATAATAAACATACATTGTTCATTATAATAAAGTCTCATAACACGGTCCCAAGGTCTCCATAACCTTAACTTTAAATACACCATTTATCATACAAATAGTTTACTTAAGAAATTCCATCAGATAATAACTAAATTGACATTCAGTCTAAATTACTCCTGGATCTTGCCCTTGCCCTTGTCCTTCGTGTTGGATCCTTCGGGCTTAACTGAAATAGATGTCCTGATGTAGCAAGAGTAAGCAACTAATTTGCTTCACAAGTTTATATAGACAAGGGAGATATATCATGACTTAGAAAGAAATATTGCGTTCAATGTTCAACAATAATATAAGATTGTGAAGGAACATGAATTAATAATCAACAATTGAATATTCGATAATTGAATAACATGAACTGAGTGGTTTTGAATAACCACGAACATTTGCTAAGGTGCTCAGTGATTAAACTGGACCTCTTAATAAGTTTTGGTATTCAAGGGGATCAGCCTTTCATACCTCGTGATTTATGCATAAACACTTAATAATCCGGCATTGATATCATGCCTTAATCAAATTCGTCCTTTTCTCAGTCAAGAGTTCTTACTATATCAATTTAATAAGAACAGTTATTTAAAGCACACTTGATTTAACAAATTTAGGCATGCTTGATCTAGCTGATACAATTAGCATAGATCTATTTCATAAACAGTTCATAAATGAAGAACTTTAATTTAATTCACAGTTCAATAGCAGTAGAACGGAATTCAATTGCACAAAGTGCGAATTTCAATAATCAATATAGACGTGAATAATCATCAATAATTATTCACTAACATACTTTGAAAATAATAACTCGAGCTTGAGATAGGAAACTTGCCTCGATCGTAGGTTACGGCTACGAAATTAAATTTCTATCCACTATGCAGTTAAATTATCTTCCTTTGAGAGACCTATAAATTAATCTTTCAATTAGTCAAAACATAACATTAGATTATGTAATCACATAGATATTATACATTACATTTAGTTCTTATAAACATTATCATGTCTAGATAGTGTTACTATTAGTTAACGACTACCTTTAATTCACATAATAATATTAACTTAGATAATATTTAATTCACCTTCTTGTACTATTGGTTTACTAATATTACTTTCATTCACTTACTAATATTATTATTATCTTAGTAATATTTCAACACCTTACTAATATTATTAATCCTCTTAATAATATTTTAATCATGCATTACTATTATTACCATAATAATATCTTACTTATGCTTAAACATCATTAATAAATTAATAATACTTTCAATCATTTACTAATATTTTATTCACTTACTAATATTATTAATCATTTAATAATATTTTATTCCTTTACTAATGTTATTATATTTAATAACATTTTATTTAATCTCAAATATTATTATTTAATAATATTTTAATCATTTAATAATAATACTTTAATCTAATATTATTAATCTTTTAATAATATTTTAATCTAGGATTAATATCTTAATCTAATATTATTAATTATTTAATAATATTTTAATAAAATTTTAATCTTAAAATTTTTATTTACTTAACAACATCATATTATAATATTATTAATATTATAATAATATTCCAATGATTTACTAAATTAATAAATAATTTATTCTAATTGTTCATCATTTATTAACCCCTTATTTAATATCCATAAAAGTTCATAAGTAATATTTATTATTATAAATTACCAACATGCCCTAAGATAGTCATGATATAATATATTATGAGCATTCAAGCATAAAAATCATATTTTTCTCATTAAAGACATCATTTAACTATTTATTTCTTTTTATTCATAATTTAACCATTTTTAGGAAAAATAGAAAACTGATTCCAAAAATTCTCAACTTCTGGATTTTGACAGAATATAAACACACAATGATCTCCTAATTTTTCTGGAATTTTTGAAAATGATTTACTATTTTTAAAGTGTCTGAAACACTCGAATCTTGCCCCATTTTTAATAAATTGAGTTTTGCTCAGAAAACTCTGAAATTTTTAGGGTATGCTCTCGTAACATATATGAAGCTACTGTAAAAATTTCGGAATTTTCCAGTGTATACACAGTGAGACATTCGAAGGTTAATATTTCGGAGTCCTTTACGGAAATAGTCATTACGCACAATATATAACTCGAAACGTGTCCGTTCTTTTTCCTGCATGTACATAACTTCTCAAGGTACCTCTGTGATTTTTTCCAGATTTTTAAAAGACAAGCAACTGACCGAAACAGCTTCATGAAAAACGGATCAGTAGCTAATTTAGGGTTTTCAAAGCCTCAACATGCAAAGCGGACTGTTTTGGGAAAAATAGTCTCAAAAGTTTCAAAATTTGCTAGATTTGTGTTCTACCACTTGGGTTTACTACATAACTCATGTATCTAGTACCCCCCTTCGACGGATCATAATTCCAAGTTGTAAAACTTGAGTTACTCAAGATTTAGTGGAAGAAAAACAAGAGTTTTCACCCTTAGAGAACATATGCTCATTTTCTTCCTCTAAGTCTTTGATCTAACACTCAAGTTACTTAGTTCCATACATTATGATATGTAGAACTAGTGTATCTTGAGTATTTGTACATAATCCCATCAAAACTCAAGCTAGCAAAACAAAGTAAAAGAAGAAGATGAAGGTAAGTTATACCTTGACTTAGTTGCTACCTTTCTTGATTTTCTAAAGTAAGTAATATACTTAGGAGGCATGAACAACTAGCACTCTTATCTCTTCCCTCTATAACCAAAACCCTCTCTCTCTTTTCTCTCTATGAAGTTGGCTAGCTTGGGAGCAAAAGATAGAAGAAGAAGATGGAGAGAAAATGAGATGTTGGAAGAATGAAATGTGATTACAAAATGAAATGGGCAATTCACTAATAATCCTCCCATAACTATTTTGTTGTCAATTGGGTAAAAACTTTGTATTATTATTTCCATTAGGTTAGACATGATTAAATGTGCATAATGGAGTGGCAACCAATGGTAGCTTGACAACATTGTCCTTGTGTTTAATAATTTCTACTAGTGGACAAGTTAGCTTAATTATTCCACTTAGGATCCTCTAGTCCATAATATCCTCCATTTAGCTTTTATTTTAAATGCCCAATTTTGATTAATCAAATGTCTAGAATACCCCTAATCAAGTGGGCTAAGTATTGGATTGTGTTTTATTTCTTTTGGGCTTCTCCTTTAATTGTTTTGGGCTATATACTAAACATAGTCTAGCAATTTTAATAATGTTACCCAATTTGATTATTTAGGGCTTCCATTTCCAATCATATGAAGTTTAATTACTTATACATGTGACTTTATCTCATAACCTAATTAGATTTACAAGAATTTGGTTTAAAATTATTAGTCACTTGAAATACTATGTTTACCCACTTAAGTTAGTATACATATTAAATACTAACTTTTTCGTATTACCATAACCCTTAGGTTATTTAATAGCCTTACCTAATGTATAATTAGGTTACAAAGCTTTCATTTTTAATGAAATCTATAAATGTATGTATCCATAAGTATAGTATATATGTTAATTGCCACATGCACCACTTCACATATGTGGTCACATATTAAATCCTTATATAACACAAAGTTTTAAAAAAATCGATAATCTACATACATATATGGTGACTTAAAATTCACGGTTATTACATCCTCCCCCCTTATAAGAATTTCGTCCCCGGAATTTCATATAAGGTTACTCAAAAAGGTGTGGATAATTTTCTCTTATCTTTTTTTCGAGTTCCCACGTGGCTTCTTCAGCATTGTGGTTCCTCCAAAGAACTTTTACATAATGTATAACCTTATTTCGTAATTTCTGTTCCTTTCTATCTAAAATTTTGACCGGAATTTCCTCGTACGACAAATCCCTTTCGACCTGAATTGGCTCGTACGATATCACGTGCTTGTAATCAAGCTTAAATGGTCGTAGCACTGACACATGAAACACATTATGAATATGTTCCAGTTCAGGAGGTAGAGCTACCTCGTACGCCACTTCGCCTATCTTCTTCAAGATCTCGAAAGGTCCAATAAATCTCGGACTTAGTTTACCTTTCTTTCCAAACCTTATCTTCACTTTCTAGGGAGATACTTTCAAAAATGCATAGCTTCCCACCTCAAAATCTCTCTTCTGGCGATGTAAGTCTGCATACTTCTTCTGGCGATCTTGAGCTGCTACCAGTCGAGCTCTAATCACCTTGATGGTCTCTACGGTCTGCTGCACCAGTTCCGGTCCCAACAGTCGACGTTCACCTACTTCATCCCAGCATAAGGGCGTTCTACATTTCCTTCCATACAGTGCTTCGTACGGCGGCATCCCGATGCTGGCGTGATAGCTATTGTTGTATGCGAACTCTACTAATGGAAGATGATCCTCCCAGCTACCCTTGAAGTCCATCACACAAGCTCTGAGCATGTCTTAAAGTGTTTGAATCGTTCTCTCGCTTTGCCCATCGGTCTGCGGATGATACGCGGTGCTCATCCGTAGCTGCGTCCCCATTCTTTCTTGAAGACTCTTTCAGAAGTTTGACGTGAAATGCGGATCCCTATCTGACACAATAGATACTGGTACGCCATGTCTCGAGATAATTTCCTTGATATATACTTTGGCTAGCTGGTCCAGACTATACCTGATCTTGATCGGCAAAAAGTGAGCCGACTTCGTAAGACGATCTACGATCACCCATATGGCGTCGTGTCCCTTTTGCGTTGCTGGAAGTCCCACCACAAAATCTATCATGATGTGCTCCCACTTCCACTCTGGAATCTCTAAAGGCTGTAGTAATCCACTCGGTCGTTGATGCTCTGCCTTAACTCTCTGACAAGTTAAGCATCTGCTGACGCATTCTGCAACCTCTCTCTTCATGTTTGGCCACCAAAAGTGTTGACGTAAGTCTTGATACATCTTTGTGCTTCCTGGGTGTATCGAGTACCTCGTACTATGTGCTTCTTGCAGAATCTCTTCTCTTAGTTCTGGTACTAACGGTACCCAAATTCGTCCTTCAAATCTCAGTAGTCCGGTGCCATCAATCTTGTATTTTAATTCATCCCCTTCAGCTAACCGCTTCTTGATGTTGTCGTAATCCTCGTCCTTCTCTTGAGCCCCTTTAATCTTATCTAGTAAAGTTGGGCTCGTTGCAACTGTAAATAATTTCTCGTTGGTCTCTATCGGATACTTAACCTCTAAGTTAAGTCGTTCGAAATCTTTCACCAATTCCTCTTGAATGGTCAACTTCAGTAATTTCTCTCTGTCTTTTTTGCTCAGGGCATCTGCCACTACATTTGCTTTGCCTGGATGGTACAGAATCTCACAATTATAATCCTTGATTAATTCTAGCCATCGGCGCTGCCTCATATTTATCTCTTTCTGTGTGAAGATATACTTCAGACTCTTGTGATCCGTATATATCTCACACTTCTCACCATACAAATAGTGCCTCCAAATCTTCAAGGCAAAAACTACTGCTGCTAATTCCAGGTCATGAGTCAGATAACCCTTCTCATAGTCCTTCAGCTGACGTGAAGCGTACGCAATGACCTTGCCATGTTGCATCAGTACACAGCCAAGACCCTTGTGTGACGCATCACTATACACTACAAATCCTCCCGTGTTGTCCGATAAAGCCAACACAGGTGCTTGACTGAGCCTCTTCTAAAATTCCATGAAACTCTGTTCACATTTTTCCGTCCGAACGAACTTCACTGTCTTTCTAGTATGGTTGGTCAACGGCGATGCTATCTTTGAAAAATCTTGGATGAATCTTCGATAGTATCCTGCTAATCCCAAGAAACTCCTAATTTCTGTCGGTGTCTTTGGTTGTTCCCAGTTGATAACCGCTTCTACTTTTGCTGGATCTACCGAAACACCATCCTTGTCGATAACGTGACCCAAAAACTGCACTCTCCGCAACCAAAATTCACACTTGGAGAACTTTGCATACAACTTCTCCCTCCTTAACGTCTCCAACACTTTCCTTAGATGTTCAACGTGATCTTCCTCTGTCTCTGAATATACCAGGATGTCATCTATGAACACGACAACAAACTTATCCAAATACTGTTTAAACACTCTGTTCATCAAGTCCATGAATGCTGCTGGCGCATTCGTCAACCCAAAAGACATTACCAGAAACTCAAAGTGTCCATACCGAGTTCTGAATGCCGTTTTTGGAACATCATCCTGTCTCACCTTTAGTTGGTGATAACCGGTCCTCAAGTCGATTTTTGAAAAGTATTTCGCCCCCTTCAATTGATCACGCAAATCGTCGATCCTGGGCAACGGGTACTTGTTCTTAATGGTGACCTTGTTCAACTCCCGGTAGTCGATACAAAGCCTTAATGACCCATCCTTCTTCTTTACGAATAAGACTGGTGCTCCCCACGGTGATACGCTTGGTCGAATGTATCCTTTATCTAACAACTCTTGTAGTTGAACCATCAATTCCTTCATTTCTACCGGAGCCATACGATACGGCGCTTTGGATACCGGTGATGTCCCTGGTGCCAAATCGATAACAAACTCTATCTCTCTATCTGGTGGCAATCCCAGAATCTCATCAGGGAAAACGTCAACGAATTCTCTTACAATAGGTATCTGACCCAGTTCACCCTCGACTCGGTGGGTATCCACAATGTGAGCCAAATAACCTATGCAACCCTTCCTAAGTAACTTACTTGCTTGCATCATCGTCAGACAACAAGATTGTCTCGGCGATTTACTGCCATGAAATACCACCTTTGACTTATTCGGAGTCTTTAGGTGCACGCACTTTTTCTTACAGTCAATGATCGCTCCATGACTTGATAATCAATCCATCCCGAGGATTACATCAAACTCTCCAAGTTGAATCGGTATCAAATCCACGTTAAGCTTAAACCCTCTTACATTAGCACAACAGTTCCTATAGATGCAGTCTACAGGGATAATTTCTTTGTTTGCTACTTCTACATTCATTGGGTGTTCTAATAGTTCATGAGGTAAACTTAATCTTTGAGCAAATTCATCAGATACGAAAGAACATGAAGCTCCCGAATCGAATAACACATAGGCATTTATATCATTGATCGGAATTATACCTGACACCACCTCCCTAGATGCCACGGCATCTTGCACTGTCATATTGAATGTTCGTGATGTAGGCTTGTTTGGTTGGGCTGGTCCTCCACTGGTTGTCTTAGTGTTATTGCCCCTGTTGCCATTTCCGCCATCCGTGCTTTTCTTCTTCGGGCAATCCTTGATTCGATGTCCCATGTCACCACAGTTAAAGCAACCTCCCTTCTTCACCTTAGGACAATTGGGTGAGGTATGTCCTTCTTGCCCACATGTATAACATACCGTTTTTCCTTTCAAGCACTCCCCCGAGTGACCCTTTCCACAGTTCCCACACACCGACTTCTTTTGTTGCACACTTCCGTGCTGCATCTCCAGATTACTACCCCCACTACTCCATTTCCGCTTCTTGTTGTTGCTACCGCCACTGCTAACATTCTGATTCCCACCTTCTGCTTTCTTCTTGTTCTTCTCCCGATTGTATTTTGAGACAGCTTCGCTTCCTCCTTCCGCTATAAGAGCTTTCTCCAACAGAGTTGAGAATGATGTGATTTGTAAAACCGCTACCTTACTATAAATCCATTGCTTTAGTCCATTTTCAAACCTTCTCGCTTTCCTCACCTCTGTGTCCACCTGATGTGGAGCGAATCTGGCCAATTCATTGAACTTCGCAGCATACTCTGATACTGACATATTCTCCTGTTTCAGTTCCAAAAACTTGATCTCCATTCTCGCTTGAATACTCTCAGGAAAGTAGTTCTCAAAGAACAACTTCTTGAATGCTTCCCAAGTCACGATTCTAGTTTCAGCTTTGTTCTGGTTGGCCTCCCACCAATAGTTAGCCTCATCCTTCATTAAGTAGGTAGCAAAAATTATCTTCTGCTCTTCTGCTACTCTAGCAATAATGAAGGCCTTCTCGATCTCCTTTACCCACGTCTGGGCCTCTATCGGGTCTGTTGTTCCTCTAAACTCTGGCGGTCCTACTGCCTTGAAGTCCTTAAAGTTGACTAGTTAGTTGCCCGCCTGATTTCCTGCAGGTTGAGCTTGATTCCTCATGGCTTCAGCCATCATGTTGATAAAATCTTACATTGGGTTTTGTTGAGCTCCCGCTGCATTATTAACTGACTCTTCAATCTCTTGGTTCCTCAGTCCACGTCTGGGCGGCATTATCTAGTGAAACAAAATTCTAACACATTACTCAGGTTTATTATCATATGATTACTTAGCATGTAACACGCTATTTTATTTAAACAGTCAGATGATCATTATGTGAGAGTTTTAAATTACCAAGATTTGGAAGTCTTTTTCCCTGATTAGTGGGTTAAGTTTGTTTTTAAAGAACATTTTCCCAAATCAATCTACTGGATTCACATAACATTAAATAGACAATTTACTATTTAAAATTTTCCAACACATATCATAATAATACTGCATTTATATTCATACACCAATCTTCAGTGACTTACATGATTAATATAGGTATATTTTATAAATGCTACTATCCCATTTTAAACACAAAAGATGTGATTAACTCATAATGATACCTCCCTACAACACAAATAGGGATAGTACCTAACTACTTACTACCTCACACCTGCTGAGGTTTACATCATCATAAAACCTTATTACACAAAAAGAAAGGTACTAATACATCTATCTACAACTGGGTCATCACATCATCACCACTGGTGGCCCTGCCGGGTCACCTGCACAGGCTCCTAGGGAAGCAACTACTCCAGAACTCTACGTCGAACGGATCGACTAGACTCTCCTATCTCCGAGTGGACCCTCCTAGCCCCACTGCGCTGGCCCTCATACGCTGCGTCTAATGCCAGTCCTAAATTCTCTACCCTGACCTTCATGGCATCCAGTGCAATCTCTAATAGGTCCACCTGCTTGGCCGACTTATGAAATGCCTCCTCCACCCTTATCTTATCGGCAATCTCTACGTCAAGCTCACTCTGCATCGCCAGATGCTCTACGCTCAGTGCTGCGAACTTTGCCTTCTCATGCTCTAGCTGGACTCGCATCTCTGCTAGCTCCATCAGTGCCTGATGAGCATCATCCTTATACTGTTGCTCCATGTGCTGATGGTTCATATTCTCCGCCTTCAGCTGCAAAATCCTTTGCTCCTGAGCATGGTTTTTCTCTAACAGGTTACTGATCATCACATCTTTCGAGGTGTCCGACACCTCCTCTAGAACGACCTTCTCCTGGTCTACAGAATGGCTCCCCTGACTATCACCTGGCATCCTATAAAACAAGGATACAACATCAGTACTACAATAAAATATATTCATTGATGAAATGAAACAATATTTTATTAAGTACAACACATACTCGATGAATTTCCATAATCCATCTCCTAACATACTTTATAAGAGTTTTCTACTAAGGTTATAACCTAGGTTTCGCATTCCTAATGTTTATAACGTACAGCTTTGATACCAACCTGTGACACCCCCAAATCCAGGTTCTCTAATCCTCAGATTCGGTGCTCACGATCTATCATCATCATAAGTATTCTATAACTATTACGAAATAATAAACATACATTGTTCATTATAATAAAGTCTCATAACACGGTCCCAAGGTCTCCATAACCTTAACTTTAAATACACCATTTATCATACAAATAGTTTACTTAAGAAATTCCATCAGATAATAACTAAATTGACATTCAGTCTAAATTACTCCTGGATCTTGCCCTTGCCCTTGTCCTTCGTGTTGGATCATTCGGGCTTAACTGAAATAGATGTCATGATATAGCAAGAGTAAGCAACTAATTTGCTTCACAAGTTTATATAGACAAGGGAGATATGTCATGACTTAGAAAGAAATATTGCGTTCAATGTTCAACAATAATATAAGATTGTGAAGGAACATGAATTAATAATCAACAATTGAATATTCGATAATTGAATAACATGAACTGAGTGGTTTTGAATAACCATGAACATTTGCTAAGGTGCTCAGTAATTAAACTGGACCTCTTAATAAGTTTTGATATTCAAGGGGATCAGCCTTTCATACCTCGTGATTTATGCATAAACACTTAATAATCCGGCATTGATATCATGCCTTAATCAAATTCGTCCTTTTCTCAGTCAAGAGTTCTTACTATATCAATTTAATAAGAACAGTTATTTAAAACATATTTGATTTAACAAATTTAGACATGCTTAATCTAGCTGATACAATTAGCATAGATCTATTTTATAAACAGTTCATAAATGAAGAACTTTAATTTAATTCACAGTTCAATAGCAGTAGAACGGAATTCAATTGCACAAAGTGCGAATTTCAATAATCAATATAGACGTGAATAATCATCAATAATTATTCACTAACATACTTTGAAAATAATAACTCGAGCTTGAGATAGGAAACTTGCCTCGATCGTAGGTTACGGCTACGAAATTAAATTTCTATCCACTATGCAGTTAAATTATCTTCCTTTGAGAGACCTATAAATTAATCTTTCAATTAGTCAAAGCATAACATTAGATTATGTAATCACATAGATATTATACATTACATTTAGTTCTTATAAACATTATCATGTCTAGATAGTGTTACTATTAATTAACGACTACCTTTAATTCACATAATATTATTAACTTAGATAATATTTAATTCACCTTCTAGTATTATTGGTTTACTAATATTACTTTCATTCACTTACTAATATTATTATTATCTTAGTAATATTTCAACACCTTACTAATATTATTAATCCTCTTAATAATATTTTAATCATGCATTACTATTATTACCATAATAATATCTTACTTATGCTTTAACATCATTAATAAATTAATAATACTTTCAATCATTTACTAATATTTTATTCACTTACTAATATTATTAATCATTTAATAATATTTTATTCCTTTACTAATGTTATTATATTTAATAACATTTTATTTAATCTCAAATATTATTATTTAATAATATTTTAATCATTTAATAATATTACTTTAATCTAATATTATTAATCTTTTAATAATATTTTAATCTAGGATTAATATCTTAATCTAATATTATTAATTATTTAATAATATTTTAATAAAATTTTAATCTTAAAATTTTTATTTACTTAACAACATCATATTATAATATTATTAATATTATAATAATATTCCAATGATTTACTAAATTAATAAATAATTTATTCTAATTGTTCATCATTTATTAACCCCTTATTTAATATCCATAAAAGGTCATAAGTAATATTTATTATTATAAATTACCAACATGCCCTAAGATAGTCATGATATAATATATTATGAGCATTCAAGCATAAAAATCATATTTTTCTCATTAAAGACATCATTTAACTATTTATTTCTTTTTATTCATAATTTAACCATTTTTAGGAAAAATAGCAAACTGATTCCAAAAATTCTCAACTTCTGGATTTTGACAGAATATAAACACACAATGATCTCCTAATTTTTCTGGAATTTTAGAAAATGATTTACTATTTTTAAAGTGTCTAAAACACTCGAATCTTGCCCCATTTTTAATAAATTGAGTTTTGCTCAGAAAACTCTGAAATTTTCAGGGCATGCTCTCGTAACATATATGAAGCTACTGTAAACATTTTGGAATTTTCCAGTGTATACACGGTGAGACATTCGAAGGTTAATATTTCGGAGTCCTTTACGGAAATAGTCATTACGCACAATATATAACTCGAAACGTGTCCGTTCTTTTTCCTCCATGTACATAACTTCTCAAGGTACCTCTGTGATTTTTTCCAGATTTTTAAAAGACAAGCAACTGACCGAAACAGCTTCATGAAAAACGGATCAGTAGCTAATTTAGGGTTTTCAAAGCCTCAACATGCAAAGCGGACTGTTTTGGGAAAAATAGTCTCAAAAGTTTCAAAATTTGCTAGATTTGTGTTCTACCACTTGGGTTTACTACATAACTCATGTATCTAGTACCCCCCTTCGACGGATCATAATTCCAAGTTGTAAAACTTGAGTTACTCAAGATTTAGTGGAAGAAAAACAAGAGTTTTCACCCTTAGAGAACATATGCTCATTTTCTTCCTCTAAGTCTTTGATCTAACACTCAAGTTACTTAGTTCCATACATTATGATATGTAGAACTAGTGTATCTTGAGTATTTGTACATAATCCCATCAAAACTCAAGCTAGCAAAACAAAGTAAAAGAAGAAGATGAAGGTAAGTTATACCTTGACTTAGTTGCTACCTTTCTTGATTTTCTAAAGTAAGTAATATACTTAGGAGGCATGAACAACTAGCACTCTTATCTCTTCCCTCTATAACCAAAACCCTCTCTCTCTTTTCTCTCTATGAAGTTGGCTAGCTTGGGAGCAAAAGATAGAAGAAGAAGATGGAGAGAAAATGAGATGTTGGAAGAATGAAATGTGATTACAAAATGAAATGGGCAATTCACTAATAATCCTCCCATAACTATTTTGTTGTCCATTGGGTAAAAACTTTGTATTATTATTTCCATTAGGTTAGACATGATTAAATGTGCATAATGGAGTGGCAACCAATGGTAGCTTGACAACATTGTCCTTGTGTTTAATAATTTCTACTAATGGACAAGTTAGCTTAATTATTCCACTTAGGATCCTCTAGTCCATAATATCCTCCATTTAGCTTTTATTTTAAATGCCCAATTTTGATTAATCAAATGTCTAGAATACCCCTAATCAAATGGGCTAAGTATTGAATTGTGTTTTATTTCTTTTGGGCTTCTCCTTTAATTGTTTTGGGCTATATACTAAACATAGTCTAGCAATTTTAATAATGTTACCCAATTTGATTATTTAGGGCTTCCATTTCCAATCATATGAAGTTTAATTACTTATACATGTGACTTTATCTCATAACCTAATTAGATTTACAAGAATTTGGTTTAAAATTATTAGTCACTTGAAATACTATGTTTACCCACTTAAGTTAGTATACATATTGAATACTAACTTTTCCGTATTACCATAACCCTTAGGTTATTTAATAGTCTTACCTAATGTATAATTAGGTTACAAAGCTTTCATTTTTAATGAAATCTATAAATGTATGTATCCATAAGTATAGTATATATGTTAATTGCCACATGCACCACTTCACATATGTTGTCACATATTAAATCCTTATATAACACAAAGTTTTAAAAAAAATCGATAATCTACATACATATATGGTGACTTAAAATTCACGGTTATTACAAAAACAAGTTAGTAGTTTACACATACTACTAGCTATATTACAACTTTAAATGCTCCTTTATTCATGCTATTATAGAGCATTTATACTTCTATATTACCCTCTATAACTCATGAACATCATCGAAAGAATCCTGGATCATGTGGCATACCACAGATAGATCTATCAGATAGGCATTTTTCTTTTCCTTCACCGGATATCGAACTACTCGGCGCTACAAATCATTGAAAACATCTCGAGTACATAGAGATGATTTAAGAAGCCTTAACTTTATTTCCTTCCTGCCCCTTTGTGCATGGTGCAGTTGTACTTTCAGTCGATTATTGGTTCCCCTTTCATGCTCTAACATCCCTTCAGCTAAGTGTGCCCTAAACTTTATTTTATTATTCTCATATTCAGAAGTCTTCATTTAGTGATGCCATTGCTTCATCATGCTCATCAATTCTCATTAATTTCCCTGCTACTAGATCTTCCACTTCCTCAGCATCTAGCAGTTATTGATCATTAAGCAATTCTTCATCTTCTGCATCACTAGCTATAAATGACTCAATTTGTGGTGGATTATTTACTATCACCATTTCTTCAGCATTGGAGTTGGCCATCTATATAAAAAACTCCTTTAATACTGGTATGGAAATTTACACAATCATAATATTTTTAATGTTATTTTTATGTGTAATATTTTTACGGACTTGAAGACTATTGTTGTTAGGTTTGTAATATTCTTGGACGCAATCAAATTGCATAAATTAAGCGGAAGCCTAAAAATTTAGTGTTTAAAAATTTTATAAACCATATACCCGGATCAACCTCTATGCATAATTATTAATTAAACGAAAATAGGAAGAACAAGAATCATTCCCTTGAAGTTTCGAGCATCCTCAGGTACAAGTTCACCTCCAATCTTTTCGCGTTCAACTTGAATCTATCGGGTTTGTTTACTTCCTTTGATCAATGTTAGTCACCCAAATGTTTGGCCTCTAGAGGTGATCCACCAAGGAAGAAGAAAGATTCAAGAAGACGAGTTGTTGGCTAAACCCTAGTTTTTCTATCTCTATAGAAAAAGAGCGTACTCTCCAACATTTAGAATCACGTATATTGATATCTAATATAAGACTCCTTTTATAAAGATATCAGTTAACACTTCTAATCTAGTTAGAAAATAGGATATTAATTAATTAAATAATTTTTTTTATTAATTAAGCTCCCTAATCTTATTAGGGAGAATTAATTAAACTCTTTTAATTAATTTAACCACCTAATCTTATTAAGAATATATGAGAGTAATTTTATTAATTAATTTCCAAACTCCTTTATGAATTAAATATTGATAATAATAATAATAATAATAATAATAATAATAATAATAATAATAATAATAAGACTCCTCTTATTAATTTATATTTAGTATTTCCAAAAATATTAAATAATAAATATTAAGCTATTTAATTTATTCTATCACCATAGATTAAATTAAATATACTTAACTTATTATTACGATTATGCCATTAACTTCTTAAATAATTATTCTTCATTTTATGGTGTGACCCTTTAGGTTCTCTATGTTAAACCAGTTGTGAATAAATCAATTAGAACAATTATAATCTTATTTAAATAAATAAATTAAACTATTAAATTATTTAAATAAATAATATTTATTCTACAATAGGGATAAGCCTCCCTAGCGATCAACGACTTTCCAGATAATATAGATTTCAACATTAATAATAAAAGAATCTTTGAGTAAATAATTACCGTACAATTAAATTCTTCCACCATACAATGTCCCAATTAAATATAAGACATAAAATTACTAGCAAGTCTTATTTTATTTAATTATATGTATTTCGACTCTTAAATGCACAACTACAAATAATGCAAATTAGAAACTCCTTTCTAATTTTATTCTGCCTTGGCCAAGGACTATTGGGTTATCATTAATCGAATCACATAGGACATTTCTCTTCTTTTACTAGAAGTGTTAGATTCTATATTGATCATGCATTATCTCCATGTACAATTTATTATACCCAAGCATACTCTTTGATATACCCTAAGGGTCTTAAGGAATAAGTCAAAGTATAACTCATCATACACAAGATACTGTAATGATCTCAAGTCCAAGGATCACTTGTACTACTATCACTACAGGAATTCCTATTGACAGGCAAGTAAAACTCCATTAGGAATTCATTAGCGAGCCACGTTCAGTGAACTTATTCTCTAATAAGCACCTACATACTTGCTTTAATGTCTCCACACAAATGATCACGAGATCAATCATCCACATTTAATGAGCAAACAACGTATGTACCAATCTATCCGGATTCACTAATCCACAATTAAGTAATCCAACGATTGGGAATTATTTTAGTTTTAAGATTTCTAAGAATTTAGATCTCATTAGAATGATCATCATCATTATTCTAAATGAATTTCTTAAAACAATGGGTTTATCACATATTATAAAACAACATCATGTAGATAATTAAAAGCCTTTAATAAATTAATACTTTTTATTAATAAATGAATAAGATTGTTACAAAGTATATGCTTTATCACCAAATATGATTGGCTTGTGTGCGTACTACTTTTAATTTTCCACTTGCATTAAAGTTAATTGACATGGTATCTCATACCATTCTTCTCCAAGCGACGATTATCCTGCTGTTGGATAATCATTAGTTAATGGATATGTAATATTGTTATTGAGAGTCTACTATCTCTATAGTGATTTACCATCTTTCAATGATTCCTATAATCAAATGAAAATTCCACAACACATGTTTAGATCCGAGATGAGACTTAGGAACTATTCCTAGTTCTATAATGAACTTTTCATCCAAACAATCATCTTGTAGCTTCATTACAGCTATATACTTTGTCTTTATCACTAAACCAGCAACTCTTTGTAGTTTAGAACCTTTCTAATTCACTGCACCACTGTTGAAGGTAACACTTTACCTTAAAGTGAGTTTTTTGTCGTCTTGGTCTGTCTGAAAAACTTGAGTCTGTTAAGCCCTCTAGTTTTAATTTAGACCCACCATAAATTTTAATCACATCCTTAGTGTCGGTTAAGTACTTTAAGATATTTTTCACTGTCTTACAGTGATCTTCTCCAGAATATAACCGATCAACAATAGGTCTCGTATATTTCATTATTTACACGATTTTCACTCATGTGATCTCTCTTTTCAGGAGTCTATGGGGACTATTAAGAGAGATACACTCCATGAGTCATCAATATTACACATATCTTGGAGTTTGCAATGCTAAACAACTTTAGCATCAAATGAATATACGTTCCTTATGTTAAGTCGAGTATCCTATTAAATCTATCTATATAGATTTATATCCCCAATAACGATACTCTTCCCAAATCATTCGTGGAGGAATGTTTAGACAACTTTATCTTTACTAATTGTAGCATTGGTATGTCATTCTGTATCCGTAGTATATCAATATATAATACTAGAAATGTCACGACGCTCCCACTGACCCTTTTGTACACACTAGGTTCATTCTTATTTTTGATAAAATAAAACTCTTTTGATTATTTCATCAAAACGAATGTTCCATTTTTTAGAAACTTGCTTCAATTCATTTCTCTTAGTGTCTACAACTCTTACATTATCGTATGTAATTGGTTCATCATCTTCTATGATGTGTACCTCATCATCATCATCTTTGATGAATCCATACCTCCTAGGTATCTTCGGTACTATTCCAGATTTACGATTCGGTTATGGTATAATAGTTCTATCTACAGGTTCCTCTTATTTAACTTATAGTGTTTGTGGTTCTTGAACTCTTCAAGACGTATTATCCTCCCACTAGCCCCTTCAATGATAAACACCTTTATCTTAGAAGGAAGCGTGTTTCGCAACAAACACCTTTTGCTAAGTAGGATTATAGAACATATAACCTAAACTTACTTTAGGATGTCCCAAAAATCTACACTCATCAAATCTTGTCCCAAGCTTATCCTTTGAAACCTTTTCACATAAGCTAGACAACCCCTTATCTTAACATACTTAAGATTAGGAATCCTCCCTGTCCATAACTCTTATAGAGTCTCGGGGCCGGATTTTGAGGTTACCTTTTCATAGATATGTAACCATTTCTAGGACATGATCCCAGAAGGATACTAGAATGTCAGTAAAATCATTATGAAACGCACCATGTTCAACAGGGTACGATTTTTCCTTTCAGATACATCAATCAATTATTGTGTATCAGGAGGCGTCCATTGTGAGAAAACCATTTGAGATGATCTAGAAACTCATTGCACAAGTATTGCTTCCTTGGTCCGATCAAATAATCCTAAATACTTTGCTAATTTGTTTCATTTCTGAATTCTTTGAACCTTTCAAATAATTCATAATTATATTTTAGCAAATACACATATTCAACCTTTAGAATAATCATCTCCCTTTTCTTATACTAGTTTGTTCAATTTACAAAATAATGATATGTTTACCAAACTCAACAACTCTCTTGACTTATAATTGACAGCAACAAGCTCTAGACATCAGCCATTCATGTATCAAGATTTGTATATATAGATTTAAGAGAGAGAAAATGCATTTGTTACTAAAAAAATTGCACAACACCTAACCAAGACTTCCTCTCACAAAGACCCACGAAATTTGTAAGTTTTATAGTCCCAAAAACACAGCCCCACGTTCACCATAAACAAATCAGCAACGCAAAATCAAAAAATAAAACCCTAGCTTTAATTTCTGTCCAAAATCTGTGTTAGATGTTATGATTAAGTGTTAGAATATGTTGTTTATGTTGTCTAATCTTGATCTGGGTTGCTAGATGTTAGATCCATAACACCTAGAGGCTCAGATTTAAGTTTTAAAGAAATCTGGAATTTTTTTTTGAGGTCTGACAATGAATGTCAGGCCTTATAAATCATTGCTCGTTTGTTGTTTGTGTTGTTTTAAAGCTTTAATATGTAGCCTGGTATATGGTCTTTAAGATTCAAGTGGTAGAATAGCCATTTGATGTCTGAAATCAAAGATATTTAAGGTCAAATCCCGTTGACCGACATTGACTGGCTAAAATCTGGGCAGCCATGAACTTGCCCAAAAAGCTCTGACAGCAAGTTCATGGGTCCAGATCTTTCTATTGTTAGTTGTTTTGTTTTTGTTGTTGTAATTATGTTGTAGTCTGGTAGGTGAACCTTACATTCACACCTTTATATCACCAAAACATCAAACCTGTTGCTTGAAGTGGCTGGTCAAAGTTGGTCAGATGTTCACGGATTGAATTTTCTGGGTAACCCAGAAAATTCAAGAGCGTGATTTCTGACAAGCGTTGACCGGCATGGATCTGCTTATTATGTTGTTGTAATATGTGTTTTATGTGTTAACTTTGAACCTTGTCATTCTGACTACATATTGAATTCATTACTTCACATAAACATTACATGGATTGCAAGTTGTGAAGGCCCAAATATGAACAGTCGAACTGTTCTTCATTTCTGGGTAATCAATAAATGAAAAACAGCCTCTGACAGCTTATTTAGTCCCTTAGATCTCTTTGTTTGTGCATTATTTGATGATGTTAACATAACGGGCTGATCACCCCCCCGTGCCCGTAAGTAATGATGGTTTACAGATGAAGTTCTGTTTAACCTTTTCGAAAATAGAAAATAATATTCATAGTTTTTCAACTGATTCTCATTTATAGTCAGTACGTAGTTTCAAAAATTTGAAATCGAAATGATATGTTGTTTATTATCGGTTCAATTTACTTTACAACTGTTGATTCGTTGTAGAAGTATCGTTCAAAGAAAATATTTAATTCATTCAGCTAACTGTTATTGTTGCTATTACTTGCTGGGCACTCAAATGCTCATCCTTGCTTAAATTTAAATGTTTTCAGCTAAAGGTGAACAACTTGGAGGCTCTTTTAAGAACAAAGGGAAAGGGAAGGTCGCTGAATGAACGATAAGGCTATCTTTTGTAATAACTAGACTTTATTAGGGTAATGATTATATATATTAATTATCATGTAATGAATCGAATGTTTGAAGGTTTCGTACTTGGGATTGAAAACTCTAATAATATGTAAATTAAATTTGATAATCTAGAATATTGTTATTATTATTAGTATTATTCCGCTCATAGAAATGGTATCGTGAAGCACTGAGTTCGGGTTTCAAATACCTGAATTTGGGGGCGTCACATCATGGTATCAGAGCTATCGGGTTAGAAACCTTAGGTGGGACAGGCCTCAGGCTATAACCTTAGAACAGAGGGAAACGTTGAAAATATAAATAACTCATTTAGAGTTTAAAAAGAGATAAATTGAATAAATTCGTCGTCAAACAAAATAAAAGATAACTTATTTAAAACTCTTATTTGCTATGTGTATATACTATATGCTAATCAAGATAATTTATGTGCGTAGATGTCAGGTGAAAAAGGATTAGGATACCCTCGGATCGTAAAGAAGGAGCTGATATCAAAGCCAATAGCTGAAATAGAGGCTCAGAGTGAAAGCAACCTCGATGAGGTGGTTATTGTGGAAAATATCGTACCAGATCCGGAAATGGTTGAACTAACCGATAGTGATTCAGACACTGAAGTTGGACATGATCAAGCATCAACTGAAGAGCAAAATCTGCGGGACCAGGTTTCCACTTTGGAACAGTTGTGGGAAATAGAAAAACTGTTAAATAGCCAACTGCGGAAAGCATTAAAAGAAACAATGGAAGAATAAGATAAGCTTAAAATCCAAATTGACCAAGTTGGAACTAAGAGCAACAAAGCATGCGCAGCTCCAAGCAAGAAGGGGAAAAGAAAGATAAAAGACCGTGATATAAGAAATCCTGATAACAACGAAGGAAAAATTAATCGAATAGAAAGGTGTGCAAATTGTGACAAGAAACATGAAGGCGTATGCAGGAAAGGGGAATATGTTTGCTACAATTACGGACAGAAGGGACATTTCTCTCCTCATTGTCCCAATCCAACAAAAGGTGTCTGTTTTAATTGTGGAATAGAAGGTCATCAGGCGAAAAGTTGTCCAAGGAAAAGGTGTAATAAATAGGCAGTATAGGTTCTGTTGTGTAGGTGTGTTTAATGTAATATGTGCTTAGTATGTCTGTGTAAGGTTATGTTCTCAACTTTTGTAATAATCAAGTTTGTAAATCCCGACTTTTGTAGTCACAAAGGGATAGTAGTATGTGCTATGTAATGTAAATTACTACGACTTAATGAAAATGAATTTATGTTTGAGCGATGAAACAAGTTTAAAGTATTAAACTTATATGATAAAGTTTAGAATGTAAGTTAAATTTATGATTTTATTTAATCAGATAATGCCGCCAAGACGTCAAACTAGAAACTAAAGGGCAGAAGAATATGTCAACAACGTCAAGGGACAACCACAACCAGATCCAATGCAGCAATTCGCAAACATGGTAGCTCAGGCCATGCAACAAGGAATGCCAGCAGCAGGGAACCAGCAGAACAATCGCTTGGCAAACTTTAAGGACTTCAAAGCTGTAGGACCGCCCGAATTTAAAGGTACAATTGACCCTGTAGAAGCCCAAACTTGGGTTAAAGAAATTGAAAAGGCGTTTGTATAAGCTAGGGTAGCTGATGGGCAAAAAACCGCTTTTCCCACCTACATGATGAAGGGTGAGGCAAATTTTTGGTGGGAAGCGAATCAGGCGAGGGCTGGAACAGGTGTATGTGTAGTTGCTTGGGAAAGATTCAAAACTTTATTTTTTGAAAACTATTTTTCATCTAGTATGCAGGCTAGGATGGAAGAAAAATTTCTTGAATTAAAACAGGAAAATATGACGGTGTCCGAATACGCCGCTAAGTTTAATGAGTTGGCTAGGTTTGCTCTGCATCAAGTTGATACGGAGGCTAGAAAAGCACGAAGGTTTGAGCTGGGATTAAAACCCTTGCTCTACAACAAGGTGGCAGTGTTGCAAATCCCTACATTTGCAGCACTCATGGAGAAAGCTATTATTGCTGAGGAGGGGAGTGAGGCTATGAGCCTATACAACAAAGAAAGAAGGAATAAGGGTAAGGTTGAGGGATCTGAGAAGGTGGAAACAAACAGTGGAAATAGGAGTGAAAAGAGGAAGGGAAACAACTTTGGGGGTATACAGGTGAAGCAGGAAGGTACAAAGAAGAAGCCGCTAGTACAATGTGAGAACTGTGGCAAGAACCATTTGGGGGAATGCCTGAAAGGTAAATTTGTATGTTTTAAGTGTGGGCAGGAGGGGCATATCTCTCCCAACTGTCCCAATCCTAGAACTATTAATGGGTGTTTTCTGTGCGGATCAAAGGAGCATAAGGTGAAGGACTGTCCGAAAAGGAGGACGGAGGCAGAAAGCGGGAACATGGGGAAAAGCGGCGGAACTTTAGAAATCACAAGACCAACGTCATCTAGCAAGCCGACAAAATCTACTGCAAGGGTCTTTAACATGACAGTCCAGGATTCGGCAGCAGCTGGCAATGCAACTCTAGGTATTATTCGTATAACTTTTATTTTCTTATATACATGATTTTCATATATATAGTAAATTATTTTATAAAAAAATTTTGAGGGAGGAATTTGAGTTCTTTAAAAATCAAATTTCCGTTTAATCAGAAAGACAAGCTTTATGTAAAAAGTTAAAGATCAGTTCGATCAAAGTTGATCGAGATCTACTTGCGATAATTGTGTATTCTATGTAACCGTGTATGTATAGGTTTTTTAACGGTGATTCCGGGGACGGAATCTTTATAAGGGAGGGTGAATGTAACAACCTGATATTTTCTACATAAATAAATAAGAAATTTTGCGTATAATTTTTTTTTATTATTATATTAAGGATGAGGATTTGTACAAGATAATATATATATGTATTTATGTGGTAAATAAAAATATATTTATTACATAAATGTTTACAAATAATTTTATTTTAGAATTATTGATTTTTATAAAGTATATTCTTATAATAATTAAATTATGGTAGAAATGTTTTTATTAATTATTTTCCATGAAAATATAATCATATATTTTTTAAATAATATATGGAGTGATTTTTAGAATAATTATAATAATTATTTTATTATATGAATTTTAGTACATGCTATTAAGTTAATTATTTTACCGTAATTATTAAGGTTAAATATGAAGAATAAATCAGATATGGAATCAAAACCCAAATTTTGGATTATTGTCAAGGTATGAGAATAATAATATAATATTAATTATATTTTGAATTTTCAGTGCTATGAATATGTACTGTATTTCCGTATTGATAATGGTAGGTCAATTACGGTGTATTATTACCAAACCCTAGTAATAATGCTAAACCCTAATTTGAGATCCAAATTAGAGTGCAAGATTGTTTTATAAGTGTGTTATATAATTTATGTTGTGTATTAAATGTATTAATTAGGTGAATCCAAATTAAAATTCTAGAAACCCTAATTTTTATAAAACCCTAATGTTACTGTATAGCGTAATTAGAAAATTAATCATAATTAGAAAACCCAAATTTCAAAATTTTAGAAACAAAAATTTATTTAATTTTTATTTTGTGTAAACCCTAGTGAGAAAATCCTTCATTTTGTGCTAAACCTTAGGGTTAAACCCTAAGGGCTAAACCATAACGGTTTGACAAGTACCAATTTTGCCATTAAAATAATTTACAAAAAGACCATTTTGCCCCTAATTGTATTATTTTGGCTAACTAGTACGGTTTGACATTAAGAGGAGTTGTTCACCAAACTCAACCACTCTCTTGACTTATAATTGACAGCAACAAGCTCTAGACATCAGCCATTCATGTATCAAGACTTGTATATATAGATTTAAGAGAGAGAAAATGCATTTGTTACTAAAAAAAATTGCACAACACCTAACCAAGACTTCCTCTCATAAAGACCCACGAAATTTGTAAGTTTTATAGTCCCAAAACACAGCCCCACGTTCACCATAAACAAATCAGCAACGCAAAATCAGAAATTTATCAAAGAAAGGTATAAAACCCTAGCTTTAATTTCTGTCCAAAATCTGTGTTAGATGTTATGATTAAGTGTTAGAATATATTGTTTATGTTGTCTAATGTTGATATGGGTTGCTAGATGTTAGATCCATAACACCTAGAGGCTCAGATTTAAGTTTTAAAGAAATCTGGAATTTTTTTTTTGAGGTCTGATAATGAATGTTAGGCCTTATAAATCATTGCTCGTTTGTTGTTTGTGTTGTTTTAAAGCTTTAATATATAGCCTGGTATATGGTCTTTAAGATTCAAGTGGTAGAATAGCCATTTAATGTCTGAAATCAAAGATATTTAAGGTCAAATCCCGTTGACCGACATTGACTGGCTAAAATCTGGGCAGCCATGAACTTGCCCAGAAAGCTCTGACAGCAAGTTCATGGGTCTAGATTTTTCTATTGTTAGTTGTTTTGTTTTTGTAATTATGTTGTAGTCTGGTAGGTGAACCTTACATTCACACCTTTATATCACTAAAACATCAAACCTGTTGTTTGAAGTGACTGGTCAAAGTTGGTCAGATGTTCACGGATTGAATTTAAATTCAAGAGCGTGATTTCTGACAAGCGTTGACCGGCATGGATCTGCTTATTATGTTGTTGTAATATGTGTTTTATGTGTTAACTTTGAACCTTGTCATTCTGGCTACATATTGAATTCATTACTTCACATAAACATTACATGGATTGCAAGTTGTGAAGGCCCAATTATGAACAGTCGAACTGTTCTTCATTTCTGGGTAACCCAGAAATGAAGAACAGCCTCTTGACAGCTTATTTAGGCCCTTAGATCTCTTTGTTTGTGCATTATTTGATGATGTTAATGGTTGGATCGTGTAGTCTTGTGCTTGTACTACATTATCTGACCATTAACCTGTCCAGAAACATCATGATCAGATCAGAAATCATGGTCAAATGAGGAACCTTGAAACTGCCTTATGAATGCTCAAGAACATGAAGAACACCTATAGTGACGGTTCTGTCGCTATAGGTGGCCTTTAGCGACAAACAGCTCATTATTTTCTAGAAATTAATTAAAAATAGAAAAAAATAGTTTTTAATTATTAAAAATACAAAATAAATTATGAAAAATTATTTAAAATTCTGAAAATTAGTTTTTAATTATTTTTATTATATTTCATAAATATTTAATATTTTTGGAATATTAAAAGTATTTAATTTATTTAATTATAATATTAAATAAATTAGTTAAAAATAATTTTAATATTTGAAAAATTATTTAAAATTATATTATGATATAAGAAAATATTTTAAGTTATTTTTAATGACTTTAAATATTTTGTGATAAATTTCATTAATAAATTGATATTAATGGTAATTAATTTATTTACTAAATGAATTAAATAAATTAATTAAAAATGATTTTATTAGATTAAAAATCATTTTAAATAATAATAAGGTATTTAAAAATATTTTAAGTAATAAAATATAACTTTTAATATTTAAATATAAATTTCATTAATTAATTATTATTAATGATATTAAAGTTATTTAATAAATTAGTTTAAAAATGATTTTAATATTATAAAAATCATTTTAAATGAAAATAAAGTGTTTAAAAATATTTTAAGTTATAAAATATAACTTTTAATATTTAAAGGATAATTTCATTAATAATTTAATATTAATGATTATTAACTTATTATTAAATATATTTAATTTATTTAATAATTATATTAAATAAATAGTTTAAAAATAGTTTTATTAATTTAAAAATCATTTAAAAGGATATAAATGAATTAAAAATATTTTAAGTTATGAATAATGACTTTTAATATTTTGATAAATAGAACACTAATACCTTAATAATTAATGGTAATTATTTAAAGATGATTTTAAATATTTTAAAAATCATTTAAGGGTAATATTAATACTTTAAAAATATTTTGAGTTATTATAAATAACTTTAATATTTTGAAAATGATTTCATTAATAGTTTAATACTAATTAGATATTAATGATAATAGGATTATTTAGTATTTAAATCATTTAATAATGATTCCGAAGTTTAAAAATTCATGATAAATAATAATAAATGTTTAAAATTTATTATAAGTCATTTAAAAATAATATGACTGATACGTACGTATATTGAGTTACAGAAAAGAGTTTTAGACTCGATAATTACCCGATAAAGTTGTCGGTAGACCTACATATTTCAGAAATTGATATGGACTTAGATAATTTAATTAGATATGTGATTATTTGTGATTCAATGGTTGTTAAACCTATATGCCAATGTGATTAGGGAATGTGCTGACTGCAATAAGTAGTATTATATGATATGATATGTTATTCTAATCAGACAAATGATCTATTTAATGATAGGGCTTGATAGAAAAGATAAATCTATGTTGTGTAAGCAGCAGACAAGGCAAGTATCTAACTCTTTGCATTTACTTTATGCAACGGACATGCGTAAGATAATATATGAATTGTTCATTTCAATTGTTCAAATAGTTCAACCTTTGTATATACTTATGCAATGATTCTATATACGTAAGTTGTGACAACCCGAGAATTTAGATAATTATTAAAATCCTAAAATGATGGATTAAAGGTTATAAGATTAACCTAGACAGAAAATAAGTGTACGGAATTGACATTTCTGTGAAGGAATTTTAAGGATTTCAAAATTTTTAAGAAGAACCTATATGGTTTCTTAATTGAATGAGAATAAAGAAATATGGGTTACAAAATTTCAAAACCCTAGAAATGAATTAATATGTACTTGAAGGAATATCGAGAATAAGGTATTACGATACCTGTAAATTCGGTGTGAACGGAATAGTCTAAGAAATGTTATATAAGTACATATAGAAATTTTATTAAGGAGATAAGATTTCACATGAAAAGATATTATAAGGTTAAAACGAAGATGAGTATATGTATAGAAATATATATACTTAGTAAGGTGCTATATATATTTTAGCAAGAGGAGTGATGAATTAAGTTAATGATATAAGGATCAAGATAAAACTATGTTAGTAATTAACATAGCTTGAACGTTGGCCTTGAATGGCAAATAAGAATTTGAATAAGTATAAAGTCGTTAGTTAATACGATTAGCAATAAGAAAGGAGTAATTTAAAACTCAAAATTTGAGTTAGATATAGAATTTTGAAGCATGGACTGCTCGGTTGCGCCCGGAACGTCAAGTTTAGTCAGAATGGACAGTAAACACAAAATGTGTAAAGGTTGACTTTTGGTCAAAGTCAACAGTTGACTTTTTATGGAGAAAAGTCAAAATTAGTGTGAGAAGTGAAAGATGTTATATGGATAATGATATAATATTTAATATTATACCAAATGATGTAATGTAAAAATATGAGAGGAGATTCAATATGCAAATATGTATATTGGTATCAAAGCAGTCAGTAAATTAAATTCATATTTGAATAAATGATTGAATATATTAATTTATATATTTAATATATAAATAAATTGTTTGAAAATAATTTATGGAGATGAGGAGGAAATTAAACTTAATTATACAATATAAATTGTATAACTTAAATAAGTTATTTAAATTAAGTATGATAATTAAATAACCTAAATAATTATTGTTATTTAGTGATTCTAGTATTTAAATATATACTAGTGCCCTAATCTAAGAGAATTGTGGGGCATGTCATAATTTATTTAATAATTATGTGAGTAAGTGAATACGAATATTATGTGATGACAAATAAAAGAAACTAGTGTGATCCTAATTATATATTAGGAATGAAGAATTAAATAACTTAAGGGTTATGGGATGAGAGAATTATGGTATTTAAAATATATACTAATTCTAAGAGATTTATTTTATACATCTCCGTTAATTAATTTTATAACCTAATTATAGCAAGTCTAATTGGGTTAAAAAAAAATTAAGGGCATGTAAGTAAGGAATTAAGTTATAATTGAGGAAATGAAAACCCTAATGAAATAATTAGGGAATGAGAATATTAAAAGTATTGGACCTAATTTATTTTCATGGCCCGATAAATTAATCTAGAAGTCCAAAGAGATTAATTATGGTGGCCCAAGTGTTGGCCCAATCAATAAATTAAAAAGCCCAAAATTTGATCCAAGTATGGGGGACATTTTTGGGCAAGGAAAGACAAAGAAATTAAACCAAATGGTGGGAGAATAAGTAGGCCACATGGCTCTCTAATGAGTGGTAGAGGAATGGCCACAAGGAAATCAAAATGTGGGAGAAAGTGAGGCCAAGTGGCCGGGTATTAGAGTGGGAGAAAAGGAGAGAAAAATGTGCATGCACATCATCATTTTATAAACCACCCATGTGGCAAAAGATAATTACCAACTCAAGCTAGGTGGCATTCATTTTAAGGAGCCACTTTGCACACTAAGATTCCACATATCTATGTAATAATGATTAAGGAAAGAGATAAGGATAGTAGAGATATTGGAAGATATAGATTAGATATACAAAATATATCTATAGATTTTTTTTAACAAACAAATATCTAATTATTTCTTTCATCTCTTATTTCTTACCAAAAAAAGAAAACTAAGAGAGAGAAATAGAGAGAAGCAAGAGAGAGATAGAATTCGGTGGGAAGAGAAAGAAGAAGGAGAGGAGTTCTACCATTAATGCTCCATAAGTTCATCTCCTACTTTGGAAGAATAAGGAAGTCTAGCAAAAGATTAAAGGTATAAACCCCTTTTGTTCATGTAATTTTTGATTATTCCAAATCAAATCTTGAATCAAGTTTTCTAAACTCAAAAACCATGTATATACTTGTTATTGAGTGTTTAATGTTTAGATCTACCCATATTGGGTGTTGATTTAGTTGGAAATCGAAAATAAAGAAAAGTGATTTTTCTAGTTTTATAAGCTCTAAAATTTCTATGTACTTTGAATTTCCACCGTTTTTGATCTAAACCTTATTTTTTGCAATCCGTCAAAGGTAGATGCTAGATATGTAAGTTAACTACTAAACCCAAGTGGTAGCACTCAAAAATGTTGAGTGCAAAAGTTTTAGTGACTGTTTTAGCAAAAACAGTTTTGTGTTTTTAAGGAAAAATAGACTGTTTTGGACAGTCAAGTGTAGGGACAGTTTCGTCATTTTTTTTGACATTCCAAAAATTCTGGAAAAATTAGGGAGAGTACTTTGATAAGTTATCTAACATCTCCAAGTGGAATCACTGAAAAAGGAGTTGTAGATTTCCGTATGGAAAATGTTTAATAAAGCACGAAAAACTGCAAAAGGCCATTTTTGCTTCTACCCAAAATTTTAAAATGGCAGTTTCGGGCACTTAATTTGTGAGAAAAATTCTGGCCTTTTGGGACATGAAAATATATGGTATTAAGTACCTCCTGTCCAAAAATGAGCAAATTCCGACTTAAAATGACCAAGTTGTGACCTTTTCAATTTCTGTGATTTTCTGACGAAAATGGCTATAACCGGAGTTCTATAACTCCGATGGCCATGAAATTTAAACTGGAGTGTCACGTTAAGACGTATAAGATTGTGTCAAGAGATGGGAATTTCTAGAGTTAAGCATGAGGTAGCTAATTTCTTAAGGAATTAACTAAGAATGATTTTTAAAAAATACCAAAGGAAGTTGAAAAATTTTGAAAAAATACTTTTTGTGTATGAAATATGTGTATACATGTTTGTACAAAGGATAGAAAAATAATAAGTTGATTTGGTATTTTCGTGAACGGATATGGAATCCAGCTTGCTGGATTAGAAAATCTGATGAATCCAGCTTGCTGGATTGAAAAGAAATTTACTGAATTGAAAATATGTTGAATCCAGTTTGCTGGATTGCAATCTAGTTGCTGGATTTGTAATCCAGTTTGCTGGATTGCAGTTTGACTTACTGGATTGGAAATTTGTTGAATCCAGGTTGCTGGATTCTGTATCCAGTCTGCTGGATTGGCAATTTGGTTGTTAAATTTAGAATCCAGGTTGTTGGATTAGTATTTGACTTATTAGAGTATAAAGAAGAACTTATAATGTATAAGATTAAGTGTTTAATCATAATGAATATGATACAGTGATTGAAGAATTATCCAAAAATGATAATAATACCGATGTGTTAGGATGTTATCTAATATTTGATTAAGTGTTAGATAATCTATTGACAAAGTAATTGTATTATGATACAGAGTAGAATATGCTGATTGAAAGACCAATCTTATTATTAATGATAGGTCTTACCAAAAGAAGTTAACTTAAACTGCGTAGCAGTAGTCAACGAATCAGGCAAGTTTTTCCTTAACTCAAACTTGAGTTGTATGTTCAAAGCATGTTAATGAATAATTATTTTTGATTATTCACGTCTATATTGATTATTGATTCGCACGTTGTGCAAATTGTAAATGTTCATCAGGTATGAAAGGCTGATCACCTTCATTACCATTTGGTTTAGTTAATCTGTTCATGTTCATTATTGACCATTCATTTTTATTGATTTGGTCGTTCAGCTAAGAAAATTTGTTCATGCTCTTTCACAATGTTTATATTGTTGAAAGTTAGCTAGCTTATTGTTAAATTCTTTCAATCATGATATATCCTCAAATAAATTTAAACTTGCTGGGCAAATTTGATGCTCACCCTTGCTATATCATGATAAAAAATTTCAGATTAAGATGAAAGCTTGAGTAAAGACAGAAGCGAAGACAAAGTGCAAGATTAAATTATGGTGCAGTTAGATCTATTAAATTTTCTGACGAAAATAACATTGTAAACATTTAAGTTATTGAAGGTATGTATTAAGTTAAGGTTGTAGACCTTGGGAATGATGTGTAAAAGTTTAATGTATAAACAGTTTATGTTTATATCTTCCGCAATAGTTATAGAAATAGTATACCAGATCCTTGGTGATTAGGACCGGGATCTGGAGATGCTACAGTTGGTATCAAAGCTGTAGGTTATAAACCTTAGGTAGGTGTACCTTAGGATATAACCACGGAGAGGATGATAAGCAATAAACTCAGATCGAGTTTAAGGGATTAGAGATGAATTTAAGAAATTCATCATTTAAGTGCAGAGAAAGATAAATAAGATTCAAAGAAGCATCTTGAAGAGCTATAAGGATAAGAATCCGGAGTTACCTGACTCCAGTAATAGAGATGAAAAGTAATAATAAATAGACTATGTCTATAAGATGAGAAGTGTTAATAAAATCATAATATAATATGATTAAAGAGAAGAATAAGAAGATCGTAATATAAAACGATCGTAAGTATAAGGAGAAATGATTACTAAATAAGATCACGACGTGATCAGATTAAATCATTGAATAACATATGATATATTAAGTAATTGGAATGATATAGCTTGACGCTATAAAGAGAATGTACTATGAAATGGTACAATGTAAACTCATAAAAGAGTGGTAAATGTTAAGATGCGGATTAAAGAAAATTCGTATTAAGAAAAGAGAAAGTTAGAATTATGTAGAATCTCAATTGAGGACTCATGTCAGCAGCTGAGTTGTATGATTCCTTGTATGGGCGGGGAATTTGTACTTGGTTTTAGAATCACTTAGCTTCCTGGTCGATATAGTGGTTAGGTTGACCAATTCTTTGTATGGGCGGGGAATTTTCCGCTTAGCTTCCTATATTGATTAGTGGTCGAGTTTGGTTTGACAACCACTTAGTTTCTGGTATTGATAATCATTGGAACCTAATGTCGCGCTATTTGTTAAATGCATGTGGATAAGGTGATTCTTTTCTCATGTGTATAACGAATAGATAGAGAATATAAGGTTAAGTACGAGTTCTTAAAACTCATACTTATGGTACGTTCGTGACTCATAATTATATGAAATGTTTATGAACCCCTCAGCGAATGAACGCCAAAGGTCTGACTAGGATAAGTTCTTAAACTCATATGATTATGGAAAGTTCCTGAACTCATAATGTGTGGTAAGTTTGATGAACTGGGTATGAGAAAGTTGTGAATGGAGAATTAAAGATGATAGAAATAGATAGTCTTATTAAGAAATGGATCAGTAGAGAAATTGAAGTTGATGGTGGAATCATAGGTATTCCAAATCTTTTAGCTACGCTAGACTTCAAAGTTTTTGACATCAAGCTAAATTCGCACTGATGTGCCTTTCGAAATAAAATGAATTTTTGTTATCCTCAACATAGGGTTACAACTGTGTAGAAGTGGGCTTCGTACTACTAACACATCGTTACCTGTTGTGGCGTGATGACACCAAAGATGATTTTCAAAGATTTTTTGAACGGTTTAAAGAAGAGTCTATGCTAATTGATTCGGCTAGACGAAAATGATTTAAATTATCAAAATGTATTTTTATATCATTAATGCATCATGCAACCTGGTGCAGAGATGATAAAAATGATGGAGTTATCAATGCAGAATTACCTAGTGTGGTATGTGATCTAAAGATCGTCAGCCCACTATGGTATGATGTAGTATGACAAAGTCACACAATGACGGAATCCTCAAACGGACTGTAAATACAGTGCGGTATCATGAAGTCATAAAATGATTTTAAGAATTTTAAAGATAATTTATTGCCAACTGAATTTGGCTAGAAATGTTTCGATTGAAATTCGAATGATTGATATGCGTCTAAGCTATTTGATTCAGCTAGACAAATGTTTATGAAATTCAAAGTATTCTTTGAAAGCTTATGTCAAACCAAATTGTTTTGGTACGGAATCTTATGATAAGTCTGAGGTGAACAACCCTGAAAATGGGGATATACTAATGGGATAAAATATTCCAATCTAAGAACGCATATAGTCGTTCCGATTACTAAGGTACAACAGACTAATCCTCTAAAGTACCCGCATCAGTAGTTTACCTTCTTTGTGATTGTAAGCATACCAAATATAAAATATTTCAGAGGTAGAGTACATTTCTTTCTTAATTGAAAGAGGTAGCAGGTAGAAATACCCTAAACCTCAAAGTTCATGGTTTTTATGATCCCTCAGACAGATATAAAAATATTTTAAACTCCTCAGAGTAATGTTGGGGTAGTATGTGATTATGGATATGAATAGTGTGAACTCGTTGAGTACGAGTAGAATCTGAGATGATTGAATAAAGGTTATTATGACAACCTAGTTTTGCTGAATGTTTAGAAGATGTAAACTCCTAGTGAGTAGTTATGGTGAAATGTGATAATAGATGAGAAATCATCAAAGGAGAAAATTGTAAAGGTTAAGTTAAAAACCTAGTTTTGATCAAGAGAATAAGCAGAGATTAGTATGCTTTAATTTCGGGGACGAAATTCTTAGAAGAAGGGGTGAATGTGACAACCCGAGAATTTAGATAATTATTAAAATCCTAAAATGATGGATTAAAGGTTATAAGATTAACCTAGACAGAAAATAAGTGTATGGAATTGACATTTCTGTGAAGGAATTTTAAGGATTTCAAAATTTTTAAGAAGAACCTATATGGTTTCTTAATTGAATGAGAATAAAGAAATATGGGTTACAAAATTTCAAAACCCTAGAAATGAATTAATATGTACTTGAAGGAATATCGAGAATAAGGTATTACGATACCTGTAAATTCGGTGTGAACGGAATAGTCTAAGAAATGTTATATAAGTACATATGGAAATTTTATTAAGGAGATAAGATTTCACATGGAAAGATGTTATAAGGTTAAAACGAAGATGAGTATATGTATAGAAATATATATACTTAGTAAGGTGCTATATATATTTTAGCAAGAGGAGTGATGAATTAAGTTAATGATATAAGGATCAAGATAAAACTATGTTAGTAATTAACATAGCTTGAACGTTGGCCTTGAATGGCAAATAAGAATTTGAATAAGTATAAAGTCGTTAGTTAATACGATTAGCAATAAGAAAGGAGTAATTTAAAACTCAAAATTTGAGTTAGATATAGAATTTTGAAGCATGGACTGCTCGGTTGCGCCCGGAACGTCAAGTTTAGTCAGAATGGACAGTAAACACAAAATGTGTAAAGGTTGACTTTTGGTCAAAGTCAACAGTTGACTTTTTATGGAGAAAAGTCAAAATTAGTGTGAGAAGTGAAAGATGTTATATGGATAATGATATAATATTTAATATTATACCAAATGATGTAAGGTAAAAATATGAGAGGAGATTCAATATGCAAATATGTATATTGGTATCAAAGCAGTCAGTAAATTAAATTCATATTTGAATAAATGATTGAATATATTAATTTATATATTTAATATATAAATAAATTGTTTGAAAACAATTTATGGAGATGAGGAGGAAATTAAACTTAATTATACAATATAAATTGTATAACTTAAATAAGTTATTTAAATTAAGTATGATAATTAAATAACCTAAATAGTTATTGTTATTTAGTGATTCTAGTATTTAAATATATACTAGTGCCCTAATCTAAGAGAATTGTGGGGCATGTCATAATTTATTTAATAATTATGTGAGTAAGTGAATACGAATATTATGTGATGACAAATAAAAGAAACTAGTGTGATCCTAATTATATATTAGGAATGAAGAATTAAATAACTTAAGGGTTATGGGATGAGAGAATTATGGTATTTAAAATATATACTAATTCTAAGAGATTTATTTTATACATCTCAGTTAATTAATTTTATAACCTAATTATAGCAAGTCTAATTGGGTTAAAAAAAAATTAAGGGCATGTAAGTAAGGAATTAAGTTATAATTGAGGAAATGAAAATCCTAATGAAATAATTAGGGAATGAAAATATTAAAAGTATTGGACCTAATTTATTTTTATGGCCCAAGAAATTAATCTAGAAGTCCAAAGAGATTAATTATGGTGGCCCAAGTGTTGGCCCAATCAATAAATTAAAAAGCCCAAAATTTGATCCAAGTATGGGGGACATTTTTGGGCAAGGAAAGACAAAGAAATTAAACCAAATGGTGGGAGAATAAGTAGGCCACATGGCCATCTAATGGGTGGTAGAGGAATGGCCACAAGGAAATCAAAATGTGGGAGAAAGTGAGGCCAAGTGGCCGGGTATTAGAGTGGGAGAAAAGGAGAGAAAGATGTGCATGCACATCATCATTTTATAAACCACCCATGTGGCAAAAGATAATTACCAACTCAAGCTAGGTGGCATTCATTTTAAGGAGCCACTTTGCACACTAAGATTCCACATATCTATGTAATAATGATTAAGGAAAGAGATAAGGATAGTAGAGATATTGGAAGATATAGATTAGATATACAAAATATATCTATAGATTTTTTTTAACAAACAAATATCTAATTATTTCTTTCATCTCTTATTTCTTACCAAAAAAAGAAAACTAAGAGAGAGAAATAGAGAGAAGCAAGAGAGAGATAGAATTCGGTGGGAAGAGAAAGAAGAAGGAGAGGAGTTCTACCATTAATGCTCCATAAGTTCATCTCCTACTTTGGAAGAATAAGGAAGTCTAACAAAAGATTAAAGGTATAAACCCCTTTTGTTCATGTAATTTTTGATTATTCCAAATCAAATCTTGAATCAAGTTTTCTAAACTCAAAAACCATGTATATACTTGTTATTGAGTATTTAATGTTTAGATCTACCCATATTGGGTGTTGATTTAGTTGGAAATCGAAAATAAAGAAAAGTGATTTTTCTAGTTTTATAAGCTCTAAAATTTCTATGTACTTTGGATTTCCACCGTTTTTGATCTAAACCTTATTTTTTGCGATCCGTCAAAGGGAGATGCTAGATATGTAAGTTAACTACTAAACCCAAGTGGTAGCACTCAAAAATGTTGAGTGCAAAAGTTTTAGTGACTGTTTTAGCAAAAACAGTTTTGTGTTTTTAAGGAAAAATAGACTGTTTTGGACAGTCAAGTGTAGGGACAGTTTCGTCATTTTTTTCGACATTCCAAAAATTCTGGAAAATTTTGGGAGAGTACTTTGATAAGTTATCTAACATCTCCAAGTGGAATCACTGAAAAAGGAGTTGTAGATTTCCGTATGGAAAATGTTTAATAAAGCACGAAAAACTGCAAAAGGCCATTTTTGCTTCTGCCCAAAATTTTAAAATGGTAGTTTCGGCCACTTAATTTGTGATAAAAATTCTGGCCTTTTGGGACATGAAAATATATGGTATTAAGTACCTCCTGTCCAAAAATGAGCAAATTCTGACTTAAAATGACCAAGTTATGACCATTTCAATTTCTGTGATTTTCTGACGAAAATGGCTATAACCGGAGTTCTATAACTCCGATGGCCATGAAATTTAAACTGGAGTGTCACGTTAAGACGTATAAGATTGTGTCAAGAGATGGGAATTTCTAGAGTTAAGCATGAGGTAGCTAATTTCTTAAGGAATTAACTAAGAATGATTTTTAAAAAATACCAAAGGAAGTTGAAAAATTTTGAAAAAATACTTTTTGTGTATGAAATATGTGTATATATGTTTGTACAAAGGATAGAAAAATAATAAGTTGATTTGGTATTTTCGTGAACGGATATGGAATCCAGCTTGCTGGATTAGAAAATCTGATGAATCCAGCTTGCTGGATTGAAAAGAAGTTTACTGAATTGAAAATATGTTGAATCCAGTTTGCTGGATTGTAATCTAGTTGCTGGATTTGTAATCCAGTTTGCTGGATTGCAGTTTGACTTGCTGGATTGGAAATTTGTTGAATCCAGGTTGCTGGATTCTGTATCCAGTCTGCTGGATTGGCAATTTGGTTGTTAAATTTAGAATCCAGGTTGTTGGATTAGTATTTGACTTATTAGAGTATAAAGAAGAACTTATAATGTATAAGATTAAGTGTTTAATCATAATGAATATGATACAGTGATTGAAGAATTATCCAAGAATGATAATAATACCAATGTGTTAGGATGTTATCTAATATTTGATTAAGTGTTAGATAATCTATTGACAAAGTAATTGTATTATGATACAAAGTAGAATATGCTGATTGAAAGACCAATCTTATTATTAATGATAGGTCTTACCAAAAGAAGTTAACTTAAACTGCGTAGCAGTAGTCAACGAATCAGGCAAGTTTTTCCTTAACTCAAACTTGAGTTGTATGTTCAAAGCATGTTAATGAATAATTGTTGTTGATTATTTACGTCTATATTGATTATTGATTCGCACGTTGTGCAAATTTTAAATGTTCATCAGGTATGAAAGGCTGATCACCTTCATTACCATTTGGTTCAGTTAATCTGTTCATGTTCATTATTGACCATTCATTTTTATTGATTTGGTCGTTCAGCTAAGAAAATTTGTTCATGCTCTTTTACAATGTTTATATTGTTGAAAGTTAGCTAGCTTATTGTTAAATTCTTTCAATCATAATATGTAACGACCCCAAAATAGGTCCATTCCACCCAACCCATTCTGAGTCGTCAAATACATGGTACAGATAACAACTACAACTTTATTACAACAATTGTCGTGCAAAATACAACAACACATATGCTGTGAGTTTGGATACAAATATATACCAAATGTGACTCATGTTCCAACCGTGGACATCACCTCACAATAACACCTTACATAAAGGTATAGTCAAAAACTGTTTTAGAAATTAGAATCTTTGGGAAGTGCTCAAGGAAACCTTCGTACATGGGAGGCCACGCGTCTAGGTTATGATAGATATCATATGGCCACAGAATTATCCTTGGTTGACCCAATAGACCCCAAAGAAAAACGAGAAGATTACTATCATATTCTTCCCAATGGTGAGTCTTCTCTTGACATATCATTATCTCTACTGTCTCTAATTGAGAATTATACTTTAAACAAACACCAAGATTATATAGGTAGTGCTCGTATATATACTCAGCAAGTGGATGAGCACATCCCTGTCTTATGATGACACGAGGTTGTATGTCGTTAGACATCTTGTATGATAGTGGCAAACCACCCTTCCAACGTTGGGTTCGCCTCACCCTACTTTCTTCACCAAATATAACTACTAAATGATGACCACCGTTCTATTCCCTTGTTACCCTCGCTCGACCCAGCTACACTCTTATTACCTGAAAGGAATTGTGAAGCAAAAGGGTGAGCACAACTAGCCCAGTAAAGAATATCATGACTAAAGATAAATAAATTATCAATAGTCTTCATCAATAATAAATCAGAGATTTAGAACATATGGTAGATGATAAAAAATTTCAACCATAGTTGCAGCGGAACATGCAATCCATTAGAAGAGTCAAATAGACTATAAAGTCTATTATCTTCTCCATGTTAAAAATTCATCAACAATGTTTTATCCCTGTAACATCAATCAACAGTTCCTTTCCACAATCATATGAATAACTCATAATCATAATTGTGATTCTAAATTTTTCTTCACACCCAGGACGAAGAATATTTTCATCACATGTCTTTACCTGAAACATCAAAGATCATGGTTATACCAAATCACAGTTCCTGTTCATAATCATACTAATAAATCCATCTTTGCACTACGACCAAAGATATTCAACAACAGTTTATCTTTGCACTACGAGCCAAAGATATTCATCAACAGACCATCTTTGCACTACAGGCCAAAGATATTCATCTACAATTCATCTTTGCACTACAGGCCAAAGATATTCCTCTACAATTCATCTTTGCACTACAGGCCAAAGATATTCCTCAACAATTCATATTTGCACTACAGGCCAAATATATTCATATCTCAAAGAAATATAATCATTTTAGAATTTATATAAACAATAATTATAACCATGTTGATCAATTCACCTTTGCACTTAAGCTTAAGATATTCAATTATAAATTCAATGGTCATGATCATACCAGTCACAATTCAACTTTGCACTACAGGCCAAAGAGAACCCTAGTCATGATCATACCAATAATCTACCCATCTTTACACTCCAGTGAAAGAGAATTTCAACATCAAGGTTATAAAAATGTTATATATAATAGTAAAATCAATATAATCAAAATATCTAGATTTAATCTCAAGAGTAATATTCATAAATCAACTATAATTTAGTTAGAAAAAAAAACTAATTTTGTCTTGAATAGTACCCGTGAATAGTAACTCGTGAATAGTAATTCGTGAATAGTAACTCATGAATAGTAATCCCGACACAAAAAGGTAGAAATTCCACAATAAAATCCATACCAATATTTCGGTATAATGATATTGAAAGAATAACATTTCTTAAGCTTATAAACAATTTATTTAAATCGTTTACACTTACTAAATAATGCATTTAATCATTCAAAAATACCAAACTCATAAGATTTCATTACCAATAACCAAAACCTTCATCAAAAATCTGCATATACCTCATATAGGATTCTCAAGCTATAAAATCCTATTTTCCAATTTTCTTACTTCACATAACATATTTAATTCATTTACTCATAACTAGTACATTTTCATGAAAAATACCAAATCAGTTCCAAAAATATTTCTTTTCTGGAATTTAGCATAATATAGTCCCATAGTGAACATATATTTTTCTCAGAATTTTTAAAAGTCATTTACTATTTTTCATATGGCCAAAATAGCCGAATATTTAGACATTTATCAAAATTTGTACTTTTGTCTAAAAATTCTGAAATTTACAGAGTATACTTCTATCATATACATGTACTCCCAATAAAAATTTCATCAATTTTGGAGTTAACCACAAGGAATTATAAGCTGTTACTTTTAAAATAGTCTTTTCTCATAAAATTCATAACTCTCAATCTATACATCCAAAAATCACCATTTTTGGACACAATCAAGAAAACTCATCAAAATATCATTTCAAATTTTTCCAGAATTTTTGAAGATCAGAAAAATTACGAAACTGAAAATCATAACAACCCTTAAAATCCCTTACTATCCCTTACTATCCCTTACTATCCCTTACCTCAAAAGAGCAGTACTTCTGATCGGTATAAGGCTGAAGGAAACTTGCACTGATGAATAGCAACTCACCAAGTATCTAAATACTCACAAAATACACTCAATAATCTAGAGAGAGAAAGAGAGAAAGCTTATGTTTCTGGTGTGATTTTCAATTCTAACTTAGCCCTCTATTTATAGGAAAATTTTGGTAGGTTTGACCTGCAACCTGATGGCTTTACCTGCTACTATTCCCACCTACCACATTTGAAATATAATTCAGCACATTTCTTCACCAACCACAAGTGGGGCCCACCAATTCTAGAATTTTCCACCAAAATGATAAACTCCGAAAATTCAACAATTTCTGAACCAGTCATCTCGTAAAATTCATAATAAATCATACGTTCATTTTTAACGGTTCAAAATTTGTGGGCATATACTCAACTTATATATGTATAACATATCCAAAAATTACCACGATCCAACGGTCGGATTAAAAATTATAACCCCCGCAAAATATCTCAAAAACCCTGATTTTTAATACCTCCATTCCGACAAAAATACTAATAAAAACCTCAATATTAACTCCTTCATTTTTTAACCACAAAAATATATCCTTCATTTATATCCACATAAAATAAATATTTTCTTATCATATGAATCAATAATTAATTATTCACAAATAATATTACAGAATCACATTTATGACAACCAGGCCGTTCCCAGGAAAGAGGGGGCTTTCCAATAAGGATTTCTCCTTACTGGCGCGCAATTAGATAACCAAACCTCTCCTTAGACAGAACTTTCTAGACATTGCCAATAATGCTATCTAATAATATTATTCAAATAATATGAATTATTGATCTGATAATGGAGATGATGTGCATCAACAATTATTGAAACAACAATAATATAAAATATCAACGCAGCAATTATTGAATCAATAAAATAAAATATTGAATAATAACTACTGTAACAATTATTGAGTAGTGCCTTCTTACGTAAGAATCAATAATTGGTGCAATACCGTGTGCTACTGTATTTTAACCACCGGGTATTCCAACAGTATTAACGGTAACAACTACGCCGTTATTTATAAACAACTTATACTTGTCGTTTTTTTCATTCAATCGCTTTCCGTTATGGGGCCCACACAAGGCTACGTCGTCGTACGAATATTCCCCGACAGCAAGAATATTCCACGACCAAACGAATATTCCCCGACAACAATGATTATTTTATAACCACTTGCTTATTTTGAAAAAAAAATCATATTTTACCCATAACTTTAAACTTTTATCAATTTAACCATTTACTGAATAGTAATTATAAGAAAAATTGAATACTTTTATTTCATAAAATTCGGGGTCTTACAATCTCCCCTCCTTATGAAATTTCGTCCCCGAAATTTACGTACCTGGTATTTCAAAGAATTGAGAATACCTTGCTTCCATTCCAGATTCCACCTTTCCTGTCATCATGATTTCTCCATTGCTCATCTCCTGTATTTCAGATATCATTCTAGAATACAGCTTCAAAACAAAGGTTAATTGACATATCACAATTTGTCAACTTAAGTAAGAAAATTCAGCTTAGGTAGGACACACACTAGCGAATGATATTTCTCGTCTCTCCCTTCCTAGTTCTAATCCCGGATCTCTGCCAGAGATCATATCCCTAAGCTCTGATACCAAATGTAACGACCCCAAAATAGGTCCATTCCACCCAACCCATTCTGAGTCGTCAAATACATGGTACAGATAACAACTACAACTTTATTACAACAATTGTCGTGCAAAATACAACAACACATATGCTGTGAGTTTGGATACAAATATATACCAAATGTGACTCATGTTCCAACCGTGGACATCACCTCACAATAACACCTTACATAAAGGTATAGTCAAAAACTGTTTTAGAAATTAGAATCTTTGGGAAGTGCTCAAGGAAACCTTCGTACATGGGAGGCCACGCGTCTAGGTTATGATAGATATCATATGGCCACAGAATTATCCTTGGTTGACCCAATAGACCCCAAAGAAAAACGAGAAGATTACTATCATATTCTTCCCAATGGTGAGTCTTCTCTTGACATATCATTATCTCTACTGTCTCTAATTGAGAATTATACTTTAAACAAACACCAAGATTATATAGGTAGTGCTCGTATATATACTCAGCAAGTGGATGAGCACATCCCTGTCTTATGATGACACGAGGTTGTATGTCGTTAGACATCTTGTATGATAGTGGCAAACCACCCTTCCAACGTTGGGTTCGCCTCACCCTACTTTCTTCACCAAATATAACTACTAAATGATGACCACCGTTCTATTCCCTTGTTACCCTCGCTCGACCCAGCTACACTCTTATTACCTGAAAGGAATTGTGAAGCAAAAGGGTGAGCACAACTAGCCCAGTAAAGAATATCATGACTAAAGATAAATAAATTATCAATAGTCTTCATCAATAATAAATCAGAGATTTAGAACATATGGTAGATGATAAAAAATTTCAACCATAGTTGCAGCGGAACATGCAATCCATTAGAAGAGTCAAATAGACTATAAAGTCTATTATCTTCTCCATGTTAAAAATTCATCAACAATGTTTTATCCCTGTAACATCAATCAACAGTTCCTTTCCACAATCATATGAATAACTCATAATCATAATTGTGATTCTAAATTTTTCTTCACACCCAGGACGAAGAATATTTTCATCACATGTCTTTACCTGAAACATCAAAGATCATGGTTATACCAAATCACAGTTCCTGTTCATAATCATACTAATAAATCCATCTTTGCACTACGACCAAAGATATTCAACAACAGTTTATCTTTGCACTACGAGCCAAAGATATTCATCAACAGACCATCTTTGCACTACAGGCCAAAGATATTCATCTACAATTCATCTTTGCACTACAGGCCAAAGATATTCCTCTACAATTCATCTTTGCACTACAGGCCAAAGATATTCCTCAACAATTCATATTTGCACTACAGGCCAAATATATTCATATCTCAAAGAAATATAATCATTTTAGAATTTATATAAACAATAATTATAACCATGTTGATCAATTCACCTTTGCACTTAAGCTTAAGATATTCAATTATAAATTCAATGGTCATGATCATACCAGTCACAATTCAACTTTGCACTACAGGCCAAAGAGAACCCTAGTCATGATCATACCAATAATCTACCCATCTTTACACTCCAGTGAAAGAGAATTTCAACATCAAGGTTATAAAAATGTTATATATAATAGTAAAATCAATATAATCAAAATATCTAGATTTAATCTCAAGAGTAATATTCATAAATCAACTATAATTTAGTTAGAAAAAAAAACTAATTTTGTCTTGAATAGTACCCGTGAATAGTAACTCGTGAATAGTAATTCGTGAATAGTAACTCATGAATAGTAATCCCGACACAAAAAGGTAGAAATTCCACAATAAAATCCATACCAATATTTCGGTATAATGATATTGAAAGAATAACATTTCTTAAGCTTATAAACAATTTATTTAAATCGTTTACACTTACTAAATAATGCATTTAATCATTCAAAAATACCAAACTCATAAGATTTCATTACCAATAACCAAAACCTTCATCAAAAATCTGCATATACCTCATATAGGATTCTCAAGCTATAAAATCCTATTTTCCAATTTTCTTACTTCACATAACATATTTAATTCATTTACTCATAACTAGTACATTTTCATGAAAAATACCAAATCAGTTCCAAAAATATTTCTTTTCTGGAATTTAGCATAATATAGTCCCATAGTGAACATATATTTTTCTCAGAATTTTTAAAAGTCATTTACTATTTTTCATATGGCCAAAATAGCCGAATATTTAGACATTTATCAAAATTTGTACTTTTGTCTAAAAATTCTGAAATTTACAGAGTATACTTCTATCATATACATGTACTCCCAATAAAAATTTCATCAATTTTGGAGTTAACCACAAGGAATTATAAGCTGTTACTTTTAAAATAGTCTTTTCTCATAAAATTCATAACTCTCAATCTATACATCCAAAAATCACCATTTTTGGACACAATCAAGAAAACTCATCAAAATATCATTTCAAATTTTTCCAGAATTTTTGAAGATCAGAAAAATTACGAAACTGAAAATCATAACAACCCTTAAAATCCCTTACTATCCCTTACTATCCCTTACTATCCCTTACCTCAAAAGAGCAGTACTTCTGATCGGTATAAGGCTGAAGGAAACTTGCACTGATGAATAGCAACTCACCAAGTATCTAAATACTCACAAAATACACTCAATAATCTAGAGAGAGAAAGAGAGAAAGCTTATGTTTCTGGTGTGATTTTCAATTCTAACTTAGCCTTCTATTTATAGGAAAATTTTGGTAGGTTTGACCTGCAACCTGATGGCTTTACCTGCTACTATTCCCACCTACCACATTTGAAATATAATTCAGCACATTTCTTCACCAACCACAAGTGGGGCCCACCAATTCTAGAATTTTCCACCAAAATGATAAACTCCGAAAATTCAACAATTTCTGAACCAGTCATCTCGTAAAATTCATAATAAATCATACGTTCATTTTTAACGGTTCAAAATTTGTGGGCATATACTCAACTTATATATGTATAACATATCCAAAAATTACCACGATCCAACGGTCGGATTAAAAATTATAACCCCCGCAAAATATCTCAAAAACCCTGATTTTTAATACCTCCATTCCGACAAAAATACTAATAAAAACCTCAATATTAACTCCTTCATTTTTTAACCACAAAAATATATCCTTCATTTATATCCACATAAAATAAATATTTTCTTATCATATGAATCAATAATTAATTATTCACAAATAATATTACAGAATCACATTTATGACAACCAGGCCGTTCCCAGGAAAGAGGGGGCTTTCCAATAAGGATTTCTCCTTACTGGCGCGCAATTAGATAACCAAACCTCTCCTTAGACAGAACTTTCTAGACATTGCCAATAATGCTATCTAATAATATTATTCAAATAATATGAATTATTGATCTGATAATGGAGATGATGTGCATCAACAATTATTGAAACAACAATAATATAAAATATCAACGCAGCAATTATTGAATCAATAAAATAAAATATTGAATAATAACTACTGTAACAATTATTGAGTAGTGCCTTCTTACGTAAGAATCAATAATTGGTGCAATACCGTGTGCTACTGTATTTTAACCACCGGGTATTCCAACAGTATTAACGGTAACAACTACGCCGTTATTTATAAACAACTTATACTTGTCGTTTTTTTCATTCAATCGCTTTCCGTTATGGGGCCCACACAAGGCTACGTCGTCGTACGAATATTCCCCGACAGCAAGAATATTCCACGACCAAACGAATATTCCCCGACAACAATGATTATTTTATAACCACTTGCTTATTTTGAAAAAAAATCATATTTTACCCATAACTTTAAACTTTTATCAATTTAACCATTTACTGAATAGTAATTATAAGAAAAATTGAATACTTTTATTTCATAAAATTCGGGGTCTTACATAATATATCCTCAAATAAATTTAAACTTGCTTGGCAAATTTGATGCTCACCCTTGCTATATCATGATAAAAAATTTCAGATTAAGATGAAAGCTTGAGTAAAGACAGAAGCGAAGACAAAGTGCAAGATTAAATTATGGTGCAGTTAGATCTATTAAATTTTCTGACGAAAATAACATTGTAAACATTTAAGTTATTGAAGGTATGTATTAAGTTAAGGTTGTAGACCTTGGGAATGATGTGTAAAAGTTTAATGTATAAACAGTTTATGTTTATATCTTCCGCAATAGTTATAGAAATAGTATACCAGATCCTTGGTGATTAGGACCGGGATCTGGAGATGCTACATAAGTTATTAAACTATAAGTGTTGTACAAGTTCCTTTACTATGTTATTATTGATCAAATATATATTCTGATCGTTAATTTCTAAAACATGGTTATACAAGTGTCCCCACTTGGATAATCATTATATTTTATCACATGTTGATACATACTTATCGGTGTTCAATATGTATAAGTTGAGTTAAAAGTCGTCTAAGCTATTTGATCCAGCTAGACATATATTTAAAGTTGTTGTTGAACAAGATAAAACTTTATCCAACTAAATTATTTTGGTTTGGATTCAAGACTAGTATGAACATCCCAAATATGAGAAACTTTTATGCGCCTAAGGCGGGAATGCTGGACAAAAATATCGTCCTTTAATGTAGTATTGATCAATACAGGTCATAACGGGCTGATCACCTCCCGTGCCCGTAAGTAATGATGGTTTACAGATGAAGTTCTGTTTAACCTTTTCGAAAATAGAAAATAATGCTCATAGTTTGTCAACTAATTCTCATTTATAGTCATTACGTAGTTTCAAAAATTTGAAATCGAAATGATATGTTGTTTATTATCTGTTCAGTTTACTTTACAACTGTTGATTCGTTATAGAAGTATCGTTCAAATAAAATATTTAATTCGTTTAGCTAACTGTTATTGTTACTATTACTTGCTGGGCACTCAAATGCTCATCCTTGCTTAAATTTAAATGTTTTCAGCTAAAGGTGAACAACCTGGAGGCTCTTTTAAGAACAAAGGGAAAGGGAAGGTCGCTGAATGAATGATAAGGCTATCTTTTGTAATAACTAGACTTTATTAGGGTAATGATTATATATATTAATTATCATGTAATGAATCGAATGTTTGAAGGTTTCGTACTTGGGATTGAAAACTCTGATAATATGTAAATTAAATTTGATAATCTAGAATATTGTTATTATTATTAGTATTATTCCGCTCATAGAAATGGTATCGTGAAGCACTGAGTTTGGGTTTCAAGTACCTGAATTTGGGGGCGTCACAGAATATATATAACTTAGGGTCATAAGACCATGAACTATGTCCACAGTTATGAGTAATCTTTCAACTCCAAGTTTAACCGTCATAAGACCATAAGGACTCCTCGTATTTAGGGAGATCAACCCTTCGTACAATGTATTGTGCACAAACATTTTAACGCTACGCGTAAATTATCCCCTAATAATAATAGGGTTGTTCATCCAAGTATTTAGAGTACAAGTCCGCACCAAAGAAAGTTTGGTTTGGATAAGCTTTCAAGGGAAATTGAAGTTCAACGAACATCAACTAGAGGACTAGTAGAATCAATATTGTTTGATAAACACAACAGATGTTTGATAACAACGTAACATACAACAATTGAGAATCATAAATGAACTGATTATAAATATTAAACTCATGCTTGAAATAACTATAGAGCATAAGTATTCAACAAAATGAATATAATGATAAACCTTTGCTTGAACATTCAATAAGCTAAGGTTAGAGTTTTATAACATTAGAAATGAAATTACTAAACGTACATCAACTGATAGCAAGCTGGAAACTAAAAACTTTCCCAACATGGTATTACCTCATGCAAAGAATTAAAACAGTTTAATAATAGAGATGAGAGTTCAAAAACTACGTTCATTATACAATAATAGAACTTAAGAAACTTGCTTAATTATAAACAAATTAGAATGAATCGATCAAATGAGAATTTCAAATAACATTAGAGTTAAAGTTTGCTCGACTGAATTTTAGGAACCATTGACTTATTCAATAACAGTTAAGATCAAAAGCTTGTTTAATCCAAAGAATAAAGTTACACAATGTAATAATATAACTAATTAACTCAACGAAAGTGTAGAGTTAGAAAACTTTCTTAATGTAAAAAGATAGGGTTAAGAAACTTGCCTTGAACGTAAGCTATAAAATTAAACTCATGATCACCTACACATAATTTTAGAACCACAATACCTATTCGATATGCTAACATGTTCATTACCATTTACATTTCAGAAACTCTAAATGTTTTACTTCGCAACACTTGTCTAACTTTCATTATATATACTAAATTATTACATAACGCATTCTTGATTTAATAATCATTTTTACAACTTTGAACTTACTAACCACCATTCACTATATTATGTTAACCTTAACATTACTCATTTAACATGCTAACATACTTTCAGACCATGCCATTTTGTTATCACAAATCTGCAGCAATAGCAGAAGCCAGAATCTCAAACTAGGGTATGGCGCAGCTGCGCCATACAAAGGCCTGGGACCGGCGCAGCTGCGCCGGCGCAGCTGCGCCGGCGGAGCTGCGCCGGTGTTTAGACAGACGGAGAGAATGCTAATGAATAGTAGATGACTTTAGCCCAACAAACACAAATTTCACCCAATAGACAGTAATATCAACATGTAAAATAAATATACAACTATCATAAACATGTTTGCTAATATTTACAACCACTTAGCACAATTTATCAACAACTAAAACTATTTTAATTTCTCAATTTTCATGTTTTAATAAAAACTCAATTTTCTTGACATTCATCCTAATAATCATCACTGTGAATTCAATACACGATCAAATCATCTCATTCAAATTACGTTATGTTCGTATTTCAATGAACTAACATATACAAGCGTCGATTTACAATTTTCTATACGAATTGACCATCAAAATTTGTACTTACCTAAGCCATACGAAGAATACATATACTGTCAAAAATTTTCTTCTACTGTAAACCGAAATTAGCATGCAATTCTTGTTTAAACATAAACTCTAGCATTATATCACATATAACCACCATAACTTAGTTACATAACAACAATTCGGAAGAAATAGAATTCACAAAACATAACAAAACTTTGTCGTGATACTCATAAACACATATAATATCAAAGTTGTGAACATACCTTCAAGTTAGCTTGCACACCCTTGTAATTGTGTACAATTTTCTCAGGTTTCACTCTCAAAATCTCTCTCAATTCTCGATTCTCTGAACTATGAACTCTTCTCTTCTCTCTCAGACTTAGCCAATATAGACACATAATGCGTAAAAGAAAAACTGACACCTTAATACGCATACTAATTATATTAACAGTTACAACGTAAACATATATAATATAAATATATTATATTTATTATTTTACTATATTTTATTTATTTTATTTAAATTCAAAAATTAGAAGACCAAAAGCCATAAGGCTTTGTTTGGCAAAAACCATTTAAAATTTAAACGCTTAATACCATTAAGTCTTGTTTGACACAAACCAAATTAAACTACTTTAATTTATTTTAATAACTCCTTATACTACGGTTATTTATCACACTATATTTAATCAAGCTTTCATATTTATTTTAATTAATTTAAATCACAATTGATTAAATAAATCCTTTAATCACATAACATAATACCAATAATTAACATTAATTTAAAATATCAATATAATAATCATTTCCTTAATTCATCAATTATTTATTTAGCGAATAATTCACCAAATAAAATTAAACCAATTAAACAAGTATTTATTTAACGATAAACACATCCACTAAATATTTATATAATTCAGTAAATATTTAATATTACATTTAAAATTCTAGAATGTTACATCATTTCCTCCTTAAAAGGATTATGTCCTCAGAATCACCATTCAAACAACCAAATCGTTACAATACACAAATTGACTAATTCTTGAGACTCCTATCACAGATACGCAGTACAACATTAACAGTCAATATTAAATAAAAAAAATTATTCATAAAATTCGGATTATTCGAAATCCCGAGTTATAACATTCACCCCTCCTTAAAAGGATTTCGTCCTCAGAATCACCGCTTTCTTATTCTCTACAATCTTTTAAAGTTGTATCATCAATTCATTTTTATTAACATAATATTCATTTGTGTCTTAAATTCTATCATGTGACTTAGATCTATAAAAGAAACCAATTAACAGTAATATCTAACCAAGAGTACTCGCGTAATGAAATTTCTAAATAAAATCATTACCTGCTGCCACCTCCTGAGTAGCCACTGCATCTTGTGTAAGACCCCAACTTTTATAAATAAAGATGAATTTTCTATAAATATTATTTTTGAATATTATGGAGTTAATTTGATATAATATTATAGTTGTGGGTAATATTTATAAATTTTGCAAAGTACGCAAGTTGTTATATAATATTCGATTGGTCGGAGAATATTCGTTTTAACAGGGAATATTCGTACAACGGCACAATCATTGGTGGACCCCACAACGAAATTATTGTCGGATTGAGAAAACGACAAAATTTTTTTATTAAAATTAACGGCGAAAGTTTTACCATTGATACTGTCGAACTACTCGGTAGTAATAGTACAGTAATACGCGTGGTTGCATAGTAGCACACGGTATTGATTATTAATGCTTATGTGAGAAGTTACTCAGTTTGATTCAATTATTGTCAGTTAATAATATGAATTATTTAGCGATAATGACATTTTATTTTATTCGTAATAAAATAGAAACATCTTTTTATATAAAACAGAATACTTTATTAAAGTTATTCTATAAATAGAATATATTGTATCTTATTTAAAAGATTTTTCTTTAAATATGGACCGTCAGATTAAAGTAATCAATCTGGACCGTTCATGGATTAGTTACTATGCATTCTATTTTTCTATAAATAGCAGCTCATTCCTTCATTATTTCTTACGAATTCACTGAACTCTAGAGAGAGAAACTATAGATAGAGAGAAGAAGAGTATTCTGCTACTTAACTACTTCCTTATTTCAGCTCTTCTTTAAAACGGTAAGGGGTGTTATTCTTTCTTATTCATGAAGAGAACTGTTGTTATTTCATTATTTATTATTCTGTTGGAATAACCTGTATACGCGGTCTACCCTATACTTGGTTACATTCTTCTATTATTCTGTTGGAACATCATGTCTGTGTATTTTACACAGGACCTGGTTTCGCTTTTATTATTATTCTGTTGGAACATCCTGTCTGTGTGTTTTACACCGGACCTGGTTCTGTTTTTATTATTATTCTGTTGGAACATCCTATATGTGTGTTTTACACCGGACTTGGTTCCGTTTTTATTATTATTCTGTTGGAACAACTTGTCTGTGTATTTTACACCGGACCTGGTTCCATTATTTATTATTCTGTCGGAATATCCTGTATGTGCGTTTACGCCGGACCTAGTTCCATTATTTATTATTCTATTGGAATAACCTGTCTGTGCGGTCTATCGCATGCCGGGTGATTTCTTTTCTTATTCTATTCTTTACTATACTCAGTTGGTTAAGTTTTAACTTCTATACTCCATAAAATTAGTGGAATATCATTAATAATTGTGGTTCATCCAGTATCTTTTCATGAAAATATTCTTCTAAGCATTCTTAAATTTTACTCCATAAAGCAGTATCATGTTGACAATTTGGACGTTGTTAATTCTTGGATAAATTAATTCTTGAACTTGTTTTATTGAATTCTTATATCATTGTCATCATCCTCATGTTTATAAAATGTTAAAAGTCATCTGTGGCCTATAGTGCATAGATGGACTTGGTATGATTATGACCAGAGATTATTCGGTATAATCATGACCGTAAAGTTACAAATGATGTGGTAAAAGTCCTCATTGACCCGTAGTGCATTGATGGACAGTTGTTGGCATGATCATGACCATTAATGAATACATGAATATCCTTGGCCGTAGTGCAGGCGTGATTCGATGATGTGGATTATTTTATTAAGCTGAGTCCCAGCGATTACAGTGTTGAAAAACCTTTTAAATCATAAAAGATTGTAGAGTTTATTTTCTACTTGACTCTTTTAATGGATTGCTTATTTCGCTACAATTAAACTTGATGTCTATTATATTTTATCAGTTTAACATTGTTGAAGGCTAATGATAATTTATTCTGCATTATCTTTGTCATAATATTTCTTACTGGGCTAGTTGAGCTCACCCTTTATTTCACTGTTCTCTTCAGGAAATGAAAACATAGCTGGGGCAAGTCGGGGAACGGAGTGATTGTCCGAATGATAGTATTAGTTAGTAGTCCTCACTATTCTATGTAATAGTATGTTAATAAATATAATGAGGACTCCTTTTGAGTATGAATACTCTCTAGAAGATAATATTTGTATTCAAACTCACAGTTTATGTTTTGTCGTATTGTACACGACAGTTGTATTAGTTAGTTATATTTGTATTCTGTACTATGTATTTAACGACCCAAGATGGGTGATGTATACCTAATTTTGGGGGCGTCACAGTTGGTATCAGAGCTTAGGGATACGATCCCTGGCTAAGATGTTAGAATAGAACTAGGAGGGGAGAGACGGGGAATTCCTTCGCTAGTATTACCTACCTAAGTTTATTTGCATGGTATTTAATTGGTCGGTCATAATATAAGGATAATATATGACATATCAATTAACTTTTATTTTGTGGCAGTATCTAAAAATGACATCTGAGAATGTTGAGAATAGCAATGGAGCACTGGCGACTATTGATTCACCACATATCAATAATCAATATAATGTGCATCAGGAAGGTGACAATCCTCATGCAAACAACAACACTGACCAGATGATGAATGATGGAATGTTCAGAAACTTTATGCAGTTCATGCAACAGCAGGCGAGAGCGGCTCCTGTCCAAAATATAGGTGGAAATACTGAAAACTCTTGGACGGTCACCGCTAAACAGTTTAAGGAGCTGGGACCACCAGAGTTTAAGGGAGAGCCAAAACCACTTATAGCGGAAACATGAATAAAGCAGATTACCAAGATATTTGATGTCTTGGGATGCTCCGAGGAGCAAAAGGTTCCTTTTGCCGCCTTTATGTTGCGAGGAGAGGCAGATTACTGGTGGGAATCGATTAAGAGTACTCAACCTGCCGCACTGAAGATGTCTTGGGAGAAGTTTCAAGAGCTGTTCAATGACAAATACTTTCCCGAAAGTGTTCGTCATATGAAGAATGTGGAGTTCATCAAATTGGAGCAGAATAATATGACCGTGTCGTAGTATGAGGCTAAATTTGCTGAGTTGTCCCGGTTTGCGTCCCACTTGGTGGATAATGAAGAGCGAATGACACCATAGACAGTTTCGAGGGACCATGTTTGACCAAGATTAAAAGCGTGCGTGATGTGTTTCTGAACATGTTGTTGATAAGATAATGTAGTACAAGTACAAGACTACACGATCCAACAAACAACATCATCAAACCATGCATAACCAACGAGATCTGAAGCGTTGAACAAACTGTCAGAGCTGTTCTTCATTTTCTGGGTTACCCAGAAATGAAGAACAGTTTGACTGGCTCGTTTTGGGCTTCCACAACTTGTTAATATTGTAATATTTTTGTGATTTAAAACCGGTAGTGTGTAGCTAACATGTAGGAGAGTAGATCTATCACATAATATCAACAAAAACATAACAAAATCGTCAGATCCAGACCGATCAAACCTCGTCAGAAACTGTGTTCATAGGTTTTCTGGGTTACCCAGAAAACCGAATCCGTGAACAATGCACCTACTTTGACCGGCCATTCTGTTAAATCCATTTGATGTTTAAGGGATTTAAAAGCATGGATCTATAGTACAACTAACAGGCTACAAGATCTACTAAATATCAACATCATAACATCTATAACATTACAATTATGAGCTTGACAAAAATGTTGTCAGACACTGCAAACTAGTTTCTGGGTTACCCAGAATTGGTCTGGTCATGGTCGGTCAACGACCTTTGACCACGAATATCTTGCAATATGTTGAAGCTATGACCTTGATTCAACTTTCAGACTAAAGAACACATACTCGACTACAACTAAAAGCTTTCAAAACACCAAAATCTATACAGATCACAGAGATATAAGGACTGACATTCACTGTCAAAAGACAAAATTTTATTTTTCCATATTTAGGAAATCTTCAAATCCGAGCCTCTAGATGTTATGGATCTAACATCTAGCAACCCAGATCATCCTTAGACACCTTATACAACATATTTTAACAATCAAACATAAAATCTAACACAGAATCGTTGGACAGAAATTCTAGGGTTCGTTTATACCTTATTGAGAAAAATTTCTGATTCTCTGGCTTCTATTTGTTATGGTTGATCGTGGGGCTGGTCTTGGGAACTGATATGCTTGTGTAATTTGATGGTTAGAGAGAGAGAGCTTAGTTTGAGTGTTGGACAAAATGTAAGTGAACAAATGAATTTTCTCTCTCCTAGATCTACTTATACAAGTCTTGATGCATGAATTGGCTGATGAAAGTGGCTGGTTGCTGTCATTTAGAGCATGTGGAGTTGGTAAGGTTGTTCAACAACTCAAAATATGGAAAGATTTGCAAGTTATCTCAAGAAAATATCCAATGAGGGGTATTTTAGTAAACTAATAAAATAATTTAAGGGTATTCTTGTCCATGACACTTGAATCTAGATTCTAATCACTAGATTTTAAACATTAAGGTTTCCTAAATAATTTCTAGGGTTTGAACAATTATGTATAGAGTTCAATAAAAATTAAATTATAACTAAATAATTATAATTAGGGTTTTTAAATAGAAAATTAGGGTTTTAAAAATATATTTAGGGTTTTCTTGATATTATTAGGTTTCCCCAATTTATGTATTAGGTTTCCTAATTAACATAATTATTTACTAAAATAATAATTAGAGTTATGATTTTAGCAATTAGGCTTTCAAATTAGAAATTAGGGTTTCTAATTTACAATTAAGGTTTAACCTAATTAATCACTTAATACACAACATAAAACATATAACATAGCTATATAACAGTCTTAAGCTCACAATTAATTTTCAATTTAGAGTTTCCCTAAGTAAAATTAGGGTTTAACCAATTAATACTAGGGTTTTGAAATTAAACATCATAATTGACCAATTATCATCAATACGTACATGCAGTACATATTCATAGCACTGAAAAATCAAAATATAATTAATATTATATTATTATTCTCATACCTTGGCAATAATCCAAAATTAGGGTTTGGATTCCATATCTGATTTATTCTTCCTATTTAACCTTAATAATTAAGGTAAAATAATTAACTTAATAATTTGTACTAAAATTTATATAATAAAATAATTATTATAATTATTCTAAAAATCAGTTCATATATTATTTAAATAATATATGATTATATATTTTTATGGAAAATAATTATTAAAATATTTCTACCATAAATTAATTATTATAAGTATATACTTTTTTAATAATCAATAATTTTAAAATAAATTCATTTGTAAATAATTATGTAATAAATATATTTTTACTTACCACATAAATACATATACACATAATCTTGTACAAATCCTCATCCTTAATATAAAAAAAAAATTATTCACAAAATTTCTTATTTATTTATATAGAAAATATCGGGTTGCTACATTCACCCTCCCTTATAAAGATTTCGTCCCCGGAATCACCGTTTTAAAACCTATACATACAAGGTCACATAGCGTAGACAATCATTGTAAGTAAATCCCGATCAACTTTGATCGAACTGATCTTTAACTATTCACATGAAGCTTGTCTTTCTGATTACACAGAAAAATTGGTTTCTAACAGAACTCAAATTCCTCCTCAAAATTTCTTTATAAAATAATTTTACTATATATAGGAAAATCATGCATAAGAAAATAAAAAGGCATACGAATAATACCTGGAGTTCCAGTGCCAGCTGCTGCCGTATCCTGAACTGTCATGTTGTAGACCCTTGCCGTAGATTTTGTTGGCTTGCTTGACGAAGTCGGTCCCGTGATTGCTAACGTTCCGCTGCCAGTGCCCATGTTCACACTTCCTGTCTCCACCCTCCTTTTTGGACAATCTTTCACCCTGTGCTCTGTCGATCCGCATATAAAACATCCACTATTCATCCTAGGATTGGGGCAGTTGGGAGAAATATGGCCCTCATGTCCGCACTTATAGCAAACAAATTTTCCTTGCAAACACTCCCCCGAGTGATTCTTCCCACATGTCTTACATGGCACTATCTGTTTCTTAACACCTTCCTGCTTCACTTGTACACTTGTAAAACTGCTCACCTTCCTCTTACTATCACCACTCCTGCTCCCACTATTAATTTCCACCTTCCTAGCTCCTTCTATATTACCCTTATTCTTCCTCTCCTTATTGTAAAGGCTCATGGCCTCACTTCCCTCCTCAGCTATGATCGCTTTCTCCATGAGTGCTGCAAATGTAGGAATTTGCAACACCGCCACTTTGTTATAGAGCCAGGATTTCAATCCCAGCTCAAACCTTCTAGCTTTCCTAGCCTCCGTATCAACTTGATGCGGAGCAAACCTAGCTAATTCATTGAATTTGGCGGCGTATTCAGACACCGTCATATTCTCCTGCTTCAACTCTAAAAATTTAACCTCCATCCTCGCCTGCATACTTGGTGAAAAATAATTTTCGAAAAACAAAGTTTTAAATCTATCCCATGTGACTACACCTTCTCCTGCCCTAGCCTGATTCGCTTCCCACCAAAAATTTGCTTCCCCCTTCATCATATAGGTGGCAAAAGCAATTTTCTGCCCCTCATCTACCCTAGCTACCATAAACGCTTTTTCAATTTCCTTAACCCAAATTTGAGCTTCTACAGGGTCAGTTGTACCTTTGAATTCTGGTGGTCCTACAGCCTTAAAGTCTTTGAAGTTCGCTAAGCGGTTGCCCGGCTGGTTTCCAGCGGCCGGTATTCCCTGTTGCATAGCCTGAGCTAACATGTTCACAAATTGCTGCATCGGATCTGGTTGTTGTTGTCCCTCAACGTTGTTGACAGATTCCTCTGCCCTTTGATTGCGAGTTCGACGTCTTGGCGGCATTATCTGATTGAAAAAAATCATAATTTAACTTACATTCTAAACCTTATCACATAAGTTTAATATTTTAAACTTATTTCATCATTTCTCAAACATAGATTCATATTCATTTAACGAAAATTTTACATAGCACAAAATGCTTTGAACTTCAGCTATCCCTTTATGACCTCAAAAGTCGGGATTTACAGTCTTGACTTAATACAAAAGTTGGAAAAATTACATTACACAAACATACTTATCATATGTATTATATTAAACACTCCTACACAACAGAACCTATACTACCTATTTATTACACCTTTTCCTTGGACATTCTCTCGCCTGATGACCTTCTATACCACAGACATAACATGCTCCTTTTTTGTAGTCAGGACAGTACGGAGTGGTATGTCCTTCATAGCCACAAAGATAACAAATTCCTTTCCATTTCTTCTTATTGGATCTTCCTAAATCATGGTCTTCTATCTTTCTTTTCCCCTTCTTATCCGGAGCTGCACACGATGTGTTGCTTGTAGCTCCCATCTGACCAATTTGGATTTTAAGCTTATCTTGTCCTTCCAATGTTTCTATTAACGCTTGACGCAACTGACTATTCAACAGCCTTTCTATCTCCCACAGCCTTTCCAGAGAAGAAGCCTTGTTCTTCAGATTCTGCACTTCCGTTGATACTTGATCAGCTTCAACTTTAGTGTCCGAATCACTATCTGACAACTCCACCATCTCCGGATCTTGTACTACGTTTTCTACGATAACCACATCGTCTGAGTTGTTTTCATCGTGAGCCTCTATTTCAGTTATCGGCTTCGATATTGGCTCCTTCTTTACTATCCGAGGGTAATCGAATCCTTTTTCACCTGACATCTACACACATAAATTATTCTAATTAGCATATAGTATATACACACAACAAATAAGAGTTTTATACAAGTTATCTTTTATTTAGTTTGACGATGAATTTAGTCAATTCATCTCTTTTTAAACTCTATATGAGTTATTTATATTTTCAACGTTTCCCTCTGTTCTAAGGTTATAGCCTAAGGTCTAACCCACCTAAGGTTTCTAACCCTATAGCTCTGATACCAACCTGTGAGGACCCCAAACTCGGATACTTAAAACCCGAACTCGGTTCTTCACGATACCATTTCTATGAGCGGAATAATACTAATAATAATAACAATAATATAAAAGATCAAATTAATTTACATAATTATCAGAGTCTAACTCCCAAGTACGAAACCTTTAAACATTCATTACAACCCATGATAGATAATATATATCATAATTGTCTTAATAACATTAAACTATTACATAACATAGTAATTTGTTCATTCAGCAACCTTCCCTTTTCCTTTGTTCTTAGCAGAGTTCTCTGGTCGTTCGCACTTAGCTGAAAACATTTAAATTTAAGCAAGGATGAGCATTTGAGTGCCCAGCAAGCAATAGCATATATATATATATATATATATATATATATATATATATATATATATATATATATAAGCTGAAAGGATTTAAATGTTTTTTTGTACTATTCTTCTACAACCAGTCAATAGTTGTGAAGTATTCTGAACCGATGATAATAACATAACAACTCTCTTTCAAATTTTTGAAACTACATAATGACTATAACTGGGGTTATGGTGACATGCCATGAACATTGTTTTCATTTTCGAAAAGGTTAAACAGAAATTCATCTGTAAACCGTCATAACTTACGGGCACGGGGGTGATCAGCCCGTTATGCCCTGCATTGATCAATACTACATTGCTAGAACGATATTATCGTTCATCCTTTGTCCGCCGGAGCGCATAAAATTTTTTCCGTGTAGGGATGTTCATACATGTCTGGGTTCTAAATCAAAGGTTTTATCTTGTTCAACAATAATCTATAATTTAATATATCTTTATACGGGTAATTGACAAAGGTATATCAACATGTGATTAAATACAATGATTATCCAAGTGGGGACACTTGTTTAACCACTTCTAGAAATTAACGAACAGAATATATATGTCCGAATTATCATATACTAACATGTTGATATTCAATGAGCTTATATAATATAAAGTTCATAATCTGTACAATAATAATATAGTTTAGAAACATTCTTACTCACATCCATTGCATAAAGAAAATGCAAAGGTTAGATACTTGCCTGAAGCGCTGCTTACAACTTGTAATTAAGATCAATCGCTTATCTCACGACCTATCATTAATAAGATAGTTCGTTCGATTAGAACAACATACTATAACACATAACACTGCTTATGGCAGTCAACACATAACCTAATCACATTAGCACATATGTTTAATAACCATTGAATCACAAATAATCACTTATACAATCAAAATATCTAAGTCCAGATCAATTTCTAAAAAATGTCGGTCTACCGACAACTTTATTGGGTAATTATCGAGTCTAAGACTCTATTTTATAACTTAACATCAGTACGTATTAGTCATTTTATTTTTAAATGACTCAATATAATTTTAAAATATTTATTATAATTTATCATAAATTTTCAAACATCGGAATCATATTAAAATGATTTAAATACTAATCAATTCTATTATCATTAATATTTAATTAGTATTAAACTATTAATGAAATCATTTCCAAAATATTAAAGTTATGTATAATAACTCAAAATACTTTTAAAGTATTAATATTACCCTTAAATGATTTTTAAAACATTTAAAATCATTTTTAAATAATTATCATTAATATTAAAGTATTAATGTTCTATTTATCAAAATATTAAAAGTCATTATTCATAACTTAAAATATTTTTAATTCATTTATATCCTTTTTAAATAATTTTTTAAATTAATAAAACCATTTTTAAACTATTTATTTAATATAATTATTAAATAAATTTAATATCAATAATAATAACTTAATAATCATTAATATTAAATTATTAATAAAATTATCCTTTAAATATTAAAAGTTATATTTTATAACTTAAAATATTTTTAAACACTTTATTTTCATTTAATATGATTTTTAATATAATAAAATCATTTTTAATTAATTTACTTAATTCATTAAGTAAATAAATTAATTACCATTAATATTAATTTATAAATGAAATTTATCATAAAATATTAAAAGTCATTAAAAATAACTTAAAATATTTTCTTATATCATAATATAATTTTTAATGATTTTTCTAATATTAAAATCATTTTTAAATAATTTATTTAATATTATAATTAAATAAATTAAATACTTTTAATATTTCAAAAATATTAAATATTTATGAAATATATTAAAAATAATTAAAAACTAATTTTCGAAATTTTTAATAATTTTTTAATAATTTATTTTGTATTTTTAATAATTAAAAACTAATTTTTTTCTATTTAATAATTAATTTCTGAAAAATATTAAATAATCTGTCGCTAAAGACCACCTATAGCGACAGAACCGTCGCTATAGGTGTTCTTCATGTTCTTGGCAAAAACTAAGAACATCATAGACAGTTTCGAGGGACCATGTTTGACCAAGATTAAAAGCGTGCGTGATGTGTTTCTGAACATGTTGTTGATAAGATAATGTAGTACAAGTACAAGACTACACGATCCAACAAACAACATCATCAAACCATGCATAACCAACGAGATCTGAAGCGTTGAACAAACTGTCAGAGCTGTTCTTCATTTTCTGGGTTACCCAGAAATGAAGAACAGTTTGACTGGCTCGTTTTGGGCTTCCACAACTTGTTAATATTGTAATATTTTTGTGATTTAAAACCGGTAGTGTGTAGCTAACATGTAGGAGAGTAGATCTATCACATAATATCAACAAAAACATAACATAATCGTCAGATCCAGACCGGTCAAACCTCGTCAGAAACTGTGTTTATAGGTTTTCTGGGTTACCCAGAAAACCGAATCCGTGAACAATGCACCTACTTTGACCGGCCATTCTGTTAAATCCATTTGATGTTTAAGGGATTTAAAAGCATGGATCTATAGTACAACTAACAGGCTACAAGATCTACTAAATATCAACATCATAACATCTATACCATTACAATTATGAGCTTGACAAAAATGTTGTCAGACACTGCAAACTAGTTTCTGGGTTACCCAGAATTGGTCTGGTCATGGTCGGTCAACGACCTTTGACCACGAATATCTTGCAATATGTTGAAGCTATGACCTTAATTCAACTTTCAGACTAAAGAACACATACTCGACTACAACTAAAAGCTTTCAAAACACCAAAATCTATACAGATCACAGAGATATAAGGACTGACATTCACTGTCAGAAGACAAAATTTTATTTTTCCAGATTTGGGAAATCTTCAAATCCGAGCCTCTAGATGTTATAGATCTAACATCTAGCAACCCAGATCATCCTTAGACACCTTATACAACATATTTTAACAATCAAACATAAAATCTAACACAGAATCGTTGGACAGAAATTCTAGGGTTCGTTTATACCTTATTGAGAAAAATTTCTGATTCTCTGGCTTCTGTTTGTTATGGTTGATCGTGGGGCTGGTCTTGGGAACTGATATGCTTGTGTAATTTGATGGTTAGAGAGAGAGAGCTTAGTTTGAGTGTTGGACAAAATGTAAGTGAACAAATGAATTTTCTCTCTCCTAGATCTACTTATACAAGTCTTGATGCATGAATTGGCTGATGAAAGTGGCTGGTTGCTGTCATTTAGAGCATGTGGAGTTGGTAAGGTTGTTCAACAACTCAAAATATGGAAAGATTTGCAAGTTATCTCAAGAAAATATCCAATGAGGGGTATTTTAGTAAACTAATAAAATAATTTAAGGGTATTCTTGTCCATGACACTTGAATCTAGATTCTAATCACTAGATTTTAAACATTAAGGTTTCCTAAATAATTTCTAGGGTTTGAACAATTATGTATAGAGTTAAATAAAAATTAAATTATAACTAAATAATTATAATTAGGGTTTTTAAATAGAAAATTAGGGTTTTAAAAATATATTTAGGGTTTTCTTGATATTATTAGGTTTCCCCAATTTATGTATTAGGTTTCCTAATTAACATAATTATTTACTAAAATAATAATTAGAGTTATGATTTTAGTAATTAGGCTTTCAAATTAGAAATTAGGGTTTCTAATTTACAATTAAGGTTTAACCTAATTAATCACTTAATACACAACATAAAATATATAGCATAGCTATATAACAGTCTTAAGCTCACAATTGATTTTCAATTTAGAGTTTCCCTAAGTAAAATTAGGGTTTAACCGATTAATACTAGGGTTTTGAAATTAAACACCATAATTGACCAATTATCATCAATACGTACATGCAGTACATATTCATAGCACTGAAAAATCAAAATATAATTAATATTATATTATTATTCTCATACCTTGGCAATAATCCAAAATTAGGGTTTGGATTCCATATCTGATTTATTCTTCCTATTTAACCTTAATAATTAAGGTAAAATAATTAACTTAATAATTTGTACTAAAATTTATATAATAAAATAATTATTATAATTATTCTAAAAATCAGTTCATATATTATTTAAATAATATATGATTATATATTTTTATGGAAAATAATTATTAAAATATTTCTACCATAAATTAATTATTATAAGTATATACTTTTTTAATAATCAATAATTTTAAAATAAATTCATTTGTAAATAATTATGTAATAAATATATTTTTACTTACCACATAAATACATATACACATAATCTTGTACAAATCTTCATCCTTAATATAAAAAAAAATTTATTCACAAAATTTTTTATTTATTTATATAGAAAATATCGGGTTGCTACAGTATTGATTATTAATGCTTATGTGAGAAGTCACTCAGTTTGATTCAATTATTGTCAGTTAATAATATGAATTATTTAGCGATAATGACGTTTTGTTTTATTCGTAATAAAACAGAAACATCTTTTTATATAAAACAGAATACTTTATTAAAGTTATTCTATAAATAGAATATATTATATTTTATTTAAAAGATTTTTCTTTAAATATGGACCGTCAGATTAAAGTAATCAATCTGGACCGTTCGTGGATTAGTTACTATGCATTCTATTTTTTTATAAATAGCAGCTCATTCCTTCATTATTTCTTACGAATTCACTGAACTCTAGAGAGAGAAAGTATAGATAGAGAGAAGAAGAGTATTCTGCTACTTAACTACTTCTTTATTTCAGCTCTTCTTTAAAACGGTAAGGGGTGTTATTCTTTCTTATTCATGAAGAGAACTGTTGTTATTTCATTATTTATTATTCTGTTGGAATAACCTGTATACGCGGTCTACCCTATACTTGGTGACATTCTTCTGTTATTCTGTTGGAACATCCTGTCTGTGTGTTTTGCACCGTACCTGGTTCTGTTTTTACTATTATTCTGTTGGAACATCCTATCTGTGTGTTTTACACCGGACCTGGTTCCGTTTTTATTATTATTCTGTTGGAACATCATGTCCGTGCGTTTTACACCGGACCTAGTTCCGTCTTGTTATTATTCTGTTGGAACATCATGTCTATGTGTTTTACACCGGACCTGGTTCCATTATTTATTATTCTGTCGGAATATCCTGTCTGTGCGTTTACGCCGGACCTGGTTCCAATATTTATTATTCTGTTGGAATAACCTGTCTGTGCGATCTATCGCATACCGGGTGATTTCTTTTGTTATTTCATTCTTTATTATACTCAGTTGGTTAAGTTTTAACTTCTATACTCCGTGAAAATAGTGGAATATTCTTGATAATTACGGTTCATCCAGTATCTTTTCATGAAAATATTCTTCTAAGCATTCTTAAATTTTACACCACAAAGCAGTATCATGTTGGCAATTTGGACGTTGTTAATTCTTGGATAAATTAATTCTTGAACTTGTTTTATTGAATTCTTATATCATTCTCATCATCCTCATGTTTATAAAATGTTAAAAGTCATATGTGGCCTGTAGTGCATAGATGGACTTGGTATGATTATGACCAGGGATTATTCGGTATAATCATGACCGTAATATTACAAATGATGTGGTAAAAGTCCTCATTGGCCCGTAGTGCGTTGATGGACAGTTGTTGGCATGATCATGACCACTAATGAATACACGAATATCCTTGGCCGTAGTGTAGGGATGATTCGATGATGTGGATTATTTTATTAAGCTGAATCCTAGTGATCACAGTGTTGAAAAACCTTTTAAATCATAAAAGATAGTAGAGTTTATTTTCTACTTGAATCTTTTAATAGATTGCTTGTTCCGCTACAGTTAAACTTGATGTCTATTATGTTTTATCAGTTTAACATTGTTGAAGGCTAATGATAATTTATTCTGCATTATCTTAGTCATAATATTTCTTACTGGGCTAGTTGAGCTCACCCTTTCTTTCACTGTTCTCTTCAGGAAATGAGAACGTAGCTGGGGTAAGTCGGGGAACGGAGTGATGGTTCGAATGATAGTATTAGTTAGTAGTCCTCACTATTCTATGTAATAGTGTGTTAATAAATATAATGAGGACTCCTTTTGAGTATGAATACTCTATAGAAGATAATATTTATATTCAAACTCACAGTTTATGTTTTGTCGTATTGTACACGACAGTTGTATTAGTAAGTTGTATTTGTATTCTGTACTATGTATCTGACTACCCAAGATGGGTGATGTATACCTAATTTTGGGGGCGTCACATCTTGCGCCGTCATGTTGAACGTATGGGCCGTTGGCCTTCCTGGCTATGCAGGTCCTCGAATTGCCAAGGTTCCACCACCGGGTCCCTTGTTGCCACTTTTCTTCTCCGTATTTTTCTTCGGACAGTTCCGAACAAGATGATTAGTCCAAGGAATGCTACCTCCTCCAACCAGAACTCGTATTTCTTCAAATTGGCATAAAGCTTGTATTCACGAAGCTTTTGGAGTACCAGCCTCAAGTGTTGCTCATGATCTTCATGGCTTTTGGAATAAATAAGGATGTCATCAATAAAGACGACCACAAAATGATCCAAATATTCCTTGAATACCTGGATCATTATATCCATGAAGGCAGCAGGAGCATTGGGTTTCAATCGGATCCATGGTCCCTTAGAATTCAGGTGGTCCTACCACTTTAAAGTCTTTGAAGTTAGCTAATCTGTCGGCTGGCTGATTCCTCGCCCTTCCTCTTGCAGCTGGAGCTCTATTTTCTATAGCTTGGGCTAGCATGTCTACAAAATTCTGCATTGGGTCCGCTTGACCTCCTTCGTTATTCACTGATTGTTCTTCTCGTTGATTTCAATTTTGTCGTCTAGGCGACATGATCTGATTTAAATAAAAATCTTATATTAATTCTCTTTCTCTACACAAATTCTTAATACAATAAGAATTCAACACATAGTTCTCATATAATCGCATATTTATTCAAATAGCACATATTACATATAGTACTTAACACATATTACTATCCCTTTTTTAAATAATTTTTAGGATTTAACATACACAACTTTACACAAAAAGTTGTAATTCTCCATTCACACATAGCTATTACCAGTTCGTCAAACTTACCACACTTATGAGTTCAGGAACTTGCCACAATTATATGAGTGTATGAACTTATCCTAGTCAGACCTTTGGCATCTATTCGCTGAGGGGTTCAGAACATTTCATATAATTATGAGTCATGAACTTACCATAAGTATGAGTTTTAAGAACACAAAAATTAATCTTAATCTTATATTCATATAGAAAATAAAGATTCCATTCATACAAACATATGTATTTTACATATGCTTACACATCGTTCTCGATATTACAAACGTTAATATCATACACTACCAAAAGATACTACTGCATATCTCTAAGTTATATATCGCCCACTCCCTTCACCAGTCATCTTCTTGATTGGACACTTGTTGAATCCGTTACCCGTTCTCCCACAAGAATAATATTTTCTCATATTTGGCTTAGGATAATGTAGGGAAATTTATCCTTCCTGCTTGCAGTTGAAACACACATTCTTTCACACCATGCATTCTCCCGCGTGAGTCTTTCCACACTTGCTACAGGCTTGCTTCTTCTTCCGGTTTGACTTTTCAGAATTAGGGCTATCGTTGTCCCTCTTTCGCTTATTCCTGTCTTTCTACTGCTTGATTGTTCCTTTAGACGATCCACCACCTTCAGTCTTCATCCTTTCCACCTGCGCCTTAAGCTCGTTCCGTTCTTCAGTCATTCTGCGTAACGCTCGCTCCGTCTTCTACAAATCCCCCCAAAGAAATACTTTACTCCGGAGTTCTTGAACTTCTGCAGATAGTTGATCTTGTTCTCCAACTTTTGTCTTATTCTTTTTCTCCACCTTAGCTTCTTCGGACTCCGCGTCCTCATCACCACTCAGATACATCTCGGGATAATTGTCATGATCGCTCCCCAAATTGACCATAGGTTCATCTTTTCCCACCTTATCAACTGATTCGCTTTGCGCTGGCACCTCGGCTTCTAGCATTGGTGCAACAGCCGCTTGCATCTCCGCACTGATTTAATCTTCTCCAGACATCCTACAATCAGTTTAAATAACTTGATTAGTACTTCATCAGTACAAACTTCTCACACTATGTACCCACATATCTCACTATTGATGCACTTCGGTAATCCCTCACTTAGTACTCTAAATGAGTTTTCTATATCTCGTTTATGGTTATAATACTAGGGTTTTTCCAACCCCACTTAAGGTTTATAACCTACAGCTTTGATACCAACCTGTGACACCCCCAAATCAGGGTTACCTGACCCCCGAGTTTGGTGTTCACGATTCACAATATAATACCATCTAACTACCCATTCATATAGAAATAGTAACACATATCACATTAACATATATTGTTAATACATTAGTCCCATGTTCTCTAACCTTAACCTTACAAACATACCCCTTAGACATACAAAAAGGGTTTACAAAACAACATAATAAATATGCTAATTATAACTAATTTATCATGATGCCTTTTCCTTTATTCTTCACTGCACCTTCTGCCACTTCGTTCCTAGCTGAAAAGTTTTATATATAGCAAGGGTGAGCAACAAGTTTTCCCCACAAGTTAAGATATACGATAAATGTATAGGAATAAATAACAAGTCTTCTCGTATTCTATGCAACAATAATCTAATAAAGAAAGAGTACAACACTTTCAAGGTTTTCTACGATATTCAAAAGAATAATCAAGAAATAAATTCTACGAAATAGCAAAGTGGAATGTGTTCCAGATTTATACTAAGTGATCCATTGGATCTTGAACTTCTCTTCTCGGGTATATATCAGAGTTTTACTTTGATATATACATAGGTGTATCAGATAACCATAAAGATTAAATCATATCCCTCTGCAAGTACTTAGAGCCGCCCAACTCCTTGTAGCCTATATTATGCATAATACTTAAGTCGCGCGCAATGGTCGAATATACAGCTAAAAGTGTTCCCTTTATATAAAAGGTTGTTCTTCTCAGTCTCAGAAATCAAGATTTGATTCAACAACGAAATTCAATGATTTCAATTTCTATTTACTTATCGATCTAACCGAAATAATTAGCATCGATCTGTCAATAACAATTGAATTCTCTTCTCGAATCTATCAAGTTCTAACAAATGTTCGTCTAGCCTGAATAATTAGCTAAGACATTTCTCAACATATTTTGACAATAAACATGAATTATCTGTACTGTTAATATTAGCTTCTACGGATATAAATATCCAACAACAGTTATTCTACGAATGTATATTTTACGAATCAGTAATTTAATTTGAATTATTAAACATACACTAACTGCGAATAATCAACAATAAATTCTTGGACGTGGTATAATTAGCAATAATTAACCACTATAATATTTAAACAATATTTGTGATAACTCGGGATTTCAAATAATCCAAATTTCACGATTAATTTTTTTATTATTATTTAATATTGACTGTTAATATTGTACTATGTATTTGTAATACGAGTCTCGAGAATTAGTCAATCTGTGTATTAACTGAGAAAATAGAGTAGAATTGTGCTTAACAGCTTTAGAAACCCTAACCCTAAATTTTGGATAGGGGTTCAATATAATTATAATTAAAATAATTATATTAATGAGTACGTGTATCTACTGTATAGAAATTTTGATCAATGATTGATCGAATAATGTTTAAGAATTAATAAACCCTAATAAGGGATTAGAAACCCTAATCTCAGATTTAGAAAACCATTTGTACAGTTAAAAACCCTAATTGTATGCGGGAAAACCCTAATTTTATATTCGGAAATCCTAAATCCTAAATTAGGAAACCCTAATCCTAATTGGCAAGCCTAATGTGTTTATTAAACTATAATATGATTACAAAACCCTAATTATATTTTAGTTATCTTAATTTCCATTTTACAAACCCTACTTGTAATTTAGAAAATTTAATTTTTCTAATTAAAACCCTAATTTCATATTCGGGATTTCTAAACCCCAATTAGGCAACCCTAGTCCTAATTGGAAGGCCTAATATATTTAATTAAACGTTGATATGATTAGGAAAACCTAATTTAATTAGGAAATCCTAATTTTAGTTTTAAACCTTTAATTTTCTAATTTAAAAACCCTAATTAGAAAATTCTAGAATTGGAGTAGTTAAAACCTAAGGGTTAGAACCTTAGGGTTAAACCCTAAGAGTTTGGACATTTGACCGTATTGCCATTAAATTTAAATTGCAAATGATAAAAGTGCCCTTTTTGGATTTTTTTATGTAACTTGTAAAAATGGCCGAGAGCTTTAGTTGGTGACCAACCACTTGACTTTGTGGCTTCAAAAATCTCAGAAAAGCAGCCAACACATCAGATCATGCAACTTGTCAAGCAATATATATAGATTCAAGAGAGAGAAAGTCCATTAATTTGCTTCTTTGGACAATTTGTTCTCACCAACTCTCTCTCTCTCCTAAACCAACGAAATACATAAGTAAATCAGTCACATTTTCAGCCCTTAGATCACCTAAGAGCATATTGGAGATCAAAGATCAAAATTTAGAACATAAAGGTATAACCATAAATTTATTTATTTTTATCTTGTAGTCTAAGAAAGTTTTTGTGTTTAAGTGTTTAATCTTGTGTTATAGTATGTTTTTAGATGATCTATGATGATCTATCATAGATCCATAGCATCAAAGTTGGTAAAAATCGAAGTTTTTCAAAACTGTTCTTGAGCTCTAAAGGTCGTCTGACAACGTAATGTCAGGGGCTGTAAATCATTGTATGTTAGTGTTTTGTGTTGTTTTATGTTTCGGAGCTATAATTTGGTATGAGGTCTTTAATCTGCAAGTGGTGTTATAGCCATCAGATGTCTAGATATGTTGTTATTCATGGTCAAAGAGGGTTGACCGATCATGACCAGTCACTTTCTGGGTAACCCAGAAAGTGTAAAACATGGTCTGACAAGATCTTTGAAGGTCCGGATCTGACAGATGTGATATTGTTTTAATATTTTTTTGTATACATGTTGTAGCCTGTAGAAGGGACTCTAGATCCATGGCCTTAGATATCTTAAACAATCAAGTGATCGAATCTAGTGGACGGTCAAAGTAGACCATCCGTTATCAATTCCTGTTTTCTGGAATTTCCAGAAAACGTTAGAGCGAGCCTACTGATAGCCTTTGACCGAGCTGGATCTGGCGATGTTAATGATGTTTTATTGATATGTTGATAAAGTTATGTTCTATGACACGTGGACTAAAGATTTAAGCCATAATAACACTCAATAGTTGACCAGAACACTAAGTTAAGCGAGTCCCAAAATGGACCCTCGAAGCTGTTGGGTTTCTGGGTTACCCAGATTAAGTCTGACAGTGACTTTGAGAGGCTGGATCTTCATGGTATGTGAGGATATAACTTAAATGATAGTTGGTTAATGTAGTATTGCATTAGTACTACAAGACATGTGCATTAGATAGTCCAAAACACGCCTGAGCTGAGAATAATGGTTGGTCAAACCATGCACCTTATCAAGCCGGCTGTCAGTGTTCTTGAGGCTCAAGAACACCAATAGCGACGCTTAGTGTCGCTATAGGCAATTAGCGATGGTTTTGATTTTTTTTTAATTTCTGAATTTCTGGTAATTAATTAAAAATAAAAAATAAATTATAAAAATTATTAAAAATGGTTTTAAAAATTATTTTAAATTATGAAAAATAATTTTTGACCAATTGGAATATTTTTTCTTTAATATTTATAATTATTTAAATATTAAAGGTATTTAATTTATTTACTTAGTGTATTAAATAAATTAGAAGAAAATGATTTAATATTATGAAAAATTATTTTAAATAAGAATAATGTGTTTAAAAATATTCTGAGGTTATAAAATGTAACTTTTAATATTTTTAGATAATTTTCATTAATAAATTAATATTAATGATATTAGATTTATTTAATTATTAAATTAAATAAATAAGATAAAAATGATTTTATTGATTTAAAAATCATTTTAAATAAGAATAAAGTGTTAGAAAATATTTTATATTATAAAATATAATTTTCAATATTTTAGGAGAATTCTCATTAATAAATTAATATTAATGATATTAGATTATTATTTATTAAATTAAATAAATGAATTAAAAATTGTTTTATTGATTTAATAATCATTAAAAATGAGAAAAATATTTTAAAAATATTTTAAGTTATAATTAATGACTTTTAATATTTGGATAATAATTTCATTAATATTTAAATATTAATGGTGATGATTAAAAAATAAATTTAATTATTTTAAAAATCATTTAAGTAGAATATTAATGATTTAAAAATATTTTAAGTTATTGATAATAACTTTAATATTTTGACAAGTATGTTATTAATATTTTTATATTATTAAATATTAATAATGATAAGATTATTTGATAATTAAATCATTTAAAAATGATTTAAGTGTTTAAAAAATTATTATAAATTATAATAATTGTTTAAATATTATTAAAAGCTTCCAAAAAATATTATTAATGATAATTGACTTATCTAAATTAATATTGAAGCTTAGAAACCAAACTTGATTGACAATAACTGTGTAAATTGTCGGATAGGGTGACCAGAACACCAAGAATGTACCGAAGTCCAACCAGACCGAAATAGTTAGACTTGACAAGTGTTTATATAGGTTATAAACACTGATGTGGCTATGTGGTAATGTGTCTAGGAGAAGTTTGACTGTGGAATACAGTGTTGTGTGTTATGAAATATTGTGCTAATTGTGAGACCGATATTATTGGTTATAGGTCTTTCAAAAGTAGATAAGTTTATTGTGTAGCTGTAATCAGCGGAAGTGGCAAGTTTCCTAACTCAACATTGAGTTATATTCATTCAATTATTATAGTGGTTAATTATTGCTAATTATACTATGTCCAGAAAATTTATTGTTGAATATTCGCAATTAGTGCATGTTTCATAATTCAAAATTGAATTACTGATTCGGAAGATATACATTTGTAGAATAACTGTTGTTGAATATTCATATACGTAGAAGATAGAATTGACAGTACAGATAATTCCTGTTTATTATCGAATTATGTTGAGAAATGTCTTAGCTAATCATTCTGGCTAGACGAACATTTGTTAGAACTTGATAGATTCGAGAAGAGAATTCAATTATTATTGACATATCGATGCTAATTATTTCGGATAGATCGAGAAATAATTAGAAATTGAAATCACAGCATATTGCGTAGTTAAATCAAAATCTTGATTCTGAGACTAAGAAGAACAACCTTTTTTATAAAGAGAATATTTTATTGGTTGTATATTCGACCTTTGCAAGCGATTAAGTATTATGCATAATATAGGATATACTAAAGCTGATCACTTTATATACTTGCAGAGGGGTATGATTTAATCTTTATGGCTATCTGATACACCTGGGTATATCAAAGTATAACTTTGATAGTTACTCGAGAAGAGAAGTTCAAGATACAATGAATCGCTCAGTAATAATCTGGAAAACATTCCACTTTGCTATATCGTAGAATTAATTCTTGATTAATCATTCGAATATCGTAGAAAACCTTGAAAGCGTTGCACTATTTCATTATCAGATTATTGTTGCGTAGAATGCGAGAAGACTTGATGTCGATTTCTATACCTTTATTATATGTCTTAACTTACAGGGCAAACTTGTTGCTCACCCTTGCTAAATAAAACTTTTCAGCTAGGGACGAAGTTCCAGAAGGTGCTGCGAAGAAGAACAAAGAAAAAGGCATAGTGATAAATTAGTCATGATGAACAATATTATTATTATTGTGTATTGTATTGTAAACCCTTTTTGTATATCTAAGGGGTATTTCTGTAATGTTAAGGTTAGTGGACCTGGGACTTATGTATTAACAAAATATGTTAATGAGTTATGCATTCCTATTTATATTTAAATGGGTAGTTAGATGTTATTATATTGTGGATCGTGAATACCAAAATCGGGGGTCAGGTAACCTGGATTTGGGGGCGTCACAATATTAACTCAAGGTTGAGTTAGAAAACTTGCCTCTTCCGCTGTTTATAGTTACACAATATGTGACAACCCCAAAATAGGTCCATTTCACCCAACCTATTTTGAGTCGCAAATACATGGTACAAAAAATAACTACAACTTTATTACAACAATTGTCATACAAAATACAACAACACATATGTTGTGAGTTTAGATATAAATATATACCAACTGTGACTCGTGTCCCAACCGTAATGTGACAAATGTCCCATCAGTGGACAACACCTCACGGTGATACCTACATAAAGGTATAGTCAAAAACTATTTTAGAAATTAGAATCTTTGGAAAGTGCTCAAGAAAACCTTCGTACATGGGAGGCCATGCTTCCAGGTTATGATAGATATCATATGTCCACCGACTTATCCTTGAATGACCTAATAGACCCCAAAGAAAAATAAGAAGATTACTATCATATTATTTCCAATGGTGAGTCTTCTCTTGACATATCATTATCTTCACTGTCTTTAATCGTGAATTATACTTCAAACAAACACCAAGATTATATAGGTTGTTCTCGTAAATATACTCAGCAAGTGGATGTGCACAATCGTGTCTTATGATGACACGAGGTTGTATGTCGTTAGACATCTTGTATGATAGTGACAAAACACCCTTCCAACGTTGGGTTCGCCTCACCCTATTCGATTCACCAAATATAACTACTAAATGATGACCACCATTCGATTTCCCTGTTACCCCCGCTCGGCCCAGCTACACTCTTATTACCTGAAAGGAATTATGAAACAGAAGGGTAAACACAACTAGCCCAATAAAGAATATCATGACTAAAGATAAATAAATTATCAATTGCTTTCAACAGTAATAAATCAGAGATTTAGAACATATGGTAGATGATAAAAATTTTCAACCATAGTTCCAACGGAACGAGCAATCCATTAGAAGAGTCAAATAGACCATAAAGTCTATTATCTTCTTCATATTAAAAATCCACCAATAATAATTAATCCTTGTAACATCAATCAACAGTTCTGGTCCACAATTATATGAATAACTCATAATCATAATTGTGATTCTAAATTCCTCTTCGCACCCAGGACGAAGATAATTTCATCACATGTCTTAACCTGAAATATCAAAGATCATGGTTATACCAAATCACAGTTCATGTTCATAATCATACTAACAATTTCATCTTTACACTACGGCCAAAGATATTCATCAACGGACCATCTTTGCACTATAGGCCAAAGATATTCAACAACAGGTCATCTTTGCACTACGGGCCAAAGATATTCATCAACAATTCATCTTTGCAGTAGAGGCCAAAGATATTCCTCAACAGTTCATATTTGCACTACAGGCCAAATATATTAATATCTCAAAGAAATATATAATCATTTCAGAATTTATATAAACACTAATTATAACCATGTTGATCATTTCACCTTTGCACTTAAGCTAAAGATATTCAATTATAAATTCAATGGTCATGATCATACCAGTCAACAATTCAACTTTGCACTATGTGCCAAAGGGAACCCATAGTCATGATCATACCAAAAATCTACTCATCTTTACTCTCAAGTCAAATAGAAATATCATCATTAGGGTTATAAAAATATTATATATAATAGTAAAATCAATATAATTAAAACATTTTGATTTAATCTCAAGAGTAATATTCATAAATCAACTATAGTTTGGTTAGAAAAAGAAATCAATTTTGTCATGAATATTAACTCGTGAATAGTAACCCATGAATAGTAATTTCGTGAATAGTTACTTGTGAATAGTAACTCATGAATAGTAAACCCAACACAAAAAAGTAGAAATTCCACAATAAAATCCATACCAATATTTCGGTATAATGATATTGAAATAACATTTCTTAAACTTATAAATAATTTATTTTAATTGTTTACACTTTACTAAATAATACATTTAATCATCCTAAAATTCCAAACTCATAAGATTTTATTACCAATAATCAAAACCCTCATCAAAAATCTGCATATACCTCATATAGGATTTTCAAGCCATAAAATCTTATTTTTCAATTTTTTTACTTCACATAACATATTTAATTCATTTACTCATAACTAGTCTATTTTCATAAAAAATACAAAATCAGTACAAATAATTTTTTTTTATGAGATTTAGTAGAATATAGTCCTATATTGAACATTTATTTTTCTCAGATTTTTTAAAAATCATTTACTATTTCTCATATGGCCAAAACAGCCGAATATTTAGATATTTATCAAAAATTGTACTTTTATCCAAAAATTTCGAAATTTACAGAGTAAACTTCTATCATATACATGTACTCTCAATAAAAATTTCACCAATTTTGGAGTTAACCACAAGGAATTATAAGCGGTTACTTTTAAAATAGTCTTTTCTCATAAAATTCACAACTCTTAATTTATACATCCAAAAATTGCCATTTTTGGACACAATCAAGAAAACTTATCAAATTATCATTTCAAATTTTTCCAGAATTTTTGAAGGTCAGAAAAATTACGAAACTGAACAAAAACAACCCTTAAAATCCCTTACTATCCCTTACCTCAAAAGAGCAGCACTTCTGACTGGATATTGAATATAACGCTGAAAAAAACTTGCACCGATGAATAGCAACTCACCAAGTATCTAAATACTCACAAAATAGACTCGATAATCTAGAGAGAAAAAGAAAGAAAACTTATGAATTCTAGTGTGTTTTTTAATTCTAACTTAGCCCACTTATTTATAGGAAAATGTTAGCACGCCTAAGTAGACTTGACCTGCTACCTGATGGCTTTACCTGCTACTATTCCACCCACCAAAAATCAGTCATCTTCCCCAACAACCAAAAGTGGAGCCCACCCATTTCTAGAATTTTCCACCAAAATCATTTATAAACCTAATTTTCGAATCAGTCACCTCTTAAAATTCATAACAAATCATTTGTTCATTTTTAACGGTTCAAAATTTGTGACCATATATTCAACTTATATATGTATAACATATCCAAAAATCACAACTATCCAACGGTCAGATTAAAAATTATAACTCACGCAATATATCTAAAGAATAGTGATTAAATTTTTAATACATCCATTCCGACAAAAACACCTCAACGTTAATTCTTTCACATAAAATAAATATATCCATCAATTATATCCACATAAAATAAATATTTTCTTATCATATAAATTAATAACTAATTATTCATAAATAATATTACAGAATCACAATTATGACAACCATGCCGTTCCCAAGAAAGAGGGGGCTTTCCAATAAGGATTTCTCATTACTGGCGCGCAACTAGATGACCAAACCTCTCCTCAGACAGAATTTTCTAGACATTGCCAATAATGCTATCTAATAATATTATTCAAATAATATGAATTATTTACCTGTTAATGGAAAATACTGTACAACAACAATTATTGAAATAACAATAATATAAAATAGCAACGCAGCAATTATTGATTTAATAAAATAAAATATTGAACAGAAATTACTGTAATAATTATTGAGTAGTGCCTTCTCACGTAAAAATCAATAATTGAAAAAATACTGTGCAATATCATGTGCTACTGTGCAACTACGCGTATTACTATATTTTAGCCACCGGGTATTCCAACAGTGTTAACGGTAACAACTACGCCATTATTTATAAAAACTTAAATTTGTCGTTTTCTTCATCCGACAGTTATTCTATTATGGGGCCCATAAATGGCTGCGTCATCGTACGAATATTCCCCGATAGAAAGAATATTCCACGACTAAACGAATATTCCCCGACAACAATTAATATTTTATAATCACTTGCGTATTTTGAATTTTTTTTTTCATATATCACCCTTAACTTTAACTTTTATCAATTTAACCATTTACTAAATAGTAATTATAAGAAAAATTGAATAATTTTATTTCATAAAATTCAGGGTCTTACAATCTCCCCTCCTTATGAAATTTCATCCCCGAATTTTACGTACCTGGTATTTCAAAAAGTTGAGAATACCTTGCTTTCATTCCAGATTCTATGTGACACCCCCAAATCCTAGTACTTTATTTTCTCAAGACTTGGTGTTTACTTAATCAAAACATTCATTTCTAACTACCCAATCATAATAAAATTGAATAATAAAAACCAACCCATACAGGATTAAACTTAAATAAAAATATCCAAGGTTATCTAACCTTTAATTACAAACATTCAAATGCGGAATTTAAAATCAATTACATCACATCATATTTAAAAGTCTGTTATCATAATGATAAAGATAAAATTACAAGTCTTTATCACTTGTACATTTTTCCCTTTCCTTTAGTAGACGAAGGTTCACCTACCTTCTCTTCTTTAACTGCAATGAGTTTATAAATATGCAAGAGTAAGCAAAATAATTGCTCACTAGATATAATATGGAATCAACAGGAGTATAACAATAAGAACTGTCGAAATAGGCTCATCAAAAGTGAATAGTACTCTATCAATAATAATCTGAAACTGAAATCCCAAAATATAGAAAATATACATCACAGAGGGTCGTAAGACCATGAACTACATCCACAGTTGCAAGTAATCTTTCAACTCTAACTTTAACAGTCATAAGACTATAAGGACCTCGTACTTAAGGGGATCAACCCTTCGTACAATGTATTGTGCATAACCATTTCAACGCTAAGCGTAAACCTCTATTAAAAGAGTTGTTTATCTCCGTATTTAGAATACAAGTCCACATCAAAGTAAGTTTGGTTTGGATAAGCTTTCAAGTAAATTTGGAATTTAACGAACATCAACTAAGGAGTAGTTGAATAAAACCAATAACACTATACTATAGAATAATCGTGATTGAACCAATCATAGTAGACTAAAGTTATGCTTTAGGAATAATCTAATAGCATACAATTTGAATAACTATAGCATACCTTGCTTGAACAATACTAAGCCAAGGTTAATTAGAATTGAATACTAAGCATGCATAGCAATTTGAACGATAGAAATATTCGACATTAGTATATATAGTTGTGCATGCTAAACCATAAGTTAAATACAAGAATAACTTGCTCCAGAATAACTTACATCATTATATTGTAATCGAATTGAAAATAATACTTGAATTAACAAGATAATAGATTAGAAAACTTGATCAATTGTAAAAATAGAGTTAAAGAACTTGCCTTGCACGTAGATTAAACATAATCAATACGAATCACAATATCCTATAAACATATGTCATTATGACATAGTTAGCCATTACCACTTTACACACATAACTAAGTACGTTCATCATTTAAAATTGGATTTTTAATCACATAACCAAGTTATAACACAAGTTTGTAAGACCCCGAATTTTATAAAATAAATGTATTCAATTTTTCTTATAATTACTATTTAGTAAATGGTTAAATTGATAAAAGTTTAAAGTTATGGGTGAAATGTAAATTTTTTTTCAAAATAAGCAAGTGGTTATAAAATAATCATTGTTGTCGGGGAATATTCGTTTGGTCATGGAATATTCTTTCTGTCGGGGAATATTCGTACGACGGCGCAGCTATTTGTGGGCCCCATAACGAATAACTGTCGGGTGAAGAAAACGACAAATTTGAGTTTTTACAAATAACGGCGTAGTTGTTACCGTTAACACTGTTGGAATACCCTGTGGTTAAAATACAGTAATACGCGTTATTGCACAGTAGCACACGGTATTGCATAGTATTTTTAAAATTATTGATTCTTACGTAAGAAGGCACTACTCAATAATTGTTACAGTAATTACTGTTCAGTATTTTATTTTATTGATTCAATAATTGCTACGTTGAAATTTTGTATTATTGTTGTTCAATAATTGTTGTTGCACAGTATTTCCCATTATCAGATCAATAATTCATATTATTTGAATAATATTATTAGATAACATTATTGGCAATGTCTAGAAAGTTCTGTCTAAGGAGAGGTTTGGTCATCTAATTGCGCGCCAGTAAGGAAAAATCCTTATTGGAAAGCCCCCTCTTTCCTGGGAACGGCATGGTTGTCATAAATGTGATTCTGTAATATTATTTGTGAATAATTAATTATTGATTCATATGATAAGAAAATATTTATTTTATGTAGATATAAATGAGGGATATATTTTTGTGGTTAAAAAATGAAGGAGTTAATGTTGAGATTTTTATCCGTATTTTTGTCGGAATGGAGGTATTAAAAATCAGGGTTTTTGAGATATTTTGCGAGGGTTATAATTTTTAATCCGACCGTTGGATCGTGTAATATTTGGATATGTTATACATATATAAGTTGAGTATATGTCCACAAATTTTGAACCGTTAAAAATGAACGTATGATTTATTATGAATTTTACGAGATGACTGGTTCAGAAATTGTTGAATTTTTGGAGTTAATCATTTTGGTGGCAAATTCTAGAATTGGTGGGTCCCACTTGCGGTTGGTGAAGAAATGTGCTGAATTATATTTCAAATGTGGTGGGTGGGAATAGTAGCAGGTAAAGCCATCAGGTTGCAGGTCAAACCTACCAAAATTTTCCTATAAATAGAGGGCTAAGTTAGAATTGAAAATCACACCAAAAACATAATCTTTCTCTCTTTCTCTCTCTATATTATGAAGCATATTTTGTGAGTTTTTAGATACTTGGTGAGTTGCTATTCTTCAGTGTAAGTTTTCTTCAGCATCATATCCGATATCCAGTCAGAAGTACTGCTCTTTTGAGGTAAGGGATAGTAAGGGATAGTAAGAGATAGTAATGGATTTTAAGGGTTGTTATGATTTTCAGTGTCGTAATTTTTCTGATCTTCAAATATTCTGAAAAAATTTGAAATGATATTTTGATGAGTTTTCTTGATTGTGTCCAAAAATGGTGATTTTTGGATATATAGATTGAGAGTTATGAATTTTATGAGAAAAGACTATTTTAAAAGTAACAGCTTATAATTCCTTGTGGTTAACTCCAAAATTGATGAAATTTTTATTGGGAGTACATGTATATGATAGAAGTATACTCTGTAAATTTTAGAATTTTTAGACAAAAGTACAATTTTTGATAAATGTCTAAATATTCGGCTATTTTGGCCATATGAAAAATAGTAAATGACTTTTAAAAATTCTGAGAAAAATATATGTTCACTATGGGACTATATTATGCTAAATCCCAGAAAAGAAATATTTTTGGAACTGATTTGGTATTTTTTATGAAAATAGTCTAGTTATGAGTAAATGAATTAAATATGTTTTGTGAAGAAAGAAAATTGGAAAAATAGGATTTTATGACTTGAGAATCCTATATGAGGTATATGCAGATTTTTGATGAGGGTTTTGGTTATTGATGATAAAATTGTAAGAGTTGGCATTTTATGATGATTAAATGCATTAATTAGTAAAGTGTAAACAATTAAAATAAATTGTTTATAAATTTAAGTAATGTTATTCTTTCAATATCATTATACCGAAATATTGGTATGGATTTTATTGTGGAAATTCTATCTTTTGTGTCGGAGTTACTATTCATGAGTTACTATTCACGATTTACTATTCATGAGTTACGAATATTACTCTTGAGATTAAAACTATATGTTGATCATATTATTTTTATCATCATATATAACATTTTTATAACCCTGATGTTGAAATTCTCTTTCACTGGAGTGTAAAGATGGGTAGATTATTGGTATGATCATGACTAGGGTTCTCTTTGGCCTGTAGTGCAAAGTTGAATTGTGACTGGTATGATCATGACCATTGAATTTATAATTGAATATATTAAGCTTAAGTGCAAAGGTGAATTGATCAACATGGTTATAATTATTGTTTATATAAATTCTGAAATGATTATATATTTCTTTTAGATATGAATATATTTGGCCTGTAGTGCAAATATGAATTGTTGATGAATATCTTTGGCATGTAGTGCAAAGATGGCCTGTTGATGAATATCTTTGGCCTGTAGTGCAAAGATGAACTGTTGTTGAATATCTTTGGCCCGTAGTGCAAAGATGGTTTGTTGATGAATATCTTTGGCCCGTAGTGCAAAGATGGTTTGTTGATAAATATCTTTGGCCCGTAGTGCAAAGATGGATTTGTTAGTATGATTATAAACAGGAATTGTGATTTGGTATAACCATGATCTTTGATGTTTCAGGTAAAGACAGGTGATGAAAATATTCTTCGTCCTGGGTGCGAAGAAAAATTTATAGTCACAATTATGATTATGAGTTATTCATATGATTGTGGAAAGGAACTGTTGAGTGATGTTACATGGATAAAACATTGTTGGTGGATTTTTAACATGGAGAAGATAATAGACTTTATAGTCTATTTGACTCTTCTAATGGATTGCTCGTTCCGCTGCAACTATGGTTGAAATTTTTATCATTTATCATATGTTCTAAATCTCTGATTTATTATTGATGAAGGCTATTGATAATTTAATTATCTTTAGTCATGATTTTCTTTACTGAGCTAGTTGTGCTCACCCTTTTGCTTCATAATTCCTTTCAGGTAATAAGAGTGTAGCTGGGTCGAGCGGGGGTAACAAGGGAATAGAACGGTGGTCATCATTTAGTAGTTATATTTGGTGAAGAAAATAGGGTGAGGCGAACCCAACGTTGGAAGGGTGTTTTGTCACTATCATACAAGATGTTTAATGACATACAACCTCGTGTCATCATAAGATAGGGTTGTGCTCATTCACTTGCTGAGTATATCTATGGGCACTACCTATATAATCTTGGTGTTTGTTTGAAGTATAATTCTCAATTAGAGACAGTAGAGATAATGATATGTCAAGAGAAGACTCACCATTGGGAAGAATATGATAGTAATCTTCTCGTTTTTCTTTGGGGTCTATTGGGTCAACCAAGGATAATTCTGTGGCCTCCCATGTACGAAGGTTTCCTTAAGCACTTCCCAAATATTCTAATTTCTAAAACAGTTTTTGACTATACCTTTATGTAAGGTACCTTTGTGAGGTGCTGATACATGATGGTGTCCAATGTCACATTTGGTATATATTTGTATCCAAACTCACATCATATGTGTTGTTGTATTTTGCACGACAATTGTTGTAATAAAGTTGTAGTTATTTTCTGTACCATGTATTTGACGACTCAGAATGGGTTGGGTGGAATGGACCTATTTTGGGGTTGTCACAGGTGGTATCAGAGTAAATTCTTCGCTAGTGTGTCCTACCTAAGCTTATTTGTTGGTCAGTCATACTATCGGGATATGATGTGTTATGTTAATTTGTTAAATTAACCTTTGTTTTTGAAGCTTTATTCTAGAATGATATCTGAAATACAGGAGATGAGCAATGGAGAAATCATGATGACAGGAAGGATGGAATCTGAAATGAAAGCAAGGTATTCTCAATTCTTTGAAATACCAGGTACGTAAATTTCGAGGACGAAATTTCATAAGGAGGGGAGATTGTAAGACCCCGAATTTTATGAAATAAAAGTATTCAATTTTTCTTATAATTACTATTTAGTAAATGGTTAAATTGATAAAAGTTTAAAGTTATGGGTGAAATTTAAATTTTTTTTCAAAATAAGCAAGTGGTTATAAAATAATCATTGTTGTCGGGGAATATTCGTTTGGTCATGGAATATTCTTTCTGTCGGGGAATATTCGTACGACGGCGCAGCTATTTGTGGGCCCCATAACGAATAACTGTCGGGTGAAGAAAACGACAAATTTGAGTTTTTACAAATAACGGCGTAGTTGTTACCGTTAACACTGTTGGAATATCCTGTGGTTAAAATACAGTAATACGCATTATTGCACAGTAGCACACGGTATTGCATAGTATTTTTGAAATTATTGATTCTTACGTAAGAAGGCACTACTCAATAATTGTTACAGTAATTACTGTTCAATATTTTATTTTATTGATTCAATAATTGCTACGTTGAAATTTTGTATTATTGTTGTTCAATAATTGTTGTTGCACAGTATTTCCCATTATCAGATCAATAATTCATATTATTTGAATAATATTATTAGATAACATTATTGGCAATGTCTAGAAAGTTCTGTCTAAGGAGAGGTTTGGTCATCTAATTGCGCGCCAGTAAGGAAAAATCCTTATTGGAAAGCCCCCTCTTTCCTGGGAACGGCCTGGTTGTCATAAATGTGATTCTGTAATATTATTTGTGAATAATTAATTATTGATTCATATGATAAGAAAATATTTATTTTATGTGGATATAAATGAGGGATATATTTTTGTGGTTAAAAAATGAAGGAGTTAATGTTGAGATTTTTATCCGTATTTTTGTCGGAATGGAGGTATTAAAAATCAGGGTTTTTGAGATATTTTACGAGGGTTATAATTTTTAATCCGACCGTTGGATCGTGTAATATTTTGATATGTTATACATATATAAGTTGAGTATATGTCCACAAATTTTGAACCGTTAAAAATGAACGTATGATTTATTATGAATTTTACGAGATGACTGGTTCAGAAATTGTTGAATTGTCGGAGTTAATCATTTTGGTGGCAAATTCTAGAATTGGTGGGTCCCACTTGTGGTTGGTGAAGAAATGTGCTGAATTATATTTCAAATGTGGTGGGTGGGAATAGTAGCAGGTAAAGCCATCAGGTTGCAGGTCAAACCTACCAAAATTTTCCTATAAATAGAGGGCTAAGTTAGAATTGAAAATCACACCAAAAACATAAGCTTTCTCTCTTTCTCTCTCTATATTATGAAGCATATTTTGTGAGTTTTTAGATACTTGGTGAGTTGCTATTCATCAGTGCAAGTTTCCTTCAGCATCATATCCGATATCCAGTCAGAAGTACTGCTCTTTTGAGGTAAGGGATAGTAAGGGATAGTAAGGGATAGTAATAGATTTTAAGGGTTGTTATGATTTTCAGTGTCGTAATTTTTCTGATCTTCAAAAATTCTGGAAAAATTTAAAATGATATTTTGATGAGTTTTCTTGATTGTGTCCAAAAATGGTGATTTTTGGATGTATAGATTGAGAGTTATGAATTTTATGAGAAAAGACTATTTTAAAAGTAACAACTTATAATTCCTTGTGGTTTACTCCAAAATTGATGAAATTTTTATTGGGAGTACATGTATATGATAGAAGTATACTCTGTAAATTTCAGAATTTTTAGACAAAAGTACAATTTTTGATAAATGTCTAAATATTCGGCTATTTTGGCCATATGAAAAATAGTAAATGACTTTTAAAAATTCTGAGAAAAATATATGTTCACTATGGGACTATATTATGCTAAATCCCAGAAAAGAAATATTTTTGGAACTGATTTGATATTTTTCATGAAAATGGTCTAGTTATGAGTAAATGAATTAAATATGTTTTGTGAAGAAAGAAAATTGGAAAAATAGGATTTTATGGCTTGAGAATCCTATATGAGGTATATGCAGATTTTTGATGAGGGTTTTGGTTATTGATGATAAAATTGTAAGAGTTGACATTTTATGATGATTAAATGCATTAATTAGTAAAGTGTAAACAATTAAAATAAATTATTTATAAATTTAAGTAATGTTATTCTTTCAATATCATTATACCGAAATATTGGTATGGATTTTATTGTGGAAATTCTATCTTTTGTGTCGGGGTTACTATTCATGAGTTACTATTCACGATTTACTATTCATGAGTTACGAATATTACTCTTGAGATTAAAACTATATGTTGATCATATTATTTTTATCATCATATATAACATTTTTATAACCCTGATGTTGAAATTCTCTTTCACTGGAGTGTAAAGATGGGTAGATTATTGGTATGATCATGACTAGGGTTCTCTTTGGCCTGTAGTGCAAAGTTGAATTGTGACTGGTATGATCATGACCATTGAATTTCTAATTGAATATCTTAAGCTTAAGTGCAAAGGTGAATTGATCAACATGGTTATAATTATTGTTTATATAAATTCTGAAATGATTATATATTTCTTTTAGATATGAATATATTTGGCCTGTAGTGCAAATATGAATTGTTGATGAATATATTTGGCATGTAGTGCAAAGATGGCCTGTTGATGAATATCTTTGGCCTGTAGTGCAAAGATGAACTGTTGTTGAATATCTTTGGCCCGCAGTGCAAAGATGGTTTGTTGATGAATATCTTTGGCCCGTAGTGCAAAGATGGTTTGTTGATGAATATCTTTGGCCCGTAGTGCAAAGATGGATTTGTTAGTATGATTATAAACAGGAATTGTGATTTGGTATAACCATGATCTTTGATGTTTCAGGTAAAGACAGGTGATGAAAATATTTTTCGTCCTGGGTGCGAAGAAAAATTTATAGTCACAATTATGATTATGAGTTATTCATATGATTGTGGAAAGGAACTGTTGAGTGATGTTACATAGATAAAACATTGTTGGTGGATTTTTAACATGGAGAAGATAATAGACTTTATAGTCTATTTGACTCTTCTAATGGATTGCTCGTTCCGCTGCAACTATGGTTGAAATTTTTATCATTTATCATATGTTCTAAATCTCTGATTTATTATTGATGAAGGCAATTGATAATTTAATTATCTTTAGTCATGATTTTCTTTACTGAGCTAGTTGTGCTCACCCTTTTGCTTCATAATTCCTTTCAGGTAATAAGAGTGTAGCTGGGTCGAGCGGGGGTAACAAGGGAATAGAACGGTGGTCATCATTTAGTAGTTATATTTGGTGAAGAAAATAGGGTGAGGCGAACCCAACGTTGGAAGGGTGTTTTGTCACTATCATACAAAATGTTTAATGGCATACAACCTCGTGTCATCATAAGATAGGGTTGTGCTCATTCACTTGCTGAGTATATCTATGGGCACTACCTATATAATCTTGGTGTTTGTTTGAAGTATAATTCTCAATTAGAGACAGTAGAGATAATGATATGTCAAGAGAAGACTCGCCATTGGGAAGAATATGATAGTAATCTTCTCGTTTTTCTTTGGGGTCTATTGGGTCAACCAAGGATAATTCTGTGGCCTCCCATGTACGAAGGTTTCCTTAAGCACTTCCCAAATATTCTAATTTCTAAAACAGTTTTTGACTATACCTTTATGTAAGGTACCTTTGTGAGGTGCTGATACATGATGGTGTCCAATGTCACATTTGGTATATATTTGTATCCAAACTCACAGCATATGTGTTGTTGTATTTTGCACGACAATTGTTGTAATAAAGTTGTAGTTATTTTCTGTACCATGTATTTGACGACTCAGAATGGGTTGGGTGGAATGGACCTATTTTGGGGTTGTCACAAGTTAGTCTTTAATAACATAATTATTCATAGTATAGAAATACTAAAATCAACATTTTACAGTCCTACTATCATCACATAATGTTTCTTAAAATTTAGTGTACAAAAAGTACACTGTCAGACCATTCTGCTAACTCGCGCTGCGGCGCCACAGTTTACACTGTGGTTCGCGCTGCGGCGCTGAGTTGGCACTGCGGCTCGGGTCACAGGCCATTGGTTGGCGCTGCGACGTGGCGTCGGTGCTGTAGCGTGAGATTTGTACTGCTGGGCCGCGCAGCGGCGCCAGACTCCAGAATCTGGCGACCAAGCTCGGCAACAGTATGAACAAAAGCCAAATTGGCCTAAAAGCTCGAATCTAATAGACTGATTAACATGTAATATACATATAGACTTCATATAAACATATTGTGAAGACTTCTAACATGTTTCTACTCATAAAATAACATAAACATCAAATTTACAACACCCAATTTTAATATTTTTGGCAAAAACTCCATTGTTGATATATTTTTTTTTGAAAATCAACACTGTGATTTTTTTTTTCAATCAAAACATAAATTTCAAAACAGCATAGTAATGATTTTACATACTCTATCAATTTCCATAATTAACTTATCAATTTAACAATTAATTAAACCTTAATTCTATTTTAAACTAAGCCATGTTCACATATATATTTTCATGTAAACACTGTAATATATTTTCTTCACAATTTGCATACATACATAAAGAAATTGATTATAATCATACATACACTCATGAAATAACCTTATAATCAATAATCATACAAAACTATATACATACCAACAATTTATCTTTTATAAAAATTTCACAGATAACTTTTTGGGAAGAGGAAAACTAAACTTTTAAAGAAAAATGTTAAGTTCCTACCTTTGATTAGGAAGAGGATGACTACTTTTGATTATCAATTTCTTTTTTCCAATTCCTTTCTCAAACCTGTTAGAAATCACTCACACTCTAGAGTTTTTCTCGATTCTCTCTGTTTCTTCAACTGAGCTTTTCTCCCAACTCAACACTAACTTACATAATAAAAATATAACGTATATAGTAATAATAATATAATATAACTCTAGATATAGTGATACCAGTTATATAAGTTTTGAATTAAACTCCCTTAATTTATTTTAATAACTCCTTTATAACAAGGTTATTTGTCGCACTTCTATTAAATTAAATAATCACTTTAATTAATTCAAATATTAATCTATTAAATTACTTTCACACATAAATCATTATCACATAATTATAATTTCCTTTATAATTTTATTCAACTAACTAACACTTTATTTTAATCACAATTCCAATTAAAATATTATAATTCATTTAATCATTACAAGCTCTCTAATTAAATTATTAAATTAGTATATAATCTCATCACAATTTATTTCCTTAACTCCTTAATTATTTATTTAACAAATAATTAACTAAACCACATCAACTCAATAAATATTTAATATTGCAAATAAATATTTAATATTTAACTATTTATTCAACAACTAAATAACTAAACCACATCAACTCAAATTGAACAATTATTTATTCAAGAAATAAATATATCCATTAAATACTTATATAACTCAATTAAATATGTCAAATTAAATTAAAAGAATCTGGAATGTTACGTCATTCCCCTCTTAAAAGGATTATGTCCTCAGAATCACAACTCAAACAAATCATTCGTTACATTCTTCCCTACTTACAAAGATTCTGTCCCCAGAATCGAAGACATAGATTAAATAAATAACTCAGGGTAATTTTTCATCATTTTATCTTCGAGTTCCCACGTAGCTTCTTCAGCGTTGTGCTTTCTCCATATCACTTTTACAGAAGGTATAACTTTATTCCTGAGCACCTGTTCTTTCCTGTCAACTATCTGGATAGGAATCTCTTCATAAGACAAGTCTTTATCAAACTGCAACGGTTCATACTCGATCACGTGTTTGTAATCGGGCTTATATAGTCGTAACACCGAAATATGAAAAATATTGTGAATGTTTTCCAACTCTAGAGGTAGAGCTATCACGTAAGCCACCTCTTCAACTCTTCGTAGCACCTCAAAGGGTCCAATAAACCTCGGACTTAGCTTTCCCTTCTTACCGAAATGAATTTTCCCCTTCCAAGGAGAAACTTTTAGGAATACATAACTTCCTACGTCAAATGCACGGACTTGCGTGTGTTGATCAGCATACTTCTTCTGTCGGTCTTGAGCTGCTACCAATCTTGTCCTGATGAGTTTGACAATGTCAGTAGTTTATTGCACTAGTTCCAGTCCTAGCAGTTGACGTTCACCGACTTCATCCCAGCATAGTGGAGTTCTGCACTTTCTACCGTACAATGCCTCGTAAGGCGGCATGCCGATGCTCGCGTGGTAACTATTGTTGTAAGCGAATTTTGTAAGACCCCAACTTATTAATGAATAAAATCAAATTTTCTCTAAATATTATTGTGAATAATAAGGGGTTAATTTGATATAATACTTTGGTTATGGGTGAAATGTGCAAATTTTGCAAAATAAGCAAGTGGTTATAAAATATTTATTTTTGGTCGGTGAATATTCGGTTGGTCGTGGAATATTCTTGCTGTCGGGGAATATTCGTACGACGACGCAGCCTTGTGTGGGCCCCATAACGGAAAGCGATTGGATGAAGAAAACGACAAGTATAAGTTGTTTATAAATAACGGCGTAGTTGTTACCGTTAATACTGTTGGAATACCCGGTGGTTAAAATACAGTAGCACACGGTAGTGCACCAATTATTGATTCTTACGTAAGAAGGCACTACTCAATAATTGTTACAGTAGTTATTATTCAATATTTTATTTTATTGATTCAATAATTGCTGCGTTGATATTTTATATTATTGTTGTTTCAATAATTGTTGTTGCACAATATTTTCATTTATCAGATCAATAATTCATATTATTTGAATAATATTATTAGATAACATTATTGGCAATGTCTAGAAAGTTCTGTCTAAGGAGAGGTTTGGTCATCTAATTGCGCGCCAGTAAGGAGAAATCCTTATTGGAAAGCCTCCTCTTTCTTGGGAACGGCCTGGTTGTCATAAATGTGATTCTGTAATATTATTTGTGAATAATTAATTATTGATTCATATGATAAGGAAATATTTATTTTATGTGGATATAAATGAGGGATATATTTTTGTGGTTAAAAATGAAGGAGTTAATGTTGAGGTTTTTGTCAGTATTTTTGTCGGAATGGAGGTATTAAAAATCAGGGTTTTTGAGATAGTTTGCGGGGGGTTATAATTTTTAATCCGACCGTTGGATCGTGGTAATTTTTGGATATGTTATACATATATAAGTTGAGTATATGTCCACAAATTTTGAACCGTTAAAAATGAACGTATGATTTATTACGAATTTTACAAGATGACTGGTTCAGAAATTGTTGAATTTTCGGAGTTTATCGTTTTGGTGAAAAATTCTAGAATTGGTGGGCCCCACTTATGGTTGGTGAAGAAATGTGCTGAATTATATTTCAAATGTGGTGGGTGGGAATAGTAGCAGGTAAAGCCATCAGGTTACAGGTCAAACCTACCAAAATTTTCCTATAAATAGAGGGCTAAGTTAGAATTGAAAATCACACCAGAAACAAGTTTTCTCTCTTTCTCTCTCTAGATTATTGAGTGTATTTTGTGAGTATTTAGATACTTTGAGAGTTTCTATTCATCAGAGCAAGTTTCTTTCAGCCTTATACCGGTATTCCGACCAGAAGTACTGATATTTTGAGGTAAGGGATATTATTTTCTTCTTAAATGATATTATTTTCTTCAATATCATTATGCTGAAATATTGATACGAGTTTTTATCAAATTTGGAACTTTTTGTGTCGGGGTTACTATTCACGTATACGGTACTATTCACGTATACGAAACTATTCACGAATACGGCACTATTCACCGAAAAATAAAATTTTTCTTTTTTGTCCAAGATGTCTATTATGGTTACTATCTTTGATTGTATCCATGTTTTGATCTTTATTTTTGAATTCTGCTTCACAATTGATTATTATGAAGTATTATTGATCTTGGATAAACTGTTATACGAATCCCTACTATTTGTCCTTCTGTCTCATTGGATTCGTTCTCTTTAAGATATTTTTCACCATCCTCAGTCCTAAATGATGATATTACTGAATATCTTTGGCCTGTAGTGCAAAGATGTATAATTACTTGATGAATATCTTTGGCCTGTAGTGCAAAGATGAACAGGTGTTGAGATGAACATGACCGACTGATGATACAAATGAATATCTTTGGCCTGTAGTGCAAAGATGAATATTTGGTTAAAGATGATTATTAATTGATGTTACAGGGATAAAATATTGATGATGGACTTTTAAATCTTAGAAGATAGTAGAATTCTTTCTCTACTTGACTCTTCTAATGGTTTGCTATTTCCGCTGCAGTTGTTGATCTAAAACTTGTTGTCGATTATATTCTATCAGATTTTTCCCTGTTAAAGACTAACGATAATTTGTTTGTATATTATCTTAGTCATAATATTCTTTACTGGGCTAGTTGAGCTCACCCTTTTCCTTTTTGTTCCATTTTTCTTCTCAGGAGGTGAGAACATAGCAGGATCTAGTCGGGGTATGGAGTGATGGTTCTAGAAAGATGTTTTAGCAGTCCTCACTATTTCTGTAAAATAGTGTTTGAATAATTCTAATGAGGATTTATTTGAGTGTGGATATTGTCTAGAAGACAATATTTGTATTTAAACTCACAGTATGTGTTGTCGTATTTTGCACGACAATTGTATTATTGAAGTTGTAGTTTACTTTCTGTACCATGTATTTGGCGACTCAGAATGGGTGTTGTATACCTATTCTTGGGGCGTCACAGTTGGTATCAGAGCTTAGGGATATGATCCCTGGCTGAGATGTGAGACAAGAACTAGGAGGGGAGAGACGGGGAATTCCTTCGCTAGTATGACCTGACTAAGTTTATTTGGTGTTTATTTGGTCGGTCAGAGTATAGAGATAATATATGACATGACTATTAACCCTTGTTTTATGGCAGTATTTAAGAATGGCAGCTGAGAACGTTAATAATGGAGTAAATCAGACCGTGGAGACACCTTTGATCACTACCCAGGGGAACGTACAACAGGAAGGCAATATTCCTCCTGTAAACAACGTTACCGAGCAAACGATGAATGATGGAATGTTTAGGAGCTTTTTACAGTTCATGCAAAATCAGACGAGGGAGACTCGTGTGCAGAATACGGGTGGAAATGATAACAACGCGCGGTTTGTCACAGCTAAGCAGTTCAAAGAATTGGGACCACCAGAATTTAAGGGAAAGTCGGATCCGATCATGGCGGAAACGTGGGTCAAGCAAATTACCAAGATATTTGATGTCTTAGGATGCACGGAGGAACAGAAGGTTCCATTCGCCACATTTATGTTCCGCGGTGAGGCAGACTACTGGTGGAAGTCTGTGAAGCGTACCCAGCCTGACGCACTCAACATGTCCTGGGAAACATTTCAAAAACTGTTCAATGACAAGTACTTTCCTGAAATTATTCGTCATATGAAGGAGGTTGAGTTTATTAGACTGGAACAAAACAACATGACGGTGTCCCAGTACGAGGCGAAGTTTGCAGAGTTATCCAGGTTTGCACCTCATTTGGTCGAAAATGAGGAACGAATGACAAGGATGTTTCTGAGAGGTCTAAAACCCGAGATTCGGCAATATCTTATCTCTCATAAATTTTCTTTATATTCAGATGTTGTAAACAGGGCTCAATTATTAGAGCGAGATAATGAGTATGTGCAACCGAGGGACCACAACCAGGGTCATACCGGTGGCGGCAGTCATCGAAGCAATGAAAACCAGCAGGGAGGAAAACATTCGGACAAAAGCGGTAACCACTCTGGTGGTAATCGTGGTCGTGATAATAGAAGGAGCGAGTCGGGAGGAGATTTCAAGAAGAGAAGGTACAACAATGATAACGTGAAGACGTCAGCACAAACATCAACTGTTTCTAGGGGAGGAGAACGACCACCGGTCGTATGTTACAAATGTGGGAAAGAGGGACATATCAGCCCAAACTGCCCACAACAATCCAAGGTATGTTATAACTGTGGAAAGGAAGGTCATATAGCTCGAGAGTGTTCTGTAGCAAAACCAAGTTCAGCGGGGATGGTGACTCCAAAAGTTATCCCGGATAAGTCGAAATCAGCGGTTCCTGGAAGGGCATTTGTCGTTACTGGCCAAAACGCGAGAAACCCGAACGAGGTGATCACGGGTAAGCTAATCTTGAATTCTTGCGAAGTTTATACTTTACTAGATACCGGTTCTACCCATTCTTTTATCTCTCCTGCTTGTGCTCAACGTTTAAACTTGACTCCGGAGAAATTGGACTTTAACTTATCTGTTGAAACTCCGTTGGGTGAAACCTTCGTTACATCTACAGTTTATAAATCTTTCATGATCCAAGTTGGCACTATCACATTACCTGTTGATCTTATCTCTTTAAAGATACTTGCTTTTGATGTGATTTTAGGAATTGATTGGTTAACCACTCATCATGCTAAAATTGATTGTTTTCGTAAGGTTGTTAGTTTTCATATTCCTAACCAACCTGTCATACGAATTCAAACTACTAAACCACTAAAATCAGTCACTGTCATATCAAGCCACAAAGCTATTCGTTTATTGAAAAACGGATGTCAAGCTTTCTTAGCCCATGTTATGGATTTGAACAAAGACAAGTCAGATTTGAATAATATTTCTATTGTTAGAGAATTTTCCGATGTATTTCCTGAAGAACTTCCCGGTCTACCCCCGGAACGAGAAATTAAATTCTTTATTGACCTTGAACCCGGTACAAAGCCCATTTCTAAAACCCCATATCGAATGGCTCCTATTGAACTTCAGGAGTTAAAAGTCCAACTACAGGAGTTGTTGGACATCGGTTTTATTCGTCCTAGTACGTCTCCTTGGGGTGCTCCTGTTTTATTCGTAAAGAAGAAAGACGGGAGTATGCGACTTTGTATTGACTATCGAGAATTGAACCATGTCACCATCAAGAATAGGTATCCGCTACCTCGCATTGATGACCTGTTTGACCAGTTGCAAGGAGCACAATTCTTTTCAAAGATCGATCTTCGTTCTGGATATCATCAGCTGAAGATTAAAACTGAGGATATTCCAAAGACTGCCTTCAGAACTCGGTACGGGCATTATGAATTCTTAGTAATGTCTTTTGGATTGACTAATGCTCCTGCTGCCTTCATGGATATGATGAACCGTGTATTCAAAGAATATTTAGATCAGTTTGTTGTTGTCTTTATTGATGACATCCTCATCTATTCCAAAAGCCATGAAGATCATGAGCGCCATTTGAAGCTGGTACTGCAAAGGCTTCGTGAAAACAAGCTATATGCCAAACTGAAGAAATGCGAGTTCTGGCTTGAGGAAGTAGCATTCCTTGGGCACGTGGTGTCAAAACATGGAGTATCTGTCGACCCGGCGAAGATTGAAGCCATACAAAGTTGGGAGCAACCGAAGTCGGTAACCGAAGTACGTAGCTTTCTGGGCTTAGCTGGTTATTATCGGAGATTTGTGGAAGGATTTTCTCGAATCGCTACTCCGTTAACTCAGCTGACTCGGAAAGATACAAAATTCGTATGGAGTGAGGAATGCGAGAAGAGTTTCCAAGAACTCAAGAGGAGACTCATTTCGGCACCTGTTTTGACAATACCATCTGGTTCGGATGGATTTGTTATCTACAGCGATGCTTCAGGCAAAGGGTTAGGATGTGTTCTCATGCAACATGGGAAAGTCATAGCCTATGCCTCACGACAACTCAAAGAATATGAGAAGAATTATCCTACTCATGATTTGGAGTTGGCAGCAGTCGTTTTTGCGTTGAAGATCTGGAGACACTACCTGTATGGGGAGAAAGTGGAGATCTATACAGATCATAAAAGCCTCAAATATTTCTTCACCCAAAAGGAACTCAACATGCGGCAACGACGTTGGCTTGAGCTGTTGAAAGATTACGATCATACCATCCAATACCATCCTGGAAAAGCAAACGTAGTAGCTGACGCATTGAGTAGAAGATCATATGCGGGTACGAGTGCAATGCTTTTAACACAAAGGCCCATTTTGTATGACTTGCAAAGGATGGAGATAGAGATGAAGGCTCCAAGTACCCACATGATGATATCAAATATACGAGTAGAACCGACTTTAATCGATAAAGTTAAAGCTGCTCAAGCTACGGATATAGAGCTGATGCGTATGAAGAAGAAAGTGCAAGAAGGTGCTATTCTAGAAGCAAGAATCGATGAAGAAGGAATACTTCGAGTCAACTCCAGACTTTGTGTTCCTAACGATTTTGACTTGAAGCATAGAATAATGATGGAGGCACACAACACACCATTTGTAATCCATCCTGGGAGTACCAAAATGTATCACGATCTTCGACATACATTTTGGTGGAGCAATATGAAAAGAGAGATCGCGGAGTTTATCTCGAGATGTTTAACTTGTCAACGTGTAAAAGCGGAGCATCAAGTACCAAAGGGTCCATTGCAACCACTTGAGATTCCGAAATGGAAGTGAGAACACATTACTATAGATTTTGTTACAGGTCTTCCCAAGGTTTCTCAAGGCATAGATGCGATTTGGGTTATTGTTGATAGATTAACCAAGTCCGCTCGTTTCTTGCCGATACGTGAGACTTATTCCCTTAAACGTCTTGCTAGTATGTACGTGAACGAGATTGTGAGATTGCATGGCATGCCAGTATCCATAGTTTCGGATCGTGACCCAAGATTCACTTCACGATTTTGGGTTAGCTTGCAGAAAGCTATGGGCACGGATTTACGATTCAGTTCAGCATACCATCCTCAAACGGACGGACAATCAGAGAGGACTATTCAAACTCTTGAAGATCTATTAAGATTTTGTATCTTAGATCTCAAAGGGAGTTGGGATAAGTACCTACCATTGGTGGAATTCTCCTACAACAACAGTTATCAGGCGAGCATAGGTATGGCTCCATTTGAGGCGTTGTATGGAAGAAAATGTCGTTCTCCAGTATGCTGGGACGAGGTGGGTGAAGCAACATTGTTGGGACCAGAATTGGTACGCATTACTACAGAGAAGATCCAAACGATTCGACAACGTATACAAACGGCACAGGATCGACAAAAGAGTTATGCGGATCTTCATCGGAAGGACGTGGAGTTTAATATTGGGGATCATGTATTGTTACGTGTTGCACCATGGAAGGGAGTTACAAGATTTGGGAAGAGAGGAAAGCTCAATCCAAGATTTGTTGGTCCATTTGAGATTCTTGAGCGAATAGGAAATGTGGCATATAGACTCGCATTACCTCCAAGCATGTCTCGTGTTCATAATGTTTTTCACATATCTATGCTTCGTAAATATGTTAAAGACCCGAACCACATTATTGAGTTAGAACCAGACGAGATAGCTGAAGATTTAACGTACGAGGAGGTACCTGTTAAGATCTTGGATAGGAAAGAGCATGTCCTACGCACGAAGGTTATACCACAAGTTAAGGTTTTGTGGAGAAACCATGCTATTGAAGAAATGACCTGGGAGTTGGAATCAGAAATGAAAGCGAGGTATCCTCACCTTTTTGAAACATCAGGTACGTACGTCAATTTCGAGGACGAAATTTCATAAGGAGGGGAGGTTGTAAGACCCCAACTTATTAATGAATAAAATCAAATTTTCTCTAAATATTATTGTGAATAATAAGGGGTTAATCTGATATAATACTTTGGTTATGGGTGAAATGTGCAAATTTTGCAAAATAAGCAAGTGGTTATAAAATATTTATTTTTGGTCGGTGAATATTCGGTTGGTCGTGGAATATTCTTGCTGTCGGGGAATATTCGTACGACGACGCAGCCTTGTGTGGGCCCCATAACGGAAAGCGATTGGATAAAGAAAACGACAAGTATAAGTTATTTATAAATAACGGCGTAGTTGTTACCGTTAATACTGTTGGAATACCCGGTGGTTAAAATATAGTAGCACACGGTATTGCACCAATTATTGATTCTTACGTAAGAAGACACTAATCAATAATTGTTACAGTAGTTATTATTCAATATTTTATTTTATTGATTCAATAATTGCTGCGTTGATATTTTATATTATTGTTGTTTCAATAATTGTTGCTGCACAGTATTTTCATTTATCAGATCAATAATTCATATTATTTGAATAATATTATTAGATAACATTATTGGCAATGTCTAGAAAGTTCTGTCTAAGGAGAGGTTTGGTCATCTAATTGCGCGCCAGTAAGGAGAAATCCTTATTGGAAAGCCCCCTCTTTCCTGGGAACGGCCTGGTTGTCATAAATGTGATTCTGTAATATTATTTGTGAATAATTAATTATTGATTCATATGATAAGGAAATATTTATTTTATGTGGATATAAATGAGGGATATATTTTTGTGGTTAAAAATGAAGGAGTTAATGTTGAGGTTTTTGTCAATATTTTTGTCGGAATGGAGGTATTAAAAATCAGGGTTTTTGAGATAGTTTGCGGGGGGTTATAATTTTTAATCCGACCGTTGGATCGTGGTAATTTTTGGATATGTTATACATATATAAGTTGAGTATATGTCCACAAATTTTGAACCGTTAAAAATGAACGTATGATTTATTACGAATTTTACAAGATGACTGGTTCAGAAATTGTTGAATTTTCGGAGTTTATCATTTTGGTGAAAAATTCTAGAATTGGTGGGCCCCACTTATGGTTGGTGAAGAAATGTGCTGAATTATATTTCAAATGTGGTGGGTGGGAATAGTAGCAGGTAAAGCCATCAGGTTGCAGGTCAAACCTACCAAAATTTTCCTATAAATAGAGGGCTAAGTTAGAATTGAAAATCACACCAGAAACAAGTTTTCTCTCTTTCTCTCTCTAGATTATTGAGTGTATTTTGTGAGTATTTAGATACTTTGAGAGTTTCTATTCATCAGAGCAAGTTTCTTTCAGCCTTATACCGGTATTCCGACCAGAAGTACTGATATTTTGAGGTAAGGGATATTATTTTCTTCTTAAATGATATTATTTTCTTCAATATCATTATGCTGAAATATTGATACGAGTTTTTATCAAATTTGGAACTTTTTGTGTCGGGGTTACTATTCACGTATACGGTACTATTCACGTATACGACACTATTCACGAATACGACACTATTCACCGAAAAATAAAATTTTTCCTTTTTGTCCAAGATGTCTATTATGGTTACTATATTTGATTGTATCCATGTTTTGATCTTTATTTTTGAATTCTGCTTCACAATTGATTATTATGAAGTATTATTGATCTTGGATAAACTGTTATACGAATCCCTACTATTTGTCCTTCTGTCTCATTGGATTCGTTCTCTTTAAGATATTTTTCATCATCCTCAGTCCTAAATGATGATATTACTGAATATCTTTGGCCTGTAGTGCAAAGATGTATAATTACTTGATGAATATCTTTGGCCTGTAGTGCAAAGATGAACAGGTGTTGAGATGAACATGACCGACTGATGATACAAATGAATATCTTTGGCCTGTAGTGCAAAGATGAATATTTGGTTAAAGATGATTATTAATTGATGTTACAGGGATAAAATATTGATGATGGACTTTTAAATCTTAGAAGATAGTAGAATTCTTTCTCTACTTGACTCTTCTAATGGTTTGCTGTTTCCGCTGCAGTTGTTGATCTAAAACTTGTTGTCGATTATATTCTATCGGATTTTTCCCTGTTGAAGACTAACGATAATTTGTTTGTATATTATCTTAGTCATAATATTCTTTACTGGGCTAGTTGAGCTCACCCTTTTCCTTTTTGTTCCATTTTTCTTCTCAGGAGGTGAGAACATAGCAGGATCTAGTCGGGGTATGGAGTGATGGTTCTAGAAAGATGTTTTAGCAGTCCTCACTATTTCTGTAAAATAGTGTTTGAATAATTCTAATGAGGATTTATTTGAGTGTGGATATTGTCTAGAAGACAATATTTGTATTTAAACTCACAGTATGTGTTGTCGTATTTTGCACGACAATTGTATTATTGAAGTTGTAGTTTGCTTTCTGTACCATGTATTTGGCGACTCAGAATGGGTGTTGTATACCTATTCTGGGGGCGTCACAAATTTGACTAGTGGTAAATGTTCTTCCCAACTACCTTTGAAACCATGACGCATGCTCTAAGCATATCTTCTAATGTCTAAATCGTTCGTTCGCTTTGGCCATCTTTTTGTGGATGATAAGCTGTACTCATTCGGAAATGTGTCCCCATGTATTCTTGTAGTCTCTTCTAAAAATTTGACGTGAATCGCGGATCTCTATCGGACACAATTGATACTGGCACTCCATGCCTCGAAATGATCTCTTTAATGTACAATCTTGCCAACTGATCAAGATTGAATCTAATCTTTATTAGTAGAAAGTGTGCTGACTTTGTCAGTCTGTCCACTATCACCCAAATCACATCACATCCTCTCTGAGTAGTTGGAAGACCCACCACAAAATCCATCGTGATGTGTTCCCACTTCTATTCTGGTATTTCCAACGGTTGAAGTAATCCGCTGGGTCTTTGATGTTCGACTTTTATTCTTTGACATGTCAAGCATTTTGCTACGCATTCTGCAACGTCCCTTTTCATATTCGGCCACCAAAAATGTCGGCGCAAATCTTGATACAATTTTGTGCTCCCTGGATGAATTGAATATTTTGAGCTATGAGCTTCGGTCAAAATTTCTTCTTTCAGCTCTGGTGTTGCTGGAACCCAGATTCTTCCCTCAAACCGTAGTAGTCCTTCGGTGTCGATCTTGTATTTTGCATCACTACTCTCAATTAGATTCTCTTTGATTTTCCCACACTCTTCATCTTGTAGTTGAGCATTCTTCAATTTGTCCACTAACGTTGGACCAACTTCTATCTAGAACAGTTGTTCATCAGATTCTTTTGGAAATTTGATTTCCAACTCCAGTTTTGTCATTACTGAAATGAGCTCCTCCTGAGTTGTTATCAGCATCAACTTCTCCCGACCTTTCCTGCTTAAAGCATCTGCCACTACATTTGCTTTGCCCGGATGATAAAAGATTTCACAATCATAATCTTTTATCAATTCCATCCACCTTCTTTGACGCATGTTCAAATCCTTCTAAGTGAAGATATACTTCAGACTTTTGTGGTCTGTGTCGATCTCACATTTCTCTCCATAAAGATAGTGCCTCCATATCTTCAAAGCAAATACAACTGCAGCCATTTCCAAATCATGAGTCGGATACCCTTTCTCATAATCTTTTAGTTGTCTTGATGCATACGTAATAACTTTGCTAGTCTGCATAAGGACACAACCCAACCCTTTGTGTGAGGCATCACTATACACCACAAAAATTCCTGTATTGTCTGGTAATGTCAACACAGGTGCCACACTTAGCTTCTTCTTCAAATCTTGTAAACTCTCTTCACATTTCTCCATCCAAACGAATTTTACAGCTTTCCTTGTCAAATTTGTTAGCGGAGTGGCTATCTTAGAAAAATCTTGAATAAATCTTCTATAATAACCGGCCAGTCCGAAGAAACTCCTCACTTTCGACGGTGTTCTTGGTTTTTCCCAATTGATTACAGCTTCCACTTTTGATGGATTCACTGAAATCCCATCTTTGTCAATCACATGCCCCAAAAATTGTACTCGGTCGAGCCAAAATTCGCACTTAGAAAATTCCGCGTACAACTTTTCCTTCCTTAGTGTTTCCAATGTCAAATGTAAATGTTCCACACGTTCTTCCTAAGTTTTGGAATACACCAGAATGTCATCAATAAATACCACTTCAAACTTGTCTAAGAATGGGTTAAACACCCTGTTCATCAAATCCATGAACGCAGTAGGTGCATTGGTTAAACCAAAAGACATCACTAGAAACTTGTAATGTCCGTACCGAGTTCTGAATGTCGTTCGTTGTATATCCTCCTTCCTTACCTTTGTGACATTACCAAATCCGGGTACTTCGATTCCACGGGATTTGGTGTTCACTGTACAAGCATCATCTATCTATCTACCCATAAATAATATCAAACCATACAATAGATAGAAATCATAATAAAATCTATTCCATTAAGGGTTACATCAACTGAATCATTAATAAATCCCAGGTTACTCTAACCTTAAAACATCTGTGCGGAATTCTAAGCAAATAAGTCTTAACAGCAACATAACTCAAGTCTTAAACAAATACATCAGTTAATAAATAACAGGTCTTCATCATTTCCTAACTTTGCCCTTGCCCTTACTAGTGGAGGGTTCATCGCTTCTTTCATTCTTAACTGCAATGTTATTATTAAGCAAGAGTGAGCACAAATGCCCACAAGTATAACAAAATGAAGCAACAGTATAATAACATGCGAATAATCAACGACATCTGAATAAAGCTTAACTTTTGAATCAAGAATAAATAACATGAATCAAAAGAATACTGAGGGTCATAAGACCTTGAACTATGTCCTAGGTTAACAAGGGTTATGCTTGAAACCTTTAACAGTCATAAGACTATGGACCTTCTTCTCGTACTTAGGGGGATCAGCCCTTAGTACCATACTGTGCATCATATCTTAACACTAAAGCGTAAATAATCCCCTATACAAGGTTGTTCATCTCAGTTTGACATTCGAGTCCGCACCAAAGGAAGTTTGGTTTGGATAATTCATCAAGGGTTCTGAAATTTAGAACGCTCATCAACTATGGACTAGTTGAATCATTAAGGGTTCACTAGTCTAATAAGGTTCAACAACAATGATATTCAATTTGAATAATAATCTCAAGAAGTATACAATAGAACAATTATTGTATAACTAAATCATACTTTGAAAAGATAATCAATCTTTAATATAACATTTGAACTTGAATAATGACAATGATAATTTACTCGAGGTAAATAATAAACTTGAATAATAATGACAAGTAGCGTTAGGAAACTTGCTCAAATTTAAGAGTTTAAGTTTAGAAAATTTGCTCAATAGAATGAAGTTAGGGATAGGATACTTGTCTCGTGCGTAGATTACACTTTAACTAAGCACGTTCTTTGAATTAAATCCTACATACCATTCATATACACAATACCGGTTAATTATAAATTAACTAATCAATATAAACTCATTCTCGTTGTCTACTTTAATTATTGACTAAACTTAGTCAAATTATCACGTTGTCACATAATTTATACTTCATGAATTATCAAACTAATTATGTATTTAATAATTCAATTCACATATAATATTTTATTACATGTTAAACAACTATTTTATCATCTCATAATACCTCTAACATGATTACATGTTCATTACATCAATCCACTAACACTTGTTAGACTTTAACATTTTAAAAATACATTTTTGACATTTTCTGGAGAGTGGCGTTGCGGCGCCACTAATGTGCTAAGGAGTCGCGCTGCGGCGCGGTGGCGCTGTGGCCGGGCCCTTGGCGCTGCGGCGCTGTGGCGCCGTGGCTCGAGTCTTTGCGCTGCGAGCGCTGTGGCGCTGCGGCGCGAGAAATCAGTTCTAGAACTGGCGCCGCGGCGCGAGACCCCAGAAACTGAATCTCAGTTCGCGAAGAACACAGAGTTCAGCGAAATCAACACATTTTTAACACTAATTTCACCAAATCACATATACCCACATGTTATAATTCATGCATAATCATAATACAACATCTATAAATTGATTTTAACCTATTAAAACATATAATCACATATTTAAATCATAAAAATTTAGACTGTTCTTGAAGTTCTTGAGGATTTTGAACAAAACTTATAATTTAACACTACGGATTCGTTATAAGGCCAAATCCGTTCGTTTAAAGCTTGATCACTTCGTATTAACATGCTCAATAATATAAGGGTGTAAAATTTAGGAATAATATATAATCAATACATCAATTATCACATATAAGGCCATATGGCCATATCACGTACTCTGTTTATTTTGAAAAACATACATACGACATGCTTTCATGAAACTGATCAAATGGCTTACATGGTATATATAATTAAACACTATTTGGCATAACATAACACACATATATATAAAGTTATACTCATCTCATATACCAAACACAGAGATTTTTTTGAAAACTGTGAAAGCCATTTTATGAAAACTTAAAAGACGTATATTATAAATTTGGAAGGAGAATTACCCAGAGTATAATAACGGAAGAGATGATCATATGACCCTTTTTACAATAACCTGTAATTACACACTTACAAAATCTCTCTAGTATTTTTATCAGACTTAGAACAAAATGAAAAGAGAAGACGTCGTATAATAAAGACTAGTGCGCATCATGGCCAGTTATCCCAGTCATGGGTAACTGATGGTAACTCCCACTAAAGCCTTGTTTGTTTAGCCACTAATTCCAAAACTCTTTATTTTAATAAAACCTTTTTATCATATAGTTTAATCATGTCACACCCACTTATACAATAAACTCATATATCTTATTTAATTTAATAATAACTTCTCATAAATTCACATAGTCACATAATTAATTATATCATTAATAATTAATGTCAATTTATTAAATTTTTAATTAATAATTAAATTAATTAAATTACATCATGCTTAATTAAATAATTTATTTAATTAAATAAGCTCACATAATTTCATACCTTGATAAAATTATTCTCTTCATTAATTTAATAAATGTAACACATATAATTAAATTAATCTATCACAATTGGATCAATTGATTATTTAATCTAATAATTAAATCATCAAAAAATAATTATTTAATTCAATAAATATTTAAAATAAATTACAAAATTCTCGTTCGTCACATCTTCCCCCCCTTAAAAGGATTCCGTCCCCAGAATCACGACTCAATAATTTCGACCCGTTACATTCTCCCCCCCTTACAAAGATTTTGTCCCCAGAATCGCATACACATAATTAAGTAAATAAATGAGGGTATTTCTTCATCATATTCTCTTCGAGTTCCCACGTAGCTTCTTCAGCGTTTTGGTTCCTCCAAATTACCTTAACAGAAGGTATAACTTTATTTCTGAGAACTTGCTCTTTTCGGTCGACAATTTGGACAGGAATTTCTTCATAAGATAAGTCTTTATCAAAATGCAGGGGTTCGTATTTAATTACATGCTTGTAATCAGGTTTGTAAGGTCGTAACACATAAACATGGAAGACGTTGTGGATATTCTCGAGTGCTGGAGGTAAGGCTACCTCGTACGTAACTTCTCCAATTCTTCGCAGTACCTCAAAGGGTCCAATAAATCTTGGGCTCAATTTTCCTTTCTTTCCGAACCTGATCTTTCCCTTCCAGGGAGAGACCTTCAAGAAAACATAACTACCTGGTTCAAACTCGATATTTTTACGATGTGGATCAGCGTATTTCTTCTGTCGATCTTGAGCTACTACCAGTCGTGCTCGGATTACTTTGACTATTTCTGCCGTCTGCTGTACCAATTCTGGCCCTAGCAATTGTCTTTCACCAACTTCATCCCAATAAAGCGGAGTTCTGCACTTTCTGCCGTATAACGCTTCGTAAGGCGGTATACCAATACTAGCATGGTAACTGTTGTTGTAGCCGAACTCTACCAACGGTAGGTGATCATCCCAATTTCCTTTGAAGTCTATTACACAAGCTCGTAACATATCTTCCAGTGTTTGAATCGTTCATTCGCTCTGTCCGTCTGTTTGAGGGTGGTAAGATGTACTCATTCGCAGTTGTGTACCCATGCATTCCTGAAGACGTTTCCAGAAATTTGATGTGAAGCGCGGATCCCTATCGAAAACAATAGACACCGGCACTCCGTGCCTCAAAACAATCTCTTTCACATATAATCTTGCCAACTGATCTAAGTTAAATCTGATTTTGATAGGAAGGAAGTGTGCGGATTTCGTCAGTCGGTCAACGATAACCCATACTGCATCGTAGCCTTTCTGAGTCGTCGGAAGGCAAACCACGAAGTCCATCATAATATGTTCCCATTTCCATTCTGGGATCTCCAACAGTTGTAGCAATCCACTCGGTCTCTGATGTTCTGCTTTAACTTTCTGACATGTCAGGCATTTGGCAACACATTCTGCAACATCACGTTTCAAATTCAGCCACCAGAAATGTTGTCGAAGATTTTGGTACATTTTTGTACTACCAGGGTGAATCGAATATCTTGAACTATGAGCCTCACTCAAAATTTCTTCCTTAATTTCTTGTACTGGCGGAACCCAAATTCTGCTTTCAAATCTCAATATTCCTCCCTTATCCATCTTAAATCTTGGTTCGGTTCCTTCAGATATCTTCGATGTTACCTTTTTGCATTCATCATCCTGAAGCTGAGCCTCCTTCACTCTATCTAGTAGAGTTGTACCAGATTGCATCTGAAATAGCTTCTCATCAATCTCCATAGGATACTTCACTTCTAACTCCAGTTTCTCCATATCTGCAATTAGCTCCTGCTGAGCAGTCAACATCATCAATTTCTCACGACCCTTTCTACTTAAGGCGTCGGCAACCACATTAGCCTTATCCGGATGGTATAAAATCTCACAGTCATAATCCTTTATTAATTCCAACCATCTTCTTTGACGCATATTCAAATCTTTCTGTGTAAAAATATATTTCAGACTCTTGTGGTCAGTATATATTTCACACTTCTCCCCGTATAGATAGTGCCTCCAAATTTTCAAAGCAAAAACAACTGCAGCTAACTCCAAATCATGGGTTGGGTAACCCTTCTCGTAATCCTTCAACTGTCGTGATGCATACACAATGACTTTGCCGTTTTGCATCAGCACACAGCCAAGTCCTTTATGCGACGCATCGCTAAAAATAACAAAATTTCCTGTATCATCCGGAAGAGATAACACAGGCGCTGTACTCAACCTCTTCTTTAATTCTTGAAAACTCTCCTCACACTTCTCCGTCCAAACAAATTTCACAGCTTTTCGAGTTAAATTCGTTAACGGAGTTGCGATCTTAGAAAAATCTTGTATGAATCTTTTATAATATCCTGCTAATCCAAGAAAACTTCTTACTTCTGACGGCGTTCTCGGCTGATCCCAGTTAATCACAGCTTCTACTTTGGATGGATCTACCGAAATTCCATCTTTATCGATTACGTGACCAAGAAATTGTACTCTCTCGATCCAGAATTCGCATTTTGAAAATTTAGCATACAACTTCTCCCTTCTCAATACTTCTAACGTTGACCTCAAGTGTTCTTCATGTTCCTCTTTGGTTTTGGAATATACCAAAATGTCGTCTATAAATACCACCACGAATTTGTCCAAAAACGGCTTGAATACACCATTCATTAGTCCCATAAATGTTGCAGGAGCATTCGTAAGACCAAACGACATTACAAAACACTCATAATGACCATATCGCGTTCGGAACGCTGTCTTCGGTACATCCTCTGGCCTCACCTTCAGTTGGTGATAACCACTCCTCAAGTCAATCTTGGAAAAGTATTTTGCTCCCTTCAATTGATCAAACAGATCATCGATCCTCGGTAATGGATATCTGTTCTTAATCGTGACCTAATTTAATTCTCTGTAGTCAATGCAGAGCCTCATCGATCCGTCCTTCTTTTTCACGAACAACACCAGCGCTCCCCACGGCGATACGCTCGGTTGAATGTACTTTTTGTCCAACAATTCTTGTAGTTGTACCATTAATTCCTTCATCTCTACTGGCGCCATTCGGTATGGTGCCTTCAATATTGGAGCAGTTTCGGGCGCCAAATCAATCACAAAGTCTACTTCTCTATCTGGTGGAAGTCCTGGAAAATCGTTTGGAAATACATCGACGAAGTCCCTCACAATCGGTATCTCCTCTACCTTCGGTTTCTCTTTTTGACTGTCGACTATGTAAGCTAAATATCCTACACAGCCTTGTCTTAATAACTTCCTGGCCTACAACATCGTCAGAAAACTCGCTTGTCTAGGCGACTTGCTACCATAAAACACAACCTTTGACGGAGTCATAAGGTTAATACGCTTCTTTTGGCAGTCAATTACAGCCCCATAATTGGATAGCCAATCCATACCCAATATAACGTCGAATTCCCCCAATCGAATAGGGATAAGATCTACGTTCATGATATTACCCTTAATATCCACTCTACAGTTTTTATACACGTACTGAACAGGGATTATCTCTCTATTCGCAATTTCTATAATCATGGGATATTCCAATTCATCCTTAAGCAAATCTAAACTATTAGCAAAGTCATCGGATATAAAGGAACAAGTAGCACCCGAATCAAATAAAACGTACGCATTAATTTCATTGATCGGAATGATACCTGACACCACATCACGAGACTGGATTGCATCCTGCACCGTCATATTGAAAGTTTTGGCGGTTGGTCGGTTTGTTACAGGTGGTCCGGTGATGGTTAAGGTATTTCCACTGCTATTTCCCCGGTTTCCTCCTTGTCCTGATCCTCCCGATCCCTTCTTGGGACAGTCTCTTACTAAATGATCTTTCGAACCACAGTTAAAACAAGCACCCTTCTTTGGGTTTGGACAATTTGGTGCTATGTGGCCTTCCTGACCACAATTGTAGCACACTCTCTTTCCCTTCAAACAAACTCCTAGATGTGCCTTGCCGCAAGTCGGGCATGCTTCTATCTTCTTTTTCTGCCCTCCGTGTTGACTTCCAGCTGTCGAGTTATCCGTCTACTTCCTCTTCTGATTATTATTATTCCCAGTATTACTTCCACCAGTCTTGTTATTACCTTCATTCTCACTCTTTTTATTTTTCTGTTCTTGGTTGTACTTAGTCACTGCATCACTTCCTCCTTTCGCGAGAATGGCCTTTTCCAAAACTCCCGCAAACGTGTTAAGTTGAAACATTGATACCTTGCTGTATACCCAAGGCTTCAGTCCTTGTTCGAATCGTCTGGCTTTCCTCTCGTCAGTGTGTACTTGATACGGGGTAAAACCTTGCCAACTCATCGAATTTAGCCGCATATTCAGGCTCACTCATGTCTCCCTGTTTCAATTCCAAAAATTGCACCTCCATCTGATTCTGCGAACTAGCTGGGAAATAAATTTCGAAAAACATCTCTTTGAATCTCTCCCACGTAATTACACCTTCACCTCCTCGCATCTTGTTTACCTGCCACGAGTAGCTAGCCTCAGACTTCAGCATAAATGTCGCAAAACGATCTTCTGATCTTCTCGAACCCTAGCAACGTCGAAAACCTTCTCCATTTCCATCACCCACGTTTGAGCCTCGATCGGATTTCTGGAACCTTTGAACTCTGGCGGTCCCACCGCCTTAAAATCATTAAACGTTGTGCTAGGTGGAGCTTGCGGTTGGTTATTCATAACTCCAGTTAGTAAATTAACTAGTTGTTGAACTGGATTAACGTTGGCATTATTGTTATAATTGGTTGACCCTTCCTGAGCCGGTTGACGCTGTTGTCTTCTCCTTGGCGGCATTTTTCTGTTTATTAGAACTTTATTTATTTCTCTACACAGTTAAGACATTACTCAACAATTTAACATATCACTTAACACATCATCTCAAACAACTTGATATCTTTTCATTCCAATAAAAAGTTTTAACATTAAACTATAGCATACTGCTATTTACATCATCTATCCTGGAATAAAGAATCCACAGGATTTAAAACATTCAAATATTAACATATTCCTTAGTTCATAAACACATCGAAATTTACATAAAACTATATAAGTCTTTCACATAAATAAACAGATTCTATTCCTGTCTTCCAAGGTGCTCAATAGCCTTGCCACGCTCCTTATTCATTATACGAGACATCGTCCTACGATCAAACATATACGATGGAAGTCCTTCAAATTGGATGGGGTACCTTAACACTCGCTCTTGAACCTCATCCATCGCATGATTAAGTGTGGCGTACTTGTCTTCAAGCTTTGCCTTCTTTGCACGACTATCATTTTCTGCACGATCAGCTCGATGTGATTCTCTTACCCATCCTTCCTCTGCTATTTACAGTCTTCTGGAGGTTTCCTTCAGTTCCTTCTTTAGCTTCTCTATCTCCTCGGTCTTATCTTCGGTTTGACCCTTCTCATGGACCAATTCGCATTCTACATTTCCCAGTCGTGAGTAAAGAGTCGAGATCTCCCTCTCCTTCTGCTCGAGAGTAGACTGCTGAACGGTCGCTCGCTCAGTCAATTCCTGAACCTCATCTTGTAACTCCACGTTACGATCATATAGTGTGTCATACATCTCAGCATCAACAGTGTACCGTGGTAGCTCCTCTTCTTCTTCCTCCTCATCAAACTCCTCCTCAGGACCCTCCTCAGGATCAATCTCAGGTTCATGCTCCTGACCAACAACGGTGATCAATGGAGATGACTCCCTCTGAACTAACTGCTCCCTAACAACATGTATGTCTCGGGTCTCCTCCTCTGTAGGTACTATAGGTAATCGGGGTTCTTCCTCCCCAGCTTGACTAGCTTCTCCATCATTCGTCATCCTGACAACAAAATTTTAAGTTTTAGTTACTAAGTCGTACTAACGAGCACATAAATTAACACATAGACACATAATGTATTTTATTATCTTCAATGAATTACAAAAATTCATTTCTTAGAACTCGATAAGAGTTTTCAATTTCTATCTTCTTCTATAAGGCTACTACCTAAGGTTGTTTCCCCCACCTAAGGTTTATAACCTACAGCTCTGATACCAACTTGTGACACCCCCAAATCTGGGTACTTCGATTCCACGGGATTTGGTGTTCACTGTACAAGCATCATCTATCTATCTACCCATAAATAATATCAAACCATACAATAGATAGAAATCATAATAAAATCTATTCCCTTAAGGGTTACATCAACTGAATCATAAATAAATCCCAGGTTACTCTAACCTTAAAACATCTGTGCTGAATTCTAAGCAAATAAGTCTTAACATCAACATAACTCAAGTCTTAAACAAATACATCAGTTAATAAATAACAGGTCTTCATCATTTGCTAACTTTGCCCTTGCCCTTACTAATGGAGGGTTCATCGCTTCTTTCATTCTTAACTGCAATGTTATTATTAAGCAAGAGTGAGCACAAATGCCCACAAGTATAACAAAATGAAGCAACAGTATAATAACATGCGAATAATCAACGACATCTGAATAAAGCTTAACTTTTGAATCAAGAATAAATAACATGAATCAAAAGAATACTGAGGGTCATAAGACCTTGAACTATGTCCTAGGTTAACAAGGGTTATACTTGAAACCTTTAACAGTCATAAGACTATGGAACTTCTTCTCGTACTTAGGGGGATCAGCCCTTAGTACCATATTGTGCACAATATCTTAACGCTAAAGCGTAAATAATCCCCTATACAGGGTTGTTCATCTCAGTTTGACATTCGAGTCCGCACCAAAGGAAGTTTGGTTTGGATAATTCATCAAGGGTTCTGAAATTTAGAACGCTCATCAACTATGGACTAGTTGAATCATTAAGGGTTCACTAGTCTAATAAGGTTCAACAACAATGATATTCAATTTGAATAATAATCTCAAGAAGTATACAATAGAACAATTATTGTATAACTAAATCATACTTTGAAAAGATAATCAATCTTTAATATAACATTTGAACTTGAATAATGGCAATGATAATTTACTCGAGGTAAATAATAAACTTGAATAATAATGACAAGTAGCATTAGGAAACTTGCTCAAATTTAAGAGTTTAAGTTTAGAAAACTTGCTCAATAGAATGGAGTTAGGGATAGGATACTTGCCTCGTGCGTAGATTACACTTTAACTAAGCGCGTTCTTTGAATTAAATCCTACATACCATTCATATACACAATACCAGTTAATTATAAATTAACTAATCAATATAAACTCATTCTCGTTGTCTACTTTAATTATTGACTAAACTTAGTCAAATTATCACGTTGTCACATAATTTATACTTCATGAATTATCAAACAATTATGTATTTAATAATTCAATTCACATATAATATTATATTACATGTTAAACAACTATTTTATCATCTCATAATACCTCTAACATGATTACATGTTCATTACATCAATCCACTAACACTTGTTTGACTTTAACATTTTAAAAATACATTTCTGACATTTTCTGGAGAGTGGCGCTGCGGCGCCACTAATGTGCTAAGGAGTCGCGCTGCGGCGCGGTGGTGCTGTGGCCGGGCCCTTGGCGATGCGGCGCTGTGGCGCCGTGGCTCGAGTCTTGGTGCTGCGAGCGCTGCGGCGCTGCGGCGCGAGAAATCAGTTCTAGAGTTGGCGCCGCGGCGCGAGACCCCAGAAACTGAATCTCAGTTCGCGAAGAACATAGAGTTCAGCGAAATCAACACATTTTTAACACTAATTTCACCAAATCACATATACCCACATGTTATAATTCATGCATAATCATAATACAACATCTATAAAGTGATTTTAACCTATTAAAACATATAATCACATATTTAAATCATAAAAATTTAGAGTGTTCTTGAAGTTCTTGAGGATTTTGAACAAAACTTATAATTTAACACTACGGATTCGTTATAAGGCCAAATCCGTTCGTTTAAAGCTTGATCACTTCGTATTAACATGCTCAATAATATAAGGGTGTAAAATTTAGGAATAATATATAATCAATACATCAATTATCACATATAAGGCCATATGGCCATATCACGTACTCTATTTATTTTGAAAAACATACATACGACATGCTTTCATGAAACTGATCAAATGGCTTACATGGTATATATAATTAAACACTATTTGGCATAACATAACACACACACACACACACACACATATATATATATATATATATATATATATATATATATATATATATATATATATAATGTTATACTCATCTCATATACCAAACACAGAGATTTTTTTGAAAACTGTGAAAGCCATTTTATGAAAACTTAAAAGACGTATATTATAAATTTGGAAGGAGAATTACCCAGAGTATAATAATGGAAGAGATGATCATATGACCCTTTTTACAATAACCTGTAATTACACACTCACAAAATCTCTCTGGTATTTTTATCAGACTTAGAACAAAATGAAAAGAGAAGACGTCGTATAATAAAGACTGGTGCGCATCATGGCCAGTTATCCCAGTCATGGGTAACTGATGGTAACTCCCACTAAAGCCTTGTTTGTTTAGCCACTAATTCCAAAACTCTTTATTTTAATAAAACCTTTTTATCATATAGTTTAATCATGTCACACCCACTTATACAATAAACTCATATATCTTATTTAATTTAATAATAACTTCTCATAAATTCACAAAGTCACATAATTAATTATATCATTAATAAATAATGTCAATTTATTAAATTTCTATTTAATAATTAAATTAATTAAATAACATCATGCTTAATTAAATAATTTATTTAATTAAATAAGCTCACATAATTTCATACCATGATAAAATTATCCTCTTCATCAATTTAATAAATGTAACACATATAATTAAATTAATCTATCACAATTGCATCAATTGATTATTTAATCTAATAATTAAATCATCAAAAAACATATTTATTTAATTCAATAAATATTTAAAATAAATTACAAAATTCTCGTTCGTCACAACCTTTAACTGGTGATACCCACTTCTCAAATCTATTTTCAAAAAATATTTAGCTCCCTTCAATTGATCAAACAAGTCATCTATTCTTGGCAACGGGTATTTATTTTTAATAGTGACTTTGTTTAACTCCCTGTAATCAATGCAAAGACGCATTGACACGTCCCTCATCTTCGCGAATAAAACTGGCTCTCCCCACGGCGATACGCTTGGTTGAATATATTTCTTGTACAGCAGCTCTTGCAACTGTACCATCAGTTCCTTCATTTCTACCGGAGCCATTCTTTACGGGGCCTTTGATATCGGTGATGTTCCCGGTGCTAAGTCGATCACGAACTCAATTTCTCTGTCAGGCGGAAGTCCTGCCAAATCCTCTAGAAAGACGTCTTTGAATTCCCTCACTACTGGTATTTCATCCAGGTTTATATTCTTCTTCTAAGTATCGACTATGTAAGCTAAATAGCCCACACAGCCTTGACTCAACAATTTCTTGCCCTGCATAATCGTCAGACATTTCATTTGTTTAGGCGACTTGCTACCATAAAATACTACCTTTGACGGAGTCATAAGGTTTACACACTTCTTTTGGTAGTCAATTACCTCTCCGTATTTGAACAGCCAATCCATTCCCAAAATTACATCAAACTCCCCGAGTTTAATCAGAATTAAATCTACCAACAAGATATTCTCCTTAATGTTCACCGTATAGTTCTTGTATATGAATCTAACATAGATTACTTCCTTTTTCGCAATTTCTATGTTCAAAGGAAAATACAGTTCTTCTCTAGGCAACTCTTACCTCTTAGCAAATTTATCAGATATAAACGAGCAAGTAGCACCCGAATCAAATAATACATATGCATTAGTATCATTTATTGGGATAATACATGACACCACATCTTTTGATTGCACAGTCATGTTGAAGGTTCTGGTTGTGGGTTTATTTGATGTTGCAGGTCCTGCAATGGGCCATGTACTTCCATTGTTACCTCCATTGCTTCTGGTTGTCACTCCCTCCTTTTTAGGGCATTCACGAGCAAAGTGATCCTTGGATCCGCACGTGAAGCATGCATTCTTCTTCGGTTGAGTGCAATTTAGGGCGATGTGACCCTCCTGGTCACAATTGAAGCAAACTCGTTTCCCCATCAAGCATGCACCCTTGTGAAATTTCCTGCATATCGCACATGCTTCAAACTTTTTATTTTGCTGGTTACCCTGATGGTTTCCAACACCCATGTTCCCATTCCACTTCCTATTCAAGTTGTTGTTACTGTTGTTGTTGTTGTTGTTGTTATTTCCACTGCTACCACCTCCATTCTTTATCTCATTCTCATTCTTCTTCTTCTTTTGTTCCTGATTGAACTTTGTCACTGCCTCGCCTCCACCTTCGGCGAGTACTGCTTTCTCCATCACTGCTGCGAATGTCTTCAATTGGAACAGGGAAACCCTACTGTACAACGACCATTACTGGACCAACGACATCAAATAAACCCATATCCAGGACCTTTAACATGACTGTGCAAGATGCTGTGCAATCAAAAGATGTCATGTCAGGTATTATCCCAATCAATGATATAAATGCATATGTATTATTTGATTCGGGTGCTACTTGATCGTTTATATATGATGAATTTGCTAAGAAGTTAGAAATACCTAGTGAAGAATTGAATTTCCCTTTAAACATAGAAATTGTGAATTATGGAGAAGGTGAAGGATCCACCTCGCATATAACTGCTACAGTGTCGAAGGAGAATCCACTTTATCTTCCCCAACGGGTAATGAAGCATGTCATCAAGTCTAAGGGGAAAGTACCCATTGAGAAGATAAAAAATTTCCTCTGCACTATAGGTCATAACGAAGCCAAGGTGGTTTTAACCTTGAAAGAAGCTCCACAACAGATATCAATCTTGGACTTGGTCCTGACTTCTGAGAATCAGCGGAAGGTCTTGTTAAAGGTTTTAGAAGAATCCTATCTACCAACATCAGTTAATACGGAAAAGTTTCAACATCTGGTTGATCACATTTTCAACAACAATGTGATATCCTTCACTGATGATGACATACCGCCCGAAGGGACCGGTCATTGCAAACCGTTGCACATTGCGGTCTTGTCCTCCGGATATATGGTGGCTGGAGTTTTAATAGATGGAGGTTCCTCTCTGAATATATGCCCATACGCTACCTTGGTGAAGATGAATATCAATCCCAATCGAATTCGGAGTAGCCATACCATTATCAAAGCTTTTGATGGAGCCCGCCGTAACTCGGTCGGCGTAGTTGAGCTGCCAATTGAGATTAATCCTCATACATTCTGCGTATCCTTCCATGTGATCAAGATAGATTCGGGATACAACCTGCTCTTGGGACGACCATGGATTCATATGGCAGGGGCAGTCCCCTCCACTCTTCACCAACAGTTGAAATACATCATCAGCAATAGCCTGGTCACAGTCAGCGCTGAACGGGAGATTCCTCAGCATGGGAACATGCCACTCATCAATGCCAATAACGATGTTGAGCCAATTAGTTTTCATGCTTTGGAAATAAGCAATACCCAATGCCATGCTATTGGAACGCCACTGCCTGAACCCCAAACCGAAATCTATCAAACCGAGGAACTACATTTGTTGCCTTACCATTGGCAGGTTTTAAATATGGCTTTGGGATTCGAAGAAATATCCTTTCTACACATTCCTCCTAATAGGAATGATTTCGCAGACGCATTAGCAACTTTGGCCTCCTTGATTCGCATATCAGACAAGGAACACTTGCCAAGCGTCACAATTTCCCTGCACAAGGCCCCAGCCTATGGGAATTACGTTGGAGAAGTATTGAATGAGCTACCTCCCATCCAACATCCTTGGTATTTGCATATCAAGGAATATCTGCGAGATGGATCTACACCCGCTGAGGCGAGCCCGACTGATAAAAGGCGAATCCATCGATTTGCTATGAAATTCTACCTGAGTGGAGATGCGCTCTACAAAAGAGATGCAGGATTAGGTCTCCTCAGATGTTTAGACAAAGATTAAGCCCAAAGGCTTATTGATGAAATACATGGCGGAGTTTGTGGCCCCCACATGAGTGGCCCCCTCCTTGTCAGGAAAGTCCTCAAGATAGGACATTATTTGCTATCTCTCAAAGCTGATTGCAATGACCATGTCAGGAGATGTTATCAGTGCCAGATTCATGGGAATGCTATACACGCCCCTCCACGGGAACGTCGCAATATGAGTTCACCTTGGCCCTTCTCAATGTGGGAAATGGACGTTATCGGGCCCATTGAGCCTAAAGCCAGTAATAGTAATCGATTTATCTTCACCATGATCGACTACTTCACCAAGTGGGTAGAAGTAGCCTCCTTCCCCAGGGTTACTAAAGAAGTCATCATTGCTTTCATCAGAAATAATGTCATCTGTCGATATGGACAACCAGAGGTGATTATGTCCGACAATGCCAAGAACCTCAACAACAAAATGATGGAGGAATTATATAGTAAATTCCACATCAAACATCTCAACTCAGTCATCCATCGTCCGAAGATGAATGGTACTGTTAAAGCGGCTAACAAGAACATCAAGAAGATTATGCAAAAGATGTCCACTAATCACAAAAATTGGCATGACCTATTGCCTCTTACTCTGTTAGCCTACAGAACCTCAATGCGCACCTCCACTGGGGCAACCCCCTACGCATTAACCTATGGGATGGAAGCAGTGCTCCCCATAGAAGTTGAGATGGAATCCCTCAGAGTATTGATAGAATCTCAGTTAGATGAAGACCAATGGGTACAAGATAGGTATCACCAATTGTCTCTAATAGACGAAAGGGGAACTGCGGCTATCTTTCATGGTCAGTTATATCAGCAAAGGATTGCCCGATCCTACAATAAAAAAGTCCGGCTATGGCAATTCAGACAACATGACTTGGTTTTGAAGAAAATCTTGGACAACCAAGATCAAGCTAAAGGAAAATTCGCTCCTAACTGGGAAGGTCCGTTTATTGTCAAGGAAGTATTGACAGGAGGGGTTCTCAAGTTGCAAGAAAAGGACGGCGATGAATTTCCGCAACTCATCAACTCAGACGCCGTGAAACGGTACTATGTCTGAAGAAATTCGCAAGCACCCTGGAGTGGAACCATCATATCACCAGTCATTCTGGTTCTTTAAACCTTTACCACAAACAACTTTTCTACACTTTGCCCCTCAGGGAAACATACCTTTCAAGCCAGTAGCCTGGCTTTCTCCTTTGCGTTCCTACAACTTAGGTCATCCCACCATGGATTGAACCTCTTGCGTTTGCAGTTTGGCTACCCATACCTGGAATCAAACTTCTCATACCTACAGTTTATCCTCAACCTAGGATTAAAACTTTCTCATCCCCGCACTCTGACCTGCACATGGGATTAAGCTTTTCATCTCTCCCTGAGGGGCAAACTACGTCGACCTAATCTCCTCTTCAATAGGAGTACGTAGGCAACCATTTCATATGGCCCGGTCGCAATAAAAAAAACAAAAACATTCATACACCATTCCTGCCACATACAGCGTTGAACCTCTTACACCATGTTCGAACTACGCAGACATGATCTCTTCTTCAATAAGAGTACGTAGGCAGCCATTCATGAAGCGGTCTCACCCCCTACCAAAACACAAACCGTTGTCAGTTGGTACTGGGATCATCCTTCAATCCACTACATTTCATTCTCTTAGGACCAAAGGGGTGGAATTACCTGAACTCCTCCCTACTAGGAGATTTGGCGACCATCTAAGCTGCGGTCATACCTTGAAGAGCAACACCAATCCATAAGAGATGGAATTAACTAGGCTTCTCCTAAATAGAAGTACTGGCGACCATCTGTGGTGCGGTCAATCTCAGAGAGGAAAGCCACACTCCTCTCCTCATTTCCATACAAAAACCAGTCCCAAGACACCGAGAGATGTTAGGGATACATACAGATCGATGATCCATTATGAACTATCCAGAGACAACTCAATGTCCATCCACCTAGGAGGAATTCTGAATACATCAAGATCACAAGCCTTGAAGCAGCAGGCAAAATATCAAGCAAGTAGCAAAGCATATCTAAAAGGGAAGTGATCCAAAAATATATTTCCCTGTCATATATATAATGTTGTTTGATATACACAATGTAAACTGTACATGACAAAATGGCTAAGCTAGTCTGTGCAGGAAAATACAAGATCACCTACAAGTCAAGGTATATGCGAGCTAACAAGCCCAACATGACATCCCTCTCAGAAGATGGAGGTGAAGCTGTGGTCTCCTATATGAGAATATCCACACGACCCAACAGATCTGCAGCCATCTGCATGGTGACCATATGATCATCAATATATGCGCTCATCTCTGCCATCATGCCAGTGGTAAGGGACCTCACTGCAGTACTATCTGTGATGGCTACATCCCGGGAAGATATGGCGATATCCCGCTCAACTATCACTGCATCTCTGGCTGATATAGCCTCATCCCGCTCAACGACGGTGGCATCTCTACGAGCCAATGCCTCGTTTCTCTCCAATAGAGCGACCTCCATCCCATCAAGGGCTGTCAACATCATAGATCGAATCTGATATATCTCAAAGGCCATCAGATGAAGACTCTGTCCTAAATACTGTGCCGAATGCTGAATCATAACAGTATTGGTACTAGGAGAATTCGGAAGAAATGCTGACAACCCAGCAGTGGGCTCCTCGATATAGGTATCAATGTCCTCCATGAGCTCTACATCATCTAACTCGTGCTCTGGTACTGCAAATACTGCTACAGTCGATAAAATCTTTGTCTCCATCCACGCAGAATAGTATGCGGAATAACCAGGATGACTGACATAAAAAGTCGCTATCTCGCGCTGATCCCAACAGACGTATACCTGAGATCGGTCCTCTGCTGAGAGGTACCGAGAAGCTGAATGCTGACCTGTCACCCCCTCAAAAGGATGAAAATCCTAGAACTGGTCGAACTGCGACATCATGGCCAATGGGTGATAAGTGGTCACTCCCCTCAAACCAGCCAGAGGGAGATAGTCCATGCCCGGAGCATGAGTAATGAAGCTGTATGGTGAGCTAAGCCTCGAACACGGCAATATGCTGAATGGATCTCTAATATCTGCCAAGAATGTGGACCAGGACAGAGCATCTATATACTCTGATGGCTGAAAAGAGTATGACATAGCTACATCATGGGTGAAGCAGTACCCATGCCGTCTAAGAGTGCCAATCGGTCTCAAGTGTGACATGAACCACACATATAGCATGATTAAACTCCCAGTGAACACTCCTATCGGATAAGTGCAGCAGTAGGATGCCGACCGCAGCGTCTCTACTACAATCATAGGTACAATGGTACGACCCTCCCTGAGAGCTCTCACGACCATAACAACGCCTATATCTATCTCATCCATATATCGTGGCATATACACATACGATAATATACATAGCATCAGTACGTCAACTATGGCCAAACGCCAATGATCCTCCAGTGCGGTGAAATCCCCGGAATGTCTAGAATAGCTATCCTCCGTGCCAAATCTGTCGTACAGAAAATACTGGGATATCACGTGGCCAGATGTTAACTCATCCTGTACTACTCTGCGCCTCAATCCTGTGAGAGTCATGAATAGTCTGCTCATGTCTCCCAAAGCCAGATGCACGCAAGGTCTGTCTAAAGGCAGCATCGTCAAACGTGCATACTCCTCCAGAGTAGGAGTCAACTCATGGGTGCCGAATCAGAATACCTGCCTATCTGGTAGCCAATGCTCTATCATCCCGTCCACAAATCCTGTGGGAACCTGAAAAGTCAAAAAGGTCATGGTATGCTGCAATAAATGATCTACAGTCACCCTGTCTAGTGGTGACAAGCTATCATACCACGATCTCATACCCGATGCCACCACTGACGGTGGGGTATGATCTATACGGCTAACTGTCGAAGAAGACATCTGTGCGGGCCGTGTCATAAGACCACCCAAGGGTCAATGTCGAATATCTCTGGACATACATATATATGCATACAATAATACATGCTTAACAGATAATAGATGGCAATATGATATAGGGAATGAAAAAAAATAGTGCATACATTCCCAAGTATATCATCATCTAATACATCATCTCTGTACAGCTAAAAATACAGGAAAATTGGGCATAGACGCCCTACTACTGACAAAGGCCTATCAAAAGATATAGCGAGAATGGGGCGCAATCACCCAATATCTAATAGAGGCCTATCAAAAGATATCACGAGAATACACATCAGAAGAAGACAATGGTGTCGATGTCCACATCATCAATCCTGTCCACCTGATGTAACTCCTCCTGAGTCACTGGATCTCTATCAACAGGGATGTCAGACCTATATAAAGGAGGATCCGCATCGGCAAAATCGAATGGGTCACCTGAGGGGCCAGCGCCTGAGCTGGAAGGATCAAATGAAGCTGCCTCTACCGGATCTCTGCCCAAATACCGGATAAATATGTTTGCTTGGTCTAACTGTCGGGTCAAACTGTCAATCTGGGTCATATGAGTCAGATCTCGGACACAAGCTATCAAATCTATCATCATCAAGGATCCTGGAACCATATCCCCCATAAATTGTGTGGCGCGGGACTGAGCTCCAATAGTGCGAGGGGACCACCACCGATGGAACGTCTCCTGAGTACATGGACCCTCTGACAATGCAAAATCGTCAACCCCCAACAATGGGATATCAGTGACTGGTGACTGCGATACAAGCCAATAACGCCTGGCAGGAGGCAAGATCAGTATACGAATCTCCCATGTGGTGTTCCTAATAGCACGCTCTCGTAAATAGAGCTCACAGCCTCCATATGTGAAGAAAGAAACTCTCCTGGTGGAAATCACATACTCGACTCCAGTCGGGTATCCATCCTCAAAACCCACGGTCAGGTGGTCCCCGGAATAGGGAAGCCATGTGATGGTGTCGGCCGTCAGCAACTCCAGCTGCATACGGCAATGAGTGAATCCCTCAGCTACAGGGACCTCTAGCAGAATCGAATGATGCCATCGTCGTCCTCGTGGATAGGTGTCTAAACCTAACACACTCACGAGATGCAAGCATGGAAGCCTCTCATAGGCACAAAACTGCCAACACCGAGGCAAACATCTGTTGTCAGTTAACACTCTTAACCTATACATGGTAAGTGACAAGAGAAATACTCACCAGCAGAAATGGGTAAAATCCTAGCCAAGCATCGGTCAAACCCTGTAAGCGTATACGCATGCCCCGGAGGAAATAGGTAAAGGTGCAGGATCCCCAATCATACTCTCTAATACGGTTCACATCACGTGTAGCGCTGATTAAAGCGAAAGATACCGTGGAAGAGTTATTCGCTATGAAGCAGTCTCGAATGATCATCAGGAACAATTGCCGCAGAACGTGATCCCTGATTCTGACATCATCAGGCATAGGCTCACTCAATAGCCCACTCATAGCATCTACGCTCAAAGAACCTGAACGGACAGTTCTGCCTTTGAGCGTCGCCGCTGGAAGTCCTAATAAGGATCTAACGGCAGTAGGGGTAATATTTGCCATGCAAGGCACTGGCTCCCCTCCGAACTCTATACCTGTGATAAATCGCCAATCCATAGACGTCATCATCACCTCGTAATCCAGCAGATGGAGTGTCTGAGTCTGATGAAACCATCTCTCAGACAATGCCCTGAGATAACCCCAGGGACAATGACGGGGAAGGATGGAGAAGAATGCCCCAAATCCCTACTCATGCACTATCGCTCTATAGTTAGGATGAAGCGCCTGATACATGGACTGAATGCTAAATCAGTTCCCTCGAGGCTGTATAAAACCAGGAACCTACATGAAATGTAGATCAACATCAAAACCCTTTAATCCTCATCAATAGGAAAGAAGGAAGGTCAAAGTCTAACGTCATACCTCGTTAGCATGCAAATACATCGATGGATGTCTGCCCAGATCACCCAACAACTCTGGATTCACCACTTGAATGCTCGGAAGCTCCCTGCGAGGGACATGTGTAATAGGAGCGGGATCCTCTATCGGAATATTCGTCTCCTTGTCCTCAACGCCTGGAACAACTACCTAGACAAGATGTATCACAGCCACCACCAACCGACGAGGCTGTCTAACAGAACGGGGACGAGGCGCTTTAGAAGCCCTCTGCCGTACGCCAGAAGTGATCCTATAGGAACTGCTCGGCTGATCCGGATCCATAGTATTTGGACAACAAGTCTCCAAATCACCTCAGAAAAGGTGTGGTATTTCCTTACCTATAGCTTTCTAGAATGCATTTTATGACTATATGCATGCATGCATTTACTTTAACATATAATAGAGTTAAAATGCATGACTACCCAATTCCTACATTTGGAAAAATTTTGCCATAGTCCCCTTTGAAAATAGTACTATCAACATGCATACAGGCATGTCTAGGTGGCCATTCAGTAGCCCACCTGCCCCAAAGTCATATACATAATATATGCATTAAAAATTAAAATCATCATGCATAAGGTCAACCTCAATACTAGGAGTACTTTGCCTTGCTACCTTATTCTCATTGGACCTCAAATAGGATAGAAAAATAGCAGAAAAGGTGCGAATTTGACTGTCTCAAAAGTCAAATTTTTTCAAATCATTATGTTCAGCATGGTTTAATACTAATATTTACTATGTTTTTTGTGCATACATAATCACTACTATGTGTTTAGATGCATTTCATGCGATAACTCAAAATCTGACGGACAGAAATGAGAGAAAATACAGGCATATGTTACCAGGATAGTGTAGAACACTCGTACGGTGATAGAATTTGCAGAAAGCAGCCCGAACTCAGCAGATCTAAAGATGGCTCGCGATTTTCTCTATGCAAAGCAAGTTGAAAGTGACTTGTGAGACCATCCTGCTGGATTATATCATCCACAGTTAGCCGCAGGCCCATCTGCGGCTGTAGCAGGTGCACCTGCGGTACCCCCATACGAGTCCTATCCCTCCAGCTCGGTCTAGTTAGAGTTGCAAAGAAGTTCTTACAAGCTGAAAAGGCCAAAACAGGGATAAAAATGCTACGCGATTGAGCAGAATAGCCTAAAACCCTGGTTTTTCTAGATCGAACTGTGGCTTTCTTTTCATCCATTGGTATTTGCCCGAACACATGGTTTACTATACCGATGATTTAAGTCTTTGCATACCACATTTGGCAATACCATACAGAGGTCCGATGCCGTCAGCGTAAGGTTGTCACCCCAATCTTTTCACAAAAGAGGTCCCCGGCGGGGGTTACAACGCATGCTCAGCCGTTGACACATAAATCAACGAAGGTCAAGCAGCCTTGACGTTGTTTCAGCTGATGGCAAGTAAACACATCGAAGAATGGAAAGTTGTTCAATCATTGCGTACGTTTATATTCATCACTCCCCAGATGGGGTTACAACGCATACTCATCCGTTTACACACATATCAACGAAGGTCAAGCAGCCTTGACATTATTACAGCCGATAGCGATTAAACCTATCAGAGCTCTGAAGCTATTCGAGGTTTTCACACCCGACCGCTTGTATTCCCCAGCGGATCCCCGGCGGGGGTCACAACACAATGTTTCGGTTATCTACACGATAGCGGAGGTCAAGCAACCTTAACAGTATATCCCATAGGATTTTTCAGCCGTTGATTCACATGTCGGTGAAATACACGGCAACGAAGGTCGGGCATCCCTGACAGCATTTGATGTTGGCAGTAAACCCAACAGAATCGTGACATGTCCTGACGATACAAACCAGGAGATTGTCATCAAGGAGGATTGATGATGGAATATGTTATACAGATCCTCAAGCAGATCAAGCTTCATCCCCCCAGATCTCTCACACATAAGAGGTACATCTTCGGGATCAAGTCATAATCAAAGACACAGGACTTTGGTGATAACTCCAACTTCAACATCCTAATAGATTCAGATTACACATCAAATCTGGTCATCGTTGCCAATCCCCAGTTGAAACAACAAGGAGCCATCAATCATCCCTAGCGTGTTGGGCTACAACCCCGTACACATGCATCGTACATTTGCATCATGTTGCTATCCATAGTACAATGTTTGTCTTATTACGTTTCAAGTGTCTAGGATTCTTTATCCTACCCATGCATCACCATGCATGAGTAAGATAAAGAGGGGCATCTTTAGACACTCAAAATTTTCTGTACACCTGTCACTAACATTACAGGAGAGTAGATTCGTCATTTAAGAGGGAACCCTAAAAGATGATCCATATCCATGCCGGATACTACCAGAAGTTTAGCATCAACCCCGGATCGCAATCTGGGAGTAACAATTCCAATATCGGAGATAACCCCGAGGCATGCAGATCAATACAGGAACACACATCGGAGAAGACCGATTAATCTCAGAGATAATTCCGAGGTATCCAGTCTCAGTCTCAACCATGGGAATAGCCACCAACCTTGGTGATAACCCCAAGGAATGCAATTTTGGCAATAACCCTAAAAATGCTTGTTACAAATGCAACCAGCTTCAATCTCGACGCTCAAAACGAGATACACTATACCAGCCCGGTGATAACATCGGGAAGCCAGGCACACCTCAAAGATGACAATGAGGACCTTCAATAAATTACAACAGTCCAATCTTAGCGAAGCTAAGCAACGTCTGCTTTATCAGCCCAATCAGGCGATAACACTAGTGAGGGGCAACATCGTCATCTGACCAACACGATGCCATGCCACGTCGTCTCAACGTCTCTATGCAACAGTGTCCTACAAGACTAACCAATCCCGAGTGACTATTGTGCGGGGTAACGAATGAAAGTTGAAGCTTGAAGACCAGAAGGCACCGTCCCATCTGAAATGACTTCGCACAAACTCTAATCCCATGCCATCGTATAACTCTCAACAACGGCTGTTCGAAATAGGTCCTGTATACCTCAAACGGATGCCTGAATTGTAATTTTGAAAGTCCGAGTGGACATTATAGTGCCTGAGTGCACGTACTTCGAGATGACCCGAAAAACTCGGGCCAACCCAGGTTGCTTCTGGTCTACCTGCGGCTCGGCTGCAGGTACACCTACGGCTCCACCCTCTATAAATAGAGGGCTTGGGGTGGCCATTTTGTAAGAAAAACGGCGAGGAAGCCCAGCCCAATTTGCTCTGTACTCATTTTAAACACTTGTGAGCTCACACATAGCTTATTTTATACCTACAAAAGCCAGTGTTTACCCACTTTAAAGATATTGAAGTCTTCTTTGGCAGTCCACTGTAAGCCTTCTTTCGCACTTTAAAGTTTTTCTCTTCATCTTTGTACACACCCTTCTACACGTTGAGAGTCGTGTTGCACGCTTTTGCCCAGACTTCGGTCCGTGGTTTAGTTTTAGTTTGTATATACATATATATATATATATATATATATATATATATATATATATGGACTAACATTATCGAGTTATGCCTCGATTGAGCCTAGATTTCGGTCTGGAGCGTTTAACTGTTTTTGTATATATATATATATATATATATATATATATATATATATATATATATATATATACACATTTATATATATGAACTGCGTGTCGAACTCTATTCGATGAGCCTAGACTTATGTCTGGTGCGTTTAATGGCTTTCTTATATATATATAATTATATATATGAACTGCTATCAAACTCTGTTCGGTGAGCCTAGATTTCACATCCGGTGCGTTTACTGCTTTAATATATATATATACTTATATATATTAACTATTGTTGGACTTTGTCCGATGAGCCTAGATTTTATATCCGGTGCGTTTACATGCTTATATATATATATATATATACACATTTCGTCCCACCTGGAGTATACTTCTTGGTGGTTGACCGTTTTTACAGCTTTCTGTACATTTCGTCCCGCCTGGAGTTTCCTCCGTGGCGGTTGATAGCTTTTACATCTTTATTTATATTTTTGATCCCCCGTGGAGGTGTTTCGTGGTTGGTGATCATGTCTGCATATATATATTTACAGCTTTTATATATATGCATGCTTAATGCTTTTATATCAATTGCGGCATCATGTGAGCCTAGGAATCATGTGATCACAGATTCATCCCACTAGATCTAGATTCGGTTCCTGTAATGGACATTTTCAGCTATAAGTAGCTTGTAAATTATTCTGCGGTTTCTGAATTTCCTCAGATGGTTTCCATACCCACAAGGAAGTCGGCATTATTTTGTACATTATTTTCGTACGGATGCTTCGCATCTGTCAAATAAAATATTTCCAGCCAAATACGGAATAAAATGGGAGTATAAAAGGTCTCAATTACTATTGAGCATCAGGGTTTGTAAAACATCTTTTATAAAACATCACTGCCATATCTTGCTTAAAATTGAATTTTTACATAAAATTCAAACCCTATGTATATAGGTGCGAACGTGGCCTCGCACTACTTCCAAATAATAGCACATTGACCCACACGCACACACATTCAGATAACAGTGTCTTGAAAAGAGGCAGTCACTGTGGTAACACAGATGTCGGGGGGTGCCTAACACCTTCTCTCCGCATAACTAAGTCCCCGAACCTTAATGAATCTCGATTTTACCGACTCGTTTAGCAATGTCACATCACTGGGTCAATGTACAAACCTTTTCTCGGTTGTGTTGGTACAACCAGTTAAAAAACCAACTGGCGACTCTTATAGTCCAATCGTCGACATTATACACGTCGGACCTTATTCACTTATTTTTTCAAACTAATCTCACCTAAAATGAGAACACCAAAGAACAAGTAACAGAAAGGGACAATTAAAAAATCCCGACGTCGACACATAACAATTGTCCATTGAATCAAACCCATGGATTGTAGGATTGCATGAAGGTTATAGAGGAGTTGGTAATTAGTGGTTGGTTTGCATCATGAACACCACTCCCCCCCCAATGATCATTAGCTAGAAGCTTGGAAGAAAAGAAGAGGAATAGGCCTTGTCCTTTTTGCTATTCACATGACTGGATTTTAGGAGTGAATGGAACACTCATTTTGGGATAACTCTAACCTCTCAGCCTTCTTGTAAACTCCTACACACTCTCACCCTTATGTTACATTTTAATACACGTAACAACCACATATTATAACCTAATGTCACAATATGACTTCACATTTCAAGGTAATAGATGTTATGCAACATACATATAATCCATGTACATTCTATTTTAATGTCTACCCACATGTATATGGTTACTTTACTCATTTCATGAGATATTTATACTATATAGTTTCACTATGCATAATCACATTGCTTTATACAATAAAATTTTATAAGACTTAATATATAGTCACACAATGCCACACTACACTATATAATATAGTTGTGTTATTACTCATATGCACATGACTGCCAACATAACGTTGTTATATTACTAACTTACTTATTTATGTTAAATAAATAAATCATACACTTCCTTAATTAATTAACACCAATATTAATTAATCCAACAATTGTTCAATGTAGTTATGAATTTCCATAATCGTTATTCATTTTTATAATATATTACAACTAATAACAATCGTATATTATAAATTAATTACCAAGTAATCCATATTACACCATAATTAATTAATGGATTAATAATTTCGTTGTCGGACATAACATACTCTAATTCATGATTTATCAATGTCACACATATCACATAATTGTTCCATTTAATTCCCAAAGTGGAAAAATTACTTTTCTCCAACTGACTTCTGGCACAGCTGTGCCAATTTGTACTGCTGGGACGGCGCAGCTGCGCCGTGCCCTGACAGTGCCAAAACTGGTGCAGCTTCTGCCCGTGCCAGTTTTCAATGCTAACTCGTTATACATGACACAAATTGGTCTCCATAAGAGCGTTACTACGAGTCTACGAGTGTATTGATTAGTTATATAAAATCTCATGATCATACACGATTAATCTTCCTAATTCTCGGTTTAACTTACTTAGTGAATTTTCTCGTTTCGCACTATGCCACACAAGGCATTTCACACTTCTCATTGCCAATTCACATTTCTTAACACTCATTGATTTAATATGAATCAATTATATTAACAGACTCATAAAATAATAACACTTATTATCACATAATAATATTTCCATTAATATATTCATTTTATAATACGTGAAAATTCTCAGGTATTACATCCCCCCCCCTTATAAAAATTTTGTCCCAGAATTGCTACAAGATTACACAAATAGATGGGGATAATCCATCATCATCCTATCTTCTAACTCCCACGTTGCCTCCTCGACATCGTGGTTACGCCAAAGTACTTTTACAGAAGAAATGATTTTATTTCTCAAGGTTTGCTCTTTCCTATCAAGAATTTGGATAGGAATTTCTTCATACGCTAAATTCTTCTCCACTTGAATGGGTTCCTAAAAAATTGCGTTCTTATAGTCAGGCTTGTATGGACGCAACACGAATATATGAAACACGTTATGGATGTGCTCCAACTCATGTGATAATGCAACTTTGTACGCTACATCGCCTACTTGCTTCAGTATCTCGAACGGTCCTATGAATCTTGGACTAAGTTTCCCTTTCTTACCGAAACGGATCTTTCCCTTCCATGGAGATACCTTCAGGAATACAAAACTGTTGACTTTAAAATCTCGGTCTTGCCAATGCAAGTCTGTATACTTTTTTTGGCGATCTTGAGCTGCCACTAGTCTAGCCCTTATTACTTTTACCACGTCCGCGATTTGTTATACTAACTCTGGTCTGAGTATTCATCGTTCTCCGACTTTGTCCCAACAAAATGACATTTTGCACTTCCTTCCGTAAAGAGCTTCATACGGTGGCATGCCGATACTTGCATGATAACTATTATTATACACAAATTCGACTAAGGATAGGTGGTCGTCTCAATTTCCCTTGAAGTCCATCATGTAAGTCCTAAGCATGTCCTCTAGCGTTTGTATTGTTCGCTCACTTTGTCCGTCTGTCTGAGGATGATAAGCAGTACTTAACCTTAACTGTGTTCCCATCCTCTCTTGCAAGGTTTTCCAAAATTTTGACATGAAACGCGGGTCTCGGTCAAAAACAATCGACACCGGCACTCCATGTCGTGAAACGATTTCCTTTATGTACATATTTGCTAATTAATTTAAACTATAGCGAATCTTGATTAGTAGAAAATGTGTGGTCTTTGTTAGTAGATCCACGATAACCCAAATGGAATCCAACCCTTTCTGCGTGACTGGAAGTCCTACCACGAAATCCATCGTGATATGCTCCCATTTCCACTCTGGTATTTCTAATAGTTATAGCAAACCACTCGGCCGCTGACGCTCTACTTTTACATGTTGACATGTAAGACATCTACTAACGTACTCCGTGATTTCTCATTTCAAATTTGGCCACCAAAAAAGTTGCTTCAAGTCCCGATACATCTTTGTGCCTCCCGGATGAACGGAGTATGTCGTATTGTGTGCCTCGTACAAAATCTCTTCTCTCAACTCGTTTACTGTCGGTACCCACACTCTCCATTCGAATCTTAAAATACCGTCTTTATCTATTCAAAGTTGTCCTACCCATTTTCTGCAATCCTTCTCCTGATTTTCTCACATTCTCCATCTTTCCCATGTGCTTCCTTTACTCTATCCAATAATGTCGGACAAGCTTCCATTACAAATAATTTCTCTTCAGACCTCTCGGGTCCCTTCACTTCTATTTCCAACTTCTCCATATCTCTTATTAACTCCTCCTGAGTTGTCAGTTGAAATAATTTCTCCCCTCCTTTCTTGCTTAGAGCGTCGGCAACTACGTTTGCCTTCCCCGGGTGATAAAGAATCTCACTGTCATAATCTTTGATAAGTTCTAACGACCTTCTCTGACGCGTATTTAACTCATTATGTGTTAAGATATATTTCAGACTTTTTGTGGTCCATATATATCTCACATTTTTCTCCATACAAATAATGTCTCCATATCTTTAACGCAAAAACTACTGCTGCTAACTCTAAGTCATGAGTAGGGTATCGTTTTTCGTAATCCTTCAATTATCGTGACGTATACGTAATGACTTTGCCATATTACATCAGCACACAGCCCAGTCCTTTGTGCGATGCATCACTATACACCACAAATCCTCACGTATCATCTGGTAAGGATAATACATGCGTCTCGCTTAATCTCTTCTTCAATTCTTGAAAACTCTCTTCGCATTTGTTGGTCCATACAAATTTCATTGTCTTCCTCGTCAGATTAGTCAACGGGGTCGCTATCTTAGAAAATCTTGGATAAATCTTTGATAGTACCCAATTAACCCTAAGAAACTTCTCACCTCCGTCGGTGTTCTCGGTTGTTCCCAACTATTTACTGTTTTAACCTTTTCGGGGTCTACTGAGATTCCATTCTCTTCCACCACGTGGCCCAAGAATTGAACCTTCTTCATCCAAAATTCACATTTAGAAAATTTCGCATACATCTTCTCCCTTCGTAGTGCCTCCAAAATAATCTTCAGATGTTCTGCATGTTCTTCCTTTGTCTTCGAGTAGATCAAAATGTCATCGATGAAAACTACTACGAATTTATCTAAGTATGGCTTGAAAACTCGATTCATCAAGTCCATGAATGCTGCCAGAGCATTAGTTAAACTGAATGACATTACCAAAAACTCATAATATCCATAACGAGTTCGAAACGCAGTCTTCGGTATATCCTCATCACGCACTTTCAGTTGATGATATCCTGTCCGTAAGTCGATCTTTTAGAAATATTTCACTCCCTTTAGTTGATCAAACAAGTCATCTATCCTCGGTAGCGGATATCTATTCTTGATCGTTACTCTGTTCAATTCTCAATAATCGATACAGAGCCTCATCGATCCGTCTTTTTTCTTCACAAATAACACTGGTGCTCCCTTAGGAGACACACTCGGTCGAATGTAACACTTATCCAATAATTCTTGAAGTTATATCATCAATTCCTTCATTCGTACTGGTGCCATACGGCATGGAGCTTTCAAAATTGGTGTTGTTCCCGGTGCTAAGTCTATTACGAATTCAATTTCTCTGTCTAGTGGAAGACCAGGCAGATCATCCAGAAACACGTCTTAAAATTCATTCACTATGGGTATATCCTTAATCTCTACTCCCTTCTTTCGACTATCTACGATGTAAGCTAAATAACCTACACATCCTTTCTTTAACAATTTCCTGGCCTACATCATCGTAACGCAACATGATTGCTTAAGCGATGAGCTACCATATAACACTACCTTAGACTTACTCGGAGTCTGAAGGTTCACACATTTGTTATGACAGTCAATTACTGCCGCATGGTTATATAATCAATCCATTCCCAGTATTACATCGAATTCTCCTAATCTAATAGGAATCAAGTCTACGCTCAGTTCATGTTCTCTAATGTTTACACGATAATTTTGATAAACGTATTCTACGGGGATTATTTCCTTATTCGCAACTTCTATGTTCAAAGGATCTTTTAAACGTTTTCGAGGTGTACTAAGTTTACTAGAAAATTCTTTAGATACAAAGGAACAGGTCGCACCCGAATCAAATAATACGTAAGCATTTATATTATTGATTGGGATTATACCTGATACCACGTCCTTTGCAGCCACTACGTCCTGGATGGTCATGTTAAAGGTTCGAGCGGTCGATCTGTTGGGTTGTGCAGGTCCACCAATCATTAACTTGCTTACTCCACCTTGGCTTCCGCCAGCACCACCGCTTCCTTTCTTTGGGCTATCCTTTATCTGGTGCTCTGTCGATCCACAAGCAAAACATCCTCTGATCTTCTTTGGCTTTGGGCAATTTGGTGATATGTGCCCCTCCTGGCCACAATTATAGCAGGTGTTCTTCCTCTTCCAACACTCTCCATGATGACTTCTCCCACATTTGTTGTAAGCTTCGGTCCTCTACTTAAAGTTTCCCTGGTGACTCCTACCTTAATTATTATTTTTGTTGTTATTATTTTTCCATTTCCCCTTTCTAGAGTTACTTCCTCCGCTGCTACTCCCTCCACGATGCTTGTTAGGCCCCCAAATTCAGGTACTTGAAATCCGAACTCGGTGCTTTACGATACTATTTCTATGAGCAGAATAATATTAATAATAATAACAATAATATAAAAGTCAAACTTAATTTACGTAATTATTAGAGTCTGAATCCCAAGTACATAACCTTTAAACATTCATTACAACCCATTATAGATAATATATATCATACTTGTCTTAATTAAGTTAACTATTACATATCATAGCTTTTCTCTCATTCAGCAACCTTTCCCTTGTTCTTAGCAGAGCTCTCTGGTCATTCACACTTAGCTGAAAATATTTAAATTAAGCAAGGATGAGCATTTGAGTGCCCAGCAAATAATGACAATTATATATATAAGCTGAAAGAATTTAAATGTTTTCTTTATACTACCCTTCTACAACGATTTCAATAGTCGTGAAGTAATCTATACCGATAATAATAACATAACAACCCTCTTTCAAATTTTTAAAACTACGTAATGACTATATATAGGGTTAATGTGACATACTATGAACATTATTTTCAATTTTTGAATAGGTTAAACAGAACTTCATCTATAAACCGTCATAACTTATGGGCACGACGGTGATCAGCCCGTTGTACCCATCATTGATCAATACTACATGCAAGAACGAGGGTATCGTTCACTCTGTCCGCCTTGGGCGCATAAAAGTTTTCCCGTGTAGGGATGTTCATACTTGCCTGGGTTCCAAATCAAAGATTTTATCTTGTTCAACAATAATCTATAATTCAACATATATATATACCGGTAATTGACAAAGGTGTATCAACATGTGATTAAATATAATGATTATCCAAGTAGGGACACTTGTATAACCATTTATAGAAATTAACGAAACAGAATATAAATCTGAATTATCATATACTAACATGTTGATAAACAACGAGCGTATATAATATAAAGTTAATAATCTGTACATTAATAATATAATTTCATAAATATTCTAACTCATGTCCATTGCATAAAGAAAATGCAAAGGTAAGATACTTACCTGATGCGCTACTTACAATTTGCAACTTAGTTTTATCTTTTATCTCACGACCTATCATTAATAAGATCGTTCGTTCGATTAGAACAATATACTATAACACATAGTACTGCATTTCTCAGTCAGCACATAACCTAATCACATTATTACCCATGTTTAACAACCATTGAATCAAAAATAATCACATATCTAATTAAATTATATAAGTCCAGATCAATTTCTGAAACATATCGATCTACCAACAACTTTATCGGGTAATTATCGAGTCTAAGACTCTATCCTGTAACTTAGTATCAGTCATATTATTTTTAAATGACTTAATATAGTTTTAAAACATTTATTATAATTTATCATGACTTTTCAAACCTCGGAATCATTATTAAATGATTTAAATATTAATCAATTCTATTGTCATTAAAATTTAATTATTATTAAACTATTAATGAAATCATTTCCAAAGTGTTAAAGTTATGTATAATAACTAAAAATACTTTTAAAGTATTAATATTACCCTTAAATGAATTTTAAAACAATGAAAATCATTTTTTAATAATTACCATTAATATTTAAATATTAATTAAAATATTAAAAGTCATTAATTATAACTTAAAATATTTTTAATTCATGTATATCCTTTTTAAATGATTTTTAAATTAATAAAACTATTTTTAAACTCTTTATTTAATATAATTATTAAATAAATTTAATATCTTTAATAATAAGTTAATAATCATTAATATTAAATTATTAATGAAATTATCCTTTAAATATTAAAAGTTATATTTTATAACTTAAAATACATTTAAACACTTTATTTTTATTTAAAATGATTATTTTATATTAAAATTATTATTTAATATAATCATTAAATAACCTTAATATCATTAATAATAATTAATTAATGAAATTTATCTTTAAATATTAAAATTTATATTCTATAACTTAAAATATTTTTAAATACCTTAATATTATTTAAAATAATTTTTTAATATAATAAAATCATTTTTAATTAATTTATTTAATTCATTTAGTAAATAACTTAATTATCATTAATATTAATTTATTAATATTAATTATCACATAATATTAAAAGTCATTAAAAATAATTTAAAATATTTTCTTATATCATCGTATAATTTTAAATGATTTTTCATGCATTAAAATCATTTTTAACTAATTTATTTAATAATATAATTAAATAAATTAAATACCTTTAATATTTCAAAAATATTAAATATTTATGAAATATATTTAAAATAATTAAAAACTAATTTTTGAAATTTAAAATAATTTTTAATAATTTATTTTGTATTTTTCAGAATTAAAAACTAATTAATACTAATTATTTAATAAAAATAATTAATTTTTGTAAATAATTGTCGCTAAAGGGCTCTATAGTGACGAAACCGTCGCTATAGGTGTTCTTGAGGTGTTCTTGAGCTGCCCAGAAAATCATGTCAGAAAACGAGTTGGCATGTTTGACCATAAATCATTTCTTACACAAGTTGTTTCTGGGCTTGTTGTTGATCCTATTATGTAGTAAAAATACACCACTACAAGACCCAACAATAACCAGAGTCATAACATGCATAACATAGAAGATCCAAGAGCCTAAAGTAGCTGTCAGAGGCTGTTCTTCATTTCTGGAAACCCAGAAATGAAGAAAAGTTCGAGTATGCACTTTTGGGCTTCCACAACTTGTGATTTGTGTGATGTTTAAGTGATCTAAGGGTACCAGATTGTAGAAAACATGTACTACAACATATCTATTACTTAACATCAACAAAACAACAACAGAATAGCCAGATTCGACTCGGTCAAACCATGTCAGACGACATGTTCAAGCGTTTTTTGGGTTACCCAGAAAACAACTTTTCATGCTCGTCCGGCTTGGTTTGACCATCGATTACCATTTTTCTGTTTGATAAAATTGAGATTTTAAGGCATAATATTGGAGTTCATATACAAGACTACAACATGGATGCAACAAAAACAACAAACAACTAACAACTAGAAAGATCAAGGGCCACGAACTTCTTGTCAGAACGATCTGGGCATGTTCTTGACTGCCCAGATTACTTCCGGTCAATGTCGGTCAACGGTATTTGACCATTAATAACTTCCATTCTAAACATCAAATGACCCTGATTCTTTTTGAAGAGTAAAGACCACATTACCAGCTACACATACCAACTTATAAACAACAGAAATCATAAACAGAAAAAGATTTATAGCCTCTGACATTCACTGTCAGACAACCAAAAATAAAATTTCCAGAATTTTGAAATCTTAAAATCCGACCTTCTAAATGTTATGGATCCAACTTTTAGCAACCCAGATCATCATTAGACACTACTAACCACATATTCTAACACTCAAACATAACATCTAACAACCGAAAATTAGACAGATTTCTGAGTAGGGGTTATACCTTTACTTTGATCAATTTTGATCTAAGGCTACTGATTTGTTTTTGATATTAGTGGGGGCTCGGTTCTTGACTGATCTTAAGAGAGAATTTCGTAGGTGAGAGCTTGAGAGAGATAAGGTTTGAGTGTTGGCCAAAAAAAAGTGAACAAATGACACTTTCTCTCTCTCCAAATCTATTTATAATACTTGTGTTTATTGTATGTGGCTACTTGTTGGCTGAGTTGCTGTCATTTTAAGTCACGATTGTCAACATAGTTGGTCACCAACTCTAACACTTGTCAAAATCCAATAATTCAAGAGGGGTAAAATGGTCTTTTTGCTTGGAAATTTAAGGGCATACTTGTCATCCTTTTAAACCCTTAGGGTTTAACCCTAAGGTTTAACACAACCCAAATGTATGATTTAACAATTAGGGTTTGCACAAAAATAAAATTAAATAAAAATTAAATAACTTTTAGCTTCTAAAATTTTGAAATTTGGGTTTTCTAATTATGATTAATTTTCTATTTACTTTATACAGGAACATTAGGGTTTAAAATCACTAATTATAATTAACATTGCTAAAATATCTATTAGGGTTTATAATTTTGATAATTAGGGTTACCGATTTATAATTAGGTTTTCTAATTATCAAATTAGGGTTTAAAAAATTAGGGTTTCCAAAATTAACAATTGTAATTATAATACTTGTTAATTAATCACATTAACACAATTACAACCAATCTCGAACTTTAATTTAAATTTCAAATTAGGTTTTTTTAAAAAAATATCTTAGTATTTTCTAAAAATTAATTAGGATTTTTAGATTTTTAATTAGGGTTTACCTAATTAATCCACAACATAAATTATATAACACATTTATATAACAATCTTGTACGCTAAATTGGATCTCAAATTAGGGTTTAACATTATTACTAGGGTTTGGTCATAATACACCGTAATTGACCAATCATTATCAATACGGACATACAATACATATTCATAGCACTGAAAAATCAAAATATAATTAATATTATATTATTATTCCCATTCCTTGATAAAAATCCAAAATTAGGGTTTGGATTCCATACCTTATTTATTCTTCCTATATTTAACCTTAATAATTAAGGTAAAATAATTAACTTAATAATCTGTACTAAAATTCATATAATAAAATAATTATTATAATTAATTTAAAAATCACTCCATATATTATTTAAATAATATATGATTGTATTTTAATGGAAAATAATTAATAAAAACATTTCTGCTGAAAAAGTAATTATTATAAGAATATACTTAATAATTTCTAAAATAAAATTATTTGTAAATATTTATGTAATAAATATATTTTTATTTACCACATAAATACATGAACACATTATCTTGTACAAATCCTCATCCTTAAAATAAAAAAAAAATTATACGAAAAATTTCTTATTTATTTATATAGAAAATATCGGGTTGTTACAATGCTCACTACCAGCGTTCTTGTTCTTCTTCTCTTTATGATATAGACTTAAGGTCTCACTGCCACCTTCCGCAATGATTACCTTCTAGTCTTTTGGTCTTCACCCACTCGAGCTATAGTGAAGGCCTTCTCGATCTCCTTGACCCAGGTTTGCGCAATTATCGGGTCAGTACTTCCTATGAACTTTGGGGGTCCTACACTCTTAAAATCCTTGAAAGTTGTTATTGGGACAGCTTGGGGAACGGGTGGTACGGGTTCGTTTCTTCCCCTCAGAGCTTCTCCCAATTAATCTACCAGTCACTGTATCGGGTCTACAGGTCCTCTCTCATCATTAACTGACTCTTCTTGGACAGTTATTCTACGTCTGGGCGGCATTTTCTGCATCACAAAACTTTCATTTAATTATCTAATTACAACACTTAGACATTTCTCAATTAAAAGGAACTAAAAGTTTGTAACACGTTTATGAAATAAGATTATTTATATTCATATGCCAAATGTTTACAATACACGTTCTTTTCTAGCATACTGCTATAAATAATAACATATATCCCCTAATATCACATAAGACGGGGACAACACTAGCTTACTACCCCTCTAACATTTCAAAAGTTGGGGTTACTACTATCTCACATCTTACACAAAATATTGAGATTACAACAACATATTAACAGCACATAAATAAAATTACTACATTACTGAGTTTTTTCCTCTAGACTTAATCTAACATCCCACGCTCCACGGTGCTCTGATACTCCTTCTGCGTAATGTGTGCCACTATATCCTGACTTAAGGTATGTTGGGTCTGTCCTTGCTCAGTTGGGTAGTGATTTACCTCATCGATCAATCTCTCCATGGTCATGTGTAGAGCATAGCCCATCTTGTTCATCTTCCTCCTCTTGCACCGCACCTCATCCTCTAGATCATTCACCCTATCATTGGAATCCTCCCACTTCTCCTCGAAGTGAATCCTATCCATCACCTTCATCTCTAACTGAGTTCGGGGAGCCTCCTTCTCCGTCCTCTCACTCAAAACCCTCTGTTCCATTTCTTCTAGCTTTCCTGCCAACTCAACATTCCTCGCCACCGATCGGTGAAATAAGGCCCCCATCTGGATCCCTACCTCCTTACGGTGAGCAATTTCCACCTCCATCTCTTGCATCACTAGTTGCCTCTCAAGAGTCTCAGTCTCTAGCTCCTCGACTCTACATCCTAATTCCAAAATCTGTTCTTCATATTCTCCTAACATCTGATCCTCGAAAGTAGTCCCGTCGGAGTCCTCCATGGGCTCGGGTTCCTCCTCCACGGGCTCCTCCTCTGTAAGCTCCTCCTCCGGATCTGATTCCTCAGGTAGAGGCTCTATCTCCTCTTCCTCATCATCATCGTCAATAGGGGAAACTATCGATATAGGCTCTGCTATCAAGGGTGCCTCATAGACTACGTGGATATCACACGGCTCCTCCTCTACTACTCAGCTAGGTCCTCCCATGTCTGTCATCCTACAATCACCAACAAAAGATAAGACGAACAACAACTCCATCAGAATGTTAAATAACATAAGTTCATTATATAGAATGAAGTTATATTTCATAACACACTAAGTCTCTCAAGGAAAACTCTACATAAGTTTTATTCCCTTCCTAACTTCTAAGTTTTCTTAAGTTATAATCTAAGGACTCTCGTTCCTAAGGTTTATAACTATAGCTTTGATACCAACCTGTGACACCCCAAATTTTGACCTCCACTGGGTCACCCGAATTCGGTTCTTCACGTGCTCAAGGTATTACCATAATAACTAAAATTACACATTCACAACGAAAGATCTAATTTAGAATAATATACAATGATTTATTATAATTATTCACCCAAGTTTTGCAACCAACAGTACTTAATAGATTACATAATAGTATCGAATAAAGACCTATAACATAATCCTACTTAAGCTTAAACATAGTCTTAATACAACATAATAATCTTAAACATAAAAGGAACAAGCTAGTCGATAGCCTTGCCCTTGCCCTAGTCTGTTCCAGAGACACCTCCCTATTCTTCCTTAACTGATAGGTTTTAAATAAGCAAGGATGAGCACAAATTACCCAGCAAGTAATATACAACAAGGGTGTAGGATATAATATCACAAGGTTTGAAATATCGAAGTGTCATTTCTAAGATAGTTCAGAGTGTTAGAATAATATCATGAATAATGAATATCAACAATACTTAGACTAAGATCAATAATTCAACATAAATCAACTTATATATATGAATTCAAAGGCTATTAAGGTATCCGTCTAGATAACAATTTATACTGAGCAGTCACTAAGGACTATTGAACATCTACTATAATTATCAATAATAAATTGATAACCCAAAAGAATCAAGTAATGTAGAGGATCAGTCTACAATACTCCACGTTATGCATAACACCACAGTAATAATATACTCATGTGTTGGGGTTTCCAACAACATACAATCCCCTTACCATAAGGGTTGTTCAACTCAGTTTTTAAGATTTTCTGCACCAATCAAATGGGTTTGGACAGTTTTATAAACATGCATATAGTCTAGCCGAATCAAATGGCGTCGACTCTTTCACAATATTCAAGAACAATACCAAGTTCATTATGAATAATAGTTTTCACAAGGGTTTAACCATAATGGCTCATTTGAATGAGAAAATAATATAACTTGTACTCAAAGAGATAAGCTTACGGTATTCGTCGACTAAAGAATGCAAAGATACTTGTACAATAAGAGTAGGGTTCGGATACTTGCTCAATAATAAGATAGGTTTAGAAACTACCTTACGTTATCCATTGAATAAAGTAAAATAAGAGTTTAGGATACTTGCACAATATAAAGGCAGTTCAGATACTTGCCTTACTCGTAGTTTATCCTCGTTTAAGAATTCAATACTTTTGAATCCTATTTATAACGTATTATATGTTCAATATGTTCATTAGCTAACATAGTCTTTAATCAAGCTTGACATGATACAAGTAGGCACGTAAGGTACAAAATCAGTTTATACGTTATCAAAAGTTCGACCCACGTATCAAGGTTTAAATATCAAGTAAACATCCTCTTAGACACAGCATTCGAAAGTTAAAATTTACCTTTATTTACATCTCATAGCATGCTCCTTAACACATTACTTAGCATATTTATCATATATTATAAGTTAAAGACATCATATAGGCATGCTTCAAACACAAGACCAAAAACAGACTCTATCTGTGACTACTACACGGCGCAGCTGCGCCATGGCTAAGCCTGGGACCGGCGAAGCTGCGCTGTCCTCTGGCTATGCCAAGACTCAGCTGCTGCCTTGTGGCTTCTGTCCGGCTTGACCAAAACAATCATACATGATATGTTAAAGGTCTTTTCATGCTACTCAAGTCAATCTAGGTTCCTTCTTTCATAACAACATCCTAAATTGATTATTTCAATAATCTAAGGCCATTCAAGGTCATGAAACCACAAAGTCCATCATGCTTGCTCTCTAATCATACAAGATAGTTATAACACCCATATTAAGCATGCTTGTGAGTATTCATAACACATATGTGTAATTTAGCATCGCTTTAGTTAAAAATAGGCTTCGTTTACGTTTTTCTTGAAACATGATACATAAGCATGGCATATATATGTTTATACTACATGAATGAGTCTAAGAGCGTCATCAAACATGATCACAAGTGTTAGATTCTAGTCCTCATGGTAGCTTGACAATGTTGACATTCAAAGTTCACTAGTAGGTTCAACATGCTCGTGTTTGCTTTCTAATCATATAAACACAACCTAAAGGTTTAGTCATGCATTTCTAAGTCATACAAACATGTCCTCAAAGTCAGAGTATACATTATGTAGAACCATTCATGTTAGCTTAATAGGCTAAGTTTTCTTGAAAACTTCCTTAACACACATCCAAATAAGTTTAATCATGAACAAGGAATTAAGAGTCATACATCATGCATGTCTAAATCATACCAACGTGCTTGCGAGTCGGTACATAAACATGGCACTCATACTCATCAAGTTCATTTTTAAAGTTTCTAAATTTATTTTAACTATACACTTTCATTAATCATGCTAATGCTAGTCTAACATGCTCGCATTAGGTTCATATCTCTATATATACCTCTTACACATGCTTGCATGCTATTATAAGTCATAGTATTACAACAGATTGCAAAACAGAAGCTCAAACTAAAATCGCGCCCCAGTGTAATTACGGCACAGCTACGCTGTACCTGGTTCAAACCAGGAACAGTCTGCTTCGGCAACTGTTTAGCCCAAACACATAATATACTCACGAAATCATTCCTAAACACTTATTTATCAGTTCAAACATGTTCATAAGGCCATATAACAACTATATAAACATTATTCAACCATACTAACATTTAATTCCATGAATTCAAGAAATTTAAATTTCAACACTTATGAACTCTATTAACAGAAATAGAAATGGAAAGTAAGGAATGAAATTATACCTTAGTAATGTGAAAGAACTTGCTACTACTTGAACTCTTAAGCTCTAGGAATGCTTGTATACTTTCAATCTCCTACTTAGTAAATCTCAGACAACTTCAAGAACATCAACTAATAAAACATGTCTGCTATTTATAGAAAAATCCTTACACAGATATAACAATTTTCCATTGAATCAAACCCATGGATTGTAGGATTGCATGAAGGTTATAGAGGAGTTGGTAATTAATGGTTGGTTTGCTTCATGAACACCACTCCCCCTCCCCCCCATGATCATTAGCTAGAAGCTTGGAAGAAAAGACGAGGAATAGGCCTTAGCCTTTTTGCTATTCACGTGACTGAGATTTAGGAGCAAATGGGACACTTATTTTGGGACAACTCTAACCTCTCAGCCTTCTTGTAAACTCCTACACACTCTCACCCTTATATTACATTTTAATACACATAACAACCATATATTATAGCCTAATGTCACAATATGACTTGACATTTCAAGGTAATAGATGTTGTGCAACATACATATAATACATGTACATTCTATTTTAATGTCTACCCACATGTATATGGTTACTTTACTCATTTCATGAGATATTTATACTATGTAGTTTCACTATGCATAATCACATTGCTTTATACAATAAAATTTTATAAGACTTAATATATAGTCACACAATGCCGCACTACACTATATAGTATAGTTGTGTTATTGCTCATATGCACATGACTGCCAACATAACATTGTTATATTACTAACTTACTTATTTATGTTAAATAAATAAATCATGCAATTCCTTAATTAATTAACACCAATATTAATTAATCCAACAATTATTCAATGTAGTTATGGATTTCCATAATCATTATTCATTTTTCTAATATATTACTACTAATGACAATCGTATATTTTGAATTAATTACCAAGTAATCCATATTCCACCATAATTAATTAATATTAATTAATGGCTTAATAATTCCATTGTCGGACATAACATACTCTAATTCATGATTTATCAATGTCACACATATCATATAATTGTTCTATTTAATTCCCAAAGTGGAAAAATTACTTTTCTTCAACTAACTTCTGGCGCAGCTGCACCAGTTTGTACTACAAGGACGGTGCAGCTGCGTCGTGCCCTGACAGTGCCAAGACTGGTGCAGCTTCTGCCCGTGCAAGTTTTCAACGCTAACTCATTATACATGACACGAATTGATCTCCACAAGAGTGTTACTACAAGTCTACGAGTATATTGATTACTTATATAAAATCTCATGATCATACACGATTAATCTTCCTAATTCTCGGTTTAACTTACTTGGTGAATTTTCTCGTTTCGCACTATGCCACAAAAGGCATTTCACACTTCTCATTGACAATTCACATTTCTTAACACGCATTGATTTAATATGAATCAATTATATTAATCGACTCATAAAATAATAACACTTATTTTTCACATAATAATATTTCCATTAATATATTCATTTTATAATACGTGGAAATTCTCGTGTATTATAATTCCCATGAATTTAGCATTGATAACATCTCTTGACGTGGTCATTGCAGTTAACCTGGAGAGAGAGCCAGTAATATCCTGTTCTGAGGATTTTCTTTACAAGTAGAGGGCCGCTCATGTCTGGGCCACATACTCCACCATGGACCTCATCCGTGAGCCTCTAAGCTTGGTCCTTGTCCAGACATCTGAGGAGACCTAATCCTATATCTCTTTTGTAGAGTGCATATCCGCTCATGTGGAATTTCATAGCCAGTCGATGAATCCGCCTTTTCTCAGTCGGACTCGCCTCAGTGGGTTTAGATCCATCTTGTAAGTATTCCTTAATGTGCTGATACCAAGGATGCTGGATGGGAGGCAGCTCATCCGATACTTCTCCAACATAGTTCTCATAGGCTGGTGCCTTTTGCAGGGCTAATGTGACGCTTGGCATGTGTTCCTTGTCAGGTATGTGAATCAAGGAGGCCAAGGTTGCTAGCGCGTCTGCGAAGTCATTCCTATTACGAGGAATATGTAGAAAGGAGATCTCTTCGAACTCTGAAGCCATCTATAAAACTTGCCGATGGTAAGGTAGCAAATGTAGCTCTTTAGTTTGATAGATTCCCGTGGACTATTTGACTACCAACTCTGAATCCCTAAAGACAGTTAACAGCCTGATGTCCATTGAATGGACAAGTTTTAGCCCCATGATACAACCTTCATACTCAGCTGTGTTGTTGGTGCTGACAAAGTACAATTTGACGACGACGGGATACTGCTCCCCCGTACCGAATAATAGAATTGCTCAAGATCCAGCACCTTCCATATTAACAGCTCTATCGAAATATATTTTCTATATTTGGTGTGCATCATACTGATGGTGTTACTGAATTGCCATTAGCCCTTCATCGGGGAAGTATGTTTCCAAGGGTTTGAAATCCCTTGAAGGTGTGGTGGCCAGTTGATCCATAATTCCTTGACCTTTAATGGACTTCTACGTCACGTAAACGATGTCAAATTATTGTAGGATCAACTACCATCTAGATAGTCGGCAGTTCAGTATGGGTTTATTGAACACGTACTTGCGAGGATCCATATGGGATATGAGATGGGTTGTGTGACCATGGAGGTAATGATGTAACCTCATGGAATCCCATGCTAAAGCACAACACGTCTTCTCAATCAGAGTGTACTTGTGTCCACTGATGCTGAATCTTTTGCGGAAGTAGTAGATAGCTCGCTCTTGGCCTCTATCATCCTTCTAACCCAGCATGCAGCCCACGGCATTGTAACTTATGGACATGTATATGAACATGGAAACATCATCCCTGGGTGGTACTAAAATGGGAGCTTTGACTAGCTGCTCTTTGATTGTAAGGAAGGCCTTCTGGCATTCATCATTCCATTTCATGGAAGAGTTCTTCCTTAACAATTTGAAGATAGGCTAATAGGTTGCTGTGAGTTGAGATATGAACCTGCTAATGAAGTTGATTCTTCCCAAAAATCCCCGTATTTCTTTCTCTGTCCGAGGAATGGGCATTTCCGTAATGGCCTGGATTTTGGTGGGATCCAGCTCAATCTCTCTATGGCTGACTAGAAATCCTAGCAACTTTCTTGATTTAACGCCAAAGGCGCACTTGGCTGGATTCCACTTCAAGTTGTACTTACGCTACCTGTTAAAGAGCTTTTTGAGATGGTCTAAGTGGTCTTCCTCTCTTTGGAACTTGATAATGATGTCATCCACGTAGATCTCTATCTCTTTGTTCATTAAGTCATGGAAAAGAGCCATCATAGCTCGCTGATAGGTAGCTTCAGCATTAATGAGGCTGAACGACAATCGTCTATAACAAAAAGTTCCCTAAGGTGTGATGAAAGTAGTTTTCTCACGATCTTCCTCAGCAACCATGATCTGATGGTACCCCGAAAATAATCAGCAAAGGAGTACATGCCATATTAAGTAATATTGTCAATGAGAATGTGGATAAATGGCACGGGAAAGATATCTTTAAGGCAAGCTTTATTTAAATTCAGATAATCCACGCAAACTCGTATCCATTCAGGATATATGGACACCATGATAATACCAGCTTGAAATTATTTCACAATTTCTTCTTTCACCTTTAAACTCCATTCAGGTTTCAATCGCCTGAGCTTCTGCTTGATTGGCTTAAATCCCTCTTTAATGGGGAGGCGATGAAGGACAATGTTAGTGGACAAACCCACCATGTCTTCGTGAGACCATGCAAACACATCCTGGAATTGGGTTAGTGGTGTAACCATGTCATTTCTCTAGTTTAGAGTGAGGTCTGAACTAATCTGGATTAACAAAGGTTTTCTAAGGTTCTGAGATTGAAGGAGGTGGTTTGATCAAGGTTGGGTTTAGGTTTGTCTTCGACCCATTCTTTGATCTCCTAAGGCACCTCACTGTCCTCTTGTATTTCCATCAAGTCTGAGTCCAACTTTTCATCAAAGTTACAATATTTGTTTAGAAGAGGCATCTTATCAACAGGCATATCTAAGTTTAGAGTCCTGAAACAAAATATGCTTTCACTTAATATATATGAAACTGTTTAGTCATACAAAATGTTAGCATGTACTGACAAAATAACTGCTAATACTGTACAGAAAAGTAAGCAGTTAATGATATCTACAGGGCAGAAAGAGGTCCTGCCCGTTTTACCCTTGTTGACCAATGCGAGGAGTGTTGCTCCAATTAGTAAGGGCAAAGTCCTGGTGGACTGCAGTGATGGAGGGGCTGTCATCGTCCTCCTTCTCCCGAATGATGACCATTATGTCTGGCCAATCATCTTCTAGGGTGTATTTGTTTGTATATTCATCGTGGACAATGATGCGTATACCTGACATCATTTTGACGATGTCTTGTTTAATTCTTTGTTCCTCTTCTTCCACCTTGAGATTGGAACAAAGATTTCCTTTTCCTTTACCGGTATCAGTTTGGGAGATAATATAGCCATTACGTTGGCTGGCACCTTTACCGGAGGTTGTGCAGACTCTGGATTTATAGGTGGAGAAAATCGTCGTGTAACTGAAGTTGGAGGAATCTGCTTATACTTATGTGGATTCCTGTGACTGGAACAGGAAAAATAGCTTAGTTTGGCTATCCCGATTTGACAAATCATTTGAATCGGATGCTTAATACCCTGATTATTTTTACCTAGCCCTTGTCCCGGCTGGTGTCCAAATGACATCATTTCTTGAGTAGCTGCCATTACTTCAGCAGAAATTTTGGGTACTGGAAATGGCATCCCAATGGAATGGTATTAAGTGTTGCTCACTTCCAATGTATGAAAACTGATCGGCTCAACATCTGAATTGAAGTTAATCAGTAGTATGTCGCCATGTTTAGCACATTCTGGTTCAGCGTTGACTGTGACTAGGTTATTGTTGATAATATATTTAAGTTACTGATGAAGAGTGGAGGGGATGACCCCAGCCATATGATTCCATAGTCTTCCCAATAGCAGGTTGTATCCTGAATCTATTTTGAGCACGTGAAAAGATACACATAATGTATGGGGACCAATCTCAATTAGTAGCTCAATTTCTCTAACTGAATTCCGGTAGGATCCAACAAAAGCTTTAATAACTGTATGGCTGCTTCGTATATGATTGAGATTGACATTCATCTTCACCAACGTAACATAAGGACAAATATTCAGAGACGAACCTCCATCTATTAAGACTCTAGCTAGCATGTATCCGGATGACAAAACCGTAATATGTAACGGCTTGCAATGACCAGTCCCTTCGGGCGGTATATAATCATCAGCGAAAGATATCACATTGTTGTTAAAAATGTGATCAACCAAATGTTGAAATTTCTCCACATCCACTGATTTCGGCAAGTAGGCTTCGTCCAAAACCTTTAGTAAGATCTTCGTGTGATCTTCAGAAGTTAAAACCAAGTCCGGTATTGAAATTTGATGTGGAGCTTCTCTTAAGCTTAAAACCACCTTGGTTTCAATATGACCCATATTATGGAGGAATTTTTCAATCTTCTCCATGGGAATTTTCCCCTTTGATTTGATGGCAGACTTCAACATCCGTTGGGGAAGATACAGTGGATTTTCCTTTGACATTGCAGTAATTGTATGATAGGTGGATCCTTCAGCTTCTCCATAATTCCATGGGACTTTTTGTAAGCTGATAACAGGATATTGTGGTCTGAATGGTAAGTTGATTAGCTCTAGAGCAACCACTTTTAAAGGATTGTCAACTCCTTCGAGTTGAATTGCTTGTATTGTGAATGGTTCGACAGTCCCATCCTCCTCAGCGGATATAACTACTACCAGTCCCTTCTATTTAGTAGGATAAGTATTTTCACTCTCAAATAGCATAGTATCGTCGTCTGCTAGTTGCAGGACACCGCTATCAATTAGATTTTGAATAAGGTGGCGGAGTGCCCATCATTCTTCTATGATGTGACCGCGAGAATGGGAGTGATACTGACATACTCCATCAGAATTAAAATGACCTAAATAGGGATTAATTGGAGGTAGAAAGGAAGTGATCCTTCCTTCATTAATCAACATCTGAAGTATCTCCTCCATAGGTTGGCCCAAGTATGTAAATTCCCTTCTATTGGCAAAATTCCCACGGGCTTTGGCATTTGCTCTCTTCATCACTTTGTCTTCCAGTGTTTCATTTTCTGAAGGCAATGTGGGAGTATTCATAACAAAAGGGAGGAGACTAGCATGCTTTTGGCTTACTAATTAGCGTGTGACTTGATGCTGATAGGTCACCAGATCTGCCAATTGCTTAATTTGCTTACACAGAGCTTTCATCTTTCGTTCCATCATAAACTAGAACTTTGCATAATCACATTTGTCAACACTGTCTTTGATGGTCTGGGATGATTCACCGTTAAAATTGGAACTCTATCCATTACTCCAATTAATCATGTTGACCTCTTCCTCTTTGTGTTGAGGAAGAGGGTTGTCTTGCACGTGAGGTTGATCTGGTTTGGTGACCACGATCTCACCGTTGTCTATTAAATCTTAGATCTTGTGTTTCATACCCCAACAATCTCAACCATCTCTCCATGTTTGACCATTTCAGAAAATAGTTTACCAATGCCAGCTAAAACTCTCTCAGAGAAAGGAGCTTCTTGTATGTTGATGAAGGTCATGACCATTTCTGACTCTGTCATAGAAGGAATAACTTGAGCAGCAAGGCGTCTCCACCTTTGAGCATACTCTCTGAAAGACTCATTAGACTATTTCTTGACCTTGGTAATCTGGTACCGGTCAGGAGCCATCTGAGACTGGAAGCTGTATTGTGTAAGGAAGGCATGAGCTAGTTCTTCCTAGCTATGGATCTTTGAATTATCGAATCTGGTATACCATGAATGGGCTTCTCCAGTCAGACTCTTTTAGAACAGCTGCATCCTGAGCTTCTCGTCCTCTTCCTAAGATCCAAGTTCTCCAATGAACACCTTCAAATGTGTTTACGGATCTCCTAACCCATCGTACTTTTCGAAGTCAAGAGTTTCGAACTTCCCTGGATAATGAACACTAGGGAATATACAAAGGTCAGCATATGAGACACTCCCGTGTGGTCCAATTCCTTTGATATAACGACGGGTTTCTTCCATTTGAAGGACCTTCTTCCAAATGTCTCTGACGTCTAGATCTCCTTTGGAATGGGTGTTTTCAGGGTTTTTGTCCGTCGTAAGCAATTGTAGTTCCGGATTTGTTTTATCCAAACCTTGGATTCCTCCATGTGCAAAGGATTCTATATGTGTGGGCATTTTTGAGCCCTGTGTAGATTGGTGTAATTATTTAAGCAGAATAGCAAAATCTATGATTTGTTTACTTAATCCGTCAAATTCTTCGCGAGAAACGAGATTAGACAGGTCAGATTAAGACATGATTGGCTGTAGGCTCGTGGCCTTTTTGGATTTTGAATGAGTAGTAGGATTGATTATTTCCCTGCGAAAGACTTGCATAGTTTAGTCTTAGGGAATGTGTAAATGTTTACATCCTATGTGATGTATCCATTTTATGAATTTTATCCTGCAAAATGGATGTTAGCTGTTTGTAATACAGGATAGCATGTTAATTTAAGTATGCAAATTTTATTCATATTTCTCATTACATGGAGATGAATATGGAATGAAATTACAAGTAACTGACTTTACGAGTAACTTAAAATGAGAAAGCATGAAGAGACTTTCCTCCGCGTTTGGTTTATCAGAGGCTGACCTATCTTAGGTTACTCTCGCGACTTTTTGGCATGAAGGTTCCCAAATCATCGCAATTTACTCAACGAGAAGTTAATCCGGTCTTTTAACTAGAGCGAATTTGGGTGGTGCCTTTCCTGAGCCTCGTTGGAATTAGTCTTCCTACGAGTCCAGTAATCAAACACCGACAAGATAGCCTCCTGGTGGAGGAACCACACAATATACATTCACATACATCGTGTCTCACCGTTTTATGAAAATGATAACATGTGCAAAGCACTAATATCACAAGCAGATATAGTGTAAAGCATTAAGTGTAGTTAATATATGCATTCGTATACATTCATCATAAATGTAAAGGCAACATCCACACATAAGCATATAACAGTTTTGAAAAGCTTATAATAGCTGCTTAAGTCCTCTTACTATGTTCCCCAGCAGAGTCGCCACCTGTCGACGTCGGAATTTTTATTTGTCCCTTTCTGTTCTTATTTTTTGGTGTTCTCATGTTAGGTGAGATTTGTTTGAAAAAACAAGTTGTGAAAAGGTCCGACATTTATATGTCGACTGTGAGACCCCAAATTTTATGAATAAAGATTTAATTTTCTTACAATATTTTTTTTAATATTATGGTGTGGATTTGAGATAGTGTTATAGTTGTGGGTAATATTTATAAATTTTGCAAAGTATGCAAGTTGTTATATAATATTCGTTTGGTCGGGAAATATTCTTTTTATCGAGGAATATTCGTACAACGACACAATTATTGGTGGACCCCACAACAGAAGTATTATCGTAGTAAGAAAACGACAGAATTATCTTTTTATAAAAATAACGACGAAAGTGTTACCATTAAAACTGTTGAACTACCCGATAGTAAAAGTACAGTAATACGTGTGGTTATATAGTAGCACACGGTATTAATTATTGATGCTTACGTAAGAAGTCACTCAGTTATACTCAATTATTGCTATAGTAATTGCTGCATCATATCTCTCATATTATTGATTCAATTATTGTCACACTATCATCTGTATAATATGTTATATTATTAAATCAATAATTGAGACGACAAAGTTATTCATATTATTATTTGCAATATTGACAATGTCTAGAAGTTCTGTCAATGAGAGGTTTGGTCACCTAATTGCGCGCCAATAAGGAGAAACCCTCATCGGAAAGCCCCCTCTTTCCTGGGAACGACCTGGTTGTTAAATATTGTGAGTTATAATATTAATGATGAATAAGTTCGTGTTGATTAAAGATGAATTTAATAGTTCCATTGTGTTGAAATTATTTATGTTAGTGCAAAATCGACATTTATTTGGATAATAATTGATGTCTGGAGGTTATATTGTTCAATCGGGTATTCGGAGCACTTTTTGTGTCGGAGTACTATTCACGAGTTACTATTCATGATACTATTCACGAGTTACTATTTATAAGTTACTATTCACGAGTTACTATTCATGAGTTGCCATTCACATAGTACTATTCACCCGAAAGATATATTTCTTTTCGGTCCAAATCATTTTTGGGTACAATATTATTCTATGAGGAGATGTGCTAGTTCTCAGACCGTTGGTTGAAATTATAATAATAAATTAATATGGATCGTTGATTTAAAGTTTAAATAGTAACTTGTCCCTTCAGTTTTCCAATAGTTAATTGTCCCAGCAGTTTTCCAAGAGTTAGTTGCCCCTTCGGTGTTTCAAGAGTTAATTGCCCTTTCGTAAATAGTAGTTGTCTCTTCAATATTACTAAGAGTCATTTTGACCCTTCGTTAAGACAAATAGCCACTTTCAGTTCTTCTATAAATAGAAGCTCATTCCTTCATTATTTATTACGAATTCACTGAAACTCTAGAGAGAGAAACTATAGAGAGAAAGAAGAAAAGTATTCTGCTACTTCACTTTTCCAATATACAGTTTCTTCTAAGGTAAGGGGTATTATTTATTTCGTATTCATGAAGAGAACTTCTATTATTCCATTCTTATTATTCTGTTGGAATAACCTGTATACGTGGACAACCGTATACATGGTGAAATTCTTCTGTTATTCCATTCCTCATTATTATGTTAGAATAACCTATTTATGCAAAGTACCGCATACGTGGTGAAATTCTTCTGTTATTCCATTCCTTAATATTATGTTGGAATAATCTATTTATGCGAAGTACTGCATACATGGTGAAATTCTTCTATTATTCCGGTCTTTATTATTCTGTAAGAATATCTTGTCTGTGCGTTTACGCCGGACCTGGTTCCATTATTTATTATTCTGTCGGAATATCTTGTATGTGTGTTTACGCCGGACCTGGTTCCATTATTTATTATTCCGTCAAAATATCTTGTCTGTGTGTTATGCATGACCTGGTTCCATTATTTATTATTTTGTTAGGAATAACCTGTCTGTGTAGTCTATTGCACGCATAATGAATCCTTCTGTTATTCCATTCTTTATTATTCTGTTGGAATAACATGTCTATGTGGATTACCACATGCATGGTGAATGATCCCTTGTATTCATTCCTTATTAAATTGTGGAAATGATCTGTATATGTGGATTATCGCATAGCGGGTAAAAAACCATTTACAGTTTCATACATTCTATTAAACTCAGTTGCTTAAAGTTTTGGCTTCTATATATTCCTTGAAATTAGTGGAATATCCCGGATATTTGTGCTTCATCCAGTATCTTTTCGTGGAAATATTCTTTTGAGCATTCTTGAATTTTACTCCACAAAGCAGTATCATGTTGACAATTTGGACGTTATTGAGTTCAGGAAAAATTAACTTATAAATCTTTAAAATTTATTCTTGAACTTGTTTTATTGAATTATTATGTCATTGTCATCATCCTCATGCTTATATTGTAATGAAAGTCATCTTTGGCTTACGTGCATAGATGGACTTAGTATGATTATGACCAGGGATCATTCGGTATAATCATGACTTGTAATGTTATAAATGATGTGATAAAAGTCCTCAGCGGCCTATAATGCATTGATGGACAGTTTTTGGTATGATTATGACCAGGGATTATTCGGCATAGTCATGACCGTTGATGATTTAATGAATATCCTTGGCCCGTAATACAGGGATGATTAGATGATGTGGTTTATTTATTAAGCTGAGCCTCAGCGATAAAAATTGATGAAAACATTTTAAATCATAGAAGATAGTATATATCATGCTTTACTTGATTCTTCTAATGGATTGCTTATTCCGCTGTAGTTAAACTTGATGTCTACTGTATTTTATCATTTTAACATTGTTGAAGACTATTGATAATTTATTATGCATTATCTTAGTCATAATATTTCTTGCTGGGCTAGTTGAGCTCACCCTTTCTTTCACTGTTCTCTTCAGGAAATGAGAATATAGCTGGGACGAGTCGGGGAAAGGAGTGACGGTCCAGATGATAGCATTAGTAGTCCTCACTATTATGTTAAATAATGTGACAATAAATGTAATGAGGACTCCTTTGAGTGTGGATATTGTCTAGATCACAATATTCCTATTAAAACTCTCAGTTTATGTATTGTCGTATATTACACGACGGTTGTATAATTAAGTTTGTATTTATATTCTGCACCATGTATTTGGCGACTCAAGATGGGTGATGTATACCTATTTTGGGGGCGTCACATCGACGATTTGACTGTAAGAGTCGCCAGTTGGTTTTTTAACTGGTTATACCAACACAACCGAGAAAAGGTTTACACATTGACCTGTTAGTATATATACTTTGTGGTATTAATGATGACAATGTTTATTGTTGGTCAGATAACCGATCACTAAACACGCGCAAGTATACACGGTCTAACAAGTAATATAGTGATAAGGAAAGTGTCGTACCCACGAGGAACTATGACTAATATTTACCAAGTACCGATTGTTTATCGCTAAAGTCTTATTCGAACAACAGTAAATTGAAGGGTGATTAATTTAATTATACTACTTAACAAAGCAAGTAAATGGCTAATGAATGGAAATCTAAGGAAATACAAGCTAAGGTCACAACTTCACCCCCACACAGGCATTCTATCGAACACCTGGCGTGTTATGTTTCATCAAACTAGCTACCCTATCTCTCTTTGGTCTTAATGGTCACGACAATTTGTCGACCGAGAAGGCACAGGTGCTAATGCACCTCTATCGAGGTATGCAAAAACATATCCTCTCCAGATCCACCCTAAAGGGAAAAGAACAGAAAAAAACGTCCAAGCTAGATGCAATCGTACATATGTCTATGTGAATTAATCATAACAAGGATTTAAGACTAAGTTCTCTATCAGGTCGCACGTGGCGCACAGAGATATGTCTATTCTACGCACAACTTATGCAGTTAAAACCCACAATCACATGCTAATATATTTAGGTGTAAATCTACAATTCCTCTGTCGATATAATGCAGATTACCAAAATCATCACTAATGTCTTAGCGAGAATCATGAAGCACAAATATATTAAACCAAATCATATGGTGCCAACCAAAGAGATAAAGATAGTCAATTCAAATAACAAAGGGATCCATTATAACCATAGAGCTAATAATCAGTTCACATTTAATAAACCAAATACAAGTAGCAAATAAGACAACATTTATAGAATACAAAATTAGAGAAAATAAATGGATAGAAGAAACTCTGTCAAAAGCCCTTTAGTCACCAAGCAATCCGCTCCTATCAAGCTTTCCAATATGTGCCGCTCATTGCTCTTGTGCTCCAAAGAAATCTCAGACCTCTGCCTAATCTACCTAATCTATATGTACAAACATCAACTAAGGGAAAGCAAGAAAAATTACAAAGAAAAACTAACCTAAGCTAATCTATGTGTTAAACCTTCGAGAGAGAGAGAAATGCAGTGCTGCCTCTATTATATTTCTCCTTCCTTCCTTTGCTAGGTCAAACCAAGGCATTGGTTGTCTAGGAACCGGACCTGGCGCTGCGGCGCGGCCAAATAAGATGTAGTTGGCGCTGCAGCGCCATGTCATCAAATAAGGAGACCGGAGCTCGTGCTGCAACGCTAGCCTAAGAAGGAACAGTGGCGCCACGACGCGAAGATGATGTTAACAAGGGCCAAGGAGTGGCGCTGCGGCGCGACCAATATGCTTGGAGTTGGCGCCGCGGCGCGAGTGTGAGGAAAATGCCCGTTTTGCCCCTTTAAGCAAGAAAAGCATTGTAAAGCTCTGCAATACATCAGTTAAGCACAATAACACTATATTTATATAAAACAACATAAAAACTACGAATTTAGACAATTACTTAAGTCATAAAGTATCAGATTCGCGGGTATATATCCCACTCATCAAATACTCCCAAGCTTAAGTCTTTGCTTGTCCTCGAGCAAACTAACACATCTCTAATAGTAAAACATACGCAAAAGAAAAAAAAACAGTAGTAGCATCATGGCTTCAAAGCTTGATCATAGCCACTCCTAGAGAATAGGGCAAACACAGATATGAGTAAGAGTTCATTCAATTTCAAGCACAAGACTGTATTCGATCCATTCTATGTGTGAGTGTGGAGACCAACTGTCTTAACTAATCATGGCTCAAATAAGATCGCACAGTCAATTGCTAATGCTAATATGCATACTCCGCAACTTAAGCATTCAACAAGCCTTAAGAATAAGACGCAAATGCATCAAAAAATCAACAAACTCTAGCATGACGACAGTAAAATCTGACTCGGACAATACTTAATTACCTTAGGTTATTCAGAACTACCCATGAATGAGCTTTTGATCAGTGACTCCCAAGCCAGACGACTTTAGGGCACTAGGTGTAGAACACCCCTATGAATCTAATAACTCGAGCAGTAAAAGCCCCGTAATCAACATAAGCCATTGAGATTTTACAACAAAAATGAAGATTACTCAGCGAGTGCATTTTATACTGCATCTCGATATCGGCCCTGCGTTTATGGGCGAGTGCGTTTTATGCTCCATCTCGACCCACCGTAAAACTTTTGATATAAACTCTTCTTTTCAATTTGTATTCTCATTTCATTCATTTTTCTTTCTTTCTTTTTTTATAAGCCAACATGCTAAAATTCAAGATCCAAAACTGTATAAACGTCTAAGTCTTTTATTACATTGTACAAATGAAAGTTTATAAGAGTGAACAAATTCTCAAAGCAATAAATGCACCAACTAAATTTGAAAAATAACTAGTTAAAAACAGTTAGTCGGTGCGTGCTAAGAAGGGCGGATCAATAACAGTCTAAACTTATCAATTGAACAACCCCTGGCTCATACATGCTTGATATGACTCTAAGAGATAGGCATAAATACTTGACGCTTGTCATCAGCCACAATCAAAAAAATAATAATAACTATAATACCCTTGCTAAATATCAGCTCAAAATAGGGTAAAAAGGCCATTCACATGGCACAAGCATCAAATCTGTATAAGCCCCAAAAAGATGGCTATAAACCACATGCTGATAATAATCAAAGCATTATTAAAATGAAAACCAAAAACAGTTCATGGCATAATAATAATTAAAGCATAATCCTGATAATCCCGTAATTTAAAACAACTGCACCACAATACTGAAAAAAAAACATATAAAGTCTAAAGTATGCAATCCTAACATGGCAGTAGAGAAATAACAGATATAACCAAAGCACCCCCAAACTTGAGGTGAGCAATGCCCTCATTCCTAAACACAAAGCAATCGATACAAGAGGGCTTCTCTGAAGTGGCTCACTCAGCAGTAGTCTCGTCCTCGTCAGCCTCGGTGGGTGGTGATGGGGGAGGGTAGGGTGGGAAAATAGGCAGCTCTGGAAACTGGTATGGCGTGAACCCAGCGGTCTCACCATAATAGTCAGTGTAGATGCTCTACATAGTGCTCACCAGCTCAGCCTGGTACTGCATAGCAATCTCCTTTCTCTAAGCCACTAGAGCTATGTGCCTCCTCTACCTCTGAGCCTCGGCGTCCTATTTCTGGTGCAACAGTGTGAGGGACGCCATAATATCAGTCAATAGCCCCTGTCTAGCTGGGCCTGCGCCTAAAGTCTGTCCCTGCTCTAGCTCTATTGTAGGGGGCGGCGCTGTAGGTGGCCTGTAGCCTTCGTCTCGAACATGAGACTCTGCCCCATCCCACACAATGAAACGGGAGATCGTCTGGTGGTCTATGACAGCCATGGGAGGCAAGGCTATCTCCTCTGGCCCCAATTGAATGCATGTCTGCTTGCACAGTCGAGTGATCAACGATGGATATGGAAGCCCCGAAGCCACTGTGATCTTGATTACCTTAATGATTTACTCGTGTATAAGGACCCCGACGTCCACATTCAGGCCCGTGACAATAGCAAATAGGAGGATCGCCCTATCTTTGGTCACATCGCTCAGGTGTCGGGTAGGAATCTTATTAGCACAGATGAAGCTGAACCACGCCTTCCCATAGCGATTGAGCGCTGAAGATGGGAAACTGGTCTTTCCAACCGTGTAATCGTTCTTTTTCCATGAAGTCCCGGGCTTGCAAAGCCTCCTGATAATATCCTCTAAGTCGTAGCTGCGTAGCCCCGGCTGCATATAATCATTGCCCGCATAGTTGGGCATGGCAAATAGTGCATTGATGGCTTCACTACCAAACACCACTAGCTTTCCCCTAACTTGGACAACCGCGTCACCTTCGGCATTGGCATTGCCATAGAACTCCCGAACCACTGATACACTGGCTGACCCGGGTGGTTTTGTGAAATGAATCCATTGGCGACCCAAAATCATGGCTAACAACTCGCTATCCTCTTTGTTAGGCCTCAACCCCCGTTCTGGAATCCGATTTCTCGCAGCAAAGGAGCTCTTGTATCGTTTCCAAGCCTCCTCGCTCACAAATTTGGCTCCGTCCCAAGTCGTTGGCGGTGCCACGGACGACGATCCTCTCATACTCAGTCTTTGTCTCTTTTGTGCCATGTCCGAATTTCTGTTGGTTTGATGTAAAAGCAGTCCATAAGCAGTGCCAAATTTCCCCCAAACCTAGGCCAAATAAACCCGGTGCAATAGCAATGCCAAATCAGCCCCAAATTAGTCAACTTTTCTTTCAGGCGATTCGTCGAACACCTTGTGTGCGTTCTTCAAACCCAACTTGGATAACCTTTGTTTGTAAATGCTTAATCCAGATTTCTGGCAGAGGAAATCACCTCAAACAACAGATGGAACCAATCCCACACAAGGAAATCACAGAAGAAGAAAAATAAATTTTGAGAATTGGCCAACTTTGCCTTTAAATTCCAAAGCCTTGTTAGAACAGTTATGAGATAAAGCACGCTCTGACAGGCAATTGATGGCACTCGGTTGGTTGAATGATTTCACTTGGTTGAAGACTCTCGTTTTTGATGCGATCAACTATCAAGGCCTTTTGGGGTTTAGAAGACTATTGGCGTGTGTGGGTGGCAGGCTGCTTAATATATCGAGAGGAGGGAGAGGTATGGCACACACGACTGGCTAAAAATTGCACTTTAGAGTCAAAAACTCGATGTTGACGCCGCGGCGTGGGCTGCCCTTTGTTACTCGATGCTGCGGCGCGAGTTAGCAGTAGGTGAGACTGACTTTGGCGCCGCGGCGTGAGTGAGGCTTTGTTATTCAGCGCTGCGGCGCGGATGAGAGAGGTTGGGCAATAAAGGCATGGCGCTGGGGTATGAAGTATGGCGTTGGGGCGCGAAGACGGCGCCGCGGCGCGAAACCCAGTTGATATAGTGGCGCCGCGGTGCGAGATGCCAATTTTTGAAAAAAAAATTTACTGCTATCTGCACATGCTAGGGCAAGAACAACAAACTATACTAAGATCAAATATGCATTATTCCAAACAATATAATAACTAACTACGGAGTAAAATAGATATAGGTAAAGGAAAATAGAAAAAATTTATACCGAGATGGGGGTGCCTCCCCACCAAGCGCTTGTTTTAAAGTCGCCGGCTTGACTATACCGATGCCGTTCAATCCGGCTCATAAGCAAAGATGACCTTTTCATGCCGCCTATTCGTCAATTCCTTTGGATTCTTGGAAGACATTGATGATGGATCATCCTCGGTTCCTTCATCCATCCAGTCATCATTTGGCACAAAGAATCGCTCACCACTGGAATTATCCACCAATTCGCCTATTTCATTAAGTTGAAAACGTTCTTTGCGTGCTATTGGGCCCTCATGGATGTCCACAGTTGGGAGCGTGGTTTCAGACTGAAGATAAGTATTGACGATACCACCATTGTTGATCCTTGTGTCTCCAACTTCAGACTCCACCGGTTGGCCAGCCTGCACTATGACGTCCCCCTCAACAACTGTGTGAGACTCAATGCATTTTCCTTGCGTATCCACCATGCAAAACTCTACTGCTTCATCGTCGAGATCAATTACAACCGAAAGATTGCCTTGCGATCGATTTGTGATGGCATTGACGAGTTGCCCCAATTGCTTCTCAAGGCTGTGCAATGTGACTTCTTGGCTTGCCATCCGAACCTCATTTCTCTGAATAAAGTCGGTAAGAAGCTCCTCAAGCCGGTTCTCTTCTTCTCGTGTTGAGGTCTCATAAAAGCTCTCATTGGTTTGAGACGTCAACTCATAATGCGGCGGAGACTGATAGCCAAACTGAGAGGCATGATTTGGATCATGATATTGCTCTTGACTGAAGTCCCATAAGTTTAGATAACCCTGGCAGTTTGGATGGTAGGGAATCGGTTCAAAGTCAGCTTGATCCTGACAGTAGGCCCTCTGAGTGGACTGACACTCAAGATTGTTAGAACATCTCAAAGCATTACAAATTTGAAGTTGTAATCTCTCGAGTCCTTCTTCCGAGATTGGTTGTGTTGTCCCCTTATAAGGCCATTGATAACATTGATCGTCCACAATCTGTAGACTTAAAAACAAAAAGAAAGGAAGATCAAACAAATAAAAGAAATAAATATATACATGTTCAAAGAAAGACTAAATTGATTTAAATAAATATTGGACAATATTGGAATAATATTTCCCCGGCAACGGCACCAAAAACTTGTTGGTTGGATTACCGATCACTAAACACGCGCAAGTATACGCGGTCTAACAAGTAATACAGTGATAAGGGAAGTGTCGTACCCATGAGGAACTATGACTAATATTTACCAAGTACCGATTGTTTATCGCTAAAGTCTTATTCGAACAGCAGTAAATGGAAGGGTGATTAATCTAATTATAGTACTTAACAAAGCAAGTAAATGGCTAACGAATGGAAATCTAAGGAAATACAAGCTAAGGTCACAACTTCACCCCCACACAGGCATTCTATCGAACACCTGGCGTGTTATGTTTCATCAAACTAGCTACCCTATCTCTCTTTGGTCTTAATGGTCACGACAATTTATCGACCGAGAATGCACAGGTGCTAATGCACCTCTGTCGAGGTATGCACCAACATATCCTCTCCAGATCCACCCTAAAGGGAAAAGAACAGAAAAGAACGTCCAAGCTAGCTGGAATCATACATATGTCTATGTGAATTAATCATAACAAGGATTTAAGCCTAAGTTCTCTATCAGGTCGCACGTGGCGCACAGAGATATGTCTATTCTACGCACAACTTATGCAGTCGAAACCCATAATCACATGCTAATATATTTAGGTGTAAATCTACAATTCTTCTATCGATATCATGCAGATTATCAAAATCATCACTAATGTCTTAGCGAGAATCATGAAACACAAATATATTAAACCAGATCATATGGTGCCAACCAAATAGATAAAGATAGTCAGTTCAAATAACAAAGGGATCCATTATAACCTTAGAGCCAATAATCAGTTTATATTTAATAAACCAAATACAAGTAGCAAATAAGACAACATTTACATAATACAAAATTAGAGAAAATAAATGGATAGAAGAAACTCTGTCAAAAACCCTTTAGTCACTAAGCAATCCACTCCTATCAAGCTTTCCAATCCGTGCCACTCGTTGCTCTTGTGCTCCAAAGAAATCTCAGACCTCTCCATAATCTACCTAATCTATATGTACAGACATCAACTAAGGAAAAGCAAGAAAAATTACAAAGAAAAACTAACCTAAGCTAATCTATGTGTTAAACCTTCGAGAGAGAGAGAACTGCAGTGTTACCTCAATTATATATCTCCTTCCTTCCTTTGCTAGGTCACACCAAGGCATTGGTTGTCTGGGAACCGGACCTGGCGCCGTGGCGCGGCCAAATAAGATGTGGTTGGCGCTGCAGCGCCATGTAATCAAAATAAGGAGACCGGAGCTCGCACTGCAGCGCGAGCCCAAGAAGGAACAGTGGCGCCACGGCGCGAAGATGATGTCAGCAAGGGCCAGGGAGTGGCGTTGCGGCACGGCAAATATGCTTGGAGTTGGCGCCGCGGCGCGAGTGTGAGGAAAATGCATGTTTTGCCCCTTTAAGCTGGAAAAGCACTGTAAAGCTCTGCAATACATCAGTTAAGCATAATAACACTATATTTATATAAAAAACATAAAAACTACGAATTCAGGCAATTACTTAAGTCATAAAGTATCCGACTCGCGGGTATAAATCACACTCATCATTTATATGGGCTAAATTGATTTTATATTAGTTTATAATCTAATTGGGTCATATTAAACCAAATGTTTTTATGCATATTAATTATATAAATATATATTAGTTTGCATGGATTAATCACTTTGTATGGTAGCTCAAGTTTTCTCATCACGTGATTAAAGTTTTTGGAGTATTATATATATATATATATATATATATATATATATATATATATATATATGTGTGTGTGTGTGTGTGTGTGTGTGTGTGTGTGTGTGCGTGTGTGCGTGTGTGTGTGTGTGTGTTTATCTATCCTGATTTTCTTTGGAGTATCTATTCTGATTTGCTTTGGAGACTAATTCAAATATGTATTGGAGTATTTTAAGGAGTTTGAAAATCTAGTATTGATATTCCTTAAATTTCTCATATTTAATTTTTGGGTTATATTTTTCTAATATATATATATATATATATATATATATATATATATATATATATATATATATATATATATATATATATATTGAGTTACCAATTTATACGTGTCTTGGAGATGTTTTAGGAATTGGTATAATTAAGGATTCTTATTCAAAAGTTGGAACAGCAGTTATTGTTGGACTCTTGCTAACAACAGTTGCTTCTTGAAGGAAACATGTTTACAGTGTGTTGGACTCTTTCAACTAGTCTTTGGATTTTATTTGACTACTTCTTAACAGGTTTTCCTTATCTCCTATTTCAATTAAATTAATAGCCATTGCTGATTTGGAACGTTACATGTCTAGCCATTTCTTTACTCCAACTCCTTTATTTATTGCGTTGCTCAGCTTCGTGAATATACAAGACTGCAGAACGAATATTTTTCAAGAAAGCTATCCAAGATACAAATCATCATATCACTCCTTTAGTCTTGGTTTAAAGTTTTCTTGTATTCCTTCTCTATATCTATTGTAAACATAGTACAAGTCTAGGTTGGCTTGGGATTTTATTTAAGTAATATTAAGTCTGTACAACGAAGCTATCAAAGTCTCAAAGGTGAGAGGTGTTGCAGAGGTGCAAAGGGGGCAGAGGTGTCCAATCGATCGTCATTGTAACATGGAGTTATTTACTTTGTAATTACTGAGTATTATTTTAATAAAGTGAGTCTCCAATCCTAGTTGAGATTGGACGTGGATTAGTCTACTAGACTAGAGGATAGGGGCTGAACCACGTAAAAAATCTCGGTGTGATTTATTTTTCGTGTTTCTGTTTTTAAGCTTTATATTATGCAGATTTTGGTTTTAGCTGAAAAATTTTTATACTAATACGGACAGGTATTAGTTGTCCGTTTATAACAGTCTAAGAACACAACTAATAGGGATGGGGTTAGACAGTCCGATTATAGCCTGCTATAGTAAACTTTGAAAATTAACCATTGTAGATCACTTCTAAGTATTTACACCTATTCACCCCACCTCTAGGTGTGTTTAATTACAGAATTTCATTTGGTATCAAAGCAAGGCTCTACTAATATTGATCTTTGCAGGTCGTAGGGAAAGATCCTGTGGCACACCTCAATTTTCAAGAAGGTCAATCCACAAGCCGACCACCTTTGTTGCTCGGAAGTGAAAACTTCAACTTTTGGAAGTTTAAAATGATGATTTATCTCAAACGAGACCCATGGGAATGGTGGGTTGTTGAAAATGGTCCTGTCATTCCAAGACATGATGATGGAAAACCGAAGACTCTCATGGAAATGGATTCAAATGAATCATACATGGTATCCTACGACTCCAAAGCTATGAACACGCTGCTAAGTGGGATGATTCAAGCTGAAATTAACAAAGTTTCTGCATGCACCACTGCTAAAGAAATATGGGATACAATCATCATGAGCCATGAGGGAACTACAAAGGTAAAAGAAGTCAAATTAAGTATGCTAATGCAAGAATATGAACTTTTCAGGTTAGAGAATAATGAATCCATCAAAGAAGCACAAGCTAGATTCCTCACTCTTATGAACTCTCTAAGCATGCTCAGCCGGAAAATTGATCAAAGGGAGATAAATAGAAAGATACTTAGAGTCATGCCCAAACGGTTCGCACCAAAAGTTACAACTCTTCAAGACTCAACTACAATCAGTACGATGGAAACTCTAACTTGTTTGGAGAACTTGAAGAATTCGAAAATCAACTAAAGAGGTATGATGAAGAAGATGAAGGACCTAAAAGGAAGACCTTAGCTCTTCAAGTTGAAAGCTACATAGAAGGTGATGATGAAGACTCTGATTAAGAAATAGCTATGATGTCCCGAAAATTGAGAGAGCTGATTAGAAAGAAGAATAAATCAAAGTTTCAAGGCAAGACATTCAACAACAAGAAAGACGCCAAGCAAAAGCCATAAGAAGATACCTGTTTTGAACGTGGAAGGCCCTGACATTTCAAGAGAGACTGTTTCCAATTAAAAAGGAAAAACAAAGCAAACAATTTAAAAGGAAAGGCGTTAATGACATGGAGCGATGATGAGTCCAATCATGAAGAGCAAGAAGATGAAACTGCTCAACTGTGTTTCACTGGATTATGCAATCAAGAATCATCTGAGGTAAAGTCTAAACTTGGTGACATTACTATTTGATTATCTAGTTTTAAAAAATGAAAATATTCGTATTAAAGAGAAAAATGCTCATTTAAAAAATTGGATAAATGATTTAATGAAAGAGGTAGAAACATTAATTGAAGAAAAACAAGAAATAGTTAAATATTGCACATCAAGTGAAGTATCTAAGTTAAATGCTAAAATTGATTATCTTGATAACTATAATAAAATTATATATAATCGTGCAAACAAATTAAATAAAGAAATTAATGATCTTAAAAAGGGAAATGATGTTTTAAAAGAAAGTTTGAAAATGAGAGATACTTGTATTGATGCTTTTAATGATGGAAAAATATTAAACATGCAAAATAATAATGAGGAAGAAATAATTTCGTTGAAAAAGGATCTTGCAAAATTTGTTCAAGGGGAAGAGAATTTGAATATAATGTTAGGTGCTCAAAGGTCAAGTCTAGATAAATAAGGAATTGGGTACAATCCTGTTAAGAATATTACAAGCATTACTAATAAAATTAGAGTAATAAATAATAAACCAAGGAACAAGCCTCTTTATTGCTCACCTTTTGTTACATGCAAAAATTGTGGTTTAAAAGGACATTTTGATACAAACTGTAATAAAATTAAAATAAAACAAGTTTGGGTAAAGAAAAGAGATTTAATTGTTACTAACAATATCGGACCCAAACAGAATTGGGTACCAAAACGATGAGCTACTTCTTTGTTTTGTAGGTATGTTTAAAAGCTAAAGTACCATCACATAAATGGGTACTCGACAGTGGATGTTCTAGACACATGACGGGTGATAGTACTAAATTCATTTCACTAGCTACACAGAAGGGAGGAACTGTTACCTTTGGAGATGACACCATATACCAAATTGTCGGTAAAGGTAAAATTAGAAATGGTAAGGTTTTCATTGATAATGTTCATTATGTTGACGGATTAAAATATAATTTAATTAGTGTAAGTCAACTAATGGATAGTGGACATAAAGTAATTTTTGAAAAAGATAAATGTGCTATTATTCATGCTTCTCACAATGTTCCTTTAATTGCTCAAAGGGAAGGTAATATTTATATAATTAATTTTGAAAATCAAAATGAAGATATTTGCCTAACTACTATTCAAGATCAAACTATTCTTTGGCATAGAAGGTTAGGACATGTACATATGGAATTGATTAACAAATTAGCTACCAAGAACCTTGTCAAAGGATTGCCAAAGCTAAAATATGAAAAGATAGGGATTTGTAATGCATGTCAATTAGGTAAGCAAGCAAGAAATTCCTTTATCAGCAAAAATCAGGTATCAACTTCTTTGCCTCTTTAATTATTGCACCTTTATTTGTTTGGACCCGAGAGATATGCTCGCTTAGGAAATAATCATTATGCTTTTGTTATTGTTGATGATTTTTCAAGATTTACATGGATTTTATTTTTGAAAACTAAAGATCAAGCTTTTGCAGAATTTGAAAAGCTTATAAAGAATGTTGAAACAAAACACAGTCTCAAGCTAATTGGTATTTGGAGTGACCATGGTGGGGAATTTGGAAAAGACTTTATACCATATTGCAGTGAGAGAGGTGTTACACATGAATTTTCTGCACCAAAAACACCACAACAAAATGGTGTAGTGGAACGCAAAAATCGTACTCTCCAAGAAACTGCAAGAACGTTACTTCATGAAAGTAAACTGCCTAAAAGATTTTGGACAGAGGCTGTAAGTATTGCATGTTACATTCTAAATACAGTATTCATTAGGCCCATATTGGTGAAAACACCATGTGAGTTACTAAACAAAAGGATTCCTAATATTAATTATTTTAAAGTGTTTGGTGCTAAATGTTTTGTTTTAAATACAATTTGTAATCTTGGAAAATTTGATGCAAAATCAACCGAAGCTATTTTTCTTGGTTATTCAGTACATAATAAGGCATATAGGGTTTATAATCTTGACAAGTCAAAGGTTGAAAAGTCAGTGCACGTAATATTTGTTGAATTTAACTATGATATGTCAAAAGATGAGGATTCTGCAGGAAGTAACAATTTGAGTCGTGGAAGCCAAACTGCTAAATTCGGACAGTCTAAACCGTCCGAATCAGAAAGAAAGACAGCTAAAATCAGACAGCCTGACCCGTCCGTTTCAATAGAAAACTCAGACATACAGACACCGAAAAACCGACAGCCAGACCCGTCCAATTGAGAAGAAAAATTTGATGAACACTCTGATGCAGAATTTGACATACCACAGCATGAGTCCAACAAACAAATGACCATTGCCAAGCTTCCTAAATCATCTCGAACTGTGAGAAATCATCCTCCAAACTTGATCATAGGAGATCCCGACACTTGGATGAACAAAAGAAGGAAAGTAAGGAATTATTGTGCATTTTCAGCCTTTCTTTCTCAAGTTGAACCAAAAAATGCCAAGGAAGCAATTCAAGATGAAAATTGGACAATTGTTATGCAGTAAGAGTTAAACCAATTTGAACGTTGTTAGGAATGGGATCTTGTTAAGCCTCCTAAAAATGCATCTATTATTGGTACAAAATGGATTTTCAAAAATAAATTAGATGAAAATAGTGTTATAACAAGAAACATAGCCAGATTGGTTGCTCAGGGCTATAATCAACATGAAGGAATAGGCTATGAAGAAACCTTTGCCCCTGTTGCAAGGTTGGAAGCTATAAGAATTTTACTAGCCTATGCATGCTTTAGACAATTTAAATTATTTTAAATGGATGTGAAAAGTTCTTTTTTAAATGATTACTTAAATGAAGAAGTATATGTTAAGCAACCACCCGATTTTGAACATGAAAAATATCCACATCATGTGTTTAAATTGATAAAGGCTTTATATGGATTAAAACAAGCTCCAAGAACTTGGTATGAAAGACTAAGCAAGTTTTTATTAGAAAATGGTTTTAATCGCGGTAAGATTGACTCTACTATTTTTATTACAACCAAAAATAAAGATTTATTAATTGTTCAAATTTATGCGGATAACATAATTTTTGGAGCTACTACTAACTCTTTGTGTGAGTGGTTTTCCCAATGTATACATAATGGGTTTGACATGAGCCTTATGGGCGAATTAAACTATTTATTGGGGCTTCAAATTAAATAATCCAATGAAGAGATTCACATTCACCAAACCAAGTATGTAAAGGAGTTATTAAAGAGATTTGGTTTTGAAAATACTAAACCAATGTCAACTCCAATGAGTACTACCATCAAGCTTACTGTGGATGCTACAGGTAAAAACGTTGAAGTGACAATGTATCGAGGTATGATTGGTTGTTTACTTTATTTAACTGCATCAAGACCGAATATTATGTATAGTGTATGCCTTTGTGCTAGATTTCAAGCTCAACCGAAAGAGTCTCATTTTAAAGTGGTAAAAAGTATATTTAAATATTTATCTGGTACTATTAATTTTGGCTTATATTATCCTGTATCTCCTAGCTTTGAGCTAATTGGATATTCAGATGCAGATTATGCAGGGTGCCAAGTTGATAGAAAAAGCACAAGTGGTGCTTGTGAATTTTTAGGACAAAGCCTTGTGGCTTGGCACAGTAAAAAGTAAACATCAGTTGCCTCGTCTACTATGGAAGGTGAATATTTGGCGGCAGGTAGTTGTTGTTCACAAATTTTATGAATGATTCAAATTCTTCATGATTTTAATGTGATATGTGAAAAATGTGCCTATTATGTGTGACAATACTAGTGCAATTGATATTTCAAAAAATCTTGTGCTTCATTCTCGTACTAAGCATATTGAAGTGAGACATCATTTTTTAAGAGATAATGTTGCTAAAGGGTTAATTAAATTAGTATTTGTCCATACTGAACATCAATTGGCAGATATTTTAACAAAACCTTTAAGTGAAGAGCATTTTTGCACTTTGAGAAGAGAACTTGGAATGTCTGTATGTGGTTAAAAAAAATTAATATATATATATATATATATATATATATATATATATATATATATTTCAGTTTTTTTTTATATGATATAAAAATTATATTAGGATTCAATTCGCATTATTATTTGTTATACTTGATTTATGTGAAGTTATCATTCTGATCTTATTTACATAAGGGTAAAATTGATATTTTCAGTTTATAGGGGTATGATTGGTATTTGTTATGTTGGTTTTTGAGCAGGAATAGATTTTTTTTGTTCTTACCTGGTTTTTTTTTTTAAAAAAAAAACTCTTTATCTTCCACTCTTCTTGGACCAAATTCTAAACTGATCAGGTATCTAAAACCTTTTAGTATTATGTTTTCTATTTTTTCATTTTTAGTTACTTCTTCTCTTTTTCTAATGCTACCTGTAACAGATTTTTTAAAAAAAAAAACAAAACAAAACAAAACCCTTTATATTTTCTGTTTCTTCTGTCACGTATTTTGTTCCTCTGTCCCTCCTATCACGTTTTTCTCTCACCAACCTAGGGTTTGTTCTTCTCCCTATCTCCTTCAAGCTTTCACATAAACTCCATAAAAATGGCTAAAACAAGGGGTGGGTTTATTGTCAATATCGGACGACAACCTATAAAATGACCCAAGACGGTGGAAGTCGCATCTCACTCGCCGGATCATCAAGATGAAGCACCATCCTCATCCATGCAGCCAAGGGCTGAGAGACGCCTTGTGACAACCCCAAAATAGGTCCATTCCATCTAACTTATTCTGAGTCGCCAAATACATGGTACAAAAAACAACTACAACTTTATTACAACAATTGTCATGCAAAATACAACAACACATATGTTGTGAGTTTGGATACAGATATATACCAAATGTGACTCATGTCCCAATCGTGGACAACACCTCACAATGACACCTTACATAAAGGTATAGTCAAAAACTGTTTTAGAAATTAGAATCTTTGGGAAGTGCTCAAGGAAACCTTCGTACATGGGAAGCCATGCTTCTAGGTTATGATAGATATCATATGGCCACAGAATTATCCTCGGTTGACCCAATAGACCCCAAAGAAAAACGAGAAGATTACTATCATATTCTTCCCAATGGTGAGTCTTCTCTTGACATATCATTATCTTCAATGTCTCTAATTGAGAATTATAATTCAAACAAACACCAAGATTATATAGGTAGTGCTCGTAAATATACTCAGCAAGTGGATGAGTACGTCCCTGTCTTATGATAACACGAGGTTGTATGTCATTAGACATCTTGTATGATAGTGGCAAAACACCCTTCCAACGTTGGGTTCGCTTCACCCTAGATGATTCACCAAATATAACTACTAAATGATGACCACTGTTTTATTCCCCTGTTACCCCCGCTCGACCCAGGTACACTCTTATTACCTGAAAGGAATTGTGAAACAGAAGGGCGAGCACAACTACCCTAGTAAAGAATATCATGACTAAAGATAAATAAGTTATCAATAGCCTTCAATAGAATTAAATCAGAGATTTAGAATATATGGTAGATGATAAAAATTTCAACCATAGTTGCAGCAGAACGAGCAATCCATTAGAAGAGTCAAATAGACTACAAAGTCTATTATCTTCTCCATGTTAAAAATCCACCAATAATATTTTATCTCTGTAACATCAATCAACAATTCTGGTCCACAATCATATGAATAACTCATAATCATAATTGTAGTTCTAAATTCCTCTTCTCATCTAGGACGAAGATAATTTTCATCACCTAACTTTACCTGAAACATCAAAGATCATGGTTACACCAAATCACATTTCCTGTTCATAATCATACTAATAACTTCATCTTTGCACTACGGCCAAAGATATTCATTTGTATCACCAGTTGATCATGTTCATCTCAACACATGTTCATCTTTGCACTACTGGCCAAAGATATTCAATAACATGTCTTCTTTGCACTACGGGCTAAATATATTCATCAACAATTCATCTTTGTACTACTGGCAAAAGATATTCAACCATAGGTCATCTTTGCACTATGGGCCAAAGATATTCATCACCAGTTCATCTTTGCACTACAGGCCAAAGAAATTCAACGACAATTCATATTTGCACTACAGGCCAAATATATTCATCAACAGTTCATATTTGCACTATAGGCCAAATATATTAATATCTCAAAGAAATATATAATCATTTCATAATTTATATAAACAATAATTATAACCATGTTGATCAATTCACCTTTTCACTTAAGCTAAAGATATTCAATTATAAATTCAATGGTCATGATCATACCAATCAACAATTCAACTTTGCACTACTGGCCAAAGGGAACCCATAGTCATGATCATACCAAAAATCTACCCATCTTTACATTCAAGTCAAAGAGAAATATCATCATTAGGGTTATAAAAATGTTATATATGATAATAAAATCAATATAATCAACATATAGATTTAATCTCAATAGTAATATTCAGAATTTAACTATAATTTGGTCAGAAAAAGAAAGCAATTTTGTCGTGAATAGTAACTCATGAATAGTAACTCGTGAATAGTAATTCATGAATAGTAACTCGATATGAAAAAAGGTAGAAATTCTACAATAAAATCCATACCAATATTTCGGTATAATGATATTGAAAGAATAATATTTCTTAAGCTTATAAATAATTTATTTTAATTGTTTACACCTTACTAAATAATGCATTTAATCATCCTAAAATGTCAAACTCATAAGATTTCATTACCAATAACCAAAACCCTCATCAAAAATCTGCATATACCTCATATAGGATTCTCAAGCCATAAAATTCTATTTTCTATTTTTCTTACTTCACATAACATATTTAATTCATTTACTCATAACTAGTCTATTTTTATGAAAAATACCAAATCAGTTCCAAAAATATTTCTTTTCTGGGATTTAGCAGAATATAGTCCCATATTGAACATATATTTTTCTCAGAATTTTTAAAACTCATTTACTATTTTTCATATGGCCAAAACAGCCGAATATTTAGACATTTATCATAAATTGTAATTTTATCCAAAAATTCCGAAATTCACAGAGTACACTGATATTATATAGATATACTTCTAATAAAAATTTCATCAATTTTGGAGTTAACCACAAGGAGTTATAAGCGGTTACTTTTAAAATAGTCTTTTCCCGTAAAATTCATAACTCTTATTCTATACATCCAAAAATCACCATTTTTGGACACAATCAATAAATCTCATCAAAATATCATTTCAAATTTTTTCAAAATTTTCTAAAGGTCGGAAGAAGTACGAACTGAAAAACATAATAACCCTTAAAATTCCTTACTATCTCTTACCTCAAAAGAGCAGCACTTCTGACTGGATATCGGATATGACGCTGAAGGAAACTTGCACTGATGAATAGCAACTCACCAAGTATCTAAATACTCACAAAATACACTCGATAATCTAGACAGAAAAAGAGAGAAAACTTATGAATTCTGGTGTGATTTTCAATTCTAACTTAGCCCTCTATTTATAGGAAAAGTTTAGCACGCCGAAGCAAACTTAACCTGCAACCTGATGGCTTTACCTGCTACTATTCTCACCCACCACATTTGAAATTCAATTGAGCACATTTCTCACCAACCAAAAGTGTGGCCCACCAATTTCTAGAATTTTCCACCAAAATCATTTATAAACCTAATTTCTAAATTAGTCACCTCTTAAGATTCATAACAAATCATACGCTCATTTTTAATGGTTCAAAATTTGTGGACATATACTCAACTTATATATGTATAACATATCCAAAAATTACAATGATCTAACGGTCGGATTAAATATTATAACCCACACATTAAAGCTGTAAGAACACCGAACTGATCTTTTAATACCTCCAATCCGACAAAATACTAATAAAATACCTTAACATTAATTCCTTCATTTATAACCACATAAATAAATCCATCATTTATATCCACATCAAATAAATATTTCATTATCATATAAATCAATAATTAATTATTCACAAATAATATTACAGAATCACATTTATGACAACCAGACCGTTCCCAGGAAAGAGGGGGCTTTCCAATAAGGATTTCTCCTTATTGGCGCGCAATTAGATGACTAAACATCTCCTTAGACAGAACTTTCTAGACATTACCAATAATGCTATCTAATAATATTATTTCAAATAATATGAATTATTGATCTGATAATGAAAAATACTGTGCAGTGACAATTATTGAACAACAATAATATAAAATTTCATCGTAGCAATTATTGAATCAATAAAATAAAATATTGAATAGTAATTACTATAACAATTATTGAGTAGTGCCTTCTTACGTAAGAATCAATAATTTCAAAAATACTGTGGAATACCGTGTGCTACTGTGCAATAACGCATATTACTATATTTGTAAGACCCCGAATTTTATGAAATAAAAGTATTCAATTTTTCTTATAATTACTATTCAGTAAATGGTTAAATTGATAAAAGTTTAAAGTTATGAGTGAAATATGATTTTTTTTTCAAAATAAGCAAGTGGTTATAAAATAATCATTGTTGTCGGGGAATATTCTTTCTGTCGGGGAATATTCGTACGACGGCGCAGCCATTTGTGGGCCCCATAACAGAATAACTGTCGGGTGAAGAAAACGACAAATTTGAGTTTTTACAAATAACGGTGTAGTTGTTACCGTTAACACTGTTGGAATACCCGGTGGTTAAAATACAGTAATACGCGTTATTGCACAGTAGCACACGGTATTGCATAGTATTTTTGAAATTATTGATTCTTACGTAAGAAGGCACTACTCAATAATTGTTACAGTAATTACTGTTCAATATTTTATTTTATTAATTCAATAATTGCTACGTTGAAATTTAGTATTATTGTTGTTCAATAATTGTTGCTGCACAGTATTTCCCATTATCAGATCAATAATTCATATTATTTGAATAGTATTATTAGATAGCATTATTGGCAATGTCTAGAAAGTTCTGTCTAAGGAGAGGTTTGGTCATCTAATTGCGCGCCAGTAAGGAGAAATTCTTATTGGAAAGCCCCCTCTTTCCTGGGAACGGCCTGGTTGTCATAAATGTGATTCTGTAATATTATTTGTGAATAATTAATTATTGATTCATATGATAAGGAAATATTTATTTTATGTGGATATAAACGAGGGATATATTTTTGTGGTTAAAAATGAAGGAGTTAATGTTGAGATTTTTATCCGTATTTTTGTCGGAATGGAGGTATTAAAAATCAGGGTTTTTGAGATATTTTGCGGGGGTTATAATTTTTAATCCGACTGTTAGATCGTGGTAATTTTTGGATATGTTGTACATATATAAGTTGAGTATATGTCCACAAATTTTGAACCGTTAAAAATGAACGTATGATTTATTATGAATTTTACGAGATGACTGGTTCAGAAATTGTTGAATTTTCGGAGTTTATCATTTTGGTGGAAAATTCTAGAATTGGTGGGCCCCACTTGTGGTTGGTGAAGAAATGTGCTGAATTATATTTCAAATGTGGTGGGTGGGAATAGTAGCAGGTAAAGCCATCAGGTTGCAGGTCAAACCTACCAAAATTTTCCTATAAATAGAGGGCTAAGTTAGAATTGAAAAACACACCAGAAACATAAGCTTTCTCTCTTTCTCTCTCTATATTATGAAGTATATTTTGTGAGTTTTTAGATACTTGGTGAGTTGCTATTCATCAGTGCAAGTTTTTTTCAGCATCATATCCGATATCCAGTCAGAAGTACTGCACTTTTGAGGTAAGGGATATTAAGGGATTTTAAGGGTTGTTATGAGTTTCAGTTTCGTAATTTTTCTGAACTTCAAAAATTCTGGAAAAATTTGAAATGATATTTTGATGAGTTTTATTGATTGTGCCCTAAAATGGTGATTTTTGGATGTATAGATTGAGAGTTATGAATTTTATGAGAAAAGACTATTTTAAAAGTAACAGCTTATAATTCCTTGTGGTTAACTCCAAAATTGATGAAATGTTTATTGGGAGTACATGTATATGATAGGAGTATACTCTGTGAATTTCAGAATTTTTAGACAAAAGTATAATTTTTGATAAATGTCTAAATATTCGGCTATTTTGGCCATATGAAAAATAGTAAATGACTTTTAAAAATTCTGAGAAAAATATATGTTCACTATGGGACTATATTATGCTAAATTCCAGAAAAGAAATATTTTTGGAACGGATTTGGTATTTTTCATGAAAATAGTCTAGTTATGAGAAAATGAATTAAATATGTTATGTGAAGTAAGAAAATTGGAAAATAGGATTTTATGGCTTGAGAATCCTATATATGAGGTATATGCAGATTTTTGATGAGGGTTTTGGTTATTGATGATGAAATCTTAAGAGTTGGCATTTTATGATGATTAAATGCATTAATTAGTAAAGTGTAAACAATTTAAATAAATTGTTTATAAGCTTAAGAATATTATTCTTTCAATATCATTATACCGAAATATTGGTATGTATATTATTGTGGAATTTTTACCTTTTTCATGTCAAGGTTACTATTCACGAGTTACTATTCATGAGTTACTATTCACGAGTTACTATTCACGAGTTACTATTCACGACAAAATTGGTTTCTTTTTCTAACCAAATTATAGTTGATTTATGAATATTACTCTTGAGATTAAAACTATATGTTGATCATATTATTTTTATCATCATATATAACATTTTTATAACCCTAATGTTGAAATTCTCTTTCACTGGAGTGTAAAGATGGGTAGATTATTGGTATGATCATGACAAGGGTTCTCTTTGGCCTGTAGTGCAAAGTTGAATTGTGACTGGTATGATCATGACCATTGAATTTATAATTGAATATCTTAAGCTTAAGTGCAAAGGTGAATTGATCAACATGGTTATAATTATTGTTTATATAAATTCTGAAATGATTATATATTTCTTTGAGATATGAATATATTTGGCCTGTAGTGCAAATATAAATTGTTGATGAATATCTTTGGCCCGTAGTGCAAAGATGACATGTTGTTGAATATCTTTGGCCAGTAGTGCAAAGATGAACAGATGTTGAGATAAACATGACCAACTGGTGATACAAATGAATATCTTTGGACGTAGTGCAAAGATGAAGTTATTAGTATGATTATGAACAGGAAATGTGATTTGATGTAACCATGATCTTTGATGTTTCAGGTAAAGATAGGTGATAAAAATTATCATCGTCCTGGATGAGAAGAGGAATTTAGAACTACAGTTATGATTATGAGTTATTCATATGATTGTGGACCAGAATTGTTGATTGATGTTACAGGGATAAAACATTGTTGGTGGATTTTTAACATGGAGAAGATAATAGACTTTATAGTCTATTTGACTCTTCTAATGGATTGCTCGTTCCGCTGCAACTATGGTTGAAATTTTTTATCATTTACCATATGTTCTAAATCTCTGATTTATTGTTGATGAAGGCTATTGATAATTGAATTATCTTTAGTCATGATATTCTTTACTGGGCTAGTTATGCTCACCCTTCTATTTCATAATTCCTTTCAGGTAATAAGAGTGTAGCTGGGTCGAGCGGGGGTAACAAGGAAATAGAACGGTGGTCATCATTTAGTAGTTATATTTGGTGAAGAAAATAGGGTGAGGCGAACCCAACGTTGGAAGGGTGTTTTGTCACTATCATACAAGATGTCTAACGACATACAACCTCGTGTCATCATAAGACAGGGTTGTGCTCATCCACTTGCTGAGTATATCTATGGGCACTACCTATATAATCTTGGTGTTTGTTTGAAGTATAATTCTCAATTAGAGACAGTGGAGATAATGATAAGTCAAGAGAAGACTCACCATTGGGAAGAATATGATAGTAATCTTCTCGTTTTTCTTTGGGGTCTATTGGGTCAACCAAGAATAATTCTGTGGCCATATGATATCTATCATAATCTAGCCGCATGGCCTCCCATGTACGAAGGTTTTCTTGAGCACTTCCCAAAGATTCTAATTTCTAAAACAGTTTTTGACTATACCTTTATGTAAGGTGTTATTGTGAGGTGATGTCCACGGTTGGAACATGAGTCACATTTGGTATATATATTTGTATCCAAACTTACAGCATATGTGTTGTTGTATTTTGCACGACAATTGTTGTAATAAAGTTGTAGTTGTTTTCTGTACCATGTATTTGGCGACTCAGAATGGGTTGGGTGGAATGGACCTATTTTGGGGTTGTCACAATATTTTAATCACCGGGTATTCCAACAGTGTTAACGGTAACAACTACGTCGTTAATTATAAAAACTCAATTTTTGTCGTTATCTTCATCCGACCGTTTTTCGTTACGGGGCTCACAAATAGCTGCGCCGTCGTACGAATATTCCCTGACAGAAAGAATATACCACGACCAACGAATATTCCCCGACAACAATGATTATTTTATAACCACTTGTTTATTTTGAAAAATTTTCACATTTCACCCATAACTTTAACTTTTTATCAATTTAACCATTTACTGAATTGTAATTATAAGAAAAATTAAATACTTTTATTTCATAAAATTCAGGGTCTTGCACGCCTAAACCAAAAGTTGTCCAAGATGGTCTTTGATTTGGGAACTTCTTCAAAGAAGATGAAGAAGACAAAGGAAACATCTAAGAGTAAAAACCGAGTTGCTGTGAGTATACCCATTTCCAATTCTATTTCTAGCACTCGAGATTCAACTATTGTTTTTCATTCCCAAAAATTTGCAAATCAATTTCAGAAATTAATGGTCCATAAACCCATCGTGTTTGGCAAACCTGTCGACCCTGTTCTTTTTCATACTATTGGTGTTACTGAAATTTTTAATCAATTTGGTTTATCTAGTTTGCTATTTCCTCCAACATATGCCTATCCCAAATTGATTAAACAATTTTATGGGAATCTGTCTGTTGCACATAATCAGATTCAAACTTTTGTAAAAAAACAAAATAATTTTAATAGACTCTGCTTTACTGGGTATTTTGTTTGACATACCTTGCACTGGCCCTTCCCCATTCACTCTAAAAGGGCCATTGGAGTTCGAAAACCTTTCTGTTGTGCAATAATTGTGAATAGTTAAAGATTGTCCCACATCTGAGTTTGTTTCTTTATCCACAGTTCTTGAAACAACACCATTAAATAGTGTGATTCATAAGCTTATTCATGCAAATCTTATTCCTCGAACTGGTGGTAGGTCCGAAATGACTTATCAAGATTTAATAGTGTTATCCCTTATTTTGTCAAAAACAAAATTTAATTGTGCTCTATTAATGATAAATCACATGGAAAGTTGTGTCAAAACTAAATCTAAATTTTTTCCATATGGTGGCTTTTTGACAAAGATATTTACCCATTTTGATATATCGTTTGAGAATGAAGAAGTTTTCCAATTAACTGAAGTAATTGATGACTTAGTGTTTAAAATTTCAAAACCCAAAATTGGGGCTGAAAATATTTTATCTTGGGCTATTGAAGAAGACATTCCTGATCCTATTGCTCCTCCTCCTCCTGTTTCTCCTTCTCATTCTCCTACTACTCATTCTATACTTCCTTCTCAAAATTCAGACCTTTCTCATCTTGTTACTGATATAAATTCCAAGTTCGACACAATGCTTGAACTCGTGCATAATTTTTCAGCTTCACTCAATTCTTTATCCGATAGGGTACTCACAGTTACTGAGAAGGTAGAATCTTTAGATGTGCAATTCAAGGATTTGTCTAAGAAGAATAAAGATGGGGTGTTTGAGACTGATAAGGAAGACAACTAATTTCGCCTTTTTGATGATGTCAAAGGGGGAGAGATTTTGGGGATTTTTTTGATTGGATATTCAAATATTTGGAGTTTAGACTTTGTTGTTTGAGATTTTAGATTGGGTATTTAAATATTTGGATTTTAGTTTAAACTCTGCTAGATAACAAATTTGAATATTTTGGAATTTGGATATTTGAATATGTTGGTTTAATCTGTTTTGGTTAGTTAAGATATATGATTCTCACTGTCTGGCTTTGGGTACTATGTGTTTAATATGAGTTATTTGATCTTCATGTAATTAACATGTGATATTTGATATACATGCCATGTTGAAAGATTTTGTTTAACAAATATGCCGAAATTAAGGGGGAGCCATATATTTAGGGGGAGTATAGTATATATATTGTCATCATCAAAAAGGGGGAGAATGTTAGTATATATACTTTGTGGTTTTAATGATGACAATGTTTGTATGGGCTAAATTGATTTTATATTAGTTTATAATCTAAATGGGTCATGTTAAACAAAATATTTGTATGCATATTAATTATATAAATATTTATTAGTTTGCATGGGGTATTGCATGGATTAATCACTTTGTATGGTAGCTCAAGTTTTCTCATCACGTGATTAAAGTTTTTGGAATCTAATATATATATGTGTGTGTGTGTGTGTGTGTGTGTGTGTGTGTTTATCTATCCTGATTTGCTTTGGAGTATCTATTCTGATTTGCTTTGGAGACTAATTCAAATATGTATTGGAGTATTTTAAGGAGTTTGAAAATCTGGTATTGGTATTCCTTAAATTTCTCATATTTAATTTTTGGGTTATATTTTTCTAATATATATATATATATATATATATATATATATATATATATATATATATATTGAGTTACCAATTTATACGTGTCTTGGAGATGTTTTAGGAATTGGTATAATTAAGGATTCTTATTCAAAAGTTGGAACAGCAGTTATTGTTGGACTCTTGCTAACAACAGTTTCTTTCTGAAGGAAAGATGTTTGTAGTATGTTGGACTCTTTCAACTAGTCTTTGGATTTTATTTGACTACTTCTTAACAGTTTTTACTTATCTTCTATTTCAATTAAAGTAATAGCCGTTGCTGATTTGGAACATTACATGTCTAGCCGTTGCTTTACTCCAACTCCATTATATACTGCGTTGCTCAGCTTCATGAATATACAAGACTGCAGAACAAATATTTTTCAAGAAAGCTATCCAAGATACAAATCATCATATCACTCCTTTAGTCTTGGTTTACAGTGTTCTTGTATTCCTTCTTTATATCTATTGTAAACGTAGTACAAGTCTAGGTTGGCTTGGGATTTTATTTTAGTAATATTCAGTCAGTACAACGAAGCTATCAAAGTCTCAGAGGAGAGAGGTGTTGCAAAGGTGCAAAGGGGGCAGAGGTGTCCAATCGATCGTCGTTGTAATATGGAGTTATTTACTTTGTAATTGCTGAGTATTATTTTAATAAAGTGAGTCTCCAATCCTAGTTGGGATTGGACGTGGATTAGGCTACTAGACTAGAGGATAGGGGCTGAACCACGTAAAAAATCTCGATGTTATTTATTTTTTAGGTTTCTATTTTTAAGCTTTATATTCTGCAGATTTTGGTTTTAGCTGGTAAAATTTTATACTAATACGGACAGGTATTAGCTGTCCGTTTATAACAGTCTAGGAACACAACTAATACGGACGGGGTTAGACCGTCCGATTATAGCCTGCTATAGTAAACTTTGAAAATTGGCCACTGTAGATCACTTCAAAGTATTTACACCTATTCACCCCCCCCCCTCTAGGTGTGCTTAATTACAGAATTTCATGTCCCAGTGATGTGACAATGTTAAATGGGTCTATGAAATCGAGATTCATTAGGGTCCGGGGACTTGCGCGGAGGGAAGGTGTTAGGCACCCCCTGACATCCGTGTTACCACGGTGACCGCCACATTTCAAAAAATTGTTATATGAATATGTGTGTGAGAGAGAGAGAGAGAGAAAGAGTCAATGTGCAGTTATTTGAAAGTAGTGTTATGCCTCATTTGCGCCTATATATAAAGGATTTGAATTTGTGTAAAAATTTAGTTTTAAACAAGATATAGCAGTGATGTTTTATAAAAGAGATTTTTCAAACCCTTGTGCTCAATAGTAATTGAGGCATTTGATACTTCCAATTTATTAAATGTTCGACTTGGTTGCTTTTATTTTCGAGATGCGAAGCTTCTTCAAGAAAAATAATGAATAAAGCAATGCCGAACTCCTCGTGGCATAAAAATCATCTAAGGAAATTCATACACCGCGAATAAATTTACATGCTTCTTACAGTTGAAAATGTCCATCACGGGAACCGAAGTACGTACACGCATGCAACGTGATGTCCACTCGAACTTTCAAAACTTCAACCCGGGCATCCGATTTAGGTGTATAAGACCTATTTCGGACTGCCGTTGTCGAGAGTTACCCAATGACATGGGATTAGAGGTTGTACGAAGTCAGGAAGATGGGGCCATACCCTCCAGTTTTCAAGCTTCAAATTCTATCTGTTGCACTGCGTAATAGTCACTCGGGATTGGACTTCCTTAGTTCTTGTGGGACATTGCTGTGTAGAAATGTATGTATGAAATGTTGAGATGGTGTGATGTGGCATTAAGGTGGCAAGATGATGATTCTACCCCTCACCGGAGTTATCTCTAGTTTGGGTCGATAAAGCAGACATTGCTTAGGGTTGTCTCTGAGGTTGGACTGCTGCAAGTGTTGAATGTCCTCGGTGTCATCTCTAAGGTGAGCATGTCTTCCCGGTGCTATCTCCGGGTCTTGTACTGACTGCCTTGGGGTGAGTGCTAAGGTTGAAGCTGATTGCATGCATTTGAAACAAGCATTTTCGGGGTTCTCTCCGGAACTACAACTGCAATCTTTGGGGTTATCTCTGAGGTTAGCACTGCTATTCCCGGTGTTGGGATTGAGACTGAATATCTCGGGATTATCTCCAAGATGAATCGGTCTTCTCTGGTGGAATTTTTGGTATTTGAACTGTGTGCCTCGGGGTTATCTCCGAGGTTGGAACTGATACTCCAGATATGTGTTTCGGGGTTGAGACTGAACTTCCGATAGTATCCGGACGGGATATGAGCTGTCTTCTAGGGTTATCCCTGAAAGACGAATCTGCCCTCCCAAAATGTCAGTAACAGGTGTGTAGAAAATTTCGAGTGTCTACAGATGCCCCTCTTTATCATATTCATGCAATGCAATGGCATGGATAGGATAAAGAATTCTAGACACTTGAAATGCCACAAAATAAACATGATGACATGTGCAGCAACATGATGCAAGTGTGTTGTTTGATTGTTCTCCAACATGTTGGGATGATTGTGGGATCCCTGTTGCCTCTGCCTGGGATTGGCAACAATGACAAGCTTGGACGTGCGATCTAAATCACTTAGAATGTTGATGTTAGGGTTATCACCAAAGTTCTTAATCCTTGATACAGACTTTATTCCGAAGATGTACCTCTCGTGTACAAGACATCTGTGGGGATAAAGCTTTGTCTGTTTGAGGATGTGTATAACCTATTCCATCATCGATCCTCCCCGACGATGTTGATCCTTCCTGGTTTGTATCGCCAGGACATATGTGACGAACGAGAATTTTGTAATTTAATTTTAATATTTATTAAATTAAATAAATATTTTTCGATGATTTAATTATTAGATTTAATGATTAATCGATGCAATTGTGGTAGATTAATTTAATTTGTAATTTAATTTTAATATTTATTGAATTAAATAAATATTTTTCGATGATTTAATTATTAGATTTAATGATTAATCAATACAATTATGGTAGATTAATTTAATTTTACGTGTTACATTTATTAAATTAATGTGGAGAATAATTATTATTCAAGTATGTAATTATGTGAGCTTGTCGAATTAAATAAGTTATTTAATTAAGCATGATGTTATTTAATTAATCTAATTATTAATTAGAGAGTTAATAATTGGACATTATTTATTAATGAGAAAATTAATTATATGATTATGTGAAGTATGAGAAATTATTATATTTAATATTAAATAAGATATTGATTTATTTTATGAAAGAGTGTGACATTAATTAAACTATATGATAAAGCTTTATTAAATTAAATGATTTTTATACCTATTCTAACTAGCCAAACATGGCACTATGGGAAGTTGAGGGCAGTTACCCATGACTGGGTAACTGACCACCAACGCGCGTCAGACCTTTTCCTTATTACGACGTTCCCTTTTCTTTTCATTATTTTGCCTAAGTCTAGAAGGCTATCAGAGAGAATTACAGAGAAAGAATTGAGAAGTCTGAGAGATAAATTGAGAGTGTAATCAACAGGTTGTTGTGAAAGAATCACCACTAATCATCCCATCCATTAATTATACTCTGGGTAATTCTCCTTCCCAAAAATCTAAATTACGTCTTTTAATTTTTATAAGAAAATGGCTTTCAAAGTTTTGGTTTAACCTCTGTAATTGAGTTAGGAGTATTGATTATGAGTTATATGTGTGTTATGTTATACCAAATAGTGTTTAATTATATATACCATGTAAGCCATGTGATCAGTTTCATGAAAGCATGTCGTACGTATGTTTTTCAAAATAAACAGAGTACGTGATATGGCCATATAGCCTTATATATGATAATTGATGTATTGATTATATATTATCCCTAAATTTTACACTTGTATATTGTTGTGCATGTTAACACGAAGAAATTAAGCCTTAAACGAACGGATTCGGTGTTATAACGAATCCGTGCGGCTAAATTATGTGTTTTGTTCAAAAACTTCAAGAACATCAAGAACAGTCCAATTTTACATTATTTAAATCTGTTATTAAGTGTTTAGATGGGTTAAAATCACTCCATAGATGTTAAGTAGTGATTATGTATAAATTATAACTTGTGGGTATGTCTAATTTTGAGTAGAAAATAAGAAATTGGGAGAAATTGGCATGTTCTACGATTTTTCGCGAACTGCCATTTCTGTGTCTGGTGTGCCGCGCCGCAGCGCTGGCTACCAGTTCATTTCCCGCGCCGCAGCGCCACCGTGCCGTAGCGCCAAGACTCAAGCCACAGCGCCACCGCGCCGCAGCGCCAAGGGCCCGGCCACAGCGCCACTGCGCCGCAGCGCGACTCCTTAGTGCAATAGTGGCGCCGCAGCGCCACTCTCCAGAAAATGTCAGAAATGTATTTTTAAAATGTTAAAGTCTAACAAGTGTTAGTGGATTGATGTAATGAACATGTAATCATGTTAGAGGTATTATGAGATGATAAAAATAGTTGTTTAACATGTAATAAAATATTATATGTGAATTGAATTATTAAATACATAATTAGTTTGATAATTCATGAAGTATAAATTATGTGACAACGTGATAATTTGACTAAGTTTAGTCAATAATTAAAGTAGACAACGAGAATGGGTTATGTTGATTAGTTAGTAATTAACTGGTTTTGAATGTGAATGGTATGTAGGATTTAATTCAAAAACGTGCTTAGTTAAAGTGTAATCTACGCACGAGGCAAGTATCCTATCCCTAACTCCATTCTATTGAGCAAGTTTATTTAAACTTAAACGTTACTTTTATGTCGAGCAAGTTTCCCTAACCCCACATGTCATTTTTGTTCAAGTTTATTATTTACCTTGAATAAATTATCCTTGTTATTATTCAAGTTCAAGCACGATATTAAAGATTAATTATCTTTCCAAAGCATGATCCAGTTATACAATAATTGTCCTATTGTATACTTTTGAGATTTTTATTCAAATCAAATATCAATTATTGTTGAACTTTATTAGACTAGTGAACCTTATTGATTCAACTAGTCCATAGTTGATGAGCGTTCTAAATTTCAGAACCCTTGATGAATTTATCCAAACCAAACTTTCTTTGGTGCGGACTCGAATGTCAAACTGAGATGAACAACCCTGTATAGGGGATTATTTACGCTTTAGCGCTAAGATATTGTGCACAGTATGGTACTAAGGGCTGGTCCCCCTAAGTACGAGAAGAAGGTCCATAGTCTTATGACTGTTAAAGGTTTCAAGTATAACCCTTGTTAACCTAGGATATAGTTCAAGGTCTTATGACCCTCAGAATTCTTTTGATTCTTGTTATTTATTCTTGATTCAAAAGTTGAGCTTTTATTCAGATGTCTTTGATTATTCGCATGTTATTATCTTGTTGTTTCATTATTATAATTGTGGGCATTTGTGCTCACTCTTGCTATATAATAACATTGCAGTTAAGAATGAAAGAAGTGATGAACCTTCGACTAGTAAGGGCAAGGGCAAAGTTAGCAAGTGTTGAAGACTTGTATTTATTTTATTGATGATGATTTATGTTTAAGACTTGAGTTATGATGTTGTTAAGACTTAATTGTTTAGAATTCCGCACAGATGTTTTAAGGTTAGTTTAAACCTGGGATTGTATTATTATTATTATTCGAATGTTGTAATCCTTTTAAGGAGAAGTTTTATTCTATCTATTGCATGGTTTGCATTTTTTATGGATAGATAGATAGATGATATTTATACAGTGAACACCAATTCCCGTGGAATCGAAGTACCCGGATTTGGGGGTGTCACAGGTTGGTATCAGAGCCGTAGGTTATGAACCTTAGGTGGGGGAAACAACCTTAGGTAGTAACCTTATAGAAAGAAGATAGTAAAGGAAAACTCTTATCGAGTTTTAAGAAATGAATTTTTGGTAATTCATTGAAGATAATAAAATACATTATGTGTCTATGTGTTAATTTATGTGCTCGTTAGTACGACTTAGTAACTAAAACTTAAAATTTTGTTGTCAGGATGACGAATGATGGAGAAGCTAGTCAAGCTGAGGAGGGACCCCATTTACCTATAGTACCTACAGAGGAGGAGACCCGAGATATACATGTTGTTAGGGAACAGTTAGTTCAGAGGGAGTCATCTCCATTGATCACCGTTGTTGGTCAGGAGCATGAGCCCGAGACTGATCCTGTGGAGGAGTTTGATGAGGAAGAAGAAGAGGAGCTACCACGGTACACTGTTGATGCTGAGATGTATGACACACTATATGATCGTAACGTGGAGTTACAAGACGAGGTTCAGGAATTGACTGAGTGAGCGGCTGTTCAGCAGTCTACTTTAGAGGAGAAGGATAGAGAGATTGTGACCCTTCATACACGTTTAGGAAACGTGGAGTGGGATCTGGTTCATGAGAAGGGTCAAACCGAAGATAAGACCGAGGAGATAGAGAAGCTGAAGAAGGAACTGAAGGAAAACTCCGGAAGACTGAAAATAGCAGAGGAAGGATGGGTAAGAGAATCACATCGAGCTGATCGTGCACAAAATGATAGTCGTGCAAAGAAGGCAAATCTTGAAGACACGTACGCCACACTTAATCATGCAATGGATGAGGTTCAAGAGCGAGTGTTAAGGTACCCCATCCAGTTTGAAGGACTTCCATCGTATATGTTGGATCGCAGGACGATATCTCGTATCATGAATGAGGAGCGTGGCAAGGCTATTGAGCACCTTAGAAGACAGGAATAGAATCTGTTTATTTATGTGAAAGACTTATATAGTTTTATGTAAATTTCGATGTGTTTATGAACTAAGGAATATGTTAATATTTGAATGTTTTAAATCCTGTGGATTCTTTATTCCAGGATAGATGATGTAAATAGCAGTATGCTATAGTTTAATGTTAAAACTTTTTATTTGAATGAAAAAATATCAAGTTGTCTGAGATGATGTGTTAAATGAGTATGTTAAATTGTTGAGTAATGTCTTAAATATGTAGAGAAATAAATAAAGTTCTAATAAACGTTTACTTAACAGAAAAATGCCGCCAAGGAGAAGACAACAACGTCAACCGGCTCAGGAAGAGTCAACCAATAATAACAATAACGCCAACGCTAATTCTGTTCAGCAGTTGGTGAATTTACTAACTGGAGTCATGAATAACCAACCGCAAGCTCCACCTAGCACAACGTTTAAAGATTTTAAGGCGCTGGGACCGCCAGAGTTCAAAGGTTGCAGAAACCCGATCGAGGCTCAAACGTGGGTGATGGAAATGGAGAAGGTTTTCGACGTTGCTAGGGTTCGAGAAGATCAGAAGACCGTTTTTACGACATTTATGCTGAAGTCTGAGGCTAGCTACTGGTGGCAGGCAAATAAGATGCGAGGAGGTGAAGGTGTAATTACGTGGGAGAGATTCAAAGAGATGTTTTTCGAAATGTATTTCCCAGCTAGTTCGCAGAATCAGATGGAGGTGCAATTTTTGGAACTGAAACAGGGAAACATGAGCGTGCTTGAATACGAGGCTAAATTCGATTAGTTGGCAAGGTTTACCCCGTATCAAGTACACACTGACGAGTGGAAAGCCAGACGATTCGAACAAGGACTGAAGCCTTGGGTATACAACAAGGTATCAATGTTTCAACTTAACACGTTTGCGGGAGTTTTGGAAAAGGCCATTCTCGCGGAAGGAGGAAGTGATGCAGTGACTAAGTACAACCAAGAGCAGAAAAAGAAAAAGAGTGAGAATGAAAGTAATAACAAGACTGGTGGAAGTAATACTGGGAATAATAATAATCAGAAGAGGAAGTGGACGGATAACTCGACAGCTGGAAGTCAACACGGAGGGCAAAAAAAGAAGATAGAAGCATGTCTGACTTGCGGCAAGGCACATCTAGGAGTTTGTTTGAAGGGAAAGAGAGTGTGCTACAATTGTGGTCAGGAAGGCCACATAGCACCAAATTGTCCAAACCCAAAGAAGGGTGTTTGTTTCAAATGTGGTTCGAAAGATCATTTAGCAAGAGACTGTCCCAAGAAGAGATCGGGAGGATCAGGACAAGGAGGAAACCAGGGAAATAGTAGTAGAAATACCTTAACCATCACCAGACCACCTGCAACAAACCGACCAACCGCCAGAACTTTCAACATGACGGTGCAGGATGCAATCCAGTCTCGTGAGGTGGTGTCAGGTATCATTCCGATCAATGAAATTAATGCTTATGTTTTGTTTGATTCGGGTGCTACTTGTTCCTTTATATCCGAAGACTTTACTAATAGTTTAGATTTGCTTATGGATGAATTGGATTACCCCATGAACATAGAAATTGCGAATAGAGAGATAATTCCTGTTAAGCATGTGTATAAGAATTGTAAAGTGGATATTAAGGGTAATATCATGAACGTAGATCTTATCCCTATTCGATTGGGGGAATTCGACGTTATATTGGGTATGGATTGGCTATCCAATTATGGGGCTGTAATTGACTGCCAAAAGAAGCGTATTAACCTTATGACTCCGTCAAAGGTTGTATTTTATGGTAGCAAGTCGCCTAGACAAGCGAGTTGTCTGACGATGTTGCAGGTCAGGAAGTTATTAAGACAAGGCTGTGTAGGACATTTAGCTTACAAAGTCGACAATCGAAAAGAGAACCCGAAGGTAGAGGAGATACCGATTGTGAGGGACTTCGTCGATGTATTTCTAGATGATTTGCCAGGACTCCCACCAGATAGAGAAGTAGACTTTGTGATTGATTTGGCGCTCGGAACTGCTCCAATATCGAAGGCACCATACCGAATGGCATCAGTAGAGATGAAGGAATTAATGGTACAACTACAAGAATTGTTGGACAAAAAGTACATTCAACCGAGCGTATCGCCGTGGGGAGCGCCGGTGTTGTTCGTGAAAAAGAAGGACGGATCGATGAGGCTCTGCATTGACTACAGAGAATTAAATAAGGTCACGATTAAGAAAAAATATCCATTACCGAGGATCGATGATCTGTTTGATCAATTGAAGGGAGCAAAATACTTTTCCAAGATTGACTTGAGGAGTGGTTATCACCAACTGAAGGTGAGGCCAGAGGATGTACCGAAGACAGCGTTCCGAACGCGATATGGTCATTATGAGTTTTTAGTAATGTCGTTTGGTCTTACGAATGCTCCTGCAGCATTTATGGGACTAATGAATGGTGTATTCAAGCCGTTTTTGGACAAATTTGTGGTGGTATTTATAGACGACATTTTGGTATATTCCAAAACCAAAGAAGAACATGAAGAACACTTGAGGTTAACGTTGGAAGTATTGAGAAGGGAGAAGTTGTATGCTAAATTTTCGAAATGCGAATTCTGGATCGAGAGAGTACAATTTATTGGTCACGTAATCGATAAAGATGGAATTTCGGTAGATCCATCCAAAGTAGAAGCTGTGATTAACTGGGATCAGCCGAGAACGCCGTCAGAAGTAAGAAGTTTTCTTGTATTAGCAGGATATTATAGAAGATTCATACAAGATTTTTCTAAGATCGCAACTCCGTTAACGAATTTAACTCGAAAAGCTGTGAAATTTGTTTGGACGGAAAAGTGTGAGGAGAGTTTTCAAGAATTAAAGAAGAGGTTGAGTACAGCGCCTGTGTTATCTCTTCCGGATGATACAGGAAATTTTGTTGTTTTTAGCGATGCGTCGCATAAAGGACTTGGCTGTGTGCTGATGCAAAACGGCAAAGTCATTGCGTATGCATCACGACAGTTGAAGGATTACGAGAAGGGTTACCCAACCCATGATTTGGAGTTAGCTGCAGTTGTTTTTGCTTTAAAAATTTGGAGGCACTATATATACGGGGAGAAGTGTGAAATATATACGGACCACAAGAGTCTGAAATATATTTTTACACAGAAAGATTTGAATATGCGTCAAAGAAGATGGTTGGAATTAATCAAGGATTATGACTGTGAGATTTTATACCATCCGGGTAAGGCTAATGTGGTTGCCGACGCCTTAAGTAGAAAGGGTCGTGAGAAATTGATGATGTTGACTGCTCAGCAGGAGCTAATTGCAGATATGGAGAAACTGGAGTTAGAAGTGAAGTATCCTATGGAGATTGATGAGAAGCTATTTCAGATGCAATCTGGTACAACTCTACTAGATAGAGTGAAGGAGGCTCAGCTTCAGGATGACGAATGCAAAAAGGTAACAACGAAGATATCTGAAGGAACCGAACCAAGATTTAAGATGGATAAGGAAGGAATATTGAGATTTGAAAGCAGAATTTGGGTTCCGCTAGTACAAGAAATTAAGGAAGAAATTTTGAGTGAGGCTCATAGTTCAAGATATTCGATTCACCCTGGTAGTACAAAAATGTACCAAGATCTTCAACAAAATTTTTGGTGGCCGAATTTGAAACGTGATGTTGCAGAATGTGTTACCAAATGCCTGACATGTCAGAAAGTTAAAGCAGAACATCAGAGACCGAGTAGATTACTACAACCGTTGGAGATCCCAGAATGGAAATGGGAACATATTACAATGGACTTCGTGGTTGGCCTTCCGACGACTCAGAAAGGCTACGACGCAGTATGGGTTATCGTTGACCGATTGACAAAATCCGCGCACTTCCTTCCTATCAAAATTAGATTTAACTTAGATCAGTTGGCAAGATTATATGTGAAAGAGATTGTTTCGAGGCACGGAGTGCCGGTGTCTATTGTTTCCGACAGGGATCCGCGCTTCACATCAAATTTCTGGAAACGTCTTCAGGAATGCATGGGTACACAACTGCGAATGAGTACAGCTTACCACCCTCAAACAGACGGACAGAGCGAACGAACGATTCAAACACTAGAAGATATGTTACGAGCCTGTGTAATGGACTTCAAAGGAAATTGGGATGATCACCTACCGTTAGTAGAGTTTGGCTACAACAACAGTTACCACGCTAGTATAGGCATGCCGCCTTACGAAGCGTTATACGTTAGAAAGTGCAGAACTACGCTTTACTGGGATGAAGTTGGTGAAAGACAATTGTTAGGGCCAGAATTGGTACAGCAGACGGCAGAAATAGTAAAAGTGATCCGAGCACGACTGGTAGCAGCTCAAGATCGACAGAAGAAATACGCTGATCCACATCGTAAAAATATCGAGTTTGAATCAGGTAGTTATGCTTTCTTGAAGGTCTCTCCCTGGAAGGGAAAGATCAAGTTCGGAAAGAAAGGAAAATTGAGCCCAAGATTTATTGGACCCTTTGAGGTACTGCGAAGAATTGGAGAAGTTACGTACGAGGTAGCCTTACCTCCAACACTCGAGAATATCCACAACGTCTTCCATGTTTCTGTGTTACGACCTTACAAACCTGATTACAAGCATGTAATTGAATACGAACCCCTGCATTTTGAGAAAGACTTATCTTATGAAGAAATTCCTGTCCAAATCGTTGATCGAAAAGAACAAGTTTTGAGAAATAAAGTTATACCTTCTGTTAAGGTAATTTGGAGGAACCACAATGCTGAAGAAGCTACGTGGGAACTCAAAGAGAATATGATGAAGAATTACCCTCATTTATTTACTTAATTATGTGTATGCGATTCTGGGGACAGAATCTTTTTAAGGGGGGAGAATGTAACGGGTCGAATTTATTGAGTCGTGATTCTGGGAACAGAATCCTTTTAAGGGGGGAAAGATGTGACGAACGAGAATTTTGTAATTTAATTTTAATATTTATTGAATTAAATAAATATTTTTCGATGATTTAATTATTAGATTTAATGATTAATCGATGCAATTGTGGTAGATTAATTTAATTTGTAATTTAATTTTAATATTTATTGAATTAAATAAATATTTTTCGATGATTTAATTATTAGATTTAATGATTAATCAATGCAATTGTGGTAGATTAATTTAATTTTATGTGTTACATTTATTAAATTAATGTGGAGAATAATTATTATTCAAGTATGTAATTATGTGAGCTTGTCGAATTAAATAAGTTATTTAATTAAGCATGATGTTATTTAATTAATCTAATTATTAATTAGAGAGTTAATAATTGGACATTATTTATTAATGAGAAAATGAATTATATGATTATGTGAAGTATGAGAAATTATTATATTTAATATTAAATAAGATATTGATTTATTTTATGAAGGAGTGTGACATTAATTAAAGTATATGATAAAGCTTTATTAAATTAAATGATTTTTATACCTATTCTAACTAGCCAAACATGGCACTATGGGAAGTTGAGGGCAGTTACCCATGACTGTGTAATTGACCACCAACGCGCGTCAAACCTTTTCCTTATTACGACGTTTCCTTTTCTTTTCATTATTTTGCCTAAGTCTAGAAGGCTATCAGAGAGAATTACAGAGAAAGAATTGAGAAGTCTGAGAGATAAATTGAGAGTGTAATCAACAGGTTGTTGTGAAAGAATCACCACTAATCATCCCATCCATTAATTATACTCTGGGTAATTCTCCTTCCCAAATTCTAAATTACGTCTTTTAGTTTTTATAAGAAAATGGCTTTCAAAGTTTTGGTTTAACATCTGAAATTGAGTTAGGAGTATTGATAATGAGTTATATGTGTGTTATGTTATACTAAATAGTGTTTAATTATATATACCATGCAAGCCATGTGATCAGTTTCATGAAAGCATGTCGTACGTATGTTTTTCAAAATAAATAGAGTACGTGATATGGCCATATGGCCTTATATGTGATAATTTATGTATTGATTATATATTATCCCTAAATTTTACACTTGTATATTGCTGTGCATGTTAACACGAAGAAATTAAGCCTTAAACGAACGGATTCGGTGTTATAACGAATCCGTACGGCTAAATTATGTGTTTTGTTCGAAAACTTCAAGAACATCAAGAACAGTCCAATTTTACATTATTTAAATCTGTTATTAAGTGTTTAGATGGGTTAAAATCACTCCATAGATGTTAAGTAGTGATTATGTATAAATTATAACTTGTGGGTATGTCTAATTTTGAGTAGAAAATAAGAAATTGGGAGAAATTGGCATGATCTGCGATTTTTCGCGAACTGCCATTTCTGTGTCTGGTGTGCCGCGCCGCAGCGCTGGCTACCAGTTCATTTCCCGCGCCGCAGCGCCACCGTGCCGTAGCGCCAAGACTCGAGCCACGGCGCCACCGCGCCGCAGCGCCAAGGGCCCGACCACAGCGCCACTGCGCCGCAGCGCGACTCCTTAGTGCAATAGTGGCGCCGCAGCGCCACTCTCCAGAAAATGTCAGAAATGTATTTTTAAAATGTTAAAGTCTAACAAGTGTTAGTGGATTGATGTAATGAACATGTAATCATGTTAGAGGTATTATGAGATGATAAAAATAGTTGTTTAACATGTAATAAAATATTATATGTGAATTGAATTATTAAATACATAATTAGTTTGATAATTCATGAAGTATAAATTATGTGACAACGTGATAATTTGACTAAGTTTAGTCAATAATTAAAGTAGACAACGAGAATGGGTTATGTTGATTAGTTAGTAATTAACTGGTTTTGAATGTGAATGGTATGTAGGATTTAATTCAAAGAACGTGCTTAGTTAAAGTGTAATCTATGCACGAGGCAAGTATCCTATCCCTAACTCCATTCTATTGAGCAAGTTTATTTAAACTTAAACGTTACTTTTATGTCGAGCAAGTTTCCCTAACCCCACTTGTCATTTTTGTTCAAGTTTATTATTTACCTTGAATAAATTATCCTTGTTATTATTCAAGTTCAAGCATGATATTAAAGATTAATTATCTTTCCAAAGCATGATCCAGTTATACAATAATTGTCCTATTGTATACTTTTGAGATTTTTATTCAAATCAAATATCAATTATTGTTGAACTTTATTAGACTAGTGAACCTTATTGATTCAACTAGTCCATAGTTGATGAGCGTTCTAAATTTCAGAACCCTTGATGAATTTATCCAAACCAAACTTCCTTTGGTGCGGACTCGAATGTCAAACTGAGATGAACAACCCTGTATAGGGGATTATTTACGCTTTAGCGCTAAGATATTGTGCACATTATGGTACTAAGGGCTGATCCCCCTAAGTACGAGAAGAAGGTCCATAGTCCTATGACTGTTAAAGGTTTCAAGTATAGCCCTTGTTAACCTAGGATATAGTTCAAGGTCTTATGACCCTCAGAATTCTTTTGATTCTTGTTATTTATTCTTGATTCAAAAGTTGAGCTTTTATTCAGATGTCTTTGGTTATTTGCATGTTATTATCTTGTTGTTTCATTATTATAATTGTGGGCATTTGTGCTCACTCTTGCTATATAATAACATTGCAGTTAAGAATGAAAGAAGTGATGAACCTTCGACTAGTAAGGGCAAGGGCAAAGTTAGCAAGTGTTGAAGACTTGTATTTATTTTATTGATGATGATTTATGTTTAAGACTTGAGTTATGATGTTGTTAAGACTTAATTGTTTAGAATTCCGCACAGATGTTTTAAGGTTAGTTTAAACCTGGGATTGTATTATTATTATTATTCGAATGTTGTAATCCTTTTAAGGAGAAGTTTTATTCTATCTATTGCATGGTTTGCATTTTTTATGGGTAGATAGATAGATGATATTTATACAGTGAACACCAAATCCCGTGGAATCGAAGTACCCGAATTTGGGGGTGTCACAACATATCAATGTTCTGTTGGATTTACTGTCAACAGTATGTGTTGTCAGGGCAGCCTGACCTTCGCTGACGTGTGAACCAACGGATGACCACGCGTCGTAACCCCCGCCGGGGATTTACTTGATCTTTACTGATGTGTGCATCAACGGAACATGTGTGATACCCCCGCCGGGGATATGATTGAGAATTAGGGTGACGACCTTGAATTGGTGGCATTGAACCATTAAGTGATGTGCAAACCCACAGTTCAGTCTAAGAAAACTAGGATTGTAAGCTATTTTGTTCAATCGCGTAGCGTTTTTATTCCTGATTTGGACTTTTCAGCTTGTGAGAACTCCTTTGCAACTCGAACTGGACCAAGCCGGAGGGGTGGGACCCACGTAGGGGTGTCGCAGGTACACTTGCTGTAGCCACAATTGAACCTGCGACCAGCCGTGGCTATTAAATGCATGCAGGTTGTTTTCAAGTCATTTTCAAGTTGCGACGCGAAGGAAATTCGAGAGCTCTTCTTCCGATCTACTGAGTTCGGGCGACTTTCTGCAAATTCTGTCACTGTACAAGTGTTCTACACTGTCCTGGTAACGTATGCATGTCTTCTTTTCCAGTTTTTATCCGTTAGAAAATGACTTATCACATAAAATGCATCTAAACACATAGTAGTGAATATGCATGCTCAAATAAATTGATAAAAAATATTCAATATAGTAAATGTTAGTATTAAACCATACTGAATACAATGATGTGAAAATTTTTGACTTTTGAAACAGTCAAATTGGCACCTTTTTCTGCTATTTCTTATCCTATTTGAGGACAAATGAGCAAAAGGTAAAAATACAAAGTAATCCTGATAATTAGGCTACCCTTATGGATTGATGACTTTGACATTTAAATGCATATAGTATGTATATGATTGTGCTCAGGTGTGCTACTGAATGTCCACCTAGTTGTGCCTATGTGCATGTGTATAGTCCTATTTACTAAGGGGACTATGGCAAAAAATTTCTAAAATATAGGCATTGAATAGTCATGCATATTTAAATCTACTGTAGACGTATGTTATAGTAATGCATGCATGCATATAGTCATAAAATGCATTTGAAAGAGCAAGCTCCATGTTTAACCTATAACAAAAATTTTTTGAAACTACGTACTGACTATAAATAAGGTTAATGTGACGTACTATGAACATTGTTTTCATTTTCGAATAGGTTAAACATAAATTCATCTGCAAATCGTCATAACTTACGGGCACGGGGGGTGATCAGCCCGTTATGCCCTGCATTGATCAATACTACATGCAATAACGAGGGTATCGTTCACTCTGTCCGCCTTGGGCGCATAAAAGTTTTCCCCTGTAGGGATGTTCATACTTGTCTGGGTTCCAAATCAAAGGTTTTATCTTATTCAACAATAATCTATAATGCAACATATATATATATATATATATACGGGTAATTGACAAAGGTGTATCAAAATGTGATTAAATACAATGATTATCCAAGTGGGGACACTTGTATAACCATTTATAGAAATTAACGAACAGAATATAAATCTGAATTATCATATACTAACATGTTGATAATCAATGAGCGTATATAATATAAAGTTAATAATCTGTACATTAATAATATAATTTCATAAATATTCTTACTCATGTCCATTGCATAAAGAAAATGCAAAGGTTAGATACTTGCCTGATGCACTACTTATAGTTCAAAACTTAGTTTTATCGTTTATATCACGGCCTATCATTAATCAGATCATTCGTTCGATTAGAACAATATACTATAGCACATAGTACTGCATTTCGCAGTCATCACATAACCTAATCACATTATTATCCATGTTTAACAATCATTGAATCACAAATAATCACATATCTAATCAAATTATATAAGTCAAAATCAATTTTTGAAACATATCGGTGTACCGACGGCTTTATTCGGTAATTATCGAGTCCAAGACTCTGTCCTGTAACTTAGTATCAGTCATATTATTTTTAAATGACTTATAACAATTTTAAAACATTTATTATAATTTATCATGAATTTTCAAACATCGAAATCATTATTAAATGATTTAAATATTAAACAATTCTATTATCATTAATATTTAATTAATATTAAACTATTAATGAAATCATTTCCAAAATATTAAAGTTATTTATAATAACTTATAATATTTTTAAAGTATTAATATTACCCTTAAATGATTTTTAAAATATTTAAAATCATTCTTAAATAATTACCATTAATATTAAAGTATTAATGTTTTATTTATCCAAATATTAAAAGTCATTCAGTATAACTTAAAATATTTCTAATTCATTTATATCCTTTTTAAATAATTTTTAAATTAATAAAACTATTTTAAACTATTTATTTAATATAATTATTAAATAAATTTAATATCATTAATAATAAATTAATAATTATTAATATTAAATTATTAATAAAATTATTCTTTAAATATTAAAAGTTATGTTTTATAACTTAAAATATCTTTAAACACTTTATTTTCATTTAAAATGATTATTATAATATTAAAATTATTTTTAAACTAAATTATTTAATATAATTATTAAATAACTTTAATATCATTAATAATAATTAATTAATGAAATTTATCTTTAAATATTGAAAGTTATATTTTATAACTTAAAATATTTTTAAATACCTTATTATTATTTAAAATGATTTTTAATATAATAAAATCATTTGTAATTAATTTATTTAATTTATTTAGTAATTAACTTAATGATCATTAATATTAAATAATTAATGAAATTTGCTCTAAAATATTAAAAGTTATATTTTATAACTTAAAATATTTCTAAATAACTTATTATCATTTAAAATAATTTTTAATATAATAAAATCATTTTTTAATTAATTTATTTAATGCATTTAATAAATAAATTAATTATCAATAATATTTAAATAAATACTAATATTTATGAAAAATATTTCAAATTTTTAATATTTAATTTTTATAACTTAAAATTATTTTTAAAATTATTTTTGTAATTTTTAGAAATTAATTACTATTTTTAAATGATTTTTTGAAATTAAAATAAATATAATTATTAAATCTGTCGTTATAGCCTTTAGCGACAGAAAGCGTCGCCGTAGGTGTTCTTGAGCCCTCAAGAACATTCATAGCAGTTAACAAGTGAGCATGTTTGACCACGTGTAGATCTTAGCTCGTTAAGTTTCTGGGAATTCTGCTCGTACTACCTTGTAGTACTAGTAACATACTACAAGCTCCAACAACCAACATGATCACAAAGCAACTAACAAATGAGATCTAATCATCCAAAGTGGCTGTCAAAGCTGGTGTTCATTTCTGGGTTACCCTGAAATGAAGAACAGTTCGTGAGGCCTACTTTGGGCTTCCACAACTTGCTTTTGGTGTTACGTTTTTGTGATCTAAAAGTTCCAGGTTGTAGCTATCATGCAAGAGAGTAGATCTATTACATAACATACAAATAACATCATCAACATAACGAGATATTGTCTGGTCAAACGATGTCAGAAACCACGCTCATGAACTTTCTGGGTTCATCCGTGGACTTTCTGCCTGGTTTTACCATCCCCCAAATCCAGCATATTTGTGATATAAGCTATCTAAAAGCATCAAGATGTATTATAACTACTATACTATAACCTGAATACAATACAAAACACAAATCAACAACTTGTAAGATCAGAGGCGATAAAAATCTTGTCAGAACATCTCTGGGCAAGATCTGGGCTGCCAAGATTTCTTCGGGTCAATGCCGGTCAACGGTATTTGACCGTTAATAACTTCCATTCTAGACATCAAATGACCCTGATTAATTTTGAAGATCAAAGACCACATTACAAGCTATACATAACAACTTAAAAACAACAAAAACCATAATCAAGCAAAGATCTGTGGTCACTGACATTCGTTGTCAGACCAACAATTTGAACTTTTCTAGATTTGGTAAGTATACAAAGTCAGAATGCATCAATCAAGAATCTGGAAAATCAATTGGGGCAGATAGCACATGCGTTAAACAACCGTCCTCAATACACTTGGCTCTATGACATGGATGACGAGACTGATGTTGAGCCCGAACCAAATCTGCAACCGGATGTGCCAAATGATATAGATGTTGAAAGAGAAGAAAGACTTGTGGACCAAGAAAAGGAGATCGGCGAAGATCTAACTTTGAGCACCAATGAAGATGAGCCAATTTTGATAGTGTCCCATGTACCTTCTCCACCAAAGTTCAAGAATCCGGGCAGCTTCGCAAAACCATGCCCAATTGGCAGTCATGTCGTCGGCAAAGTTCTTTGTGACATAAGAGCTAGTACAACTGTGGAGTCGTGGTGGGTTGAAAAGGAGAAGATAGAGGACGAGCCCATTGTGTTTGACAAGCTTCCATGCCATAATTTGATCACAAACACATTGGGAAAAACACCTAGTGGTTTGCCGTACTTAATGGGGATCCTATCTTAAAAGATCATGTTAGGTGACTTAAACTCAATGGCCATTACAATTGAGAACCTACCAAAAGTTACATTATTTCCGATGGATGGAGGGTTCCTCAATTTTCGAAGGGGAATTGGATAGAGAATTGAAGAAGTCAGGCTGAGACTATAAAACAAGCGCTTATTGGGAGGCAACCCAAGTTTAATTTTTATTTTTAGTTTTTATTAAGTTTTATATTAGTAGTTTTGAATTTGCATTTATTTAGGATTTAATAAAAGTGTTTCTATCATGATTTACAGATTATTCAAGTCAAATTGAAGTGTGGTGTCCAATTTTTCCATGTCCCTAGCCTATTCTCCAAACTTAGCGGACAAGGAGGAAGATTGCTATATTTTCAGGGAAGTCCTCTGCTTTAATTTTTTCTAATTTAGTCATTGAGGACAATGTCTAGTTTAAGTTAGGGGGCATTTTAGTGTCGTGTTGCATATAGTTAGTTATCTACATACTAGTTCATTTTTTTTGTGTGTTAGCATTGTGTTTTTTTTAGGTTGCATATAGTACATGGTAGTTATTTGCATATTCATATATGTGTTGCATTAGTATGTGTTTATGTAGTATAATTGCATTTTTTTTGCATGAATCTGTGTGATCGGTTGGTGTGGTCTTAGCTCGGCCTATGATAAGATTGGTTTTGCATGTTAACTTGAACAGTGTTGATAATTGATGATGAGTTCTAATTTTAATCATGATGATAATCTGAGCCTATTTGAAACTTATGTAACCGGTTAGCACTGAAAGTTTAACTGTTTTAATCCACTTGGTTCAAGGGTTTCATAATTTATTTTTGGGGGAAAATCTTGGTTAAAATTTAAGGAAATTAGTGAACTAGCGGTAAAGGTTGGAATGACGTAAAATCTTGAGTTTGGGGAAATCTATGGGGTATATATATACAAAATGAAAAAGAGAAAAAAAAAGAGAAAAGAAATGATGAAAAGAAAAAAAATAGAAAATCCAGAAAAAGAAAAAAAATGAATAAACACCGTGGCATGCTTGTCTAGTTTTGTGGCCTTTGTTACTTGAGTAAGTAAGCCCTAGGGGATTGTCTTTACACCTAGCGCCCTAAGATCTTAATGACTTGGGAGTCGTTGGTCGAAAGCTCGTTAAGGTAGCACTGAAAAGCCTAAGGGAATAAGACATTGCGCATCCATGAGAAAAAAAATGAAAAAAACACGAGAAAGAGCAAAAATGCCCTCGTGGTTGAATAAAAGTATAAATCTTGTATTTACCCTTAAACTTGGTAATTGCTTAGTTTTAACCGGAGTTGTCATGTTCACAAAAGTAATTGAATTGGAACTGAAATTTTCCTTCTAAGAAGTTTATTATGTGATTATCTTGAATTGTGGTTGGTTAGAATGGTTAACAAGCACACACACACAACATGGGTGATGACAGGTTTGGATTGACTAATTAGTTAGAGTTATGGATTTTGACTTGATTGGATATATTGTTTGAGTACCAATGGTAACTTTGAGGCCTGCTGCTATATATCATACTGATTTATTACTAGGTTCATATGTATATTAGGAAGTAGATCATGCATATGCATTCATGTAATTGAGTTAGTTTGTTTATTTTTAGTTCTTTTGTGTTTTTGCTTGAGGACAAACAAAGGTTTAAGTTTGGGGGTATTTGATGAGTGAGTTTTATACACATGAATTGGATACATTCGGGCTTAATTTATTGTTATTCTCAAGCCTTTTAGAATAGTTTTTAACTGTTTGTGTCCATTCATGCATGTTTTACATTGTTTTATAGGAATTGGGATAAAAGTTACTTGGATCGACGTTCGGGGTGGCTAGATTCGCGTTTTCGGCTTACCATTTACATAGCAGTCACTTCAGAGCCAATTTGAGTATTTCTACGGACCTTATTTCGAAAAACTTAAAGAATGAAAGTTGTAGATCTACTTCTCCTCTTTCCGTAACATCTTAAATTATCGAAATCGGAGTTCATATGAAGAAGATATACCCATTTTCCCACAGGATGTCGGAACAAAAAAATGTCAGAACTTGTAACAGCGCCGGGGCGCTATTCTTAGTTCATTTTCCAGCGCCGGGGCGCTATAAGGCAGACTTTGAGCATCGAGCCCAGCGCTGGGGTGCTGGGAGAAGGGCTGGGTGCGACCTGGACGCGTTTTGGGCGAATTTTGACACCTTTTTGACTCCAAATTGGATTGGGTTTGTTCCTAACCTAAAAATTTGACTTGTAACCTATAAATACATGATGTAAGGCATAAAATAAAGGGGGATTACATATATTAGACTAGATTAAACACTCCATTAGATTAGACATTAACCCTAGTTCTTATTAGTTTTGGAGATCGAAACAACTTGGAGATCATTGAAGATCAAGAGCAGGAGCAAGAGGGGAGCATCAGATTTGCTGACAACAGAGCCTATTATCTTCTCTTATCATACTTTTATCTTTTAATGTCTATTCAATTGTGAATTCTTGGTTTTAATTAATTAATTATGAACTAACTCTTTTATTAAGATTTCAATTAAACTTTTTATGGCTATAAATTACTTATTTGATTTATTCCAATTATTTGTGTTGAAGTGAATTGTTCATCTTGCTTTGAGCTAATTGATTAATTATCTGATCAATAATTACCTTGTTACTCTAGAAGGAATTGGGAAAGGAATTCTAGGGTTAGAACTGGGCTTGGTGACATGTGACTTAGTTATGTGCATAGTGAATAATTAGGTTTGTGAATAGAATGAGAATATCTATTTGTCGCATGTAACATAAGAGGAATTGGGTTTGTAGCGAGTTTAATTCAATTATTTTGCATAGAGATATAGCAAAATTAATCTGAGTTAAATAGAAGGCAATTGATCACTCGAGAGAGGGCTTTTGGCATTTGAGAATTCCTGTTAACAGTTCAGTAGATATAATAATTGGGATAGTTGAAAAATTGATTTATAATTCATAATTGGGGATATTGGAGTCTTAATTCTTATTTATCTGAATTTCATCAATTCTTAGTTGTTTATTTGCTTTCTTTTATCTTTTTGTTTTGTTTAATTTAGTTTTCTTAATTCTAGAAATCAAAATTATTGGTTGTTTAAATAAAATTGATTTGGTTAAGAATTAGTACTTGGTGATTTTTATTAAATAATTCCTCGTGGGAACGATACTCTACTTTCACTTTATTACTTGTTGACCGTGTATACTTGCACGTATTCATTGATTGCGAAATCAATCAACAAGTTTTTGGCGCCGTTGCCGGGGAATTAATTTAATAATTATTTATCAATATTAATTTCAATCAAATTAGTCTTAATTTAAATATTTTTATTTTTATTTTTATTTCTCATTCTCTTCCTATATTTCTCTCTTTTTAGGTACCATGGATGACTTTGCGTATCAATGGCCATACACGAACATAACTCAACCACGGGGAGCGGAGATTGATAGACTCAAGAAACTTTCTGCATTGTCAGCACAGATAGAAACACTTTCGAGGATGCTTGAAGCTTTTGAAGCTCAACGTCGTCAAAGTGTGGCGGTTACTTGTGATTATTGTGCTGGAAATCATATGAGTCATCAATGCGCCATCAGTTTCGAGCCGGTACAGTATAGTGGTGATTACCCCAATAGTTATGTCTATACCAACAACTATCATCAGGATTGGGGGTATCACCTGGACTTTTCATGGAGTAACAATCAAGATCAATTTTATGCTCCAAGTCCAACATACCCACCGGATTTCTCGTGTCCACCACCACTACAACAGGAAGAACATTCAAATTGGGAGGAAGCCTTGGAAAAATTCATTAGAGCGTCTGAAAAAAGGAGTGAGGAGAGTGATAAGAGATTTAATCAAATGGAGCTAAGTATACAAAGTCAGAATGCATCAATCAAGAATCTGGAAAATCAATTGGGGCAGATAGCACATGCGTTAAACAACCGTCCTCAATACACTTGGCTCTATGACATGGATGACGAGACTGATGTTGAGCCCGAACCAAATCTGCAACCGGATGTGCCAAATGATATAGATGTTGAAAGAGAAGAAAGACTTGTGGACCAAGAAAAGGAGATCGGCGAAGATCTAACTTTGAGCACCAATGAAGATGAGCCAATTTTGATAGTGTCCCATGTACCTTCTCCACCAAAGTTCAAGAATCCGGGCAGCTTCGCAAAACCATGCCCAATTGGCAGTCATGTCGTCGGCAAAGTTCTTTGTGACATAAGAGCTAGTACAACTGTAGAGTCGTGGTGGGTTGAAAAGGAGAAGATAGAGGACGAGCCCATTGTGTTTGACAAGCTTCCATGCCATAATTTGATCACAAACACATTGGGAAAAACACCTAGTGGTTTGCCGTACTTAATGGGGATCCTATCTTAAAAGATCATGTTAGGTGACTTAAACTCAATGGCCATTACAATTGAGAACCTACCAAAAGTTACATTATTTCCGATGGATGGAGGGTTCCTCAATTTTCGAAGGGGAATTGGATAGAGAATTGAAGAAGTCAGGCTGAGACTATAAAACAAGCGCTTATTGGGAGGCAACCCAAGTTTAATTTTTATTTTTAGTTTTTATTAAGTTTTATATTAGTAGTTTTGAATTTGCATTTATTTAGGATTTAATAAAAGTGTTTCTATCATGATTTACAGATTATTCAAGTCAAATTGAAGTGTGGTGTCCAATTTTTCCATGTCCCTAGCCTATTCTCCAAACTTAGCGGACAAGGAGGAAGATTGCTATATTTTCAGGGAAGTCCTCTGCTTTAATTTTTTCTAATTTAGTCATTGAGGACAATGTCTAGTTTAAGTTAGGGGGCATTTTAGTGTCGTGTTGCATATAGTTAGTTATCTACATACTAGTTCATTTTTTTTTGTGTGTTAGCATTGTGTTTTTTTTAGGTTGCATATAGTACATGGTAGTTATTTGCATATTCATATATGTGTTGCATTAGTATGTGTTTATGTAGTATAATTGCATTTTTTTTGCATGAATCTGTGTGATCGGTTGGTGTGGTCTTAGCTCGGCCTATGATAAGATTGGTTTTGCATGTTAACTTGAACAGTGTTGATAATTGATGATGAGTTCTAATTTTAATCATGATGATAATCTGAGCCTATTTGAAACTTATGTAACCGGTTAGCACTGAAAGTTTAACTGTTTTAATCCACTTGGTTCAAGGGTTTCATAATTTATTTTTGGGGGGAAATCTTGGTTAAAATTTAAGGAAATTAGTGAACTAGCGGTAAAGGTTGGAATGACGTACAATCTTGAGTTTGGGGAAATCTATGGGGTATATATATACAAAATGAAAAAGAGAAAAAAAAGGGAAAAGAAATGATGAAAAGAAAAAAAATAGAAAATCCAGAAAAAGAAAAAAAATGAATAAACACCGTGGCATGCTTGTCTAGTTTTGTGGCCTTTGTTACTTGAGTAAGTAAGCCCTAGGGGATTGTCTTTACACCTAGCGCCCTAAGGTCTTAATGACTTGGGAGTCGTTGGTCGAAAGCTCGTTAAGGTAGCACTGAAAAGCCTAAGGGAATAAGACATTGCGCATCCATGAGAAAAAAAAATGAAAAAAACACGAGAAATAGCAAAAATGCCCTCGTGGTTGAATAAAAGTATAAATCTTGTATTTACCCTTAAACTTGGTAATTGTTTAGTTTTAACCGGAGTTGTCATGTTCACAAAAGTAATTGAATTGGAACTGAAATTTTCCTTCTAAGAAGTTTATTATGTGATTATCTTGAATTGTGGTTGGTTAGAATGGTTAACAAGCACACACACACAACATGGGTGATGACAGGTTTGGATTGACTAATTAGTTAGAGTTATGGATTTTGACTTGATTGGATATATTGTTTGAGTACCAATGGTAACTTTGAGGCCTGCTGCTATATATCATACTGATTTATTACTAGGTTCATATGTATATTAGGAAGTAGATCATGCATATGCATTCATGTAATTGAGTTAGTTTGTTTATTTTTAGTTCTTTTGTGTTTTTGCTTGAGGACAAACAAAGGTTTAAGTTTGGGGGTATTTGATGAGTGAGTTTTATACACATGAATTGGATACATTCGGGCTTAATTTATTGTTATTCTCAAGCCTTTTAGAATAGTTTTTAACTGTTTGTGTCCATTCATGCATGTTTTACATTGTTTTATAGGAATTGGGATAAAAGTTACTTGGATCGACGTTCGGGGTGGCTAGATTCGCGTTTTCGGCTTACCATTTACATAGCAGTCACTTCAGAGCCAATTTGAGTATTTCTACGGACCTTATTTCGAAAAACTTAAAGAATGAAAGTTGTAGATCTACTTCTCCTCTTTCCGTAACATCTTAAATTATCGAAATCGGAGTTCATACGAAGAAGATATACCCATTTTCCCACAGGATGTCGGAGCAAAAAAATGTCAGAACTTGTAACAGCGCCGGGGCGCTATTCTTAGTTCATTTTCCAGCGCCGGGGCGCTATAAGGCAGACTTTGAGCATCGAGCCCAGCGCTGGGGCGCTGGGAGAAGGGCTGGGTGCGACCTGGACGCGTTTTGGGCGAATTTTGACACCTTTTTGACTCCAAATTGGATTGGGTTTGTTCCTAACCTAAAAATTTGACTTGTAACCTATAAATACATGATGTAAGGCATAAAATAAAGGGGGATTACATATATTAGACTAGATTAAACACTCCATTAGATTAGACATTAACCCTAGTTCTTATTAGTTTTGGAGATTGAAACAACTTGGAGATCATTGAAGATCAAGAGCAGGAGCAAGAGGGGAGCATCAGATTTGCTGACAACAGAGCCTATTATCTTCTCTTATCATACTTTTATCTTTTAATGTCTATTCAATTGTGAATTCTTGGTTTTAATTAATTAATTACGAACTAACTCTTTTATTAAGATTTCAATTAAACTTTTTATGGCTATAAATTACTTATTTGATTTATTCCAATTATTTGTGTTGAAGTGAATTGTTCATCTTGCTTTGAGCTAATTGATTAATTATCTGATCAATAATTACCTTGTTACTCTAGAAGGAATTGGGAAAGGAATTCTAGGGTTAGAACTGGGCTTGGTGACATGTGACTTAGTTATGTGCATAGTGAATAATTAGGTTTGTGAATAGAATGAGAATATCTATTTGTCGCATGTAACATAAGAGGAATTGGGTTTGTAGCGAGTTTAATTCAATTATTTTGCATAGAGATATAGCAAAATTAATCTGAGTTAAATAGAAGGCAATTGATCACTCGAGAGAGGGCTTTTGGCATTTGAGAATTCCTGTTAACAGTTCAGTAGATATAATAATTGGGATAGTTGAAAAATTGATTTATAATTCATAATTGGGGATATTGGAGTCTTAATTCTTATTTATCTGAATTTCATCAATTCTTAGTTGTTTATTTGCTTTCTTTTATCTTTTTGTTTTGTTTAATTTAGTTTTCTTAATTCTAGAAATCAAAATTATTGGTTGTTTAAATAAAATTGATTTGGTTAAGAATTAGTACTTGGTGATTTTTATTAAATAATTCCTCGTGGGAACGATACTCTACTTTCACTTTATTACTTGTTGACCGTGTATACTTGCACGTATTCATTGATTGCGAAATCAATCAACAGATTCAGTTATAGAAGGTATATATTTGTATGATTCATACATGTTGCTCCATTATAATTGTTACACTTATTGAGCTAGTTATGGTCATCCTTACTTGAATCATATGAATGCAACTAAAAATGAACGGACCAAAGGATTCAGTAAGGATAAAGGAAAGGGTAAGGTAGACGAGTAGTTGTCATTGTAATAAAATAGTATTAATTTTGTATTAATTTGATATTATGACGAAGAACACATCTAATGGTTACAAAGAACCTGGGAAGAGAAATATTATTATGTAATATATGGAAAACATATTCACTCCATTGATGTATTTCAATTGAATGTATGTGTGAACAGTAGCACCGTATAGCACTATCTATCGGGTTGGAAGATACCCGAATTTGGGGGCGTCACAATTATTATTATTATTATTATTATTATTATTATTATTAATTATAATAATAATAATAATAATAATAATAATAATAATAATAATAATAATAATAATAATAATAATAATAGTAATTATACTAATAGTAATAGTAATAATAATAATTATTATTATAATAGTAATAATAATAATTATAATAATAATAATAATAATAATAATAATAACAATAATAATTATAATAATAATTATAATAATAATTATAATAATAATAATAATTACAATAATAATAATTATAATTATAATAATAGTAATAATTAAAATAATAATAATAATTAATAATAATAATTATAAGAATGCACTAGCTGCATTCATGGATTTGATGAACAGAGTGTTCAAATAATATTTGGACAAGTTCATTGTAGTGTTTATCGATGACACTCTAGTCTATTCTAAGACGTTAAAAGATCACGCTGAACACCTAAGATTAATGTTGGAAACACTAAGGAAGGAGAAATTATACGCGAAATTCACTAAGTGTGAATTTTGGCTACAAAAAGTGCAGTTTTTGGGGCACGTTATCGACCGAGATGGAATCTCAGTGGATCCAGTAAAGGTGGAAGTAGTGCTTAATTGGGAACAACCGAAAACACCGATAGAGGTAAGGAGTTTCCTAGGTTTAACGGGATACTAACGAAGATTTATCCAGAATTTTTCTAAGATAGCTACTCTGTTGACTAATTTAACAAGGAAGACAATGAAATATGTGTGGACAAGAAGTGTGAAAATAGTTTTCAAGAACTAAAGAAAAAGTTAAGTGAAGCACGTGTATTATCTTTACCTGATGATATAGGGAATTTTATAGTTTATAGCGATGCTTCGCATAGAGGATTTGGTTACGTGCTCATGAAGCATGGCAAGGTCATTGTGTATGCATCACGACAGTTAAAAGATTACTAGAAAGTTTATCCTACTCATTATCTGGAATTGGCAGCTGTGGTATTTGCCTTAAGGATTTGGAGGCATTACCTATATGGGGGAAAATGTGAGATATACACGGACCATAAAAGTCTAAAATATATTTTCACACAAAAAGATTTAAATATGAGACAAATAAGATGGTTGGAGTTGATAAAGGATTTCGACTGTGATATCCTGTATCATCTAGGAAAAGCAAATGTGGTGCATAGTCGACGCCTTGAGTAGAAAGGGTCAGGATAAGTTGTCTATGTTAACGGCTCAAACTGAGTTAATAACAGAGATAGTTAAAATGGAATTAGAGGTGAAGTTACCGAGTGAATCGGGTCAGAAATTGTTTACAACGAAGACCCAACCTACCATTGTAGAGAGAGTCAATGAGGTACAACTCAGAAATGATGAGTGTGACCAAATGAAGAAACGACAAGCAGATGGAAAAGAAATAAAGTATAGTCGTGACAATGAGGAGTTATTAAGATTTGAAAGAAGAATTTGGATTTCGAGTGAAACAAAATTGAAGGATGAAATATTACAAGAGGCTCATAGTTCAAGGTATTCGATTCATCCTGGTAGTACTAAGATGTATCAAGACCTTTGACAGAATTTTTGGTGGTCGAACATTAAGAGAGAGATAGCAGAATATGTAAGTAGGTGCTTAACTTGTCAAAAAGTTAAGGTCGAACATCAACGACCAAGCGGTTTGTTACAGTCATTGAAAAATTTGGAATAGAAGTGGGAACACATCACAATGGATTTTGTGGTGGGACTTCCAACTACACAGAAAGGGTACGACGCTATTTGGGTAATAGTGGACCGTTTGAAGAAGTCGGCTCACTTTTTTCCAATAAGAGTAAAATTTAATTTAGATCAGTTAGCTAAACTCTTTGTTAAGGAAATCGTTTCAAGACATGGGGTGCCAGTTTCAATAGTGTCAGATCGTGATCCACGATTCACATCAAATTTCTAGAGAAGTCTGCAAGAACAGATGGGGATGCAGTTGAAGTTAAGTACAGCTTATCACCCACAGAAAGATGGGCAAAGCGAAAATACAATTTAGACGTTAAAAGATATGCGAAGATCTTGTATCATAGATTTTAAGGGTAGTTAGAATGATCATCTACCGTTAGTAGAGTTACTTATAACAACAGTTATCATACATGCATAGGCATGCCGCCTTACGAAGCTTTGTATGGGAGAAATTGCAGAAAGCCACTATGTTGAGATGAGGTGGGAGAATGCCGAATGCTAGGACCTGAAATGGTATAGCACACATCTAATATAGTTAAGTTGATATGAATGCGACTGGTAGCAGCTCAAGACAGACAGAAGAAGTATGCATGTCCTCATCGAATGAAAAGAGAATTTGAAGTCGGCTCGTATGTGTTTTTAAAGGTATCTCCCTGGAAAAGAAAAATACGCTTTGGGAATAAGGGAAAATTAAGTCCAAGGTTTATAGGACCTTTTGAAATATTAAAAAGGGTAGGAGAGGTAGCTTACATGGTAGTGTTACCTCCAAAGTTAGAACGTATACACAACGTGTTTCATGTATCCATATTGCATTCTTATAAGCCAGATTATAAGCACATGATAGAATATGAGCCTATTCATGTTGAAAAAGACTTGACGTACGAAGAAATGCCTATTCAAATCGTTGATAGAAAAGAACAAGTTTTAAGGAATAAAGTAATACATTCGGTGAAGGTAGTATGGAGAAACCACGATGCCGAAGAAGCAACGTGGGAACTTGAAGAAAAGATGAAGAAGAATTACCCTCAGTTATTTGACTAACTTTTGGAGATATTCTGGGGACAGAATTATTATAAGGGGAAAGAATGTAACAACCGAGAAAATTGGAGTATAATGTAAATTAATTTTTATTTGATTATATATTAAGTAAAATTATATTATATGTTATTTATAACAAGTAAGCGAGATGAAGGTTAATCTACAACCTAAAAGAGAGGCATGATAGTAGTATTCTGGCTAACTGCTATAACTAAGATGTTTGAATTTCCAAGACGAAAATATAATCTTTTCAAGAAATTCTCCGAAAAACATTATTCATTCATTTCTGCTCGAGAATTATTTTTGAATTTTTAGAAAATACGTAAGGACGGAATGTTAAGGAAGGATGGATTATCTAATAGTAATTTAGTTATGGCAAACACAGTTTTTCGCCTGCGTACTCAAATTCGGGAATGTTAAGAAAAGTGAAGATTTGAATAATTAATGGTCGTATAATAAGAAAGTTATTATACCAGGGAATAAATATGAGTATTATACAAGGTATGGTACGGGTATATATGAAAGATAATATAACGTATATGATAACTGTTATACGAACTAGCATACGAAAAGAATACGAGGATTATACGTTAAAAGCATAAACCCTTATTAATGGACTAGTAGGATTTGAATGTGAATTTGGCAAGCCCAAGTGGAAGATGAGAAAGGCCCGATGAAAAATTTATCAAGGCCCAAAGATAAATTAATTCAAACCCAAGGTTAGACCCAAGGTAAATTAAACTTAAGTCTAAACTAAGAACCGAACCCGTGGATCAAATCGATGGGTCACCGGACCTTGCAAATTCTAAAATAAGAGGGAGATGTCTTCATTTGTTGGTTGTTTAATTCCCAAATACTAAGAGCATTATATGGAGAGAGAAGTGAGAGTTATTTCAACTAATCAAAGAAGAAGAAGAAAGTTAGAACCTCAAAAGGTAAGGAAACTTTAACCTTTAATCTTCATCTCTTCATTGTAACCTTGATAGAGAAGTAGTTATTGGTGGAGCATGTATCTTAAGAAGTAATAAGGATGGCTATTAGTGGACTTTAAACATTAATAACTATGTTACAAATGGAATTATAATCAAAGAAGTTAGAACTAATGAAGAAAACATGAATATTTAACACATGTTGTTGATGGACTAGTTTAAAACCATCGTGTATAGGATGATAGACGTATGAATAATGGAATGAACCCATTTCAAACGGAGTAAAAATCTCAAGTAACGAAGTTATGGCGAGATTTACGAGATTAGACGATAATCGTCGAAATCATAAAATTCTCGGAATGATAGTCAAAAGTCGTCGTTTAACTCGAAAACTTTAGTTTTCGATGGCGTATCGTAGAAATTTTCATTTAGGAGTTGTGGACTCAAGAATGATCAAATTCTGACTTAAAACGAAGAAATGAGCTATAAACGTTCATGAACATTTAACGAACGCGTAATAGAAAATTAAACAGTGAATTTAATGTTAATGGATTCAGAAACTTAAGTTGTCCTAGTGAAATTGAAGTATGCAAGATATGTGAGCTATCGGCTTTTGAACGAGCCAATTCTGACTTATAACGATTAAGTTATGAGCCCGGAAAGAATTTGAAATGAAAAACTTAAAAAAAATCAAAGGCTCAGGGCCGACGCCGCAGCGCCGCCCAAATCTATGAAAGTGGCGCCGTAGCGCCGTAACGGGAGATTAGACACTGGAGAGATGCGCCGCAACGCCGGAAATAACAAAGGACACGGCGCCGCAACGCCGGTCCTAGACCAAAGGCAGAGAAGAATAAAAATAAATACAAAAGAAAGAAAAGTTGATTGAAGGTGAATTATAACCTTAATTAAACTTAAAGTAACATCATAAAGGATGATTAAAACTTTAAGTTTAACAATTAAAAGTTAACGAAGGGTTACGAAAACGTAAACACAAAGTAAGTTTCATAAAACGGATAGTTAAACCGAGAAGAAGTAGAAGATAGGTTAATGACAATACTTATTGATTGTTTATGACCTAACATGGTATGATATGTGACTGTGTATGTAGAATCTATAACGACTCAAAAGGAAAGTGAATTAACAGCAGAAGACGCTAAAGGCAAATGTTCTGAATCCTTATTTATGTTTATTTTGGGCAAGTTTTGTGATTAATGTATCATACGCATGAAATGATATACAAAGAAGTCGAAGTCATTTCCTTCGGCTAGACTAAACGTAGAGTATTTTATGGATTTCATTATAATCTATCAAAATATTATTCATATTGCTATCTTGTGCTAATTGTTTTGGTATGGATTCAAAGAAAGACTGAGTATGAACAAAGAAATGTTTTGTTGTAAAGCGACTGACACGTAAGGTTGCCAAAACTTGAACGTAGATACCTTTAATATAGTATGTTATACAACATAGAGTACTATAGGCTGATCACCTAGACGTGCTCGTAAGAAATATCGGACTTACGGACTTTGTGTCGGGTTGTCCTTTTCAAAGAAAGAGAGAATGAAATGATCAAGGTCTTTGACCAAACGAAAGGTTTAAATGGTGATGTTCATCATTAAACATTTTAAAGAATAGATAAGTGCTATTTTGAATTATCTATAGTCGATCATAACTATTGATTCAGTTATAGAAGGTATATATTTGTATGATTCATACATGTTGCTCGATTATAATTGTTACACTTGCTGAGCTAGTTATGGTCACCCTTGCTTGAATCATATGAATACAGCTAAAAATGAACGGACCGAAGGATCCAGTAAGGATAAAGGAAAGGCTAAAGCAGACAAGTAGTTGTCATTATAATAGAATAGTATTAATTTGATACTATGACGAAGAAAATATTTAATGGTTACAAATAACCTGGGAAGGGAAATATTATTATGTAATATATGGAAGACATATTCACTCCATTGATGTATTTCAATTGAATGTATGTGTGAACAGTAACACCGTGTAGCACCATCTATCGGGTTAGAAGATACCCCGGATTTGGGGGCGTCACAATTATTATTATTATTATTATTATTATTATTGTTGTTGTTGTTGTTGTTGTTGTTGTTGTTGTTGTTGTTGTTGTTGTTATAATAGTAATAATAATTATAATAAAAATAATAATAATAACGATAAAAAGAATAACAATAATAATTATAATAATAATAATTACAGTAGTAATAATAATAATAATAATAATAATAATAATAATAATAATAATAATAATAATAATAATAATAATAATAATAATAATAATAATAATAATAATAATAATAATAATAGTAATTATAATAATAGTAATAATTATAATTATAATAATTAATAATAATAATTAATAATAATTATAAGAAGAAGAATAATAATAATAATAATAATAATAATAATAATAATAATAATAATAATAATGCTGGTAAATATAATAATAATTATAATAATAGTAAAATTAATAGTAATAATTATAATTATAAATACAATTATTATTTTTATTATTATTATTATAGTAATAATAATTATAATATTATTATAATTATAATAGTAATATTAATTATAATAATAATAATAATAATAATATTAATAGTAATAATTGTTATAATAATAATAATAACAACAACAATAATAATAAAAATAATAATAACAACAATAATAATAATAATAATAATAATAATAATAATAATAATAATAATAATAATAATAATAATAATAATAATAATAATAATAATAATAATAATAATATTAATAATTGTTATTGTGGTAGTGTGGTGAATTATGAATATTGTTATTGATGATTTGTCAATTTTGTAGACATGTTTAGATTTTTCTGGATATATATTTTTAATAAAAAATTAATTATTGTGGTGGTGTGGTGAATTATGATAATTGTTATGTGTGATTGTAAGTTATTTTAGGTTGCAAAAACTCTTTAGTTAATGTAGTATTTTTTAAATTTTAATCTAATTTTTTATTACGTCGTACCTTCAGGCACAGACAAATACTAGTTATTTTATAAATTAGAACATAGGGTTATATATTAAAATTTACTCCAGTGCGGTAGATTGATATTATGTTAGATAGAGTAATTAATTTTTAAATTCAATAATTAAATTATATGATTACTGATTATATTTTAGTAATAGGTTAAATTTTCACTCAAATACAATTCATAAGAAAACTGGTTACATTTAAAACTATATCATCTAACAAGCTAATAATAATGTTTTATATATAATTATAATCAAAATAAATCGGTAAACATTTTACAATAAAAGTAATTATATTATATAAAGGTTATGTGTTATTGCTTAACACTATATATATATATATATATATATATATATATATATATATTATTAAATATATTTTATTCATTATTAATAGTAACATGTTAATATTGGGTAAGATGTCCTTCATAAGGAAATTATTTCTTATTAAAACAATAATTATTATGTAATAATAGAGTATTACTTAAATTCAAATAACTAGTTTTATACTTGAGGTTAATGTTAAGATCAGTTTCAAATTTGCCCAAAATGATTTGGCATTGAATAAGGTAAAAGATATTTTATAACATAGTCTAGCAGAAAAAAATGTATTAACCTTGTAATGATATACATCTTTTGAGACAAAAAAATAATTTAAAACACTATAGCATTTTCCTGTACTTAATAATAGTTAAATGGGAGGGAATATGTGGCTTACCCCAACCAAGCTTGACTATAGATTAGGCTCAAAATGACATCGTATTTAATAATAAAATAGCTAAATGTCTGTAATGCCATTAATAAAAATAATAAAAAGAGAAAGATGTCATTAATGAATGAGTGTATGAATTGTTAAGATTGGTTGTGACAAACAACATAATCTCTTTCTTCTAGTTAAATACTCTAAAATATAATATTATTATTGTCTTTTTTAAGACATTTTTAAACTCATTATTAACATATATAGATTCAATTAATTTATTAGTTAACTTAATAATGAATATTGTAAATATTTAAAAGGTATTATTGATTATAAGATTTATTGTTTCATAATTTTCAATGATTCATACCTATTTTGAGTTTAAAATGATCTCAAATTGAATTTTAAATTTCAGTAATAATCCATATAATTTAGAATAAAGGGAGCATTAAATTAGGTAAGTTGATCTACAGAAGAAGATAGCGTACGTTTCCTTTCAAAACTATATTACCAATTAAGTAAAATTATATGACCAAAATCGAATTGGCTCATTAACTCAATTGATATATAAAAAATTATAGATATATTTTTAAGTTTTCACTCATGTTCAGAAACGAAAATTATCAAGTTATTTCGGTCTAAAATTCGCTCTTATTATTTCCACATAGATAATTAGTGTGTGCAACCATAGTTTGCAAAACATTTTCTTTTTTTTCAAACTTTGTAAGAACTTGTCAGTGAAGGAGACGATCCGTTATGCAATTCACAATTTTTCGTAAAACGTTGGGAAATGGAGCTGCATGTAACTTGTGAATAAACATCATTTGAGAAGTAATGATATACATCATTTCTCCTATAAAAATAACCTTGTTATTAAATTATTTTTATAGGAGAAATTTAAGGCCAGTAACGGTAGCTTAGTTTTTAATATTTCACGTGCACCTTTCCATTTTTTATGGGCTATTTCACATGCGTCTTCATTTATTTATTTTTGAATAAAATGTAAAATTATACCTTAAATTTATCATTTTATGAAGATATGATACTTGACTTTATAATATATCAAATTACTATTTTGTGGTACAATTACTGATACAAAATCGTACATTTTAAGGCATAATATATTTATAATGCAAAACTTCCTCAAAAAGTATACTTCTGCACTACTACTTTTACCACGAGGTAACAGTGTGTTGTATTATAAAGTCCAGTATGTTATTTTAATAACGTACTCGAGGTTTTGTGTTTTAGTATATTTTTTTAATTGGCTATTTGACATGCACCTTTTTTTAATTTTTTAATTTTTTTAACGGGAGCTAGTTTAGGTAGCTTAGGACATTCACAATATTTTTTTTTATTTCTATCCCTACTCTGCAGTGTTATTGGATCATTCTGTAGGATATGGATTCAATTTTTTCACTATGTACTCAATAGGTTCCTTATATTGATTCTTTAAATATTAAATTTTGAAATTTAAAAATTAAAATTTGAAAGTTTCAGCAATCAAATTTTTGAACGTTGTAACTATTTTTTATTTAAAAGTAATTATTGTTTGAATTTAAAAATTGCAATTATTTTAATTTAAAAATAGATACTGCTAGAAATCAAAATGTGCAACGATCATTATGTATTTATGAGAACTAAAACAACATTATTTTAATTATAAAATAATAAAATTTATAATTAGTAGTAATATTTTTTACAAAAATGATCAAAATCAAAATTTGACTGATTTTTAATTTTTTTTATAATTCTCTTTATTCTCTAAATCCTCTGTTTAAAAAATAAAAATAAGTGAATTTGATAGGCATACCCAAATCAATAATTAAGTGAGATAAGATCATTTAACCAATATAAAATCGTAATAAATAGAGTGTGAAATGTCATTTTACATAAATAGGGAATACTCTTTTGATTCCCTCGCTCTAAGGAGTCAAATCATATATAGGGATTAAAATAGAGAATTATATAAGGATAATGAAACTGTTGGATACTGATTTATTGATATATTCTTCAAATATGGGGATAGAGAATCAATTGAGAAAACTGCTGTGAATGCTCTTAGTTAAGATATTTCACACGCACCTTGATGAAAGAAAAGGTCACTCCTCTTGTATAAAAGGGGGCTCTTGGTTTATACCTATTGCATGACAAAAATAGACAATATTTCAACTTACAACATATTTCAATCTTAGCTTTATGAAGATGATGAAATCATTGGCCTTGTGGGTTCCTTTCATTTTCATTCTGTGGCTGTCTGCCGGTGTGACCGCGTTTCCAGTGCCCAAACCACGGTGGGTGTCTTGCCGGTCTAAAGGGTTCCCATTGTGCTATAAACTCAAGTTGTTGTGCCCTTTTACCTGCCCCACGAGCTGTTTGATGGACTGTGCCTCCTGCAAGCCAGTTTGTAGTAAGACATATTGTGTCATTCTCTCTAATCCCTTTTCATTTAATATATCTGGCTTAGATCTTTATGTTTTTCGCATTTTAGGACTTAAATCCCAGTGTTTAATTAATTTTAAAACATTAAACCTTAATACTCCTTCTATAAATAAAATCTTTCGGCCATTGACATGTAATAATTGCTTGGAGTAAGGGTATTTTTGGTAATTTTATTGTCAAATATCCTTAGAAGCACAAAAAAATTTTAAGCACATAATTAGTGTGTAATAAGTGAAGTGAAAAAGGAAAAATTAAAGCTAATATAAACTATTATACCCTTAAAAGACTAAATTGCACTTTCATTTTGAGTCAAGTCACTTATTTGAGAAACAAATATTAAATCTAGTAGCCAGAAGATTTTATTTATTAGAATTCAGGTAATTAAGGTCAAGTCACATGAGTATGAAATCTTTTCTCTTCTTTTCTTTTGAAATATTGGGATTTAAGTTCCATAATGCGAAAAATATAAAGGTTTAAAATGTATTGAAGTCCAATTTATATAAAACTTATGCTTATTTTATTCTCCTAATTTGATTAAGCTACTAAAGGTAATGATATTTTTTTTGTACATATATAGGTTGCAATTACCCGGGTGCTGTTTGTGAGGACCCCCGCTTTGTAGGTGGAGATGGCATCACTTTTTATTTCCATGGCCGTAAAGACCAAGATTTTTGCCTAGTTTCAGACTCCAATCTTCACATTAATGGTCATTTCATCGGCAAGCGAAACCCTAATCTCAAAAGAGACTTTACGTGGGTACAATCACTCGGAATATTGTTTGATAACCACGAACTTGTAGTCTCAGCTGAAAATACATCCACGTGGGACGATTCCATAGAACGCCTCGCCATATTCTTCGATGATGAACATATATCTATCCCAAACAGTGAAGGCTTCCAATGGCGTTCGCCCCATGAACCATCTATCACTATCACGCGAACAAGGAAAACTAATGGCCTTATCGTTGAAGTGGGGAATAATTTTAGGGTTACAACGATGGTGGTTCCGATTACAGCCCAAGAATCAAGAGTGCATGGCTATAATATTACAAATGAGAATTGTTTTGCTCATTTGGAATTAGGGTTTAAGTTCTATAACCTTAGTGATACAGTTGATGGAATTCTAGGGCAGACTTACAGGAGGAACTATGTGAGTAAAACTAAGGTTAATGTGCCAATGCCGGTTATGGGTGGTCTACAAAAGTATTTATCATCGAGTCTTTTTGCAACGGATTGTGCTGTTTCTCGATTCGGAAATAACGTTATTCGGAAGGAGAGTGGAATTCAGTATCCTAGCTTGCAGTGCAGCATTGGAATGAAGGGAAATGGGATTGTTTGCAAGAGATAGTACTTTACTAATAAGATATGCTTCAAGTTTATTATGTATCAAGGATAAAGAATAACATGTTGTGACTTGTGTTGAAGTAATGTTATGTAACACCTTACCTATTTACTCTTTACTCAAACTATATATATATATATATATATATATATATATATATATATATATATATATATATATATATATATATATATATAACGTCTTGTTGTTAGATTTTGGTTTAAATAGTATTTTTTCGTGTTCTGAAATATAAGATCAAATTTGATTTTCGAAAGTTAAATTTAGTTAGTGTACTCAAAAATCACGCTTTTTAATTATTGCACTTGAAAAAAAGTTCATTATGTTAAATCTTGAAATTGCATCCAAAACTTAACAAGATATTCACTTAGACTTGGTTGGGTCAAACAAACCCCAATAACCTTAGTTGAGCTTCAAAGATCAAACACAAAAAGGGTTAAATCATCTGATCTTCCTTTTCATTTATGTTCTATCTATCTTTATGAATAAATAAAATAACAAATTACTATTATTACATAACAGATATTTCTCTTTACAAACTAATAATAAGTATAAGCATACAACAGATATAAACCAAGACCCACATACTGTTTAGAAATCCAAAAAATGATGAGTGATCCACCTTGAAGACAAACTTAGATACTAGAATTGATAAAATATTTATCAAGTATTTTTCACAATGGTTTCAGTTTAAGATTCAGAGAGAAAAGGGCTTCACTTTAAAATTCGAGAGACGAAGGCTCACAAAACATGCAACTCGACCAAAAATAGATGATTACGCTAAGAAATTCAAAGCGTGGCATAATCAATATAAGGTTATAACATGAGATGAAAGTCGATTTAAAAAATATGAATTAAATGTTTTGATAATAATAATATGGAACTTTTTGCAAAAGTGTCCTTTTAAGTTGCCACTCAATTTTAATTTATCTTTTTAAATGATAAAAATCTCAATTAAATCCTTCAAGTGGCCAATTTGATCCAATGGACTCCTAACACTGAGTTCGACTCAATTGAATGTTTTTGTCATGGACTTATATAATTAAATCGAATTGGTAATTTGAAGAACTCAATCACTTAATTGAGATTTTTGCTACTTAAAGGGTCAAACACTACAAGAAAGAGGCTTGTCTGCGACCGCCTATCAGCGACTGCACTCGGTTGCAAATGTGTATCAGCAACCAAATACGGTCGATGATATTGGTCGCTCGTATCCTGGTAGCTGTGTGGACTCCACCAACCACTATTAGTGACCAATCTATCAGTGACTTCCCTATAGCGACTAATTCTGACGCTAATATGAGTCATCGTGAGTCAGGTTTCAAGGGTGACGTGGTCCACGTGTCAGCGACCTCCATTAGCAACCACATCGATCGGTCGCTAACACCCTCAAGCCATCAGCGGTTGCTGATAGGTATTAGTTGTGACGGCCCCAAATTCGAGTACCTTCAAACCTTGGGTAAGGTGTTACACGATACTACAACATACACATATACACACGAGCTAAATATAGTTTACTACATGAGGTGTGACGCTCTCAAATTCGGGTACTTAAAACCCTTATTCAGCGCTTCATGATATCAAACATTCAACATAGTATAAACTTAAACTTAATAAAGTTATTATATCAAAGTTCTTCTAATCCCAGGTACGTAGACCTTTATGTGTTCATTACATGATAGTTTAATATTTACAGACATGTAAACTATCCATTACATTAAATCCCAGCTATTCTGTTGCTTTTCCTTTCCCCTTGTCTCTACTAGACCCTTCCACTTGAGTTTGCTCGGCTGAAAACATTTATAACAAAACAAGTACGAGCATTCAATTGCTCAGCAAGTAATAGCATTCTCTAATGGCTCAACAAGCAATAAATGTTTTCTTTGGGGCATGCTTTGACAATGAATCAAAAATGTAAAGTAATTAAATCTTGAATCATTCACATTTCTAGAATATCATAACAATATTGAATAACTGAGAGGTCATAAGGCCATGAACATGCTTTTTCTTTTCTTGAAAAGGTTCAATCAGAAATTTATCTGGGAACCGTATTATCTTACGAGCATAGAGGGTGCTCAGCCCTTTATGCCACGTATTGATCAATAATATCTTATCTAGAATAGTTTTCATGTTCAACGTCACCACCCAGTGAAAGACCCCAGCTTTTATGAATAAATATGAATTTTCTCCCTTTAAATATCATTTGGAATAATTATGGTGTGGATTTGTTATAATATTATGATTGTGGGTAATATTTACAAATTTTACAAAGTATGCAAGTTGTTATAAAATATTCGATTGGTCGAGAAATATTCATTTTACCATGAAATATTCGTATGACGGTACAATCATTGGTGGACCCCACGATAAAATTATTGTCGGAGTTAGAAAACGACATAAATATCTTTTTATAAACATAACGGCGAGAGTTTTACCGTTAACTGTTGAAATACCCGGTGATAAAAGTACAATAAAATGAGTGGTTGCATAGTAGCACACGGTATTGATTATTGATGCTTACGTGAGAAATCACTCAATTATACTCAATTATTGCTACAGTAATTGCTGCATAGTATCTCAAGTTATTTGATTCAATTATTGTCAATATTTTATATATTATTAAATCAATAATTGAGATGACAAGTTATTCATATTATTATTTGCATAATTAACAATGACTAGAAAGTTCTGTCGAGGAAAGAGGTTTGGTCACTTAATTGCGCGCCAATAGGGAGAAATCCTTATCAGAAAGCCCTCTCTTTCCTAGGAACGATATTGTTGTTAATAGTGCGACTTATAATAATGATGAATAAATGTTGTTAAAAATATTGAGGAAATTTTTTTTATGAAGTATTTGTTGTAAATTTTACTTATTATTTGAACCCCCATTTATCTATTTTTCAAAGTAATCGATAGAAAGTTATTCAGTATATATATATATATATATATATATATATATATATATATATATATATATATATATATATATATATATATATATATATATATTAAAAGGTGGGGCCCAAATGTGATGATGACTTTTGGTGGGGGGAGGGGAAATGGAATGGTTGGGAGAGAGTATAAAACTTTATATATATATATATATATATATATATATATACATATATATATATATATATATATTATAATAAGTTTTATTTTATATAAAAAATAAAATATATTATATTTTATTATGCATAGTATTTGCATAGTGCCTGCGCCTGCATAGTGTTTGCATAGTGACTACATTGTAAAATCAGAAGAAAGAAAATTCGCCGGCTGAGCACCCGTGAATCTTTGTCACTGTGCGTCCGTGATTATTTTCTTAATAGTATCCTTCCATTCTCCTATAAATAGGATGCTTAGTTTAGAATTGAAAATCACACCAGAATCAAAAAATTCTTCTTCTATATTATTGAGCGTATTTCTTTTGAGTTTTAGGATGCTTTAAGTGTAGAAAACAGTACAAGTTTTCTTCAAGAATATCCCCGCTATATATATCAGTCGGAATACTCTTCTTTTTAAGGTAAGAGATATTATTTTTGTTCAATATTCGTAAGAAATAATATTTTCTTCCATACTCTGTAGTATGTAAGTAATATTATTTTATTTCAGATTTTGAATTCTACACTCATTTTGTTAAAGTATTGCTTTAATACTCCATGAAATTAGTAGAATATCCTTGAAATTTGCGCTTCATCCAATATCTTTTCATGGAAATATTATTATGAGCAATCTTAATAATTTTTAATCTTTTTATGTCGGAGTAGTGTTCACGGGATACTATTCATGAAGTACTATTCACGTGATACTATTCACTCAGGTACTATTCACCCGGGATACTATTCATGACAAAAATTAATTCTTTTTCGGTCCAAATCATCTTTAATACAATACTAATCTTGAATTTTACTCCACAAAGCAGTATCATGTTGATAATTTGGACATTATTGAATTCTGGATAAATTGAATTATAAATCTTTAAAATTTATCATTTGCTTTCATTGAATTTAATTCTTATATCATTGTCATCATCCTCATGCTTATATTGTGATGAAAGTCATCTCTGGCCCGTAGTGCATAGATGAACTGTTGATTGGGATGATTATGACTAGGGATTATTCAGTATAATCATGACCTATAATGTTACAAATGATGTGGTAAATGTCATTATAGGCCCGTAGTGTATTGATGAACAGTGGTTGGCATGATCATGACTATTGGTGATAACACGATTATCCTTGGCCCGTAGTGCATAGATAATTCGTGGACGTGATACTAATGAATATCCTTGGCCCGTAGTGCATGGATAATTCGATGATGTGAATTATTTATTAAGCTGAGTCTCAGCGATAAAATTGATGATAAACTTTTTAAATCATAGAAGATAATAGATATCATGCTCTACTTGACTCTTCTAATGGATTGCTTGTTCCGCTGTAGTTAAACTTGCTGTTTATTGTATTTTATCAGTTTAACACTGTTGAAGGCTAACGATAATTTATTCTGCATTATCTTAGTCATAATATTTCTTACTGGGCTAGTTGAGCTCACCCTTTTGCTTTCATTATTCTCTTCAGGAAATGAGAACGTAGCCGGGACTAGTCAGGGAATGGAGTGATGGTCCGAGATGGTGGCTGTAGTAGTTCTCACTATTTTATAAAATAGTGTGATAATAATTGTAATGAGGACTCCATTTGAGTTTGGATACTGTCTACTAGAAAATATTCGTGTAAAAACTCTCAGCTACATTTTTGTCATATTGTATAAGGAAGTTTGTATTCAAATTATGTACCATGTATTTGGTGACTCAGAATATGTGATTTATACCTATTTTGGGGGCGTCACAGTTGGTATCAAAGGTTAGGGATATGATCCCTGGCTAAGATTTGAGACTAGAACTATGGGAGAGAGACAGGGAAATCCTTCGCTAGTATGACCTACATAAGTTTATTTGTTATTTAATTGGTTGGTCAGAACATAGGGATAATATGTGGTATGTTAATTAACCCTTATTTTGTGGCAGTGTTTGAAAATGACATCCGAAAATATTGAGATAAGCAATGGAGCACAGGAGACCGTTGAGTCACTACAGATCAATATCCAGGATAATGTGCATCAGGAAGGCAACAATCCTCAAGTAAACAACAACACCGACCAAATGATGAACGACGTAATGTTCAGAGGCTTTCTGTAATTCATGAAACATCAGGCGAGAGAGACTCCTGTGCAAAATGTAGGTGGAAACACGGGCAACTCTCAGATGGTCACTACTAAGCAGTTCAAGGAGTTGGGACCACGAGAGTTTTTGAAAAAGCCAGAACCACTTAAGGCGGGGACATGGATAAAGTAGATCACAATGATATTTGATGTCTTAGGATGCTCCGAGGAGCAAAAGGTTCCCTTTGCCACCTTCATGTTGCGAGGAGAGGCAGATTACTAGTGGAAATCTGTAAAGCGTACTCAGCCTACCGCACTGAAGATGTCTTAGGAGAAGTTCCAAGAACTATTCAATGGAAAGTATTTTCCCGAAAGTATTCGTCACATGAAGGAGGTGGAATTTATCAAGCTGGAACAAAATAATATGACCGTGTCGCAGTACGAAGCTAAGTTTTTTGAGCTGTCCCGATTTGCGTCCCACTTGGTTGTAATGACGAGAGAATGACGCGAATGTTTCTGCGAAGTTTGAAACCCCAAATATGTCAATACCTCATTTCTCACAAACTGTGTTTGTATTCAGATGTTGTAAATAAGGCTTAGTTATTGGAGCGCGATAATGGGTCAACCCAACCAAGAGAGAGCAACCGACAAAATGATAATACCAGTGGTAGCAGTCATCGAAGCGGTGATAACAAACGTGAAGGAAGTCAACATGCCAGAAATGGAAACCACTTCGGTGGTAATCATGGCCAAGACAATAAAAGTGGATATTTCAAGAAGAGGAGATTCAATAATGATGGAAAGACGTCAGCACTAGTACCCATTGTTAAAGAAGGAGAACGATCACCGATCGTATGCTACAAATGCGGAGGGGAGGGACACATCAGTTCAAACTGTACGCAGCAGTCCAAAACATGTTATAATTGTGGAAGAGAAGGTCACCTAGCCTGATTTTATCGTGCAGTGAAGTCTAATCCAGCTGGGATGGAGGCACCAAAGGCTGTCCCAGAGAAGTCAAAGCCGGTAGTTCAAGGGACAGCATTTGTCGTGACCTCCCAAAAAGCGAGGAACCCAAACGAGGTTATCACGAGTAAGCTAATTATAAACTCTTACGAAGTCTATATCTTATTTGATATCGGTTCTACCCATTCTTTTATTTCTCCTGCTTGCGCTTAACGTTTAAATTTAACTCCGAAAAAATTAGACTTTGGCTTATTTGTTGAAACTCCGTTGGGAGAAACCTTCATTACATCCACTGTTTATAAATCTTGTTTGATTCAAATCGGAACCCGCACATTACCTGTCGATCTTATCTCTTTGAAAATACTTGCATTTGATGTGATTTTAGGGATTCATTGGTTAACTACTCATCATGCTAAAATTAATTATTTTCGTAAGGTTGTTAGTTTTCATATTCCTAACCAACCTATTATGCGAATTCAAGCAACCAAACCACTAATGTCAATCACTGTCATATCAAGTCATAAAGCTATTCATTTATTAAAAAACGGATGTCAAGCTTTCTTAGCCCATGTCACAGATTTAAACAAAAATACATCAGATTTGAATGATATTTCTATTGTTAATAAATTCCTGACGTATTCCCTGAAGAACTTCCTGGCCTACCCCCATAGCGTAAAATCAAATTTTGTATCGACCTTGAACCCTGTACAAAACCCATTTCCAAAGCCCCATATCGAATGGCTCCTATTGAACTTCAGGAGTTAAAAACCCAACTGCAGGAATTGTTAGACATCGGGTTCATTCGTCCTAGTACGTCTCCTTGGGGTGCTCATGTTCTATTCGTAAAGAAGAAAGATGGAAGTATGCTACTTTGTATTGACTATCAAAAGTTGAAATATGTCACCATCAAGAATAGGTATCCGTTACCTCGCATTGATGACCTATTTGACTAGTTACAAGGAGCTAAATTATTTTCAAAGAATGATCTTCATTCTGGATATCTTCAGTTGAAGATTAAAACTAATGACATTCTAAAGATTGCTTTCAGAACTCGGTACAGGAATTATGAATTCCTAGTCATGTCTTTTGGATTGACTAATGTTCCTGCAGCCTTCATGAATATGATGAACCAAGTATTCAAGGAATATTTAGATCAATTTGTGGTCGTTTTTATTAATGACATTTTCATTTACTCCAAAAGCTGTGAAGATCATGAGCAACACTTGAGGCTGATACTCCAAAAGCTTTGTGAAAATAAGCTTTATGCCAAGTTGAAGAAGTGCGAGTTCTGGCTTGAGGAAGTAGCATTCCTTGGGCACGTGATATCAAATCATTGAATATCTATTGACCCAGCGAAGATTGAAGCAATACAAAGCTGGGAACAACCTAAGTCAGTAACCGAAGTATGTAGCTTTCTGGGCTTAACTAGTAATTATCGGAGATTCGTGGATGGATTTTATCGAATTGCTACTCCATTAACTCAGCTGACTAGAAAAGATACAAAATTCGGTTGGAGCAAGGAATTTGAGAATAGTTTTCAAGAACTCAAGAGGAGACTCATTTTAACACCTGTTCTGACAATATCGTCTGGTTCGGAGGGATTTGACATCTACAGCGATGCTTCAGGTAGAGGGTTAGGATGTGTTCTCATATAATATAAAAAAGTCATAGCCTATGCCTCATGATAACTCAAAAAATATGAGAGGAATTATCCTACTCATGATCTAGAGTTGGTAGTAGTCGTTTTTGCGTTAAAGATCTGGAGGCATTACCTTTATGAGGAGAAGGTGGACATCTATACGGATCATAAAAGCCTCAAATATTTTTTCACCCAAAAGGAACTCAACATGCATCAACGTCGTTGGCTCGAGTTGTTGAAAGATTACAATCATACCATTTAATACCATCCTGGAAAAACAAATGTGGTAGCGGACGCATTGAGTAGAAGATCATATGCGGGTACGGGTGCGATATTGTCAACGCAAAGGCCCATTTTGTATGACTTGCAAAGGATGGAGATACAGTTAAAGACTCCAGGGACCCACGTGATGATGTCAAATATACGAGTAGAACCAACTTTAATCGATAAAGTTAAAGCTGCTCAAGCTACAGACCTGGAGCTGATGCGTATGAAGAAGAAAGTGCAAGAAGGTGCTATTCCAGAAGCAAGAATCGATGAAGAAGAAATATTTCGAGTTAACTCCAGACTTTGTGTTCCTAATGGCTCTGACTTGAAGTATAAAATCATGATGGAGGTGCACAACACATCGTTTGCAATCCATCATGGGAGTACCAAAATGTGTCGTGCTCTTCGACATACATTTTGGTGGAGCAATATGAAAAGAGAGATCGTGGAGTTTATCTCAAGGTGTCTAACTTGTCAACGTGTCAAGGCGGAGCATCAAGTGCCAAAAGGTCTATTGCAACCACCTCAAATTTCAAAATAAAAGTGGGAACACATTACCATGGATCTCGTTACTGGTCTTCCCAAGGTTTCTCAAGGCATAGATGCGATTTGGGTCATTGTCGATAGACTAACCAACTCTGCTCATTTCTTACCTATACGAGAAACTTATTGTAATACCCAAGAATTTCCACATATTATAAATTGAATATATTAATGGAAATACTATTATGTGAAAATAAGTGTTATTATTTTATGAGTTGGTTAATACAATTGATTCGTATTAGATCAATGCGTAATGTGAATTGGTAATGAGAAGTGTGAAATGCCTTGTGTGGCATAATGCGAAACAAGAAAATTCATTAAGTGAATTAAAACGGGAATTAGGAAGATTAATTGTGTCGATCATGTGATTTCGTATAAGTAATTAATATGCTCGTGGACTTGTAGTAATACTTTTGTGGACATCATTTCATGTCGTATAAAACGAGTTAGCGTTGAAAACTGGCAAGGGCAGAAGCTGCACCAGTCTTGGCACTGTTACGGCACGGCGTAGCTGCGCCGTCCCAACAGTACAAACTGGCGCAGCTGCGCCAGCAGTCAGTTGGAGAAAAGTAATTTTTCCACTTTGGAAATTAAATGGAACAATTATGTGATATGTGTGACATTGATAAACCATGAATTAAAGTGTGTTATGTCCGATAACGGAATTGTTAATCCATTAATTAATAGTGATGGAATATGGATTATTTGGTAATTAATTTGTAATATACGATTATTATTTGCAACATATCTATAAATATAACAAGAGTTATATAGATAATTGATGATTATGAAAACCCATAATTACATTAATCAATGGTTGGATTAATTAATATTGATGTTAATTAATTTAGGAAGTGCATGATTTATTTATTTAACATAAATAAGTAAGTTAGTAATATAATAATATTATATTGATAGTTATGTGCATATGAGCAATAATACAACTATACTATATAGTATAGTGTGACATTGTGTGACTATATATTAAACTATAGTATTTTAAGTGGTGATTAATCAAGGAAGTGAATAAATTATTTAATTGACATAAATTACTATAATAAGGTTATAATATGATTATTTGAGTGGTAGATATACTTATAGAACTACCCGGACAATAATATCTGACTGTATTATTTTATTGCGTATATTTAATGTACGTGGACTATATGATGTGAGTGTATAATTTATCCTTAAAATTCCAAATATGGTAGCAATTGTACATTAAGGTTACACTATGGGAATTAAATAAGCCAAGCCTAGATAACATGAAATGCTCAGAGTTCTTTTGTCCCAAAATGAGTGTCCAATTACCTCATTTCTCAGTTACATATACTTCAAAAAGGCTAGCCTATGTTCTTCATTTCCTTCCAAGTCTCTAGCTCATGATCATGGTGGAGTGGTGATTATGATGAGTTCTAACAACCAATCTAACAACTCCTCCATAACCTTCATGCGATCCTTTAACACATGAGTTTGATTCAATGGCAAAATGCAATGTCTGGATTTGTGTTCCTCTATAAATAGCAGTTGTGCTTCTTCATTCTTGTTGCTAAGATTTATCTGAGAATTTGCTAAGTGAGAGTTGATAGCATACAAGTAATCTAGAGCTTAGAAGTTCATTTGGAGCAAGTTCTTTTCACATTTGCAGAGGTATAATCCCATCCCTTGCTTTTCATTTCCAATTTCTGTTAACAGAGTTCATAAGTGTTGGAATTTAAAATTTCTTAAATTCATGGAAATGGATGTTAGTATGGTTGGGTATTGATTGTATGGTTGTTATATGACCTTACAAACATGTTTAAACTAATACACGAGTGTTTAGGAATGATTTCATGAGTAATTTTTTTGTTTGGGCTGAACAGTTGCCGAAGCAGACTGTTCCTGGTCTGAACAAGGCACAGCGCCACTACGCCGTAATTACACTAGGGCGCAGCGCAGCTGCGCCGGTTACTGAGTTTTGGTTTGAGCTTCTGTTTTGAAGATTGTTGAAGTACAATGTAGTGTACTAGCATCCAAGCATGCCTTAAGGGTATATATGGCTATAAAAGCCTAATGGGAGCATGTTAGAATAACTTAACATGATTAAATGAAGTATGTAGCTTAAAAATGGATTTGAGAACTTAATAACGAACTTATTATATATATATATATATGCCGTGTATGTATTCTGACTTTGCAAGCATGATAGTATGACTTAGAAATGCATGTATAAACCTTTTGGTTGTGTTTATATGATTAAAAAGCAAACATAAGCATGTTAAACCTACTAGCAAGCTTTGAATGTGAATATTGTCAAGATATCATGAGGACTAGAATCTAAGATTTGCAATCATGTTTGATGACACTCTTAGACTTACTCATGTAGTATAAACATATATATGCCATGCTTGTGTATCACATTTTAAGAAAAGCATAAACGAAGCCTATTTTCAACTAAAACAGTATTAGTTCCACATATAGGTTATGAATACTCGTACGCATGCTTAATATGGGTGTTATAACTATCTTGTATGTTTAGAGAGCAAGCATGATAAGTTTTGTGGTTTCATGACCCTAACTTGTTGAAATAGCTAATTTAGGAATATGTTGTTATGAAAAGGAACCTTGACTAATTTGAGAAGCATGAGAGGACCTTTAACATAACATGTGTGAGAGTTTTGGTCAAGTCGGGTAGAAGCCGCAAGGCAGCAGCTGAGTCTTGGCATAGCTAGAGGACAGTGCAGCTGCGCCTGTCCCAGGCTTAGCCATGGCGCAATTGCGCCATGCATCAGTCACAACTGAGTTCTGTTTTTGGTCTGATGCTTGAAGCATGCCTTAATTACTTTAATTTATCTTATATGACTAATGTGCTAGTTAATGTGTTAAGAAGCATGCTAGGTGATAGGGTCAAGTGTTGATCATGACTTCCGGATGTTAAGTTCAAATAATATCTTCAAGAAATCAAGACGTCATTGTATTTGTGATGACTTATAAACTGATTTTGTATCATACGTGCATACTTGTATCATGAAAAGCTTGATTAAAGACTATGTTAGCTAATGAACATCTGTAACATATAATAGGTTATAAATAGGATTCGAAAGTGTTGAATTATTAGACGAGGATAAACTACGCATAAGGCAAGTTTCTAAACCTATCTTATTGTGTAAGTATCTTTGTATTCTTTATTCGACGAATACCGTAAGCTTATCTCTTTGAATACAAGTTATATTGCTTTCTCGTTCAAATGAGCCATTATGCTTAAACCCTTGTGAAAACTATTATTCATAATGAACTTGGTATTGTTCTTGAATATTTTGAAAGAGTCGATGCCATTTGATTCAGCTAGACTATATGCATGTTTATAAAATTGTCTAAAACCATTTGATTGGTGCGAAAATCTTGAAAACTGAGTTGAACAACCCTTATGGTAAGGGATTGTATGTTGTTGGAAACCCCAACACATGAGTATATTATTACTGTGGTGTTATGCATAACGTGGAGTATTGTAGACTGATCCTCTACATTACTTAATTCTTTTGGGTTATTAGTTTAATATTGGTAATTCTAGTAGATGTTCAATAGTCCTTAGTGACTACTCAGTATAAATTATTTATTTAGTCGGATGCCTTGATAGTCGTTGAAATCATATATATCAGTTGATTTATATTGAATTGTTGTTCTTATTACAAGAATTATTGATATTCATTACTCATGATATTATTCTAAAACTTTGAACTATCCTAGAAATGACACTTCGATATTTCAAACCTTGTGATATTATATCCTACACCCTTATTGTATATTACTTGCTGTGCAATTTATGCTCATCCTTGCTTATTTAAAACCTTTCAGTTAAGAAAGAATAGGGAGGTGTCTCTGGAACAGACAAGGGCAAGGGCAAGGCTACCGACTAGCTTGCCCCTTTTATGTTTAAGATTATTATTGTTGTATTAAGACTATGTTTAAACTTAAGTAGGATTATGTAATAGGTCTTTATTCGATGCTATTATGTAATTTATTAAGTACTGTAGGTTGCGAGACTTGGGGGAATAATTATAATAAATCATTGTATATTATTCTAAATTAGATCTTTCGTTATAAATGTGAAATTTTAGTTATTATGGTAATACTTTGAGCACGTGATGAACTGAATTCGGGTGACCAAGTGGAGGTCAGAATTTGGGTGCGTCACAAGTTGGTATCAAAGCTATAGTTATAAACCTTAGGAACAAGAGTCCTTATATTATAACTTAAGAAAACTTAGAAGTTAGGAAGGGGATAAAACTCATGTAGAGCTTTCCCTTAGAGACTTAGTGTGTTATGAAATGTAACTTCATTTTATACAATGAACTTATGTTTATTTAACGTTCTGATGGAGTTGTTGTTTGTCTTGTCTTATGTTGGTGTTTGTAGGATGACTGACATGGGAGGACCTAGCCGAGTAGTAGAGGAAGAGCCACATGATATCCACGTAGTCTATGAGGCACCCTTGATAGCAGAACCTATATCGATAGTTGCCCTATTGACGATGATGATGAGGAGGAGGAGAAGGAGGAGATGGAGCCTCTACTTGAGGAATCTGATCCAGAGGAGGAACCCATGGAGGATGAAACCGAGCCCATGGATGACTCTGACGGGACTACTTTCGAAGATCAGATGTTGGGAGAATATGAAGAACAGATTTTGGAATTAGGGTGTAGAGTGGAGGAGTTAGAGACCGAGTCTCTTGAGAGGCAACTAGTGATGCAGGAGACGGAGGTGGAAATTGCTCACCGAAAGGTGGCAGTGATCCAGATGGGAGCCTTGTTTCGCCGATCGGTGGCAAGGAACATGGAGTTGGCAGAAAAGTTAGAAGAGATGGAGCAGAGGATTTTGAGTCAGAACTCAGTTAGAGATGGAGGTGATGGATAGGATTCACTTCGAGGAGAAGTGGGAGGATTCCAATGACAAGGTGAATGACCTAGAGGATGAGGTGCGGTGCAAGAGGAGTAAGATGAACAAGATGGGCTATGCTCTACACACGGCCATGGAGAGGTTGATCGATGGGGTAAATCACTACCAGTAGAGCAAGGACAGACCCGACATACCATAAGTAGGGATACGGTGGCACACATTACGCAGAAGGAGTATCAGAGCGCCGTGGAGCATGGGATGTTAGATTGAGTCTAGAGGAAAAGGCTCAGTAGTGTAGTAGTTTTAATTATATGTTGTTAATATGTTGTTGTAATCTCCGTCTTTTGTGTAAGATGCAAGATGATGGTAACCCCAAACTTTTGAAAAATGTTAGAGGGGTAATAAGCTAGTGTTGTCCCCGTCTTTTGTGATATTAGGGGATATGTGTTTTCATTTATAGTAGTATGCTAGAAAAGAGCGTGTATTGTAACCATTTGGCATATGAATATAAATGACCTTATTTCAGAAACGTGTTATAACTTTTAGTTCTTTTCATGTGAGAAATGTCTAAATATGACGGTTAGATAATAAAATGAAAATTTTGTGATGTAGAAAATGCCGCCCAGACGTAGAATAACTGTCCCAGAAGAGTCGGTTAATGATGAGAGAGGTCCAGTAGATCCGATACAGCGATTGATAGATTTATTGGGAGAAGCTCTGAGGGGAAGGAACGAACCCGTACCATCCGTTCCCCAAGCTGTCCCAGTAACAACCTTCAAGGATTTTAAGAGTGTAGGACCCCCAGAGTTCACAGGAACTACTGACCCGATAGTTGAGCAAACCTGGATCAAGGAGATCGAGTAGGCCTTCACTATAGCTCGCGTGGGTGAAGACCAGAAGACCGTATTTGCCACATACATGCTGAGAGGCGAAGCGAACTATTGGTGGGAAACTAATCAGCAGAGAGCGGGGGAAGGAACGATAACTTGGGAGAGGTTTACGACGCTATTTTTTGAGAACTATTTCTTGAAGAGTATGAAGAGTAGGATGGAAGTGAAGTTCCTAGAGTTAAAACAAGGAGATATGTCGATGGTGCAATACACTGCGTAGTTCAATGAATTAGCACGATTTATAGAGCACCAAGTGATAGATGAGGAGAGGAAGGCGAGACATTTTGAGCAAGGGTTGAAGCTGTGGTTGTATAATAAGGTATCGGTCTTCCAGATAGATTCCTTTACAACATTGTTGGAGAAGGCAATCATTGCGGAAGGTGGCAGTGAGGCCTTAAGTCTATATCATAAGGAGAAGAAGAACAAAAACACCGATAGTGAGCATCATGGAGGGAGCAGCAGCGAAGGAAGTAACTTCGAAAAGAGGAAATGGGAAAATAATAACAACAACAGAAACAATAACCAAGGTGGAAGTCACCAGGGAAACTTCAAGAAGAGAACCGAAGCTTGCAACAAATGTTGAAGAAGCCATCAGGGAGAGTGTTGGAAGAGAAAGAACACCTGCTATAATTGCGGCCAGGAGGGGCACATATCGCCAAATTGCCCAAAGCCGAAGAGGATCAGAGGATGTTTCGCTTGTGGATCGACAGAGCACCGGATAAAAGATTGTCCAAAGAAAGGAAGCGGCGGAGCTGGCGGAAGCCAGGGAGGAGGAAGCAAGTTAATGATTGGTGGACCTGTATAACCCAACCGATCGACCGCTCGAACCTTTAACATGACCGTACAGGACACAGTAGATGCGAAGGACGTGGTGTCAGGTATTATCCCAATCGATAATATAAATGCTTATGTATTATTTGATTCGTGTGCGACCTGTTCTTTTGTATCTGAAGAATTTGCTAGTAAACTTAATACACCCCGAGAACGTTTAGAAGATTCCTTGAGCGTAGAAGTTACAAATAAGAAAATAATCCCCGCAAAATATGTTTTTTGAAATTATCGCGCAAACATTAGAGAATATGAACTGAGCGTTGACTTGATTCCTATTAGACTGGGAGAATTCGATGTAATACTGGGAATGGATTGGTTATATAACCATGCAGCGATAATTGACTGTCAGAACAAGTGTGTGAACCTTCAGACTCCGAGCAAGTCTAAGGTAGTGTTTCACAGTAGCTCATCGCTTAAGCAATCGTGTTGCGTTGCGATAATGCAGGCCAAGAAATTGTTAAGGAAATGATGTGTAAGCTATTTAGCTTACATCGTAGATACTCAAAAAAAGGGAATAGAGATTAAAGATATACCCGTAGTGAGTGAATTTTGAGATGTGTTTCCGGACGATCTGCCTGGTCTTCCGCCAGACAGAGAAATCGAATTCGTAATAGACATAGCACCGGGAAAGACACCAATTTCGAAAGCTCCATACCGTATGGCGTCAGTAGAAATGAAGGAATTGATGATACAACTTCAAGAATTATTGGATAAGAGTTACATTCGACCGAGTGTGTCTCCTTGGGGAGCACCAGTGATATTCGTGAAGAAAAAGGACGGATCGATGAGGCTCTGTATCGATTATCAAGAATTGAACAGAGTAACGATCAAGAATAGATATCCGCTACCAAGGATAGACGACTTGTTTGATCAACTAAAGGGAGCGAAATGTTTCTCGAAGATCGACTTACGGACATGATATCATCAAGTGAAAGTGCGTGATGAGGATATACCGAAGACTGCATTTCAAACTCATTTTGGACATTACGAGTTTTTGATAATGTTTTTCAGTTTAACTAATGCCCCGGCAGCATTCATGGTCTTGATGAACCGAGTTTTCAAGCCATACTTGGATAAATTTGTAGTAGTTTTCATCGACGACATCTTGATCTACTCGAAGACAGAGGAAGAACATGCCGAACATCTGAAGATTGTTTTGGAGGCACTATGAAAGGAGAAGATGTATAAGAAGTTTTCAAAATGCGAATTTTGGATGAAGAAGGTTCAATTCTTAGGCCACGTGGTGGATGAGAATGGAATCTCAGTAGACCCCGAAACGGTCGAAGCAGTAAGTAGTTGGGAACAATCGAGAACACCGACGGAGGTGAGAAGTTTCTTAGTGTTAGCTGGGTACTATCGAAGATTTATCCAGGATTTTTCTAAGATAGTGACCCCGTTGACTAATCTGATGAGGAAAACGGTGAAATTTGTGTGGACCGACAAATGCGAAGAGAGTTTTCAAGAATTGAAGAGGAGATTAAGCGTGGCACCTGTATTATCCTTACCAGATGATACGGGAGGATTTGTGATGTATAGTGATGCATCCCATAGAGGACTGGGCTGTGTGCTGATGTAGCATGGAAAAGTCACTGCGTATATGTCACGACAATTGAAAGATTATGAAAAATGATACCCTACTCATGACTTAGAGTTAGCGACAGTAGTTTTTGCGTTAATGATCTTGAGACATTATTTGTAAGGAGAGAAATGTGAGATATACACGGACCACAAAAGTCTAAAATATATTTTCACACATAAGGAGTTGAACATGCGTCAGAGAAGGTGGTTAGAATTAATCAAAGATTATGACTGTGAGATTCTTTATCACCAAGGGAAGGCAAACGTAGTTACCGACGCTCTGAGCAGGAAAGGAAGGGAAAAATTATTTCAATTGACAACTCAGGAGGAGTTAATAAGAGATATGGAGAAGTTGGAATTAGAAGTGAAGGGACCCGAGAGGTCTGAAGAGAAATTATTTGTGATGGAAGCTCGTCCGACATTGTTGGATAGGGTAAAGGAGGCACAGGAGCTAGAAAGATGGAGAATGTGAGAAAATCAGGAGAAGGATTTTAGAAAATGAGGTAGAAAAATTTTGTATAGATAAAGACGGTATTTTAAGATTCGAAGGGAGAGTGTGGGTACCGGCGGTAACCGAGTTGAGAGGGGAGATTTTGCACGAGGCACACAATACGGCATATTCCGTTCATCCGGGAGGCACAAAGATGTACCGGGACTTGAAGCAACATTTTTGGTGGCCAAATTTGAAACGAGAAATCGCGGAGTACGTTAGTAGATGTCTTACGTGTCAACGTGTAAAAGTAGAACATCAGTGGCCGAGTGGGTTGCTACAACCATTGGAAATACCAGAGTGGAAATGGGAGCATATTACGATGGATTTTGTAGTAGGACTTCCGGCCACGCAGAAAGGGTTGGATGCCACTTGGGTTATCATAGATCGACTACAGTTTGAATCAGTTAGCGATTCTATACGTAAAGGAAATTGTTTCACAACATCGAGTGCCGGTATCGATTGTTTCTGACTGAGACCCGCATTTCACATCAAAATTTTGGAAAAGCTTGTAAGAGAGGATGGGAACACAGTTAATGTTAAGTACTGCTTATCATCCTCAGACGGACGGACAAAGTGAGCGAATGATAAAAATGCTAGAGGACATGCTTAGGACTTGCGTGATGGACTTCAAGAGAAATTGGGATGACCATTTACCCTTAGTCGAGTTTGCGTATAATAATAGTAACCATGCGAGTATCGGCATGCCACCTTACGGAGCTCTTTACGGAAGGAAGTGCAGATCACCATTATGTTGGGACAAAGTTGGAGAACGACGAATACTCAGACCAGAGTTAGTACAACAAACCACAGATGCGGTGACGGTAATAAGGGCTAGACTAGTGGCAGCTCAAGATCGCCAGAAGAAGTACGCAGATTTGCATTGGAAAGACCTAGATTTTGAAGTTGACAGTTTCGTATTCTTAAAAGTATCTCTGTGGAAGGGAAAGATCCTTTTCGACAAGAAAGGGAAACTGAGTCCAAGATTCATAGGACCGTTCGAGATACTAAAGCGAGTAGGCGAGGTAGCGTACAAAGTTGCATTACCACCTGAGTTGGAGCACATCCATAACGTGTTTCACATATCCGTGTTGCATCCGTACAAGCCTGACTAGAAGCACGTGATTTCTTATGAACCCATTCAAGTGGAAAAGAATTTAGCGTACGAAGAAATTCCTGTCCAAATTCTTGATAGGAAAGAGCAAACCTTGAGAAATAAAGTTATTTCTTTTGTAAAAATACTTTGGCATAACCACGATGTCGAGGAGGCAACGTGGAAGTTAGAAGATAGGATGATGAGGGATTATCCCAATCTATTTGTGTAACCTTGTAGCAATTCCGGGATGGAATTTTTATAAGGGGGGAGGATGTAATACCCGAGAATTTTTACGTATTATAAAATAAATATATTAATGAAAATACTATTATGTGAAAATAAGTGTTATTGTTTTACAGGTTGGTTAATACAATGGATTCGTATTAGATCAATGCGTAATGTGAATTGGTAATGAGAAGTGTGAAATGCCTTGTGTGGCATAATGCGAAATGAGAAAATTCATTAAGTGAATTAAAACGGGAATTAGGAAGATTAATTGTGTTGATCATGTGATTTCATATAAGTAATTAATATGCTCATGGACTTGTAGTAATACTTTTGTGGACATCATTTCATGTCGTATAAAATGAGTTAGCGTTGAAAACTGGCAAGGGCAGAAGCTGCCCCAGTCTTGGCACTGTCAGGGCACGGCGCAGCTGTGCCGTCCCAACAGTACAAACTGGCGCAGCTGCGCCAGTAGTCAGTTGGAGAAAAGTAATTTTTCCACTTTGAAAAATAAATGGAACAATTATGTGATATGTGTGACATTGATAAACCATGAATTAAAGTGTGTTACATCCGATAACGGAATTGTTAATCCATTAATTAATTGTGATCGAATATGGATTATTTGGTAATTAATTCGTAATATATGATTGTTATTTGCAATATATCTATAAATATAACAAGAGTTATATAGATAATTGATGATTATGAAAATCCATAATTATATTAATCAATGGTTGGATTAATTAATATTGGTGTTAATTAATTTAGGAAGTGCATGATTTATTTATTTAACATAAATAAGTTAGTTAGTAATATAATAATATTATATTAACAGTTATGTGCATATGAGCAATAATACAACTATACTATATAGTGTAGTGTGACATTGTGTGACTATATATTAAACTATAGTATTTTAAGTAATGATTAATCAATGAAGTAAATAAATTATTTAATTGACATAAATTACTATAATAAGGTTATAATATGATTATATGAGTGGTAGATATACTTATAGAACTACCCGGACAATAATATCTGACTGCATTATTTTATTGCGTATATTTAATGTACGTGGACTATATGATGTGAGTGTATAATTTATCCCTAAAATTCCAAATATGGTAGCAATTGTACATTAAGGTTACACTATGGAAATTAAATAAGCCAAGCCTAGATAACATGAAATGCTGAGAGTTCTTTTGTCCCAAAATGAATGTCCAATTGCCTCATTTCTCAGTTACGTATACTTCAAAAAGGCTAGCCTATGTTCTTCATTTCCTTCCAACTCTCTAGCTCATGATAATGGGGGAGAGGTGATTATGATGAGTTCTAACAACCAATCTAACAACTCCTCCATAACCTTTATGCAATCCTTTAACACATGAGTTTGATTCAATGGGAAAATGCAATGTCTGGATTTGTGTTCCTCTATAAATAGCAGCTGTGCTTCTTCATTCTTGTTGGTGAGATTTGTCCAAAAATTTGCTATGTGAGAGTTGAGAGCATACAAGTAATCTAGAGTTTAAAAGTTCATTTGGAGCAAGTTCTTTTCACATTTGCAGAGGTATAATCCCATCCCTTGCTTTCGATTTCCAATTTCTGTTAATAGAGTTCATAAGTGTTGGAATTTAAAATTTCTTAAATTCATGGAAATGGATGTTAGTATGGTTAGTTATTGATTATATGGTTGTTATACGACCTTACAAGCATGTTTAAACTAATACATGAGTGTTTAGGAATGATTTCATGAGTAATTTTTGTGTTTGGGCTGAACAGTTGCCGAAGCAGACTGTTCCTGGTTTGAACCAGGCACAGCGCAGCTGCGTCGTAATTACACTAGGGCGCAGCACAGCTGCGCTGGTTGCTGAGTTTTGTTTTGAGCTTCTGTTTTGCAGATTGTTGAAGTACTATGTAGTGTACTAGCATGCAAGCATGCCTTAAGGGTATATATGGCTATATGAGCCTAATGGGGAGCATGTTAGACTAGCTTAACATGATTAAATGAAGTGTGTAGCTTAAAAATGGATTTGAGGACTTAATAACAAACTTACTATGTATATATGCCGTGTATGTATTCTGACTTTGCAAGCATGATAGTATGACTTAGAAATGCATGAATAAACCTTTAGGTTGTGTTTATATGATTAGAAAGCAAACATGAGCATGTTGAACCTACTAGCAAGCTTTGAATGTAAATATAATGAAGATACCATGAGGACTAGAATCTGACATTTTCAATCATGTTTGATGACACTCTTAGACTTACTCATGTAGTATAAACATATATATGCCATGCTTGTGTATCGAATTTCTAGAAAAGCATAAACAAAGCCTATTTTCAACTAAAGCGGTATTAGTTCCGCATATATGTTATGAATACTCGTACGCATGCTTAATATGGGTGTTATAAATATCTTGTATGTTTAGAGAGCAAGCATGATAAGTTTTGTGGTTTCATGACCCTAACTTGTTGAAATAGCTAATTTAGGAATATGTTGTTATGAAAAAGAACCTAAAATGATTTGAGAAGCATGAGAGGACCTTTAACATAACATGTGTTAGAGTTTTGGTCAAGCCGGGTAGAAGCCGCAAGGCAGCAGCCGAGTCTTGGCATAGCCAGAGGATAGCGCAGCTGCGCCGGTCCCAGGCTTAGCCATGGCGCAGCTGCGCCGTGTAGCAGTCACAACTGAGTTCTGTTTTTGGTCTGATGTTTGAAGCATGCCTACATGATTACTTTAATTTATCTTATATGACTAATGTGCTAGTTAATGTGTTAAGAAGCATGCTAAGTGATAGGGTCAAGTGTTGATCATGACTTCCGGATGTTAAGTTCAAAGAATATCTTCAAGAAATCAAGACGTCATTGTATTTGTGATGACTTATAAACTGATTTTGTATCATATGTGCATACTTGTATCATGAAAAGCTTGATTAAATACTATGTTAGGTAATGAACATCTGTAACATATAATACGTTATAAATAGGATTTGAAAGTGTTGAATTCTTAGAAGATGATAAACTACGCGTAAGGCAAGTTTCTAAACCTATCTTATTGTGCAAGTATCTTTGCATCCTTTATTCGACGAATACCGTAAGCTTATCTCTTTGAATACAAGTTATATTGTTTTCTCGTTTAAATGAGCCATTATGCTTAAACCCTTGTGAAAACTATTATTCATAATGAACTTGGTATTGTTCTTGAATATTGTGAAAGAGTCGATGCCATTTGATTCGGCTAGACTATATGCATGTTTATAAAACTGTCCAAAACCATTTGATTGGTGCGAAAATCTTGAAAACTGAGTTGAACAACCCTTATGGTAAGGGGATTGTATGTTGTTGGAAACCCCAACATATGAGTATATTAATACTGTGGTGTTATGCATAACGTGGAGTATTGTAGACTGATCCTCTATATTACTTAATTCTTTTGGGTTATCAGTTAAATATTGGTAATTCTAGTAGATGTTCAATGTGACACCCCCAAATCCGGGTACTTCCATTCCCACATGATTTGGTGTTCACTATACAAACATCATATTTCTGTCTACCTATAATAAATGCAAATCATGCAATAGATAGAAATAAATCCTCCCCTTATAGGGTTACAACATCTGAATAATAAATACAATCCCAGGTCATACTAACCTTAAACATCTGTGTGGAAACATAAACAAATAATAAGTCTTAAACAACATTAACATAAGTCTTAACACATAAGTTCAACATCACATAAATAACAAGTCTTCATCACTTGATAATCTTGCCCTTGCCTTTACTAGAAGAAGGCTCGTCGGTTCTTTCGTTCTTAACTGCAATGTTATTATTCGCAAGAGTGAGCACAATTGCCCACAAGTATAATAATGAAAGTAACAATATAATAACATGCGAGTGAATCAAAGACTTTTGAAATAAAGCTCAACTATTGAATCAAGAATGAATAACAAGAATCAAAAGAAATCTGAGGGTCATAAGACCTTAAACTATGCCCTAGGTTGTCAAGGGTTATACTTGAAACCTTTAACAGTTATAAGACTATGGACTCTTCTTCTCGTACTTAGAGGGATCAGCCCTTAGTACCATATTGTGCACAATATCTTAACGCTAACGCATAAGTAATCCCATGTACAGGGTTGTTCATCTCAGTTTGACATTCGAGTCCGCACCAAAGGAAGTTTGGTTTGGATAATTCATCAAGGGTTCTGAAATTTAGAACGCTCATCAACTATGGACTAGTCGGATCATAAAGGGTTCGCTAGTCTAACAAGATTCACAATAACTGATATAAATCGAATAACAATTCCAAGAGATATACAATAGAATAATTATTGTATAACAACATCATGCTTTGAAAAATTTATATACTATTGATAGAACAACATGGGCTTAACCAAAAATAACGATAACTTGCTCGATGTAAAGAGACAACTTATAATTCATATAAGGATAACGAGTAGGGTTAGGAAACTTTCCTCGTGCGTAGATTACACTTTAACTAAACTCGTTATTTGATTTAACTCCTACATCTCAATTTCGTTCACAATACTAATAAATTGTAACTTACTAAACATCACACGTTTATTCTTTTTCTAACTCGAATTCAAGACTATATTTAGTCACATTACCATACTTATTTCCACAAAATATTACATTATACGAACAACAAGCTAAGTATATAATCAACAATTCAATCAACATGTAATTGTTTTCTTTACTTGATAAAAACTCACTTTAATATCTCATTATATATCTAACAAGTTTTTATATTCATTAGACTAGGTTACTAACACATTTCTATACTTGAACATTGAAAAAAATGCATTTCTGGACATTCTACTAAGTGGCGCTGCGGCGCCACTTTTTTACTGGGGTCTTGGCGCTGCGGTGCCGTGGCACTGCAGCTTGGTACTTGGAGCTTCGGCGCGGGAAATGAACTAGGAGTTGGCGCCGCGACGCGGCACTCCAGACTTTGAATTCCCATTTCGCGAAGAACATAGAATTCAGCGAAAATAACACTACGTAATCATTACTTTCCCAAATTAAACATACCCACATGTTAGAATACGTATATAATCAATACCCAACATTTATAAAGTGATTTTAACCCATTAAAACATATAATCACATAATTAAATTATGTAAATTGTACTGTTCTTGATGTTCTTGAAGGTTTTGAACATAAATCCTAAAATTCAACGCCACAGATTCATTATAAGACCAAATCCAACCATTCAAGTTTTGTTTACTTCGTTTTAACATCCATAATTATATACAAGTGTAAAATTTAGGGATAATATATGATCAATGCATTAAATTTGTGCGTAATGGCCATATGACCATAATTCAACATTGTAACTTTTGAAGCTATGATATACGCTATAATATAATGAAATTGATGATATGGAAACATACAATAAATATATTCAACATGCTATGCTATTCGAATTATTACAAATATCCCTACAACAACACAATTTCCCAATTTACAGAGACTTACAGAATGTGTGAAAGCCATTTTTTTTATAAAAACTAAATGACGTAAAAAGAAATTGGGTTGAAGAGAATTACCCAAGCGTATAGTGAAATAATTGGAGATGAACTGAAACCCTTCGCAAACCTTCTTCAATCACAATTCTCCCTCAACACTTCTCAATCTCTCTCTTAGACTCTCTCTACTTCTACTTTTCTAGACTTAGGCAATAATAAAAATGAAAAAGAAGAAGCATACTAAATAATTGAACTGACGCGTTGTGGTCAGTTACCCAGTCATGGGTAACTGCCCTCAACTCCCACTAAGGCCATGTTTGGCTAGCAAGAATATGTTTCAAAAACTATTTAATTTAATAAAACCTTACCATATAGTTTAAATAATGTCACACTCTTTTATAAAATAAATCAATATCTTATTTAGTTTATTTTAAATAAAATATAATAATTTCTCATTAATAATAACATCAAATTATTAAATCTCTAATTAATAATTAAATTAATTAGAATACCAATAGGCTTATTAAATATATTTTTTTAATACAATAAGCTCACATAATGACATACTTCGAATAACAAAGATTCTCCACATTAATTTAATAAATATAGCACATATAATTAAATTAATCTACCACAATTTCATCAATTAATTATTTAATCTAATAATTAATTCATCGAAAAATTTTTATTCAATCCAATAAATATTAAAATTAATTACAAAATCTCGGTTGTCACATCTTTCCCCTCTTAAAAGGATTCTGTCATCAGAATCACAATTCAAACAATTCGTCCCGTTACATTCTCCCCCCCTTACAAAGATTATGTCCCCAGAATCGCTTATAACAATCTAAGTAAATAAATGAGGATAATTCTTCATCATATTCTCTCCGAGTTTCCACGTAGCTTCTTCAGCATTGTGGTTCCTCCAAATTAACTTAACAAAAGGTATTACTTTATTGCTCAGAACTTGTTCTTTTCGGTTGATAATTTGAACAGGAGTTTCTTCGTAAGATAAGTCTTTGTCGAAATGTAGGGTTCATATTCAATGACGTGCTTGTAATTGGGTTTGTAGGATCGTAGGACTAAGACATGGAAAACGTTGTGGACACTCTCTAGAGCTAGAGGTAAGGCTACCACATAAGCAACTTCTCTGACCCTTCTCAGAACTTCAAAGGGTCTAATGAATCTTGGGCTTAATTTCCCTTTCTTTCCAAACCTGATCTTTCCCTTCCAGGGTGAGACCTTTAAGAACACATAACTACCTGGTTCGAACTCAATATATTTACGGTGTGGATCTGCGTACTTCTTCTATCTATCTTGAGCTACTGTCAATCTTGTTCGGATCACTTTGACTATTTCTGCTATTTGTTGTACCAATTTCGGGCCTAGTAATTGTCTTTCGCCAACTTCATCCCAGTGTAGTGGAGTTCTGTACTTTCTGCCGTATAACGCTTCATAAGGTGGCATTCCAATACTAGCGCGGTAACTGTTGTTGTAACCGAACTCTATGAGCGGTAGATGATCATCCCAATTTCCTTTAAAGTCCATTATACAAGCTCTTAACATATCTTCCAATGTCTGAATTGTTCTTTCACTCTGTCCATCTGTCTGAGGGTGATATGTCGTACTCATTCGTAACTGTGTACCCATGCATTCTTGTAGACGTTTCTAGAAGTTTGACGTAAAGCGCGGATCTCTATCAGAAATAATTGACACCGGAACTCCGTGCCTTGAAACAATCTCTTTCACATATAACCTTGCCAACTAATCTAAGCTGAATCTGATTTTGATCAGAAGGAAGTGTGCGGATTTCGTCAATCGGTCAACAATAACCCATACTACGTCGTAGCCTTTCTGAGTTGTCGGTAGGCCAACCACGAAATCCATCATAATATGTTCCCATTTCCATTCTAGAATCTCTAAAGGTTGTAGCAACCCACTCAGTCTCTGGTGTTCTACTTTCACTTTCTGACATGTCAGGCACTTGGCAACACATTCTGCAACCTCTCGTTTCAAATTTGGTCACCAAAAGTGTTGTCGAAGATCTTGGTACATCTTGGTACTACCAGGGTGAATCGAATATCGTGAGTTATGAGCCTCGCTCAAAATTTCTTCCTTAATCTCTGGTACTGGTGGTACCCAAATTCTACTCTCAAACCTCAATATTCCTTCCTTATCCATCTGAAATCTTGATTCGGTTCTTTCAGATATCTTTCTTATCACCTTTTTGCATCCGTCGTCCTGAAGTTGAGCCTCCTTAACTTTATCCAGTAGGGTTGTACCATATTGCATCTGAAACAGTTTCTCATCTATTTTCATAGGATAATTCACTTCTAACTCCAACTTCTCCAGTGCTAAAATCAATTCCTTATGAGAGGTCAACATCATCAACTTCTCCCGACCCTTTCTACTTAAGGCGCCGGCAACCACGTTTGCCTTACCCGGATGGTATAAAATCTCACAATCGTAGTCCTTAATTAATTCCAACCACCTTCTTTGGCGCATATTCAATTCTTTCTGTGTAAAAATATATTTCAGACTCTTGTGGTCTGTATATATTTCACACTTCTCTCCGTAGAGATAGTGCCTCCAGATTTTTAAAGAGAAAACCACTGCAGCTAACTCCAAGTCGTGGGTCGAATACCCCTTCTCATAATCTTTCAATTGTCGTGACGCATACGTAATGACTCTACCGTTCTGCATAAGCACACAGACAAGTCCCTTATGCGACGCATCACTATAAACCACAAAATTTCCTGTATCGTTCGAAAGAGACAACACAAGTGCTGTACTCAACCACTTCTTCAATTCTTGAAAGCTTTCCTCACACTTCTCCGTCCAAACAAATTTTACAGCTTTTCGAGTTAAATTCGTTAACGGAGTTGCGATCTTGGAAAAGTCTTGAATGAATCTTCTGTAATATCCTGCCAATCCAAGAAAACTCCGTACTTTCGACGGCGTCTTCGGCTGATCCCAGTTAATCACAACTTCGACTTTGGAGGGATCCACCAAAATTTCGTCCCTATCGATCACATGTCCAAGAAATTATACTCTTTCAATCCAGAATTCATATTTCAAAAACTTAGCATACAACTTCTCTTTTCTCAACACTTCCAACGTTAATCTCAAATGATATTCATGTTCTTCATTGATTTTTTAATATACCAAAATATCATCTATAAATACCACTACGAACTTGTCTAAAAACGACTTGAACACACCATTCATTAGTCCCATAAATGCTGCAGGAGCATTCGTTAAACCGAATGACATTACTAAAAATTTGTAGTGACCATATCGTGTTCTGAACGCTGTCTTCGGTACATCCTCTGGTCTCACCTTTAGTTGATGATAACCACTCCTCAAATCTATCTTGGAAAAGTATTTCGCTCCCCTCAATTGATCAAACAGATCATCGATTCTCGGTAATGGATATCTATTCTTAATTGTGACCTTATTCAGTTCTTTATAGTCAATGCAGAGCCGCATTGTCCCATCCTTCTTCTTCACAAATAAAATCGGCCCTCCCCACGGTGATACGCTTGGTTGGATATACTTCTTGTCCAATAATTCTTGTAGTTGGACCATCAGTTTTTTTATCTCTACCGGTGCCATTCGGTACGGTGCCTTCGATATTGGAGTCATTCCTGGAGCCAAATCGATCACAAATTCGACCTCTCTATCTGGCGGATGTCCTGGCAAATCGTCTGAGAATACGTTAGCGAAGTCCCTCACTGTAGGTATTTCTTCTACTTTCGGATTCTCTTTATGACTGTCGACTATGTAAGCTAAATATCCTACACATCCTTGTTGTAACAACTTCCTGGCCCGCATCATCGTCAGACAACTCGCTTGTCTAGGTGACTTACTTCCATAAAACACAACCTTTGACGGAGTCATAATGTTAACACGCTTCTTTTGGCAATCAATTATCGCCCCGTAATTGAATAACCAGTCCATTCCCAATATAACGCCAAATTCCCCAAGTCGAATAGGGATAAGATCTACGTTCATGATATTACCCTTAATATCCACTCTACAGTTCTTATGCACGTGCTTAAAAGGGATTATTTATCTATTCGCGATTTCTATGTTCATGGGGTATTCTTACGCATCCTTAGGCAATTCTAAATTCTTAGCAAAGTCATCGAATATAAATGAACAAGTAGCACCCGAATCAAATAATACATAAGCATTAACTCTATTGATCGGAATAATACATCACGCGACTACACTGCATCCTGCACCGTCATATTGAAAGTCATGGCGGTTGGTCGATTGGTTGCGGTTGGTCCTGTGATGGTCAAAGAGCTTCCACTACTATTTCCCCAGTTTCCTCTTAATCCTGCCCCTCCAGATCCTTTCTTAGGATAGTCTCTTGCCAAATGATCCTTTGAACCACAAATGAAATAGGCACCCTTCTTTGGGTTAGGACAGTTAGGTGATATGTGGCCTTCCTGATCACAATTATAGCACACACATTTACCCTTCATACACACTCCCAAATGAGCTTTCCCGTAGATCGGACATGCTTTAATCCTTTTCTTCTGACCTCCTTGCTGGTTTCCAGTTGATGAGTTGTCATTCCACCTTTTCTTCTGATTAATATTACGACCTCATGTGCTACTTCCACTTGCCTTATTATTTCCTTCACTTTCATTCTTCTTCTTCTTCTGATCCCGATTGTATTTGATTACCGCATCGCTTCCACCTTCAGCAAGTATGGCTTTCTCTAGTACCCCGGTGAATGTCTTCAACTAAAACATCGACACTTTACTATACAACCACGACTTCAGTCCTTGTTCAAACCTTCTTGATTTTCTCTCGTCCGTGTTCACTTGATACGTGGTGAACCTTGCCAATTCATTGAATCTAGCCGCAAAATCTGATACAGACATATTTTCCCGCTTCAATTCCAGAAACTGAACCTCCAATTGATTCTGTGAAGTAGTCGGGAAATACATCTCGAAAAACATCTCCTTGAACCTCTCCCAGGTAATCATACCTTCTCCTCCACGGACCTCGTTTGCTTGCCACCAAAAACTGGCTTCAGATTTCAGCATAAACGTTACAAAAGCGGTCTTCTGGTCCTCTCTGACTCTTGCGACCTCAAAAACCTTCTCCATCTCCATAACCCAAGTCTGAGCTTCGATCGGGTTCATGGAGCCTTTAAACTCTGGCGGTCCCACCGCCTTGAAATCCTTAAACGAAGTATTCGGTGGAGCTTGAGGTTGATTACTCATTGCTCCAGCTAGTAAGTTCACTAATTGTTGGACGGGATTATCATTGGTGTTATTGTTATTATTCGTTGACTCTTCCTGAGCTGGTTGATGGTTTTGTCTTCTTCTCTGTGGCATATTTCTATTAAGAATATACACTTAATAGATCTTTATTAAATTCTCTAAATAGTTAAGGCTTAATTCAACAATTTAACATAATCACTTAACACATTATCTCAAACAACTTGATATATTTATTCAAATCAAAAGTTTTAACATCAAACGATAGCATCACTGCTATTTACATCAACTATCCCGAGATAAAGAATCTACAGGATTTAAAACATTAAAATATTCATTCGTTCATAAGCACGTCTAAATTTACATCTAAAAAACCAGATAAGTTTTTTACATAATTAAACAAATACTATCACTGCCTATTAAGGCACCGAATAGCCTTACTACGTTCCTCTTCTATGATGCGAGACATCGTTCTGCGATCCAGCATGTACGATGGTAGACCTTCAAACTGGATTGGGTATCTCAAAACTCGATCCTGGGCCTCATCCATTGCATTATTAAGTGAGTATGTCTCTCCAAGCTTAGCCTTCTTTACACGACAATCCCTCTCTGCAAGATTAGCACGACATGATTCTTTTACCCAAGCATCCTCTGCTATGATCAGCCTCTCTGAGCTTTCCTTCAATTCCTTCTTTAACTTCTCCATTTCTTCGGATTTCTCCTCATTTTGACCCTTCTCATGAACCAAATCCCATTCTACATTTTCCAGTCGTGTGTGAAGAGTCTCAACCTCCCTCTCCTTCTGCTTGAGTGTAATCTGCTGAATAATCGCCCGCTTAGTCAAACCCTGAACAGTGTCACTTAACTCTACGTTACGGTCATATAGCTCGTCATACATCTCAGCATCAATGGAGTTCGGTGGGAACTCCACTTCTTCCTCTTCCTCTTCCTCTTCCTCCTCAGGATCCTCCTCTGGATCAGTCTCAGGCTCATGCTCCTGACTAACAACTGTGATCAACGGAGATAGCTCTCTCTGAATCAACTGCTCCCTGACAACATGAATCTCTCGGGGCTCCTCCTCGGTAGGCACTCGGGGTTCCTCCTCCCCAACTCGACTAGCTCCTCCAACATCTGACATCCTGACAACATAGTTTTAAGTTTTAGTTACTAAGTCGTACTAGTGAGCACATAATTTAACACATAAACATATAAAGTCTTTTATTATCTTCAATGAATTAAGAAATTCATCTCTTAGAACTCGATAAGAGTTTTCCTTCACTATGTTCTTCCTATAAGGCTATTACCTAAGGTTTTTTCTCCACCTAAGGTTCATAACCTACAGCTTTGATACCAACCTGTGACACCCCCAAATCCGGGTACTTCCATTACCACATGATTTGGTGTTCACTATACAAACATCATATATCTATCTACCCATAATAAATGCAAACCATGCAATAGATAGAAATAAATCCTTCCCTTATGGGGTTACAACATATGAATAATAAATACAATCCCAGGTCATACTAACCTTAAACATATGTGTAAAAATATAAACAAATAATAAGTCTTAAACAACATTAACATAAGTCTTAACACATAAGTTCAACATCACATAAACAATAAGTCTTCATCACTTGATAATCTTGCCCTTGCCTTTACTAGAAGAAGGCTCGTCGGTTCTTTCATTCTTAACTGCAATGTTATTATTCGCAAGAGTGAGCACAATTTCCCACAAGTATAATAATGAAAGTAACAATATAATAACATGCGAGTGAATCAAAGACTTTTGAAATAAAGCTCAACTATTGAATCAAGAATGAATAACAAGAATCAAAAGAAATCTGAGGGTCATAAGACCTTAAACTATGCCCTAGGTTGTCAAGGGTTATACTTGAAACCTTTAACAGTTATAAGACTATGGACTCTTCTTCTCGTACTTAGGGGGATTAACCCTTAGTACCATACTGTGCACAATATCTTAACGCTAACGCATAAGTAATCCCCTATACAGGGTTGTTCATCTCAGTTTGACATTCGAGTCCGCACCAAAGGAAGTTTGGTTTGGATAATTCATCAAGGGTTCTGAAATTTAGAACGCTCATCAACTATGGACTAGTCGGATCATAAAGGGTTCGCTAGTCTTACAAGATTCACAATAACTGATATAAATCGAATAACAATTCCAAGAGATATACAATAGAATAATTATTGTATAACAACATCATGCTTTGAAATATTAATATACTATTGATATAACAACATGGACTTAATAAACAATAACGAGAACTTGCTCGATGTAAAGAGACAACTTATAATTCATATAATGAAAACGAGTAGGGTTAGGAAACTTTTCTTGTGCGTAGATTACACTTTAACTAAACTCGTTCTTTGATTTAACTCCTATATATCAATTTCGTTCACAATACTAGTCAAATATAACTTACTAAACATCACACGTTTATTCTTTGTCTAACTCGAATTCAGGACTATACTTAGTCACATTACCATACTTGATTCCACATAATATTACATTATACGAACACCAAGCTAAGTATATAATCAACAATTCAATCAACATGTAATTGTCTTATTAACTTGGTAAAAACTCACTTTAATAACTCATTATATATCTAACAAGTTTTTATATTCATTAGACTAGGTTACTAATACATTTCTATACTTGAACATTGAAAAAAAAAATGCATTTTTGGACATTTTGCTAAGTGGCACTGCGGCGCCACTTTTGTACTGGGGTCTTAGCGCTGCGGCGTCGTGGCGCTGCGATTTGGTACTTCGCGCTGCGGCGTGGTGGTGCTGCGGCGCGGGAAATGAACTAGGAGTTGGCGTCGCGGCGCGACACTCCAGACTCTGAATTCCCAGTTCGCGAAGAACACAGAATTCAGTGAAAATAACACTACATAATCATTAATTCCCCGAATTAAGCATACCCACATGTTAGAATACGCATATAATAAATACCCAACATTTATAGAGTGATTTTAACCCATTAAAACACATAATCACAAAATTAAATTATGCAAATTGCACTGTTCTTGATGTTCTTGAAGGTTTTGAACATAAATCGTACAATTCAACGCCACGAATTCGTTATAAGACCAAATCTAACCATTCAAGTTTTGTTTACTTCGTTTTAACATGCATAATTATATACACGTATAAAATTTAGGGATAATATATGATCAACGCATTAAATTTGCGCGTAAGGGCCATATGGCCATAATTCAACACTATAACTTCTGAAGCCATGATATACGCTATAATATAATGAAATTGATGATATGGAAACATACAATAAATATATTCAACATGCTATGCTATTCGAATTATTACACATATCCCTACAACAACACAATTTCCCAATTTACAGAGACTTACAGAATGTATGAAAGCAATTTTTTTATAAAAACTAAATAAAGTAAAAAGAAATTGGATTGAAGAGAATTACCCAAGCGTATAGTAAAATAATAGGAGATGAATTGAAACCCTTCTCAAACCTTCTTCAATCACATTTCTTCCTCAACACTTCTCAATATCTCTCTAAGACTCTCTCTGCTTCTACTTTTCTAGACTTAGGCAATAATAAAAATGAAAAAGAAGAAGCATACAAAATAATTGAACTGACGCGTTGTGGTCAGTTTCCCAGTCATGGGTAACTGTCCTCAACTCCAACTAAGGCCATATTTGGCTAGCAAAAATAGGTTTCAAAAACCATTTAATTTAATAAAACCTTACCATATAGTTTATATAATGTCACACTCCTTTATAAAATAAATCAATATCTTATTTAGTTTATTTTAAATAAAATATAATAATTTCTCATTAATAATAACATCAAATTATTAAATCTCTAATTAATAATTAAGTTAATTAGAATACCAATAGGCTTATTAAATATTTTTTTAATACAGTAAGCTCACATAATGACATACTTCGAATAACAAAGATTCTCCAAATTAATTTAATAAATATAACACATATAATTAAATTAATCTACCACAATTTCATCAATTAATTATTTAATCCAATAATTAATATATCGAAAAATATTTATTCAATCCAATAAATATTAAAATTAATTACAAAATCTCGGTTGTCACATTCAATAGTCCTTAGTGACTGCTCAATATAAATTATTTATCCAGTCGGATGCCTTGATAGTCGTTGAATTCATATATATCAGTTGATTTATATTGAATTGTCGTTCTTATTACAAGAATTATTGATATTCATTACTCATGATATTATTTTGAAACTTTGAACTATCCTAGAAATGACACTTCGATATTTCAAACATTGTGATATTTTATCATACACCCTTATTGTATATTACTTGCTGGACAATTTGTGCTCATCCTTGCTTACTTAAAACCTTTCAATTAAGGAAGAATAGGGAGGTGTCTCTGGAACAGACAAGGGCAATGGTAAGGCTACCGACTAGCTTGCCCCTTTTATGTTTAAGATTATTATTGTTGTATTAAGACTATGTTTAAACTTAAGTAGGATTATGTAATAGGTCTTTATTCGATGCTATTATGTAATCTATTAAGTACTATAGGTTGCGAGACTTGAGAGAATAATTATAATAAATCATTGTATATTATTCTAAATTAGATCTTTCATTATGAATGTGAAATTTTGGTTATTATGATAATACTTTGAGCACGTGATGAACCGAATTCAGGTGACCAAGTGGAGGTTGTAACAACCCGATATTTTCTATATAAATAAAACAGAAATTTTTGCATATAATTTTTTTTGAAGATAAGGATTTGTACAAGATAATGTGTATATGTAATTATGTGATAAATAAAAATATATTTATTACATGAATATTTACAAATAATTTTATTTTAGAATTAATGATTATTATAAATTATATTCTTATAATAATTAATTTTATAATAGAAATGTTTTTATTAATTATTTTCTATGAAAATATAATCATATATTATTCAAATAATATATGAAGTGAATTTTTAGAGTAATTAGAATAATTATTTTATTATATAAATTTTAGTACAGATTATTATGTTAATTATTTTACCTTAATTATTAAGGTTAAATATGGAAGAATAAATCAGATATGGAATCCAAACTCTAATTTTTAGATTTTGATAAATGGATGAGAATAATAATATAATAATATTGTATTTTAATTTTTCAGTGCTATAAATATATACTGTATGTACGTATTGATGATGGTTGGTCAATTATGATGTATTATGACCAAACCCTAGCATTAATTTGTTTAACATTATTTTTAAATTCAAATGGGAAAGTCAAGACTGGTATATAACTGTGTTATATAAATTTTGTTTTCTATTAAATGATTAATTAGGTAAACCCTAATTAAAATCTAGAAATCCTAATCTGGTAATTAAAACCATAATTATAATTTGGTAACCCTAATTATCAAAATAGTAAACCCTAATTGTTCAATTAGTAAGGTTAATTATAATTAGTGATACTAAACCCTTATGTTCCTGTATAATAATATTAGAAACCTAATCTAATTAACAAACTCTAATGTTCTATTTTTAGAAACTAATATTTGTTTTATCTAAACCCTAAATTTAAAATCCTATAAATGCTATATGCTAAACCTTAGGGTTTAACCTTAAGGGTCAAACCCTAAGGGTTTGGGATAAGATTACTTAAATGTCATTAAAAATACAAGAAAAAAGACTAAAATACCCCTCTTGCATTATTAGATTTTGCCAAGTGTTAGAGTTATTGGAGTTGTTGGCAAAACCTTGACTTCCCATGTGACAATCTCAGCAGATCAGCCACTATAATCAGTCATACATGCATCTTGGACTTCTATAAATAGATTGGAGAGAGAGAGAAAATCATTTGCTAGCCTAATTTTTGCAGAACATTCAACCAATTCTCTATCTCACTAAAACCAACGAAATATAGAAGTATTTCAGTCATATATTCAAGCCCCACAAACATCTTTAATAGATTCAGAAGCTAGAATCAAAACTTGTTCATAGAAGGTATAAACCTAACTTGAAAAATCTGTCCATTAATTCCATGTTAGACGTTGTGTTTTTATGTTAAAATATGTTGAATATAGTGTATAATGATGATATGGGTTGATAGATGTTAGATCCATAACATCTATAGGCTCGGATTTGAAGATTTTCAAAAATTAGAAAATTGAGAAATATGGTCTGACAACCTAATGTCAGGTCCCATAGATCTCAGTATGTTTTGTGTTTTTGTTGTTTTAATGTTTGATCTTGTAGTATGTTATATGGACTTTGCTCTGGACTTGAAATCAGGCTTAGATCATGTCCAGAACAAAAGTTATTCAAGGTCAAACTCAGTTGACCGAGCATGACCAAGAGTTTCTGGGCAGCCCAGAAACTCAAGAACACTGTCTGACAACATTTTCTCAAGCCTATAACTGTCAGGTGTTACGTATTTTGTTGATGTTGTTGTAACTAATTTGTAGCATGTTAGTTGTACTCCAGATCCATACTTTTAATTCACTCATACAATCAACAGATTGTAAGTAGTGGATGGTCAAAGTATCCTACTCGGCATTGACTTACATTTTTTGGGCAACCCAAAATTTGTTCTTCAGTGTCTAACAATATGTTCCTGATCCCAGATCTTGCATGATTTTGATATTTTGATTGTGTTAATGTATTTAGACTATACTCTGGTATGTGTACTACATATATGTGCTCATAAATCACCTAGATGACCATCAGAATGAAAGTTATTTAAGGTCAAACTACCTTACTCGTTCACAGATGCGGTTTTCTCGAAAACCCAGAAATCGTATGAACAATGTTTTCTGACAACCTTTGACCGCTTGCTATATGATGATTTTGATGTTGTTTGACTGACCTGATGATTGATAAATGTACCTTACCATATGGACTATGAATATAAACCATTAGAACACCTTTACAGATATCAGAACCTATAGAAATTAAAGCCTCAAAATGGACCTAGAAGCTGACTGGGTTTTCTGGAAAACTCAGAATGTTCTGACAATGACTTTGAGTGGCCAGATCTTCGTGCTATGTGTTTGTATGACTTATTTGATGCTTGATTCATGTAGTATTACATAAACAATACATGATCAATCCTTAAGATTGTTCAGAACATGTGTAGACTGAAAATTAAAGCCGGTCAAAGTAGGTACCTTAGCCACTGAATGTCAGTGTTCCTGGCCCTCAAGAACACCTATTGCGACAGAAATCGTCGCTAAAGCCTTTAGCGACGAATTTAATTAATTTAATTTCCTAATTTTCGAAAAATGCTTTAAAAATAGAAATAAATTCCTAAAAATTATTAAATCAGTTTTAAAAATTATTTTAAATTATAAAAATTAACTTTTAATAAATTGACATATTTTTCATTAATATTACTATTTATTTGAATATTAATGATATTAAATTTATTTAATAAATGTATTAAATAAATGGGTAAAAAATAATTTTTATATTATAAAAATTATTTTAAGTGACAATAAAAGGTTTAAAAATATTTTAAGTTATAAATCATGACTTTTAATATTTTAAGGTAATTTTCATTAATAATTTAATAATTATGATAATGAGTTTATTTAATATTTATATTAAATAAATAGTTTAAAAATAGTTTTAATGATTTAAAAATCATTTAAAATGGATATAAATGAATTAAAAATATTTTAAGTTATACTTAATGACTTTTAATATTTTGATAAATAAAACATTAATACTTTAATATTAATGATAATTATTTAAAAATAATTTTAAATGTTTTAAAAATCATTTAAGGGTAATATAAATACTTTAAAAACATTCTAAGCTATTATAAATAACTTTAATATTTTGGAAATGGTTTCATTAATAATTTAATATTAATTAAATATTAATGATAATAGAATTGTTTAATATTTAAATCATTTAATAATGATTCCGATGTTTGAAAATTCATGATAAATTATAATAAATGTGTTAACATTTTATTAAGTCATTTAAAATTAATATGACTGATACTAAGTTACAGGATAGAGTCTTAGACTTGATAATTACCCGATAAAGCAGTCGATACACTGACATGTTTCAGAAATTGATCTGGACTTAGAAAATTTGATAAGATATGTGTTTATATGTGATTTAATGGTTGTTAAACATATATGACAATGTGATTAGGTTATGTGCTGACTGTAATAAACAGTATTATGTGTTGAGATATGTTATTCTAATCAATAAAATGATCTTATTACTGATAGGTTGTTATACAAAAGATAGAATTAAGTTGCAAACTGTAAGCAGCGTATCAGACAAGTATCTTACATTTGCATTTTCTTTATGCAATGGACATGAGTAAGAATGTTTCTAAATTATATTAATACTGTATAGATTACTAACCCTATATTATATATGCTCATTGATTATCAACATGTTAGTATATGATAATTTAGATATATATTCTGTTCGTTAATTTCTATAAATAGTTATACAAGTGTCCCCACTTGGATAATCATTGTATTTAATCATATGTTGATACACCTTTGTTATTTACCTGTATATATATGTTGAATTATAGATTATTGTTGAATAGATAAAACGTTATTATTATCCAACTGAATTGCTTTAGTTTGGAACCCAGACAAGTATGAACATCCCTTACACGGGGAAAACTTTTTATGCACCCAAGGTGGACAGAGTGAACGATAACATCGTTCTTGCATGTAGTATTGATCAATACAGGGTACAACGGGCTGATCACCCCCGTGCTCGTAAGTTATGACGGTTTACAGATGAAGTTTTGTTTAACCTATTCTAAAATTGAAAATAATGTTCATAGTATGTCACCTTAACCCTATTTATAGTCATTACGTAGTTTCAAAAATTTGATAGAGAGTTGTTATGTTATTATTATCGGTTCAGATTACTTCATAACTATTGACTTGTTGTAGAAGGGTAGTACAAATAAAATATTTAAATTCTTTCAGCTTATATATATAATTGCTATTACTTGCTGGGCACTCAAATGCTCATCCTTGCTTAATTTAAATGTTTTTAGCTGAGTGTGAACAACCAGAGAGCTCTGCTAAGAACAAGGAAAAAGGAAAGGTTGTTGAATGAATAAAATGCTATGTTATGTAATAGTTAACTTTATTAAGGCACGTATGATATATATAATCTATCATGGGTTGTAATGAAAGTTTAAAGGTTACGTACTTGGGATTCAAACTCTGATAAATATGTAAATTAAGTTGATCTTTATATTATTGTTATTATTATTAGTATTATTTCGCTCATAGAAATGATATCGTGAAGCATCGAGTTCGGGTTTCAAGTACCTGAATTTTGGGGCTTTACAAAGGTCAAAATTTGGGAGCGTCACACTTATACACTTGAACGTCTTGCTCGTATATATATAAATGAGATTATAAGACTGCATGGTATGCCAGTATCCATAGTTTTTGATTGAGATCCAAGATTTATTTCATGATTTTGGGTTAGTTTGCAAAAAGTTATGGGTACAAATTTACGATTTAGTTCAGCATATCATCCTCAATTGGACGGACAGTCGGATAGGACTATTCAAACTATTGAAGATCTATTAAGACTCTGTGTCCTTGACTTCAAGGGAAGTTGGGACAAGTTCTTGCCATTGGTGGAATTCTCCTATAACAATATTTATCAAGCAAGTATCAGCACGGCTCCATTTGAGGCGTTGTATGGGCGCAAGTGTCGTTCTCCAGTATGCTGGGACGAGGTGGGTGAAGCAACGTTGTTAGAATTGGAATTGGTACGCATGACAAGGGAAAAGATTCAAATGATCTGACAATGTATAAAGACCTCACAAGATCGACAAAAGAGTTATGCTGATCTTCATCGAAAGGACGTGAAATTCAATGTTGGAGATTATGTGTTATTACGTGTTGCTCCATGGAAAGGAGTTACAAGATTTGGAAAGAGAGGAAAGCTCAATCCTCGATTCATTGGCCCATTTGAAATTCTCGATCGAGTAGGAACTGTGGCCTATAGACTTGCCTACCGCCAAGTATGTCTCGTGTTCATAATATTTTTCACATATCTATGTTACGTAAATATGTGGAAGATCCGAACCACATTATTGAGTTAGAACCATACGAGATAGTGGAAGACTTAACGTATGAAGAGGTACCTATTAAAATCTTGGATAAGAAGGAACATATTCTACGCTCCAAGGTTATACCTCAAGTTAAAGTTTTATGGAGAAACCACGATGTTGAGGAAATGACCTGGGAGTTAGAATCTGAAATGAAATTAAGGTATCTTCACCTCTTCATCATTTCAGGTTTGTACACCAATTTCGAGGACGAAATTTTATAATAAGGGGAGGTTGTAAGACCCCAACTTTTATGAATAAAAATAAATTTTTTTCTCTAAATATCACTTGAAATAATTATGGTGTGGATTTGTTATAATATTGTAGTTGTGGATAATATTTACAAATTTTTTAAAGTATGCAAGTTGTTATAAAATATTCGATTGGTAGGGGAATATTCGTTTTAACAGGAAATATTCGTACGACGACACAATCATTGGTAGACCCCACAACAGAATTATTGTCGAAGTTAAAAAATGACAAAAATATCTTTTTATAAACATAACGACGAGAGTTTTACTATTAACTGCTGAAACACTCGGTGATAAAAGTACAGTAATACGCATGGTTGCATATATAGTAGCACACGATATTAATTATTGATGCTTACGTGAGAAGTCAGTCAGTTATACTCAATTATTGCTACAGTAATTGTTGCATAGTATCTCACGTTATTTGATTCAATTATTGTCAATATTTTATATATTATTAAATCAATAATTGAGATGACAAGTTATTCATATTATTATTTGCATAATTAACAATGTCTAGAAAGTTCTGTCGAGGAAAGGGGTTTGGTCACCTAATTGCGCGCCAATAGGGAGAAATTCTTATCGAAAAGCTCCCTCATTCCTGGGAACGATATGGTTGTTAATATTGTAAGTTATAATAATGATGAATAAATGTTGTTAAATATATTGAGGAGATTTTTTTATGAAGTATTTGTTGTAAATTTTACTTATTATTTGGACCCATATTTACCCATTTTTTAAAATAATTGGTAGAAAGTTATTTAGTATATATATATATATATATATATATATATATATATATATATATATATATATATATATATTAAAAGGTGGGGCCCATATGTGATGATGACTTTTGGTGGGGGGGGGGGGAGGGGAAATGGAATGGTCGAGAAGGAGTATAAAACTTTATATATATATATATATATATATATATATATATATATATATATATATATTATAATAAGTTTTATTTTATATAAAAAATAGAATATATTATATTTTATTATGCATAGTATTTGTATAGTGACTGCATAGTAAAATCAGAAAAAATAATTCGCCGGTTGAGCGCCCATGAATCTTTGTCACCGTGCGTCCGTGATTATTTTCTAAATAGTTTCCTTCCATTCTCCTATAAATAGGATGCTTAGTTTAGAATTGAAAATCACACCAGATTCAGAAAATTCTTCTTCTATAATATTAAGCGTATTTCTTTCGAACTTTAGGAAGCTTTGAGTGTAGAAAACAGTACAAGTATTCTACAAGAATATCTCCGCTATATATATCAGTCGGAATACTCTTCTTTTTATGGTAAGGGATATTATTTTTGTTCAATATTCGTAAGAAATAATAGTTTCTTCCATACTCTGTAGTATGTAAGTAATATTATTTCGTTTCAGATTCCGGATTCTACACTCATTTTGTTAAAGTATTATTTTTATACTCCATGAAATTAGTAAAATATCCTTGAAATTTTCGCTTCATCCAGTATCTTTTCAAGAAAATATTATTCTGAGCATTCTTGATAATTTTTAATCTTTTCACGCCACAGTACTATTCCGGGGTACTATTCCTAAAGTACTATTTACCCGGGGTACTATTCATGACCAAAATTGATTCATTTTTGGTCCAAATCATTTTTGATACAATGTTATTCTTGAATTTCACTCCACAAAGCAGCATCATGTTGACAATTTGGACATTATTGAATTTTGGATAAATTGAATTATCAATCTTAAAAATTTATCCTTTGCTTTTATTTAATTGAATTCTTATATCATTGTCATCAACCTCATGCTTATATTGTAATGAAAGTTATCTTTGACCCATAGTGCATAGATGGACTGTTGATTGGGATGATTATGACCAGGGATTATTCGGTATAATCATGACCTATAATGTTACAAATGATGTGGTAAATGCCATCATTGGCCCGTAGTGCATTGATGGATAGTTGTTGGCATGATCATGACCATTGGTTATAACACGATTATCCTCTGCCCGTAGTGCATGGATAATTCGTGGACGTGATACTAATGAATATCCTTGGCTCGTAGTTCATGGATAATTCGATGATGTGGATTATTTATCAAGCTAAGTCTCAGCGATAAAATTGATGATAAACTTTTTAAATCATAGAAGATAGTAGATATCATGCTCTACATGACTCTTCTAATGGATTTCTTATTTCGCTGTAGTTAAACTTGATGTTTATTGTATTTTATCAGTTTAACACTATTGAAGGCTAACGATAATTTATTCTGCATTATCTTAGTCATAATATTTCTTACTGGGCTAGTTGAGCTCACCCTTTTTCTTTCATTGTTCTTTTTAAGAAATGAGAACGTAGGCGGGACTAGTCAGGGAATGGAGTGACGGTCCGAGATGATGGCTATAGTAGTCCCCACTATTTTATAAAATAGTGTGATAATAATTATAATGAGGACTCCATTTGAGTTTGGATACTGTCTACTAGACAATATTCGTGTAAAAACTCTTAACTACGTTTTTGTCGTATTGTATAAGGAAGTTTGTATTTAAATTCTGTACCACGTATTTGGCGAGTCAGAATAGGTGATGTATACTTATTTTGGGGCCTTCACACCTAGAGTGCAATAAAAATATCCCATTGTAGGGTTTGTTCATTCTCTGTCTGGAATCCAAACTATAACAATATAGCTGGATAGCTTAAATCATGGCACAATAATATTTCAAGACTTATTATAAAGAAATTGAAATATTTTACATCTGTGTCTGGCCAGAAGAAATGGCTCAGACTTCTTTGCAAACTATTCGTGCATATTGAATTTCATTTGATATACATGAAAATACATCACCCAATCTTTTGAAGCTGATTGGAATAAAAAGTTATTTAACCTTATATTATTCATAAATAATGAAAGATAGTTTAGAATTTAGAGAACCTGTCCATATATGAATAATTACAAAATACTTGCTCAATAAATAGTAAGATTTAGATACTTGCCTTTTTTGTAAACTATTGGTATAATTTCAGCTTAACTTGTGTATTCTCACAAATTCTACATAATTATTTGTATTTACAAGCATATTAGCCAAATAACCAAGTCATATAGCTTGTATGTTCACATATCACATAATCACAGTGATCATGTTTTTAGTTTATGTTTTTATATTTGAGATATTTCCATACATTTTTCAAATACCTCATCCATGTTCTTACGATAGCCATTTCTTTCTTCTATAGGATTTGACATAATCCCAGTTCATAACTCTTATATGATTGTAGTTTATATTCCTCTTCTTCTTTCTTGTTATAAATATACTTTGCAATCTTCTTTATAACTTAGGTATTCAAGGTGAATACGTAAGGTATTTCATGAGTTGAATATGATTGTATATCATAAGGGTAGAACTTTAGTTTCCAATTTACTTTAATTCTCTACATCTTTACTTTCCTTGTCTTATAGATTCATTTCAAGGCATTATTACTTTAACCATTCTTGATTCCCTTAGTGATACCCAAGGCAGCCCTATAATGTTTTATTAAACCCAATTTGGTTTAATAATCCCAACATAAGATACCCATTCATGCTAGCTCTATTTCAGAGTTTGCTAACTCATTTATACAACTTTTGAGTATCTTGAAGATTCATTCATATCAACTAGTGTGCTAGGGCTAACATGTTTTAAGACTATACCCAAAACAGTCCCTTTCTATGTTATTTTAAGTTTTGGGATATTCACAGCTTGGTTGAGTAATTTATAGTTCTCATAACACTTTGTAGCTTTATTCTTGTATACAAAAGTGTTATATACTCTGGTTTTCCTATTATAGCCAAAACAGTCTCCTTGTTGACTAAATGTGTCTAGCTACCTTTTTTGTTGCATTAACAGTTCCCTAGCATTGCCTATTTTGGCTTAACAGCCGCTCCCCCATAACTGGCCATGCCGGCAGCCAGTCTTGGGTTGGCCCCGTGAGGCTTGGCTAAGCTTGGTGTGGCCTCATGTGGCCCCGCGGCCCCAAGCTCAGCTCCTACAGCCCCTTAATAGGCTTTAATGGTTCACTTCGTTTAATAGTTCCATGTTAACCATTTAATTTAAAAAAGTAAAGTATTAAACTAAACTTGGAAACCAAATTGGGTTCCACAATGCTACAGTAGCAGCTTTTTGTTGCAGTTTCTAGCCCACTGCTGCTGCCAATGGCAGCAACCCTTGCCCTTACTTTGAGAAAAATTTATTCCCTAGTTCTATGTGAAATTTTGACATGCTACTTGTGACACAACTCACTCATAATAGAGCATAGTAGTTGAACATCTAAAGCAACATAGTTGCGTTGATTGAAGATCTAAAGGAAGTCCTTAATTATCACCCAACTCAGCTACTACTGCTAATCGTTGATGTCCTTCAGCAACAGTTCCTTACTTTAGGTAGTTAACTTCCCCACTTTTAAATTATTTGGGGCTGAGTTTCAATACTGTATAGGTTGTGCACACATGTCTTTAGGAGATAAGTTATCCAAACATCTTAGGTATTATGTTATATTAGAAAACAAAACCATAAATGGTTCCTTTCGCTGCTGTAGCAGCTATTTGTTGCATGCCGCTAATGGTTCTAGCTGCTGCTAGTGGGCTGCAGCCCTTTCTTTTGGCCCTTTACCTTGATACACCTTAATCCCCATATTTTAGCTTATTCTTATTATGTTCTAGATATCACCCAACTGATATATACATTTTTAGTATAGTATTATTAGGTGGGCAAACTTGAGGGCCCAACTATGCTAAATGTAAACTCAAGAGAAACCCCCTCAACCTTCACTCAATGTCAATCACTGCTGCTGTCGAGGTAGTAGCTCAGTGCTTGGCTTCCAAAAAATTCTATTTCTCTCTTTGTTTTAAATTTTGATTCAAAGGTTAGTTTACACCTAACACTAGGTATAATATACATAGTATATTGAAATATTTTGAGCATATATAACTCCTCTATCTCAGTCATAATATACTGCCCGAAACAGTACCCACAGTTGCCTTAACATGTTAAAATCTTATCTATTAACTTTAGCCTAAAAAGTACACTTTATTTGTATTTAACATACTAGCACTCTAGTTATCATCACATATAATATATAATTTAATTTCTAGCGTTGAGTTTGCCTAATATTTTACATTTAGACAAAACAGTCCACTTGGGACTTTTATCAAACATGTGGTGTGCATATTTTTGTGTTACCATATTCAAAGCTATTGGTTTATATCATAAACCCATTTTATTCCCCCTTATTACTCCATAGCCCAACCTATCTCTTTGTGCCTAAATTCAGACCAAAACATATACAAAACATGAAGATTCAAGCAATTATTAAAGTAACATTTTTTTTAGAACTAACTGCTCTGTTCTAAGTCTCAATGCCCCATCCTACTTGAACAGTTAGAACAACAATAATCAACTAGTTGGTTTATATACTTTATGCTAACACCTCTTGATTTTAACTTAAGCAAAATGAAATGATAAATTTTTTTTATACATATTATAGTTAGCCATGATCTCACAATTTTCATTTCAGTTTGTGAAACCCCACTAGCTAGCTCATTAAACCAAAATCTTTACATTACAAACATAATATGGATAAGTTGTAATACCTTTGTTTGCTTGCTTTGATTTCTTGTTAACTTCTGATCCTAATCTTCACTGCCCAAACAAATAACAAAACTCCAATTGTTATTCTTTTCCTTCTACTAACCGAGCAAAAGTATTGGGGATTATTATGGAACAACTCAGTTGTGTTTGGGCAGAGAGGTGCATGGGTAATGGATTTGGCAAGGAGCAGAATCGGATGAAAAGAAAGGGACAGAGAAACTATTTAGGAGCCCTTGCTTTAAATCATGTATTACTTCTTGCTCTCAACTGCATAGCTTAACTGAGTAGGTTAGTCTAAGAAAATCCCACAAGGCCAACTCTTGCTATGATTCACATACAAAACTTGAAGGCCACCTACCTTACACCTCTTGCTAACTCTTCCTCGTAAGTTACCCCTTTCCTACAGCTCATGCTTGCTTAGTTGTTTTGTTTGTTTTTTTAACCATCCCAGACTCATTTTTTCTACTTTACCTGTAATGATATATTTCATTTAATAAAGCCTATATAATTATTAACATAATTCCATAGTACCAAATTCATTATATTATAGTTAATATTTAGTATTACAATTTCCTTGTATTAAAATAATTTAAACTCATAAATTATTTTAATATATTTTTTATTGTATACACTAAATTTTATACCCAACTACCTACTTATTTCCCTTATTCCGTTTATTTTTAAACGGTCTGTTCATACACAGTAAATACATATAATATTATATATTTCCATAATCACCAGTATTTTTATCACATTAGACATCACAACATTTAAAGTATACCACATCATACAACTTGATAAAGTAAAATGAAATTTTAGTTGTTGAATTTCTATTTTTTATCAGAAAAAATGTAATCGCTACATTCTTCCCTCCTTATAAAGATTTCGTCCTCGGAATCGCAAAATACTATTATCCGAATAAACGTGGATAATTCTTCTTCATTATTTCTTCTAACTCTTACGTTGCTTCTTCAGCGCCGTGGTTTCTCCACAACACCTTTACTGAAGGTATTGTCTTATTTCGCAAAATTTTCTCTTTCCTATCCAATATTTACACATGAACCTCTTTATAGGTTAAATCATTCTCAAATTGGATAGGCTCATATTCTATCACATGTTTATAGTCTGATTTGTATGGTCGTAAGACCGACACGTGAAACACATTGTGGACATGCTCTAGTTCCGGAGGTAAGGCTACTTCATAAGCTACCTCTCCCACTTTTCTCAATATCTCAAACAGTCCTATAAAACAAGGACTCAACTTCTCTTTCTTTCCGAAATGTATCTTTCATTTCCAAGGAGATACTTTTAGAAACACATGCGATCCGACTTCAAAATCTCTCTTTTGTCTATCCAAATATGTATACTTTTTCTGACGATCTTAAGTCGCTATTAGTCGCATTCGTATCAACTTAACTACTTCTGCAGTTTGTTGTACAAGTTCGGGACCTAGTAGACGACGTTCACCCACCTCATCCCAGCACAAGGGTGTTATGCACTTTCTTCCATACAACGCTTCATAAGGCAGTATGCCTATACTAGCATGATAGCTGTTATTGTATGAAAATTCTATCAGAGGTAAGTGATCATCGCAACTTCCCTTGAAATCCATAACGTATGCACGTATCATATCTTCTAGAGCTTGTATTGTTCTTTCACTTTATCCATCTGTCTGTGGATGATAGGTTGTACTTAATCTTAACTGTGTCCCTAGATGTTCTTGTAAGCTTCTCCAAAAATTTGAAGTAAATCTTGGATCTTTGTCCTATATAATATATACTGGTATTCCATGACGTGAAATAAGCTCCTTGATATAGAGATTAGCTAACTGATCTAGATCATATATGATCTTGATTGGTAAAAAATGTGTCAATTTTGTTAATCGATCAATTATAACCCAAATCGTATCAAATCCTGTTTGCGTCCTCGGAAGTCCTACCACAAAGTCCATCGTGATATGCTCCCATTTCCATTCAGGAATTTCCAATGGTTGTAGTAGACCACTAGGTTGCTGATGTTCAGCTTTTATTCGTTGACAAGTTAAACATCTGCTAACATACTCTGCAACCTCTCTTTTCATAATTGGCCACTAGAAATGTCGCCGAATGTCTTGATACATTTTGGTACTACTAGGATGAATTGTGTATCTTGAACAATGAGCTTCTTGTAGAATATCTTCTTTCAGTTCCAGTTCTGTCGGAACCTAAATTATTCCTTCAAATCTATTTATTCCATCATTATTAATCTTAAACTTTCCCTCTTTTCCTGCTGAAATTTTCTCTTTTAATTTCTCACATTCCTCATCTTTAAGTTGCGCTTCCTTGATTCTATCCAAGAGAGTTGAGCAAGTCTCCATTGAATAAAACTTTTCCTCTGATTCTTATGGAAGTTTAATTTCTAACTCCATTCTTGCCATTGTTGTCACTAACTCATCTTATGCTGTCAACAACAACAATTTCTTGCGACCTTTCCTGCTTAAGGCGTCAGCTACAACATTTTCCTTATCTAGTGATAAAGGATTTCACAATCATATTCCTTTATCAACTCCAGCTATCTTCTTTGCCTCATATTTAACTCTTTCTGCGTGAAGATATATTTCAAACTTTTATGATCTGTATATATTTCACATCTTTCACCATACAAGTATTGCCTCCAAAATTTTAAAGCGAACACCACGGCTGCCAATTCTAAATCGTTAGTAGGATATCCCTTCTCATAATCCTTTAGCTGTTGTGATGCATATGTAATAACCTTCCCATGCTGCATAAGGACACATCCCAAGCCTTTGTGTGATGTGTCACTATATACCATAAAATTCCCTATTTTAACGGGTAAGACAACACTAGAGCATTACTTAATCTTTTCTTGAATTCTTGAAAACTCTCTTCATATTTCTAAGTCCATACAAATTTAGCTGTCTTTCTTTTCAGGTTGGTTAACGGGGTAGCTATCTTTGAAAAATCCTGAATGAATCTCCGATAATAACCCGCTAACCCTAAGAAACTACGCACTTCAGTAGGCGTCTTCGGCTGCTCCCAATTCGTGATTGCTTCAACTTTCGCTGGATCCACGGATAATCCATCTTTGTCAATTGCGTGACCCAAAAATTGAACTCTTTCTAGCCAGAATTCACTTTTACTGAATTTTGCAGATAATATTTCTTTTCTTAGTGTCTCTAACACTATTCTTAAATGGTCAACATGATCATTTTGTGTCTTGGAATAGATCAGAATATCATCTATGGATACAACCACAAACTTATCCAAGTATGGTTTGAATATTCTGTTCATCATGTCCATTAATGCAGCTGGTGAATTCGTTAATCCAAAAGACATTACCAAAAACTCGTAGTGACCATAACGAGTCCTGAATGTTCTCTTTGGAACATCTTCATCTCTTACTTTCAACTGATGGTATCCAGTTCTCAGATCTATCTTTGAAAAAAATCTTTCCCCTTTTAGTTGATTAAAAAGATCGTCGATCCCGGGTAAAGGATATTTATTCTTGATCATCACTTTGTTTAACTCCCTATAGTCAATATAAAGTCTTAACGATCCATCCTTCTTCTTTACAAACAACACAGGCGCTCCCCAAGGAGACGTACTGGGTCGAATGTATTTCTTATCCAATAATTCATGCAATTGTATCATCATTTCCTTCATTTCTATAGGAGCCATTTTGTATGGTGCTTTTGAAATTGGTGTCGTACCTAGTGCCATATCAATAACAAATTTAATTTCTCTGTCTAGTGGAAGACCTGGTAACTCGTCAGGGAAAACATCTGCAAATTCATTCACTACCATAATCTCTTCCATCTTTGCTCATTTACGTAGAGTGTCTACCACATATGTGAGATAACCCACACGACCTTTTCTGTAACAATTTCTTCACTTGCATCATCGTTAAACAACGTGACTGCTTTGGTGATTTACTGTCGTAAAACACGATCTTTGATTGCTTTGTAGATTTAAAACTCACATATTTTCTTTGGCAATCGATGGTTGCCCCATGTTTGAACAACAAATCCATTCCCAAAAACATGTAAAATTCCCCGACTTGTATCAGAATTAGATCTACTATTAACTCACGTTCTCCTATCTTAATGCAACAATCCCTATAGACATGCTCCACATGAATCGCTTCCTTATTAGCCACTTCTATATTCATGGGTATTTCTAAATTCGATAAAGGCATCACTATGCGCTTAGCGAATTCATGTGATACAAAAGAACAGGTTACCCCAGAATCAAATAGTATGTAAGCATTAATATTATTAATCGGGATAATACCTAAAACCACATCTTTTGATGTCACCGCATCCTTTGTCGTCATATTGAAGGTTCTGGTAATTGACTTGTTTGGTGTAGCTGTGCCAATTGTAAGTGCTTTACTGCCGCTATTTCCTTTACCACTACTTCCTCCCTCTGCTCCCTTCTTTGGACAATTTTTGACAAAGTGATCCACCGATCCACAAACAAAACACCAAGAACTTTTCTTTGGATTTGGATAGTTAGGAGAGATGTGTCCCTCTTGTCCACACTTGTAACAAACTATCTTTCCTTTTAGACAAACGCCAGTATGACTCTTTCCACATTTCGTATAAGCTTCAAATTTATTCTTTTGCTGACAACTTTGAACATTACTCGTGGTCCTAAAATTATTCCATTTCCTTTTCTTATTCCATTTACTAGTACCTTCTGTTTTAACTGACCCTTCTGACTTACTTTTATTCTTCTTATCCTTATTATACATACTTCCTGCTTCGCTACTACCCTCTGGTATTATTTCTTTCTTAGAGAATGGCAAAAGTTCCGATCTATAACACTGACAACTTGTTGTAGATTCAAGGCTTCAAGCCTAACTCAAATTGTCTCGCTTTCTGTTCCACGGTATTCACTTGATGTGGAGCGAATCGTGTTAACTCGTTAAACTTTGCTGCATACTCTGATACAGTCATATCACCCTGTTTAAGTTCAAGAAATAGAACTTCCATTCTGCTTTGCATTCCAGGAGGAAAGTAATTTTCAAAGAAAATTTTCTTAAATTTTGACCATCTTATCACACCAGAACCGGCTCTGGTCTTGTTTGCTTCCCACCAAAAATTTGCTTCCCCTTTAAGCATATAGGCATCAAATAAAGTTTTCTGCCCCTTACTCACCCTGGATATCTAAAAAGCTTTCTCTATTTCTCTGATCTAGGACTGGGCCTCAATAGGTTCGATATTCCCTCTAAACTCAGGGTCCTACACTTTTGAAAAACTAGCCAAGTGAACAGTTGGTGGTGGTACATTCACATTCCTATTCTGAAAGGCTTCCATCATAAACTTTGCGAATTGTTGCATAGGATTCTCTTGGCCTTCATTTCTATTCTCATTTCTGTTATGAACCTCTTCAATTCTATTCTCAATATTAGGTCCTTCATCGATATTTCTTCGTACCCTAGGTACTCTTCCTCCCATAAATCTTGGTGGCATTTCTATATGTTTAATAACATTTTATTATTATTAAACCATTTATTACTTGAACATTCTTACATAATGTAAAGCAATAACATTCGAAACAAACATATTTAATATTATTATATATTAAACACGCTTTTACATATGCCTCAAACATTTCTGTCTTTGATAGCTCCTCCGGCTATTATATACTATAGCATTTTCATTTACTATTTACATAATATCTCTACCTTGTTATTAAAAGGTTTACATATTCCAATCCTTAACCATTATTAGGTTAGGATCCCAAAAGATATCCCCATGAAACTATCAAAAGTGGGGTACATTTACATTCTACATATACTAACACATTTACAATATTTACATCATTATATGTACACATATGTCACATAGATCTCCTAACCAATGCTCAGGTATCCCTATCCCGTACTAGAATGGTGGAACGAACCCGCTCCTCCTCACTAATCGCCATGACCCTAGCCCGTGAAATAGAGTACATGTGCTGCCCTACCTCATGTGGATGATTCTAGACAACAGTCTAACCCCTCTCATGGAAGTAGTATAAAGAAAATTCACCATTTCTCTTTGCCTCCTACATTTGCCCAAGCAACCTTCCAGGTGGTGAATGTACCCATTTGATGATGTCATAATATTTTCCACTTCATGGCATTCTTCTTGCAGTCCATGGATCTGACCCTCCAGATATTGGGTCCTATGCTTAGAAACTTGGAGTTAGCCAACAATTCAGTGTTCTGATCCATCAGATAATGGACTATTGCCCCAAGTTGAACAATTGCCTCGTCCATATCATTCTGCTGAGGTCCAACATCAGGTACTTCATTTAATCTCCTCTGTCGGGTCCTCCTCCTCTACAGCAGGCTCAGGATCTAAATCTATAACCTGGGCTGGGGCTATATGCGGTGGAACAATTTGCTCCTCATTATTAATTAATTCTTCTTGAACTCCAACCATCCTATACACTAACAAATAACTTGATTTATACATAATACAAGTTAAATATATAACAATAATAGATAACAATTATTTTTAAGTTATTTTCATTTACATCCTATAATGAACTTCCACAGTCTATCTCTTTACAACTCTATGTGAGTTATTTATTTTATGTCTGTCTCACTAACTTAAAGTTATAACCCAAGGTTCCCATCCTAAGGCTTCTAACTTAAAGCTTTGACACCAACCTATGACGCTCCCAAATTCGGCTAATTGAAACCCTTATTCAGTGCTTCACGATATCAAGCATTCAACATAGTATAAACTTAAACTTAATAAAGTATTACATCAATGTTCTTCTAATCCCAGGTATGTAGACCTTTAAGTGTTCATTACATCATAGTTTAATATGTAAACCCTTATTCTGTTGCTTTTCCTTTCCCCTTATCTCTACTAGACCCTTCCACTTGAGTCCGCTCAGCTGAAAACATTTATAACAAAACAAGTATGAGTATTCAATTGCTCAGCATTCTCTAATGGCTCAATAAGCAATAGATATTTTCTTTGAGGTATGCTTTGACAGTGAATCAAAACTGTAAAGCAATTAAATCTTGAATCATTCACATTTTTGGAATATCATAACTGTGACACCCCCAAATTCGGGTTCCCTAACCTCGGGGTTGGTGCTCACGATCCATTATATATATCACATCTAACTACCCATTCATTGATGAAATACATCATTCATTACATGTCCTTAATAAAAACATAACTTAAAATATAATTATATCATTATCATTTAAGGTTAACTAACCTTAAAATAACTTAGAAACCCTTAGATACTCAAAAGGTTTATATAATTAATTTACATAAAGTAACATAATAAGTAAAAGTTCACAAAACTACTCTTGAACTTTACCTTTGCCCTTGTCTTTCTTTGACCCCTCGGCTTCCTCGTCCTTAGCTGAAATATTTTATTTAAGTAAGGGTGAGCAACAAGTTTGCTCACCAAGTTAAAGCGTACAATAAAAGATATAGAAGAATCTAACTTTCTAGAATGTCAACAATGTTCAAAAGATTTCGAAGTAGCTGAACAATAACAAGAATTTTCTTGAATTCAAGAATAAATAACATTTCAATAATGGAAGAATTAAAATCGTTCGAAGATTCAATAATATTCATTTGATTAGGAACAATTGGCAATAATTCAATAATATTCAATAAAGTGGGATATTCCTATATTTCATACTGAGTGATCACAAATGGATCAAGAACTAATAAAGGAATTATTAGTTAATTAATACTGAATTACCTTAAGAGTATTAGTTAACCATAAAAATTAAAGCAAACTCTTCAGCAAGTACATGAAGTGATCAGCCTCATTGTACCCTATATTATACATAATACTCAAAAATAGCGCAAGGGGATGTCTGACAATAAAGTTTCTCTTTTTATAAGGGTTGTTCATTTCAGTCTTACATCACGAGTCTGTACCACAACAATATGGTTTGGATTGCTTTCAAAGAAATGTTATGATTTCAACATATGATTTCAATATATAATATCAATATTGATCTAGCCGAAATAAATGGCATAAATCCTTCAATAACAACTTATTTCAAATAATAGAACGATTCATCAATTATTAGTCTAGCCGAAACGAATAGCTGAGACATGGTTCATAAACAGTTCATGAATAAAAGAACTTTAAATTATTTCATAGTTCAAGTAATAGAATATGAAATCAAATGCACTATGTTCGAATAACAAAAATCATTATACATGTGAATAACCAACAATAATTATCCACTAATCATGCTTTGAAATTAATAACTCAAGTTAAGTTAGGAAACTTGCCTTGGTCGTTGACTACTGCTACACAATTTGAAAGACCTATCATTAATAATATTTATCTCTCAATTAGAATAACATATTATAACTCATAACACTACTATTCTTGTAATAAATTATCTAACATGTAATCATGTAATCAAATATTCAATAATACCTTACTCATTAGGAATATTATCATTCTTTGATAATATTATTACCATATAACCATTGTCTTAAACTCTTGTCTAATATTATTATTCATTTAATAATATTTTAGTCACTTGATAATATTATTAATCACTTAATAATATTTCGTATATTAATCACATCTTAACCATTTACTAATATTATTAATCAATTAATAATATTTTAATCAATATTTAATATCTTAATCATTTAATAATATTTTAGTCAATTAATAATATTATTAATCATTTAATAATATTATTATTTAACTTTAATCTAATATTATTACCAATTTAATAATATTTTAAATGATTATCTAATATTATTAATTATTTAATAATATTTTAATTTAATCTAATATTATTAATCATTTAATAATATTTAAATTTAATCTGATATTATTAATCGTTTAATAATATTTTAATTTAACTTTAATATAATATTATTAATCATTTAATAATATTTTAATTTAATTCTCATCTAAATATTATTAATTACCTAATAATATCATAATCTAATATTATTAATCTCTTAATAATATTTTAATCATTTATTTTTCTAATTGTTTACTATTTACTAATTACTTTATTTAACAACCCTAATATGCCATAAATATAAAATCTCATAAAAAAAAAAATTACCCTCCAAAAATCTGGACACATCATATTTAGGGTCTCTAACTTATAAAATTACATATTTGCCATTTATGACATCACATAACTTATTATTCTTATTTATTTATAACTCAAACACATCCATGAAAAATACTAAAACAGTTTTGAAAATTCTTAGTTTCTGGAAAATATTAGTACATGGTATCATGATGAACATATATTTTTTCTGAAATTTTTGGTTTTCATTTACTATTTTTAAAATAACCAAAATAGTCAGATCTTGCAACAATTATCATGAACAGTTTTTAAGTCCAAAAATTACGAATTTTTCAGGAGATGTTCTTGTTATGTATATGTACTTCCAGTAAAAATTTCACAATTTTTGGAGTTACAGGGAAAAAGTTATTTTGGTTTACTTTTAAAATAGTCCTTCCTTGTAAAATCCATAGCTCTCATTCTACACATCCAAAAATAGCTATCTTTGGATAGGATCTAGATAACTCATCATATTAACATACCCAATTTTCTCAGTATTTTTAAATTTAATGAAAATGACGAAACTGCCCCTGGGATGAACTGATCTAAAATAGTTTATTTCCCCTTTTTGAAAAATCTGGACTGTTTTCACCAAAACAGCTCCCAAGGCTCGTAAAATCATCATATTTGAGTGTTACCACTTAGGTTTAATAGTTAACTTACACATATATCACTCTTCTTTGACGGATCACAAATAGGAGGTGTAGATTTTAAATGGTGTATTTTTAAAGTAACATTCTCAAACGTAAAACATAGTTTTCTTTTCTTTTCTTTTGATTAAACTTTTGATACCCAAAATGATTAGATCTAAACATAAAATACTTATTAATATGTAGATCTAAGTTTTTTGAGTTTAGAATCATAAATCCAAATTTTGATTTAAAACAACTAAAATAAAGTACATAAACTAGTTTAGGATTTTTAATTTATACCTTGTGTAGATGTTCTTCTTTCTTCTTCTTCTTCTAAGGCTTGCTATGGAATTTGATGATTTACAAAAACTCACTCTCTCTTCCTTAAGGCACAGCTGCCCCTATTCTTTTATTTCCCTCTATAATATTTTCTCTCTTTTAGGAACTTAGGAAAATGAAGTAAAACTTTTATTTGCAAATGTGGGAGGGTTATTTATAGTAGTAAATGTGACACTCCCAAATTTGGGTACTCCATTCCCACAAGATTTGGTGCTCACTATCCAAAACCATTACATCTAACTACCCATAACAACGGATAAAGACATAATTTAAATAACTTGAATAATAATCTTCCTATTAAAGGGCTACATCATCTCAAAAACAATCCCAGGTAATCTAACCTTAAATTATTACATAAGTTTGCAGAATACATCATAAAATAAAACAAGTCTTATAACATAATTCACTTAAATAAATTCTCATAAATCTTCAACACTTGGACATCTTGCCCTTTCCTTTGCTAGTAGATGACTTATCGACTTTCTCAACTTTAGTTACAGTGTTAAATGCAAGAGTGAGCAAATAATTGCTCACTGATATAAAGAGTAGCAACAATAATAGCATGAGAGTGAACAACGAATGCTGAACAATGGTGAACTTGTACTACGAATCAAAAATAGAAAATAAGTTCGAACTTTAATATCTTAGGGTCTTAAGACCACGAACTATGTCCCCGGTATTTAGGTATTACTCTCCCAACTTTAACAGTCATTTAGACTATACAAACCCTTCTTTACGAACTTAGGGCGATCAGCCCGTTGTACCATGTATTGTTCACAAACATCTAAACGTTACACGTACAAAATCCCCTATGTTAGGGTTGTTCGTCTCAGTTTGGAGTTAGAATTTTTGCACTGAAGAAAGTTTAGTTTAGAGCTTGCTTATTAGTTGTTCTAGAATTTTAGAACACTATCCAATTATAGATCAATTCAATCAATAAAAGTTTTCTTGCTAGTTGAAGGTTCAACACAATAATATAGACTTGAAAAGTTTATCTAAGTCAAAGATCGAATAACAGAAATGTACAATTGAATAGACATAGTATATATGCAAAGTACTACATTCAAAAGACTTAGAACAATCTCATTTCAATCAGCATATTAGAACAATATATACGTTAAATAACAATATCAAGACTTAGGGAAGTGAAACTCGCTCGATGTAACGAACTAGATTACAAGAGCTTGTACAATCATACATGAGATAAAATCAATAGGCTTGCTCAACTTTAATGTAAAATTTAGGAATAGAAAGCCTGCTTGACATAAAAGATAACGTAGCTATGAAACTTGCATTCATTATAAAAGAGAATGAAGTTAGGAAACTTGCCTTGTATATGAGCTACACAGGTATAATAATGTTCGCCAATTGCCCTACACATATAATTGAAATCGCAATAACAATTAGTTGTATTAATATTAGCTTTATGGGTTTAATCCACCATTTAAGTCATACGCTTAACTTAACACCTAACCATGTTGGTTAACATCCTTAACGAATCTGAAATCTCACTATTAAGTAACATAAACTTTATCATTTATCTCTAACTTTCATAAACATTACCTTTGTTCATTACATAACTTACTCAAGTGATAAATTAAAATCTCCATATTTTGGTATTATATTATACTACAACCTGCACTACTACAAAACAGTAAATAGACAACGCGGAAAAAACGTTGTGGTTTCAATCAGAAAAACGTCGTGGTTTGACACCCTTACACAACGTTTTAAAAATGTTGTAGTTAAGCACAATACACAACGTTTTTTATGAAAAAAACGTTGTAGATTTGTTTTTCAAAAATTAGCAGATGCTTAAAAACGTTGTAGAAGGTATGATTCCACAACGTTTTTGGATAAAAATGTTATTGTTTAGCATATCAGAGAACGTTTAGACATATTTACACAACGTTTTTAAAATGTTGTAGATTAAAAAAAAAAGAAAAAAAATTGTTCACTTACATTACCAATACACCTGCAATATGCTAATGCCTGAAAGATTAGCATATCGTAGCCTGAAAGATTAAAAGAGTTGTAACTTCAATCATTTATCAAAGATTCCAAGTAATCCAACCACACACAATTCTTGTAAAATATTAAGTGATGATAAAATATCAAATAACATATATGGTGTCTTAAACAAACAAAAATCAGATCTTAGTCCTTACAAAATCCCACTGCCAAATCCAACTAACATCTGTAAATATAAAATCTAATAGAGAACCTTGTGAGAAAGGCCAACATAACTAATCCAAACCAATAGCAAGAATCCTTCTGGTCTGTCAACTGCTGTAAATTCGTACCTATTAGCTTCAGCTGCAGCATCTGAGCATACAATAGCATCCCCAAATTGTGAAAAGATAAATGAAACAATAAGCAGATCCGCAATGGCTAATATAGTGACACATTGATAACTAATGTCTCACCATGTATCCTGGAACAGGAAGAGAACAAACGGCCGGCAAAAATCCTTTGTGCAAGTGCCTCAGCAGATTTGAGCTCCTTTGAAACTTTTTTTCTCTTACTTGTGACTCAAATCCATCACCAATCAGTTCCTCAAAGAGCCTAGCAAAAAAAATTATTAGTCACTATCAGTCCCCCCATTACCAAAGAATTTCTTCCCCGATGAGATATATAAAAAAAAAATTCAACAAAGCAGAAGTTCCTAGTCCAATAGTACCTTGATTATTGTTAACCAAATTGACTTCCCCTTCATAAGTACTGGGTTCAAAGTTGGTCACCAAATTGCAATAGTCAAACTTAAGCAAACTCAAATAATTGAATAAAAATTGAAGTCTGAAACAAGGTTTTTCCCAGTCAAAAAATAAAAACTCACCTTGCTGCAGCATGAACAGTGTCAAATCCACCTAAAAATAAAGCATGACAAAATTACAAACAGAACACCTAATACTGGTTGGTACAAGAATCAAACCCCTAATACTTGGGATGTTATCCATCTCACTTTATCCCTCCCAACTGAGCATTATGATTATTCTTTTGGTACTGCCTCTCCAATCCGTTGGTAGTAGAACTAGTCTTCAGGCAGACCCTCTCATACACAACACAACTAAAATGAGATCGAAATGAATTATAATAAGATTTTGTGTTTTTTAATAAGTAGGATATAAGTATATAACATGAGAAAACAATCAACTAATCAAATTAATTCACGAGAATGGGCTAGGAAAAAAAATGAATGAAACTCCTTACCTTCTGCGTAACAGTGTCATCAAAATCGACAAAGTATTGCCTGGCAAAAAATAATTAGTTTCTTAAAATCAGCATACGAGCACTTGAACAAAAAAATAGCTGCAAATGACGGAGAACCTAACCCAACTTACTTCACAACAGAGTATGCCGGATTGTTTTGCAATGGGTTGGAATAAGTCTGCAACAAACATAAAAAGGAAAGTTCGAAGCTTACTCCTGTACCTTCCAACAAATGCTGGCCCGATATTGTTAGTAACTTTAAAGCTTCATGTCCTCTTGTCAACTAGATAGGAAAAGGACTAGGCTGTATTTGATCAAATCACATCTTGTCACGCCAAAAATTAGAACATATGGTTTAGTTTGTATAAGACAGTTCAATTTATGATGGTTAATAAGAATTGTTTGTGTAGCTTGATAATGTACCTGGCCGGACATTAAAGTATGGGTAGTCTATCTCCTAGACTCAGGCTGGAATTGGCCTATACCATGGAAGGTCTGAGCAACCATGCTGGCGTCAACAAATTGTTTTACATAAAGAATGTTGTGATCAATTAAATGTAGATGTGAAAATAAATATAAAGGAACTCTTATAAATCAAAGAACTCTTATAAATAAGCCAAAGAAACAAAACACAAAATAATTATGACAAAATATAAAGGAACTTTTATAAATCAACTCTGAAATTTTCATAAAGCAAATTAACTCTTATAAAGCAAATTAAACTGGGTTAGTAAGTAAACTAATGAAGGTATAGGAGTAAGCAAATTATATGTTAAATAGTCAGTGATAATTAGCCATTGCAGAACCAATGTACAATCCATGAAAAGCACACCAAGTACAACTCACCCACCAAAACCAACAATATAAACTATAATTACCTTGAGACCTTTGAATGTAATATCCATATCAGAAAGGCCTTGAAGCAATTCCACCAGAGACTCATCAGACTAAATAGAGAAACAAAAACATTTTAACCAAAACAAATCAAAGCTAAAAACTAAGAACAAATTATAAAATCTAAAATTACCTGCTCAGATCTTCAATCTGTTCTTTAATTGTGAGAATCCTTGTTTCCTCATCATCAAATAAACCTCCAAAGGGATCTGGTTCCTCATCCTCGTTTTCAATGTCAACATCTTTGTCTCTGTGAACCGATTACGGAGTATAAGGCGAGTGTTTGAGCTTGGCTTCATTATCTCCCCAAATCGCAGGCAAATTTTGTTGCCGGTTAACTTCGTCGCAGCTCCGGCAGGCATAAAGTCGCTGCACAATTACGTCTCTTCATTCCTTAAGTTTGTGTCCATGGTCTGATGAAGCTACGACAATTGCCTTTCTCATCTCGCTTATGATACCGTTCACTATAACCACTCCGATCTATCGTCTTGGCTCGAATCCACCACTAGGAACAGATCCATTTCTCGCCCACGTCGACGACTTGAGATGGGTCAAACTTTGGCAGCATTGCAGCAGAGACGATAACTAGGGTTTTGGTTTTGTGAGCGAAAGAAGCAGAGAAAGACATAGCAAAGAAAGACATATAACTCATCTACGTATTTTAATTTTAAGTTTTTATTCAAGAGCTCCGTGTTTTTCCACAAACATAATATTTTTTTTAAAAAAAATGTTATCTATTTAAAATCAAAAAATTACTCCTATAAATAGATAACGTTTTTTATATGTATCTACAACGTTTTTTAAAAAAACGTTGTGGAAAAAAAATACTACAACGTTTTTATAAAAAACGTTGTCTTTTAAGCGTTGTCTATTTAATAATTTGTAGTAGTGCTATTATGATGTCTTATGTTAGGATTCAACATCATTATCATGCATGCTAAGCCAAGTTAGATCCTTGTATTACAACCCACAAACAAACAGACTTCACTGCCTAGGCTCAGGGCACGGCGGAACTGCACTGTCCCAAGCCTTGGCACCGACGCAGCTGTGTTGGTGCTAAACTTCAGAAAGTCATACGACACAGCAGCGCCGTACACAGACAGAAACTGCAGCTGCAGCTCTGTTACACGATTGACTTCAAAACCAAACCAATTTCCACAGAATTTCACAAAACTTAACATCTAAAACTTTGTAATAACATAGTTAGGCATGCTATTCTTCATTCTAATTATATAAACATTACATATATTCAATTTTAAAGAATCAAAACCCCAATTTTCCCAATTTCTTCATTTTTTACACTTTTAGCGAATTCGATCGTCACGACTTCGTTTCTTAACTAATTGACACGATTCAAACTACGCCATTTTCATTTCTTAACATACTAACACAATCCAACATCAATTTACAGATTATAACACATATTAAACATGAAATTTTATACTTTCACAAGCTATATTACATAGTCATACAATGTTATTCTAACTTCCTTCTTACAAACCCAATATCACGTATTTGATTTCCAACATACGATTATAGATGATAACCAACAAATTTAGCAAGAGTATACATACATATAATCAACATTTGAAACAACAATTCAACAAAATACCCAATTTTATAGAATAGAAAATTACAAAACCAAATATTAGAATTAGGGGTAGATTATACCTAAATTCTTTGATTGTATGTTAGCAAATTTGATTGCAATCCTTTCTCAAAACCCTTATTCTCCAACTCTCAATTCTCACCGTGTTTCTCTCTCTTCCTCTCCAAACCGTGTTCTCTAGCCTGAGGAATAATAGGCATAACATATAAACTAACTTCCTCTTCCCCCACGTACGTCAGGTAAGAACCAAAAAGTCTACGTCAATTAAATTAGGCCAAAGGCCACAAGGCCTTGTTTGGCCACACACCAATTCCCCCATTCCAATTTATTTTAATAATATTTATATTATATAGTTTTTATTTGTCACACATGTAACCCATTTAAATAGCTTACAATTATAATTATAATAATTATAATTTTTCATTATAATTATACTTATGATTAATAAATAATTATATATCTAATTTAATTAATAAATTAGACTTAAACATTACTTTATTTAATTTACTTATTTTCTTAAATATTAAACAATTCATTTAATTTAATTATTCCATTAAATTAAATCTTGAAATAAAAATTACCATTATTCAAGTTAATTAACATTAATGAATTTAGTTACTAAATTCTTGCATCATAATTTCATCAATTATTTATTTTCTTCAATAAATAAATTATTTATTTAATTCTATAAATATTTAAATTAATTACAAAAATTTCTCGATTGTTACATCCTTACTTCCTTAAAAGGATTCTGTTCCTAGAATCACGACACAAAAAATTTATTTGTTACATTCTTCCATCCTTAACAGGATTCTGTCCCCAGAATTCGGGTACTTTATTACCACAAGATTTGGTGCTCACTATCCAAAACCATTAAATCTAACTACCCATAACAACAGACAAAGATAATTTAAATAACTCAAGCAATAATCTTCCCATTAAAGGGTTACATAATCTCAAAAACAATCCCAGGTAATCTAATATTAAATTATTACAGAAGTTTGCAAAATACATCATAAAATAAAACAAGTCTTATAACATAATTCACTTAAATAAATTCTCATAAATCTTCAACACTTGGACATCTTGCCCTTTCCTTTGCTAGTAGATGGCTCATCGACTTTCTCAACTTTAGCTGCAATGTTAAATGCAAGAGTGAGTAAACAATTGCTCACTGATATAAAGAATAGCAACAATAATAACATGAGAGTGAACAACGAATGCTGAACAACGGTGAACTTGTTCTATGAATCAAAAATAGAAAACAAGTTCGAACTTTAATATCTGAGGGTCGTAAGACCACGAACTATGTCCCCGATATTTAGGTATTACTACCCCAACCTTAATAGTCATTTAGACTATACAAAGCCTTCTTTACGTACTTAGAGGGATCAACCCTTTGTACCATGTGTTGTGCACAAACATCTAAACGTTACACGTACAAATCCCCTATGTGTGACGCCCCCAAAATCGGTTATCTTCCAACACGACATATGGTGCTACACGGTACTCATAACAATGCAACCATTCCATTGAAAACACAATATCATGAATAGAATTACTATCTTCTTATTACAATCAAAGTGAAATCCCTTCCCAAGTTCATAAACCAATTACATCATTCGTTGTTCGTAAGTATAATACATACAACCATAATAATCTAATTCAAGATGGTTAACTATCCATCTTAGCCTTACCCTTATTTCTCTTAGCATTCTCAGTATGCTCGGCTTTAATTGCAATCATATAATTCACGCAAGAAGTGAGCATAACAAGCTCAGCAAGTCTAACAAAGAATAATATCAATACCACATTCGTGAATTAGATGAAAATATTTCATAACTGAACAAATAGTCATAAAGTATTACGAAACATTAATACTTAATAATTCATAACATCAATTACCAAAGTATATAATAGTTTAGGAATTCTAAACCGGTCGAAAGACCATGAACAATATCTTTCTATTTTTATACTTGAAATGGACATCACAGCACTAAGGCTGTACATTCGGCATTACTTACGAGCACTTCTAGGTGATCAGCCTATAGTACTCTATATTGATCAATATTCATCCGTTAAACGTATTTACGTTTAAGTTTTGGTAAACTCGCGTGCCCATCGAATAATCGATGAAAAATACTTTTGTTTGTTCATAGACAAACTTACCTTTGAATCTGTACCAAATACTTGGCATAGGATAGCGTTATCTTGTCTATATAGAAATATATGTATACAAATCAATCTATCTCTTACGAATAGTGTTGCCGAGTTAAAACTGGCATCGACCCTTCCTTTAAAATCATTCATGTAACTTATTACAATGAATTACAGAAAACTTGACTAACATGAAGGTTAGACAAGCATTAAGAAAACTTACCTTCAAGTGTCTTTAAATAATTTATTCGACTATTCTCAGCCTTAACAGAATCTACATGATATATTCATATTGCACACTGTAATTAGCTACCAAACAATCAATCACATTATTTCTACCAACTTCTTTCTCTTCTATGTCTTAATTAACTTCATTTCATTAATAAAGTCAATTCGACTTACTACCCTTTATCTCGGCTTGTTAACGATCTTATGTTATTAACCGGACTCGATCATCATTGGTGAAGTAGCAATGTCAGTTACCGTTCACAGTTTATTAATAAACACTTCGTGTTCTTCGCTTTCATACTAATAACTTGTGTTTACTTCCTAAGTTCATCACCATATACACTAGTATATGTGACATATGAATAGTTTTAGTACGCTTATTAAGTATATAAACTTAACTTATATAGGTCTTGAAACAATTAGAGTTCAAACCTAACTTGTCTAACAAATGCCCTGCCTCGGCACCGCGGCGTGGCCCTTCTATGCAACACTGGAGCTGTGGCGCCAGTTTACAGTAGCAAAGTCCCGGTTCCGGCGCTACGGCGCGAAACCAATACCTGTGAATGGCGCTGCTGCGCCACTCTTCAGTATGTCAATACACTGTGCACGGCGCTGCGACACGGCACAACAAGCCTTGTCTGGCGCCGCGGTGCCAGACCTCAGCACCAGAAAAAATTTACAGACATAATTTTTTAGTGAACCTCCCGACTTTATAACTTCTTCGTTATAAGTCTGATTTGGTCTGTTCAAAAGCCTACAACTCATAAATTACATTCTCTACGCGTTAATATAAGAATTTTATATTTTTGAATCTGTTAACTCAAAATTCACTTCTAAGTTCATTATTGATCGTTCGTTAAACACTTTCGAGCGTTCAATACTCGTTTTCTTCATTTTAAGTCAAAATCTGACGATTCTTGAGCCCACGACTCTTAAATACCCTATCTCACGTGTTGACATTGAAAACCAATATTTTAAAGTCTCATGACAACTTTCGACAACTAATTCGGAATTCCTACGTTTTCGACGTTTAACGTTTAATTCCGTAAAATTTGCCATAACTTCGTTATCAGTGTTCTATATGCCAAATCAAAGGGAACACACCATTGATTTCATATCTACATCCTAACCAAACAAGATGCACATATCCTAATAGTGATAGTGTTCATTTTGTCCATCAACAATCAATTTAACATTTAATGGTTTTTACGGTTTAAATTTACGTAAACCCATACGATTATCATTTACACATGACTTATAAAGGTTTAACATATTACAAGCCATCCTTATTCCTCCATAAGAGACATGCTCCACCAATCTATGATTCTTTATAATCAAAGAAATCAAAAGAATGGAAAACTACTATTAATGAAATATTACCTTACCGATCTTTGTGTTCTTGCTAAAATCTCTAATGAAAAGCTTCAAAGTGAGATGTTTGCTTATATCTAGCTCTTTCTATCTTTCAATATAAGTTGAATGATCTCTTGGAAACCACCAAATGAACACATATGCCTTCTATTTATAGGAAACTCAAATGGAAGGCTTTATGGTCATTCTCCCCCACCTCCTTACTACTCACTACTTCATCACCAAGTAAAATACTTGGTGATCAAGTAGATCACTTTACTTGGCCACCAAGTGGCCGGCCCACATGCCCATGGGTCATCCCCATAGGTTGCCCAATGGGTTTGACTCATTTGGTGACCCATCGGTTCCATCCACGGTTCGGTTTATTGGATCGGGCTTAATTAATCCTAACATTGGACTTTAACTTGGTCTTAAACACATAACTCTTTGGGCTAGATTACTCAATTACTTGGGCTTGGTATAATCCAAACCCAATTGGACTATACTAAGTCCTAAACTCTAAGTCCATTACACCAATCGTATTCTACACGTATAATTCACGTATTCTCTTCGTATAATACTCATATGATATTCGTATTGTATTTCGTATTAAATCTTCGTATTATACTCGTATACTAAATAGTATCATAGTCATATAACGTACGCATAATCATTATCGTAATTCATTATACGAAGGTCATTTCTTTCTCGAAAATCATTCTTCTCAACCTTAGGTTTTAAGTCCACAGGCGAAAACTTCGTTTGCCATAAATGAAATATTATTAAATATTCCATCTCGTCTTTATATTCTATCATTACGCGTTTTTTCGAAATTTCAAACTTAATTCCCGAGCAGAAACAGATGAATAGTGTTTTTACAGAAATTTCTCGAAAATTTTTTATTTTCGACTTGAAAATTCAAAATAATTAATTCTAGCACATAGCCAGAATACTAACCACATCCACACATTCTAGGTCATAGAACAACCTTCACATAGCTTACTCACATAAATAATCAATTAAATTCATTTAATTCACATAATCAAATAAAAATTTAATTCTCATAAAAATTCGATTTTCTCGGGCGTTACATTCTCCCCCCTTATAAGGATTCTGTCCTCAGAATCTCGCTTATAATTACATAAACAAATGAGAAAAATTTTCCTTCATTTTACTTTCGAGTTCCCACGTTGCTTCTTCAGCATTGTGGTTTCTCCGTATCACCTTCACTGAAGGTATTATTTTATTTCTCAAAACGTGTTCCTTCCTATCAACAATTTGAAATGAAAGTTCTTCATATGATAAATATTTCTCTATCTGAATAGATTTATACTCTATTACGTGTTTATAGTCAGGCTTATAGGGACGCAACACAGACACGTGAAACACATCGTGAATACGTTCCATTTCTGGAGGTAAAGCTACTTCATAAGCTACCTCTCTAACCCTTCTTAAAATCTCAAAAGGTCCTATAAACCTTGGACTTAACTTCCCTTTCTTCCCAAAACGTTTCTTCCCTTTCCAAGGCGATACTTTCAGAAAAAACATAAGACCCTACATCAAATTCTCTCTTTTCTCTGTGAGGATGTACATACTTCTTCTGTCTATCTTCAACTGCTACCAATCGAGTACATATTAGCTTTACCATGTCCATCGTCTGTTATACCATCTCAGGTCCCAACATCTGACGTTCACCCACTTCATCCTAACATAGTGGAGTTCGACACTTCCTTCCATACAATGCTTCGTAAGGCAGCATGCCTATACTAGCATGAAAACTATTATTGTACGCAAATTCTACCAATGGTAGATGGTCGTCCGAACTCCCTTTGCAATCCATAACACACTATCTTAACATATCTTTAAGCATTTGAATTGTCCGTTCACTTTGTCCATCCGTCTGAGGATGATACGCCGTACTCAATCTCAACTGTGTTCCCATTTACTCTTGCAAACTCCTCCAAAAATTTGATGTGAATCGTGGATCATGATTTGACACAATCGAAATAGGTACTCCATATCTTGAAATAATTTTCTTGACATAAAGCTTAGCTAATTGGTCTAGGTTATACCCAACTCCTATCAGTAGAAAGTGAGCCGATTTCATCAATCGATCAACTATCACCCATATAGAGTCGTATCATTTCCTTGTCGTTGGAAGTCCTACCACAAAGTCCATTGTGATGTGCTCCCATTTCCACTCTAGAATTTCTAATATTGCAACAACCCGCTCGGTCGTTGGTGTTCAGCCTTAACCTTTTGACAAGTTAAGCACCTACTAACATATTTTGCTATCTCCCTTTTCCTGTTTGGCCACCAAAAGTTTTGATGAAGGTCCTGATACATCTTCATACTACCGGGATGTATCGAGTACCTCCAACTGTGGGTCTCGCTCATTATCTCCTCCTTTAATTCAGAATTATTTGGAACCTAAATTCTTCCTTCAAAACGAAGTAATCCCTCCATATCGAGGTTATACTAAGTCTTTTCTTCATCTTCTATCCTCTTCTTCACATGTTCACATTCCTCGTTGCTCAACTGCGCTTCCTTAACACGTTCCACTATGGTCGGTTGAGTTTCCATGGAAAATAACATCTTCTTTGCTTCATCTGGTAATTTAACTTTTAGTTCCATCCTTGCCATCGCTGTTACTAACTCATTCTGAACCGTTAACATTGACAGTTTCTCTGTACCCTTCCTACTTAGCGCATCGGCTACTACATTAGCTTTCCCCGGATGATATTTTATTAGTTCCAACCACCTTCTCTGCCTCATGTTTAACTCCTTCTGTGTGAAGATATATTTTAGACTTTTATGGTCTGTGTATATCTCACACTTCTCACCGTAGAGATAATGCCTCCAATTTTTTAAGGCAAAAAACTACAGCTGCTAATTCTAGATCATGAGTAGGATAGGCCTTCTCATAATCTTTTAATTGATGTGACGCATACGCAATGACCTTGCCATGCTGCATGAGCACGCAACCCAGTCCTCTATGCGAAGCATCGTTATACACAACAAAATTCTCTGTATCATCTGGCAAAGACAATATAGGTGCCTCACTTAACCTCTTTTTTAGTTCCTAAAAACTGTTCTCGTATTTTTCAGTCCACACATACTTCACCGACTTTCTCCCCAAATTTGTCAGCAGAGTAGCTATTTTAGAAAAGTCCTAAATGAACCTTCTATAGTATCACGTTAACCCCAGAAAACTCTGAACCTCAGTTGGCATTTTCGGTTGCTCCCACTCATTTATTGCTTCTACTTTTGCTGGATCCACGGAAATGCCATCTTTATCAATAACATGTCCTAGAAACTGCACTCGTTCAAGCCAAAATTCACACTTTGTGAATTTCGCATATAACTTTTCCTTCCATAGTGTCTCCAACGCTATCTTTAAATGTTCAGAATGATCTTCTGTCGTCTTTGAATAGACTAGAATATCATCAATGAACACTATGATGAACTTGTCCAAATACTGCTTGAACACTCTGTTTATCATATCCATAAATGTTGCTGGCGCATTAGTCAACCCAAATGACATTACTAGAAACTCGTAATGACCATAACGAGTTCTGAAAGCCGTCTTAGGTACATCCGCCTTCCTCACTTTTAACTGATGATACCCCGTACGCAAATCTATTTTTAAAAAAATACTTTGCCCCTTTCTGCTAATCAAATAGATCATCGATCCTAGGCAACAAGTATTTATTCTTAATCGTTAACTTGTTGTGTGACGCCCCCAAATCCGAGTTCTCAACCCCGGGTTTGGTGCTCACTATCCATCATCAACATAAGCATTCTATATACTATTGCGGAATAATAAACATACGTTGTTCATTATAATAAAGTCTTATACAATACCCCAAGGTCTATTACCTTAACATAAACATACCTTATTTAAGTTACATAAAGTAACACAAAAGGTTTACATAAACATCAAACATAGTATTTCATGATACTTAAACATTTATAATAACTATTCTTGGACCTTTCCCTTGCCCTTGTCCTTCTTACTTGAACTCTCTGGCTTAGCTGAAATAAATGTCATGATATAGCAAGGGTAAGCAACTAATTTGCTTAGCAAGTTTAAGTACAAAGAAGATATATCATGATTAGTAAGAAATTTATCGTTCAATGTTCAACAATAGAAATTAATTGCAAAAGAACAAGAATTAAGTCTTGATAACTGAATATTCGGATAACAGATACTGAGTGGTCATAATGACCATGAACATATGCTAAGGTTGTCAGCATTTAAACTGGTCCTTTTAATAAGTTTTGGTAATCAAGGGGATCAACCTTTCATACCCGGTGTATTATGCATAAACACTTAATTTACGAGCAATAATTGTTTTTCAATAATGCTTTAATCAAATTGTTCTTTTTCTCAGTCTTGAGTCCTTACCAAATCAATTGGTGAAGAAAAGCTTTTAACAACATATTTGATTTAACAAATTTAAACATATTTGATATAGCCGATACAATGAGCATAGATCCATAACTTAAACAGTGCATGAATAAAAGAACTTTAACTAATTCACAGTTCAATAATAATAGAATAGGAATTTAATTGCACTGAGTGCGAGCATCAATAATCAATATGGATGTGAATAATACACAATAATTATTCACTAACATGCTTTGAAAAGAATAACTCAAGTTTGAGTTAGAGAACTTGCCTTGACTGCGATCTACTGCTACACAATTTAATTTAATCTCTTTATTGTAAAGACCTATCATTGTTAAGATTGATCTTACAATCAGCATATCATACTTTATATTATAATACAATTACTCTATCAGCAATTTACTTATCCACATAATCAATTATCTGAAAACATTCTTATTATTATCATTCTTTGATAATATATTATTTACTTTGTCATATTTCTTATGGTTTAACACTTAATCTTTCCTTTTATTAGTCTCTTCTTTATAATCTAGTAAGATGAATACTAACATCATAGTCTAGATTATACAAACATGCAATCCAGCCACCTGGATTGACTAATTCAGCAAACTGAATTAAACAAACTTCCAATCCAGCAAGACTGGATTCTAATTCTTTCAATCCAGCAAACTGGATTCAACATTTTTTTCAATCCAGCAAGCTGGTTTCCATATCTCTTTTACGAAAATACCAAATCAACTTATTATTTTTCTATCCTTTGGTCATACTTATATACATGTATTTCATACACAAAAAGTATTTTTCCTTAATTTTTCAATTTCTTTTATTATTTTTCAAAAACCATTTTTAGTGCGTGGCTTAAGAAATTAGCCCCATCATGCTCAACTCCAGAAATTCCCATCTCTTGGCATAATCTCATACATGTTAACGTGACCCTTCAGTTTAAATTTCGTGGCTATCGGAGTTATAGAACTCCGGTTATAGCGATTTTCGTCCGAAAAACCTAAATATTGAAATGATCATAACTTGGTCATTTTAAGTCGGAATGAGCTCATTTTTGGACAGGAGCTACTTTATGACATATATTTTCATGTCCCAAAAGGCCGGAATTTATTTCATATTTTAAGTGGCCGAAATTGCCCTTTCAAAATTTTGGGCAGACCCCATTTTGAAATTTTTAGATTTTACCTAATTTGCTAAATTCAGTCCATACGGAAATCTACAACTCCTTTTTAGGTGATTCCACTTGGGTTTGAAAGATAACTCATCATATTACTCTCCCAAATTTTTCCAGAATTTTTAAATACCAGAAAAATGACGAAAATACCCCTTGCTTTGACTGACCAAAAACAGTTTATTTTTCTTTCAAAAGACCAAACTATTTTTGCTAAAACAGTTGCTACCACTTGTGTATTCAACATTTTTGAATGCTACCACTTGGGTTTAGTAGCTAACTTACATATCTAGCACCCCTCTTTGACGGATTACAAAAAGAAGGTGTAGATCAAAAACGGTAGTCGATCAAAGGATGTGAAAAAAACTAGAGTTTTCTTACAAAACAAAACTAGTTTCTTTTCTATCCTTTTGATTCACTTTCTAACACTCAAATATGTTAGATCCATACATGAAACCATATAAAACATGTAGATAGAGGGTTTTAGACCTCTAGATCATAAACCTTAGATAACCAAAATCAACCAAAATAAAAAGAATAAGCTAGATTAGTTTTCAGCTTGATTTTTGGGCACACTTTCTTTTTCTTCCAAAGTAAGAGATAAACTTTGGGTGCATCAATGGTGAATTTCCTTCCTCTTTCTCTCCTCTTCCCCACCGAACTTCTCTCTCTCTCTCTCTCTCTTATGTTTTTGCTTAGCTAGTTTAAGAGAAAATAAGATAAAGTAGAATAAAAGTAGAAATAAAAAGAGATTAGCTTTTTGTTGGATAATCTTGTATAGATATAAGATATGTATCTATACACATTTTCCCCACCTTTTTGCTATCTCTCTCCCTCTAATTATTACAAGATAAGTTACAAGTATGGTGGCTCCATAAACAACATGACACCTAGTTAATTAAGTAATTATCTTTTGGATGATGTGTAGCAAATAATAATTACATCCATCCCCTTTATTCTCTCCTTGCTTGGCCGGCCAAGTGGCCTTCTTATCCCCAAATCTTGCTTTTGCTTTTATGAAAAAATCTAGCATACAAAATGTCTAAAGTACCCTCATCAATTGGGCTACAAGTTGGGCCATAAAAAAAATTGTTTTGGGCTTTCCATAAATAACCTATTGGACTTTTAATTAACTAGTTTGACTTACTAAATACTATGAACTTGGGCCTCCACTCTTAAATAATTGTGCTACTAGCATACTTGCCCATTAAATTTAATAGTGGTCTAGCTTAATAATCAAATTATCTACATGTCCAAGGCTTAAATAATTATTGGGCTTATTTAAACCACTAGCCATCCTTAGTAATATTAACCCTATTATCTCATGAACTATTACTCATTATTATTGATATTTACACATTCACATCAATCAATAATGTTAATTAACTTACATAACCCAATTAGACTTGTCTTATTCAAGTTTATTGAGTACTTACTTAGGGTTTAACCTCTTAAATCTATTTCCTAGATTATTAAAATACTTAAATTAGTTCACTAACTTATATAACTTATTAGCGAGACTTTCTTTAAATATTATATCATACTAACCACATAATCATGTCATCATCCATAAAATATTATTGATTAGGTAATACTCATCTACAATATATCACAGAAATTCTTGGTTATTACATTCTCCCCTCCTTATAAGAATTCCGTCCTCGGAATTTCATTACGGTTACTCAAAAAGATTGGGAAACTCTTTCCTCATATTTTTCTCGAGTTCCCACGTAGCTTCTTCAGCATTGTGGTTCCTCCAGAGCACTTTAACAGAATGTATAACCTTATTTCTCAATTTCTGCTCTTTCCTATCCAAAATTTCTATAGGAACCTCCTCGTACGATAAGTCTTTCTCGACTTGAATCGGCTCGTATGATATCACATGCTTGTAATCCGGCTTGTACGGACGCAACACTGACACATGAAACACATTGTGAATATGTTCCAGTTCAGGAGGTAGAGCTACCTCATACGCGACTTCCCCTATCGTCTTCAGTATTTCAAACGGTCCAATAAACCTTGGACTCAGTTTACCTTTCTTCCCAAATCTTATCTTCCCCTTCCAAGGAGATACCTTCAGAAATACATAGCTTCCCACTTCGAAATCTCTTTTCTTGCGATGAATATCTGCGTACTTCTTTTGTCGATCTTGAGCTGCTACTAGTCGAGCTCTTATCACTTTGATAATCTCCACCGACTGCTGAACCAATTCTGGCCCCAACAATCTTCTTTCACCTACCTCGTCCGAACATAATGGCGTTCTGCACTTTCTCCCATACAGAGCTTCATACGGTGGCATACCAATGCTTGCATGATAACTATTGTTATACGCAAACTCCACCAACGAAAGATGATCTTCCCAGCTTCCCTTGAAATCCATCACACAGGCTCTGAGCATATCCTCTAAGGTTTGAATCGTTCTCTCACTTTGCCCATCTGTCTGTGGATGATACGCAGTACTCAACCTTAATTGTGTCCCCATTCTTTCTTGAAGACTTATCCAAAAGTTTGAAGTGAAGCGCGGATCTCTATCAGACACGATTGATACTGGCACTCCATGTCTCGAAATAATTTCCTTGGTATACAATTTTGCTAGCTGATCCAAATTATACCTAATCTTGATCGGCAAAAAGTGTGCTGACTTTGTAAGACGGTCGACAATTACCCATATAGCATCGTAACCCTTTTGTGTTGCTGGAAGTCCTACCACAAAATCCATCGTGACGTGCTCCCATTTCCATTCCGGAATTTCCAACGGCTGTAATAATCCACTTGGTCGTTGATGCTCTGCCTTGACTCTTTGACAAGTTAAACAGCGGCTGACGCATTCAGCAACCTCTCTCTTCATATTTGGCCACCAATAATGTTGACGCAAATCTTGATACATCTTCGTACTTCCTGGGTGTATTGAGTATCTCGTATTGTGCACTTCTTGAAGAATCTTGCCTCGTAACTCTGGTACTGCAGGCACCCAAATTCTTCCTTCAAATCTCATCAATCCAGTACCATCGATCTTATACTTCAGCTCTTCGCCTTCAGCCAACCGCTTCTTTATGTTATCACATTCTTCATCATTCCCTTGTGATTCTTTCACCTTGTCTAATAAAGTTGGACTTGCTTCCATTTCTATTATGTTATCTGAATTCTTCGAATTTTTCACCTCCAACTCCATTTTCTCCATTTCTCTTACTAACTTTTACTGGTCTGTTAATACAAACAATTTTTCTTGGCTCTTTCTGCTTAAAGCATCTGCCACCACATTAGCCTTTCCTGGATGATGTAGAATATCACAATCATAGTCCTTGATCAATTCTAACCATCTCCTCTGCCTCATGTTTAATTCCTTTTGTGTAAAGATGTACTTCAGACTCTTATGATCTGTGTATATCTCACACTTTTCTCCGTAGAGATAATGTCTCCAAATCTTAAGGGCAAACACTACTGCAGCCAACTCAAGGTCATGGGTAGGGTATCCCTTCTCATAGTCTTTTAACTGTCGTGACGCGTACACAATGACTTTACCATTCTGCATTAATACGCAACCTAGTCCTTTATGTGACGCATCACTATACACTGTAAAACCTCCCGTACTATCTGGTAAAGATAACACAGGTGCTTCACTTAGTCGCTTCTTTAATTCCTGAAAACTTTGTTCACATTTTTCCGTCCATACATACTTAACAGTCTTCCTTGTCAGATTAGTTAATGGCGTTGCTATTTTCGAGAAATTCTGAATAAACCTTCGGTAATATCCTGCCAATCCCAAGAAACTTCTAATCTCTGTCGGTGTTTTCGGTTGTCTCCAATTTTTCACCGCTTCTACTTTTGTTGGATCAACAGAAATTCCCTCTTTATCGATGACATGCCCCAGAAATTGAACTTTCTTCAACCAGAACTCACACTTTGAAAATTTAGCATATAACTTCTCTTTCCTTAAGGTTTCCAACACAATTCGTAGATGTTCAGCATGCTCCTCTTCAGTCTTCGAATAAACCAAAATGTCATCAATGAACACCACCACAAATTTATCCAAATACGGTTTAAATACTCTGTTCATCAAGTCCATAAAAGCAGCTGGTGCGTTTGTCAGTCCAAACGACATCACTAGGAACTCATAATGACCGTAACGAGTTCTAAATGCTGTCTTTGGTACATCTTCTGTTCTCACCTTCAACTGATGATAACCAGTTCTTAGGTCAATCTTCGAAAAACATCTCGCTCCCTTAAGTTGATCAAACAGATCGTCTATTCTTGGTAACGGATATTTGTTCTTGATTGTCACCTTATTCAATTCTCTATAATCCATACACAACCTCATCGAACCATCCTTCTTATTTACAAACAACACCGGTTCTCCCCACGGAGATACACTAGGTTGGATGTACTTCTTATCCAACAACTCTTGTAGCTGGATCATCAACTCTTTAATTTCTACCGGAGCCATTCGATACGGCGCTTTTGATATCGGCGCTGTCCCTGGTACTAAATCAATCACAAACTCTATTTCTCTGTCTGGAGGTAGTCCCGGAAGTTCTTCTGGAAAGACATCCCCAAACTCATTAACTATAGGTATCTGCCCCATGTTCGAATTCACAACCCGTGTATCCACTACATGAGCCAAATAACCTTCACAGCCTTTTCGTAACATTCTTCTGGCCTGCATCATCGTCAGACAACTTGTTTGCCTTGGCGACTTGCTACCATAAAATACAACCTTAGACTTACTCGGTGTCTTAAGGCGTATACTCTTCTTCTGACAGTCTATAACTGCCTCAAGGTTAAACAACCAATCCATCCCTAAGATAACATCAAATTCTCCTAAGCGTATCGGGATTAAATTCACGCTTAACTTATGTCCCCTTATATCCACACCACAGTTGTTATGGATAAACTCTACAAGGATCACTTCTTTATTTGCAACTTCTATATTCATTGAGTTCTTTAACTTTTCAAATGGTAAGTTTAATCTTCTAGCAAATTCATCAGACACAAATGAACAGGTAGCTCCCGAATCAAATAATACGTAAGCATTTATATTATTGATCGGAATAATACCTGACACCACTTCCTTTGATGCAACTGCATCTTGCACCGTCATGTTGAACGTTCGGGCTGTCGGCTTGCTCTGCTGTGTTGGACCTCCAATAGTTAACTTTGTTGAACTGCTCTTGTTTCCACTTCCTCCATCTGTATTCTTCTTCAATGGACAATCCTTGAATCGGTGCCCCGTTCCTCCACAAGAAAAATAACCACCTTTCTTCGGCTTAGGACAATTTGGTGAAATATGTCCTTCTTGGCCATAATTATAACAGACGTTTTTCCCTTTCATACACTCTCCAGAGTGATTCTTTCCACACTTCGAACACGCTGCCTTCTTCTGCTGAGTATTCCCTGGTTGCGCTCCTGATTCATTTCCACTGTTGTTCCACTTACGTTTCTTGTTGTTACTGCCACCACTACTCGCACCTTGATGACCACCTTCAATTTTCTTCTTATTCTTCTCTCGGTTGAATCTAGAAACTGCCTCACTACTACCTTCTGCAATGATGGCTTTTTCTAACAGTGTTGAGAAGGTAGCAATTTGCAATACTGCAACCTTACTGTGAATCCATGGCTTCAGCCCATTTTCAAACCTACGTGCCTTCCGTAGTTCTGTATCCACCTGATGAGGTGCAAATCTGGCTAGCTCATTAAATTTTGCTGCATATTCGGCAACTGACATGTTTTTTTGCTTTAATTCAAGAAACTGCACTTCTATTCTAGCTTGCATGGCATCCGAGAAATAACTTTCTAAGAATAACTCTTTAAACCTGGTCCATGTCACTACCTCTGTTCCGGCTCTAGCTTGGTTCGTCTCCCACCAGTAATTAGCCTCACCTTTCATCAAGTGGGTAGCAAAAGCCGTCTTTTGCTCTTCGGCTACCCTTGCAATGATAAAGGCCTTTTCCATTTCTTTCACCCATGTTTGAGCCGCTATAGGGTCCGTAGTTCCGCTAAATTCTGGTGGTCCAACAGCTTTAAAATCTTTAAAATTTGCCAATCTATTATTCGCTTGCCCCCTTGCTGCAGGTGTACGAGTTCGCATAGCTTGAGCTATCATATCGGCGAAGTTTTGCATTGGGTCATCTTGATTTCTTTCATTGTTCACAGAACGTTCCTCCCTCTGGTTACGATTTTGACGTCTTGGCGGCATTATCTGATTAAACAAAACCTTAATTTATTACATCGAGTTTAATTATATGATATATCTTCTAAGTGTTTAAAATATAACATGTAATTTAAACTCTAACAATCATATTATCATAATGTTGTATTATCGAATTCAACCTGCTAAATTGACTAATTCAGCTTGTTGAATTAACATATTCATCTTACTAAATTCACATATTCAGCTTACTGAATTACACATTCAGCTTGCTGAATTAACATATCCAGCTTGCTGAATAACACATTCAGCTTGCTGAATTGACATATCCAGCTTGCTGAATAACACATTCAGCTTGCTAAATTAACATATTCGATTTACTAATTTTCAAACAGACAACTTCTCATTTTAATTCTTAATACTTTTCTATTTGATCCAACATGTAATTATAATAATGCATTTATATTCATATACCAAATTTTAGAGTCATATATTCACATACTTGGCATATTTTTATAAACGTTAACTATCCCATTTTTTTAAACATCAAAAGATGGGATCTACCAAAAGACATACCCCCCTATTCACATAAGATGGGGATACATCATATTTACATACTACCTCGCACCTACTGAGGTTTACATCAAACACACAACCCTAATAATCAAAAGGGGTACTACTACATCTATAAACAATAGAAAGCTATTAAACTATCACTGCGCGTCTGGAGAGGGTGCGCCTGAATGCTCCTGCTCGGGTGGAAAGAGTCCATCCATAAGTCGACGTCTAACAGCTCGACTCGACTCGCCTATCTCAAAGGATCTCCTCACTCCCACTTGGGGACCAGTATTTGCTGCATCTAAAGCCCGTCCCAAGGACTCCATCCTAACTCGTCCAGCCTCTGCCTCAACCTCTAGATGATCCACTCTTCTCGCTGCTTGGACCCAGGCATTCTCAACTCGGACCCTGTCAGCGATCCCTAAGTCAAACCTCAGGTGTAACGCCTGATGCTCAATACTCAATATCGTAAACTTATTATGCTCTTGTACTAATATCTCTCTCAGCTCAGCATTCTTGGCAACCTTATGAGTAGCCAAGGTCGTCTGCTCCTGCAACTGTATCTTCATCTCAGCAAGCTCGTTCTGAGCCTGATATGCCAGTTCCTTGTATTGAGTTTCAGTAAACTGATGAGTGGCATTCAGAAAAAACATAAGACCCTACATCAAATTCTCTCTTTTCTCTGTGAGGATGTACATACTTCTTCTGTCTATCTTCAACTGCTACCAATCGAGTACATATTAGCTTTACCATGTCCATCGTCTGTTATACCATCTCAGGTCCCAACATCCGACGTTCACCCACTTCATCCTAACATAGTAGAGTTCGACACTTCCTTCCATACAACGCTTCGTAAGGCAGCATGCCTATACTACCATGAAAACTATTATTGTACGCAAATTCTACCAATGGTAGATGGTCGTCCGAACTCCCTTTGCAATCCATAACACACGATCTTAACATAACTTTAAGCATTTGAATTGTCCGTTCACTTTGTCCATCCGTCTGAGGATGATACGCCGTACTCAATCTCAACTGTGTTCCCATTTACTCTTGCAAACTCCTCCAAAAATTTGATGTGAATCGTGGATCATGATCTGACACAATCGAAACAGGTACTCCATATCTTGAAATAATTTTCTTGACATAAAGCTTAGCTAATTGGTCTAGGTTATACCCAACTCCTATCAGTAGAAAGTGAGCCGATTTCGTCAATCGATCAACTATCACCCATATAGAGTCGTATCATTTCCTTGTTGTTGGAAGTCCTACCACAAAGTCCATTGTGATGTGCTCCCATTTCCACTCTAGAATTTCTAATATTGCAACAACCCGCTCGGTCGTTGGTGTTCAGCCTTAACCTTTTGACAAGTTAAGCACCTACTAACATATTCTGCTATCTCCCTTTTCCTGTTTGGCCACCAAAAGTTTTGATGAAGGTCCTGATACATCTTCGTACTACCGGGATGTATCGAGTACCTCGAACTGTGGGTCTCGCTCATTATCTCCTCCTTTAATTCAGAATTATTTGGAACCTAAATTCTTCCTTCAAAACGAAGTAATCCCTCCATATCGAGGTTATACTTAGTCTTTTCTTCATCTTCTATCCTCTTCTTCACATGTTCACATTCCTCGTTGCTCAACTGCGCTTCCTTAACACGTTCCACTATGGTCGGTTGAGTTTCCATGGAAAATAACATCTTCTTTGCTTCATCTGGTAATTTAACTTTTAGTTCCATCCTTGCCATCGCTGTTACTAACTCATTCTGAGCCGTTAACATTGACAGTTTCTCTGTACCCTTCCTACTTAGCGCATCGGCTACTACATTAGCTTTCCCCGGATGATATTTTATTAGTTCCAACCACCTTCTCTGCCTCATGTTTAACTCCTTCTGTGTGAAGATATATTTTAGACTTTTATGGTCCGTGTATATCTCACACTTCTCACCGTTGAGATAATGCCTCCAATTTTTTAAGGCAAAAAACTACAGCTGCTAATTCTAGATCATGAGTAGGATAGGCCTTCTCATAATCTTTTAATTGATGTGACGCATACGCAATGACCTTGCCATGCTGCATGAGCACGCAACCCAGTCCTCTATGCGAAGCATCGCTATACACAACAAAATTCCCTGTATCATCTGTCAAAGACAATATAGGTGCCTCACTTAACCTCTTCTTTAGTTCCTAAAAACTGTTCTCGTATTTTTCAGTCCACACATAATTCACCGACTTTCTCCCCAAATTTGTCAGCAGAGTAGCTATTTTAGAAAAGTCCTAAATGAACCTTCTATAGTATCACGTTAACCCCAGAAAACTCTGAACCTCAGTTGGCATTTTCGGTTGCTCCCACTCATTTATTGCTTCTACTTTTGCTGGATCCACGGAAATGCCATCTTTATCAATAACATGTCCTAGAAACTGCACTCGTTCAAGCTAAAATTCACAGTTTGTGAATTTCGCATATAACTTTTTCTTCCATAAAGTCTCCAACGCTATCTTTAAATGTTCAGAATGATCTTCTGTCGTCTTTGAATAGACTAGAATATCATCAATGAACACTATGATGAACTTGTCCAAATACTACTTGAACACTCTGTTTATCATATCCATAAATGTTGCTGGCGCATTAGTCAACCCAAATGACATTACTAGAAACTCGTAATGACCATAACGAATTCTGAATGTCGTCTTAGGTACATCCGCCTTCCTCACTTTTAACTGATGATACCCCGTACGCAAATCTATTTTTAAAAAAATACTTTGCCCCTTTCTGCTAATCAAATAGATCATCGATCCTAGGCAACAAGTATTTATTCTTAATCGTTAACTTGTTGTGTGACGCCCCCAAATCCGAGTTCTCAACCCCGGGTTTGGTGCTCACTATCCATCATCAACATAAGCATTCTATATACTATTGCGGAATAATAAACATACGTTGTTCATTATAATAAAGTCTTATACAATACCCCAAGGTCTATTACCTTAACATAAACATACCTTATTTAAGTTACATAAAGTAACACAAAAGGTTTACATAAACATCAAACATAGTATTTCATGATACTTAAACATTTATAATAACTATTTTTGGACCTTTCCCTTGCCCTTGTCCTTCTTACTTGAACTCTCTGGCTTAGCTGAAATAGATGTCATGATATAGCAAGGGTAAGCAACTAATTTGCTTAGCAAGTTTAAGTACAAAGAAGATATATCATGATTAGTAAGAAATTTATCGTTCAATGTTCAACAATAGAAATTAATTGCAAAAGAACAAGAATTAAGTCTTGATAACTGAATATTCGGATAACAGATACTGAGTGGTCATAATGACCATGAACATATGCTAAGGTTGTCAGCATTTAAACTGGTCCTTTTAATAAGTTTTGGTAATCAAGGGGATCAACCTTTCATACCCGGTGTATTATGCATAAACACTTAATTTACGAGCAATAATTGTTTTTCAATAATGCTTTAATCAAATTGTTCTTTTTCTCAGTCTTGAGTCCTTACCAAATCAATTGGTGAAGAAAAGCTTTTAACAACATATTTGATTTAACAAATTTAAACATATTTGATATAGCCGATACAATGAGCATAGATCCATAACTTAAACAGTGCATGAATAAAAGAACTTTAACTAATTCACAGTTCAATAATAATAGAATAGGAATTTAATTGCACTGAGTGCGAGCATCAATAATCAATATGGATGTGAATAATACACAATAATTATTCACTAACATGCTTTGAAAAGAATAACTCAAGTTTGAGTTAGAGAACTTGCCTTGACTGCGATCTACTGCTACACAATTTAATTTAATCTCTTTATTGTAAAGACCTATCATTGTTAAGATTGATCTTACAATCAGCATATCATACTTTATATTATAATACAATTACTCTATCAGCAATTTACTTATCCACATAATCAATTATCTGAAAACATTCTTATTATTATCATTCTTTGATAATATATTATTTACTTTGTCATATTTCTTATGGTTTAACACTTAATCTTTCCTTTTATTAGTCTCTTCTTTATAATCTAGTAAGATGAATACTAACATCATAGTCTAGATTATACAAACATGCAATCCAGCCACCTGGATTGACTAATTCAGCAAACTGAATTAAACAAACTTCCAATCCAGCAAGACTGGATTCTAATTCTTTCAATCCAGCAAACTGGATTCAACATTTTTTTCAATCCAGCAAGCTGGTTTCCATATCTCTTTTACGAAAATACCAAATCAACTTATTATTTTTCTATCCTTTGGTCATACTTATATACATGTATTTCATACACAAAAAGTATTTTTCCTTAATTTTTCAATTTCTTTTATTATTTTTCAAAAACCATTTTTAGTGCGTGGCTTAAGAAATTAGCCCCATCATGCTCAACTCCAGAAATTCCCATCTCTTGGCATAATCTCATACATGTTAACGTGACCCTTCAGTTTAAATTTCGTGGCTATCGGAGTTATAGAACTCCGGTTATAGCGATTTTCGTCCGAAAAACCTAAATATTGAAATGATCATAACTTGGTCATTTTAAGTCGGAATGAGCTCATTTTTGGACAGGAGCTACTTTATGACATATATTTTCATGTCCCAAAAGGCCGGAATTTATTTCATATTTTAAGTGGCCGAAATTGCCCTTTCAAAATTTTGGGCAGACCCCATTTTGAAATTTTTAGATTTTACCTAATTTGCTAAATTCAGTCCATACGGAAATCTACAACTCCTTTTTAGGTGATTCCACTTGGGTTTGAAAGATAACTCATCATATTACTCTCCCAAATTTTTCCAGAATTTTTAAATACCAGAAAAATGACGAAAATACCCCTTGATTTGACTGACCAAAAATAGTTTATTTTTCTTTCAAAAGACCAAACTATTTTTGCTAAAACAGTTGCTACCACTTGTGTATTCAACATTTTTGAATGCTACCACTTGGGTTTAGTAGCTAACTTACATATCTAGCACCCCTCTTTGACGGATTACAAAAAGAAGGTGTAGATCAAAAACGGTAGTCGATCAAAGGATGTGAAAAAAACTAGAGTTTTCTTACAAAACAAAACTAGTTTCTTTTCTATCCTTTTGATTCACTTTCTAACACTCAAATATGTTAGATCCATACATGAAACCATATAAAACATGTAGATAGAGGGTTTTAGACCTCTAGATCATAAACCTTAGATAACCAAAATCAACCAAAATAAAAAGAATAAGCTAGATTAGTTTTCAGCTTGATTTTTGGGCACACTTTCTTTTTCTTCCAAAGTAAGAGATAAACTTTGGGTGCATCAATGGTGAATTTCCTTCCTCTTTCTCTCCTCTTCCCCACCGAACTTCTCTCTCTCTCTCTCTCTCTCTTATGTTTTTGCTTAGCTAGTTTAAGAGAAAATAAGATAAAGTAGAATAAAAGTAGAAATAAAAAGAGATTAGCTTTTTGTTGGATAATCTTGTATAGATATAAGATATGTATCTATACACATTTTCCCCACCTTTTTGCTATCTCTCTCCCTCTAATTATTACAAGATAAGTTACTAGTATGGTGGCTCCATAAACAACATGACACCTAGTTAATTAAGTAATTATCTTTTGGATGATATGTAGCAAATAATAATTACATCCATCCCCTTTATTCTCTCCTTGCTTGGCCGGCCAAGTGGCCTTCTTATCCCCAAATCTTGCTTTTGCTTTTATGAAAAAATCTAGCATACAAAATGTCTAAAGTACCCTCATCAATTGGGCTACAAGTTGGGCCATAAAAAAAATTGTTTTGGGCTTTCCATAAATAACCTATTGGACTTTTAATTAACTAGTTTGACTTACTAAATACTATGAACTTGGGCCTCCACTCTTAAATAATTGTGCTACTAGCATACTTACCCATTAAATTTGATAGTGGTCTAGCTTAATAATCAAATTATCTACATGTCCAAGGCTTAAATAATTATTGGGCTTATTTAAACCACTAGCCATCCTTAGTAATATTAACCCTATTATCTCATGAACTATTACTCATTATTATTGATATTTACACATTCACATCAATCAATAATGTTAATTAACTTACATAACCCAATTAGACTTATCTTATTCAAGTTTATTGAGTACTTACTTAGGGTTTAACCTCTTAAATCTATTTCATAGATTATTAAAATACTTAAATTAGTTCACTAACTTATATAACTTATTAGCGAGACTTTCTTTAAACATTATATCATACTAACCACATAATCATGTCATCATCCATAAAATATTATTGATTAGGTAATACTCATCTACAATATATCACAGAAATTCTTGGTTATTACATGTTGAACTCTCGATAGTCGATACAAAGTCGTAACGACCCATCCTTTTTCTTTACAAACAATACTGGTGCTCGCCAAGGAGACATACTTGGTCGAATGTACTTGCTGTCTAATAGTTCTTGTAATTAAACCATTAACTCCTTCATCTCAACTGGCGCCATTCGATATGGTGCCCTTGAAACTGGTGTCGTACCCGGTAACAGATCAATCACAAACTCAACCTCCCTATCCGGTGGAATACCTTGTAGTTCCTCCAGAAATACATCTGTCAACTCTTGAACTATAGGTATCTGGTCCAAGGATGCTCCCACTCTTTGGGTATCCACAACATGGCACAGATAACCTACACACCCCTTTCTTAACATCTTTCTATCTTGTGTCATCGTTAGACAACAAGAGCGTCTCGGTGATTTACTATCGAAGAACACTACCTTAGTTTTCTTAGAAAGTCGAAGGTTCACACTTTTCCTATGGCAATCTATTATAGCCTTATGGTTAATCAACCAATCCATACCAAGAATTACATCGAATTCTTTTTACCTCTAATATTTACGCAACAATCCTTATGAATATTTTCAATGGGGATTATATCTTCGTTTGCTACCTTAACATCTAAAGGTATTGCTAACTTTTCAGGGATTAAACTTAATCGCTTAGCAAATTCACATGCTATAAAAGAACAAGTAGCACCCGAGTCAAATAACAAATAAGCATTTATTTCATTGACTGGAATGATACCTGCTACTACATCTGATAATGCAACCGCATCTTGGATAGTCATAATAAACGTACGGGCTGAGGGTCTACCCATAGATGGTGTTGGTCCAGTAATGACTAATTTACCACTACTAGAACCCTTATTTCCCTCTAACCCTTTCTTCGGGAAATTTCTTGCCATGTGGTCCAACGATCCACAAACAAAACACCCATAATTTTTCTTAGGGTTAGGACAGTTGGGTGATAAATGTTTTTCCTACCCACAGTTGTAACAAACTTATTTCCCCTTTAAACAGACTCCCAAATGAGTCTTTTCGCATGTCTTGCAAGCCTCTACCCGATGTTTAGGATCTCCTTGTTTCACCCTAGTATTCCCAAGGTTAAAGCTTTTCGTCTTTGGCACAGTGCCACTACCGCTGGCAACCTCTGCCTTATTTCCTCCATCTCCCTTATTCTTGTTCTTTCTTTTCTTGTGGTACTGAGACAACGCCTCACCATCACCTTCTGCTGTTATCGCTTTTTCTAGAATGGTCCCATAGGAAGCACTCTGGAACACTGAAATCCTACTGTAGAGCTAGGGTTTCAGGCCCTGCTCAAACCTACGAGCCTTCCTCTCTTCTGTGTCCACCTGATGTGGAGCAAATCTCCCCAATTCATTGAATTTGGCTGCGTACTGGGGAACTGTCGTATCCCTTGTTTAAGTTCCAAGAACTTAATCTCCATTCACCCTTGCATGCTAGTAGGGAAGTACTTCTCAAAGAATACCTTCTTGAACTATTCCCATGTAACTGCCGCTATTCTAGCCCCACTCTGGTGAGCCTCCCACCAGTAGTTGGCCTCCCATTTCATCATGTAAATCGCAAAAGAAGTCTTTTGCGCCTCACCCACGTTTGTGATAACAAACGCCTTCTCAATCTCTTTCACCCATGTCTGGGCCTCTAATGGGTCCGTCGTTCCTCTAAACTCCAGAGGACCCACACTTTTGAATTCCTTAAAGGTAGTTGTTCTAGCTACCCTGGGTGTTACAGGAATTCCTCCCCCAACTTGGTTAAATGCTGCCGTTAATAAATTAATGAACTCTTGCATAGGGTTATTTGGACCCCCCCTAATTTTCATTATGAGACTCAACCTCTTGGTTACGTTGTCTCCTTCTTGGCGGCATAATTCTGATTAAATAAATAATGTTCATTATTATCTATTTAATTACTTAGTTATCCTTCCCAAATAACAACTCATACCACAACAAGCACATTAAATAAAAACTTCATTATGTTAATATGCTTTCATAGTCAAAACTATTTACACTTTGCTTCCATAGCCAAAAAGCTATTAGATTACTATCCCGCGATTGACTTCTACAAAAATTGGGATTTACAAAAAGACTACCCATTAATTATACAAAAGAGGGCTTTACGTCACTACACATATACAAAAAGATCTAATGATCTACTAACACTGCCTTACGGCATTCTCATGTTTCTGATTTACTAAAATCGAAACAATATCTCGACTAATCGTATTTCGAGTCTGCCCTGACTCAATAGAATAACAAGCAATTTTCAGCTTGAAATCCTCGTGAGCACATTCATGGATGTATGACATCCTAGCAATCTTCTGGTCTTTTTCAACCAGTTTCTTTCGAAGCTATACGGCCTCTTCCTTATAATCCCTCGCCTTATCCCTCATCAGCACTTTCTCATCGTGCTCTGACTCAAAATCTGCCTCTGCAGACTCCTTCGCCTCATATAGGGCGGTAATCTCCTTGATCTGTGTCTACACCACAGTGCGCAGATGCACATTCCTATCCAGCACTGCCAGATACAATGATCTCATTGCATCTGGAGGTGTTGACTCCTGAGTACGTATCACCATATTAATCGATGTTACCTCCATATCCTCCACCACATCTATCATCGTATTCAGATATGATGCTATTCCCATTGATTCCTCAGAGTAATTGTGACACCCCCAAATCCGGTACTTCCATTTCCACAGGATTTGGTGTTCACGACATAAATATCATCTATCTATCTACCCATAGTAATGCAAACCATGCAATAATAGAAATAAAATTTTCACTTTAAGGGTTACAATATCTGAATAATAATACAATCCCAGATTAAACTTACCTTAAACATCTGTGCCAAATTATAAATAAATAAGTCTTAAACAACATCTTTAACTCAAGTCTTAAACAAATACATCATATAAAATAACAAGTCATATCAAATAACAAGTCTCCATCATTTGCTAACTTTGCCCTTGCCCTTACTAGTGGAAGGTTCGCCAGCTCTTTCGTTCTTAACTGTAATGTTATTAAGCAAGAGTGAGCACAAATGCACACAAGTATAATAATGAAACAACAGTATAATAACATGCGAATAATCAAAGACATATGAATAAAGCTCAACTTTTGAATCAAGAATAAATAACAAGAATCAAAAGAATTCTGAGGGTTATAAGACCTTGAACTATGTCCTAGGTTAACAAGGGTTATACTTGAAACCTTTAACAGTCATAAGATTATGGACCTTCTTCTCGTACTTAGGGGGATCAGCCCTTAGTACCATACTGTGCACAATATCTTAACGCTAAAGCGTAAATAATCCCCTATACAGGGTTGTTCAACTCAGTTTGACATTCGAGTCCGCACCAAAGGAAGTTTGGTTTGGATAATTCATCAAGGGTTCTGAAATTTAGAACGCTCATCAACTAAGGACTAGTTGAATCGTTAAGGTTTCACTAGTCTAATAAGATTCAACAATAATGATATTCAATTTGAACAATAATCTCAAGAAGCATACAATAGAACAATTATTGTATAACTGAATCATGCTTTGAAAAGATAATAAATCTTTATTATAACATTTGAACTTCAATAATAGTAACGATAATATACTCAAGATAAATAATAAGCTTGAAGAATAATGACAAGTAGGGTTAGGTAACTTGCTCAAATTTAAGAGTTTAAGTTTAGGAAACTTGCCTCGTGCGTAGATTACACTTTAACTAAGCATGTTCTTTGAATTAAATCTTACATACCATTCACATTCACAATACCAGTTAATTATAACTTAACTAATCATTATAAACTCATTCTCGTTGTCTACTTTAATTATCGACTATACTTAGTCAATTTATCTCATTATCACATAATTTGTACTTCATGAATAATAATCTAATTATGTATTCAATAATTTAAATCACATGTAATTATGTTATTTACATGTTTAAACAACTATTTTTATCATCACATTATACCTCTAATAAGTTTACATGTTCATTACATTAATCCACTAACACATTATTAGACTTAAACATTTTTAATATCTCATTTCTGAATTTTCTGGGGAGTGGCGCTGCGGCGCCACGTTTGTACTGGCTCTTGGCGCTACGGCGCCGTGGCGCTGCGGTCTGATACTTGGCGCTGTGGTGCGGTGGCGCTGCGACGGGGGACTTTATTTCTGGAGTTGGCGCCTCGGTGCGAGACTCCAGAATTCGATTCCCAGTTCGCGAAGAACACAGAGTTCAGCGAAAAGGACACCAAATAATCATTAATTTCACTAATTTAACATACCCACATGTTAATATTCACATATAATCATTCCCCAACATCTGTAAAGTAATTTCAACCCATTAAAACACATAATCACATAATTAAAACATAAAAATTTCCACTGTTCTTGATGTTCTTGAAGTATTGAACATAAATTCCTAAAATTCAACGCCACAGATTCGTTATAAAGCCAAATCTGTTCATTTAAAGCTTGGTCTCTTCGTATTAACATGCATAACAACATACACATGTAATATTTAGGGATACTATATGATCAATACCTAAAATATCACGTATAAGGCCATATTACCAAAACCCAAACTCTGTAATTTTGCAGCAATCATATACGACGTAAAATTATGAATTGATGATAAGAAATTATATACAATATATATTAAAACACATTAAAATGACATCTTAACACATACATGCACATAACTCTCACAATTTGAATTACAGAGACTTTACAGAAGACTTAGGAGTCATATTCATGGAAACTTTACAAGACGTAGAATAAAAATTGGGTTTGATAAAATTACCCAAAGCGTAGATGATTAAGGATGACAATATCTCTATACTTCAATCACAGTATTCACAATTCTATGAAATTTTTTCTAATTTTTCTCTGGCTTCCTCTCTGAGTTTTTCTTAGACTTAGGCAAAAATGAAAAAAGAAAAAGAATACGTCGTATAATGATCAGGTAACTTAGCGCAGAGTGGTCAGTTGGCCCAATCATGGGTTAACTGCACCAACTCCTCTTAGGGCCTTGTTTGGCTAACTTCAAAAGACTTAATCTCATTTAATTAAACAAACATTTATCATATAGTTTAATTAATGTCACACTCCTTTATAAAATAAACTCATATCTTATTTAATTTAATATAATAATCTATCATAAATTCACATAATCATATAATTAATTTTCTCATTAATAAATAATGTCAATTTATTAAATCTCTAATTAATAATTAAATTAATTAAATAACATCATGCTTAATTAAATAATTTATTTAATTCAACAAGTTCACATAATTATATACTTGAATAATAATTATTCTCCACATTAATTTAATAAATGCAACACATAAAATTAAATTAATCTACCACAATTGCATCAATTAATTATTTAATCCAATAATTAAATCATCGAAAAATATTTATTTAATTCAATAAATATTAAAATAAATTATAAAATTCTCGTTCGTCACAGTAATCCTACTCAGAAATGTACTCTTCTGGATCAGAATCTTTTAGAACCACTATTGGTACCTCCGCCACTGGCATAGGTACTATCTCCACTTGGTTCACCGACTCTTCACTCACCACGTGAATGTCTCTATACATCAAACTATCATTTGACATCTATAAAACACATAACATGTTGTTTACAACATAATACACAATAGTATAAGCTCAAATCACATTTCATTTATTTAGGATTAATTTTCATCTTTTAAATCTTTCGGTACTGAGTTTTCTCAATGCCTTATTAATTTATTTGACTCAAATTTACTTTCTTCGGACTTTACCTTCCTTACGAGGTTATTAGCCTAAGGTTCTTCCCCCCCCCCCCCTAAGTTTTATAACCTAATGCTTTGATACCAACCTGTGACGCCCCCAAATTTGGGTATCATCTAACCCGACATATGGTGCTACATGATACTCATAACTATACAATCATTCCATTGAAAACACAACATAATGAATGTAATTACTATCTTCTTATTACAATCAAAGTGAAATCCCTTCCCAGGTTCATAAACCGATTACATCATTCGTTGTTCGTAAGTATATACATACAACCATACTAATCTATTACAAGATGGTTAACTATCCATCTTAGCCTTGCCCTTATTTCTCTTAGCATTCTCAGTATGCTCGGCTTTAACTACAATCATATAATTCACGCAAGAAGTGAGCATAACAAGCTCAGCAAGTCTAACAAAGAATAATATCAATACCACATTCGTGAATTATATGAAAATCTTTCATAACTGAACAAATAGTCATGAAGTATTACAAAACATTAATACTTAATAATTCATAACATCAATTCCCAAAGTATATAATAGTTTAGGAATTCTGAACCGGTCGAAATACCATGAACAATATCTTTCTATTTTCATACTTGAAAAGGACATCACAGGACTAAGGCTGTATATCCGGCATTACTTACGAGCACTTCTAGGTGATCAGCCTATAGTACTCTATGTTGATCAACATTCATCCGTTAAATGTATTTACGTTTAAGTTTTGGTAAACTCGCGTGCCCATCGAATAATCGATAAAAAATACTTTTGTTTGTTCATAGACAAACTTACCTTTGAATCCATACCAAATACTTGGCATAGGATAGAGTTATCATTTTTATATATAAAGATATGTATACAAATCAATTTATCTCTTACGAATAGTCTAGCCGAGTTAAAACTGGCATCGACCATTCCTTTAAAATCATTCATGCAACTCATTACAATGAATTACAGAAAACTTGACTAACATGAAGGTTAGACAAGCGTTAAGAAAACTTGCCTTCAAGCGTCTTCAAATAATTTATTCGACTATTCTCAGCCTTTACAGAATCTACATGATATAGTCACATAGCATACTTTAATTAGCTACCAAATAATCAATCACATTGTATCTACCAACTTCTTTCTCTTTTATTTCTTAATTGACTTCATTTCATTAATAAAGTCAATTTGACTTACTACCCCTTATCCTGGCTTGTTAACGATCTTATGTTATTAACCAGACTCGATCATCATTAGTGAAGTACCAATGTCATTTACCGTTCACGGTTTATTAATAAACACTTCGTGTTCTTCGCTTTCATATTAATAACTTGTGTTTACTTCCTAAGTTCATCACCATATACACTGGTATATGTAACATGGGAATAGTTTTAGTATGTTTATTAAGTATATAAACTTAACTTATATAGGTCTTGAAACAATTAGAGTTCAAACCTAACTTGTCTAACAAATGCGCTGCCTCGGCGCCGCATCGTGGCCCTTCTATGCGACACTGGCGCTGCGGCGCCAATTTACAGTAGCAAAGTCCCGGTTTAGGCGCTGCGGTGCGAAACCCATACCTGTGAATGGCGCTGCGACGCCACTCTTTAGTAGGTCAATACACTATGCACGGCGCTGCGGCACGGCACAACAAGTCTTATCTAGCGCCGTGGCGCCATACCTCAGCACTAGAAAATTTTTACAGACAATTTTTTAGTGAACTTCCCGACTTCATAACTTCTTCGTTATAAGTCCAATTTGGTCCGTTCAAAAGCCTACAACTCATAAATTACATACTCTATGCGTTCATATAAGAATTTTACAATTTCAAATCCGTTAACTGAAAATTCACCTCTAAGTTCATTATTGAGCGTTCGTTAAACGCTTTCGAGCGTTTAATACTCGTTTTCTTCATTTTAAGTCGGAATCCGACGATTCTTGAGACCACGACTCTTAAATACCCTTTCTCATGTGTTGACATTGAAAACCAGCATTTTCAAGTTTCATGACAACTTTCGACAACTAATCCAGAATTTCTACGTTTTCGACGTTTAACGTCTAATTCTGTAAAATTCGCCATAACTTCGTTACTAGTGTTCTATATGCCAAATCAAATGGAACACACAATTGATTTCATATCTACATCTTAACCAAACAAGATGCACATATCCTAATAGTGATGGTGTTCAATTTGTCCATCAACAACCAATTTAATGTTTAATGGTTTCTACGGTTTAAAGTTACGTAAACCCTTACGATTTTCATTTACACATGACTTATAAAGATTTTACATATTACAAGCCATCCTTATTCCTCCATAAGAGGAATGTTCCACTGATCTATGATTCTTTATAATCAAAGAAATCAAAAGGATGGAAAACTACTATTAATGAAATATTACCTTACCGATCTTTGTGTTCTTGCTAAAATCTCTAATGAAAATCTTCAAAGTGAGATGTTTGCTTATATCTAGCTCTTTCTCTCTTTCAATATAAGTTGGATGATCTCTTGGAAACTACCAAATGACCACATATGCCTTCTATTTATAGGAAACTCAAATGGAGGGCTTTATGGTCATTCTCCCCCACCTCCTTACTATTCACTACTTTATCACCAAGTAAAATACTTGGTGATCAAGTAGTTCACTTTACTTGGCCACCAAGTGGCCGACCCACATGCCTATAGGTCATCCCCATGGGTTGACCCATGGGTTTTACCCATTTGGTGACCCATCGGTTCGATCCACGGTTCGATTTATTGGATCGGGCTTAATTAATCCTAACATTGGACTTTAACTTGGACTTAAACACATAACTCTTTGGGCTAGATTACTTAATTAATTCGGTTTGGTATAATGCAAACCCAATTGGATTATACTAAGTCCTAAACTCTAAGTCCATTACACCAATCGTATTCTACACGTATAATTCATGTATTCTCTTCGTATAATACTCATACGATATTCGTATTGTATTTCGTATTAAATCTTCATATTATACTCGTATACTAAATAGTATCATACTCATATAACGTACGCATAATCATTATCGTAATTCATTATACGAAGCTCATTTCCTTCTCGGAAATCATTCTTCTCAACCCTTAGGTTTTAAGTCTGTAGGCGAAAACTTCGTTTGCCATAAATGAAATATTATTAAATATTCCATCTCGTCTTCATATTCTATAATTACATATTTCTCGGAATTTCAAACTTAATTCCCGAGCAGAAACGGATGAATAGTATTTTTACGGAAATTTCTCGGAAAACTTTTATTTTCGTCTTGAAAATTCAAAATAATTAATTCTAGCACATAGCCAGAATACTAACCACATCCGCACATTCTAGGTCATAGAATGACCTTCATATAGCTTACTCACAAAATAATCAATTAAATTCATTTAATTCACATAATCAAATAAAATTTTAATTGTCTTAAAAATCCGATTTTCTCGGGCGTTACACCATGTTAGGGTTGTTCGTCTCAGTTTGGATTTAGAATTTCCGCACTAAAGAAAGTTTAGTTTAGAACTAGCTTATTGGTGGTTCTAGAATTGTAGAACACTATTCAATTGTTGATCAATTCAATCAATAAAAGTTTACTTGGTAGTTGAAGGTTCAACACAGTAATATAGAATTGAAAAGTTTATCTAAGTCAAAGATCGGATAATAGAAATGTACAAGTGAATAGACATAGTATATATGCAAAGTACTACATTCAAAAGAGTTAGAACAATCTCATTTGAATCAATGTATTAGAATAATATATACTTTGAATAATAATATCAAGACTTAGGAAAGTGAAACTCGCTCGATGTAACAAACTAGATTACAAGAGCTTGTACAATCATACATGAGATAAAATCAATAGGCTTGCTCAACTTTAATGTAAAATTTAGGAATAGAAAGCTTGCTTGACATAAAAGATAACATAGCTATGAAACTTGCATTCATTATAAAAGAGAATGAAGTTAGGAAACTTGCCTTGTATGTGAGCTACACAAGTATAATAATGTTCGCCAATTACTCTACACATATCATTGAAATTGCAATAACAATTAGTTGTATTAATATTAGCTTTATGGGTTTAACCCACCATTTAAGTCATACCCTTAGCTTAACACCTAACCATGTTGGTTAACGTCCTTAACGAATATGAAATCTCACTCTAATGTAACATAAACTTTATCATTTATCTTTAACTTTCAAAAACATCACCTTTGTTCATTACATAACTTATTAAAGTGATAAATTAAAATATCCATATTTTGGTATTATATTATAGTATAACATGTTATGATGTCTTATGTTAGGATTCAACGTCATTATCATGCATGCCTGTTGATCGATTTCACAATCAATGAATACGTGCAAGTATACACGGTCAACAAGTAATAAAGTGATAAGAAAAATATCGTTCCCACAAGGAATTATTTAATAAAAATTACCAAGTACTAACTCTTAACCAAATCAATTTTATTTAAACAACCATAAATTGTGATTTTTCTAATTAAGAAAACTAAATTAATCAATTAAATCTAGATTACTCTAAAATTAATTCAAATAAATAAAGATTAAGACTTCAATATCCCCAATTATGAACTATAAATCAATTATCCAACTATCCCAATTATTATGCCTACTGAATTGTTAACAGAAATTCTCAAATGCCAAAAGTCCTTTTCCAAGTGATCAATTGACTTCTATTTAATCCAGATTAATCTTGCTATATTCCTATGCAAAATAATTGAATTAAACTCTTTTCAATCCCAATTTCTTATGTGTTATATGCGGTAAACAGATATTTCCATTCTATTCACAAACCTAATTATTCACCATGCAAATAACTAAGTCACATGTTATCATGCCCAGTTCTAACCCTAGAATTCCTCTTCCGATTCCTTCTAGAGTAACAAGGTAATTACTGATCAGATAATTAATCAATAAGCTCAAGACAAGATAAACAATTCACTTTGACATAAATAATTAGAATAAATCAAATAACTAATTTATAGCCATAAAAAGTTCAATTGAAATCTTAATAAAAGAGTTAGTTCATAATTAATGAATTAAAACCAAGAATCCACAATTGAATAGACATTAAAAGATAAAAGTATGATAAGAGAAGAGAATAGAATCTGTTGTCAGCAAATCTGATGCTCCCCTCTTGCTCCTGCTCTTGATCTTCAATGATCTCCAATTTGCTTCAATCTCTAATGGCTAATTAAGAACTACGATTTAGATTCTAATCTAATAGAGTGTTTAATCTAGTCTAATCTATGTCATCTCCCTTTATTTTATGCCTCCCATCATGTATTTATAGGTTACAAGTCAAATTTTTAGGTTAGGAACAAACCCAATCCAATTTGGAGTCAAAAAGGTGTCAAAATTCGCCCAAAAACGCGTCCAAGCCTTCCCAGTCTCTTCCCCAGCGCCCCAGCGCTGGGCACGACGCTGGTATTATGCCTTATAGTGCCCCGGCGCTAGAATTACATAGAGAAATAGCGCCCCGGCGCTAGAAGTTTTTTTGGAATTTTCTGCTCCGACGTCCTTTGGGAAAATGGCCATAACTTCTTCGTCTAAACTCCGATTTTCATAATTCAAGATGTTCCGGAAAGAGGAGAAGTAGATCTACAACTTTCATTCTTTCAGTATTTCGAAATAAGGTCCCAAGAAATACTCAAATTGGCTCTGAAGTGACTACTGTGTAAATGGCAAGCCGAAAACGCGCATCTAGCCACCCCAAACGTCGATCCAAGTAACTTTTGTCCCAAATCCTACAAAACAATGTAAAACATGCATGAATGGACACAAACACTTAAAACTATTCTAAAAGACTTGAGAACAACAATAAATTAAGCCCGAATGTATCCAATTCATGTGTATAAAACTCACTCATCAAATACCCCCAAACTTAAACCTTTGTTTGTCCTCAAGCAAAAACACAAAAATGTTATGCAATGCAATGTAATGAAACTAATCTATATGCCTACGAATCCAACAGTAATGACGGAAACAAGTCTATTCAACCGGCCTTAGAGAAATCAAGTAAACATGATAATACATCATATTAAAACAAATCAGTAATTTCCCAATCACTCATCAAATCTTAGATTGTTATCACTGATATAGTGCGTGTGTGCTCTAAAATAATGTTAACTAATATAAAATCAAATTTAACATATAATAGGTCTCTTTAAAGGCATCATACAGTGAAAACTCACAAAATTCACGAACAAGCTAGATCCAACTAAAGTTAAACATCCACCAAGTTCAAGAGTCCAATCTGGGATACTTATGCTTTACTTTTCATTACGGGGGCTTTTTGCTCTTTTCCCGTTTTATTGTTTTTTTTAACCATGACTGTGCAATGTCTCATTCCATTAGGCTAACAGTGTCACCCCTTAGCGAGCTTTCGACCAAAGACTCCCAGACCATATAAGACCTTAGGGCGCTAGGTTTTAAGATACCCCTTCGGGCGTACTTACTCAAGTAACAAAGGCCCCGAAACAAAACTAGCCACGGTAATTTTTATTTTTATTCTTATTATTATTATTATTATTTTAGCGAAGCTTATATATCCCAAATTTTCCCCCAAAACTTAAGTTTTTATCGAAATTTAGCCATCTCCGCCTATTCATGTCTTTCATTCCTTCACATTAGTATTATCCTTAAGAAATTCATTATGTATCAATTTAAACTTAATCAGTCAACATAGCTGTTATTAACGTGCTAACCTTAATTATACCAGTTTCAAATAGGAAAAGATTCAATTCATAACAAGAAATCACATCAAAGCCTGAATATTCAATACTATACTTATCTACTTAACTCCAGTCTCATCATTGGCCAAAATAGACTTTTACTATCTAACAGTTGGAATCATACAAATATAAACTAACTGCAATAAACATAGTAAACTAACTACAATTTTTGCAATTTTTTAATTTTTTTTTTAAAACAAAAAACTGAATGCAAAAACTAAATGTAAATAACCCGAAAATATAATGAACTACAATGTAAATAACTAACTATATGCAATACGACACTAAAATGCCCCTAAACTTAAATTAGACATTGTCCTCAATGGCTACAATAGAAAAAATTCAAGCAGAGGACTTCCCTGAAAATATAGCAATCTTCCTCCTTGTCCGCTAAGTTTGGAGAATAGGCTAAGCACATGGAACAAATTGGGCACCACACTTGAATTTGACTTGAATAACCTGTAAAACCATGATATAAGCACTTTTATTAAATCCTAAATAAATGAAAATTCTAAACTACTAATATAAAACTTAATCAAAACTAAAAATAAAAATTAAACTTGGGTTGCCTCCCAATAAGCGCTTGTTTTATAGTCTCAGCCTGACTTCTTCAATTCTCTATCCAATTCCCCTACGAAAATTGAGGAACCCTCCATCCATCGGAAATAATATAGCTTTTGGTAGGTTCCCAATTGTAATGGCCATTGAGTTTAAGTCACCTAACATGATCTTTTTAGATAGGATCCCTATTAAGTACGGCAAACCACTAGGTGCTTTTCCCATTGTGTTTGTGATCAAATTATAGCATGGAAGCTTGTCAAACACCATGGGCTCTTCCTTTATCTTCTCCTTTTCAACCCACCGTGACTCCACAGTTGTACTAACTCTTATGTCACAAAGAGCTTTGCCTACGATATGACTGTCAATTGGGCATGGTTTTGCAAAACTGCCCGGATTCTTGAACTTTGGTGGAGAAGGTACATGGGACACTATCAAAATTGGCTCATCTTCATTGGTACTCAAAGTTAGATCTTCGCCGAAATCCTTTTCTTGGTCCACAAGTATTTCTTTTCTTTCAGCATCTATATCATTTGGCACATCCGGTTGCAGATTTGGTTCAGGCTCATCACCAGTCTCGTCATCCATGTCATAGAGCCAAGTGTATTGAGGACGGTTGTTCAACGTATGTGCTATCTGCCCCAATTGATTTTCCAGATTCTTGATCGATGCCCCTTGGCTTTTCAAACTCAGCTCTATTTGATTAAATCTTTTGTCTTGTTCCTCGTTCTTTTTTTTAGAAGCTTTAATAAATTTTTCAAAGGCTTCCTCCCAATTTGAATGTTCTTCCTGTTGTAGTGGAGGTGGACACGAGAAATCCGGTGGGTATGTTGGACTTGGAGCATAAAATTGATCTTGATTGTTACTCCATGAAAAATCCGGGTGATACCCCCAATCCTGATGATAGTTGTTTGGATAGACATAACTGTTGGGGTAATCACCACTATACTGTACCGGCTCGAAACTGATGGTGCATTGATGACTCATATGATTTCCAGCACAATAATCACAAGTAACCGCCACACTTTGACGACGTTGAGTTTCAAAAGCTTCAAGCATCTTCGAAAGTGTCTCCATCTGTGCTGATAATGCAGAAAGTTTCTTGAGTCTGTCAATCTCCGCTCCCCGTGATTGAGTCATGTTCGTGTATGGCCATTGATACGCAAAGTCATCCATGGTACCTAAAAAGAGAGAAATATAGGAAGAGAATGAGAAATAAAAATAAAAATAAAAATGTTTAAATTAAGACTAATTTGATTGAAATTAATATTGGTAAATAATTATTAAATTAATTCCCCGGCAGCGGCGCCAAAAACTTGTTGATCGATTTCGCAATCAATGAATACGTGCAAGTATACACGGTCAACAAGTAATAAAGTGATAAGAAAAGTATCGTTCCCACGATGAATTATTTAATAAAAATTACTAAGTACTAACTCTTAACCAAATCAATTTTATTTAAACAACCATAAATTGTGATTTTTCTAATTAAGAAAACTAAATTAATCAATTAAATCTAGATTACTCTAAAATTAATTCAAATAAATAAAGATTAAGACTTCAATATCCCCAATTATGAACTATAAATCAATTATCCAACTATCCCAATTATTATGCCTACTGAATTGTTAACAGAAATTCTCAAATGCCAAAAGTCCTTTTTCCAAGTGATCAATTGACTTCTATTTAATCCAGATTAATCTTGCTATATTCCTATGCAAAACAATTGAATTAAACTCTTTTCAATCCCAATTCCTTATGTGTTACATGCGGTAAACAGATATTTCCATTCTATTCACAAACCTAATTATTCACCATGCAAATAACTAAGTCACATGTTATCATGCCCAGTTCTAACCCTAGAATTCCTCTTCTGATTCCTTCTAGAGTAACAAGGTAATTACTGATCAGATAATCAATCAATAAGCTCAAGACAAGATAAACAATTCACTTTGACATAAATAATTGGAATAAATCAAATAACTAATTTATAGCCATAAAAAGTTCAATTGAAATCTTAATAAAAGAGTTAGTTCATAATTAATGAATTAAAACCAAGAATCCACAATTGAATAGACATTAAAAGATAAAAGTATGATAAGAGAAGAGAATAGAATTTGTTGTCAGCAAATCTGATGCTCCCCTCTTGCTCCTGCTCTTGATCTTCAATGATCTCCAATTTGCTTCAATCTCTAATGGCTAATTAAGAACTAGGGTTTAGATTCTAATCTAATAGAGTGTTTAATCTAGTCTAATCTATGTCATCTCCCTTTATTTTATGCCTCCCATCATGTATTTATAGGTTACAAGTCAAATTTTTAGGTTAGGAACAAACCCAATCCAATTTGGAGTCAAAAAGGTGTCAAAATTCGCCCAAGAACGCGTCCAAGCCTTCCCAGTCTCTTCCCCAGCGCCCCAGCGCTGGGCACGACGCTGGTATTCTGCCTTATAGTTCCCCGGCGCTAGAATTACATAGAGCAATAGCGCCCCGGCGCTAGAAGTTTTTCTGGAATTTTCTACTCCGACGTCCTTTGGGAAAATGGCCATAACTTCTTCCTCTAAACTCCGATTTTGATAATTCAAGATGTTCCAGAAAGAGGAGAAGTAGATCTACAACTTTCATTCTTTGAGTATTTCGAAATAAGGTCCCAAGAAATACTTAAATTGGCTCTGAAATGACTACTGTATAAATGGCAAGCTGAAAACGCGCATCTAGCCACCCCAAACGTCGATCCAAGTAACTTTTGTCCCAAATCCTACAAAACAATGTAAAACATGCATGAATGGACACAAACACTTAAAACTATTCTAATAGACTTGAGAACAATAATAAATTAAGCCCGAATGTATCCAATTCATGTGTATAAAACTCACTCATCAATGCCAAGCCAAGTTAGACCTTTGTATTACAACCCACAAACAAACATACTTCATTGCTTAGGCTCAGGGCACGGCGCAGCTGCGCTGTCCCAAGCCTTGGCACCGGCGCAGCTGCGCTGTCCCAAACCTTGGCACTGGCGCAGCTGCGCTGGTGCTCAGCTTCAGAAAGTCATACGACGTAACTGCACCGTTTCAGCCTGTGGTACCAGCACAGCTGCGCCGTACACAGACAGAAACTGCAGCTGCAGCTCTGTTACACGACTGACTTCAAAACCAACCAAATTTCCACAGAATTTCACAAAACTTAACATCTAAAACTTTGTAATAACATAGTAAGGCATGCTATTCTTCATTCTAATTACATAAACGCTAAATACATTGAATTTTAAAGAATCAAAACCCCAATTTTCCCAATTTCTTCATTTTTTACACTTTAAGCGAATTCGATCGCCACGACTTCGTTTATTAACCAATTGACACGATTCAAAGTACGTCGTTTTCGTTTCTTAACATACTAACACAATCCAACATCAATTTACAGATTATAACACCTATTGAACATGAAATTTTATACTTTCACAAGCCATATTACATAGACATACACTGTTATTCTAACTTCCTTCTTACAAACCCAATATCACGTATTTGATTTCCAAAATATGATTATAGATGATAACCAACAAATTTAGCAAGAATATAAATATATATAATCAACATTTGAAACAACAATTCAATAAAATACCTAATTTTAGAGAATAGAAAATTACAAAACCAAATATTAGAATTAGGGGTAGATTATACCTAAATCCTTTGATTGTATATTAACAAAGTTGATAGCAATCCTTTCTCAAAACTCTTATTCTCCAACTCTTAATTCTCATTGTGTTTCTCTCTCTTCCTCTCCAAACTCTGTGTTCTCTAGCCTTAGGAATAATAGGCGTAACATATAAACTGACTCCCTCTTCTCCCACGTACGTTAGGTAAGAACCAAAAAGTTTGCGCCAGTTAAATTAGGCCAAAGGCCACAAGGCCTTGTTTAGCCACACACCAATTCCCCCATTCCAATTTATTTTAATAATATTTATATTATATAGTTTTTATTTATCACACATGTAACCCATTTAAATAGCTCACAGTTATAATTATAATAATAATTATTTTTCATTGTAATTATACTTATGATTAATAAATAATTATATATCTAATTTAATTAATAAATTAGACTTAAACATTACTTTATTTAGTTTACTTATTTTCTTAAATATTAAATAATTCATTTAATTTAATTATTCTATTAAATTAAATCTTCAAATAAAAATTACCATTATTCAATTTAATTAACAATAATTAATTTAGTTACTAAATTCTTGCATCACAATTTCATCAATTATTTATTTTCTTCAATAAATAAATTATTTAAAATATTTATTTAATTCAATAAATATTTAAATTAAGTAAAAAAATTTCTCGATCGTTACAGTAAAATTATATACATATAGCTTATATAAGTATACACAAATCTCCCAATATCTTCTCTTTCTCTTTCCACATCTTAGCAAATCCATCAAAATTTCAAAGGCTAGGAATTAGGTAGGTGAGTTGGTAGATTTCTTTAGATTTTATGGAGTAAACAATTAAAATGGCATGTGCTCCAAATCCACACTCTCTTTTGGGTACTTTACAATAATATACAACATTTAGTAAGTAATTACACTATTAGTGCATGCACAAAATAATTATAAAAATAATATACTTTTCCATATTTATTTACAATATTAATGCAATTAAGATTCCTTAATTTAGGAAATTAGTATAAGATTCAATTCACAATAATAAGGAAACCTAAAGTCAAAGAGTTTCATAATTAATAATTCAAATTCAAATATCTTGGATCTAACACAAAAATAAATTCAAATTCAAAATAATAATTCAAATTTAAATATTCAAAGTTTGGCAATGTCATCTTCCTCCTCCCCTTCGCCGGTGAAACAGAGCGTCCGAAAATTCTAATTCCAATTTCATGTCCAAAAGAAAATAAGAACACTGCATAGGAAAGAGAGAGATAAGAGAGTGATGTGTAATGTAATGTTGATAACCAAACCTTCGTACTAATGTAACCAAACTTTTATACCAAGGTAACCAAAATTTTATACCAAATGTAACTAATATACCTCCACACCTGTAGTATGAATTGGTTACTTAGGTCAGAAAGTTTGGTTACCTTGGTATGAATGTTTGGCTACCAACTTCACTATGAAAAAACTGCAGGTGTGGATGTGGATTGGTTACCTTGGTATGAAAGTTTGGTTACCTTGATGTGAAGGTTTGGTTACCAACTACACTATATATTAATAAACCGGTTATAATATCTTCTACATATAAAAATAGAAAACAATTTCAGCAGCAAAGCAAATACTATATAGAGAGAGTAGTAGTAGTAATAAAAGGCTGCACTTTTCCACTTCTTCCCGGCACTTTGAATCTCTTTTTATCTTTCTATCTCTTCCTTCACACGCAGATGCAAGCATTTTTAATATTTGTATTCATTCTACTCCATTTACCAGTGAACACCTCAGTCCACACTCCCCCAAGTTTAATAAAAAATGCTTAGGCACCTCCGCGGAAGGCGTCGTCCCCATTACGGTGCCCACCTTTGCGCCTTGACGGCCGCCCTCCTCCTCCTTCTCTCTAATCCCGATGACCTCAAATCAGCAACCAGATCAGACGATCGGATCAACGAGCTTGACGACAGCACTCAAGAGGAGTCCGATCCATCTAAGGTTTCTAGCGAGGATGAGATTCTCCGCAAGAAAATAATAATTAACAGATCTAGAAGTAGTTAGGACTTATTAATTACTTAATTTAATAAGTAAATCAATTTTAATCCCCTAAATTAAGGAATCCTAATTGCATACTAATTTTCTAAATTAAGGAATCCTAATTGCACTAATTATGTAAATAAAACTTTAAATGTATTAATTGTGTAAATATTTTATGAGTGCACTATTGTTGTAATTATTTTTAAAAATGTAATAGAATATGTAATTGTACCCTCTCTTTTTACCCATTTATAATTTCCTTTATTTGCTTGTTTAGCTCACTTAGTTCTCTAGAAGACCCAATTCAATTGGGCTAAAGTTTGGGTCAATCCATTAATTACTTGGGCTTCCTAATTTAAATTCTTTGGGCCATGAAAAAAAATAGTATGGTCCAATACCTAAATTTTATCTTATTCTAATTATTTAATTAGGGTTTTTATTCCACTCATTTGGAATTTAAATAATTACTCATGTACATTTAATTCTATAACTCAATTAGACTTGCTTTAATTAAATTATATAATTAATTAGTTGAGATATATAAAATAAATCTCTTAGGGTAGTATAAATTTTAGATACTACCATTCTTCAATACCACAACCCTTAGGTTATTTAATTACCATACCTAATGTGTAATTAGGTTATGTAACTTTTCCTTTTTAATTCTCTTTAATAAATAAATACATATACATATTAATAATATATATATTTATTTAGACACATACACTTTCCACATAAATCATAACACATTTATCATTCACAATATGTCACAAAATTTTTAATATCATTAATATTTAATTCATATATTCTTATTTCTTGGCTTTCCTTTTTGTTCCATTAATTCATTAAATTAATTAGCCTTAATTGGTTTAATAAATTATTACATAATCATATAATCTCTTTATATTGGTCATACCAATTTAATCACTTAGAGATTATAAATCTTTTTAATTTACCATTCAAGTTATGTTAATTCTCAACATAACTTTTTCAAAGGCTTCCTCCCAATTTGAATGTTCTTCCTGTTGTAGTGGAGGTGGACACGAGAAATCCGGTGGGTATGTTGGACTTGGAGCATAAATTTGATCTTGATTGTTACTCCATGAAAAATCCGGGTGATACCCCCAATCCTGATGATAGTTGTTTGGATAGACATAACTGTTGGGGTAATCACCACTATACTGTACCGGCTCGAAACTGATGGTGCATTGATGACTCATATGATTTCCAGCACAACAATCACAAGTAACCGCCACACTTTGACGACGTTGAGTTTCAAAAGCTTCAAGCATCTTCGAAAGTGTCTCCATCTGTGCTGATAATGCAGAAAGTTTCTTGAGTCTGTCAATCTCCGCTCCCCGTGATTGAGTCATGTTCGTGTATGGCCATTGATACGCAAAGTCATCCATGGTACCTAAAAAGAGAGAAATATAGGAAGAGAATGAGAAATAAAAATAAAAATAAAAATGTTTAAATTAAGACTAATTTGATTGAAATTAATATTGGTAAATAATTATTAAATTAATTCCCCGGCAGCGGCGCCAAAAACTTGTTGATCGATTTTGCAATCAATGAATACGTGCAAGTATACACGATCAACAAGTAATAAAGTGATAAGAAAAGTATCGTTCCCACGAGGAATTATTTAATAAAAATTACCAAGTACTAACTCTTAACCAAATCAATTTTATTTAAACAACCATAAATTGTGATTTTTCTAATTAAGAAAACTAAATTAATCAATTAAATCTAGATTACTCTAAAATTAATTCAAATAAATAAAGATTAAGACTTCAATATCCCCAATTATGAACTATAAATCAATTATCCAACTATCCCAATTATTATGCCTACTGAATTGTTAACAGAAATTCTCAAATGCCAAAAGTCCTTTTCCAAGTGATCAATTGACTTCTATTTAATCCAGATTAATCTTGCTATATTCCTATGCAAAACAATTGAATTAAACTCTTTTCAATCCCAATTCCTTATGTGTTACATGCGGTAAACAGATATTTCCATTCTATTCACAAACCTAATTATTCACCATGCAAATAACTAAGTCACATGTTATCATGCCCAGTTCTAACCCTAGAATTCCTCTTCCGATTCCTTCTAGAGTAACAAGGTAATTACTGATCAGATAATCAATCAATAAGCTCAAGACAAGATAAACAATTCACTTTGACATAAATAATTGGAATAAATCAAATAACTAATTTATAGCCATAAAAAGTTCAATTGAAATCTTAATAAAAGAGTTAGTTCATAATTAATGAATTAAAACCAAGAATCCACAATTGAATAGACATTAAAAGATAAAAGTATGATAAGAGAAGAGAATAGAATCTGTTGTCAGTAAATCTGATGCTCCCCTCTTGCTCCTGCTCTTGATCTTCAATGATCTCCAATTTGCTTCAATCTCTAATGGCTAATTAAGAACTAGGGTTTAGATTCTAATCTAATAGAGTGTTTAATCTAGTCTAATCTATGTCATCTCCCTTTATTTTATGCCTCCCATCATGTATTTATAGGTTACAAGTCAAATTTTTAGGTTAGGAACAAACCCAATCCAATTTGGAGTCAAAAAGGTGTCAAAATTCACCCAAAAACGCGTCCAAGCCTTCCCAGTCTCTTCCCCAGCGCCCCAGCGCTGGGCACGACGCTGGTATTCTGCCTTATAGTTCCCCGGCGCTAGAATTACATAGAGAAATAGCGCCCCGGCGCTAGAAGTTTTTCTGGAATTTTCTGCTCCGACGTCCTTTGGGAAAATGGCCATAACTTCTTCCTCTGAAATCCGATTTTGATAATTCAAGATGTTCCGGAAAGAGGAGAAGTAGATCTACAACTTTTATTCTTTGAGTATTTCGAAATAAGGTCCTGAGAAATACTTAAATTGGCTCTGAAGTGACTACTGTATAAATGGCAAGCTGAAAACGCGCATCTAGCCACCCCAAACGTCGATCCAAGTAACTTTTGTCCCAAATCCTACAAAACAATGTAAAACATGCATGAATGGACACAAACAATTAAAACTATTCTAATAGACTTGAGAACAATAATAAATTAAGCCCGAATGTATCCAATTCATGTGTATAAAACTCACTCATCAATGCCAAGCCAAGTTAGACCTTTGTATTACAACCCACAAACAAACATACTTCATTGCTTAGGCTCAGGGCACGGCGCAGCTGCGCTGTCCCAAGCCTTGGCGCCGGCGCAGCTGCGCTGTCCCAAACCTTGGCACCGGCGCAGCTGCGCTGGTGCTCAACTTCAGAAAGTCATACGACGCAACTACACCGTTTCAGCCTGTGGTACCAGCACAGCTGCGCCGTACACAGACAGAAACTGCAGCTGCAGCTCTGTTACACGACTGACTTCAAAACCAACCCAATTTCCACAGAATTTCACAAAACTTAACATCTAAAACTTTGTAATAACATAGTAAGGCATGCTATTCTTCATTCTAATTACATAAACGCTAAATACATTGAATTTTAAAGAATCAAAACCCCAATTTTCCCAATTTCTTCATTTTTTACACTTTAAGCGAATTCGATCGCCACGACTTCGTTTATTAACCAATTGACACGATTCAAAGTACGTCGTTTTCGTTTCTTAACATACTAACACAATCCAACATCAATTTACAGATTATAACACCTATTGAACATGAAATTTTATACTTTCACAAGCCATATTACATAGACATACACTGTTATTCTAACTTCCTTCTTACAAACCCAATATCACGTATTTGATTTCCAAAATATGATTATAGATGATAACCAACAAATTTAGCAAGAATATAAATATATATAATCAACATTTGAAACAACAATTCAATAAAATACCTAATTTTAGAGAATAGAAAATTACAAAACCAAATATTAGAATTAGGGGTAGATTATACCTAAATCCTTTGATTGTATATTAACAAAGTTGATAGCAATCCTTTCTCAAAACTCTTATTCTCCAACTCTTAATTCTCACTGTGTTTCTCTCTCTTCCTCTCCAAACTCTGTGTTCTCTAGCCTTAGGAATAATAGGCGTAACATATAAACTGACTCCCTCTTCCCCCACGTACGTTAGGTAAGAACCAAAAAGTTTGCGCCAGTTAAATTAGGCCAAAGGCCACAAGGCCTTGTTTAGCCACACACCAATTCCCCCATTCCAATTTATTTTAATAATATTTATATTATATAGTTTTTATTTATCACACATGTAACCCATTTAAATAGCTCACAGTTATAATTATAATAATAATTATTTTTCATTGTAATTATACTTATGATTAATAAATAATTATATATCTAATTTAATTAATAAATTAGACTTAAACATTACTTTATTTAGTTTACTTATTTTCTTAAATATTAAATAATTCATTTAATTTAATTATTCTATTAAATTAAATCTTCAAATAAAAATTACCATTATTCAATTTAATTAACAATAATTAATTTAGTTACTAAATTCTTGCATCACAATTTCATCAATTATTTATTTTCTTCAATAAATAAATTATTTAAAATATTTATTTAATTCAATAAATATTTAAATTAATTAAAAAAATTTCTCGATCGTTACAGTAAAATTATATACATATAGCTTATATAAGTATACACAAATCTCCCAATATCTTCTCTTTCTCTTTCCACATCTTAGCAAATCCATCAAAATTTCAAAGGCTAGGAATTAGGTAGGTGAGTTGGTAGATTTCTTTAGATTTTATGGAGTAAACAATTAAAATGGCATGTGCTCCAAATCCACACTCTCTTTTGGGTACTTTACAATAATATACAACATTTAGTAAGTAATTACACTATTAGTGCATGCACAAAATAATTATAAAAATAATATATTTTTCCATATTTATTTACAATATTAATGCAATTAATATTCCTTAATTTAGGAAATTAGTATAAGATTCAATTCACAATAATAAGGAAACCTAAAGTCAAAGAGTTTCATAATTAATAATTCAAATTCAAATATCTTGGATCTAACACAAAAATAAATTCAAATTCAAATATTCAAAGTTTGGCAATGTCATCTTCCTCCTCCCCTTCGCCGGTGAAACAGAGCGTCCGAAAATTCTAATTCCAATTTCATGTCCAAAAGAAAATAAGAACACTGCATAGGAAAGAGAGAGATAAGAGAGTGATGTGTAATGTAATGTTGATAACCAAACCTTCGTACTAATGTAACCAAACTTTTATACCAAGGTAACCAAAATTTTATACCAAATGTAACTAATATACCTCCACACCTGTAGTATGAATTGGTTACTTAGGTCAGAAAGTTTGGTTACCTTGGTATGAATGTTTGGCTACCAACTTCACTATGAAAAAACTGCAGGTGTGGATGTGGATTGGTTACCTTGGTATGAAGGTTTGGTTACCTTGATGTGAAGGTTTGGTTACCAACTACACTATATATTAATAAACCGGTTATAATATCTTCTACATATAAAAATAGAAAACAATTTCAGCAGCAAAGCAAATACTATATAGAGAGTGTAGTAGTAGTAATAAAAGGCTGCACTTTTCCACTTCTTCCCGGCACTTTGAATCTCTTTTTATCTTTCTATCTCTTCCTTCACACGCAGATGCAAGCATTTTTAATGTTTGTATTCATTCTACTCCATTTACCGGTGGACACCTCAGTCCACACTCCCCCAAGTTTAATAAAAAATGCTTAGGCACCTCCGCGGAAGGCGTCGTCCCCATTACGGTGCCCACCTTTGCGCCTTGACGGCCGCCCTCCTCCTCCTTCTCTCTAATCCCGATGACCTCAAATCAGCAACCAGATCAGACGATCGGATCAACGAGCTTGACGACGGCACTCAAGAGGAGTCCGATCCATCTAAGGTTTCTAGCGAGGATGAGATTCTCCGCAAGAAAATAATAATTAACAGATCTAGAAGTAGTTAGGACTTATTAATTACTTAATTTAATAAGTAAATCAATTTTAATCCCCTAAATTAAGGAATCCTAATTGCATACTAATTTCCTAAATTAAGGAATCCTAATTGCACTAATTATGTAAATAAAACTTTAAATGTATTAATTGTGTAAATATTTTATGAGTGCACTATTGTTGTAATTATTTTTAAAAATGTAATAGAATATGTAATTGTACCCTCTCTTTTTACCCATTTATAATTTCCTTTATTTGCTTGTTTAGCTCACTTAGTTCTCTAGAAGACCCAATTCAATTGGGCTAAAGTTTGGGTCAATCCATTAATTACTTGGGCTTCCTAATTTAAATTCTTTGGGCCATGAAAAAAAATAGTATGGTCCAATACCTAAATTTTATCTTATTCTAATTATTTAATTAGGGTTTTTATTCCACTCATTTGGAATTTAAATAATTACTCATGTACATTTAATTCTATAACTCAATTAGACTTGCTTTAATTAAATTATATAATTAATTAGTTGAGATATATAAAATAAATCTCTTAGGGTAGTATAAATTTTAGATACTACCCTTCTTCAATACCACAACCCTTAGGTTATTTAATTACCATACCTAATGTGTAATTAGGTTATGTAACTTTTCCTTTTTAATTCTCTTTAATAAATAAATACATATACATATTAATAATATATATATTTATTTAGACACATACACTTTCCACATAAATCATAACACATTTATCATTCACAATATGTCACAAAATTTTTAATATCATTAATATTTAATTCATATATTCTTATTTCTTGGCTTTCCTTTTTGTTCCATTAATTCATTAAATTAATTAGCCTTAATTGGTTTAATAAATTATTACATAATCATATAATCTCTTTATATTGGTCATACCAATTTAATCACTTAAAGATTATAAATATTTTTAATTTACCATTCAAGTTATGTTAATTCTCAACATAACTTATCTTACTCTTCTTTAATCAAATTGATTAAGATTCATCTTAGTTAACTTAAAATAATTAAATTAACTAACTCACTTAATTCACATATTCACTTATATTCTTAAAAAAATATTCGTAAAAATATACATATATAATCGTATAAAATTCTCGGTCCTTACATTCTTCCCTCCTTATAAGGATTTCGTCCCCGGAATTACTATTACCTTACATTCAAATTATGTCCATTCTTAGAACTTTATTAATAAATCAATTTATTACCCTAATATAGGTGTTACTTCATTTCTTATTACATTTACTCTTTCCATCCTATTCAGAGGTGGAAAAATCTTTACTTAACTCAAGTCTCATTTGACTTGCCATGGCTCATAACTATATTTGTTCTCTAATAACTTTTTAAAGTTGTATCATCAATTCCTTCATTTCTACATGTGTGTGACACTAAATTGTGATTCATATTTGTAAATGAACAGCACCTCATAATGATATCTATCAAACATAACGTAAACAATTATATTACTAATTGGAATTTTACCTGTCACTACTTCCTTTGTCGCTACCACATACTGGACAATTATGTTAAACGTGCGTGCCATTGGTCTTCCTGGCTGAGCTGGTCCTTTGATCATTAGCGTCCCACTGTTGTTCCCTTTGTTTTTGCCTCCCTTCTCTGCATTCTTCTTTGGACAGTTCCGGATTTAATGGTCTATTGACCCACACGAAAAATAACCTTGTATTTTCTTTGGGCTTGGACAGTTGGGAGAAATGTGTCCTTCTTCACCACATGCGCTACATGCGGGAAGTTTCACAAGGGTGCGTGCTTGTTGGGGAAATGAGTATACTTCAATTGTGGCCAGGAGGGTCACATCGCCCCAAATTGCACTCAACCTAAGAAGAACGTGTGCTTCACGTACGGATCCAAGGATCACTTTGTTCGTGAATGCCCTAAGAAGAAGGATGGAGTGACAACCAGAAGCAATGGAGGTAACAGTGGAGGTACAACATCAAACAAACCCACAACTAGAACCTTCAACATGACTGTACAAGATGTTGTGCAATCAAAAGATGTCGTGTCAGGTATTATCCCAATCAATGATATAAATGCATATGTATTATTTGATTTGGGTGCTACTTGCTCGTTTATCTCTGATGATTTTGCTAAGAGGTTAGAATTGCCTAGAGAAGAATTGAATTTCCCTTTGAACATAGAAATTGTGAATAAGAGAGTTATCCATATTAGATTCGTATACAAGAACTGTAGGGTGAACATTAAGGAGAATATCTTGATGGTAGATTTGATTCCGATTAAACTTGGAGAGTTTGATGTTATTTTGGGAATGGATTGGTTGTTCAAATATGGAGTGGTAATTAATTGCCAAAAGAAGTGTGTAAACCTTATGACCCCGTCAAAGGTAGTGTTCTTTGGTAGCAAGTCGCCTAGACAAATGAAATGTCTGACGATTATGCAAGCCAAGAAATTGTTGGGTCAAGGCTGTGTGGGCTATTTAGCTTACATAGTTGATACTCAGAAGAAGGGTGTGAAACTGGAAGAGATACCAGTGGTGAGGGAATTTGTAGACGTGTTTTCGGAGGATTTGCCAGGGTTTTCGCCTGACAGAGATATTGAGTTCGTTATCGACTTAGCACTAGGGACAACACCGATATCGAAGGCCCCGTACAGAATGGCTCCAGTAGAAATAAACGAACTGATGGTGCAGTTGTAAGAGTTACTAGACAAGAAATATATTCAACCAAGCGTATCACCGTGGGGATCACCGGTGTTATTCGTGAAGAAGAAGGATGTGTCAATGCGTCTTTGCATTGATTATAGAGAATTAAACAAAGTCACTATTAAAAACAAATATCCATCACCAAGAATAGATGACTTGTTTGATCAGTTGAAGGGTGCTAAATACTTCTCAAAAATTGATTTGAGAGGTGGGTATCACCAATTGAAAGTGAGGAAGGAGGATATACCTAGAACGGCATTCAAAACTCGGTATAGACATTACAAGTTTCTGGTGATGTCTTTTGGTTTAACTAATGCACCTGCTGCATTCATGGATTTGATGAATAGGATATTTAAACCATTCTTAGACAAGTTTGTAGTGGTATTCATCGACGACATTCTAGTGTATTCTAAAACTCAAGAAGAACACGTGGAACATTTACTTTAGACGTTGGAGACACTAAGAAAGGAGAAGTTATACGCAAAATTCTCTAAGTGCGAATTTTGGTTAGATCGTGTACAATTTCTTGGGCACGAGATTGACAAAGATGAGATTTCAGTGGATCCATCAAAAGTGGAAGCTGTAATCAATTGGGAACAACCAAGAACACCGTCGGAAGTGAGGAGTTTCTTGGGACTTGCCGGTTATTATAGAAGGTTTATTCAAGATTTTTCTAAGATAGCCACTCCGTTAACAAATTTGACAAGGAAAGCGGTAAAATTTGTTTGGACGGAGAAGTGTGAAGAGAGTTTTCAAGACTTAAAGAAGAAGCTAAGTGTGGCACCTATGTTGTCATTACCAGATAGCCCAAAAAATTTTATGGTGTATAGTGATGCCTCACATAAGGGATTGGGTTGTGTTCTTATGCAAAACGGCAAAGTAATCGTATGCATCAAGACAACTGAAGGATTATGAGAAAGGTTATCCGACTCATGATTTGGAATTGGCTGCAGTATTATTTGCTCTCAAGATATGGAGACACTATCTATATGGAGAGAAATGTGAAATCTACACAGACCATAAAAGTTTGAAGTATATTTTCACATAGAAGGACCTAAATATGCGATAAAGAAGATGGATGGACTTGATAAAGGATTACGATTGTGAGATCTTTTATCACCCAGGCAAGGCGAATGTGGTTGCAGATGCTTTGAGCAGGAAAGGTTGGGAAAAATTGATGCTGATGACCAACCAGGAAGAGTTTATTTAAGAAATGGCAAGGCTAAAGTTGGAAATAAAGTTTCCACAAGAACCCAATGAACGACTATTCCAAATAAAAACTGGTCCAACTTTAGTGGACAAAGTGAAAAACGCTCAATTACAAGATGAAGAATGTGAGAAAATCCAAGAGAATTTTGTTGATGGTAGTGATGTAAAATACAAGATCGATACCGAAGGACTACTACTGTTCGAGAAAAGAATTTGGGTTCCAGCAGTACCAGAGCTTAAAGACGAAATCTTGACCGAAGCACACAACACAAGATATTCGATTCATCCAGGAAGTACAAAGATGTATCACGATTTGCGACGACATTTTTGGTGGCCAAACATGAAAAGAGACGTTGCCGAATGTGTGGCAAAATGCTTGACATGTCAAAGAGTCAATACCGAGCATCAAATACCAAGAGGATTACTTCAACAGTTAGAAATACTGGAATGGAAGTGGGAACACATCACAATTGATTTTGTGGTGGGTCTTCCAACAACTCAGAAAGGATACGATGCGATATGGGTGATAGTGGACAGATTGACGAAATCTACACACTTTTTGCCAATAAAAATTAGATTTAAACTTGATCAGCTAGCAAAGCTATACGTTAAAGAGATCGTGTCAAGACATGGAGTTCCAGTGTCAATTGTATCAGACATAGATCCAAGATTCACATCAAACTTCTGGAAGAGACTACAAGAATGTATGGGAACACAGTTGCCAATGAGTATGGCATACAATCCGCAAACTGATGGACAAAGTATACAAATAATCCAAACGTTGGAAGATATGCTGAGAGCATGCATCATGGATTTCAAAGGAAGCTGGGATGAATATTTACCGTTGGTAGAATTTTCCTACAACAACAGTTACCATGCGAGCATCGGCATGCCACATTACGAGGCATTTTACGGTAGAAAGTGCAGAACTCCACTATGCTGGGATGAAGTCGGTGAACGCTAACTGTTAGGACCAGAACTGGTACAACAAACTGCTAAAGTTGTCAAACTCATCAGGACAAGATTGGTAGCTACCCAAGACAGACAGAAAAAGTATGTCGACCAACACATGCAAAATCGCGAATTTAAAGTAGGAAATTTCATTTTCCTAAAAGTTTCTCCTTGGAAGGGAAAAAAACATTTTGGTAAGAAAGGAAAGCTCAGCCCAAGATTTACTGGACCTTCCGAAATACTACGAAGAGTGGGGGAAGTGGCTTATGAGGTAGCTCTACCTCCAAGGTTGGAAAACATTCATAATGTTTTTCATATTTCGGTGTTACGACCGTATAAACCCGATTACAAGCACGTGATCGAGTACGAACCATTGCAATTCGATAAAGATTTATCTTATGAAGAGACTCCTATCTAGATAGTCGACAGGAAAGAACAAGTGCTCAGAAATAAAGTGATACCTTCTGTGAAGGTGATATGGAGAAACCACAATGTCGAAGAGGCAACGTTGGAACTCGAAGCTGAAATGATGAAAAATTACCCTGAGTTATTTGTTTAATCTATGTCTTCGATTCTGAGGACAAAATCTTTGTAAGTAGGGAAGAATGTGACGATTTGATTGTTTGAATTATGATTCTGAGGACAGAATCTTTTTAAGGAGGGAATGCTGTAATATTCCAGAATTTTAATTGTAATATTAAATATTTATTGAATTATATAAATATTTAGTGGATGTGTTTATCGTTGAATAAACAATTGTTTAATTGATTTAATTTTATTTGGAGAATTATTTGTTAAATAAATAATTGATGAATTAAGGAAATTATTATTATATTGATATTTCAATTTAAATGATTAATTATTTGTATTGTGTTAGGTGATTAAAGGATTTATTTAATTAATTGTGATTTGCATTAATTAAAATAAATATGAATGCTTGATTAAATATAGTGTGACAAATAACTATATTATAAGGAGTTATTAAAATAAATTAAAGTAGTTTAATTTAGTTTTAACAAACAAGGCTTAGTATATTAATTCTTTAATATTTAAAGGGTTTTGCCAAACAAGCCTTATAGCTTTTGAGATTTCTAGTTATTTAAATTAAATAAAATAAATAAAATAATAAATATAATATATTTATATAATATACGTTAATATTGGTAAGCGATATAATTAAGATATGTATTAAGGCCATATCAGTTTTTCATTTTGGTTATTACGCATACTGGCTATCAAAGCTTCATTCTAACTTTGCTAGTCTAGAGGCAATAGAGAGAACTGAGAGTTGAGAGAAATTGAGAGAAAGCTTAGGATTTTCAACAATTCCAGTGATCGTAGCAAGAATTACACACTACTTGAAGGTATGTTCACAACCTTAGAGTTATATATGTGTGTATATACATGTATATGTATTTCACGGCAAGAAGTTTTCTCATGTTCTGTAAATTTCATATCTTCAAATTATTGTTAGATAGTTGGTTACTTGTGATTATATGAGTATATAGTAACTAGGGACTATGTCTAAACAACAATTGCATGCAAAAATTCGTTTGACAGTAGAAGAAATTAATCGACAGTGTATTTTGTATGTATTGTTCATATGGCTTAGGTACGTACCAATTTTGAGGGTCAAATTGCATGCTAAAATGTTAATTGAGTTTTGTTTATGTTAGTTTAACGAGATACGAGCATAACATAATTGGAATGGAGTGATTTGGCCAAATAATGAATTTATAGTAATGATTTTGGGATGAATATCAAAAAAATTAGAGTTTTAGGTGAAAAACATGAAAAATTGAGAAAATTAAAATAGTGTTAGTAGATGTTAAATTGTGTTAAGTGGTTGTATATGTTAGTAATCATGTTTATGATAGTTGTATATTTATTTTACGTGTTATTACCACTGTTTGATGGGCTAAATTCGTGTTAGTTGGCTTAATAAAAGTGCTAAACTTCCATTCTACAAAATTGGGTTCTGCAAGTCGCGCGGGCGCGTAACCCTTAGGGGCGGGCACGCAGCTGTCGCGTGGGCGCGCGCCATCCCCATATAAAACTCGCGCGACCGCATGAGTGGCCATTTTCAGACACTGAAGTCTGTTTAATATGCAGACTTTGGTTATTCATTGTAGCTTAGTTTAAGGTTATGGAATATTAGAATCATGTAACGACAAGGTTAAATAGAGTCATGTTATATGGATTATGAATTCTAAATTGTAATAATGATTAGTAAATTAAGAATGCGTTATGCGGTAATTTAGTATACATAATGAAAGTTAGACAAGTGTTGCGATGTAAAACACTTAGAGTTTCTGAAATGTGAATTGTAATGAACATGTTATGATATGTTAGTATGTCTAATAGGTATTGTAGTTCTAAAATTATGTGTAGGTGATTGTGAGTTTAACTTTATAGCTTACGCTCAAGGCAAGTTTCTAAACCCTATCTTTTTATATTGAGCAAGTTTTCTAACTCTACACTTTCGTTGAGTTAATTCTATTGTTATATTGTATAACTTCATGCTTTTGATTGAGCAAGCTTCTTATCTTAACTATTATTAAACAAATCAATTGTTACTAAAAATTCATTCGAGCAAACTCTAACTCTAATGTTATTGGAAATTCTTATAGATTGATTCATTCTAACTTGGTTACAGTTAAGCAAGTTTCTTAAATTATATTATTGTATAATGAACGTAATTTTGAACTCTCACCTCTATTATTGAACTGTTTTAATTCTTTGCATGAGTTAATACATTGTTCGGCAAGTTTTTAGTTTCCAGCTTACTACCAGTTAAATGTACATTCAGGAATTTCATTTCTAATGTTATAAGACTCGAACCTTAGCTTATTTTACTGTTCAAGCAAAGGTTAACCATTTTATTCATTTTATTGAATGCTTATGCTCTATAGTTATTTCAAGTATGAGTTTGATATGTAGAATCAGTTCATTTATGATTCTCAAATGTTCTAAGCTATGTTGTTATTAAATAACTATTGTATTATCAATCATTGTTGATTCAACTAGTTCCCTAGTTGATGATCATTAAACTTCAATTACCCTTGAAAGCTTATCCAAACCAAACTTTTTTTGGTGCGGACTTGTACTCTAAATACTGAGATGAACAACCCTATGTTTAGGGGTTTACGCTTAGCGTTGAAACGGTTGTGCACAATACATTGTACGAAGGATTGATCCCCCTAAGTACGTGGAGTCCTTATAGTCATATAACTGTTAAAGTTAAAGTTGAAAGATTACTTATAACTATGGACATGGTTCATGGTCATTTGACCCTCAGTAGTATGTTTAAGAATGTTAATAGAACATATCATTCAGTTCTATTGAGCCTATTATTTGGTAAATGATGTAAAGATATTTATTCTTGTTTCAAGTGAGCTTTGTTTGCTCACTCTTGCATATTTAAACATTTATTGCAGCTACGGTTGAGAAGGTAGATAAACCTACAACTAGCAAAGAAAAGGGAAAAATGTACAAGTGATGAAGACTTGTAATTTTACTTTATCGTTAAGATGATAGACTTTTAATAATGATGTGATGTAATAATTCAATTTCCGTATTTGGATGTTTGTATTAAAGGTTAGAGAACCTGGGAGATAATATTTTTATTAAAGTAATCCTATATGGGCAGGCTTTTATTATTCAATTTATTAGGATTGGGTAGTTAGATATGAATGTTTTGATTGCATGAACATCATATCTTGAGGTAATGAAGTACCGGGATTTGGGGGTGTCACAGCACACGCCTTTTCCCTTCAAGCAAACTCCTTGATGGTTCTTCCCGCAAACTGCACACAGCTCACCTCTCTTCCTACTTTCTGCTAACTTATTTCCCGATTGAATTTTATCGGTCCACTTATGCTTATTGGAGTTACTTCCTCCATTGCTACCTCCTTCATTCATCTTATTCTTCTTTTACTCTTGGTGGTACTTTGACACTGCTTCACTTCCTCCCTCGGCGATGATGTCTTTTTCCAATAGGGTTAAAAATGAATTGATCTGCAACACAACTACTTTGCTAAATATTCTTGGCTTTAGTTCATTTTCAAACCATCTTGTTTTTCGTGCCTCAGTGTCCACTTGATGTGGAGCAAATCTAGCTAACTCGTTGAACTTGACAGCGTATTCTGAAACCGACATATTTTCTTGCTTTAATTCTAAAAATTTGACCTCCACTCTTGCTTGTATACTTAGCGAAAAATAATTTTCAAGAAACAGTTCTTTGAATCTTGTCCATGCTAAAACTCCAACTCCAACTCTAACTCTGTTCTTGTTTGACTCCCACTAGAAATTCGCTTCACCCTCCATCAAATAGTTAGCAAAAGCTATCTTTTGCTCCTCTGTTACTCTAGCAATAACAAAAGATTTCTCTACTTCTTTCACCCAAATCTGAGCTTCTATAGGGTCTGTTGTCCCCTTAAACTCTGGCGGTCCTACTACCCTAAAGTCTTTGAAGTTCGCCAATTGATTCCCTAGAGGATTTCCTGCGACTGGTGCTCGATTTTTCATAGCCCCAGCTAACATATTCACAAAGTCTTGCATAGGGTTTTCCTTACCTCTTGCATTGTTAACATAGTCTTCCACCCATCAGTTTCTTGGTTCTCTTATTGGCGACATTATCTGGTTATACAATACCTTAAATTATTACTTCATCTTTTACACCTTTATGCCACGTCTTATTAGTGGTATCTTAAAAATTTAACACGTAATTTAAACTCGAACCATAATTCAGTTTATTGGATTTTTTTTCTATCAACTCAGCTTGCTGGATTAACGAATTTAGTTTGCTGAATTAATAATTTATCAGATAGATAGCTTACACTACTACAAAACAGTAAATAGACAACACTTAAACCACAACATTTTTTATAAAAATGTTGTGGTATTTTTTTTCACAACGTTTTTTAAAAAAACGTTGTGGATATATATTCAAAAACTTTATCTATTTAAAAGGGAATTTTTTTTTTGTTTTAACTAGATAACGTTTTTTTAAAAAACGTTATCTATTGTAAAAACACGGAGCAAAAAACACGCCGAAGTAAAAACTTAAAATTGAAAAAAAAGTGAATGAGAGTGCATCCTCGAGGGTTTAGAGAGAGAGGCTCCTCATTCTCTCTATAATTTTCCCCTCTCCATCTGCCATCACCTCCTCCTCCACTTGCTAATTCGACCCCTCCACCACAGAACTCTCTTTCTAGTAGCCTCACCCGTCGTTTCAATACTCGAGCTGAGTCCAACAATGGCGTCGAGCCTTGCCAGTATGATTTTGATCTCTTCACAATCAGCGCTGGCAGCGGCGGTGTTAGGGCTTCCCGTTTTTCAGCCAATTTCGGCGCTTCAGTCACAGTGATGGCTCGGACCCTGGTGAGCCCGTCGGCAGTGATGGCGTACGGCCTGAAACACGTTGCTAATTGGTGGGACCTCGTAAACGAGTCTCAAGAATGGCAGAATCGAATATTTCACGTTCTCACGGCTCTTTACAGCATCGTAGTGGGTGTTGCTCTGGTAATTTTGTTTCCTGTTAGTTTGCTTCGTTAATTTTAAGTAATTGATGAGTGTTGGGGATTCGCATTACTTCGTTAATCTTAATGTTTTAGGTAGGAAAGTTTAATCTTAATGCTTCGTTAATCTCGCGGGTCTTAGTGTTGGGGCTTCTTTTTTTGTTTGTGAGTATGCATTGATTGTTTGATTAAACCTTGTTCTTTGAATATCTTCTAGATTGTCTTGTGGTTGGTTATATGGTGGAATCCTATCCCAGTTTTGGTCATCCTGTCGAAGATGTTCTTTGCTGGTTCGTGTTTAGATAGTATATTATATTTTATTGTTGTTTTGGTAAATTATGCTATAAAACTGAAACTTTTCTAAGCTTCTCCTTACCTACATGCTTTGGCAGGTGTATCTTTATTTGCAGTGTTAGGATTTCTCCTTTATGGTGGAAGGTAATGCCCATTTCTTTTCTTAATTTATATATTCTTCGTGTGCTCCTACAATAATTTTCTATTGGATCGTTTATTTTTGCAGTTCTAAGAATTTTGCTTATTAATATCTGATGGAACTTTACATCTATTTAGTGATTATGTTGAATAAAGTTTCCAAGTCAAATAATAATAATTGTTTTAATATAAAAGTCTATTTAGTGATTATTTTTACTTCGTTATGAGTTTGGCCTGGTTTGCTTATTTCGAACATCCATTGATTTTTGATCATTCAGAGTTTTGCAGTCTTGATGAATAATCTTGATGAATGTAAACCTTGTTTACAGGTTAATCTTGTAAACCTTGTTTACAGGCCGTAATAGTGCGCAGAAATGCCAGATTTCTATGCAGAAATGCCAGATATTCAAGATTTTTGTAGGTCAATATGCTTTTGTTTGTGCTTATACCCTTGTACTCCTCTATTGGTTCTGGCAATAACTGAAGATCTACATGACGTTCACAGCTTGGGGAAAGAGGCTACTGCCATGTTCACAGGTTCTGTGAGAGTTGCATGCGCAAAAGAAATATAAACATGGTAAGTCAGAGGTATATCTACAGTTTAGTTACTGATAATGCTTGACATGCTTCTGTAGTTTTTTTTAACATTTTTCCTGCTTGCTAGTTGTAGTGAATGATATGAGCAAGGTTACTATGTACAACTATATCATATGTATGTGATAAACATGGATTCTTTCACTGTGGAGTCTAAAAGTACCTATGGCACCTTCTGCAGCTGCTATGGCCGCTGGTCAGGCAATTGTTGCTGCTCAAGCTCTTCAAGCCCATGCTGCTCAGGCTCAAGCTCAATCACATTATAACAAAGTTTTTTCTGGTATACTTCCTAATTGCTTCTTAGATAGTCAAAATTCTCAACGGTTTATTTGTGGTGATTATCCTATTCCTAACCATACCTTGGTCTATCAATTATTAGTATAATTGAATTAAGTATATCACTTGTTAGCTGCTGCTACTCCAAAAAAATCCTCTGCGTTATTCTGATACAATTGGGTAAACCTGTAGTGGCTCAGCTCAGTTGGAGTACCAAACAGGCAACACCTTTGCATTCAATCCCCTTCCTCTGTTTGTCTTCCATTTTTGAACTTTTATATTTTTGTATGTGTGCATACATTTATGATGTATGTTATTATGAATTAAAACGTGCAGTGAAAATATATGTAGTACACTAGTAGTATATTATTATTATGAATTAAACCTTGCAGTTTAAAACTAAACTAGACGGTCAGCCACAAGACAGGGCAGGGGTCTTCCAAACAATAACATAAATAAAATTGAATAAACAATTTCTTAAAAGAAAAGTATTAACTCTATTATCTATGTATGCACTCTCTCAAATTACTAGTAGTAGGATTCTAAATAGAAGTTTTTGGTTTTTATGCATGATAAATTATGTTAGCTCTAATTCATATTTTTATGTAGGACAATAGGGTCGTGTGATAAAGTGTTGAAAGAAGCCAGGTTGCTTTTAGTTTCCCAGCCTGCAAGGGGCTTGAGTCTCTAGTCCGCCATTTCTCTGGCAGTAAGACCCGAGTCCCTGGTGGATGCATGCACTACAAGCGCATGTGGCCGCTTCTTGAACTACATTCTCGCATGTGCAATGATCCTGATTATTGCAAGGTTCCTCTTTCTAGGTAAGCTTATAGCTTGTAGTAACCGCGGGACGCATATTAGGTGTTCTTTGCCTACTATTTGTCATGTGTAGCACAACATACCTTGTCTCAAAAATATACTCCCTGCGTCCCTATGTTGTATTGACTTTCAAAAAGTCAATTCGCTTTGTCCCTTAGTTGTATATGCTTTAATGATGATTAACTTAACAAGGTGCTATGATCTTAAGATGCTGCATTTTATTACTTTCCGGGATTTCCTACGTGCGATTGAAATGGTGGTATTCTATCTCTCAGGCATAGCAACAGCAGCAGCATAGCAAGAAGGATGAAACAAAGTTAGTAAGCAAAGTGGTAGCAGCAAAAAATACTATGGGGCCATTCTCATCTCAGCGGTCAGCTATTTTATGACCTCTATATACATCTGTTGTCTATTTAATCATATCATAAGCATCCAATATTTTACTGGCTTTAGTTACAAATAACGTAATAATTGTAATGTGCATTTCAAATATGAAAAGAAAACTGTTCTATCAAGTTAGCTACTTGGGGGTTATGGCCATCTGAATGTGGGCTGATGATGAATTAGCAAAATGGGTATGTCGTCTCAAGGAAAACATTGTTGATGTAGTAAGTTATAATTGGTGAGAATTACAATAACCCCACCATGTCTATATCAGAATAACATTGTTGATGTAGTAAGTTATAATTGGTGAGAATTACATATTAAGATGTTTTTGGAGTATTGCATAGTACTATATGTTAATGCAATATCTCCTCACAGTTCATGTTTCTGTTCTTGCAGGATCAGCGGACAAAGAGAGGAAGGCTGATTCCCTGAAAAAAACTCTACAAGTCAGCAACCTCAGTTCACTTCTCATAGTGGATCAATTGAAACAACTTTTTAGTTTTCGTGGTACAGTTGTAGAATGTAGTATAACTGATTCAAAGAATTTTGCTTACATAGAATACTAACAGGTACAAAGCATTTTGCTCACATAGAATACTAACAGGTACAAAGCATTTTGCTTACATAAAATACTCAAAACCTAAAGAAGCAACTGCAGGCTTATTTTCTAACAGGTTCTAGATGTAGGCTCCTCCATGATTGAATCGTTCCTAACAGGTACTTGATGCAGGCTTATTTTCTGAAACTGTTTTGGACATGATAGAATTCTAGTACCATCGTCATTCTTATTTTCTACTTCTACTTCATTGTCTTGTTCTTTATTATGACTGCAGCCTGTCATAGTTGATGAGAAGGGTAACAAGAATTAAATATTTGCTTCAGGGACAAGGATGGGCACCACTGGCTCACTGGGAGAGTTGATGACGTTATCAATGTTAGGTACCCTCTACTTATCCATAACATGTCTAAATTTCACACAACTCACTAAAGAAGTCCAACACAGAAATTATGTTCCTACATGCAGATATATGATTTTTTGCAGTTGACAACAATGCATTTTTAAGAATTTATATTCTACTCAAGTAATTATATTAGATGGACTAATTTATATATCTTCCATGATATCCTCACATAAGCTGAAAAAACTAGCAAATTCTCAAGGCGATTGACCGGCATGATGTAAATTTTGAAGATTTTTCTAGTTTTTTCTTCTTTAATTCTTTATTCATTCTAGAACATACACAGTGGGCATCGTATCGGCACTGCAGAAGTTGAATCTGCTATAGTTTCTCATCCCCAATGTACTGAAGCTGCTGTAGTTGGTGTTGAACACGAGTTGCCTACATCAGTTCTAAGTTCTAATTATGCCAAAGTGCTGACTGCTGGTTTGCCTTTTGCATCTTCAGGCCAGAGTTTGTCATTTTGAAGTTACATTCCAAGTCATTGTTGATACTGGTTTGCCTAGGCTTTTTTGCACATGCTTAGGTAGTAGCTTAATTTTATGAATAGTTTGGTTTATTGTGGTTTATTTTATGGATTGAAAAGTGAATTTGAGATGTATATATGGATATTTTGGTATATATTTTGTGGATGTAGTAATTTGAAACTGTAAATGAATAGTATTATTGGGATGTATTTTGAATGGTTGATACATTTTGACTATATATCATGGCATTAACATATTGCAGGTGCATTGGTACTATAGGTGAACCACATCTTTTTTTTTCTTTTTTATCTACAACGTTTAAAAAACATTGTCTGATATACTAAACAACAACATTTTTATCCAAAAAACGTTGTGGAATCATACCTTCTACAACGTTTTTAAGCATCTGCTAATTTTTGGAAAACAAATCTACAACATTTTTTCCTAAAAAACGTTGTGTATTGTGCTTAACTACAACTTTTTAAAAACATTGTGTAAGGGTGTCAAATAGACAACACCCTTAACCACAACGTTTTTCTGATTGAAACCACAACGTTTTTTCCGCGTTGTCTATTTACTGTTTTGTAGTAGTGTTACTATCTTTATTCTCAAAACTTATACACTTAATTAAACAAATATTCATATTCATTCAACTAATTTATAGTACTTTACATCATATAGCGCATATTGTTATAAACATCTACCATCCCTTTATGACAAAAGTCGAGATTTACTACTACAATCATATATATATATATATATATATATATATATATACACTTAATATTAGTAATGATACTTCATTACTAACATATTATCTTACTTCAAAAAGGTACTATCTCTTATACTTAATCTTTCTTTTGTCCACTTCCTTCACCTGTCTTCTTCTTAGGACAATTTTTAAACCAAGGACCCATTCCACCACGCAAAAAATATCCTCCTCTCTTTGGCTTAGGACAATTTGGTGATATATGCCCTCCTTGTCCACAATTATAACACACATTCTTACCCTTCATACATTCCCCGAAATGTTTCTTTCCGCAATCAGCACATGCTTTCTTCTTATGTTATGGATTCCCAGAGTCACTGTCACTGTCGTTGTTCCATTTCCTTTTATTATTATTATTATTATTCTTCTCCTTTCTTAAAGCTTCGGACGATACATTACACTCGGCTCTCATACCATCGACTTGTGCCTTCAGCTCATCTCGTTCTTCTGTCATCTTACTCAATGCCTTTACCAATTGATCATTTAATAATCTTTTCGCATTCCACATTTCCTCTAGAACAAACACCTTCTTCCTTAAATCTTGAACTTCCACTTATGCTTGGCCATCTTCAGCTAATACATTTCATTTTTTCCTATCTTATGTCTTTATTTCTGGTTCTACTTTAGTTTCCATGGAATCTACTTCCTCCTGGTCATTCAGTTCCATCTCGGGGTACTCGTCATGACCGCTTCCTAGATTTACTGCAGGTTCATCTTTTAGGACGTTCTCAACTATCTCACAGTGAGCTGGTACCTCGGCTATTGGCATTGGTGCAGCTGCTAACGTCTCAGTAACCACTTAGGCTTCTCTAATATCTTCATCTCCTGACATCCTACAATCATAACACAATAAATAAATTCCATTAATGTCTCTCAATAAAATATAAATTCATTGTATGGATTGAAAATATATTTCATAACACTACTAATTCTCCAAGAAAACTCTACATTAGTTTTATCTCCTGCTATTCCTTAATCTCTTCACTTAGAACTTTAAATGAGTTTTCTCTATCTTGCATAAGGTTATATTCCAAGAGTGAGAAAACAATTGCTCACTAATATAAAGAATGGCAATAGCAATAACATAAGGGTAAGTAATGAATACTGAATATTAGAGAAATTGTTCTACGAATTAAGAATAGAAAACAAGTTCAAGATTTATATCTGAGGGTCCTAAGATCATGAACTATGTCCCAGGTTATTAAGTATTTATACCTCAACCTTAATAGTCCTTTGGACTATAGAGACCCTTCCTTGAGTACTTAGGGGGACCAACCATTTGTACCATATATTGTGCACAAACATCTAAACGTTAACCTTACTTAATCCCCTATATTAGGGTTGTTCATCTTAGTTTGACTTTAGAATTTCCGCACTAAAGAAAGTTTAGTTTGGATTAGCTTATCGGTGGTTCTAGAATTTTAGAACACTCATCAATTATTGATTAGTCAAATCAATACAGGTTTATTAGCTATTCGAAGGTTCAACACGGTAATATAAGATTGAACAACGGTACTTAAGTCAAAGATTGAATGTCAACAATTTACAATTGAATGGACATTATATACACGAAGTATTACATCCAAAAGAGTTAGAAAACTCATTTGGGACAATGAACTTGAACAATTTATGCTTTGAATGGCAAGAAACAAAAGTTAGGAACTTGCTCAATAAAATATTAAAGTTTTAGGAACTTGCATAACGATATCAAGTTAGGAATATGATACTTGCTCAATGTAAAAGAATTAGAATACAATAACTTGCATAATCGTAAACAAGATAGAACCAAGAAACTTGCTCAACATAAAAATAAGGTTTATGAACTTGCATAATGAAAAATTGGGGTTAGAGAACTTACCTCGTGCGTAAGCTACACAAGTATAATAAACGTTCGCCAAATACCCTACACATACCATTGAAATCGTAATACCGATTAGTTAAACTAACATTTATTCCTATAGGTTTAACTCTCATTCAAATTCATCTCATTAACCTATCTCATATTCCAATCTCTGACACCATTTACAGGTTTGAAATCACCAACATAATAAGGCATCGTCACATCTTAAATACATCTTAAGTCTTAATCAATTAACAAGTTAAAGTTTTCTAGGTCTTTATCTTTTCAATCTAAAAATCACCAAACATATGATCACAATCTGTTATGGAACTTCATTACATGTTTAACTCCTTATCATGCATCTTAGACTAGGTTAAGCCAACACATCATGGACTGAAACTAAAAAAATAAACTGCCTCTACTCAAGGTACGATGGAGCTGCGCAGCCCCAAGCCTTGACACCGGCGCAGCTGCGCTGATGCTCAGTCTCAGAAACTCAACAGGCACAGCTGCGTCATTTCTGCCTTTGGTACCAGCGCAGCTGCGCCAGTACGGAGACAGAAACTGCAGCAACTTCAGCACTGTTACAAGCCAAAAACTCCAATTCCAAATTCTACAGCATCATAGACAAGCCCATATATTATAAACTTTACCAAAACCTTATAACACATACCCTAAATCACTATAACACCTAAAACAATCATAACCACTAAATTCAAATGATTAAAATCATGTTCTTGCTATTTTCTTCGTTTTCAACATATTTAGCAAAATCAACCACTAAATCTTGGTTTCTTAACTAAATTAAACCATTTTAATTGCATTCTTTTCGTTTCTTAACATCTTAACATAATCCATAATCAATTTACAAATTATAACAAGAATTGTACATCAATTTTAGTCTCAAATAAGCATCTTTTATACATATAAAACACTGTAAACTTGCATTTTCTTCTTCAAACCAAATTTCATGAATTTGATTACTAAAATTTGTTCATAGATGATAATTATCATATTTTTACAAGACTATACATACATATAATCAACAATCCAACAAAACTCAATTAAAGAGAATAGATATTGGAAAACCAAAACTTAAAATTAGAATTAGATTATACCTTTAATCCCTTGTTTATACTAGCAAAGATGATAGCAAGCTTTTCCCAAAGACTCCTCTTCTCCAACTTCTCAATTCTCTCATAATTTTTCTCCCTAGCATACTCTCTCTTCCTCTGTATTTCTCTGTTCTCCTTAGTGTCTTGGGAAAATAATACGTAGAACCAAAAACTAAAGTATATAACCTCTTCCACGTTCATCAGTTAAAAAAACAAACAGGCTTATCAGTTATAATATGCCAAAAGCCACAAGGCCATGTTTGGCAACACACTAAAACTCCCCCCCCCCCTTTAATTTATTTTTATATTTTTCTTATACTATAGTTCTTATGTCACACCCGTTATACAACTAATTTAGTTAAATTCGTAATTCAAATTAACATTTGTCATATAAGTATAATTTCCATTATAAATTATAATTTTATCCCACAAACTTATAAATTTCTAATTTAATTATTAAATTAAATTAGATCAACATTATAATTATTTTATAATTCATTTAATTTAATTATCTCATTAAATTAAATCTTCAAATTATAAAATTACCATTCATTAATTTAGTTAACATACACACTTAACTAAATTATTACACCACAATTTCATTAATTATATATTTATCTCGATAAATAAATCAATTAAAATATTTATTTAATTCAATAAATATTTAAAATTAATTATAAAATTCTCGTTCGTTACATCATTCCCTCCTTAAAAGGATTATGTCCCTAGAATCACGACTCAATAAATTCATTCGTTATATTCTTCCCTCCTTAAAAGAATTATGTCCCTAGAATCGCTGTACAAAATTAAGCAAATAACTGAGGATAATTTTTCCTCATAACATCTTCAAGTTCCCACGTAGCTTCTTTAGCATTGTGGTTTCTCCAAATTACCTTAACAGAATGTATCATTTTTTTCCTTAGTACTTGCTCTTTTCTGTCAACAATCGGAACATAAACTTCTTCATAAGACAAATCTTTTTTAAACTGTAATGGTTCATATTCTATAACATGCCTATAATTGGGCTTATATGGTCTTAATACCGAAACATGGAAAATATTTTTAATATGTTCTAATTCCGGACGTAGAGCTACCTCATACGCCACTTCACCAACTTGTTGTAGCACTTCAAAAGGTCTTATAAACCTAGGGCTTAGTTTTCCCTTCTTACCAAACCTGATTTTCCCTTTCCAGGGAGACACTTTCAAGAAAATAAAACTACCGACATCAAATTTCCGATTTTATCGGTGTTGATCAGCATACTTCTTCTGCCTATCCGGTGTAGTTATCAATCTTGCCCGAATCACCTTGGTGATTTTAACAGTTTGTCGCACCAATTTTGGACCTAACAACCAACGTTCACCTACTTCATCCCAGCATAACAGAGTTCTGCATTTTCTGGCGTACAACGCTTCGTAAGGCGGCATGCCAATACTTGCATTATAACTGTTATTATAAGAAAATTCAACCAATGGTAGATGGTCATCCCAATTCCCTTTAAAATTTATAATACATGCTCAGAGCATATCCTCCAATGTCTGGATTGTCCTCTCATTTTGTCTGTCGATTTGAGGATGATACGTTGTGCTCATTCTCAACTGCTTCCCCAAGCATTCCTGTAGTCATTTCAAGAAATTTGATGTGAAATATGGATTTCTATCTGATATAATGGACACCGGGACACCGTGTCTTGATACAGTTTCCTTCACGTACAGTTTTTCCAACCGATCTAAGTTAAATCTAATCTTGATTGGTAAAAATTGTGCCGACTACATCAATCGATCGACAATCACCTAGATTGCATCGTAACCCTAATGAGTTGTTGGAAGACCTACCACAAAATCCTTTGTGATATGCTCCCATTTCCATTCCGGTATCTCTAACGATTGTAACAATCCGCTTGGCCTTTGATGTTTACGTTTAACTTTCTGACACGTTAGGCATTTTGCTACACATTCAGCAACATCCTTTTTCATATTCGACCACCAGAAATGATTTTTGAGATCCTGGTACATTTTCGTACTTGCAGGATGAATCGAATATCGTGAGTCATAGCCTCACTTAAAATTTCCTCCTCGATCTCTGGTACGGTCGGAACCCAAATTCTCCCTTCAAATCGAAGTAACCCTTCCGGATCAACTTTAAATTTATTTTCTTCACCTTGAGATATTTTTCTTTTTATCTTGTCACAATTTTCATCTTAAAGGCATGCATTCCTCACCTTATCCACCAAAATTGAACTGCTCCCCATTTGGAACAATTTTTTGTCTAATTCTATCGGATATTTAATTTCCAACTCCATCGTGGCCATTTCTGCTACAAGCTTTTCCTGAGCAGTCAACATCATTAATTTTTCCCGACCCTTTCTACTTAAGGCATCGGTAATAACATTCACCTTTCTGGGATGATAAAGAATCTCGCAGTCATAGCCTTTAATCAACTCCAGCCATCTTCTCTGTCGTATATTCAAATCCTTTTATGTAAAGATATACTTCAAACTTTTATGGTCTGTATATATCTCACACCTCTCTCCATAAAGATAGTACCTCCAAATCTTCAGAGCAAACACCACCGCAGCCAACTCCAAATCACGAGTCGGATACCATTTCTCGTAATCTTTTAATTGAAGTGATGCATACGCAATAACCCTACCATTCTGCATAAGCACACAGCCTAGTCCTTTATGCGATGCGTCACTGAATACCACAAATTCCATGTATCATCAGGCAATGATAACACAGGTGCTGAACTTAATCTCTCCTTCAATTCTTGAAAACTTTCCTCACACTTCTCCGTCCAAACAAACTTAACTACCTTCCTAGTTAAATTTGTCAATGGAGTTGCGATCTTGGAAAAATCTTTAATAAAACGTCTATAGTAACCTGCCAACCCCAAGAAACTTCTTACTTCTGACGGTGTCTTCGGCTGATCCCAGTTTATTATAGCTTCAACTTTTGATGGGTCTACCGAGACTCTGTCCTTGTCAATAATGTGCCTAAGAAACTGCACACGTTTTAACCAAAATTCACATTTCGAGAATTTAGCGTACAACTTCTCTCTTCTCAATGTTTCCAACGTCACCCTTAAGTGTTCAACATGTTCCTCCTTGATTTTAGAATACACCAATATATCATCAATAAACACCATTACAAATTTATCTAAGAATGGTTTAAACACCCTGTTCATTAGGTCCATGAACGCTACAGGTGCATTGGTTAAACCAAAAGACATAACCAAAAACTCGTAATGACTATATCGAGTTCTGAATGTCGTTTTTGGTACATCCTCCTTCATTACCTTCAACTGATGATATCCACTTCTTAAATCTATCTTTGAAAAGTACCTAGCTCCCTTCAGTTGATAGAACAAGTCATCGATTCTCAGTAACGGAAATTTATTTTTAATCGTGACTTTATTCAATTCCTTGTAATCAATGCAGAGCCGCATTGATCCATATTTCTTCTTAACAAACAACACCGGCACTTCCCATGGCGATACGCTCGGCTGTATGTACTTCTTATCTAATAATTCTTGCAACTGTACCATAAATTCCTTCATCTCTACTGGGGCCATTCTATATGGGGCTTTAGATATCAGGGCTGTTCCTGGTGCTAAATTAATGATGAACTCAACCTCTCTATCTGGCGAAAGTCCAGGTAAATCATCTGGAAATATGTCTGCAAAATCTCTAATGACTGATATCTCTTCTAACTTCGCACTCTTCTTATGTGTATTGAATATGTAGGCTAATTATCCTACACACCCTTATCTCAGTAACTTCTTGGCTTCCATCACCGTCAGATAACTTGCTTGTTGAGGTGACTTACTGCCATAAAACACCACATTTGACGGAGTCATAAGGTTTACATATTTCTTTTGGCAATCAATTACTGCCCCGTAATTGAATAACCAATCCATTCTTAGTATAACATCAAACTACTCAAGTTTAATTGGTATCAAATCTGCCATCATCTCGTGGCCCTTTATATCCACCATACAATTGTTGTATACAAACCTAACAGGAATCACTTCCCTATTCACAATCTCTATGCTTAAAGGAAAATCTAGTTCTTCCTTAGGCAAATCTAAATTCCTAGCAAAATCATCGAATATAAATTAACAAGTAGCACCTGAATCAAATAACACATAAGCATTAATACCGTTGATCGGAATGATACCTAACACCACATCCTTTGACTGGATAGCATCTTGCACGGTCATATTAAAGGTTCTAGCAGTAGGTCGGCTTAATTGCACTGGCCCAGTGATAGTTAACGTACCACCACTTCTGTTTTCCTTTCCTCCACTTGCACCTCCTACTGTCTTTTTAGGGCAATCACGAGCCATATGATCCTTCGACCCGCAGGTGAAACAAGCTCCCTTTTTTGGGCTAAAACAATTTGGTGCAATGTGACCCTCTTGGCCATAATTGAAACACACTCGCTTACCCTACAGACAAACACCAATGTGGTTCTTCCTGCAAGTAATACAAGCTTCAAACTTCTTCTTTTGCTAACTTCCTTGCTGTCCTCCAGCATTCAAATTTTCATTCCACTTCTCTTATGGTTATTACTTCCACTATTGCTTCCACCAACCTTGTTTTCAATCTCATTTTTCCTTTTCTTCTGTTCTTGATTATACTTAGTTAAGGCATCGCTTCCACCTTCCGCGATAATTGCCTTTTCTAATACTGCTGCAAATGTATTTAACTGGAACATTGAAACCTTGCTACACAGCAGGGCTTCAACCCTTGTTCAAACCTTCTCGCCTTATGCTCATCGGTATTAACTTGGTATGAAGCAAACCTTGCCAACTCATTATACTTTGTAACATACTCTGGCACAGACATGGTTCCTTGCTTTAGTTCCAAAAATTGAATTTCCATCTTGTTCCGGGAATTCGTCAAAAAGTACATCTCGAAAAACATTTCTTTAAACCTATCCCATGCTATTATTCCCTGTGCCCCATGAACCTTATTCGCCTGCCACCAATAGCTAGCTTCAGACTTTAACATAAACATTGCGAATGCAGTTTCTGGTCCTCATTAACTCTGACAACGTCGAAAATCTTCTCCATTTTCATAATCCAGGTTTGGGCTTCAACTAGATTATATACCCTTGAAACTCCGGCGGTCCAACCGCGTTGAAGTCCTTGAAAGTCATAACTTGAGCTTGCGACTGATTCGCAAGTGCTCATGTTAACAAGGTCACCAACTGCTGAATCGGGTTAGCGTTGGCCTCGTTATTGTTGTTGTTAGTAGACCCCTCAACGGGTTATTGTTGGCATGGTTGTCTTCTTTTAGGAGGTATTTTTTGTTTAAGATATACGCTTATTAGATCACTACTCACTTCCTTAAATATTTAAAGTTTAACTTAAACATTCTAAGGTTAAAACTTAACACATAACATTTCAATAAACTTCGATATTTTATTCATTCATAACTTTTTAATCATAAAAAGGATAGCATCGCTGCTATCTACATCAACTTTCCTGAACTTGAAAAGTTTCAGGATATCATACTCATCTTACCCCTTTATTTATCTTAATATAAGTGATTTACAATTTATTTAATCACATATTTAACCACACAACTTATTACTCTTCCTATCTTGGCATATTAAGACGTCGAAAGGCTTCTCTACGCTCTTCCACCATAATATGACACATCGTCCTACAATCCATCATGTACCATGGCAAGTCTTCAAATTGAGCTGGGTAATAAAAGACTCGGTCCTAGGCCTTATTAATCGCACAATGAAAAGTATAATCACTTTCATTCATCTTAGCATTCTTCGTTTGAACCTTGGCTTCAGCACGATCTGCACACTGAGTAGCCTTCATCCAAGTGTCTTCTACTCTCGCACGCTTAGCTGACTCCTACTTTAAGTTATCTTTTAGCTTTTCAACTTCAGTCTTCATCTTATCATTCTCAGCCAATAGCTCCTCTTGATGACCCTCTATGTGAACTAGGTTCCATTCCGTGTTACCAAGTTATGAGACGAGTTCCTGAATCTCCACATCCTTCTGCTCTATAGTATCCTGACGTATATCAGCCAGCTCCTTCAGCTCCTCAACATTATTCAGTAATTCTATATTACGGTCATACAGCTCATCTTACTTCTTAGCTGATATGGAGTTTGGTGGAAACTCCACAGGATCCTCTTCCTCATCCTCTACCTCAATCTCCTCAGAGTCCTCCTCCTCAGGATCAGACACATGCTCATTCCCTTGTCCTTCCTCAGCGACTAACAGAGAAGGCTCCCTCTGGATCAATGGCTCCCGAACAACATGAACATCTCGGGGCTCCTCATCTCTAGGCACCTGAGGTATCTCTTCCCTAGCTTGACTGGATCCTTCAACATTAGACATTCTGACAACAAAATACTTTTAAGTCTCATTTATTACATGACAATCTTCAATACTCGCGAGCACATAAGTTATCAACACATAGGCACATAAAGTCTTTTATTATTTATCTTTAATGGATGCCTTAATCCATTCCTTAAACCTCGATCAGAGTTATCACCACTATGTTTTTTGTCTCCTTAAAGGTTACTTCTTAAGGTTTCCCCCACCTAAGGTTCGTAACCTAAGGCTTTGATACCAACTTGTGACACCCCCAAATCCAGGAGCTTCATTCCCACAGGATTTGGTGCTCACTATCCAAAACAATTACATCAATCTACCCATAACCAAGGATAGAGACATAACTTAAATAATTCAAACAATAATCTTCCCCATTAAAGGGTTACATCAACTTAAAATAATATGAGGTAATCTAACCTTCAATTATTACATAAGTCTGCGGAATACATCACATAATTAAATAAGTCTCATAACATAAATTCAGTAAATAAAATTAAACAAGCTACTCTTCATCATTTGGACATCTTGTCCTTGCCATTGCTAGTTGACGGCTCTTCAACTTTCTCAACTTTAGCTGCAGTGTTAATTGCAAGAGTGAGCAAAAAATTACTCACTAATATATAGAATGACAATAGCAATAACATAAGGGTAAATAATGAATACTAAATAATAGAGAACTTGTTCTACGAATCAATAATAGAAAACAAGTTCAAGATTTATATATGAGGATCCTAAGACCATGAACTATGTCCCAGGTTATTAAGTATTTCTACCTCAACCTTAATAGTCATTTAGACTATACAGACCCTTCCTTGCGTACTTAGGGGGATCAACCCTTCGTACCATATATTGTGCACAAACATCTAAATGTTAACCCATAATTAATCCCATATATTAGGGTTGTTCATCTCAGTTTGACTTTAGAATTTCAGTACTAAAGAAAATTTAGTTTGGATTAGCTTATCAATGGTTCTAGAATTTTAGAACACTCATCAATTATTGATTAGTCCAATCAATAAATGTGTATTAGCTATTCAAAGGTTCAACACGATAATATAAGATTGAACAACGATACTTAAGTCAAAGATTGAATGCCAACTATATACAATTGAATGGACATTGTATATACAAAGTATTACAACCAAAAGAGTTAGAAAACTCATTTGGGACAATGAACTACAAAAATTTATGCTTTGAATGACAAGAAACAAAAGTTAGGAACTTGCTCAATAAAATATTAAAGTTTTAGGAACTTTTATAACGATATCAAGTTAGGGATATAAAACTTGCTTAACGTAAAAGAATTAGAATACAATAACTTACATAATCGTAAACAAGATAGAAGGTTTTAAACTTTAACCTTTAATTTTATTATTTACTATCTTCTAAATTTTCGGATTGTCACATTCACCACTTCTTCTAAGAATTTCATCCTGAAAATTACGGCATACTAATCTCTACTTATTTTATTCATCAAAATAGGTTTCATTTTAACCTTTAAATCTTCCTCCTTTGAGGATTTCACTTCTTTCATCTCGTTATACCATGACTGCTCATTAGGAGTTTACATCTTCTAATCATTTAGGAGTCTTCACAATTGTTCAATAACTGTGAAGCTGTATTATTAATCTAAAAAAAATTATTCAAGAAAACTTTTTATATCGTGCAGAGGGGTCATATAGACCATGAACACATAGTTTTAATGGTATTCACACCGTAAAACGGTAAAATACTAGGTATGTTTACAATCACGAAGAAGGTAAACTACCGCTACTAGTACTTTAGGTGATCAGCCTATCGAACGCTTACGTCGTGCACAATGTATCAATCTTGTTTAGCCACTATTTGCGCTACTAGATTGGATTATTTTATCCAATCGGCATATCCCCCTTTTTCAGAGTTGTGCACCCCAGACTTAACATAAGAATCCGTACCAAAACAATTTGGTTCAGGATAAATTCTCAAAGAGATAGTTGAATTTTCATAAACAGTTGTCTAGCTGAATCAAATAGCTTAGACATATACCAATAATTCGAATATCAATCGAAATATGTGTTTAACCACTTTATTTGACATTGACTTTTCTTTAACTGGTTTTAAATTTTCAAAAATCATTTTATGACGTCATGATACCGCACTGCATTTATAGTCCGTTTGAAGATTTCGTCATTTTGTGACTTTATCATACTACATCATACCATAGTGGGCTGATGAACCTTAAATCACATCCAACACTAGGTAATACTGCATTGATGACTCCATCATTTTTATCCTCTTTGCAACAAGTTTAAATTATTTTTGTTTAGCCGAAACAATTAGCATAGAATCTTCTTTAAACGGTTCAAAACCATTAAAAATCAGTTTTAGTGTTATCATGTCATAACAGATTACGAGACGTTAGCGGCTCACAGTCCACATACACACCCTTGTCACCGTATGTTGCTGATAACAAAAATTCGTTTATATTTTTAAAGGCACATCAATGCAAATTTAGTTTGATGTCAAAAATTTTGAAGCCTAGCATAACTAGAAGATTTGGAATACATATGCTTCCACCATCAACTTCAATTTCTCCAATATTATATTTCTTAATAATTCTATCTATTTCTAACATCCTTAAAACTTACTACACTCAAAATCCTTAGTTCTCCACACATAACTTTTCTATACCCTAGTATAGTTCATCAAACATACCACACGTTATGAGTTTAGGAACTTACCAAAATAATATGAGTTTAGGAACGTGTCCTGGCAATACGTAGTCCAAGAACTAATCAAGAACTGTCCATACGCTTAGGGGTTCAAAAACATACCATACGATTATGAGTCACAAACTTTTCATAAGCATGAGTTTTAAGAACTTGTACCTAATCTTAATATTCTCTAACTATCAAGTATAAATATGAGAAAAGAATCACCTTTTCTTCATATGTATATCGATAGCGCGACACCATTATTTCAATGATTATCAATGTGATAAACTGAGTAGTCGTTAGACCAAGTACAAAACCCCTACTCATACAAAGGTTTGTACAACTCGGCTATCACATGAGTCCTCAATTGAAATTCCACATAATCCTAACTTCCACTTTACTCAATACGAATTTCATGTAATCCATATTTTAACATTTATCTGTCTTACCTAAGTTTACATCGTACCATTTCATAGTACATTCTCTTTATAGCGTCAGACTATATCTTCTTAATTGTTTAACGTATCATATGTTATTCAACAATTCAATTTGATCAAGTCGTGTTCTTATTTTGTAAATATTTCTCCTTATCGTTATGATCGTTTTATACTACGATCTTCTTATTCTTCTCTTTTAATTATATTATATTAAGATTTTATTTATACTTTTCATCTTATATACATTGTCTATTTATTATCACTTTTCATCTTTATTACTGGAGTCAGGTAACTCCGGATTCTTATCCTTATAGCTCTTCAAGATTCTCTTTTGAATCTTCTTTATCTTCTTTACTTAATAATGAATTTCCTTCAAAAATTCATCTCTTATAACTTAAACTCTATTCGAGTTTATTGCTTATCATCCTTATCCTCGTCTACAAGGTTATAACCTAAGGTACTTCTACCTAAAGTTTATAACCTACGACTTTGATACCAACTGTAGCGCCCCTAAATCTGTGTCCCTTAAACCTCGGACCTGGTGCATCACGATACATCATCTTCATATATATTCTATAAACTAATGCAAAATTATAAAAAATAATTTGTTTATTACTCAACGGTTCTTTAATATTTTCCAAGGTCTACAGCCTTTATCTTAATACATACCTTTAATAATTCACAATTCACAAGGTTTACATCATCAATTTGCATTAGTTATCATAATAGATAAATGTCCATATAAAACTAATCTCTATCTTTTCCTTTGCCTTTGTCCTTCTTTGAGCATTCGGCTAAAACTGAACTATATTCATAATATAGCAAGGGTGAGCAACTACTTTGCTCAACAAATTTAAATACAATAAAGATATATCATGATTGAAAGAAAGAATAAACTTTCAAGTTTTCAACAATATAATACTTGTGAAATAACATGAATCGAATTTCAATACATGAATGATTGAATTAATAAGGCTGAGTAGTCAACAATGACCATGAACAAATACTTTGGTAATGAAGGTGATCAGCCTTTCATACTTGATAAAACATATGCAATGTGCAGCAAGTGCGAATCAATAATCATAGATGTGGAATAATTGTCAATAATTAAACCACTAGCATTCTGAAAAATTATTACCTCGAGCTTGAGTTAGAAAACTTGCATGTACCGTTGATTACCGCTAAGAAATCTAATTTAATTTCTTATGAAAGACCTATCATTAGTAAGACTGATCCTCCAATTAACGTAATACATTTTAGCTCACAACACTATTACTCAAATAATAAATTAACATTTATCCACATAATCAAACATTGAATAATTCTTTAACTCACTAGTAATATTATCGTCATTTGATAATGTTATTATCACATAACCATCATCTTAAATTCCCGTCTAATATTATTAATCTTTTAATAATATTTTATTTACTTCTCAATTTCTTAGTAATATCTTAATCATTTACAAATATTATTAATCATTTAATAATATTCAAATCATTTACTAATATTATTAATCACCTTCTAATATTATTAATCATTTAATAATATTCAAATTATTTACTAATATTATTAATCATTTAATAATATTTTAATCATTATCTAATATTATTAATCATGTAATAATATTTTATTTGTTTCATAAATAATAAAGGTCTCACACATTTTAATATGCAAATATTTTATATCTTGAAGCTTAAACCATTTATATTCCTTTTTAGAAATATCATTTACCTTTATTTGCAAATTTGAGGTTTAAACAAGTAATACATAGCTTTTATAGTAAAACTCAATTTACTATATTATTTTTTAAATTTAAATATATCTTTTTTTTTATCTTTTTGTCCGTTCATGAGTCAACACGATCCGTTGTCTCATATACAAATATTTATCCTGCTAGCACATTCTTTTTATATTTTTATTTTACAAATATTTGCATTTTTGCTTTATATATATATTACAAATATATATATACTCCGTTACATAAATCTCAGCTCAAAAACCACATTTTGAACACCGAAAATCTTAAAATATCATTTTTATGATTAATATAATTTTTCAAAGATTTTACATTCTTCGTTGCATCACAAACTAATTTTATAGGAAACTGTATAATTTTTTTTACTTAAATATGTATTTTATATTTATTGAATATTTTTATTACTTTATTTATGTTCGAAACGAAGTTTCTCGGCATAAAATATCACTTATAGTCAAATTTTGTCCCGTAGGACTTTATTAAACTTGTTATTTTGCCGGAACGCGATTCTGAACGTCAAACGTCAAAGTTGTTCGACGTGCCGACACTCGGCGTTCGCTCAAATTTTAGTTCTGACATGTATGTTCGCTCATTTTTAATTTTCAAATCATGAGTCATATAATAGTGAAATTTTGGGCATGTTATAGACCTCATGTCATAGTGTTTTAGAAAAAATTCACACTGCAAAAACGGATCACGGAAGCTCATCAAAATAGTGCGCAAAAAGGACATCAAGCAGCAGTCAGCACAGTGCAGCCCAGGCGCACAACGCTCGGCAGGCTACTGCTGCTGTTGTTGCTTGTTGCGCCTCTTGAGGTAGCCACTTTGTGATTTTCTCACGCATTACTCGCAACCCCCATTAATTTGATTTTTGGATATGTTATACATGGCATACCAAAGAATTTTTTAAAAATAAGACCCAATAATTTTGGACCTCTTAGGCAGCCTAAAACAGGCCCCAAAAGTGTCCACTCGCAATAGTTTTCATCTTTTTCCCAGATTTACCCTCTTTCGCTAGAACAGTCATAACTTTTTCGTTTTAAAACATTTTTAGGCAATTCTTGAGCCCATGCGAAGCTAACTTCCGGGACTACAACTCTTCCCTACTAACATTTTTCTAGATTCCGAACATATCAGCCCAGAAATTCGTGCAAAAGGACTGAACCGAAATGAGTTTTCTAGTTTTGACTTGGCTAGTTTAAAATGACATAACTCTTTCCTCCGAAGTCGGATTTAGTCCGTTCTGGAATCTATGGAAAGCTTATTCAGTGTACTACAACATACCAAAAGCCCAGAATTTTCTAGGACATCTAACTAACCCCAAAATTTCCTTTTTAGGGCATCAACTTTCTAGTTTTTCTTTTCTTTCTTTTTTAAGCTTTTTTACACCCACAATAGTTATATCCATACATAAAACACCATAAAACTTGTAGATCTAAGGTTTTTATGTTTAGAAACATTAAATCTTTATTTCATCAAATTATCAATTAAATTGAACAATGTTTAGGGTGTTATACCTTTAGAGTTCCATTCCTCTTGATTTCCTCTTCTTTTTCTCCTTTCATGGCTTCCATGGCTATCTCTCTCTCTCTCTCTCTCTCTCTCTCTCTTTCTCTCTAATGGTTGCCGAAGCCCTCTTACTTCTCTCTCTCTCTTTCTTATTTCTTCACTCTCTTATCTCTTCCATATCTCTCATTTTCTTTTTCCTCTTTATTTATAATCTTGGCAACATATTAAGTCTTTCTAAGAGTGAGACACATAAGCAAAAATAAATAAATCCCATCTGCCTAAAGTCTATGCCAAATCCGACCAAGTGCTCCCCACCTTTGCTCCATCTTATTATTATTATTATTAGGGCCAATTACATATTTTAATATATTTTTAAAAATAATTACATCAATAGTGCCCTCGTTTAATATTTACATAACTAATACACTTTCATATTTATTTACATATTCTAGTGTAATTAGTATTCCTTAATTTAGGGAATTATAATTCAATTAGAATTCCTTAATTTATAATCCCACAATTTTCTCCTCATCTCTCCCACGATTTTCTCTCATTCCATTTCTGTTTCCCTTCTCCTCCTTCCTCCGTCCGCCTCCTATCCTCCCATCCTCCCCTCCTCCCCTCCTCCCCTCCTCCCTCCTCCCTCCTCCCTCCTCCTTCCTCCCGCCTCCCGCCTCCCGCCTCCCGCCTCCCGCCTCCCGCCTCCCGCCTCCCGCCACCACCTCCTCCCGTCACTCCCTCCCCACCCCACCCCACCCCACCCCACCCCACCCCCTCTCCTCTCCTCTCCTCTCCTCCCGCCCTTTCTCCTCCCACTGCCGCCCCCTCTTCCCGCCCCCTCCCCTTCTCGCTTCCGTCTCCCTTTGCCTTCCCCCTCCTCCTGCCTCTGCCTCACCACCTCCCCTCCCTCGATCTGCCTCCCCCTCCCCTTCCTCCCGCCTCCCTTTCTCCTCCCCCTCTTCTCGCCCCCCTTTCTCCTCCACCCTCCTCCCCCCCACGCCCCACGCCCCACGCCCCACGCCCCACCCCTCCTCCTCCCGCCCCTCCCTCTACTCGATCCCTCCGCCTCCCACCGCCACCGGTCCATTCTTTATTTTCACCGGTAACGAAATCTTCCGATAAGGTAACCAATTCAGTTTTATTAGGTTACTAATTTATTTTAGATGTGATGCAGTTGGTAACCAAATTTCATGTAGTTGGTTACCAAATCATTTGATAAGGTAACCAATTCAGTTTTATTAGCTTACTAATTTATTTTGAATGTGATGCAGTTGGTAACCAAAATTTATGCAGTTGGTTACTAAACCTTCCGATAAGGTAACCAATTTAGTTTTATTAGGTTACTAATTTATTTTGGATGTGATGCAGTTGGTAACAAAATTTCATGTAGTTGGTTACCAAACCATTTGATAAGGTAACCAATTCAGTTTTATTTGATTACCAATTTTATTTTAAATGTGATGCAGTTACTAGTCAAAATTCGTATAAAGGTAACCATTTCAATTTTTGTGGGTAACCAAATCGTCAAAAGAAATTCAGAATAGCAACTCCGATGGTGGCGGCGACGGCGGCGAGAGAGGAGGATGATGAACATTAACTCCTTCATAATTTTTTATTTTTAATTTTCTTATTTTGATTTGAATTTTGAAATATAGATTTGAAATTGTTGTTAGAGACAAAAGATTTGAATTTGAATTATTAATTATGGCAATTAGTTGTCCTTGATTTTAGAATATATTTTTTTTAATGTGAATTGTACTATTTTTGTAATACGAGTCTTAATTACACTATTTTTATAATTATTTAGTTGATGCACTTTTCTTGTAATTACTTTCTATTTGTTGTATACTTATGTAAAGGACCCTTATTATTATTAGCTTAATTTAACTAATTTGTTTCCTAGCAAGTCCATAATTTTTTTGGGCTAAAAATTTGGGCCACTTGATTTATTGCTTGGGCTCTTAATAACTTGCTTGGGCCATGAAAATATTATGGGACCAATACATTTAGTTTACATAACCCTATATATTTAATTAGAGTTTCTAGTCCACTTGTTTTTGACTTTAAATAATTAATTTAACTATTCTTTTAATACTTTTGTTAAATAATTTAATTACCAAATCTTAGTAACTTAATTTAATCAAATAAGTTACTACATAAATTTTCTTAAACTATTTTACCCTCATGAAATAATATAATTTATATAACTCATCTTTGTTATATAAATTATAAAACATAACATAACATACTTAAATTACATATTTATTTTATAATTGCAAAATAAATACACTACACATAATTTCTTATGTAAATACAATTATTTACATACCTAAGATATTATAATATAATATCCTTACCTCATTATCATAAATTCAATTAAGAATTTATTTACTTCCTCAAGATATTACGATAAATATAATATCTTTCCTTTATTAAAATAATTTTATATAAGAATTTATTCTAATACTCTTGGGTAAAGTATATATAAATATTATATGCTTAAACCGCTTCTTTTTGCTTCATTACGCAAATTATTCCCCAACGATTTTATTTCCTCACGTAATATATATATATATATATATATATATATATATATATATATATATATATATATATATATATATATATATATATATATATATATATATATTACTCTCAATTACAAGTTACACCAAATATGTACACATCACATATAGACAACAATTTATAATTTTATTTTCTTACATTATAAATTGTTTATATCAATTTGTTTACATATAGAAAATATAATTTAATATATTTACCATATTACGTAAACATAAATATTCTTCATAATTCATAAAATAATTTATATATTCATATATTAGACTAGGCATTTAATTTAATGTCTATTAAACACTTTAATATGGTTTGCTACATTCAATAAGCCTTTTTCATATAGATTATAATATATATTATTTTGACTTGCCATAATCTTAATCTCTTTTTAGGTTTTGAATTTTGTAACCCATATTGTAAGACCCCAAATTTTATGAAATAAAAGTATTCAATTTTTCTATTCAGTAAATGGTTAAATTGATAAAAAGTTAAAGTTAAGGGTGATATATGAATATTTTTCAAAATAAGCAAGTGGTTATAAAATATTCATTTTGTCGGGGAATATTCGTTTGGTCGTGGAATATTCTTTCTGTCGGGGAATATTCGTACGACGGCGCAGCTATTTGTGGATCCCATAACGGAAAGCGATTGGATGAAGAAAACGACAAAATTGAGTTTTTATAAATAACGGCGTAGTTGTTACCATTAACACTGTTGGAATACCTGGTGGTTAAAATATAGTAATACACGTAGTTGCACAGTAGCACACGGTATTGCATAGTATTTTTTTTAATTATTAATTCTTACGTAAGAAGGTACTACTCAATAATTGTTACAGTAGTTACTGTTCAATATTTTATTTTATTGATTCAATAATTGTTGCGTTGATATTTTATATTATTATTGTTTCAATAATTGTTGCTGCATAATATTTTCCATTATCAGATCAATAATTTATATTATTTAAATAATATTATTAGATAGCATTATTGGCAATGTCTAGAAAGTTCTGTCTAAGGAGAGGTTTGGTCATCTAATTGTGCGCTAGTAAGGAGAAATCCTTATTAGAAAGCCCCCTCTTTACTGGGAACCGCCTGATTGTCATAATTATAACTCTGTAATATTATTTGTGAATAATTAATTATTTATTCATATGATAAGAAAATATTTATATTATGTGGATATAAATGAGGGATATATTTTTGTGGTTAAAAATGAAGGAGTTAATATTGAGGTTTTTATCAGTATTTTTGTCGGAATGGAGGTATTAAAAATTAGGGTTTTTGAGATATTTTGCGAGGGTTATAATTTTTAATCCGATTGTTGGATCGTGGTAATATTTGGATATGTTATACATATATAAGTTGAGTATATGTCGACAAATTTTGAACTGTTAAAAATGAACGTATGATTTGTTATGAATTTTACGAGATGACTGGTTCAGAAATTGTTGAATTTTCGAAGTTAATCATTTTGGTGAAAAATTCTAGAATTGGTGGACCCCACTCTTGGTTGGTGAAGAAATGTGCTGAGATTTTTATTCAAATGTGGTGGGTGGAAATAGTAGCAGGTAAAGCCATCAGGTTGCAGGTTAAGTCTGCTTCGGCGTGCTAACATTTTTCTATAAATAGAGGGCTAAGTTAGAATTAAAAATCACACCAGAAACAAATTTTTTCTCTTTCTCTCTCTATATTATGAAGCATATTTTGTGAGTATTTAAATACTTTGAGAGTTGCTATTCAGTGCAAGTTTCCTTCGGCTTCGCATTCCAGTCAGAAATACTGCACTTTTGAGGTAAGGGATAGTAAGAGATTTTAAGGGTTGTTATGTTTTCCAGTTTCGTAATTTTTCTGACCTTCAAAAATTATGGAAAAATTTGAAATGATATTTTGACGAGTTTTCTTGATTGTGTCCAGAAATGGTGATTTTTGGATGTATAGATTAAGAGTTATGAATTTTATAAGAAAATATTACTTTAAAAGTAACCGCTTATAATTCCTTTTGGTTAACTCCAAAATTGATGAAATTTTGATTGGGAGTACATGTATATGATAGAAGTATACTCTGTAAATTTCAGAATTGTTGGACAAAAGTATAATTTTTGATAAATGTCTAAATATTCGGCTGTTTTGGCCATATGAAAAATAGTAAATGACTTTTAAAAATTCTAAGAAAAATATATGTTCACTATGGGACTATATTTTGCTAAATTCCAGAAAAGAAATATTTTTGGAACTGATTTGGTATTTTTCATGAAAATAGACTAGTTATGAAAAAATAAATTAAATATGTTATGTGAAGTAAAAAAATTGAAAAATAGAATTTTATGGCTTGAGAATCCTATATGAGGTATATGCAGATTTTTGATGAGGGTTTTTGGTTATTGGTTATGAAATCTTATGAGTTTGGTATTTTAGGATGATTAAATGTATTATTTAGTAAAGTGTAAACAATTAAAATAAATTGTTTATAAGCTTAAGAAATATTATTATTTCAGTATCATTATACCGAAATATTGGTATGTATTTTATTGTGGAATTTCTACCTTTTTGTGTCGAGTTACTATTCACGAGTTACTATTCATGAGTTACTATTCACGAGTTACTATTCACGAAAAAATTAGTTTCTTTTTTTGACCAAATTATAGTTGGTTTATGAATATTACTCTTGAGATTAAATCCATATGTTGATTATATTGATTTTATTATCATATATAACATTTTTATTACCCTGATGTTGAAATTCTCTTTCACTTAAGTGTAAAGATGGGTAGATTGTTAGTATGATCATGACAATGGGTTCTCTTTGGCCAGTAGTGCAAAGTTGAATTATTGACTAGTATGATCATGACCATTGAATTTATAATTGAATATCTTCAGCTTAAGTGCAAAGGTGAAATGATCAACATGATTATAATTATTGTTTATATAAATGATTATATATTTCTTTGATATATTAATATATTTGGCCTGTAGTGCAAATATAAACTGTTGATGAATATATTTGGCCTGTAGTGCAAATATTAATTGTTAAGGAATATCTTTGGCCTGTAGTGCAAAGATGATCTGTTGATTGAATATCTTTGGCCTGTAGTGCAAGGATGAACTGTTGTTGAATATATTTGGTCAGTAGTGCAAAGATGAACTGTTGACGAATATCTTTGGACCATAGTGCAAAGATGAAATTATTAGTATGATTATGAACAGGAACTGTGATTGGGTATAACCATGATCTTTGATGTTTCAGGTAAAGACAAGTGATGAAAATTATCTTTGTCCTGGATGAGAAGAGAAATTTAGAACCATAAATATGATTATGAGTTATTCACATGATTGTGGGAAGGAACTGTTGAGTGATGTTACAGGGATAACACATTGTTGGTGGATTTTTAACGTGGAGAAGATAATAGACTTTATAGTCTATTTGACTCTTCTAACGGATTGCTCGTTCCGCTACAACTATGGTTAAATTTTTTTATCATCTACCATATGTTCTAAATCTCTGATTTATTAATGTTGAATGCTATTGATAATTGATTTATCTTTAGTCATGATATTCTTTATTGGGCTAGTTGTGCTCACCCTTCTGTTCATAATTCCTTTCAGGTAATAAGAGTGTAGCTAGGTCGAGTGGGGGTAACAGGGGAATAGAACGGTGGTCATCATTTAGTAGTTATATTTGGTGAATCAAATAGGGTGAGGCAAACCCAACGTTGGAAGGGTGTTTTGCCACTATCATACCAGATGTCTAATTACATACAACCTCGTGTCATCATAAGACAGGATTGTGCTCATCCACATGCTGAGTATATTTACGAGCACTACCTATATAATCTTGGTATTTGTTTGAAGTATAATTCTCAATTTGAGATAGTAGAGATAATGATAAGTCAAGAGAAGACTCACCATTGGGAAGAATATGATAGTAATCTTCTCGTTTTTCTTTGGAGTATATTAGGTCAACCAAGGATAATTCTGTGGCCATATGATATCTATCACAACCTAGAAGCATGGCCTCCCATGTACAAAGGTTTCCTTGAGTATTTCCCAAAGATGCTAATTTCTAAAATAGTTTTTGACTATACCTTTATGTAAGGTGTCATTGTGAGTGCTGTCCACGGTTGGGACATGAGTCACATTTAGTATATATTTGTATCCAAACTCACAGCATGTATGTTGTTGTATTTTGCACGACAATTATTGTAATAAAGTTGTAGTTATTTTCTGTACCACGTATTTGACAACTCAGAATGGGTTGGATGGAATGGACCTATTTTGGGGTTGTCACATTTGGTATCAGAGCTTAGGGATATGGTCTCTGGCGGAGATCGGGAAATATAACTAGGAGAGGAGAGATGAGTAAATCCTTCGCTAGTGTGTCATACCTAAGCTTATTTGTTGGTCAGTCATAATATTGGGATATTATGTGATATGTTAATTTGTTCAATTAACCCTTATTTTGAAGCTGTATTCTAGAATGATATCTGAAATACAGGAGATGAGCAATGGAGAAATCATGATGACAGGGAAGATGGAATCTGAAATGAAAGTAAGGTATTCTTAACTCTTTGAATTACCAGGTACGTAAATTTCGAGGACGAAATTTCATAAGGAGGGGAGATTGTAAGACCCCAAATTTTATGAAATAAAAGTATTCAATTTTTCTATTCAGCAAATGGTTAAATTGATAAAAAGTTAAAGTTAAGGGTGATATACGAATATTTTTCAAAATAAGCAAGTGGTTGTAAAATATTCATTTTGTCGGGGAATATTCGTTTGGTTGTGGAATATTCTTTCTGTCGGGGAATATTCGTACGACGGCGCAGCTATTTGTGGGTCCCATAACGAAAAGTGATTGGATGAAGAAAACGACAAAATTGAGTTTTTATAAATAACGGCGTAGTTGTTACCGTTAACACTATTGGAATACCTGGCGGTTAAAATACAGTAATACGCGTAGTTGCACAGTAGCACACGGTATTGCACAATATTTTTTTCAATTATTAATTCTTACGTAAGAAGGCACTACTCAATAATTGTTACAGTAGTTACTGTTCAATATTTTATTTTATTGATTCAATAATTGCTGCGTTGATATTTTATATTATTGTTGTTTCAAAAATTGTTGCTGCATAATATTTTCCATTATCATATCAATAATTCATATTATTTAAATAATATTATTAGATAGCACTATTGGCAATGTCTAGAAAGTTTTGTCTAAGGAGAGGTTTGGTCATCTAATTGCGCGCTAGTAAGGAGAAATTCTTATTGGAAAGCCCCCTCTTTCGTGGGAACGGACTGGTTGTCATAATTGTGACTCTGTAATATTATTTGTGAATAATTAATTATCGATTCATATGATAAGGAAATATTTATATTATGTGGATATAAATGAGGGATATAATTTTGTGGTTAAAAATGAAGGAGTTAATATTGAGGTTTTTATCAGTATTTTTGTCGGAATGGAGGTATTAAAAATTAGGGGTTTTGAGATATTTTGCGGGGGTTATAATTTTTAATCCGACCGTTGGATCGTGGTATTATTTGGATATGTTATACATATATAAGTTGAGTATATGTCGACAAATTTTGAATCGTTAAAAATGAACGTATGATTTGTTATGAATTTTACGAGATGACTGATTCAGAAATTGTTGAATTTTCGAAGTTTTGGTGAAAAATTCTAGAATTAGTGGGCCCCACTCTTGGTTGGTGAAGAAATGTGCTGAGATTTTTATTCAAATGTGGTGGGTGGGAATAGTAGCAGGTAAAGCCATCTGGTTGCAGGTTAAGTCTACTTCGGCGTGCTAACATTTTTCTATAAATAGAGGGCTAAGTTAGAATTGAAAATCACACCAGAAACAAGTTTTCTCTCTTTCTCTCTCTATATTATGAAGTATATTTTGTGAGTATTTAAATACTTTGAGAGTTGCTATTCAGTGCAAGTTTCCTTCGGCTTCGCATTCCAGTCAGAAATACTGCACTTTTGAGGTAAGGGATAGTAAGGGATTTTAAGGGTTGTTATGTTTTTCAGTTTCGTAATTTTTCTGACCTTCAAAAATTCTGAAAAATTTTGAAATGATATTTTGATGAGTTTTCTTGATTGTGTCCAAAAATGGTGATTTTTAGATGTATAGATTAAGAGTTATGAATTTTATAAGAAAATATTATTTTAAAAGTAACCGCTTATAATTCCTTTTGGTTAACTACAGAATTGATGAAATTTTTATTGGGAGTACATGTATATGATAGAAGTATACTCTGTAAATTTCAGAATTGTTGGACAAAAGTACAATTTTTGATAAATGTCTAAATATTCGGCTGTTTTGGCCATATAAAAAATAGTAAATGACTTTTAAAAATTCTGAGAAAAATATATGTTCACTATGGGACAATATTATCCTAAATCCCAAATAAGAAATATTTTTGGAACTGATTTGGTATTTTTCATGAAAATGGACTAGTTATGAGAAAATGAATTAAATATGTTATGTGAAGTAAAAAAATTGGAAAATAGGATTTTATGGCTTGAGAATCCTATATGAGGTATATGCAGATTTTTGATGAGGGTTTTTGGTTATTGGTGATGAAATCTTATGAGTTTGGTATTTTAGGATGATTAAATGCATTATTTAGTAAAGTGTAAATAATTAAAATAAATTGTTTATAAGCTTAAGAAATATTATTATTTCAGTATCATTATACCGAAATATTGGTATGTATTTTATTATAGAATTTTTACCTTTTCGTGTCGAGTTACTATTCACGAGTTACTATTCACGAGTTACTATTCACGAAAAAATTAGTTTCTTTTTCTGACCAAATTATAGTTGGTTTATGAATATTACTCTTGAGATTAAATCCATATGTTGATTATATTGATTTAATTATCATATATAACATTTTTATAACCCTGATGTTGAAATTCTCTTTCACTTAAGTGTAAAGATGGGTAGATTGTTGGTATGATCATGACTATGGGTTCTCTTTGGCCAATAGTGCAAAGTTGAATTATTGACTAGTATGATCATGACCATTGAATTTATAATTGAATATCTTCAGCTTAAGTGCAAAGGTGAAATGATCAACATGATTATAATTATTGTTTATATAAATGATTATATATTTCTTTGATATATTAATATATTTGGCCTGTAGTGCAAATATGAACTGTTGATGAATATATTTGGCCTGTAGTGCAAATATGAACTGTTGAGGAATATCTTTGGCCTGTAGTGCAAAGATGATCTGTTGATTGAATATCTTTGGCCTGTAGTGCAAGGATGAACTGTTGTTGAATATATTTGGTCAGTAGTGCAAAGATGAACTGTTGACGAATATCTTTGGACCATAGTGCAAAGATGAAATTATTAGTATGATTATGAACAGGAACTGTGATTGGGTATAACCATGATCTTTGATGTTTCAAGTAAAGACAAGTGATGAAAATTATATTTGTCCTGGATGAGAAGAGGAATTTAGAACCATAAATATGATTATGAGTTATTCACATGATTGTGGAAAGAAACTGTTGAGTGATGTTACAGGGATAACACATTGTTGGTGGATTTTTAACGTGGAGAAGATAATAGACTTTATACTCGATTTGACTCTTCTAATGGATTACTCGTTCCGCTGCAACTATGGTTATAAAATTTTATCATCTACCATATGTTCTAAATCTCTGATTTATTACTGTTGAATGCTATTGATAATTGATTTATCTTTAGTCATGATATTCTTTATTGGGATAGTTGTGCTCACCCTTCTGTTCATAATTCCTTTCAGGTAATAAGAGTGTAGCTAGGTCGAGCGGGGGTAACAGGGGAATAGAACGGTGGTCATCATTTAGTAGTTATATTTGGTGAATCAAATAGGGTGAGGTGAACGCAACGTTGGAAGGGTATTTTGCCACTATCATACCAGATGTCTAATTACATACAACCTCGTGTCATCATAAGACAAGATTGTGCTCATCCACTTGCTAAGTATATTTACGAGCACTACCTATATAATCTTGGTGTTTGTTTGGTGTATAATTCTCAATTAGAGATAGTGGAGATAATGATTAGTCAAGAGAAGACTCACCATTGGGAAGATTATGATAGTAATCTTCTCGTTTTTATTTGGAGTATATTGGGTCAACCAAGGATAATTTTATGGCCATATGATATCTATCACAACCTAGAAGCATGGCCTCCCACGTACAAAGGTTTCCTTGAGCACTTCCCAAAGATGCTAATTTCTAAAACAGTTTTTGACTATACCTTTATGTAAGGTGTCATTGTGAGGTGCTGTCCACGGTTGGGACATGAGTCACATTTAGTATATATTTGTATCCAAACTCACAGCATATATGTTGTTGTATTTTGCACGACAATTGTTGTAATAAAGTTGTAGTTATTTTCTGTACCATGTATTTGACGACTCGGATTGGGTTGGATGGAATGGACCTATTTTGGGGTTGTCACATTTGGTATCAGAGCTTAGGGATATGGTCTCTGGCGGAGATCGGGAAATATAACTAGGAGGGGAGAGATGAGTAAATCCTTCGCTAGTGTGTCCTACCTAAGCTTATTTGTTGGTCAGTCATAATATCGGGATATTATGTGATATGTTAATTTGTTCAATTAACCCTTGTTTTGAAGCTGTATTCTAGAATGATATCTGAAATACAGGAGATGAGCAATGGAGAAATCATGATGACAGGGAAGATGGAATCTGAAATGAAAGCACGGTATTCTCAACTCTTTGAATTACTAGGTACGTAAATTTCGAGGACGAAATTTCATAAGGAGGGGAGATTGTAAGACCCCAAATTTTATGAAATAAAAGTATTCAATTTTTCTATTCAGTAAATGGTTAAATTGATAAAAAGTTAAAGTTAAGGGTGATATATGAATATTTTTCAAAATAAGCAAGTAGTTATAAAATATTCATTTTGTCGGAGAATATTCGTTTGGTCGTGGAATATTCTTTCTGTCGGGGAATATTCGTACGACGACACAGCTATTTGTGGGTCCCATAACGGAAAGCGATTGGATGAAAAAAATGACAAAATTGAGTTTTTATAAATAACGGCGTAGTTGTTACTGTTAACACTGTTGGAATACCTGGTGGTTAAAATACAGTAATACGCGTAGTTGCACAGTAGCACACGGTATTACACAGTATTTTTTTCAATTATTAATTCTTACGTAAGAAGGCACTACTCAATAATTGTTACAGTAGTTACTGTTCAATATTTTATTTTATTGATTCAATAATTGCTGCGTTGATATTTTATATTATTGTTGTTTCAATAATTGTTGCTGCACAATATTTTCTATTATCAGATCAATAATTCATATTATTTAAATAACATTATTAGATAGCATTATTGGCAATGTCTAGAAAGTTCTGTCTAAGGAGAGGTTTGGTCATCTAATTGCGCGCTAGTAAGGAGAAATTCTTATTGGAAAGCCCCCTCTTTCCTGGGAACGGACTGGTTGTCATAATTGTGACTCTGTAATATTATTTGTGAATAATTAATTATCGATTCATATGATAAGGAAATATTTATATTATGTGGATATAAATGAGGGATATAATTTTGTGGTTAAAAATGAAGGAGTTAATATTGAGGTTTTTATCAGTATTTTTGTCGGAATGGAGGTATTAAAAATTAGGGTTTTTGAGATATTTTGCGGGGGTTATAATTTTTAATCCGACCGTTGGATCGTGGTAATATTTGGATATATTATACATATTTAAGTTGAGTATATGTCGACAAATTTTGAACCGTTAAAAATGAACGTATGATTTGTTATGAATTTTACGAGATGACTGGTTCAGAAATTATTGAATTTTCGGAGTTAATCATTTTGGTGAAAAATTATAGAATTGGTGGGCCCCACTCTTGGTTGGTGAAGAAATGTGCTGAGATTTTTATTCAAATGTGGTGGGTGGGAATAGTAGCAGGTAAAGCCATCTGGTTGTAGGTTAAGTCTGCTTCGGCGTGCTAACATTTTCCTATAAATAGAGGGCTAAGTTAGAATTGAAAATCACACCAGAAACAAGTTTTCTCTCTTTCTTTCTCTATATTATGAAGCATATTTTGTGAGTATTTAGATACTTTGAGAGTTACTATTCAGTGCAAGTTTCCTTCGGCTTCGCATTCCAGTCAGAAATACTGCACTTTTGAGGTAGTTATATTTGGTGAATCAAATAGGGTGAGGCGAACCCAACGTTGGAAGGATGTTTTGCCACTATCATACCAGATGTCTAATTACATACAACCTTGTGTCATCATAAGACAAGATTGTGCTCATCCACTTGCTGAGTATATTTACGAGCACTACCTATATAATCTTGGTGTTTGTTTGAAGTATAATTCTCAATTAGAGACAGCGGAGATAATGATAAGTCAAGAGAAGACTCACCATTGGGAAGAATATGATAGTAATCTTCTCGTTTTTCTTTGGTGTATATTGGGTCAACCAAGGATAATTCTGTGGCCATATGATATCTATGACAACCTAGAAGCATGGCCTCCCATGTACAAAGGTTTCCTTGAGTACTTCCCAAAGATGCTAATTTCTAAAACAGTTTTTGACTATACCTTTATGTAAGGTGTCATTGTGAGGTGCTGTCCACGGTTGGGACATGAGTCACATTTAGTATATATTTGTATCCAAACTCACAGCATATATGTTGTTGTATTTTGCACGACAATTGTTGTAATAAAGTTGTAGTTATTTTCTGTACCATGTATTTGACGACTCAGAATGGGTTGGATGGAATGGACCTATTTTGGGGTTGTCACATATATATATTATTACATAATCTCTTTCAAATATTAAACCATATATGTTTTTCTTAGAAAATTTAAATTATTCCTCTTTTCCAAGTCTATGTTTTAAACTTTAACCTTTAATTTAATTATTCTATATCTTCTAAATTTTCGGGTTGTCATAGTTATTTTAGTTTATTATTTATTATGTGAAAGTACATTGTCGTATGTGGTATGGTCTGAGGCTACTGATGCAAAGCCAGGCTTAGGGAATGTCCCAGAGTGGCGTACCTACGCCACTTCTACAGTACAAACCAGCGCAGCTGCTCCAGTGACCAATCCTTGAAAATTTATTTTGTTACTTCATGCATGAAATGAAAAGTGGGACATTAAGAATAATGTTATAATATGAATTATTCATGTATAAGACTATATGATAAAAGAAAGTTTGAAATATGTTATTTACTAAATCATATAAATGAGCCTTGTGTGACATTATAATATGTAGTGAGTTAATTAAACGTGTATTTTAAGAATTATGGAAGAAAGTTAATTTTTGAAAAATAAACATTTAATATTAATTATCATTATAATATTTTGGTGTATTGGAAATAATAAGTTTTATGTAATATAATGGATTATTGATACCAAACTAAATTATAGTTTGACCTAAATTAAATATTATTTGGATTAACCCAATGTACATGGATTATATGATTTTGTGTATATATACCAACAACTTATCGCAAGGTAATAATATTAACTCATTAAAATTACAGTTATAAGTCCAAAAGGGAGTTGACCTTAGTAATAAAAGACCCATTTTTCTAGTAAATAAAAAGTCAATAGAGTTGATGTGACGCCCCCAAATCCATTACTTGAAATCCGTACTTGGTGCTCCACGATAACATTCCTTAAACCACATGATATATTAAATATCTAATAATATTTTATCAAAGTTGTCTACTACCCCAATTTCGATAACCTTTAAGTAATTCCTTACATGATAAATAGTAAATTATCATAAATACATAGCTCTACAATTATTACATATAACACTTTATGACCTAGGCATTCAGATTTCCCTTTCCTTTGTCCTTGCCAGAACCTTCTGGTCGATCAAGCTTAGCTGAAAATATTTAAATTTAAAGCAAGAATGAGCATTTAATTGCCCAATAAGTAATATCAATTAACAAATATTAGCTAAAAGAAATAAATATTTTCTTTGAACTATACTTCTACAACGAATCAAAAGTTGTGAAGTAAACTGAAATAATGATAAACAACATATCAAATCAATTACATTTTTGAAACTACGTACTGTCTATGAATGCTGAGCGGTCAGTAGAACCTGAACTTTTATTTTTAATTTTGAAAAGAGTTGTACAGAAATTCATCTGCAAACCGTCATAACTTATAGATACGGAGGTTGATCAGCTCGTTTTGCACTGTATTGATCAACACTACATGCTAGAACGATATTTTCATTCATCATATCCGCCTTTGGCGCACAAAAGTTTCCCAATTTAGGGATGTTCATACCCAGTCTGGAGTCCGAACCAAAACAATTCTATTGGACGACATTAATATTCAATCATGTTCAACGATACCTTTTAAATTATGTCAAGCCGAGTCGAATAGCTTAGACAACTTTTAATCATGTATACATACCGAAAGTTAATAGTATTTATCAAAACTTGTTCACATACAACTATTATCCAAGTAAGGACACTTGCATAACCAAACTTAGCTCATAACGAATATAATAAACCTTAATCATATATGGATCAAATGAAGACAGTAATAAGATACTAGAAAACAATGAATAAATAGAATTCGAGAACATGCCTGAATACAAAGGCTAAGATACATGCTCAATATACAGTAAAGTCAAGAAACTTGCACAATAAAAATATAGTTCAGAAACTTCATAAACATATACATGTTTGCACAAAATAAAAGTAGTGTGTAAGGTTTAGATACTTGCCTTGATAGTTGTTTTCTGCTACACAATTTAATATGATTTCTTTTGAAAGACATATCATTAATAAGATTGATTATCAATTAGCATCACATATCTTACTTATTATATCATTATTCCATAATAATTTATCTAACATGTAATCACATAATCAAAAACCTTAAATTTTTAACAATATTATTATCCTTTGATAGTATTTTAATCACTAAACCATATACATTAAGACTTAACATTTACTCTTTCATTTTTATAAGTTTTTCTTTAAAATCTAATAAGTTAAATACTAATCCAGCATCCTTGATTAGTCAAACCAACCAATCCAGCAACCTGGATTACCCGAGCATACCAATCCAACAACCTGTACTGCAATTCAGTAAACCAAAATGTAATCCAGCAAACTGGATTCCAATCCAGCTGACTTGATTCCAATCCAGCCGACTGGATTCCAAATCCAGTAACCATATTGCCAATCCAGCAGACTGGATTTCAAATCTAGCAACCATATTACAATCCAGCAAACTAGATTCCAAATCTAGCAACCAGATTGCCAATCCAGCAACCAGGTTATAATTTAGCAGACTGGATTCCAAATCCAGCAACTAGATTGCCAATCCAGCAGACTCATTAATTCCTTTCACGAAAATACATAACTAACATATTATTTTTCTATCCATTAGCCAAACATATATACATATATTCCATACACAAAAATAATTTTTCTATAATTAGTCAACTCTCTTTAGTATTTTTTAAAAATTATTTTTAGTTCGTAACTTAAGAAATTAACCCTATCATGCTCAACTTCAGAAATTCTCACCGCTTGGCATAATCTTACACGTGTTAACGTGAACCTCCAGTTTAAATTTTGTGGCCATCGGAGTTATAAAACTCCGATTATAGCAATTTGTGTCTGAAAAAACCAAAATATTGAAATAGCCATAACTTGGCCAATTTAAGTCGAAATAACCTCATTTTTGGAAAGGAGCTACTTTATACCAAATATTTTCATGTTCTAAAAGGCCGAAATTTATTTCATAAATTAATTTGCCAAAACTACCCCTACAAATTTCAGGGCAGTATGTTTTTGGAATTTTTTATTTTTTTGTACTTTGCTAAAAACAGTCCATACAGAAATCTACAACTCCTTTTTCAGTGATTCCACTTGGGTTTGAAAGATAACTCATCATATTATCATCCCAAATTTTTCTAGAATTTTTGAATGTCAGAAAAATGACGAAACTGCCCTTGATAATGACTGGCCAAAAATAGTTTTATTAAATTTTTAACAACGGAACTATTTTGGCAAAAAGCAGTCATTACTACAACTAAAAATGTTATTTTTGAGTGCTACCACTTGGGTTTAGTAGATAACTTATATATATTGTACCCCCCTTTAATGGATTGAAAAATAAAGTTGTAGATCTCAAGTTATAACCCCTCAAAGTAGAAAACAATTTTAGGTTGTTCTAATTTTTTCAAAACATAGCTTTCATTCCCTTACTTTAGATCTAACTTTTGATACACAAATGGTTAAAACTAAATATAAAACACTTATTAACATGTAAATCTAGAGTTCTAAATCTCAATATCATAAACTATATATCATCAAAAATCAAATCATATAAAAGGGAAATAATACTAAATTGAAGCAAAAAATTTATACCTTTGTTTGTTCTTCTCTCTTCTTCTTCCTAAGTTTTGATTAAGGAACTTTGAACACACAAAACACTCACCCTCTTTCTTCTCTCTTCAACCGAATTCTCTCTCTTACTTTATCTCTCTAGCTTTTGTTTTTGATAGCAACTTAGGGAAATGAGAATAAAGGGAAAGAAGTTGTATTTTTTTGTTGGAATAAAAATATACAGATATAAGATATACATGTAAAGATATTAGGCCCATCTGCTTATCTCTTCTTATCTCTTTCTCTCTGTTAATACTCATTACATAGATGTATGGAAGATTGGCAAGTAATGTGGCTCCTTCATTATTTGGACGCCTAGCTATTTAGTAAATATCTTTTAAACATGTGCCTTATAAATGATGACATACTCCACTTTTTTCCTCTCCTCATTTATTCGGTCAAGTGGCATATTTTCTTCCATGTTTTACTTTTCTTTTTATTGCTTATTTAGTATATCAAATGGCTATAATACCCCTTAACAAGTGGGCTAATTATTATGCTTTGAATTTAATGATCTTTTGGGCCTTCTAAACAATTATTTGGGCCAAGAAAAATAACATAGCTCTATACTTTTAATTTTTATCCTTCCCTAATTATTTAATTAAGGTTTTCATTCAGTCATTTATAATTTAAATAACCACTCATGTACATTAAATTCGTACAACCCAATTAGACTTGCATTACTAAAGTCATAAAATTAACTAATTGAAATATATAAAATAAATCTCTTTAGGTTTATTATATATTTTAAATACTAACATTATTTCATATTATAACCCTTAGGTTACATAACTTTATTTTTAATTCTCATTATATACAAAATAAATGGATACATATTATATAATGTATATTTATTTAATCACATAAATAATTTCACATAATCCATAACACATTTATCATTATTGATAAATTCTTATCATATTTAAATATTCAGATAATCATATAATCATTTTATATAATTCATATGAATAGTTAATTACTTAAAGATTGTAAATCTTTTTAATTTACCATTCAAGGTTAACATGCAAGCTATGTTAATTCTTAAGATAACTTATCATACTCTCCCTTAATTAAATTGATTACGTATTCACCTTAGTTAACTTAAAATAAATAAATTAACTATTTTGTTATTTTCATATCGCATATGTTCAAAATATTACGAATACCAATAACTATAATAACTAATAAAATAATAATAAAAAAAATTCATTCGTAAAAATATAGTTGTTTAAAATTCTCGGTCCTTACATTCTCCCTCCTTACAAGGATTCCGTCCCTGGAATCACCATTACCTTATGTTTATTTGGTGGAGTTGGACCAGCTATTGCCAACGTTCCGCTGCTTTTACACATATTCACATTTCTCCCGTCTGTTATCCTTTTCGGACAATCCCTCACCATATGATCCATTGATCCATAGATAAAACACCTACTATTCTTTCTTGGAATGAGGCAGTTAAGAGAGATATGTCCCTCGTGCCCGCACTTAAAGCACACAAACTTTCCTTTCAGAAATTCCCCTGAATGATTTTTCTCACAATTTTCACACTGCTCAACCTGCTTCCTTATACCCCCTGCCTATTATCCGCATTCCCAGAATTGTTCCACTTCCTTTTTCCACTCCCACTACGTCCCTCCACCTTGACAACTCCCTCAACCTTAACCTTATTCTTCTTTTCTTTATTATAGAGACTCATGGACTCACTTCCTCTTTCGAATATAATAGCCTTCTCCAAGAGTGATGCAAAAGAATTAATTTGCAACACTGCCACCTTATTGTAGAGCCAGGGTTTTAAACCCAGCTTAAACCTTTTTACTTTTCATGCTTCAGTATCCACTTGGTGTGAAGCGAATCTAGCTAACTCATTAAACTTTGCGGTGTATTCCGAAACTGTCATATTTTCCTGTTTTAATTCTAAAAACCTAACATCCATCCTGGCCTACATACTGGACGAGAAGTAATTCTCGAAAAACAATTCCTTAAACCTAATCCATGTCACTTCTCATTCTCCACTCCTTATTTGATTTGCCTCCCACCAGAAAATTGCATCCCCTTTCATCATATAGGTAGAAAAAGTTATCTTTTGCTCCTCTGCTACCCTAGCAATAACAAAAGCCTTTTCTATCTCCTTCACCAAAGTTTGGGCTTCTGTAGGCTCCGTTGTCCCTTTAAACTCTAGCGGTCCTACTGGCTTGAAGTCTTTAAAGTTCGCCAATCGATTGTCTGGCTGATTTCCTGCGTCTAGTGCTCCATTATGCATAGCTTGTGCTAACATATTCACAAAATCCTGCATTGGGTTTGGCTGTCCTCCAACATTGTTAGCAGATTCTTCTGCTCTTTGGTATCGATTTTGTCTTCTTGGCAGCATTATCTGGTTAAATAAAACCATAAATTATTCTTTATTATTTTACATTACGTGCCTCATCATATGAGTGTTAACATGTAACGCGTAATTTCAAACTCAAACAATCATATACTCAATATATTGGATTTTGAAAAACTCGGTTAACCAATTATCAAATAGATACTTACTATCTCAATACAAAACTTATTTTCTTAACCAAACATATTTTCATATCCATTCCATTAATTCATAATACTTTGCACCATATAACACATATCGCTATAAACATCTGATATCCCTTTGTGACCACAAAAGTCGGGAATCGCTGCTATAACTTATACAAAAGTTGAGAGTATTACATTACAAACTTATATATATCATATACACATCATACATGTTCATACCATATCTATATAATACTGATCCTACTTATTTCATACACCCTTCTTTGATCCTGGACAAGTTTTCACCTAATGACTTACCATCCCACAAATAAAACATTCACCTTGCTTTTGATTGGGACAATGAGGAGAGATATGTCCCTTAAGTCCAAAATTGTAGCATACATTTTCCCCTTTATTGCATACGCCTTTATGTTTCATTTTACAGTTTGTACAATTTCCTATTCTTTTAAAGTTCCCTTGGTTATAATCAAGATTTTCTATATCACGATCATTCATCTTTCTTTTCCACTTCCTGCTTGGAGCTGCACAAGATATGCTGCATTTGACTCCCATCTGATCAATTTGGATCATTAACTTATCTTATATTTCCATTATTTTGATTAACGCCTTTTGCAACTGACTATTTAATAGCCTTTCTATTTTCCGCAACTTTTCTAGAGAAGAAACCTTGCTCTGTAAATTTTGCACTTCCGTTTATGCTTGATTAGCTCCAACTTCTGTGTCCGAATCACTATCTGTCAGTACCACCGTTTTTGGTTCCGGTACTACATTCTCCAATATAATCACCTCATCAGGGTTGCTTTTAATGTGAGATTCTATTTCAACTATTGGCTTTGGTATTGGCTCGGTTGGAGTCATTTGCTCATTCTTCACGATATAAGAGTATCCTAATTCTTTCTCGTCTGACATCTACACATAAATTATCTTGATTAGTACATAATACTTATTATATACTCACAGCAAATAAAAGTTTTATATAAGTTCCTTTTTATTTCATCTTCTTTAAACTCTATTTGAGTTATTTGTGTTTTCAATGCTTCCCTCTCTCCTAAGGTTATAGCCTAAGGTATCCCCACCTAAAGTTTCTAACCTAAAGCTTTGATACCATGTTGTGACGCCCCCAAATCCGAGTACTTGAAACTCGTACTTGGTGCTCCATGATAACATTCCTTAAACCACATGATATATTAAATATCTAATAATGTTATATCAAAGTTGTCTATACCCCAGTTCCGATAACCTTTAAGTAATTAATTACATGATAACTAGTAAATTATCATAAATACATAGCTCTACAATTATTACAGATAACACTTTGTGATCTAGCCATTCAGCTTTCCCTTTCCTTTGTCCTTGCCAGAACCTTCTAGGTGATCAAGCTTAGCTAAAAACATTTAAATTTAAAGCATGAATGAGCATTTAATTACCCAGCAAGTAATATCAATTAAGAAATATTAGTTGGAAGAAATAAATGTTTTTTTGAACTATACTTCTACAATGAATCAAAAGTTGTGAAGTAAACTTAAACAATGCTAAACATCATATCAAATTAATTACATTTCTGAAACTACGTACTGACTATGAATGCTGAGCGATCAATAGACCCTAAACTTTTATTTTCAATTTTGAAAAGGGTTGTACAGAAATTCATCTGCAGACCGTCATGACTTAAGGACACGGTGAAACAACCCGGGTCAAATCCCGAGTCCGGAACAAATCTCAGGTCAAATCCCAAGTCCGAATCGAATCAAATCCATCAATATAAGGCCTCAAACCACTGGCCCAATAGTATCTTCTTCGGTCATCTTAGCCTACCACAGGCTCCCAAAAGGTCATAACTTGAAGGTACTATTGGTAGTAACTTATTTCCTTATATACAGATAAATTTTTCCCCTATCTTTCGATGTGGGACTGGGGTGTTACGCACGGAGGGTGATCCGCCCGTTATGCCCTATGTTGATCAACACTACATGATAGAACGATATTTTCATTCATCATATCTGCCTTTGGCGCATAAAAGTTTCCCAATTTTGGGACGTTCATACTAAGTCTGGAGTCCGAACCAAAACAATTTAGTTAGACGACAGTAATATTCAATCATGTTCAACGATACCTTTTAAACTATGTCTAGCTGAGTCGAATAGCTTAGACAACTTTTAATAATGTATACATACCGAAAGTTAATAGTATGTATCAAAACTTGTTCACATATAACCATTATCCAAGTGAGGACACTTGCATAACCAAACTTAGCTCATAACGAATAGAATAAACCTTGATCATATATGGATCAAATGAAGACAATAATAAGATACTGGTAAACAATGAATAAATAGAATTTGAGAATTTGAGTGAATACAAAGGTTAAGATACATGCTCCTCAATATACCGTAGAGTCAAGAAACTTACACAATAAAAATATAGTTAAAAAACTTGTATAAACATATATACATGTTTACACAAAATAAAAGTAGTGTAAGGTTTAGATACTTGCCTTGATAGCTATTTACTGCTACATAATTTAATATGATTTCTTTTGAAAGACCTATCATTAATATGATTAATATATCAATTAGCATCATATATCTTACTTATTATATCATTATTCCATAATAATTTATCTAACATGTAATCACATAATCAAACACCTTAAATCTTTAACAATATTATTATCCTTTGATAGTATTTTAATCACTAAACCATATACATTAAGACTTAATATTTACTCTTTCAGTTTTATAAGTTTTTCTTTAAAATCTAATAAGTTAAATACTACTCCAACAGCGTGGATTAGTCAAACAGACCAATCCAGCAACCTGTATTGTATTCCAGCAAACCAGATTGTAATCCAGCAAATTGGATTCTAATCTAGCAGACTGGATTCCAAATCCAGCAACCAGATTACCAATCCAGCAGACTGGATTCCAAATACAACAACTAGATTACAACCTAGTAGACTGGATTCCAAATCCAGCAACTAAATTGCCAATCCAACAGACTGGATTCCAAATCCAACAACCAGATTGCTAATCCAACAGACAGGAATCTAATTCCAGCAACTAGATTTCAATCCAGCAGATTGGATTCCAAATCCAGTAACCAGATTGCCAATCCAGCAGACTGGATTCAACTGATTTTCAATCCAGCAAGCTGGATTCATTAATTCCTTTTATGAAAATACCAAATTAACTTATTATTTTTCTATCCTTTGGCCAAGCATATATACATATATTCCATATACAAAAAGAATTTTTCTATAATTATTCAACTTTCTTTAGTATTTTTCAAACAACATTTTTAGTTCGTAGCTTAAGAAATTAGCCCTATCATGCTGAACTCCAGAAATTCTTCTCTCTTGGCATAATGTTACACGTGTTAACGTGAACCTCTAGTTTAAATTTTGTGGCCATCGGAGTTATAAAACATCGGTTATAGTGGTTTTTATCCGAAAAACCCAAATATTAAAATAGCCATAACTTGGTCAATTGAAGTCGGAATGAGCTCATTTTTGGACAGGAGCTACTTTATACCATATACTTTCATGTCCCAAAAGGCCAGAATTTATTTCATAAATTAAGTTTCCAAAACATCCCCTACAAATTTCGCGATAGTATATTTTTGGAATTTTTCATTTTTCATTTTTTTTGTACTTTGCTAAAACAGTCCATACGAAAATTTACAACTCTTTTTTTAGTGATTCCACTTGAGTTTGAAAGATAACTCATAGTATTATCATCCCAAATATTTTCAAAATTTTTGAATGTCAAAAAAATGACGAAACTACCCTTGGCAGTGACTGGCCAAAAATAGTTTTATTTCATTTTTAACAACGGAACTATTTTGGCTAAAACAATCACAACTACTAGTAAAAATATTATTTTTGAGTGCTACCAGTTGGGGTAGTAGTTAACTTATATATATAGTACCCCCCTTTGACGGATCGAAAAACAAAGTTGTAGATCTCAAGTTAACCCCATCAAAGTAGAAAATAATTTTAGGTTGTTCTAATTTTTTCAAAACATAGCCTTCATTCTCTTACTTTAGATCTAACTTTTGATACACAAAATGGTTAGAACTAAACATAAAACACTTGAACACACAAAAGGAAATAATACTTAATTAAAGTAAATATTTTATACCTTTGCTTGTTCTTCTCTCTTCTTCCTCCTATGTTTTGATTAAGGAACTTTGAACACACAAAACACTCACCCTCTTTCTTCTCTCTTCAACCAAATTCTCTATCTCACTCTCTCTAGCTTTTGTTTTTTATAGCAACTTAGGGAAATGTAAATAAAGGGAAAGAAGTTGGATTTTGTTGTTGGAATAAAAATATATAGATATAAGATATACATGTAAAGATATTAGCCCCATCTTCTTATCTCTTTCTCTCTCTCAATACTCATTACATAGATATATGGAAGATAGGCAACTAATGTGGCTCCTTAATATCCTGGACACCTAGATATTTAGTAAATATATTTTGAACATGTGCCTTATAAATGATGACATACTCCACTCTTTTCCTCTCCTCATTTATTCAGTCAAGTGGCCTCTTTTCTTCCAAGTTTTGCTTTTCTTTTTATTGCTTATTTAGTGCATCAAATGGCTATAACACCCCTTAACAAGTGGGCTAATTATTATGCTTTGAATTTAATTCTTTTGGGCCTTCTAAACAATTATTTTGGCCAAGAAAAATAATAGCTCCATAATTTTAATTTTTATCCTTCCCTAATTATTTAATTAAGATTTTTATTCACTCATTTGTAATTTAAATAACCACTCATGTACATTAAATTTGTACAACCCAATTAGACTTGTTTTACTAAAGTCATAAACTTAACTAATTGAGATATATAAAATAAATCTCTTTAGGATTAGTATATATTTGAAATACTAACACTTCCATATTATCACCCTTAGGTTACATAACTTTATTTTTAATTCTCATTATATACAAAATAAATGGATACACATTATATAATGTATATTTATTTAATCACATACATAGTTCCACATAATCCATAACACATTTATCATTATTGATAAATTTTTATCATAATTAAATATTCACATAATCATATAATCATTTTATATAATTCATATCAATAGTTAATCACTTAAAGATTGTAAATCTTTTTAATTTACCATTCAAGGTTAACATGCAAGCTATGTTAATTCTTAACATAACTTATTATACTCTCCCTTAATCAAATTGATTAAGTATTCACCTTAGTTAACTTAAAATAAATAAATTAACTATCTTGCTTATTTCATATCGCATATGTTCAAAAAATTACGAATACCAATAATTATAATAACTAATAAAATTATAATAATAATAATAAAAATAAAAATTCATTCATAAAAATATAGTTGTTTAAAATTTTGGGTCCTTACATTCTCCCAGCTTTATAAGGATTCCGTCCCTAGAATCACCATTACCTTACGTTTAAATTTTTTGTTTATCCTTAGAGTTTTATTTATTAAATTGCTACATTCTCCCCCTCCTTATAAGATTCCATATCACGAGTCTAGAACTGCTACGCGACTTGATCCATTACTTGCGGTCTGCTTGCACCAATTATTGTAGTTACCAACGTAACTCAAATTTCACCTTCAAAATCCGTTTATTAACGAGTTATTATTAAAATATAAATCCTTTCCCAAAATTTTCTTATGTATGTCTATATACAAGGGTTCCTAGCATAAACATACTTATCTTAACAATCATATGGTAAAGAAAATAGGTTATATCCGAATCAAGCATATATATTAATATTGTTGATTGGAATCATACCTGGAACTCCATCACCGGCTGCTATCGTATCTTGAACCGTCATATTGAAGGTCCTTGCAGTTGGTTTATTTGGTGGAGTCGGACTAGTTATTGCCAACGTTCCGCTGCTTTTTCCCGCATTCACATTTCCCCCGTCTGTTCTCCTTTTCGGACAATCCCTCACCATATGATCTGTTGATCCATAGATAAAACACCTACAATTCTTTCTTGGATTGGGGAAGTTTGGAGAGATATGTCCCTCCTGCCCGCACTTAAAGCACACAAACTTTCCATTCAGACATTCCCCTGAATGATTTTTCCCATAATTTCCACACTGCTCAACCTGCTTCCTTATACCCCCTACCTATTATCCGTATTCCCATAATTGTTCCACTTCCTTTTTCCACTCCCACTTCCACTGCTTCCCTCCACCTTGACAGCTCCCTAAACCTTAACCTTATTTTTTTTTTTTATTATAGAGACTCATGGACTCACTTCCTCCTTCGGTTATGATAGCCTTTTCCAAGAGTGATGCAAAAGAATTAATTTACAACACTGCCACCTTATTGTAAAGCCAGGGTTTTAAGCCCCGCTCAAACCTTCTTGCTTTTCTTGCTTCAGTATCCACTTGGTGTGGAGTGAATTTAGCTAACTCATTAAACTTTGCGGCGTATTCCGAAACCGTTATATTTTCCTATTTTAATTCTAAAAACCTAACCACCATCCTGGCCTGCATACTAGACAAGAAGTAATTCTCGAAGAATAGTTCCTTGAACATAGTCCATGTCACCTCTCCTTCTCCACCCCTAGTTTGATTTGCCTCCCACCAGAAAATTGCCACCCCTTTTATCATATAGGTAGCAAAAAGCTGTCTTTTGCTCCTCTGCTATCCTAGCAATAACAAAAGCCTTTTCTATCTCCTTCACCCAAGTTTGGGCTTCTATAGGGTTAGTTATCCCTTTAAACTATGGCGGTCCTACTTCCTTGAAGTCTTTAAAGTTCACCAATCGATTGTCTGACTGATTTCCTGCGGCTGGTGCTCAATTCTACATAGCTTGTGCTAACATATTTGTAAAATTTTACATTAGGTTTGGTTGTCCTCCAGCATTGTTAACAGAATCTTCTACTCTTTGATTTTGGTTTCGTCTTCTTGGCGGCATTATCTGGTTAAATAAAACCATAAATTATTCTTTATTGTTTACATTATATGCCTCACCATATGAGTGTTAACATGTAACGAATAATTTCAAACTCAAACAATCATAAACTCAAAATATTGGATTTTGAAAAACTCGATTAACCAATTATCAAATAGACACATACTATATTAATACAAAACTTATTTCCTTAACCAAACATATATTCATATCCATTACACTAGTTCATAGTACTTTACATCATATAACACATATCGCTATAAACATTCGCTATCCCTTTGTGACCACAAAAGTCGGGAATCGTTGCTATAACTTATACAAAAGTTGAGAGTATTACATGACACACTTATATATATCATATACACATCATACATGTTCATACCATATCCGGATAATGCTGATCCTACTTATTTCCTACACCCTCCTTTAATCTTGGACAACTTTTCGCCTGATGACCTACCATCCCACAAATAAAACATGCACCTTACTTTGGATTGGGACAATGAGGAGAGATATATCCCTTAAGTCCACAATTATAGCATACATTTTCCCCTTTCCTGCATACGCCTTTATGTTTCATTTTATTGTTTGCACACTTTCCTATTCTTTTAAAGTCCCTTTGGTTATAATCAGGATTTTTTTATATCACGATCATTCATCTTTCTTTTCCCCTTCCTACTTGGAGCAGTAGACGATATGCTGCATTTAACTCCCATCTGATCAATTTGGATCTTCAACTTATCTTGTTCTTCCATTATTTCGATTAACGCCTTTTGCAACTGACTATTTAATAGCCTTTCTATTTTTCACAATTTTTCTAGAGAAGAAACCTTGTTCCGTAGATTCTACACTTCCGTTGATGCTTGATCAGATACAACTTCCTTGTCCGAATCACTATATGTCAGTACCATCATTTCTGGTTTCGGTACTACATTATCCAATATAATCACCTCATCAGGGTCGCTTTCAATGTGAGCTTCTATTTCAACTATTGGCTTTGATATTGACTCGATTGGAGTTATTTGCTCCTTCTTCACGATATAAGAGTATCCTAATCCTTTCCCGCCAGATATCTACACATAAATTATCTTGATTAATACATAATACTTATTATATACACACAACAAATAATAGTTTTATATAAGTTACTTTTTATTTCGTTTTACAATGAATTTATTTAATTCATCTTCTTTAAACTCTATTTGAGTTATTTATGTTTTCAACGCTTCCCTCTATCCTAAGGTTATAGCCTAAGGTATCCCCACCTAAAGTTTCTAACCTAAAGCTTTGATACAATGTTGTGACGCCCCCAAATCTATGTACTTGAAACCCGTACTTGGTGCTCCATGATAACATTCCTTAAACCACATGATATATTAAATATCTAATAATATTATATCAAAGTTGTCTACTACCCCAGTTCCGATAACCTTTAAGTAATTCATTACATGATAAATAGTAAATTATCATAAATATATAGCTCTACAGTTATTACATATAACACTTTGTGATCTAGCCATTCAGATTTCCCTTTCCTTTGTCCTTTCTAGACCCTTCTGGTCGATCAAGCTTAGCTGAGAACATTTAAATTTAAAGCAAGAATGAGCATTTAATTGCCCAGCAAGTAATATCAATTAAGAAATTTTAGCTGAAAGAAATAAATATTTTCTTTGAACTATACTTCTACAATGAATCAAAAGTTGTGAAGTAAACTTAAACAATGCTGGACAACATATCAAATCAATTACATTTTTGAAACTACGTACTGACTATGAATGTTGAGTGATTAGTAGACCCTGAATTTTTATTTTCAATTTTGAAAAGGGTTGTATAGAAATTCATCTGCAGACCGTCATGACTTACGGACACGGAGGGTGATCAGCCCGTTATGCCCTGTATTGATCAACACTACATGCTAGAATGATATTTTTGTTCATCATATCCGCCTTTGGCGCACAAAAGTTTCCCAATTTCGGGACGTTCATACTTAGTCTGGAGTCCGAACCAAAACAATTCAGTTAGATGACAATAATATTCAATCATGTTCAACGATACCTTTTAAACTATGTTTAGCCGAGTCGAATAGCTTAGACAGCTTTTAATCATGTATACATACCAAAAGTTAAGAGTATGTATCAAAACTTGTTCACATACAACCATTATTCAAGTGAGGAGACTTGCATAACCAAACTTAGCTCATAACGAATAGAATAAACTTTGATCATATATGGATCAAATGAAGACAATAATAAGATACTGGTAAACAATGAATAAATATAATTTGAGAACTTGCGTGAATATAAATGTTAAGATACATGCTCAATATACAGTAGAGTCAAGAAAACTTGAATAGTAAAAATTTAGTTCAGAAACTTGCATAAACATATACCTATTTGCACAAAATAAAAGTAGTGTGTAAGGTTTAGATACTTTCCTTGATAGCTGTTTACTACTACACAATTTAATATGATTTCTTTTGAAAGACCTATCATTAATAAGATTGATCTATCAATTAGCATCACATCTCTTACTTATTATATCATTATTCTATAATAATTTATCTAACGTGTAATCACATAATCAAACACCTAAAATCTTTAACAATATTATTATCCTTTGATAGTATTTTAATCACTAAACCATATATAATTTACTCTTTCATTTTGATAAGTTTTTCTTTAAAATCTAATAAGCCAAATACTACTCCAACAACCTGCATTAGTCAAACCGACCAATCCAGCAACCTGGATTACCTAAGCATACCAATCCAGCAACCTGGATTGTATTCTAGCAAACTAGATTGTAATCCAGCAAACTTGATTCCAATCCAGCAGACTGGATTCCAAATCCAGCAACCAGATTACCAATCGAGTAGACTGGATTCCAAATCTAGCAACTAGATTAAATCCAGTAGTCTGGATTCCAAATCCAGCAACCAGATTGCCAATCCAGCTAACTGGATTCAACTGATTTTCAATCTAGCAAGCTGGATTCATTAATTCCTTTCACGAAAATACCAAATCAATTTATTATTTTTCGATCATTTGGCCAAACATATATACATATATTCCATGTATAAAAAGAATTTTTCTATAATTATTCAACTCTCTTTAGTGTTTTTCAAAAATTATTTTTAGTTCGTAGCTTAAGAAATTAGCCATATCATGCTCAACTCTAGAAATTCCCATCTCTTGGCATCGGAGTTATAAAACATCAGTTATAGTGGTTTTTGTCCGAAAAACCCAAATATTGAAATAAGCATAACTTGGTCAATTTAAGTCGGAATGAGCTCATTTTGGGACATGAGCTACTTTATACCATATATTTTCATATCCCCAAAGTCCGGAATTTAATTTATAAATTAAGTTCCCAAAACTGCCCCTACAAATTTCTCGGCAATATGTTTTTGGAAATTTTCATTTTTTTGTACTTTTCTAAAAACAATCCCTACGGAAATCTACAACTCTTTTTTCAGTAATTCTACTTGGGTTTGAAAGATAACTCATCATATTATCATCCCAAATATTTCCAAAATTTTTGAATGCCAGAAAAATGATGAAACTGTCCTTGGCAGTGACTGACCAAAAATTGTTTTATTTCATTTTTAAATATGAACTATTTTGGCTAAAACAATCACTACTTCTAGTAAAAATGTTATTTTCAAGTGCTACCAGTTGGATTTAGTAGTTAACTTACATATATATATAGTACCCCCCCTTTGACTGATCGAAAAACAAAGTTGTAGATCTCACTTTATAACCCCTCAAAGTAGAAAATAATTTTAGGTTGTTCTAATTTTTTCAAAATATAGCTTTCATTGCCTTACTTTAGATCTAACTTTTGATACACAAAATGGTTAGAACTAAACATAAAACACTTATTAACATGTAAATCTAGTGTTTTAGATCTCAAGATCATAAACTCTATATCATCAAAAATCAAATCACACAAAAGGAAATAATACTAAATTAAAGTAAAAATTTTATACCTTTGCTTGTTCTTCTCTCTTCTTCTTCCTAAGTTTTGATTAAGGAACTTTGAACACACAAAACACTCACCCTCTTTCTTCTCTCTTCAACCGAATTCTCTCTCTCACTCTCTCTCTAGGTTTTATTTTTTATAGCAACTTAGGGAAATGAGAATAAAGGGAAAGAAGTTGGATTTTGTTGTTGGAATAAAAATATATAGATATAAGATATACATGTAAAGATATTAGCCCCATCTTCTTATCTCTTTCTCTCTCTCAATACTCATTACATAGATATATGGAAGATTGGCAACTAATGTGGCTCCTTAATTATCTGGACACCTAGCTATTTAGTAAATATCTTTTGAACATGTGGCTTATAAATGATGACATACTCCGCTCTTTTCCTCTCCTCATTTATTCGGTCAAGTGGTCTCTTTTCTTCCAAGTTTTGCTTTTCTTTTTATTGCTTATTTAGTATATCAAATGGCCATAATACCCCTTAACAAGTGGGCTAATTATTATGCTTTGAATTTAATTCTTTTGGGCCTTCTAAACAATTATTTGGGCCAAGAAAAATAACATAACTCCATAATTTTAATTTTTATCCTTCCCTAATTGTTTAATTAAGATTTTTATTCACTCATTTGTAATTTAAATAACCACTCGTGTACATTAAATTTGTACAACCCAATTAGACTTGCTTTACTAAAGTCATAAAATTAACTAATTGAGATATATAAAATAAATTTCTTTAGGGTTAGTATATATTTGAAATACTAACATTATTCCATATTATCACCATTAGGTTACATAACTTTATTTTTAATTCTCATTATATACAAAATAAATGGATACACATTATATAATGTATATGTATTTAATCACATACATAATTCCACATAATCCATAACACATTTATCATTATTGATAAATTCTTATCATAATTAAGTATTCACATAATCATATAATCATTTTATATAATTCATATCAATAGTTAATCACTTAAAGATTGCAAATCTTTTTAATTTACCATTCAAGGTTAACATGCAAGCTATGTTAATTCTTAACATAACTTATCATATTCTCCCTTAATCAAATTTATTAAGTATTCACCTTAGTTAACTTAAAATAAATAAATTAACTATCTTGCTTATTTCATATCGCATATTTTCAAAATATTACGAATACCAATAATTATAATAACTAATAAAATTATAATAATAAAAAAAATTCATTTGTAAAAATATAGTTGTTTAAAATTCTCGGTCCTTACTGTTGTTCCATTTTCATTGTCCCGTTTCGTTATCAGACGTAATAGGCCAATGGCCTAGCCTATTTTCTTGCTTCTCTAAGATTACAAATGATGAATGGGGAGTGGCTGGAATAGTATCAGTGAAATGCTTTTCACCAAATCTTTATTGCCCATCATCTCCTTCCATCTTCCATTTGATTCAATCTTTTGGGTAAAGCCATGGTCTAGGTAAGAATTTCTCTATAAATTGGAGCTTCCTCTTCTAAATTTATGTTGCTAAATCTTCTGATAAGTTCCAATTGAGAGTGGGTACTATTAGATTTGAGAGTAATCAGTGTGTAGGAGCAAGAAGTTAGCAATTTAATCTCAAGAGGTAACATTGCTGTCAAACATGTTCTTAATTTTGAGTTTGATAAATTATTGGAAATTCATGAAATTACTTGTTACTTAAATTATGAATTGTTGTCAACATGTTAGTTAAGTTTATATGCATGTATGGGAACAACGTGACTGATTTAAGCATGTAAAATGAAGAATTTCTATGTTGGTTTCTGAGTTCTGCAGAAGCAGAGCCATTACTGGAATTGTCCAGGAAGGGTGCAACTGCGCCCCTCTTGTAGTTCAACACAGCGAAGCTGCGCTGTGCACCAGGAAAGGATTCTGACTTCTACTATAATCTGATAATTTTTATCATCTTAGCTTGATTTAGTTATACATGAAAATAGGTATGACATGTGGTCTAGAGTCCATTTGCATATCATGAGTGGCTTTACTTGATTTAATGTATGTTTTCTAAAGAAAACTTATAGCTTCGAAAATAAACTTTAATAAAATTGGTGTACCTTAAGTTTTGACTTTGTTAGCATATGTACTTGGCCTAGTTATGAATGAAATGTGAAGCACAATTATCTTGCTTGTACTAAGTTGTTTTAGCTTGGTTTAGAACGACTTTTAAAGAAAAATTTGAAAGATTTGGAACTAATATTTATAAGCATTGTGGTACTTACATTCTGAACTTGTGATATAGCATGTTAGTATTCCTTATGCCACTAAACATGATTTATATGTACACTTACCTTGTTAGACACAATATAAGCTAATCAAGCATGATTTTAAGCAAGTTTCAAGAGATGAACGATACTAACTATTTCTAAATGCACTACAAAAAAATGGACATTTAGCAACGACTTTTTGGGCAACAACTTATAAAGTCGTTACAAAAAATGCATGTTTAGTAACGAAATTTGTCATTCGTTACAGTTTGTAAAAGACTTTCATTTTTTATAACGAAATTCATAGGTCATTTCAAAATTTCGTTGCAAATTCGTTGGCGGGAAATAAAAAAAACTGCCAATTTATTTTTTTGTTGCCGATGTGATTTCTCCTCATTGTGGGCAACGAAAAAAAATTTGTTGCTATATTTTGTTGCCTAATATTGGCCACATTCATAGTCAACAATTTTTTTTGTTGCGTATTTTATACATTTTTTTGCAACGACTAGTAAATTGTTGCCCCAAAATTAAGGTAGACTCAATAAGCACGTTTTAATATCTTTTTTCACATTTTTATAGGACTAAACCATTATCAGTCTTCCAAATGACCATTTATTCTGTTTCCAAGGAAGAATTTTCAATCAATACTTTATATTACAAATATCATAACGGAATAATTAGTACTAATGAGATAAGAGTTAGTGTTTTCAATAGACCTGACAAAATATGAGTTTAGTTTGGTTTTAATTTACATAAAATGGTTATGGGTCTAAATAAAAACTAAAACCACATTATCCAATTTAATATAGTTTGTATGGTTTGAACCCAAATGATTATAGTTTTAATATAGGTCGACCCATATTTTACTTTTGAGATTTATGTACTTTGTCTCTTTCTATCTTCCTTTGCTTAATTATATCTCTCAAATCTTTCTAATACATTATCTTTCTAAAATAAATTTATATATTTTCTATCTCTAAATTTTTTTGTGTTTCTCTAAACAAATAAATATAAGTTTGTCATGTTTAACGGAAGGAGCTGAATGCATTAAATTTGAACACATACTATAGGTTAGTGATATTTTCAATCTTTATTTTTATTACCGTTTGATAATAGTTATGTAACACCCTGAAATCCGGTCTATTTTCACACCCGAATTTCATGCATCACGAGTACATCATCTTCCAAACATACATCATTATATAGTGAAATATAACAACATACATTCTCAAATCCCAAGTTCTAAAACCGTATAACCTCTTTCTTCACAAATAATGATAAATACATTATTCGTTTCATCTTACAAGAGTGACTTTTATCCGCCACCAAGGATACATAACAGTTCATTAAACTATTCTATATTACAAGTCTTCACTTGATCTTCATGCACATTCACATACTGAATGGCATTTCTTCTAGATACCGATCAACTTGATCTTTACAGGATCCTTAAGATCTTTCTAACCTCGTACGCTGAAAATATTTTCCATTTAAACCATGTGCGAGCATTCAATTGCCCATCAAGTCATAGCAATTGAATAAACAACTTCAAGAATTCAAACATTCTTTTAAGACTTCCATAACCGAACAAAGGTTACGAAGCAGATGTCATTATATAGTGAAATATAACAACATACATTCTTAAATCCTAGGTTCTAAAACCTTATAACTACTTTCTCCACAAATAATTATAAATACATTATTCATTTCATCCTACAAGAGTGACTTTTATCCGCCACCAAGGATACATTACAAGTCTTCGCTTAATCTTCACGCACATTCACATACTGAATGACATTTCTTCTAGATACCGATCAACTTGATTTTTATGGGATCCTTAAGTTCTTTCTAATCTCGTACGTTAAAAATGTTTTTCATTTAAAACAAGTGCGAGTATTCAATTGCCCAGCAAGACATAGCAGTTGAATAAACAACTTCAAGAATTGAAACATTCTTTTAAGACTTCCATAGCCGAACAAAGGTTACGAAGCAGCTGGAATAATAGGAATAATCTTGATTCCTATCATCTTAAAATATTAGTCACACACTCTTTTAAATACTTTCATTCTTTTACCTTTTTCCATACACATCCTGTCTGGCTAGAATCATTAGCACATACTTAACAATAACAGTTCATGTATAAACAGAACATACTTGTATTGAACAGCTCAATCACAGAATAGTTCATCTCATAGAAATGTCGAAGTGTTCAAATTGTGGCACAAGGCCTCATACATACTACCACCTTGTACACATATCGCACATATGCACATAGACAATACTTCTTAAGTTCAACATCTGAGAAGTTTAAGAACTAGCATTCATGTAATATGAATGAAGTTAGGAAACTTGCCTTACGCACAGCTACAGCTTACGCTGAACTGCTCATTCCAAATACTATATAACACATAAGGAAATAAAACATACACCAATTAGTCACATACTTGACTTACGTATTGGTTTACTTAACTTTACTTCTTAAGGTTCGCGTTCTTGTAATCTAAGTTTACGCAATCAACTTTCTTTACCGGTTTACGGCTTCATGACATACGAAGATGTCATACTCATACATTCATCATCTTTGCTGATTTACATTCTTACCCTCTTCTTATAACTCTTCTAGGACTCAGTACACATCGCGTCTCTACTAGTAGTCCATATGGTACTTTGAGTGGTTTCCCACAAACAACCAACAAACAAGTTCCCATCTTGTCTACACTATCTTTCACAGTGAGTTAGATCGGTCGCCAGTTTTGTATATACCTCCGCTCTCTGAAGGAATTGTTTAGCCCAGCTCCCATATGTCAACCATCAAATATTACGATTGTACCACAACCTAACTTTATCTTAACTTATCCGAACCATTAAACTATAAAGTTCGTTAAGTCAACTTCTCATTCCTTATGACTTTCTGGCAACTAAATGCCATACCTCAGGATTCATTTTTTATCGTCTAAGTTATAAAGTCTTTTGTATACTCAGAATGATCATTCAATGTCAATACTATGCGGTCATAGCATTAAACATTTTATAGTAACTTATGAATATCATACAACGTCCGCTTCAGTGGAGTCGAAACGTTATTCAAGTTGTAATTATTAACTCGGCTTCTTAACGTTATACGTCATTGTCTTTAATTCCTTTTCTTCACCACTCACGGTTTAATCATTTGTCTTCGTTACCTTACCTTATGGTGAAACCATACACGGCGTGTAGGTTCTACCCGTTTAATATTTGCGTACACTCAACCCTCACGTGGGATAAAGTGTTTAACGCTTACTTCATTCTAACATTCCTTATCCGACACCCATTCAAACTTTCATTAAATCTCATTACCATTCGTTACGGCTTTCATTCGTTATCCATTACATGAACCCCACGTTCATTATTCTTTCTTAATGTCGAAGCCATATTTTTCGTTATATGCTAAAACCGATCGTTCATCGCAACTATGTTGTGTTTACGTTCATTACATTCTTAGTCTTTTAATCCTGTTCAATCTCTCCGTTCAACCTTTATTAACGGTTTAAATCACTTGTTTAAGTGTTACGTTACGTGAACCTTATGTTCATTTTTCTTTCTTGCACATCCCCTAGTAATTGAGCAATAAAAAACTCAACACTGGGCCTTGCCCTGCACCGGTGTTGCGGCACCAGTTCCCTGCCTTCTCCACGCACTGCGACGCGAGTCAGCGGTACCTACTTCCCTGGCCTGGCCCTGCGGCGCCGAGTCCTTCATTAACTCTCATGCTGTGGCGCTACTCTGCAGTGGTTGGGTGCTCGAGTTGGCGCTGCGGCGCCGCCTCCCAAGGCTTACCTGGCGCTGCGGCGCCAAGCATAAATCCTAGAAATTTTTCTAAGTCTTGAATCAAGTTTGAGATGCGTACTTTGCAATCCCATATCTTCTTCGTTATAACTTCGAACGAGGTCATTCCAAAGCCATTCTTTTCCTTATCTTATATACTTCAGCCTCCCTTGGACAGAAATCAATTCTGAATCCATTAACATGCCATTCAATTGGCTTAATCTTCATCCTTCGTTCATTTTATGTTATTAACGTTCTTCGTCCGTAATTCGGTCATCCGAACTCAGAACTCATTCGTTCTTGAGTCCATAACTCACGTTTTCTACGTTCTCTTGCTTTCTTATGAAACCCTATACATTCAGTTTCATTTACACACTTTCTATTTCTCGTTTGTCTTTTACAAAAATTTCGCCATAACTTCGTTATAGCTAAGTTTAATCCGGTCATCACGAACGTTTCTAACATTCCTAACCAAGCAATAAACAACAAACTTATACGCGATGGTTTTGAACTTGTCCATCAACAAAAATTTATACTACGATGATTTTAAATTTATCTATCAATAACATTACTCGTGTTCTTCGCGTGTTCTTCGCGTTCTTCATTTTTAATCGATATTTTAATTACGATTTCACTTTTCATTGGAATTTGATGTTATAAAACACCATTCCTTACTTCTTACACCGAATCGTTCATATGATTTATTCGAATCGTTCAAAATCATTACGAATCTTATACTTTCTTAAGAAATTTATAAAATAAACTTCTAATTCTTATTTCTTCATTTCTTCATGATTTCAACCATATGAAATCATTCTTAACATCCTTTACTTCTTTTTCTCATTAAGCTATATGATTTCCATATAAAACCTAAAAAAATTAAATTAAAGGTAGGTTGTTGATTGATTTCGCAATCAATGAATACGTGCAAGTATACATGGTCAACAAGTAATAAAGTGAAAGTAGAGTATCGTTCCCACGAGGAATTATTAAATAAAAATTACCAAATACTAACTCTTAACCAAATCAATTTTATTTAAACAACCAATAATTGTGATTTCTAGATTTAAGAAAACTAAATTAAACAAAACAAAAAGATTATTCTAAAAGAAAGCAAATAAACAACTAAGAATTGATGGAATTCGGATAAATAAGAATTAAGACTCCAATATCCCCAATTATGAATTATGAATCAATTATTCAACTATCCCAATTATTATATCTACTGAATTGTTAATAGAAATTCTCAAATGCCAAAAGCCCTCTCTCGAGTGATCAATTGCCTTCTATTTAACCCAGATTAATTTTGTTATATCTTTATGCAAAACAATTGAATTAAACTCGCTACAAACCCAATTCCTTTTATGTTACATGCGACAAATATATATTCTCATTCTATTCACAAACCTAATTATTCACTGTGCAAATAACTAAGTCACATGTCACCAAGCCCAGTTCTAACCCTATAATTCCTTTCCCAATTCCTTCTAGAGTAACAAGGTAATTATTGATCAGATAATTAATCAATAAGCACAAATCAAGATGAACAATTCACTTCAACACAAATAATTGGAATAAATAAAATAACTAATGTATAGCCATAAAAAGTTCAATTGAAATCTTAATAAAAGATTTAGTTCATAATTAATGAATTAAAACTAAGAATCTACAATTGAGAAAACATTAAAAGATAAAAGTATGATAAGAGAAGATAATAGAATTTGTTGTCAGAAAATCTGATGTTCCCCTCTTGCTCCTGCTCTTGATCTTTAATGATCTCCAAGTTGCTTCAATCTCCAAAACTAATAAGAACTTGGGTTAATGTCTAATCTAATGGAGTGTATCTCTAATCTAAGCTATGTAATCCCCCTTTATTTTATGCCTTACATCAAGTATTTATAGATTACAAGTCTAATTTTGAGCTTAAGAACAAAACCAATCCAATTTGGAGTCAAAAAGGTGTCAAAATTCGCCCAAAACGAGTCCAGGTCACACCAACCTCTTCCCCCAGCGCTCCAGCGCTGGGCTTAACGCTAAGACACTGCCTTATAGCGCCCCAGCGCTGGAAATTGCCTTGAAATGGGTGCCCCGGTGCTGGTGCTTTTTTGGAAATTTTCTACTCCGACGTCCTTTGGGAAAATGGTCATAACTTCTCCGTCCGAACTCCGATTTCAATGATTCAAGATGTTCCGGAAATAGGAGACGTAGATCTACAACTTTTATTCTTTAAGGTTTTCGAAATAAGGTCCGTAGTAATACTCAAATTGAATCTAAAGTGACTATTGTGTAAATGGCAAGCCGAAAACGCGAATCTAGCCACCCCAAACGTCGATCCAAGTAACTTTTGTCCCAAATCCTACAAAACAATGTAAAACATGCATGAATGGACACAAACACTTAAAAACTATTCTAAAAGACTTGAGAACAATAATAAATTAAGCCCGAATGTATCCAATTCATGTGTATAAAACTCACTCATCAAATACCCCCAAACTTAAACATTTGCTTGTCCTCAAGCAAAAGCACAAAAGAACTAAAAATAAAAAAACTAACTCAACTACATGAATGCATATGCATGATCTACTTTCTAATATACCTACAAACCCAGTAATAAATCAGTATAATATATAGCAACAGGCCTCAAAGATACCATTGGTACTCAAACAATATATCCGATCAAGTCAAAATCCATAACTCTAACCAATTAGTAAATCCAAACCTGCCATCACCCATGTTGTGTGTGTGTGCTTCTTAACCATTCTAACCAACCACAATTCAAGATAATCACATAACAAACTTCTTAAAAGGAAAATTTCAGTTTCAATTCAATTACTTTTGTGAACACGACAACTCCGGTTAAAACTAAGCAATTACCAAGTCTTAAGGTAAATACATGATTTATTTATACTCTTATTCAATCACGAGGGCATTTTTGCTCTTTCTCGTGTTTTATTCATTTTTTTAATTTTCTCATGGCTGTGCAATGTCTTATACCCTTAGGCTTTTCAGTGCTAACTTAACGAGCTTTCGACCAACGACTCCCAAGCCATTAAGACCTTAGGGCGCTAGGTGTAAAGACAATCCCCTCGGGCTTACTTACTCAAGTAACAAAGTCCACAAAACTAGACAAGCATGCCACGATGTTTATTCATTTTTTTTCTTTTTCTGGATTTTCTATTTTTTTTTCTTTTCATCATTTTTTCTCTTTTTTTTTCTTTTTATAATATATATATCCCATTGATTCCCCCAAACTCAAGCTTTTACGTCATTCTAACCTTTACCGTTAGTTCACTAATTTTCTTAAATTTTAACCAAGATTTTCCCCCAGAAACAAATTATGAAACCCTTGAACCAAGTGGATTAAAATAGTTAAACTTTAAGTGCTAATCGGTTACATAAGTTTCAGATAGGCTCAGATTTTCTTCATGTTTAAAATTATAACTCATCATCAATTATCAACATTGTTCAATTTAACAATTAATACCAATCTTATCATAGGCCGAGCTAAGACCACACCAACTAATCGCACAGATTCATGCAAAATAAAAAATAAAAAAAATGCAATTATACTACATGAACACATATTAATGCAACACATATATGAATATGCAAATAACTACCATGTACTATATGCAACCCAAAAAAAACACAATGCTAACACACACAAAAATGAACTACTATGCAGATAACTAACTATGTGCAATACGACACTAAGATACCCCCAAACTTAGACTAGACATTGTCCTCAATGGTTGAAATATAAAAAAGTAAAGCAGACGACTTCCCTGAAAATATAGCAATCTTCCTCATTGTCCACTAAGTTTGGAGAATATACTAGGCACATGGAACGAATTGGGCACCACTTGAACTTGACTTGAATAACCTGTAAATCATGATAAAAATACTTTTACTAAATCCTAAATAAATGCAAATTCAAAACTACTAATATAAAACTTAATAAAAACTAAAAATAAAAATTAAACTTGGGTTGCCTCCCAATAAGCGCTTGTTTTATAGTCTCAGCATGACTTCTTCAATTCTCTATTCAATTCCTCTTCGAAAGTTAAGGAACCCTCCATCCATTGGAATTAATATAGCTTTTGGTAGGTTCCCATTTACGATAGCCATTGTATTAAAGTCACCTAGCATGCTTTGTTTAGATAAGATCACATTAAAAAATGTCCAACATCTAGGTGTTTTTTCCATTGTGTCTGCGAATAGATTTTGGCATTGAGGCTTGTCAGACACAACAATCTCTTCTTCTATCTTCTCCAACCCATTGAACCATGGCTTCGAAGTTGTACTCGCTTTTACGTCACAAGGAGTATTGCCGACGACATGACTACCTAGCGGACATGGTTTTGTAAATCTAACCGGAATCTTGAACTTTGATGGAGAAGGTACATGGGACACTATCAAAATTGGCTCATCTTCGTTGGTACTCAAAGTTAGATCTTTGCCGATCTCTTTTTGTTGGTCTCCAAGTCTTTCCTCTCTTTCAACATCTATATCATTTGGCACATCCGATTGCAGATTTGGTTCAGGCTCATCATCAATCTCGTCATCCATGTCATAGAGCCAAGTGTATTTAGGACGTCTGTTCAATGCATGTGCTATCTGCCCCAATTGATTTTCTAGATTCTTTAACGATGCCCCTTGGCTTTGCAAATGCGGCTCTATTTGATTCATTTTTTTGTCTTGTTCCTCGTTCCTTTTGTCAGAAGCTCTAATGAATTTTTCCAAGGCTTCCTCCTAATTTGAATGTTCTTCCTGTTGTAGTGGAGGTGGATACGAGAAATTCGGTGGGTATGTTGGACTTGGAGCATAAAACTGATCTTGATTGTTACTCCATGAAAAATTCGGGTGATACCCCCAATCCTGATGATAGTTGTTGGGATAGACATAACTGTTGGGGTAATCACCACTATACTGTACCGGCTCGAAACTGATGGCGCATTGATGACTCATATGATTTCCAGCACAATAATCACAATTAACCGCCACACTTTTACGACGTTGAGCTTCAAAAGCTTCAAGCATCCTCGAAAGTGTCTCCATCTGTGCTGACAATGCAGAAAGTTTCTTGAGTCTGTCAATCTCCGCTCCCCGTGGTTGAGTCATGTTCGTGTATGGATATTGATACGCAAAGTCATCCATGGTACCTAAAAAGAGAGAAATATAGGAAGAGAATGAGAAATAAAAATAAAAATAAAAATGTTTAAATTAAGACTAATTTGATTGAAATTAATATTGGTAAATAATTATTAAATTAATTCCTCTTGCTCCTGCTCTTGATCTTCAATGATCTCCAAGTTGCTTCAATCTCCAAAACTAATAAGAACTAGGGTTAATGTCGAATCTAATGGAGTGTATCTCTAATCTAAGCTATGTAATCCCCCTTTATTTTATGCCGTACATCAAGTATTTATAGATTACAAGTCCAATTTTGAGCTTAAGAATAAACCCAATCCAATTTGGAGTCAAAAAGGTGTCAAAATTTGCCCAAAACGCGTCTAGGCCGCACCAACCTCTTCCCCCTACGCCCCATCACTGGGCTTAACGCTCATACTAGTTATAGCGCCCCGGCACTGGAAATTGCCTTGAAATAGGCGCCCCGGCGCTGGTGCTTTTTTGGAAATTTTTTACTCCAACATCCATTGGGAAAATAACCATAACTTATTCGTCCGAACTCCGATTTTGATGATTCAAGATGTGCCAGAAAGAGGAGATGTAGATCTACAACTTTCATTCTTTAAGTTTTTCAAAATAAGGTCCGTAGCAATACTCAAATTGGCTCTGAAGTGATTGCTGTGTAAATGGCAAGCCGAAAACGCGAATCTAGCCACCCCAAACGTCGATTCAAATAACTTTTGTCCCAAATCCTACAAAACAATGTAAAACATGCATGAATGGACACAAACACTTAAAAACTATTCTAAAAGACTTGAGAACAATAATAAATTAAGCCTGAATGTATCCAATTCATGTGTATAAAACTCACTCATCATAGGTTTTAATACCTTTCTTTTTGGATTTTATTCCAGTTTCTTCTTCCTCTTGCTTAAACTTGCGATTTGCTAGCTTTTACGTTTCTTCTCTTTCTCCAATCCGAGCATTCAAGCTCTTTTTCCCTCTTTCTCTCTCAATTTCATGTGTTAGTTGAAAAACTAACAAATGAAATGAATTAGCTTACCTTATATAGAATTTCAAATCTTAGGGGCAAAATAGTCATTTCGCCCCTAAGTTACTATTCCCACCTCCTTAACTCCACCTCCTTACTATTCACGAAGATTCCTTTGGAAGCTTCATGCTTCTGTCTTGCGGAATTCGTCCGACGGTTTGAAAAACTGCGATTATTCGGAATCTAAATATTTTTGGATATTTCGTCTTTCCTCTAAAGTTTAACTTTTACGAATTCATCGGAACTCCGAAAATTTGAAAAACACTTTTTGAGGATAAGCGTTTTCCTTCACGTTTTCCCCTAACGTAGCTAAACGAATGTAAATCACATAACAGTACTTGTCGTCGTTTTTATTTTGTTCGATTTCTACGCGTTTTTCGAGAAAACACTTTTATCGGCTTCCTTAACTTTTCACGATATATTATCGTCAAATCTTTCGACGGAATGTCATTTCGATAAACCGAACTCTAAAAATTGCTTAAGTTATTCAAACCCTAACCCTTAGATTTCGTCGAGTGAATAGTGCATATTTCGTCTTTTTCCCCGAAAAAATTGTGTTCCCGAAAAAATTTAATTTTCGTCTAAAAAATTCTTACTCGTCCAGTTTAGCTCGTAGCCAGAATACTCCCAACTTATAATCATTCTAGGTTATAGAACGATTAATAAACACATAGTATATAATAGTATTAATAAAATTTTATTTTATTAATAACTAATTCTTTAAACTGAAATTCTGGACAATCCAATTTTTCGGGTTGTCACATCCTTCCCCCCTTATAAAAATTCCATCCTCAAAATTTCTTAAAACCACACCCTTACCCGGGTCATCACATTCACCTCTTCTTCACAGAATTTCGTCCTCAAAATTTTAGCTTACTCTTCTTCTCAACTTCTCTTCAAAGAAGTTCTTATCTTTCCATCATTCCCTAAAACATTACATACTTGTGCTGAGGGGTTAAATCGACCATGAACTCTTACCAGGTTGAATAGCATTTTGCCGTAAACACTTCATATACGGTCAGTTTACAGTCACAAAGAAAGTAAACTACCTCTTCTATACGTAGGTGATCAACCCATCGTATAATCCCATTTAGGGGTATGTTCACCTCAGACTTAATCATTAGATTCCATACCAAAACAATTTAGATTGGCATAACTTCTCAAAGAAAGCTCGATTCTCTTATAACATGACATACCATTCATCTTAGCCAAATCAAATAGCTTAAACCATATCAATAAATTGGATATCAAGTTGAAACATTTGTATAGTCAAATCAATTGACATCGACTATTGTTTTTTTTAAATTCTTTCACAATACATCAAAATGTTTCATGATGTCATGATACTGTACTTTTCACAGTACGTTGAGGACTTCGTCAATCTATAACTTCATCATTATACATCATACCATAGCGGGTTGTTGATCATAAGATCAAATCTAACACTAGGTTTAATTGTATTAATAACTCCACCTATTTACCATCTTTGCATCAAATGCATTAATGATATAAAATTCATTTTGATATTTTAAATCAATTTCTGTCTAGGCGAAACAATTAGCACAGACATACCAAGAATAGTTCTTTTTAAAATCCATTGGTTACAAAAGTTGAACCAATTCTTTCCTTTATAAAACGCGCACATAAGCACGATTTCAATAAACTTCGAAATCTAGCATAGCTAGATGACTTGGAATATCCTATTTCTCCATTTTCCTTCATTGTCTTACTTGCGACAATACTTAATCGTCTGTAGCACCTTCAATGCTAAGCATACTGAAAATACTTCGTATTTAGTATAAACATTCCTATACCTTAGTATAGTCCATCAACTTACCACACTTTATGTGTATACGAACTTTTCACAACCATATGTGTTTAAGAACTTATTTTCACAATATGTAATCTAAGAACAAATCAAGGACTATCCATATGCTCAAGGCTCAGAAACATAGCATATAACTATGAGTCACAAACTTTTCATAAGTATGAGTTTCAAGAACTCGCACCTAACTTATCATTCTCTACTTATCAAGTATATACATGAGAAAAGATTCACCTTCTCGTCATATACATATTGATAGCGCGACATACTCCAATGATTACCACTGTAATAAGCTAAGTAGTTGTTACACCAAAGCATAAACCTCTGTCCATAACAGAGATTCATACAACTTAGCTATCACATGAGTCCTCAATTGAAATTTTATAAATTTTAACTTTCTCTTTACTTAATACGAATTTTCTTTAATTCGTATGCTATCCATTATAACTCAATCTTAGTTCTTCTTCCCGTACTACTTCATAGTACCATTCATTTATAGCATTAACAATAAATCATCCATCGTTCAATATAACAACTGTTATAATGATTCAATATGATCATGTGGTGATCTTCTTCCTTAATCGTTTAACTCAACGATCTCCTTATCATACTCTCTATGAGTATAGACTTAGGTACTCATACCAAAGGTTTATAACCTATCAGCTCTGATACCAACCTGTAATGCCCCAAAATTCAGTCTATTTTCACACCCGGATTTCGTGCATCACGAGTACATCATCTTCCAAACATACATTGTGACACCCCCAAATTCGGGCACCTCAATCCCACAGATTTGGTGTTCACTATCCAATTAAATCATACCTAACTACCCATAAACGAAGGATATAATTAAACTCAAAGTTTAGACAATCAATCTCCCATTAAAGGGTTACATAATCTAAAATAAATCCCAGGTCATCTAACATTTATTACAATCATCAGCAAAAAATTAAAATATGATCATTATTAAATCTATTACATAAGCTTCATAAATAAAAGATAAATTAAACGTTGTCGTCTAATCAAGTACTTTGTCCTTGCCCTTGCTTGTAGAAAACTCTTCAAACTTCTTAACTTCATCTGCATTGTTTTGTGCAAGAGTGAGCAAACAATTGTCCACAAGAAGGATAATATACAATAACATTTTACGAATGACAATTAACTGAGCTTTCAATGGTAAAGTGTTCCTACCGGAACAATAAACTTTAATTGAACAGCTATGAGTTCAGAGGAATAATGAACGTTAAGTTAACAATAGTTATCAACATCAAAGAATACACTGAGGGTTACAAGACCTCGAACTATACTTTGGGTTTTCAAGTATTTCTACTTTAACCTTTAACAGTCTAAAAGACTATAATCATCATCTATGTCCTAGGTTAACAGGTGTTTCTACTGTAACCTTTAACAGTCTAAACGACTATATAGACCATCATCCCGTACTCCAGGTGATCAGCCCTTTGTACTGTGTATTGCGCAAACATTTTAACGCTATTACGTAGCACTAAAATAATCCCCTAATATAGGGTTGTTCATCTCAGCTTAGATTACCAAGTTTCGAACCAAAGGAAGTTTGGTTGGGAATTAACTTCAAATGAGTTTTAGATCTTTAGAATGCTCATCAACCAAGTACTGGTTGAATCAGATAGAGACCAATAACTATTCAAGAGTTTGATTATAATATCTTCATCAATAAGGTATATCGATGAATTAATAGGAGCTAGAGTATTAACAATTTCTAAATTAAACAAATGTTATCATCGACAACATGCTTTCAAAATTGTGTGAGTACGTAAGCAAACCAAAGGAAGTTTTGTTTGGGTTGACTTCAAGGGTAGTTTAGAGTTTAGAACATTCATCGACTAAGGATTAATTGAAATGGTAAACAATCGCTAGGCAAGTTAGAGTTCGGTACAATAATGTAAGATAGTACAATGACATTGGAGAATGAAAATCAAACAACAGTTATTAGTAGCTGAATAAACACATTTCTTATAACAAAATTACAGACTTTGAATAACCAAAGTAATCTCGTTTGGAATAAAGAAATAAAGATTAATTAACTTGCTCAATAATAAATGAGGGTTAAAGAACTTGCATAACAATAAATTGCTCAACAAGAGATTAGAAATAGAGAACTTGCAAAAGTATATCATGACAGTGAAAAGAAACCTTGCTGAATAATAAAGTAGCAAAGGTTAGGGAACTTGCCTCTTGCGTAAGCTATACAATTAGAATTCACGTACTCCAATATCCTACACATTTTAGTTCAATCACAATATCTATTAAACATGTTAACATCCCCTTCCAAAATAACAACCATTTCTAGCTAAACTTGTTAATTTAGTACAAGTCGTATGCTACTAGATAAATATCATAAATTTCAAGTGTTAACCTTCACAACACTTGTTTACTATTCATTATATACACTAAGTTCTAACATAGCACGCTTATAGCTTATAATTCATTTTCCAAAGTTGAAATTATCAATGACATGACACGGTACTGAATGAACCTCTTTGATACATGTTTGACACCTTAACACAACCTTAGACCAAGCTATACTGGTATTTCAAGGTCTGCAGTAGCAGCAGAACTAACTATCTCAGGACAGGGTATAGTGCAGCTGCGCCATACACAAGCCTGGGGCCGGCACAACTGGGCCGTTTCTGGCCTGGACACCGGCGCAGCTGCGCCAGTGCGCAGGAAGAAGCAGAAAGGCTATGAACACTACCCGATTTTAGCCCAACTAACACGAATTTCACCTACAAAACAGTGAATTTAACACAAACAATGGATATATAACTATTACAAACATGTTTCCCCACATATTCATCAACATAGAATAATTTAACAACAACTTTTACTAACTTAATTCATCAAATTCCATGTTTTCATACAAAAACACCATTTTTGACATTCTTTACAAAAGTCATCACTGTGATTACAATTCTACATCGAATCACTTCGTTTAAACTACGTTATCCTCGTTTCTTAATGAACTAGCACAATCAAGCCACAATTCACAGATTAACATAAAAATTAACCATCATAATTGGTGCTTTCACAAGACATATGTAAAACTTATACACTGTAATTAGCTTTCTTTCTTTAAACACAATTAGCATAATAATTCTTAACTAAATACTAGTTCTAACACCACACATACATATAGATACAATAATTCAGTTCATAACTACCATTTTAGACAAATTGGATTTCATAGAGCTTAGAAACTTTATGCCGTAACACACACACACACACACACACACACACACACACACACACACACACACACACACACACACACATATATATATATATATATATATATATATATAATATCAAGGTTATGGACAATACCTTCAATTGCTCGGTAATTCTTGCTAAAACACAATGAATTTCTTTAGAATTCTCAAAAATCTTCCTCTCAAACTCTCTATGTTCTCTCTCCAATTCTAAATAGAACCTTTCTGATTACTTCTTAGGCTTAGGTAAAATTCTTTTACGTAGAAATAAAACGCACGCACCCAACGTCTAAAACTGACGTTGGAATAAATACAATATTAAGTTATTAGTTATAAAAAATAATATATATTATTTTATATTTTTATTTATTTTATTTATATTATCTAAAATTAAAAAAAAACAAAAATCCAAAAGCCATAAGGCTTTGTTTGGCAAAAGTTTTTAAAATTTAAAGACTTAATATCTTAAGTCTTGTTTGGCAAAACTAAATTAAACTCTTTTAATTTATTTTAATAAACAATTTAGTTTAAAATTTATAATCACATATTATTTATTTAGATTTCCATATCCAACATTAATCAAATAAATTATTTACACATACTATATTTTAAATAAATTTTCCACTTAAATAAATATCATAAAATTATACTCTCACTATAATTTAGTTTAATAATTTAACATACCATTTTAAATTATTAAATTAAAACAACCATATACATCTCATATTATATTACAACTCACTAAATTATAAATTTAGAATATTATCTAATAAATTTAATTCATAGATATTTACTAATAATAACCACATCAATATAATACTTATTTAATTTAAGAAATACTTACCACACTTTAGAAATCCAGGAACTTGCCATAATCATATGAGTTTATGAACTTATCCTAGTCAGCCCATAGGCGTCCATTTGTTGAGGGGTTCAAAACATACCATATGATTATGAGTCACGAACTTACCATACGCTTTAGTTTTAAGAACCGAACCTAATCTTAATATCACCTAACTTAATCTTAAAAAACCTCTAACTATCAAATATATACATGAGAAAAGAATCACCTTTCCACCACATATACATTTATAGCGCGATACCAATATTCGAATGATTATCAATGTGATAAACTAAGTATATGCACAAAACCTCTATCCATACAAAGGTTTGTACGACTTAGTCACCATATGAGTCCTTAGTTAAAAACCCACCTAACATTACCTTATTCTTAAATTATTTTTAATTTGCCCATAATTTGCCCATAACTTGCTCAATGCAGATTCCTTGTATGACATTATCAAAAACTTCTCGTGCGCTTAGCACACCTTTTTAGTTTGGCAATCGATTTGCAATTACGTACCACACATTCTTGTAAACCTTTTTGAAAATCCGATGTAAATCGTGAATTTTGGTTCGACACAATTAACACTTAAACATCGTGCCTTGAAATAATTTCATTAAGACATAACTTCGCACACTACTTGATATGTAATATGCTAACTTGACATACGAAAAATATCTATCATCATATCTTGCCACCAATAGTAATATCGAAGGCAATATATAATTTTATGCTCCCTAGTTGACTCAACATATAAATTTTACGCAAAACATCAATTTCAATTCCTGGTATTAGCGATACCTAGTTTCTTTCGTCTACTTTCAACCATCCTTCAGTATCGATTTTGAATTTGACACCCTCATCTTGGAGATACTCTTCTTTTATTCTGTCTAGCAAAGTTGTATGGTTTTCCATCTGAAAAGCTTCGCCTCTTTTCTTTTCTTTTTTTTAGACGTCGGCAACCATAATCATTTAGGATTTTGCATTCACAATCCTTTATCAACTCCCACTATCACTTTAACGCATGCTTAAATACCCCTATATGAGAATATACTTTAAACACTTATGGTCATTTTACATCTCGCACTATTTCCGAAAAATAAAACCTCTAAATCCTCAGAGCAACCACTAATACCTCTATTCTGAATTATGAGTCAAATTCCCTTTCACCTAAAAATTTTAACCTAAACAACTTTAACTAACACGATGCGTAAGAAAGACCCTATCGTTTTGCCTAAACACACCGCCTAAAATATTGTATGATGCGTCACTATACAACACAAAGTTTTTTGTACTATCTGGTAGAGACAACATAGGTGTCATACTAAATTCTTCTTCAATTCACTTCATAATTTGAGACCCATAAAAATTACACTGATTTCCTCATCAATTTAGCTAACAAAGTGGTTATCATGAGTTTCGCGTATCCCACACAATATTTTCTTAATAACTTATTAATTTACAACATCGATAGATAACTCTACCGTACATACGTCTTGCAACTAAAAATAAAATACTACCTTTGACTTCCTCAAAGTCTTAAGGTTATGCACCTTTTTTGACAATGACTTATCACCGCATGGTTTAACTACTTTAGAGTTTCATAAATCAAATCGAAAATAAATCCATTACGTGCCCTTTAATACCAACACGACAATTCTACACATCAACTTAAAAGGAATCATTATTCCCACTTTCTAATTTTAGGAATAGTCTAACTCTTCCCGAAGCGAATCTAGTTTCCAAATAAATTCATTAGGCATAAATTAACAAGTGGCACTTGAATTAATTAACACGCAGCCGTGTAAATAACTGATTGGAACCATACCTTGCATTGCGCCCTGCATCGTCATGTTGGTTGATTGTTTGGTTGGTCGAGTCGGCAGAGCTAACTCTACAATGGCCAACTTACCACTGCCCCCATGCTTCCACTTGCTTTTCGTGCCGTTTTCTTTGGGCACCCTCGAGCTAAGTGCTCCTATGATCTACAAGTGAAGCAGGCTCCCTTCCTCGGTCTTGAACATTTTGGTGCAATGTGACCCTTCGAGCCACAATTAAAGCACACCATCTTCCCTTTCAAACAAAGACCTACATGTTTCTTTCCGCAGTTGCTACACGCCTCCACCTTTTTCTTTTCCTTCCCTTGCTAATTTTCAGCGTCACTACCATTGTTCCACTTTCTTTTTCGAGCGTTACCGGTATGACTATCATTCACCTTATCATCTTCACTCTTCTTTCCCTTCTGCTCTTGATTGTATGCCAACGTATTACCTTCCCCGTCTACATCAATCGTTCTCTCCAACCCTGTTGTAAACGAAGTTGGTTTGAACATCGAGATTTGATTATATAGCCAGAAATTCAGTTAATTTGCCAGTGCTCCCACCAGAAAATTCACCAATTGTGGCACTGGATTTGCGTTAGCTTCCCTATTGTATGCATATTCCTTGGGGCTCTGTTGACACTGCTGTCTTCTTCTAGGCGGCATCTTACTGTTTAAAACTTGCACCATTAGATCATCGTTCATTCACGCATTAAAATTTTCAAACTTATCTCAACCACTTATAGATAACACATAATATATCTTAATAAATGATAATACTTTATTTATTATACAACACATAACAAAATAGCCTCTATTATTTATATTATTTATCCTGGAATAATAAAATCCTAGGATTACTTCATCATCTCCCACTATTTAATTCAAAAGTTAGGATTAACATCTTATTAATTTTCATCGTGATTTATAAATAATCTTAATGTTTTTCTTGCAATCTACAAGAACATTTCACCTTGTACAACCTCATTGCGCTCTTACTCCATGATACGAATCATTGACGATCCATCACATACCAAAGATAAATCTCAACCTATACAAAAAATAGAATACTAAATTCTAAGTTCCATCATTCGCTTGGCCTTCTTCAACTTGTCTTCTACACGATCTAGGTGTTTAGAAACCTCCACCCATGCGTCTTCAGCTCTCGCATGCTTTGCTGATTTTTTTTCCCAATCATTCCTGCGCAATCTCATTCCGAGCTAATAACTATCCTCTTTAATATTCTGACTGAGCTAATATCCACTCTACATCTGCAAGTTGTACAGTAAGGTCTTAAGTTACGACATCTTCTTACACTAACGTGGCTTGTTGCTTTACGGCTTGACCTTCTAATTTCTCAGCCTTCTTTTATAACTCAATGTTATGACCATACACTTCACTTGAGGAGTCCCCCTCCTCGTACTCATCCTTCACCTTGTTCACCTCAAATTTATTCTCTCGTTCAAACTCAAGCCTATACCCAAGGTCTATAACAAAAATTAACGGGTATGGCTTTCCCAATATCAACCATACTCAGACTATATGAACTTCTAAGGCTCCTAATCTTTATCATCCTTCGTCAGTCATTCTGACAACAAAGTTTAAACAACCCCACAACTTGATATATAACACTCGCTACTCCTAAGTAGTTGCGAGCACATAAGTCATTAACACATAAACACATAAAGTCTTTTGTCATTTTATCTTCAATAAATTTCCTTAATTCACTCCTTAGATCTCGATGAGAGTTTATCACCTCTATGTTCTCGATCTCCTAGAAGGTTATAGCCTAAGATTTCTCCACCTAAGGTTCATAATCTAAAGCTTTGATACCAACTTGTGACAACCCCAAATCCGGGCACCTCAATACCACGGATTTGGTATTCACTGTCCAATTAAATCATACCTAACTACCCATAAACAAATGATATAATTAAACTCAAAGTTTAGACAATCAATCTCCCATTAAGGGGTTATATAATCTAAAATAAATCCCAGGTCATCTAACCTTTATTACAATCATCAGCGGAAAATTAAAACATGATCATAATTAAATCTATTGCATAAGCTTCATAAATAAAAGATAAATTAAACGTTGTCGTCTAATCAAATACTTTGTCCTTGCCCTTACTTGTAGAAAGCTCTTCAAACTTCTTAACTTCATCTACATTATTTTGTGCAAGAGTGAGCAAACAATTGCCCGCAAGAAGGATAATATACAATAACGTTTTATGAATGACAATTAACTGAGCTTTCAATGGTAAAGTGTTCTTACCAGAACAATAAACTTCAATTCAATAGCTATGAGTTTAGAAGAATAATGAACGTTAATTTAACAATAGATATCAACATCAAAGAATAGAAGAATAATGAACGTTAATTTAACAATAGATATCAACATCAAAGAATACACTGAGGGTCACAAGACCACGAACTATACTTTAGATTTTCAAGTATTTCTACTTTAACCTTTAACAGTTTAAAAGACTATAATTATCATATATGTCCTAGGTTAACATGTGTTTCTACTGTAACCTTTAACAGTCTAAACGAATATATGGACCATCATCCCGTACTCCAGGTGATCAGCCATTTGTATTATGTATTGCGCAAACATTTTAACGCTATTACGTAGCTCTAAAATAATTGTAATAACCGAGATTTTCTATGTAATTTAACAATTTCAATAAACGAACTTATGTGAAATTCTTGTGTGATAATTATTTAGTACATGTATCTATGTTTACTTAGATGTTATGTGATGGGATGTGTTTAAATGGTTGGTTCCGTTTAATTCAACTATTTAAAATGGGTAAGAATGGAATTAATTCTAATTAATTTCGTGGGATGACTTTAAAACATGACTTTGAGTTCGGAGCAAAATTTAGTGACGCGAACAGCGTATTTGGGTCCGGAACGTAGAAATTAGTAAGGATAGACTGTAACCACGAAAATGCGTCACAATTGACATTTTGGTCAAAGTCAATCGTTTGACTTTTTTGAGGAAAAAGTCAACTACGAAGTTTTGAAGTTGAGTTTGACAAAACGGATAGTTCCGTGACGTCCGGGATGTCGAATTTAGTAGGAATCGATATATGTATCGATACGTTGTACTACGAGGGGCAAAATGGTCAAAATGGTTACTTAATTGATTAAAGGGATAAATTTATATTTTAATAAATAAACCAGCAGCTGGGGGGAAGTCTTGTGTCACACATGCTGGGACAAGGAGGAAAAGAATACGTATATATCAACATAGCAATGATAGGAGTTAGTTTATTTCTCAAACCAAACAACTTTTCATTTTCTGTAACTCCTATTTGGTTGGTTTAATTATCAAGTGATCATGGGTTATGGCAAAGGTCTCTCAACTGATGATTTCATATTACCCATTACAACAAGCATCTATGCTATCATCATATACATATATACACTCTTCACTTCTATATTCTTCATTTTACTAAAATTCCACCAAGAGGGTAAACTTGGAGAGAAATTGAGAGTGATAGATAGTGTTAGAAGAATTCTGGAGATTGGGAGAGCCTAAGAAGCGAGGTGTGAGTCTCAATCAGAGTTATAACAAGGAAGAATTCGTCCAATGTGAGCTATGAAACTCTCTTTTATGTGTTCGTAAGGAAATAGTGAAAACATGCATGGATAAGAATGATAGATGTTTGTTTTGGCTTGGTAATGCTATGCTATTGCTTTGTTTCTGATATTTGGTATTAGATAATGAAAATTCTGGTTTATTACATGTTGTACCTCATAGAAAGTCAAGAAATCATGCAATGTATGATAAATGTTTGTTAAAATGCCTCTAACATGCTAGTTTGATCAAAACATGAAAAGTTAGAGAAATGAATTGTTGTAACATGTATATGTATGTTATTAGAAGTGGTCTGGATAATAGGAATCAAACTCATACATGCTAGAATCAAAATCATGATTTTCTCAAAAGTTGGGTTAAACTAGTTTGCATGATTTTTTTCAGGATTTTTGGTCACTCGAAATCATGTCTTAGAATAATTCATTTGTTGCATGTAATAATTTTGTAAAATAGTATGTAGCATGAGGTATAACATGTCCAAATTTTATTTGGATCGAAGCTATATTGAGTGAGATATGAAAATCGTAAGCAAGCATTTTCACAACAAAAATCTACAGAAATCTAGAAATTCCAGAATTTTTCTAAGTATGAAATCTGTTCGGGAACGCTTTTCAAGGCAGCCTGTTCGTGGTCTTAACTTGCTGTTTTCTGGGATGTGATATTTTTGTAAAATACTACGCTATATGGAGTATATTGTGTCAAAATTTCAGAGTCTTATCATGTATAGATTGATCGAAATAAACATGTTAGAACCCGAAAAAAAAATTGTGAACTGTTGACCCTAAGGACAAAATTCGGGGCTAGCTACAGTATCCAGAAAATTATGGGCTTTTGGGCTAATTCAGAGTTCGGAGCAAGGAGTTATGACTTTTCAAAGTAGTTGTGTCAAATCTGTCCAACAAATTCGGGGCAGTCCTCTTGCACGAATTTTCTGGAATTTTGTGCTTGGAATTTGAAGATGGTTCATGAATGAAAGTTGTAGCCCCAGAAGTTATCTTCGCGTGGGCGTAAGTATCGCTCAAAAATGTTTTAAAACGAATGAGATATGACTGTTTTAGCGAAGTATGGTAAAGCTGAGAAAAAAAAATTAAAAACTGTTATGTTTGGGCATTTTTAAGTTCTGTTTTGGGCTGCCTATGATGTCTAAAATAGGTGGCATATATTTTCTAAATATATTCTCTTATGATGTTTATAGCATATCTAATAAGAGACCCTTATACTTCAAACTAGATTGTGTATGAATGGTGAATAACGAGACATATGTGATTATGTTATGTGAAGGTCATTTGCTAGCATTAATTGTAGCAGGCTTATCAGGAAAGTTTCGTAACCCTAATTTCTTTTGGGTATTTATTAAATCCTTACTAATATTATCGCAGTAAGGGTAAGTATGGGACTTGTGTTAGTTATTTTTTCATGCAAGTTTCTTCATTGAAAAGTCATAAAAACTTCAATTATCTTGCAAGCTTATCGATGATTATTCAGTTATTATTTTAACTGCCATATGTTTAAATTTCATTTCATTATCGAACTATTCTAAGTATGTTCCTGGCCTTTGTTTCCGGCTAGTTATTATTGATGGAAAAAGTGATTTAACACAAATCTTTCGAAGCTATTAAATGTTTACCAATCCAAATTGCTTTGGTGCAGTCTCACATGATTACTAAGATGAACAACCCGAATAAACGGGCAAACAGATGTCGGGCAAATAGTCTCATTTCGCTTATGCAGCTTAAAACTTAATACTTGTGCACAACGTAGGGTACAATAGGCTGATCACCTGGCGTACTTGAAGAGACCGTTTACAGTCTATTGGATTGTTAAACCGTCTGATGATTTTTGATGAAAGAAAATATGTTCAGGGTATATTACACCCCTTAGTATGATATTGAAAATTCTTAAATTTCCATTCTTGATGTTCCTATTTAACACTTGATAATCATTTCAACTGTTGAGGTTTAGCTATTCAACTGCTTTCAATCCTAATGCATGTTTTCAAATTTCTGTATATACTTGCTGGGCAATTCGTGCTCATTCTTGCTTAAACCTTTCAGTTAAGGGTGAGAAGGTTGAGGGTTCGGGCAAGGACAAAGGAAAGACCAAGATGAAGTGATGCTAATGGTTATGTAATAAGTTAATTATTTCCGCATATGTGTAATGTAGCGAGAAACGCAAAGACTAAGTTCCAGTATGTTTTAAGGTTGTAAAGACTTGGGATTTTATTTCGACTATTTATGTAATAGATAATATAATATTATTATTATTGTTAAAGTTTACTTAGATAGATGATGTTGTATGTTGTATCGTGAGCACCAAGTCCTGTAATCGATGTTACACGGTTTTGGGGGCGTCACAGGTTGGTATCAAAGCCTTAGGTCATAAACTTTGGGTGGGGAAACCTTAGACTATAACCTTAGGGAAGTTAGTGGAGGAAGTAAGGAGATGAACTCATGTAGAGTTCTAGGGGTTGTGCCAAATATATATTTTTTTCGTAAAAACAAAAACATCTATTTTAAAATACTAACCGAGTTATTTTGTCTTGTTTGAAGGATGTCAGGAGAAGATGAGGTTAGAGATATCCACGTAGTGAGTGAACAGTTGGTGACGGCTGTACCTGAGCCTATAGCTGAGGCAGCAGTTGACTCAGACCCAGAGGAGTATCCTGAGGAGGAAGAGGAGCCCGAGGAGGACTCGAAAGAAGCACCTGAGGATACTTTATTGGATGAGTTAATGGATAGGATTACGGAGTTGGACGACAAGGTCCATGAGTTGAATGAGCTGTATCAGGGGGAGCAGCAAGCTGCAGCATTGCTTGAGGCATTGGTGCACCACCTGATAATTAGGAATGGGGACCTGGCTGACAAGCTGCGGGCATCAGATCAGAAGGTGGATAGGCTGGAGGATTAGAAAGAAGCCATTAGGACCCACTTTGGGCATACCATTAATGGGTTAGAGTCGAGGATTCAGAGTCTCCAAACTGACAAGCAGATTATTACCACATTTTGGGGAGATGAGAGAAGAGACCGTGTTAGGGCTTAGAAGCTACCCGGAGAGTTGGAGGGAGAAGTTAGAGACAAGAAGGTTAAGATAGACAAGATGAAATACGTGTTTCGGCACATGGAAGGTTCCAGCATAGGGTGCGTCATTTTCCACGTGAGGAGCGCTGGTCTAACCGTGTTATAAGCCGAGAGCTGGTGAAAGAGATAGCGGATGAGGAGCATGAGGACGCCATTAGGCGGGGTCTTTAGTTATTATGACAAACTTTTTCCTAGTAGCAAATAAAATACTTATCTATGTAATAAAAAGCTTGGTTTCTGTTTTACCAAGTGATTGATGCAATGTGATGTAAATGGCGTAATGCCATAAAACGATGAAATACTTTGAGTATTATGTTTATAAATAAATATGTATTTATTTAAGTACGTGATGTGATGGTTCAGTTTTTATGAATTCTATATACTGTAGAGTAAATTACGAGATAATAATATTAAGTTCATTTTGAACAGATAGATGGCTAGAGGAAGACGTCGCCAAGCACCCGAGGGGTCAGACGGTAATGCTGGGGATCCATCAAACCCTATGCAGCAGTTTATAGACATGTTAGTGGGGGCACTTCAAAATCGAACCCCGAATGTCAACAACCCTCTAGTGGCCCCAGTGGCACACTTTAAAGACTTCAAAAGCGCGGGACCACCAGAGTTCAAAGGAACTACGGAACCCATCGAAGCCCAGACTTGGGTTAAGGAAATCGAAAAGGCATTCGCTATGGCCCGAGTAGGAGACGACCAGAAAACTATCTTCGCCACGTATATGCTGAAAGGTGAAGCCAACTTCTGGTGGGAGGCAAATCAGACCCGAGCTGGAGAAGGTGTGATACCTTGGGAAGGGTTCAAGAAAATCTTTTTCTAGAACTATTTTCCTGTTAGTATGCAGAGTCGCATGGAGATGCGATTCCTAGAGCTGTAACAAGAAGATATGACGGTACCGCAGTACGCTGCAAAGTTTAACGAGCTGGCGAGGTTCGCACCTCATCAAGTCGACACTGAGGAGAGAAAGACAAGAAGGTTTGAGCAAGGCCTCAAACCATGGCTATACAGCAGACTTTCGGTGCTGCAGACGAACAGTTTCGCGACTCTCCTAGAGAAGGCTATAATCGCTGAGGGCAGAAGTGAATCCCTAATGAAGTTCAACAAGGAGAAAAAGAAGAAGACTGAAGGAGGAAACCGTGGAGAAGGCAGCAGCAGCAACGGTGCAAATAAAAGGAAGTGGAACAACAACAACAATAATAATGTCAACTCGAGAAACCCTGGGGGCAAACTAGGGGAAGCAAAGAAGAGGACTGAGGCGTTCAAGGAGTGATGAAGGAATCACTTGGGGGCATATCTAAAGGGGAAGAATGTATGTTTCAATTACGGGCAGGAGGAGCACATCTCTCCCAACTGCTCTACACCAAAGAAAAATGGATGTTTCAACTGTGGAGCATTAGATCATCAGGCGAGGAGCTGCCCAAAGAAGAACTCAGCATGAGGAAATGGAGGGAGGGGACCAAGCGGTGGAACTGTCACAATTGGTGGACCACCAACTCAGAATCAACCAACAACAAGGACTTTCAATATGCCGGTTCAGGATGTGGTTGCATATAGGGATGTGGTTTCAGGTATCATTCCGATCAATGATATATCTACTTACATATTATTTGATTCGGGTGCTACTTGTTCCTTCGTTTCGCATGAATTCTCCAAACGATTAAACTTACCTAAAGAAGAATTAGACTATCCTATGAACATAAAAGTTGCTAATAAGGAAGTCATTCCCGTTAACCATGTCCATATGAATTGCGTTGTAGATATTAGGGGATATAAGTTACCTGTGGACTTAATCCCAATTCAATTAGGAGAATTTGATGTAATTCTAGGGATGGATTGGTTATTTAACCATGGATCAATGATAGATTGCCAGAAAAAATGTATAAACCTTAAGACTCCTGAGCAGTCTAAGGTAGTGTTCTATGGGAGTAGTTCACCGAGACACTCGAGCTGTCTGACGATGATGCAAGCGAAGAAGTTACTAAAAAAGGATGTGTAGGTTATTTGGCCCATATCGTCGATACTCAGAAAGTAGGGTTAGAAATGGGACAAATACCAGTAGTGAATGAATTTCCAGATGTATTCCTGGAAGAATTGCTATGTCTTCCGCCTGATAGAGAGGTCGAATTCGTTATAGATTTAGTACTGGGAACGGCGCCGATCTCAAAAGCCCCTTACAGAATGGCAGGAGCAGAAATGAAGGAGCTGATGGTACAGTTGCAGGAGTTCTTGGATAGGAAGTATATCCAACCGAGTGTGTCTCCTTGGGGAGCACCAGTTTTATTTGTGAAAAAGAAGGATGGATCGATGAGGCTGTGTATCGATTATCGAGAACTGAACAAGGTAACGATCAAGAACAAGTACCCGTTACCTAGGATAGATGGCATGTTTGATCAGTTGAATGGAGCGAAATATTTTTCCAAAATCGATTTGAGGACGGGGTATCACCAGTTGAAGGTGAGAAAAGAGGATGTACCTAAGACATCGTTCAGAACTCGTTACGATCACTATGAGTTTCTAGTAATGTCGTTCGGGTTAACAAACGCACCGGCAGCGTTTATGGACATGATGAATCGGGTATTCAAACAGTATTTAGATAAATTCGTAGTTGTGTTCATAGATAATATCCTGATCTTTTCCAAGACTCAGGAAGATCATGCTGAACATTTAAGATTAGTATTGGAAGCATTGAGAAGGGATAAATTATACGCAAAATTTTTGAAGTGTGAGTTCTAGTTAGAAAAAGTTCAATTTCTGGGTCACGTGATCGACATGGACGGAATCTCTGTGGATCCAACAAAGGTGGAAGCGGTTCAGAATTGGGAACAACCAAGGACACCAACGAAAGTAAGAAGTTTCTTAGGATTGGCGGGCTACTACAGATGGTTCATTCAAGATTTTTCGAAGATAGCAGGAACATTGTTGAATTTAACGAAGAAGTCGGTGAAGTTTGTCTGGACTAAGAAGTGTGAAGAGAGTTTTCAAGAACTCAAGAAGAGATTGAGTAAGGCACCGGTGTTGTCATTACCAGACAATACTGGTGACTTCGTGATTTTTAGTGATGCGTCACACAAGGGGCTTGGCTGTATGCTTATGCAACATGGTAAAGTCATTGCGTACGCATCGCGCCAGTTGAAAGATTATGAGAAGGGATATCCTACCCATGACCTGGAATTGGCAGCGGTAGTATTTGCCCTCAAGATTTGGAGACACTATTTATATGGTGTGAAGTGTGAAATATACACGGACCATAAAAGTCTGGAGTATATTTTCACGCAAAAGGAGTTAAATATGAGGCAGAGAAGATGGGTGGAGCTAATAAAGGATTACGATTGTGATATTTTGTATCATTCGGGGAAAGCGAACGTGGTAGCGGATGCGTTAAGCAAAAAGGGCAGTGGTAGATTGGTGGCTAACAGCTTAAGAGGAGTTAATCAAGGAGATGGCCAGTTTAGAGCTAGATATAAAGAGGCCGAGAGAGCCAGATGGGAAATTGCTCGCAGTGGAGGTTCGTCCGACTTTATTGGACAAGATCAAGGAAGCACAAGGCGGTAATGAAGAATGTGAGAAAATGAAGAAAAGAATTTCCGATGGGGAGGAGCTTAAATTTAGCATGGGTGGTGATGGTCTGTTAAAGTTTGAGGAGAGAATTTGGGTGCTAGCGGTATCTGAGTTAAAGGAAGAAATCTTGCAGGAAGCTCGTAGTTCAAGTTACTCAATCCACCCGGGAAGCACAAAAATGTATCAGGATCTTCGTCAACATTATTGGTGGCCCAATATGAAAAGAGATGTCGCAGAGTGTGTTAACAAGTGTTTAACTTGTCAGCAAGTCAAGGCGGAACATTAGAGACCGAGCGGGTTACTTCAACCTTTAGAGATTCTGGAATGGAAGTGGGAGCATATCACGATGGATTTTGTGGTAGGACTTCCAACTACGCATAAGGGTTATGATGCAGTGTGGGTGATCGTCGGCCGATTGACCAAGTCAGCGTATTTCTTGCCAATCAGGATCAGATATACCTTGGATCAGTTGGCTAAGCTTTATATCAAAGAGATCGTTTCCAGGCACGGTGTACCAGTTTTAATTGTGTCAGATTGCGACCCGCGGTTCACAGCAAATTTCTGGAGACGTTTTCAAGAACGCATGGGGACATAACTGAGGTTGAGCACCGCGTATCATCCTCAAATAGATGGGCAGAGCGAGAGGACTATTCAAACATTGGAGGACATGCTGAGAGCATGTGTGATGGATTTCAAAGGGAGCTGGGATGACCACCTACCATTGGTGGAATTTGCATACAACAACAGTTACCACACGAGCATCGGGATGCCACTGTATGGAGCTTTATATGGAAGGAAATGCAGAACGCCATTGTGTTGGGATGAAGTAGGAGAACGTCAACTGCTAGGGCCGGAACTGGTACATCAGACTGCAGATGTGATCAAAACTATTCGAGCGAGGCTAGTGACGGCTCAGGATCGACAGAAGAAATATGCTGATCAACACCGGCAACAACGAGACTTTGACGTCGGCACTTATGCGTTTTTGAAAGTGTCACCTTGGAAAGGGAAAATGAGATTTGGGAAGAAAGGAAAACTTAGTCCCAAATTCATAGGACCCTTTGAAGTGCTGAGACAAGTCGGTGAGGTAGCTTATGAAATAGCTTTACCTCCGGAGCTAGAACATATACAAAACGTGTTTCACATTTCAGTTCTACGACCCTATAAGCGGGATTACAAGCACGTCATATAGTATGAACCTATTCAATTTGAAAAAGACTTAACCTACGAAGAGGTTCCAGTGCAAATAATTGATAGAAAAGATCAAGTCTTAAGAAATAAGATAATACCTTCTGTTAAGGTAGTATGGAGGAACCACAACGCCGAAGAGGCTACGTGGGAACTCGAGGAGAAAATGATGAAAAATTACCCTAATCTCTTTGTTTAATGTGTAATGATTCCGGGGACGGAATCCTTATAAAGGTAGGATGAATGTAATAACCGAGATTTTCTATGTAATTTAACAATTTCAATAAACGAACTTATGTGAAATTCTTGTGTTATAATTATTTACTACATGTGTCTATGCTTACTTAGATGTTATGTGATGAGATGTGTTTGAATGGTTGGTTCCGTTTAATTCAACTATTTAAAATGGGTAAGAATGGAATTAATTCTAATTAATTTCGTGGGATGACTTTAAAACATGACTTTGAGTTCGGAGCGAAATTTAGTGACGCGGATCTCGTATTTCAGTCCGGAACGTCGAAATTAGTAAGGATAGACTGTAACCACGAAAATGCGTCACGGTTGACTTTTTGGTCAAAGTCAACCGGTTGACTTTTTAAAGAAAAAAGTCAACTACGAAATTTTGAAGTTGAGTTTGACGAAACGGATAGTTCCGCGACGTCCAGGACGTCGAATTTAGTAGGAATCGATATAGGTATCGATACTTTGTACTACGAGGGGCAAAATGGTCAAAATGGTTACTTAATTGATTAAAGTGATAAATTTATATTTTAATAAATAGACCAGCAGTTGGGGGGAAGTCTTGTGTCACAAATATTGGGACAAGGAGGAAGAGAATATGTATATATCAACATAGCAATGATAGGAGTTAGTTTATTTCTCAAACCAAACAACTTTTCATTTTCTGTAACTCCCATTTGGTTGATTTAATTATCAAGTGATCATGGGTTATGGCAAAGGTCTCTCAACTGATGATTTCAGATTACCCGTTACAACAAGCATCTATGCTATCATCATATACATATATACACTCTTCACTTCTATATTCTTCATTTTACTAAAATTCCACCAAGAGAGTAAACTTGGAGAGAAATTGAGAGTGTTAGATAGTGTTAGAAGAATTCTGGAGATTGGGAGAGCCTAAGAAGCGAGGTGTGAGTCTCAATCAGAGTTATAACAAGGAAGAATTCGTCCAATATGAGCTATGAAACTCTCTTTTATGTGTTCGTAAGGAAATAGTGAAAACATGCATGGATAAGAATGATAGATGTTTGTTTTGGCTTGGTAATGCTATGCTATTGCTTTGTTTCTGATATTTGGTATTAGAGAATGAAAATTCTGGTTTATTACATGTTCTAACTCATAGAAAGTCAAGAAATCATGCAATGTATGATAAGTGTTTGTTAAAATGCCTCTAACATGCTAGTTTGATCAAAACATGAAAAGTTAGAGAAATGAATTGTTGTAACATGTATATATATGTTATTAGAAGTGGTCTGGATAATAGGAATCAAACTCATACATGCTAGAATCAAAATCATGATTTTCTCAAAAGTTGGGTTAAACTAGTTTGCACGATTTTTTTCAGGATTTTTGGTCACTCGAAATCATGTCTTAGAATAATCCATTTGTTGCATGTAATAATTTTGTAAAATAGTATGTAGCATGAGGTATAACATGTCCAAATTTCATTCAGATCGAAGCTATATTGAGTGAGATATGAAAATCGTAAGCAAGCATGTTCACAACAAAAATCTACAGAAATCTGGAAATTCCAGAATTTTCCTTAGTATGAAATCTGTTCGGGCACACTTTTCAAGGCAGCATGTTTGTGGTCTTAACTTGCTGTTTTCTAGGATGTGATATTTTTGTAAAATACTACGCTATATGGAGTATATTGTGTCAGAATTTCAGAGTCTTATAATGTATAGATTGATCGAAATAAACATGTTAGAAACCGAAAAAAAAATTGTGAACTGCTGACCCTAAGAACAAAATTCGGGGCAAGCTACAATTTCCAGAAAATTATGGGCTTTTGGGTTATTATAGTACACTGAATAAGCTTTCCATAGACTCTGAAACGGACTAATTCCGACTTCGGAGCAAGGAGTTATGACTTTTCAAAGTAGTTGTGTCAAATCTGTCCAACAAATTCGGGGCAGTCCTCTTGCACGAATTTTCTGGAATTTTTTGCTTGGAATTTGAAGATGGTTCATGAACGAAAGTTGTAGTCCCAGAAGTTAGCTTCGCGTCGGCACAAGAATCGCTCAAAAATGTTTTAAAACGAATGAGTTATGACTGTTTTAGCGAGGTATGGTAAAGCTGAGAAAAAAAAAATAAAAACTGTTATGTTTGGACATTTTTAAGTTCTGTTTTGGGCTGCCTATGATGTCTAAAATGGGTGGCATATATTTTCTAAATATATTCTCTTATGATGTTTATAGCATATCCAATAGGAGACCCTTATACTTCAAACTAGATTGTGTATGAATGGTGATTAACGAGACATATGTGATTAGGTTATGTGAAGGTTATTTGCTAGCATTAATTGTAGCAGGCTTATCAGGTAAGTTTCCTAACCTTAATTTCTTTTGGGTATTTATTAAATTCTTACTAATATTATCGCAGTAAGGGTAAGTATGAGACTTGTGTTAGTTATTTATTCGTGCAAGTTTCTTCATTGAAAAGTCATACAAACTTCAATTATCTTGCAAGCTTATCGATGATTATTCAGTTATTATTTTAACTGCCATATGTTTAAATTTCATTTCATTATCAAACTATTCTAAGTATGTTCCTGGCCTTTGTTTCCGGCTAGTTATTATTGATGGAAAAAGCGATTTAACACAAATCTTTCGAAGCTATTAAATGTTTACCAATCCAAATTGCTTTGGTGCGGTCTCACATGATTACTAAGATGAACAACCCGAATAAACAGGCAAACAGATGTCAGGCAAATAGTCCCATTTCGCTTATGCAGCTTAAAACTTAATACTTGTGCACAAGGTAGGGTACAATAGGCTGATCACCTGGCGTACTTGCAGAGACCGTTTACAATCTATTGGATTGTTAAACCGTCTGATGAAAGAAAATATGTTCAGGGTATATTACACCCCTTAGTATGATATTGAAAATTCTTAAATTTCCATTCTTGATGTTCCTATTTAACACTTGATAATCATTTCAACTGTTGAGGTTTAGCTATTCAACTACTTTTCACTCCTAATGTATGTTTTCAAATTTCTGTATATACTTGCTGGGCAATTCGTGCTCATTCTTGCTTATACCTTTCAGTTAAGGGTGAGAAGGCTGAGGGTTCGGGCAAGGACAAAGAAAAGTCCAAGATGAAGTGATGTAGCGATAAACGCTATGTGTAATGTAGCGATAAACGCTAAGACTAAGTTCCAGTATGTTTTAAATTTGTAAAGACTTGGGATTTTATTTCGACTATTTATGTAATGGATAATATAATATTATTATTATTGTTAAAATTTACTTAGATAGATGATGTTCTATGTTGTATCGTGAGCACCAAGTCCTGTAATCGATGTTACACGGATTTGGGGGCGTCACAATAATCCCCTAATATAGGGTTGTTCATCTCAACTTAGATTATCAGGTTCCGAACCAAAGGAAGTTTGGTTGGGAATTAACTTCAAAGGAATTCTAGATCTTTAGAATGCTCATCAACCAAGTACTGGTTGAATCAGATAGAGACCAATAACTATTCAAGAGTTTGATTATAATATCTTCATGAACAAGGTATATCAATGAATCAATAGGAGCTAGAGTATTAACAATTTCTAAATTGAACAAATGTTATCATCGACAACATGCTTTCCAAATTGTGTGAGTACGTAAGCAAACCAAAGGAAGTTTGGTTTGGGTTGACTTCAAGGGAAATTTAGAGTTTAGAACATTCATCAACTAAGGATTAGTTGAATTGGTAAAGAATCGCTAGGCAAGTTAGAGTTCGGTAGAATAATGTAAGATAATACAATGACATTGGAGAACGAAAATCAAACAATAGTTATTAGTGGCTGAATAAACACATTTCTTACAACAAAATTACTGACTTTGAATAACCAAAGTAATCTCGTTTGGAATAAAGAAATAAAGATTAATTAACTTGCTCAACAATAAATGAGGGTTAAAGAACTTGCATAACAATAAATTGCTCAACAAGAGATTAGAAATAGAGAACTTGCAAAAGTATATCATGACAGTGAAAAGTAACCTTGCTGAATAATAAAGTATCAAAGGTTAGGAAACTTGCCTCTTGCGTAAGCTATACAATTACAATTCACTTACTCCAATATCCTACACATTTTAGTGCAATCACAATATCTATTAAATATGTTAACATCCCCTTCCAAAATAACAACCATTTCTAGCTAAACTTGTTAATTTAGTACAAGTCTTATGCTACTAGATAAATATCATAAATTTCAAGTGTTAACCTTCACAACACTTGTTTACTATTCATTATATACACTAAGTTCTAACATATCACACTCATAGCTTATAATTCATTTTACAAAGTTAAAATTATCAATGACATGACAAGGTACTGAATAAACCTCTTTGATACATGTTTGCACCTTAACACAACCTTAGATCAAGCTATATTGGTATTTCAAGATTTGCAGTAGCAGCAGAACTAACTGTCTCAGGATAGGGTATGGTGCAGTTGCGCCATACACAAGCTTGGGATCGGCGCAGCTGCGCCGTTTCTGGCCTTGACACCGGCGTAGCTGCGCCAGTGCGCAGACAGAACCAGAAAGGCTATGAACAATAGCCGATTTTAGCACAACTAACAAGAATTTCACCCACAAAACAGTGAATTTAACACAAACAATTGATATATAAGTATTACAGACATGTTTCCCCACATATTCAACAACATAGAACAATTTAACAACAACTTTTACTAACTTAATTCCTCAAATTCCATGTTTTCATACAAAAACACCATTTTTGACATTCTTTACAAAAATCATCACTGTGATTACAATTCTACATCGAATAACTTCATTTAAACTACGTTACCCTCGTTTCTTAATGAACTAGCACAATCAAGCCACAATTCACAGATTAACATACAAATTAATCATCATAATTGGTGCTTTCACAAGACATATGTAAAACTTATACACTGTAATTAGCTTTCTTCCTTTAAACACAATTAGCATAATAATTCTTAACTAAATACTAGTTCTAACACCACACATTCATATATATATAATAATTCAGTTCATAACTACTATTTTAGACAAAATGGATTTCACAGAGCTTAGAAACTTTATGCCGTAAAACATACACACACACACACACACACACACACACACACACATATATATATATATATATATAATCAAGGTTATGGACAATACCTTCAAATGCTCGGTAATTCTTGCTAAAACACAACGAATTTCTTTGAAATTCTCAAAAAATTTCCTCTCAAACTCTCTATGTTCTCTCTCCAATTCTATGTAGAACCTTTCTGATTTCTTCTTAGGCTTAGGTAAAATCCTTTTACGTAGAAATAAAAGGCACGCACCCAACGTCTAAAACCGACGTTGGAATAAATACAATATTAAGTTATCAGTTATAAAATATAATATATATTATTTTATATTTTTATTTATTTTATTTATATTATCTAAATTTGAAAAAAACAAAAATCCAAAAGTCATAAGGCTTTGTTTGGCAAAAGCTATTAAAATTTAAAGACTTAATATCTTAAGCCTTGTTTAGCAAAACTAAATTAAACTCTTTTAATTAATTTTAATAAACAATTTAGTTTCCATATCCAACATTAATCAAATAAATTATTTACACATACTATACTTTAAATAAATTTTTCACTTAAATAAATATCATAAAATTATACTCTCACTATAATTTAGTTTAATAATTTAACATACCATTTTAAATTATTAAATTAAAACAACCATATACATCTCATGTTATATTATAACTCTCTAAATTATAAATTTAGAATATTATTTAATAAATATAATTTATAGATATTTACTAATATTGACCACATCAATAGAATACTTATTTAATTTCAGAAATACTTTAAATTACAAAACAACAACTTCACCAATAAAATATTTTATTTAATTTAATAAATATTTTAAATTACACATAAAATCTTGGATTGTTACATACATCATTATATAGTGAAAAGGGTGGCCCGAACCACGAGAAGACGAACCTCCTCGCACACTCATATCAAAGGTAAGGTGCCTATATTAATAAATTCTCGAGTAAGAAAATCAAGAATTAAATTGTTACTTTCTTTAATATATTCAATTTCAAAATCAAAAATGCTTAACAGGGCTTGCCATCTAGTAAAAGATTGTTTTGAGGTAATGTTTTCAACATCTTTCTTAAGAATAAATTTTGCAGATTTGCAATCAATTCTGACTAGAAACTTTTGGTTTAGCAAGTCACTTTGAAATTTATTAATACATAAAACTAAGGAAAGAATTTCTTTTTTATAGTACTATAATTTAACTGTGTAGGATTCCATGCACGGGGATGAAATCGGACAATTTTCTCAGAAGAAGCAGAAGTTAACTTTTGCTTGAGGATACCTTCGAATCCAATATCTGAGGCATCTATTTCAACAATTTTGAATGATGAATCATTGGTAATGCCAAGGTAAGGCAAAGCCTTAACATATTTTTTAACTTGTTGGACGACAGAAGTGTGAACGTCAATCCAAGGGGGAGGATTATCTTGCAAACGCTAAAAGAGAGGTTTGCATATCTTCCTAAGATTTTCATAGAACTTGCCAATATAATTGAGCGAGCCTAGAATTCTATGCAGTTGGATTTTATTGGTAATCTTATCAGGAAATTTTTGGTAAATTGAATAGCTCTATCAATAGGCTGAATAAGACCTTGATAAATATTGAGACCAAGAAACCGAACTTTAGTCTGGAACAGACTACATTTGGAAGGGAAAAAAATAAGTCCATTGGTTTTAACTGTTCTGAAGAATGAATTTAAATGTTTAATATGTTCTTCAATGGTTCTAGAAAAGAATGAGGATATCATCGATAAAAACGATGATAAAATGACTGAAGGGATTCAAAATGTCATTGAGAATGTTTTGAAATTCACTAGGGGCATTTTTCAAACCAAATGACTGAACGTTCTATTCGTAATGACCAAAGGGGGTAGTGAACGTTGTTTTGTACCTATCATCTGGGTGAATGGAAACTTGCCAGATCTCCTGACTTTATGTCAAACTTACTGAAAATGGTGGCATGGCTTAACCTATTAAGGAGGTCTTCTTTATTGGGTAAAGGATACCTAATCCATTCTAACACTTTGTTTAATAGTTTGTAATTAATGACTAGACGAGAAACACCTCTTTCCTTTTCTGCTTTGTTATTGACATAGAAGGCAGGACAGGACCAATGTGATTTACTATGTCTAATTAATCCTTTACTGAGGAGATCATTGATTTCTTTCTTGCATAACTCCATTTGTTCATGATTCATCTAGATGAACCTAGCCTTAGTAGGAATCAAATGTTCTTTGAATTCCTTAGCATAAGGAAGCATTACCACATGTTTCTTCTGATGCCAAAAAGCATTAGGAGAATCAGAACAAAGATTTTAATTTAAATAAGCTTTTAAATCTGTAATTTTTAATTAAACCCTTTTACTCTTAAGTCGTTCTTTAACTTCCTTATATTTAATTTATTATTTTAAGAAGTTCAAATGGGTGGATTTGCAGTTTAACAAATTCAAAGAATTAAAAATAGATTCATCCTGTATAAATCTTAAAGCTCTTTCTTTAGTTTTAATGAGAAATTTTAATGTTATCTTCTTACCTAAGTGTTCACAGCTTAATCATTTATTACTGGTAGTGAAATGATATAATAAATATGTAAATGACAACCCTAAGATGATCTTATCTGTAAGATTGCGAATTAAAACAAATGAAGTTTTAAAACACATATTATCCTGGCAAATATGAACTTTTGGCAATTTATATTTTATCTCCATCTGACTATCGTTAGCAGAATTTAATTTTTCACTAGTTTTCGTATAATACTTAGTAGGGATAAGACCTTCTTGAATACAATTCAGATCTGCACCAGTATCAACTAAGGTAAGGAGTTGTATTGAGAAGGTTTTATTGATAACTAATTTGACAGAGATATACCATTTTTGAATGGTGATATCTTTAATACGTTTGAGGGAGAGACCTTGAATAAAAAGGTCGACTTCATCTATAGCATTAGATGATTCAGGTTTATCTTGATTATCGTCATTACAGGATGGATCATGAACATGAAAGTCAACTTTTTTGACTTCAACTATTTTTCATAAATTAAAAATATCTAATTTTAGGTTAGAAATTTCTCTTTTTAGTTTGTTAACTTCTTGATTTAACTCAGGGAGGGTGATTTCTTTAACGGGACTTTTAAATCTCTCAAGAGTCTTATTAAGGCTAAATATAGGCTTTTCTTTGGCTTTAATAATTTTGTCGTTTACTCTATTATCTTTTGTTAATAAATCTTTTAACTGTTTTGTGTATTGAACTTTTAACTCGAGGTTTGAAATTGTACTTATTAAATTGATTAAGAGACAACTTTCTTCATCTTCTTTGGTAATAACGTTCAATCTCTTAATACAACAGTTTTCATTGCAATTATTAGCACAAACAGTGACTTCGTCATTATCACTATCTGTTTCTTTGTTACTAGAACTGTTATCAGAGGAATAAGGAATGTCTGAACCTTCATCATTACTGACGCTGTTCTCAATCCTCATTAATTCTAATAGTTGTTCAGTATCTTCACTAGAAACATTTAACTAAGATAACTTTTGTTTTATCTTGCATTCATTTTTATAGTGCCCCTTTTGCCCACAATTATGGCAAACAATTTTACTTTTGTCAATTTTTTTAGGTTTTTAGTGGATTTTTTACTTGATGATTTAGGTTTTGTATAATAACTATCTTGGATTTTATCTTTTTGACTCTTATGTTTTTTCCTATGTCGTTTGTGACTTTTATCAATATGTTTATGCATGTGCTTTCTTCTAGAGGGAGCTACTGGGGGTAAACCATATTGTTCACAAAATGTTCCTAACTCATATTTAGTTTGATTTTTGTCTTTACCAGATTATTTAGGTAGTTTGAAATCAATGCACATTTTTAGTCCAATTTTTTGGATGTTGCTGATAATATCACCATAGGTTAAGTTGTCATAATCAATATAACTTAAGTTTTTACTTAATTCTTCATAAACCTTATGAGCAAATAATGAAGGTAAACTATTAACAATTTTTTCTTTCCAAAATGGTTTATTGCTATCATTACGCATCATAACTCTAGAAGTGAAGACATCTTTGTACCATCTAAAGTCACTTAGAGTGGGACACGTGAGATTACTTAACTGATCGTGAATTCTTTCAGTGATATTAATGGGAGTACCAACAAAGTGTTTGATTATGGTAAATATCAAAGTATTAACTCCATCAGGCGGACCAATACCAACATCTTCATCAAAGATGGTACCGTCGTCATCCATTTGGACAACATGGATTATGGACACTCTAGTATCTTCTGTGAGATATTTTTCTCACCAAGACCTAAGAATACCAGTGAATCCACTAGCTATTAATTCAACAATATCTGGTTGAGATAGATTGTTAAATTTAGTAATATAGCTATTAGCGACCATGGACATGTGATTCAACTTGTTAAGAATTTCTTGCTCATTGAAACCATCGATATTCCATTCGTAAATTTTGTTAGAAGAAACAGAAAATTATTTATCTAGATTTCTTTCTTCGAACTGTAGATTTGGAGGAGTAGGCCTAGAATACCAATTTCGTGTTAAGCTAGTGTTACTAACAGTTAATTTTTTTAACTGATCATTAAGATCAGGAATTGAAACAGTATCAAACTAGTCTGATTATGTATCACTCTCATTGTCAGATTCGACTTGATCAATAATAGCAATAGTACCACTTGTTCCAGCTAAATTTTTAGTTTTTAATTATTTTTTAATAAATTTATCAATAACTTGGATAATTTCACCATCGTTATGAACTTGCTATTGTAAATTTGCTAATTTACTTCTATTTTCAGGTAATTTTAATAAAGGTTGCTTAATTTTTCAATCGGGCTTCTTTATAATAACATCATGAAACTTTTCTTCAATCTTATCTAGATGTTTTCCTATTGTGGCTAGATATTGATTTGTGAAATTATTCTGTTCAATGATTTTCTTCTCATCTTTATTATTATCTGAAATTTTGAAAGGACTGGCAATAACCGATGTATTTTTAATTGGAAGGACGACAGTTTCGAGGGGGGGGGGATGACTACTAGAAACTTTTGACCTATCTTCCTTGATCCACTGTGATTTAGTAATAACATTACACTTACCATGATAATTTTTATACCAGTCGTAGAAAGTAATGTTTATCTGTTCATTTTTTATAAATTTCTTCCATTTATTAATTATCTTGTCTCGTTCTTTACCAAGATGATTGGAATGAAATATGTGTCTTTTATCTTTGTTATCTTTGGAATTAAAATCTTCAATAAAATAATCCCAATCAATGATAAATTCTTTTTTAATGACTCTTAACTGATTATTAATAGGGGCTTCGAAATCTGACTGTGTAGGAAATTCTGAAGGCATAGGAGAAGAATCTTCTTCTTCTACATTATCCCTTGAAGTATAACAAGGATGACTAGCTTGACCTTGGTTTAAAATTCCTTTCATTTTTAAATCACAAATAGAAGGATTGCTGAGTATTTCAGTATCTCTTCAAGTATTGATGGAAGGAGCTGAAGAACTCGTAAAATCTTATATGGGGACTGGTCTTCTAGTACGTTCAAAGCTTATTTTAACCGTACCATCAGAGAAATGTCTAATGTTTTCAACATTTAGAAGATTATTTTTAACTGGCTGTTGATGTATTTCACTGGGTAAAGTCCATTGAATAGGTAATGTAATGTCTTTCCAAAGGATGGTCATTGGAATCTGAACATTAGCATCACTAGTTGAACTTTGAATTAGAACGGTTTGATCTTTAGGACTTTTATTGAGAGCATTTAAGTTAGTTTTCATGGTCTTATAATATATCATGTAGATCAAAGCTAAAGGCTGAGAACCCTCTATCGTATGAGTGATTTCTCCTGCAGTTTTAATATTTAGTGTTAAAGCTTTTAATAAATTATGATCACTAAGGCTTAAAGTGAAATCAGGAAAGCAATTGAAATGAATTGGTCCATTATGCAAACTTGACTCCATAATGCTAATGATACTTGGGAAATAATTAAGAAACCTAGCATCTCTAAGACAGAGGTAGATACTTGAAATAATTCCTTTGATATTCAATGGTTTAACTGCAACCTTAATAAGACCTATGTGAATAAAATTATAACCATTTTTCCTATGTTTTCTAATAACATCAGGAGATAAGAGGCTGCAATTTTCATATTCTTTATTAATAGCATAAACTTTTTCAACTGTTTTGACATTATAATCTGTTTTAAAATTTTCTAAAAAAGTTGACTGATAAATTTCTCTTAGAGAAACTTTAGGTATATTCCAATTACTTAAAACTTGACTGATGTTTTCATAACTATATTCTTACTGGTTAACTATGTTTGGAACAGGGGGCAAAGTTTACCGGTTACTAGCTGAGGAGTTAGATCTAAATAATCGACTCATCTTTACTAATTTCAAAAATAATTCTCACTCACAGTTCGTTCATGCATACCCTCTTACCTTAAGCAGACGCATACCTATGTTCTATAACCTGACACTGCTCACCCCTGAGACTTACAAAGGTTAGACACGAACAAGGTGGACTACAGTAAGTTAGGTGACTTCAGAACAATGAAAAGAAGTAGGATTTGAAAGAAGAGAAGAAGGATTAATTATAAAATCTTTCTTAGCAACTAGAAACAAAGTCACAACTTGGCTCTGATATATATATATATATATATATATATATATATATATATATATATATATATATATATATATATATATATATTAATTGAGTGGAGTGACAAATTCTACAATTTTAAGTTAAACTCAAGAATATTGTGTCTATTAATATTCTCATTACCAAAGTGTGAGACTAGTGTTATGCAATAAAATTAATTTTATAATAAAGAATTTTCATGTTCATATAAGAATTTTCATGTTTATAATAAAATATTTATAGAAAATTATGTAATATTAAATTAATGTAATATTAAAATTACTTGCTTCTCCACAACAACTACAAGTATAGCTTTTCCACAAATTTCAAATTACTTGCTTTGTTCCACAAAAAAAGTCACATTTGTAAATTAAAAAAAATATTTACCGGAAATTATGTAATATTTAAAAAACAAATTTGGGGCTAAAATATTAAGTATAATATTTAATATTTTAATATTAAATATATTTTATCGAAAATATATTTAATATTTTAATTAATGATTAATTAAAATATATTTTAGGTAAATTAAAAAAAAAATTACCGGAAATTATGCAATATTAAATTAATGTAATATTAAATATATTTAATTAAAATATATTTTAGGTAAATTAAAAATATAATTTAGGTAATATATTTAATTAAAATATGTTTTTTTCGATAAATATATCCTCAAGGTTTGCTATGGGAACTGCTTGGGTTGGGAAGTAAAGGTAAATTTTTTTATTTTTTTTTGAGTTTATGGTTTCATTGCAAGTACAGTGAATGATTTTATTGTTTGAGTGTTAAGAGAAAAGAATTGCCTAATACAAAACATCCCTTAATTGCTCGAATTGAGACAAATTACATAATTTTCGGTAAATATTCCATTATGAAATTAATGATTAACTAAAATATATTTTAGGTAAATAACAAAAAATATTTGTCGAAAATTATATAATAGTAAATTAATGTAATATTAAAATTAATTGCTTCTCCACAGCAACTCCAATTATAGCTTTTCCACAGCAACTCCAAGTATGACTTTTCCCTAAATTTCAAATTACTTGCTTTGTTCCACAAAAAAGTCATATTTATAAATTTAAAAAAATATTTACCAGAAATTATGTAGTATTTAAAAAACAAATTTGGGGCTAAAATATTAAATATAATATTTAATGTTTTACCGAAAATATAAGTAAATAATATTTAATATTTTAATATTAAATATATTTTATCGAAAATATATTTAATATTTTAATTAATGATTAAATAAAATATATTTTAGGTAAATTAAAAAAAATATTTACCAGAAATTATGTAATATTAAATTAATGTAATATTAAACATATTTAATATATTTTATTTAAAATATATTTTAGGTAAATTAAAAATATATTGTAGCTAATATATTTAATTAAAATATTTTTGCACCCGGTAAATTTATCCTCAAGGTTTGCTATGGGAACTGCTTGGGTTGGGAAGTAAATGTAAAATTCCTTTTTTTTGAGTTTATGGTTTCATTGCAAGTACAGTGAATGATTTTATTGTTTGAGTGCTATGAGAAAATAATTGCCTAATACAAAACAACCCTTAATTACTCGGATTGAGACAACATTATTCTATTAGCAGATATAATTTGGGGATCTGTTTTGTCTTTTAATTTGGGGATCTAATTGTTTAGTTATAAAGATTAATCCTTGCAAAATAATAATAGATAGACCCATGTTGCTCGAGTGGTCATTGGACCAAAGTTCCAAACTAAAGGTTCTGAGTTTAAATCTGTGCAGCGACATATTTTTGGAAAAATTTCAAAAATGGCCATGTCAGCTCGTCCACGTGTAAAATAAAATGAAAAATGCCTACGTCAGATCTGCCACCTAGGTAGGTCAACGCACATGTGGCGCCTGGGGCTCAAAGTCTAAATTTTTTAATAAAAAGGAGCTCAATTTGCGTTGACCAAAAGAAAAGGACTCAATATCCAAAAATCTCTAAAGTTCAGTGGTTGACTTTGCATTTTACCCGAGCAATATATATTTTGTGAACTGCATATACATTAAGTTATTTTTATTAATTTAACGATATTAGGTATGTATATATAGTACTAATGCCCAATGATGGAAGCTGTGAATAAAAATTATTATTCATGTGCACTGTAGTTTATTTTTATTCATTTTTTTTCCAAGCTAAGCTTTGTTCCAATTACATAAACAAGATGACAGGTGGCAAAATTTTGAGTCTTGGACAGCTAATGGTATTTATCCTGGACAACTGATTTGGAGTCGATATGGATCAAAATTAATTAATTAATTTAAAACTAAACAAATTGGAATGTGTTTTTAATATGGGTCAAAACTAGTTACATTAATTTCAAGTAATATTTGTACTTTTTAATATTGGTCCAAAACTAAACCAACTCATAGTATAAAAATTAGTTAACTAACCTACTAAAACCTAAATAGTTTTAGTTAATTAACTAGATGGTTCTCAACCCAAGTCTAGTTGTCAGTAGCTCTTGTTTTATATTATAAGAAATTTTTTTGAACTGATAAAATTATATTACTACTTGAAATAAAGCTAAAAGAGATTCTTCAATGTATCCAACATACCAGATTCATTCTCAAACATTATATTAAAAGAGTTGTTTTCCCAACTAATATTTGGCCTGAAACAACTTAAGGACTTTAACAATAGCAAAACACCAATTATAACAATAGAATAATTAAAATTTAACTTTCCATCATATTTAACTAAAACAGAAAAAATTAGAATCCAAATATCATCCATTGTACTTTAAATTAATGATTTACCAAGTCTAACATAAAGTTCAACATTAATATCCAAGTTTTTGTAGTGTCCACAACAAAATTTCAACAGTTTGAATGTCCATAATTAATGATCAAAAGTTGTTTTCATCTCTATATGTCCCTGAGTTGGTGTTACGTTGAATCAACCGTAGAAAATCTGGATTGTCGACTAACTTGTTCATTATATTATCAAGATTGTCAAATAAAAAAAATATTTTCCCTTTGATTTAAAATTCATTTCTAAAATAAAGACTTTTATAAATAATTATATATTTTTATATGTACTCTAAGTATTAATTAAGAATTTGGTATGATTTTAGATATTATAGTAAATTATATTTCGTCCATAATATTATGTTTTATAAATGAGTAAAATTCGAATAACAAATTAGGACACGTTTAAAAGTTCGACTCAACTCGAGCTCGGTTAAATTTGAAGAGAGCTCGAATTTAATAAACTAAAACTCAACTTGACTTGTTCATAACCTTACTCCACGTGTGACGTATTAAAAGTTATTCCCTCCATCCTGCAAAAGATTCACATTTATCATATATTTTTATTCTACAAAAAGAGTGCTCTTTTTATAAATAACAATATAAAATAATATAATATATTAAGTTTATCATTATATTTTAAGAGTCTACTACATATGACAAGAGATAGATTGGAATTAAAAATGACCACACTTTAAATTATTCTATTTTATCATATAAGGTTTCACATTAATTATAATTCAACTTCATTATAAATCATTCTATTTTATCACATAAAGTTTCACGTTAATTGTAATTTAACTTCTTCATAAATTTGTCAGCATTTAAATATCATGTTATCACTGCCAACTAGTAAGTTACCAATTTATAGGAATAAACATATACCGTAATACATATATGTTCTTAAAATTTAAAGATTTTACAAATTATATTATTTTTATGAAATAAATAAAATAAGTTTTTCCCTAAAATAAGTTGGCCACGAAAATGTCCCTCCATTATTTTCACGCCCATTCTCTCTCTCAATTTTCACTCCTTCAGTTTAGAAAACACAGTCGAGCCCTATCTCCCTCAATCGCCCTATCTCCTTCAATTGTCCTCGTCGGCATATCAGTAAGCAACAAAAGCAAAAGAATGAAAAAATAAAACCTCTCCCACTTCGACAAACCCCTCCTTCTTATAGAAACCTACAACTCATCGCTCTGTTGTCTGTCCTCACATCTCTCCCCCATCAGACTCCATCCATATCTCTCTAATCTTACTCTGTTGGAACCCTTAAAAGCAATTTTGCATATTGAAACTATTTGAGCAGGTAATTTCAGTCTTTAGGTTTTCAAATTATAGTTACATTAATCCAATATAAAAACAAAATGTATTTCTCTCATCTACCGCTAATTTTATTCTGGTTTCCTCTATTTCTCTCCTCCTTCTAACAAGCCCTAAATTTTAACTTGTCGATAAGTGGTTTGTGGTGGCGACAACGTGTTCCCTCTTCCTCCTCCATTAGTGTCCCTAAATTAAAGGCTAGTTTTTAATTTTTATGTTTATTGTTAAGAGACCTAATATTATTTGTACCTACCTGTGTATTTTATTGTATATATTGTTTGGTAGTAGTTAGGGAAGCTTACAACGTGTTTGATATTGTCTACTCTAACTAGATCTCTCTTACCCCCCTTGCTTTTATTGCTAATTCAATGCAGGTTGGCATTTTACATTGTTTTATTGTCAGAACCATGTAACTTTCATTTTCCCATAATTTTATTTTGACTTTATTCCTTCTCAATCAGCAGATAGCTTCTAGTTTTAATTATTCTGATAAGCTTGTTCTGATAAGTTTTAATTAGGTGGCGTGCCATTGCATCAGTGACTCCCTGGCTCGTCCCTTTTCAAAATCCTCGAACTTGTTATTGTTAAGAATTTTGGTACAAATCCGATTTCTCAAATTATTATTATTTTTGAAAATAATTTTTTACTGAATTTTTGGAGTCTCAAATCATGATTTTCAGTTTGTTCCCTGTGTCCCGGGGCTTGTTTGATTGAGGAGTGTGAATAACTCTATTTACCAACAGAACTATGATGATATTAAAATGTGGCCCATACACATTTGGTTTCAAGTTATCTAATAAAATTGGTAAATTTGAAACTTGTGTGTGCACTTCTAGTGCTATTAAATCTAGTTGCTTGATTATGTAGATGATTTTTTGTCTTTTAGATGTTATTTTTACTTATAATATCTGATATGATTCAAAATAAAGAAAAAATTCTTGTCATGTACCTAATATTCCACAGCTGAATATTTGTAGGCTGTAGCATTTTATTTTCTTTATCTTCTCGGCTACTAAATGGAGCGTTGTTGATTGTATGTGAACGAATTAGGAACAAATATTTTTGCATATCTTCATATGCTTTTATTCTGCTCAACTCTCAATTATTTTGCTGCAACTAATGCTTAATCATCAAACACCTATTGAAATGGAAAATATTACGTATCTAGAATGTAATTGTTTTCTCCAACTCTCGAGGATTTTATCATCTTTCTGGTTTTCATCTTGTGATTTTCAGGCCTCTTCCTTCCAGCTGTAGTGAGGCCTATACTAGATTCCTTCGAATCATCCAAGCAAGTACCTCAACCTGCCTTAAGTGATGTGAGTATCAAACTTGGAATATGTATTTGTAAATCCAGATTTTATTGCTCTCCATAATATATGTGCTGTTGTGTGGATATTTTCTTCATATAAGTTTACATTTGTTACATATCTGGAGCTTCTCCAAATACTGGTGCTTATTATGTGAATGATGCCATTTACTAGCAGAAAGTAGAAGTTCGAGCATAACTTTAATTGTTGCTCTATTGCATTGAATGCTCACATTTAAGGTAGAGTTATATACCCTCCCCCCCTCCTCCCCTCCTCCCCTCCTCCCCTCCTCCCCTCTACACACATACCTAGGAAAATAAAAAATAGTGGAAGTGCAATTCAAGTCTTTGATTGAACATGAGTGTGTATTATAATCTCTTATTAGTGTTTGCATTCAAGAAAATTTGGCCTCACTGTCCGATTGGTATATCGGTTGGTAAGTATCTAGTTTTTGCCCCCTCATTTTTCCAGTGCTCATTCATCTAAGATCTCATGGAGTCATGGTTGTTGATTGGCCTTTAATCTGATTTGAGTGACATATCCAATCTTAGTAAGGCCCATTTTTTTGTAATTGTACCTACTATTTTTCACCTCTTTCATTTAAAAGGCCATCAAATTGATTCCAATCGTGGCAGCTTGTTCAATATGCTAAAAGCTACTATTTACATAAAGGATATTTCTATTGCTGCTTTACCTTTTTGTTTTGTCCATCTACATATTTTCTAAGACTGGGCATTTGTTTGTATCTTCACAGGTGGTTGCAGGTATGACTGGTAAAAAATAGGGTTAAGATAAATGACAGATGTTATTGTCAGTCATTATGTATCATGGGAAGGAGAAGTAAGTTGGCTTTGATTATGAAAGTTGATGGTTTGATGGCACATGTCTCTTATATTATAATCTGTTTGTAAATATCATTTTCATAATTATACAGGCAGAAGTCTCCTCAGTTCATGACGAGAACGAAGATCGTACTGAGTTTCAGTTGAAATGATATGATTATTTTGGTCGAGATGAGAAGTTAATCTCATTATTGATAATTACATACTTTTTAGCTCACAAATTTTATAATCATTAAAGATGGAGCAAAACTTGTTCATGATGCTTTTCAGCTTGCTAAAGAAAAATCTCCTTGCATCATTTTTATCGGCAAAATTGATGCTATTGGCACAAAGTGATTCAACAAGTACAACACGTATTTCTTATGTCAATTTGCTCTTTCAACTATTTGATTTTTATTTTATTTTATTTTTTGTTTCGTTGCAGACTTGCAATAGAATTGATTATAAATCTTTTGATTCAAAATGCAGTGAAGCTAGTGGGGGACATAGAGGTGCAACAGATAATTGTTGCCTCCTTTTTAGTTTAACAAAAAGGACTCTAACTCATGCAAGCATACATGGGTCAATAAGTAGTACATAGTAAGAAAAGTATCGATCCACGAAGAAAGGTTTTAAATCTAAATTATCATACATCAACTATATCATTATTTTTATATGCTTAAACGATCAACTTACAATTATATTTAATTCTAAATTGATTCATGAAATGAAAATTATACTTACTAAAGTGATATAATCAAATTGGAAAATAATGGGATTCTAATTTCATTCAATGTTTCATCTAATTTGCAACCTTCATGTATGTTTAAATATTTATCATGGAAAACTAGTCAAAAGCACAATAGTGGACATAACCATTTTTCAATGAACTATGACCAAATCACATAACCTCCACATTTGATAGAAATTATGCAAGCGACACTATTACCAAAATAACTATATGTCCATGTGAAATTGCAGCAATAATGAATTAAAGCGCAAGCTCTTTTCATGACTACACACGGTGAAATGGTATATGTCTATTCGGTTCACGAATTACAAAGCTTAATAAATCAGCCTCATGAACATATGCCATGATGATTTAATCCATACTCATATTTCATTTTTCAAATCCATATAAGCACACAATGCGAATGGTGATCAAACATTCATTCATTAAGCTCAATAATAATGGTTAATCCAATGATAAACATACAACAATATAATTAGATATATAAATTTAGACTACATATCAAAATCCATTAGAATCCCATAATAGAGTTTTAGTTCATTTCTGAACCAAAAACCATTATGGGATTGAAACAAAACATGGATTTAAATAATTGCAAACAAAAGATGTAAGAGAAATTGTGACAATTCGAATTTTTATAAGTTATTAAAATATGAATTTAATAATTAAAATTCTTATTATGAGATGTTTTGAGTTTGAGTATGTATATATACGTGCTATATATTTTGAAATATGTGATCTGGTGCGAAGAGAAATATATATTCATATATTGGGAAAGTGAGGTTTAATAGTTAAGTTAACTATTGAAGAAATAAAATAAATTTGTAATTAATTTTAAATATTTATTGAATTAAATAAATATTTTAAATAATTTATTTATTGAGAAAAATAAATAATTTATGAAATTGTGGTATAATAATTTAGTTACGTGTGTATGATAATTAAATTAAAGCAAAGGTAAATTTTATTCTTTGAAGATTTAATTTAATGAATTAGTTAAATTAAATGAGTTGTTTAATATTAAAGAAAATAAGTAATTAAATAAAATGATGCTTAAGTCTAATTTATTAATTAAATTAGATATATAATTATTTATTAATCATCAGAATAATTATAATAAAAATTATAATTATTATAATTATTATTGTAAGTTATGTAAATTGGTTACATGCGTGACAAATGAAAACTATATAATACAATATTATGAAAATAAATTGGAATGAGGAGAATTGTGTGTAGCCAAACAAGGCCTTGTGCCCTTTGGCTTATTGTAATTGACGCAGACGTATTGTTTGATAACGGAAGAGTATGTGGGTGAAAGCCATATTAGTTTGTTCTTCGCGTCTTATTTTTCTAAGGCTAGATAACAGAGTACGAAGAGAGAGAGAGAGAGAGAGAGAGAGAGAGAGAGAGAGAGAGAGCTTGGAAGGAAGAGAGAAATCCTCTGTAGATTTTACTAGGGAGTTGGAGTATCAAGGGAAAACAATTCTCTTCCCAACAAACAAAGATTCAAAGTATAAGCTACTCTAATCTTAACTTCTATCTTTGAAATTTCTGGCATTGGATTGATATATATACATGTATGCATGGTTTATAATTTGTTGATCATCATATATGAGTGTTGTTTGAGTATCAAACATGTGAAATTGGGATTGTAGGAAGAAAATGAAATAACAGTGGTTATGTACGAAAAAATAGCTTAAGAAAGTATAAAATTTCATGTTTAATTAGTGTTATAATCTGTAAATTGATATTGGATTATGTTAGTATGTGAAGAAACGAAAACAACGTAGTTTGAATGAATCAATTTGGTTAAGAAACGAATTCGTAGTGAATGAATTCGCTAAAAATGTTTAAAACATTAAAATATAGCATGAACACTGAATTGGAAACCTTAAATTGATTTATTAAAGTTTTTGAAATATTAAAATTATTTTGTAGATGAGTAGTTCAGTGTTTCACGAGTTCATAGAGTCAAAAACCAACAAATTCCGACTTAAAATGAAGAAGTTATGAAGATTTGAAGTAAAAACATCCAAAAACTATAATCTAGGCGAAGCCGAGCGCGGCCGCGCTGGCCAGGAGTGCGGCCGCGTCACTGGGTACTGGTAACTGGCTCTGGCACGCTGGAGTGTGAAGGATTTGGGCGCGGCCATGCCCCAAGTATGTCAAGTGTGACTACTTTGACATATTTTGGTAAAATGGCAATAACTTTTTCATACGAACTCCGATTGATACGATTCAAGATGATCTGAAACTAGGACGAGTAGACCTATAACTTTTATTTTTTAAGTTTTTCAATTTGAGGTCATTAGAAGGGGTAAAAATAGTCATCTTTGGGACTATTAAGTTTTCAAAGGTAATCGGAGGACGTCAGGCATGCACGTATGCAAGTGTAGTGCTTCTGATAATAAAAGATGTTGTTCTAAGTTATAAAACATGAATGTTAGTAAATATAATAATACATAACATTAATAAATGATATATTAGATAAGTTGTATACGCATACTAAGCACATACAAGAGAGACAAATCGGGTGTGTGACGAATAAACGTCGAAACACCGTGACAAGTGTTAATGAACGTAAAAAGTGTTTTAATTCAAATGAAATGAATATTATAAGATATGAAATGAGGTTAATATATAAACAATAATGGTTCCTAGCAAGACTTAAATACTTGAATGAACTTCGAGTATGAAATATAGTGAGATATAAGTTAAAAGTTAACACAATCAAATTGAACATTGTGTATTAATTAATAAGAAGGGTTATGGGAAGTAAAGTAAAGTTTACATTACAACTACTATGCGTTGCTATGTGACTAATAGTTAATGTGAATGATTATATAATTGTGTAGGGCACATGAAGTGCAGATAGCTGTAAGCTGTTAAACTGTTATTGGTAAACAAATATCAAGGCAAGTCTTTCAGTTCCTATTTGATATGTGAACTTGATGATTAACTGTTTTAAATCTTTATTGCAAAGAGCATGATGTGTTGTATGTTTGTTGAAAGTATGAAACGTTAAAGACAATATATGAATACATTGATTGAGTAATGAATGTTGATTGAGTAAGGAACTCAATCTCTTTACTTGTTATATGAACTAAAACATGTATGTTATGTTAGTCCAATGTTTATGAGATGAATGTTAAGCATGTTATTATGTGCTACGTGATGCATGAAAACTGTTAGATTTGTTGGGCTGTCGAGCTCAACCTTGCAAATAACCATTTTTGTAGGTAAAGGATTGAGGGTAACACTATGTGGTACTTGAAAGACATGAATCAGATGTAATACACAAAGATTATTATTTTAGCTAAAGTTGTTATTTCTTTAAACCATGATTAAGGTTCATGAGATGTACTCAATATTTTATGTATGTATATTTTATGTTGAGTTGTAAAGTTAAAGTTTGAACCGTCAGATGTATAAAGAATATCGATTTGATATGTAAGTATATATATTAACTCTGATGAAGCGAATCATAAATTAAACTTGATTCAGAGATATGTAAATGATAAAGGTTTTGATTCAGGGAAGTAAAGTAAGATGACAGAAAAGTTTTCATTATTCTGCATTTTATTAAGTTAAACATTGAATAATGATGTAAAATCAGAAGTTAGACGTATTATTAATGACCGAAGTCGATAATTAAATTGTATGAATTTTGGGGTCGTTACAGTTGGTATCAAAGCCGTAGGTTATAAACCTTAGGTAGGAGTACCGTAGGCTATAACCATAGAGAATGAAGATGAAGATAATAAAAGAATAAGCTCAAATAGAGTTTAAACAATAAGAAGTAATTTAAGAAATTTACAAAGAAGGGATTAAAACATGCGTGAGAGGATTCAAAGAAGAATCTCGCAGAGTTATAAAGAATATTAATGTGGGGTTACCCAACTCCAATAATAAGAATGTAAGGTGATAATAAATAGACAATGTCTATAAGAAGAGAATGATAAAGAAGTTAAGAATAGAAAGTTATATTTAAGTATGGTACAATTGTACTCTTTAATAGTTGATGTATGGTATCTACGCTAAACGATTCCTTCATAGAGCGGAGGTATATACGAACTAGCAACTCGAAACTAAGTTTGTTGGTTGTTTGTGGGAAACCACTCAGCGTACTATATTGAAACTATTAGAGACTCGATGTGTACCAAGTATAGAAAATAGATACATATGATGAAAATGTAGAACTTGAACGAAATGTTGAGCAATGTAAATGAAGTTAGAAATTCTTAAAGGAAGAATTGTTATATAAACAAGAGAATTCAAAGAAGAATCTTGAAGGGATATAAAGGTAAGAAATGGGAGTTGCCTAATTCCAATAGCCAAGATAACGAATAATGATGAATAGCCAAAGACTGGAAGATTAAAAGCCTAAATGAAATCATAAATGATGAACAAGGAAAGAAAGGGGATCGTATATGTTACACCCCCAAATTCAGATACTTCCATTCTCACATGATTTGGTGTTCACTATACAACATCGTATATCTATCTACCCATAATAAATGCAAAACATGCAATAGATAGAAATAAATCCTCCCCTTATGGGGTTACAACATCTGAATAATAAATACAATCCCATGTCATACTAACCTTAAACATCTGTGCGGAAACATAAACAAATAATAAGTCTTAAACAACATCAAGTCTAGACATTAACATTCTTAAAATTTAACAACACGTCGTCTTCACTTAATAGCTTTGCCCTTGCCTTCGCTAGAAGAAGGCTCGTCGGTTCTTTGGTTCTTAACTGCAATGTTATTATTACGCAAGAGTGAGCACGATTGCCCACAAGTATAAAAATAAAATAACAATATATAATAACATGCGAGTGAATCAAGGACTTTTGAAATAAAAGCTCAACTTTTGAATCAAGAATGAATAACAAGAATTCAAAAGATTTCTGAGGGTCATAAGACCTTGAACTATGTCCTAGGTTATCAAGGGTTGTACTTGAAACCTTTAATAGTCATAAGACTATGGACTCTTCTTCACGTACTTAGGGGGATCAGTCCTTAGTACCACACTGTGCACAATATCTTAACGCTAACGCATAAGTAATCCCCTATACAAGGTTGTTCATCTCAATTTGACATTTGAGTCCACACCAAAGGAAGTTTGGTTTGGATAATTCATCAATGGTTCTGAAATTTAGAACGCTCATCAACTATGGACTAGTCGAATCATTAAGGGTTCGCTAGTCTAACGAGGTTTAACAGTAACTGAATATTTAACTTGAATAAAATCTCAAAAGGTATACAGTAGAATAAGTATTGTATAACAGCATCATGCTTGAAAGATTAGTAGGCTTTAATATAACAAAACAGACTTGATCAATAATAATGAGAACTTGCTCAATGTAGAAAGGTGAATTCATCATTTATATATCGATAACAAGTAGGGTTAGAAAAACTTGCCTCGTACGTATATTATACTTTAATTAAACTCGTTCCTTGATTTAAATCCTACATATCATTTACATTCATAATACCAGTCAATTATAACGTACTAATCATCAAAAGTTTATTCTTTTGTCTAACTCGAATTCATGACTATACTTAGTCAATTACTACACATATGGTCAAAATTAAGACTTCCCGAACAATAAGCTAACTCTACATTCAATCGTTCAATTCACACGTAATTGTGTTATGGACGTGTTAAGAATTTACTTTAACATCTCATTATATGTTTAACCTAATTTTATATTCATTAGGTTGAGTTACTATTACATTTCTATACTTGAACACTTAAAAATTTGCATTTCTGGACATTCTGGAGAGTGGCGCTGCGGCGCCACTGTTGTGCTTAATCTTGGCGCTGTGGCGCGGCCCGCGCTACGGCCAGGTCAATGGCGTTGTGGCGTGGCTCCCGTTGCGGCGCGGTTCTTGTGCCTGCAGCCGGTGCTGCGGCGCGGCGCACCAGACACAGAAACTGCAGTTCGCGAAAAATCACAGAAGATGCCAATTTCTACCAATTTCTTATTTTCTAAATGAATTTAGAAATACCCAGACATTATAATATACATATAACTATTACTTAACACTTCTAGCATGCTTTCAACAAGTTATAACACATAATTTTGCATAATCAAAACATATAATTTACTGTTCTTGATTTTCTTGAAGGTTTTGAACATAAATCATAAAATTCAATGCCACAGATTCGTTATAACACCAAATCCATCCATTCAAGCTTTGTTCTCTTCGTTTTAACATGCATAATTATATAAAAGTGTAAAATTTAGGGATAATATATGATTAACTCTTTAAATTTGTGCGTAAGGGACATATGGCCATATAACGTACTCTGTAATCGTATATTGTATACTTTTTCATGAAACTGATGATATGGAACCATCTAATACATAGTAAAATACAGTATAACAACATCTTATCACATATATACACATAATTATTACTCTTTCCAATTACATGAATTTAACAGAAACTTGGAAGCTAATTTCTAAGAAGAACTTAAACGACGTAATAAAATTGGGTTTAAAGGAATTACCCAGATTATAGAATGCAGATTACTGGAGACACTGTTTTTGGATGATGCTAATTTAATTACTCAACTCCCAATTTTCTCAACAATTTTTAAATTTCTCTCTGAATTTCTCAAACTCTCTCTCTGATAATTCCAGACTTAGCAAAAAATGAAATAAGGAAGACGTATAATAAAAGAACGGACGCGTTGTGGAGGTCGGTTACCCAACATGGGTTAATCGCCCTCAACTCCCACTAAGGCCATGTTTGGCTAACAATAAATAACACTTCTAATTATTTTAATCAATCTCCTATACTATAGTTTAATAATGTCACATCTAATTATAAAATAAATCAAATATATTATTTAATTTAATTTAAATAAAATATAATAATTTTTCATTAATTCACATAGTCATATAATTAATTTTTTCATTAATTAATAATGTCAAATTATTAAATCTCTAATTAATTATTAAATTAATTAAAATAACATTAGGCTCAATAAATATTTCTTTTTAATTCAATAAGCTCACATAATTACATACTTCAAATAATAAGAATTCTCCACATTAATTTAATAAATATGACACATATAATTAAATTAATTTACCACAATTGCATCAATTAATTATTTAATCTAATAATTAAATCATCGAGAATATTTATTTAATTCAATAAATATTAAAATCAAATTACAAAAATCTCGTTCGTCACATCTTTTCCCCCTTAAAAGAATTATGTCCCTAGAATCATGAATCAATTAATTCAACCCGTTACATTCTCCCCTCCTTACAAAGATTTTGTCCTCAGAATCGATTACACATAATTTAAGTAAATAAATGAGGGTAATTCTTCATCATATTCCCTTCGAGTTCTCACGTAGCTTCTTTAGCGTTGTGGTTCCTCCAAATTAACTTAACAGAAGATATTACTTTATTTCTGAGAACTTGCTCTTTTCGGTCGATAATTTGAACAGGGATTTCTTCGTAAGATAAGTCTTTTTCAAAATACAGGGGTTCGTATTCAATTACATGCTTGTAATCAGGTTTGTAGGGTCGTAATACTGAAACATGGAAGACATTGTGGACATTCTCGAGTGCTGGAGGTAACGCTACCTCATATGCAACTTCTTCAATTCTTCGCAGTACTTCAAATGGTCCAATGAATCGTGGGCTTAATTTTCCTTTCTTTTTAAACCTGATCTTTCCCTTCCAGGGAGAGACCTTCAAGAATACATAACTACCCAATTCAAACTCAACATTTTTACGATGTGGATCGGCGTATTTCTTCTGCCTATCTTGAGTTGCTACCCGTCGTGCTCGGATTACTTTGACTATTTATGCTGTCTGTTGAACCAATTCTGGCCCTAGCAACTGTCTTTCGCCAACTTCATCCCAGTAAAGCGGAGTTCTGCCCTTTCTGCCGTATAATACTTCATAAGGCGGTATGCCAATACTAGCGTGGTAACTGTTGTTGTAGCCGAACTCTACAAGCGGTAGGTGATCATCCCAATTTCCTTTAAAGTCCATCACACATGTTCTTAGCATATCTTATAATGTCTGAATCATTCTCTCACTATGTCCATCTGTCTGAGGGTGATATGCTGTACTTATTCGCAATTGCGTACCCATGCATTCTTGTAAACGTTTGTAGAAATTCGATGTAAAGCGTGGATCCCTATCAGAAAAAATTGACACCGAAACTCCGTGTCGCAAAATAATCTCTTTCACATATAACCTCGCTAACTGATCTAAGTTGAATCTAATTTTGATCGGAAGGAAATGTGCGGATTTCGTCAGTCGGTCAACGATAACCCATACTGCGTCGTAGCCTTTCTGAGTCGTCGGAAGGCCAACCACGAAGTCCATTGTAATATGTTCCCATTTTCATTCTGGGATCTCCAACGGTTGTAGCAACCCACTTGGTCTCTGATGTTCTGCTTTCACTTTCTGACAGGTCAGACACTTGGCAACACATTCTGCATCATCACGTTTCACATTCGGCCACCAGAAGTGTTGTCGAAGATCTTGATACATCTTGGTACTACCATGGTGAATCGAATATCGTGAGCTATGAGCCTCACTCAAAATGTCTTCTTTAATCTCTGGTACTGGCGATACCCAAATTCTACTCTGAAATCTCAGTATTCCTTCCTTATCCATCTTAAATCTTGGTTCGGTTTCTTTCAAATATCTTCTTTATTACCTTTTTACATTCACCGTCCTGAAGTTGAGCCTCCTTAACTTTATCAAGTAGGGTTGTACCAGATTGCAACTAAAATAGTTTCTCATCTATTTCCATAGGATAATTCACTTCTAACTCCAACTTCTCCATTGCTGAAATCAATTCATTCTGAGCGGTCAACATCATCAACTTCTTCTGACCCTTTCTGCTTAAGGCGTCGGTAACCACGTTTGCCTTACCCGGATGGTATAAAATCTCACAATCGTAGTCCTTAATTAATTCTAACCACCTTCTTCGGCGCATATTCAGTTCTTTCTGTGTAAAAATATTTTTTAGACTCTTGTGGTTTGTATATATTTTACACTTCTCCCCGTAGAGATAGTGCCTCCAGATTTTCAAAGCGAAAACCACTGCAGCTAACTCCAAGTCGTGGGTCGGATACCCCTTCTCATAATCTTTCAGTTGTTGTAATGCATACGCAATGACTCTGCCATTTTGTATTAGGACACAACCAAGTCCTTTATGCGACACATCACTATAAACAACAAAATTTCATGTATCATCTGGAAGAGACAACACAGGTGCTGTACTCAACCTCTTCTTCAATTCTTGAAAGCTTTCCTCACACTTCTCCGTCCAAATAAATTTCAAAGCTTTTCGAGTCAAATTCGTTAACGGAGTTGCGATATTGGAAAAAACTTGAATTAATCTTCTGTAATAACCTGCCAATCCAAGAAAACTTCTTACTTCCGACGGCGTCCTCGGCTGATCCTAGTTAATCACAACTTCGACTTTGGAGGGATCGATCGAAATTTCATTTTTATCGATCACGTGACCAAGAAATTGCACCCGCTCGATCTAAAATTCGCATTTCGAAAACTTGGCATACAACTTCTCTTTTCTCAACACTTCCAATGGTAATCTCAAATGCTCTTCATGTTCTTCCTTAGTTTTTGAATATACCAAAATATCGTCTATGAATACCACTACGAACTTGTCCAAAAACGGCTTGAACACACCATTCATTTGTCTCATAAATGCTGCAAGAGCATTCATTAAACCGAACGACATTACTAAAAATTCATAGTGACCATATCGTGTTCTGAACGTTGTCTTCGGTATATCGTCTGGTCTCACTTTCAGTTGATGATACCCACTCCTCAAATCTATCTTGGAAAAGTATTTCGCTCCCCTAAATTGATCAAACAGATCATTGATCCTCGGTAATGGATATCTATTCTTAATTGTGACTATATTCAATTCTCTATAATCGATGCAAAGCCGCATCGTTCCATCCTTCTTTTTTACAAACAACATCGGCGCTCCCCACGGCGATACACTTGGTTGAATGTACTTCTTGTCCAATAATTCTTGTAGTTGTACCATCAATTCTTTCATTTCTACCGGCGCCATTCGGTACGGTGCCTTTGATATTGGAGTCATTCCTGGTGCCAAATCCATCACAAATTCAACCTCTCTATCTGGCGGAAGTCCTGGTAAATCGTCTGGAAATACGTCGGCGAAGTCTATCACTACTGGTATCTCCTCTACTTTCGGATTCTCTTTACGACTGTCTACTATGTAAGCTAAATATCCTACACATCATTGTCGTAACAACTTCTTGGCCTACATCATCGTCAGATAACTCGCTTGTCTAGGTGACTTGCTACCATAAAACACAACCTTTGACGGAGTCATAAGGTTAATACACTTATTTTGGCAATCAATTATCGCCCCGTAATTGAATAACCAGTCCATTCCCAAGATAACGTCAAATTCCCCAAGTCGAATAGGGATAAGATCTATGTTCATGATATTACCCTTAATATCCACTCTACAGTTCTTATGCACGTACTTAATAGAGATTATTTCTCTATTCGCGATTTCTATGTTCATAGGGTATTCTAACTCATCCTTCGGCAATTCTAAATTCTTAGCAAAGTCATCGGATATAAATGAACAAGTAGCACCCGAATCAAATAATATATAAGAATTAACTCTATTGATCAGAATGATACCTGACTCCACATCACGCGATTGCACTGCATCCTGCACCGTCATATTGAAAGTCCTGGCGGTCGTTCGATTGGTTGCGGTTGGTCCTGTGATGGTCAGAGCGCTTCCACTACTATTTCCCCGGTTTCCTCCTGATCCTGCCCCTCCAGATCCTTTCTTAGGACAATCTCTTGCCTAATGATCCTTTGAACCACAAGTGAAGCATGCACCCTTCTTTAGGTTAGGACAGTTAGGTGCTATGTGGCCTTCCTGACCACAATTGTAGCACACATGTTTACCCTTCATACACACTCGCAAATGAGCTTTCCCGCAGGTCGGGCATGCTTCAATTCTTTTCTTCTAACCTCCTTGCTGATTTTCGGTTAATGTGTTGTCAGACCACCTTATCTTCTGATTATTATTACCTCCTCCTGTATTACTTCCACTAGCCTTGTTATTTCCTTCATTTTCATTCTTCTTCTTCTTATTCTACTGATCCTGATTGTATTTGGTTACCGTATCGCTTCCACCTTCAGTGAGTATGGCTTTCTCTAGTACCACGGTGAATGTCTTCAACTGAAACATCGACACCTTACTATACAACCACGACTTCAGTCCTTGTTCGAACCTTCTTGCTTTTCTCTCACCCGTGTGCACTTGATATATGGCGAACCTTGCCAACTCATTGAATCTAGCCGCATAATCTGGTACGGACATATTCCCTTGCTTCAATTCCAGAAACTGAACCTCCAATTGGTTCTGCGAGGTAGTCGAGAAATATATCTCGAAAAATATCTCCTTGAACCTCTCCCAGGTAATCATACCTTCTCCTCCACGGACCTTGTTTGCTTGCCACCAAAAACTGGCTTCAGCTTTCAGCATAAACGTTGCAAAAGCGGTCTTTTGGTCCTCTCTGACTCTTGCGACCTCAAAAACCTTCTCCATCTCCATAACCCAAGTCTGAGCTTCGATCGAGTTCATGGAGCCTTTAAACTCTGGCGGTCCCACCGCCTTAAAATCATTGAACATTTTATTAGTTGGAGCTTGAGGTTGATTATCCATTGCTCTAGTTAGTAAGTTCACTAATTGTTGCACGGGATTAGCATTGACATTATTGTTGTTATTCATTGACTCTTCCTGAGCTGGTTGACGGTTTTGTCTTCTTCTCGACGGCATATTTCTGTTAAAATATACACTTATTAGATCTTTATTAAATTCTCTAAATAGCTAAGGCTTAACTCAAAAATTTAACATAATCACTTAACACATTATCTCAAACAACTTGATATATTTATTCAAATCAAAAGTTTTAACATCAAACGATAGCATCACTGCTATTTACATTAACTATCCCTAGATAAAGAATCTACAGGATTTAAAATATGAAAATATTCATTTGTTCATAAACAAGTCTGAATTTACATCTAGAAACCATATAAGTTTTTTCACATTATTAAACAAATACTATCAGTGCCTGTTAAGGCACCGAATAGCCTTGCTACGTTCCTCTTCTATGATGCGAGACATCGTTCTGCGATCCAGCATGTACAATGGTAGACCTTCAAACTAGATTGGGTACCTCAAAACTCGATCTTAGGCTTCATCCATTACATTATTAAGTGCAGAGTATGTCTCCCCAAGCTTAGCCTTCTTTACACGAAAATCCCTTTCTGCAAGATCAGTACGACGTGATTCTCTTACCCATCCCTCCTCTGCTATGATTAGCCTCTCTGAGCTTTCCTTCAGTTCCTTTTTTAACTTCTCTATTTCTTCGGACTTCTCCTCGGTTTGACCCTTCTCGTGAACCAATTCCCACTCCACATTTCCCACACGTGTGTGAAGAGTCACAATCTCCCTATCCTTCTGCTCGATGGTAAACTGCTGAATAATAGTCCGCTCAGTCAAATCCTGGACAGTGTCACTTAACTCTACGTTAAGATCATATAGCTCATCGTACATCTCAGCATCAATGGAGTTCAGTGGGAACTCCTCTTCTTCCTATTCCTCCTCCTCCTCGTGATCCTCCTCTGGATTAGTCTCAAGCTCATGCTCCTGGCCAACAACTGTGATCAACGGAGATGGCTCCCTCTGAATCAACTGCTCCTTGACAACATGAATGTCTCGGGGCTCTTCCTCAATAGGCACTCGGGGTTCCTCCTCCCCAGCTCGACTAGCTCCTCCAACATTTGACATCCTGACAACATAGTTTTAAGTTTTAGTTACTAAGTCGTACTAGTGAGTACATAATTAAACACATAAACACATAGAGTCTTTTATTATCTTCAATGAATTAAGAAATTCATCTCTTAGAACTCAATAAGAGTTGTCCTTCACTATGTTCTTCCTATAAGGCAATTACCTAAGGTTGTTCCCCCACCTAAGGTTCATAACCTACAGCTCTGATACCAACCCGTGACACCCCTAAATTCGAGTACACCCACATGATTTGGTGTTCACTATATAACATCATATATCTATCTACCCATAATAAATGCAAACCATGCAATAGATAGAAATAAATCCTCCCCTTATGGGGTTACAACATCTGAATAATAAATACAATCCCAGGTCATACTAACCTTAAACATATGTGTGGAAACAAAAACAAATAATAAGTCTTAAACAACATCAAGTCTACACACTAACATTCTTAAAATTTAATAACACGTCTTCATCACTTAATAGCTTTGCCCTTGCCTTTTCTAGAAGAAGGCTCGTCGGTTCTTTCGTTCTTAACTGCAATGTTATTATTACGCAAGAGTGAGAACGATTGCCCATAAGTATAAAAATGAAATAACAATATATAATAACATGCGAGTGAATCAAGGACTTCTGAAATAAAAGCTCAACTTTTGAATCAAGAATGAATAATAAGAATTCAAAAGATTTATGAGGGTCATAAGACCTTGAACTATGTCCTAGGTTATCAAGGGTTGTACTTGAATCCTTTAACAGACATAAGACTATGGACTATTCTTCTCGTACTTAGGGGGATCAACCCTTAGTACCATACTGTGCACAATATCTTAACGCTAACGCATAAGTGATCCCCTATACATGGTTGTTCATCTCAGTTTGACATTTGAGTCCGCGCCAAAGGAAGTTTGGTTTGGATAATTCATCTAGGGTTCTGAAATTTAGAACGCTCATCAACTATGGACTAGTCGAATCATTAAGGGTTCGCTAGTCTAACAAGGTTTACCAGTAATTGAATATTTAAATTGAATAAAATATCAAAAGGTATACAATAGAATAAGTATTGTATAACAGCATCATGCTTGAAAGATTAATAAGTTTTAATATAACAAAACAGACTTGATCAATAATAATGAGAACTTGCTCAATGTTGAAAGGTGAATTCATCATTTATATATCGATAACAAGTAGGGTTAGGAAAACTTGCCTCGTGCGTAAATTACACTTTAATTAAACTCGTTCCTTGATTTAAATCTTACATATCATTTACATTCATAATACCAGTCAATTATAACGTACTAATCATCACAAGTTTATTCTTTTGTCTAACTCGAATTCATGACTATACTTAGTCAATTACTACACTTATGGTCAAAATTAAGACTTCACGAACAATAAGCTAACTATACATTCAGTTGTTCAATTCACACGTAATTGTGTTATGGACGTGTTAAGAATTTACTTTAACATCTCATTATATGTTTAACCTAATTTTATATTCATTAGGTTGAGTTACTATTACATTTCTATACTTGAACACTTAAAAATTTGCATTTCTGGACATTTTTGAGAGTGGCGATGTGACGAACGAGATTCTTGTAATTTAATTCTTAATATTTATTGAATTAAATAAATATTTTCGATGATTTAATTATTAGATTAAATAATTATTTGATAAAATTATGGTAGATTAATTTAATTACATGTGTTGTATTTATTAAATTGATGTAGAGAATTTTATTATTCGATGCATGTATTTATGTGAGCTTATTGTATTAAAAAGAAATATTTAATAAGCTTAATGTTATTTTAATTAATTTAAGTATTAATTAGAGATTTAATAATTTGACATTATTATTAAAGGAGAAATTTAATTATGTGACAATGTGAATTAATGAGAAATTATTATATTTTATTTAAAATAAATTAAATAAGATATTGATTTATTTTACAAGGAGTGTGACGTTATTTAAACTATATGATAAAAGGCTTTATTAAATTAATTGATTTTAAATCTCTTTCTTGTTAGCCAAACATGGCACTAAGGGGAGTTGGAGGCAGTTAACCCATGACTGGGTAACTGACCACCAGTGCGTCAGTTGTTCATTATTTAGTATACGTTTTCTCTATTAATTGTTATTATTGCATAAGTCTAGAAAGCAGAAACAGAGAGAGAGAGTTTGAGAAATTTTGAGAGAGATTGGGAGAAACTCTGTGATTGAAGTAGAGAGAATTGTCATTTTGTATTCATCTACGCTTTGGGTAATTCTCTTCAACCCATATTCTTATTTTACGTCTTTTAAGTTTCATGAATATGGCTTAAAGTCTTCTGTGAATCTCTGTAAATTTGGAAAATTGTGTTAGAGATATATGTAATAATTCGAGTAGTGGCATGTTTTATATATATATTGCATAATTCCATATCATAAGTTTCATTATACTATGACTTGTTATTTCAAAAATTTACAGAGTACGTTATATGGCCATATGGCCCTTATACGTAACTTTAATATGTCAACCATAAATTTTTCTACAAAATTTCCACTTGTATATGATTATGCATGCTAAAACGAACAAAACAAAATTGGAATGGTTGGATTTGGTCTTATAACGAATCCGTAGTATTAAATTCTATATTTTTGTTCAAAAACCTTCAAGAACATCAAGAACAGTACAATTTGCATAATTTAATTATGTGATTATGTGTTATAATGGGTTAAAATCACTCTATAAATGTTGGGTATTGATTATGTGTGACAACCCCAAAACAGGTCCATTCCATCCAACCTATTCTGAGTCGCCAAATACATGGTACAGAAAACAACTACAACTTTATTACAACAATTGTCGTGCAAAATACAACAACACATATGCTGTGAGTTTGGATACAAATATATACCAAATGTAACTCTTGTTCCAACCGTGGACATCATCTCACAATGACACCTTACATAAAGGTATAGTCAAAAATTGTTTTAGAAATTAGAATCTTTGGGAAGTGCTCAAGGAAACCTTCGTACATGGGAGGCCATGCGTCTAGGTTATGATAGATATCATATGGCCACAGAATTATCCTTGGTTGACCCAATAGACCCCAAAGAAAAATGAGAAGATTACTATCATATTCTTCCCAATGGTGAGTCTTCTCTTGACTTATCATTATCTCTACTGTCTCTAATTGAGAATTATACTTCAAACAAACACCAAGATTATATAGGTAGTGCTCGTAAATATACTCAGCAAGTGGATGAGCACAATCCTGTCTTATGATGACACGAGGTTGTATGTCATTAGACATCTTGTATGATAGTGGCAAAACACCCTTCCAACGTTGGGTTCGCTTCACCCTAGATGCTTTACCAAATATAACTACTAAATGATGACCACCGTTCTATTCCCCTGTTACCCCCGCTCGACCCAGCTACACTCTTATTACCTGAAAGGAATTGTGAAACAGAAGGGTGAGCACAACTAGCCCAGTAAAGAATATCATGACTAAAGATAAATAAGTTATCAATAGCCTTCAACAGAATTAAATCAGAGATTTAGAACATATGGTAGATGATAAAAATTTCAACCATAGTTGCAGCGGAACGAGCAATCCATTAGAAGAGTCAAATAGACCATAAAGTCTATTATCTTCTCCATGTTAAAAATCCACCAACAATGTTTTATCCCTGTAACATCACTCAATAGTTCCTTTCCACAATCGTATGAATAACTCATAATCATAATTGTGATTCTGAATTTTTCTTCGCACCTAGGACGAAGAATATTTTTATCACCTGTTTTTACCTGAAACATCAAAGATCATGGCTATACCAAATCACAGTTCATGTTCATAATCATACTAATAAATCCATCTTTGCACTACGGCCAAAGATATTCAACAACAGTTCATCTTTGCACTACAGGCCAAAGATATTCATCAACAGACCATCTTTGCACTACAGGCCAAAGATATTCAACAACAGTTCATCTTTGCACTACGGGCCAAAGATATTAATATCTCAAAGAAATATATAATCATTTCAGAATTTATATATACAATAACTATAACCATGTTAATCAATTCATCTTTACACTTAAGCTAAAGATATTCAATTATAAATTCAATGGTCATGATCATATCAGTTAACAATTTATCTTTGCACTACATGCCAAAGATATTCCTCAGTCACGATCATACCAATAATTTACCCATCTTTACACTCAAGTGAAAGAGAAATTCAACATCAGAGTTATAAAAATGTTATATATGATAATAAAAATAATATTATCAACAACTGCATTTATTTTTAAGAGCAACAATCATAAATCAACGATAATTTGGTCAGAAAAAGAAACCAATTTTTCTGTGAATAGTAACTCGTGAATAGTAACTCATGAATAGTAACTCCGACATGAAAAAGGTAGAAATTTCACAATAAAATCCATATCAATATTTCGGCATAATGATATTGAAAGAATAATATTTCTTAACCTTATAAATAATTTATTTAAATTGTTTACACTTTACTAATTAATGCACTTAATCATCATAAAATGCCAACTCTTAAGATTTTATCACCAATAACCAAAACCCTCATAAAAAATCTGCATATACCTCATATATGATTCTCAAGCCATAAAATCATATTTTCTAATTTTCTTCATTCACATAACATATTTAATTCAATTATTCATAACTAGTCCATTTTCATTAAAAATACCAAATCAGTTCCAAAAATATTTCTTTTCTGGGATTTATCAGAATATAGTCCCATATTGAACATATATTTTTCTCATAATTTTTAAAATTAATTTACTATTTTTCATATGGCCAAAACCGCAGAATATTTAGACATTTATCATAAATTATACTTTTATCCAAAAATTCCAAAATTCACAGAGTACACTGATATTATATAGATGTACTCCCAATAAAATTTTTATCAATTTTGGAGTTAACCACAAGGAGTTATAAGCGGTTACTTTTAAAATAGTCTTTTCTCATAAAATTCATAACTCATAATCTATACATCCAAAAATCACCATTTTTGGACACAATTAATAAAACTCATCAAAATATCATTTCAAATTTTTCCAGAATTTTCTAAAGGTCAGAAAAATTACGAAACTGAAAAACATAACAACCCTTAAAATCCCTTACTATCCCTTACCTCAAAAGTGCAGTATTTCTGAATAGCAACTCTCAAAGTATCTAAATACTCATAAAATATGCTTCATAATATAGAGAGAGAAAGAGAGAAAGCTTATGTTTCTGGTGTGATTTTCAATTCTAACTTAGCCCTCTATTTATAGGAAATTGTTAGCACGCCGAAGCAGACTTAACCTGCAACCTGATGGCTTTACCTGCTACTATTCCCACCCACCACATTTGAATAAAAATTTCAGCACATTTCTTCACCAACCAAGGCCCACCAATTCTAGAATTTTCTACCAAAATGATTAACTCCGAAAATTCAACAATTTCTGAACCACTCATCTCGTAAAATTCATAACAAATCATACGTTCATTTTTAACGGTTCAAAATTTGTGGACATATACTCAACATATATATGTATAACATATCCAAAAATCACAACGATCCAATGGTTGGATTAAAAATTATAACCCCCGTAAAATATCTCAAAAATCCTAATTTTTAATACCTCAATTCCGACAAAAATACTAATAAAAATCTCAACATTAACTCCTTCATTTTTAACCACAAAAATATATCCCTCATTTATATCCACATAAAATAAATATTTTCTTATTATATGAATCAATAATTAATTATTCACAAATAATATTACAGAATCACATTTATGACAACCAGGCCGTTCCCAGTAAAGAGGGGGCTTTCCAATAAGGATTTCTCCTTACTGACGCGCAATTAGATGACCAAACCTCTCCTTAGACAGAACTTTCTAGACATTGCCAATAATGTTATCTAATAATATTATTCAAATAATATGAATTATTGATCTGATAATGAGAAATACTGTGCAGCAACAATTATTGAAACAACAACAATATAAAATATTAACGCAACAATTATTGAATCAATAAAATAAAATATTGAACAGTAATTACTGTGACAATTATTCAGTAGTGCCTTCTTACGTAAGAATCAATAATTTCAAAAACACTATGCAATAACGCGTATTACTGTATTTTAACCACCGGGTATTCCAACAGTGTTAACGGTAACAACTACGCCGTTATTTATAAAAACTCAAATTTGTCGTTTTCTTCATCCGACAGTTATTCTGTTATGGGGCCCACAAATAGTTGTGTCGTCGTACGAATATTTCCCGACTGAAAGAATATTCCACGACCAACGAATATTCCCCGACAACAATGATTATTTTATAACCACTTGTTTATTTTGAAAAATTTTCATATTTCACCCATAACTTTAACTTTTTATCAATTTAACCATTTACTGAATTGTAATTATAAGAAAAAATTGAATACTTTTATTTCATAAAATTCGGGGTCTTACATTATGTATGAATTCTAACATGTGGGTAAGTTTAATTTGGAGAATTAAGGATTTTATAGTGTTTATTTCGCTGAATTCTGTGTTCTTCGCGAACTGGGAACTCAAAGTCTGGAGTGTCGCGCCGCGGCACCAACTCCAGGCCTGAGACTCACGCCGCAATGCCAACAACCAAGCCGTAGCGCCATAGCGCCGCAGCGCCAAGACCCAGTACAAAAGTGGCGCCGCAGCGCCACTTAGCAGAATGTCCAAAAAATGTTTTTTTTTAATGTTCAAGTATAGAAATGCGCTAGTAACCTAGTTTAATGAATATAAAAACTTGTTAGATATATAATGAGATATTAAAATGATTTTTACCAAGTCAAGAAGACAATTACATATTATTTGAATCGTTGATTATGTAATTAACTTGTTGTTCGTGTAGTATTATATTATGTGAAAACAAGTATGATAATTAGACTAAATATAGTCATGAATTCGAGATTAGACAAATAATAACTTATGATGTTTAGTACGTTATTATTGACTGGTATTGTGAACATAATTGATATGTAGGATTTAATTCAAAGAACGAGTTAATTAAGTGTAATCTACGCACGAAACAAGTTTCCTAACCCTACTCGTTATCATTATATGAATTATAAGTTGTCACTTTTCATCGAGCAAGTTATCGTTATTTTGACTAAGTCCATGTTGTTATAACAATAGTATATTAATCTTTCAAAGCATGATGTTGTTATACAATAATTATTCTATTGTATATCTCTTGGAATTGTTATTCGATTTATATATCAGTTATTGTGAATCTTGTTAGACTAGCGAACCCTTTGTGATTCGACTAGTCCATAGTTGATGAGCGTTCTAAATTTCAGAACCCTTGATGAATTATCTAAACCAAACTTCCTTTGGTGCGGACTCGAATGTCAAACTGAGATGAACAACCCTGTATAGGGGATTACTTATGCGTTAGCGTTAAGATATTGTGCACAGTATGGTACTAAGGGCTTATCCCCCTAAGTACGAGAAGAAGAGTCCATAGTCTTATGACTGTTAAAGGTTTCAAGAATAAACACTTGACAACCTAGGACATAGATCAAGGTCTTACTGTCTTACGACCCTCAAAATTTCTTTTGATTCTTGTTATTCATTCTTGATTCAAAAGTTGAGCTTTTATATTTGAAGTTATTATTTTTCTCGCATGTTATTATTCATTGTTATATTGTTATACTTGTGGAAAATCGTGCTCACTCTTGCGTAATAATAACATTGCAGTTAAGAACGAATGAGTAGACGAACCTTCCACTAGTAAAGACAAGGGCAAGCTTAGCAAGTAATGAAGATTGATTATTTATGTGGTTATGTAATGATAATTAGAATTGATGTTACTTAAGACTTATTTGTTTATGTTTCTGCAGAGATGATTTAAAGTTAGAGTGACCTGAGATTTATTTATTTTGAAGTTGATGTAATCCCATAAGGGGAGAGATTTATTATTTATTTCTATCTATTGCATGGTTTGCATTTTTATGGGTAGATAGATATATGATATTGTATCGTGAACACCAAATCATGTGGGAATGAAAGTACCCGGATTTGGGGGTGTCACAGGCGCTGCGGCGCCACTGTTGTACTTAATCTCGACGCTGCGGTGCGGCTCACGCTGCAACCAGGTCAATGGCGCAGTGGCGTGGCTCGCGTTGCGGCGCGGTCCTTGTGCCTGCAGCCGGTGCTACGGAGCGGCACACCAGACACAGAAACTGCAGTTCGTGAAAAACCGCAGAACATGCCAATTTCTACCAATTCCTTATTTTCTACATGCATTTAGACATACCCAGACATTGTAATATACATATAACTATTACTTAACCCTTCTAGCATGCTTTTAATAAGTTATAACACATAATTTTGCATAATCAAAACATATAATTTACTGTTCTTGATTTTCTTGAAGGTTTTGAACATAAATTATAAAATTCAATGCCACAGATTCGTTATAACACCAAATCCATCCATTCAAGCTTTGTTCTCTTCGTTTTAACATGCATAATTATATAAAAGTGTAAAATTTAGGGATAATATATGATTGACGCATTGAATTTGTGTGTAAGGGCCATATGGCCATATAACGTACTCTGTAATCGTATATTGTAAATTTTTCATGAAACTGATGATATGGAACCATCCAATACATAGTAAAACACATTATAACAATATCTTATCACATATATACACATAATTATTACCCTTTCCAATTACATGAATTTAACAGAAACTTGAAAGCCAGTTTCTAAGAAAAACTTAAACGACATAATAAAATTGGATTTAAAGGAATTACCCTGATTATAGAGTGCAGATTACTGGAGAAACCCTTTTGGATGATGCTAATTCAATTACTTAACCCCTAATTTCCTCAACAATTTCTAAATTTCTCTCTGAATTTCTCAAACTCTCTCTCTCTAATAATTCCAGACTTAGCAAAAAATGAAATAAGGAAGACGTATAATAAAAGAACGGACGCGTTGTGGAGGTCAGTTACCCAACATGGGTTAACTGCCCTCAACTCCCACTAAGGCCATGTTTGGCTAACAATAAATAACACTTCTAATTATTTTAATCAATCTCCTATACTATAGTTTAATAATGTCATATCCAATTATAAAATAAATCAAATATATTATTTAATTTAATTTGAATAAAATATAATAATTTCTCATTAATTCACATAGTCATATAATTAATTTTCTCATTAATTAATAGTGTCAACTTATTAAATCTCTAATTAATTAATTATTATATTAATTAAAATAACATTATGCTTAATAAATATTTCTTTTTAATTCAATAAGCTCGGATAATTACATACTTCGAATAATAATAATTCTCCATATTAATTTAATAAATATGACACATATAATTAAATTAATTTACCACAATTGCATCAATTAATTATTTAATCTAATAATTAAATCATCGAGAATATTTATTTAATTCAATAAATATTAAAATCAAATTATAAAAATCTCTTTCGTCACAGTAAAATAAAACGATCACGAGTTAAGAGAAGAATTTTAAGGGAGATGATTATAGAATAAGATCACGATGTGATCTGTTTAAGTTATAAAAGAAAATAGTCTGTAATGTTTGAATAATTATAGCTTGATGCTATGAAGATATTGTACTATGAAATAGTATGAGGTAAACTTACGAGGAGTTATAGATGATGTGATATGAGGAATTCGGGTTGAGCAAGTTAAGAGCAAGTTTTGAGTAAAATAGAGTTAGGTGGGATTTCAATTGAGGACTCATGTGATGGCTGAGTTGTATAAACCTTTGTATGGGCGAGGGTTTTGTGCTTGCACTCAGTTTATCACATTGATAATCATTGGAATGTCGGTGTAGCTCTATCAATGTATATGTGGTGAAAAGGTGATTCTTTTCTCATGTGTATATTTGATAGTTAGAAACTATTAAGATTAGTCTGATATTATTAGGATTATGTGCGGTTCTTAAAACTAATGCATATGGTAAGTTCGTGACTCATAATAATATGTTATGTTTTGAACCCCTCAGCGAATGGACGCCTATGGTCTGGCTAGGATAAGTTCTTAAACTCATATTATTGTGGCAAGTTCCTGAACTTCCAATGTGCGGTAAGTTTGATGAACTGGGGTCGTTATAGAAAGTGGAGTTGATGGTGGAAGCATTGGTATTTCAAATTTTCTAGATATGCTAGACTTCAAAATTTTTGACATCAAGCTAAATTCGCACTATGTGCTTTTTAAAAATGAATTTTTATTCTCAACGCATGATGACAAATGTGTATGTGTGGACTTTGGGACACTGACACGTCGTTACCTATTGAGATAAGATATCACTAAAATTGATTTTCAAAGATTTTTGAACTGTTTAAAGAATAGTCTATGCTAATTGTTTCGGCTAGATGAAAATGATTTAAAAATATCAAAATGTATTTTATATCATTAATACATCATATAACCTGGTGCAAAAATGATAAAAACGATGGAGACATCAATGCAATTGCACTTGGCGTTGGATGTGATCATCGAATCATCAGCCCACTATGGTATGATGTAGTATGACGAATTCATAAAATGACGGAATCCTCAACGTACTATTAAGACGGTACGGTATCATGACGTCATAAAAAGTTTTTATTTGGTTTTCTTTAAAACTAAGAAAGGTATACTAATTGACTTGGTTACAAATAATATAGATATATATCGATTGATGTGCGAGTTATTGCTAGAAGTCTATGCTACTTGATTCAGCTAGACGAATATTGAAAAATGTTCATGAAATTCAAGAATTCTTTGTCAAACTATACCAAACCAAATTATTTTGATGTGGATTCAAATGTTAAGAAGCTGAGGCTAACAACCCTATAAAAGGGGACATGTTATCGGAGACAATGGTTCCGAAAGTAACGCATATAGTCGTTAAGATGTATTACGTTGTGCACGACGTAGGGGTACGATAGGCTGATCACCTAGAGTACTTGCAAAGAGTGTTTTCAGTCTGTGTGATTGCTAAACATTCTGTTAAAGATGGTTTACAGTGGTATTGCACTATTAAACCTGGAAAAGAGTTCAAGGTCCATATAGCCTTATGACTGTTAAAGGTTCAAGTCGAGATACTTGATAACCTAGGGGCGTAGTTCATGGTCTTATGACCCCTCAGCATAATTTTGAATCTTTTAAATTCCTGTTATTTATATCACTTCCCAATTATTGAGCAATTGTGGAAGATTCTTATTATTCTAAAAGGTGAAAGTTGAAAGGATGAAAAAAATATGGAAAACATAATAATTTCATGAAAGAAGTGAAATTCGAGAAAGAAGAGAAATGTGAAACTCTTAGAAGAGGAAGAGGAAGAGGAAGAGGTGAGGAATATGATGATCTTATAAAGATCCTTAGAGAAAGAATTCGGTTATAGAACCTAATGAATAAATAAATATTAACATAAAATATATTTTGATAAATGGAATGAACGAATATTAGTAAGTCAAAATTTCGAGGACGAAATTTTTAGAAGAATGAGTGAATGTAATGCCCCGAGAGTTTGAGAATCTAGTACATAATAATGATCCTTAGAGAAAGATAATGAATGGGTTAAAGAATATGTAATACTCAAATATAATTGAGTCTAAGTAAAGGTTATGAAATAAAACCTAAAATTTGTTGAAGAAATGAATGTAGTAGGAAATATAAAATTTATATTAAGGTAGTGTGTTGAAGATATTTGATGATAAATTTTGAAAAGAGATTTGGTGAAAACCGAGTAAGGGATGTTTCATTGATTTTGAAGACGGAATCCTTATAAGGGGGAAGGATGTGACAACTAGAAATTTTATAAGTTATTAAAATAAAAATTTAATAATTAAAATTCTTATTATAAGATGTTTTGAGTTTGAGTATGTATATTTTGAAATATGTGATCTGGTGCTAAGAGAAATATATATTCATATATTGGGAAAGTGAGGTTTAATAGTTAAGTTAACTATTGAAGAAATTAAATGAATATTATAATTAATTTTAAATATTTATTGAATTAAATAAATATTTTAAATAATTTGTTTATTGAGAAAAATAAATAATTTATGAAATTGTGGTATAATAGTTTAGTTACGTGTGTATGATAATTAAATTAAAGGAAAGGTAAATTTTATTCTTTAAAGATTTAATTTAATGAATTAATTACATTAAATGAGTTGTTTAATATTAAAGCAAATAAGTAATTAAATAAAGTGATGTTTAAGTCTAATTTATTAATTAAATTAGATATATAATTATTTATTAATCATCAGAATAATTATAATAAAAATTATAATTATTATTGTAAGTTATGTAAATTGGTTACAGGTGTGACAAATAAAAACTATATAATATAATATTATCAAAATAAATTGGAATGAGGAGAATTGTTTGTAGCCAAACAAGGCCTTGTGGCCTTTGGCTTATTGTAACTGACGCAGACGTATTGTTTGATAACAGAAGAGTACGTGGGTGAAAGCCATATCAGTTTATTCTTTGCGTGTTATTTTTCTAAAGTTAGATAATAAAGTTTGGAGAGAGAGAGAGAGAGAGTTTGGTAGGAAGAGAGAAATCCTCTGTAGATTTTACTAGGAAGTTGGAGTATCAGGGGCAAACAATTCTCTTTCCAACAAACAAAGGTTCAAGGTATAATCTACTCTAATCTTAACTTCTATCTTTGAAATTTCTGGAGTTGGATTGCTATATATACATATATGCATGGTTTATAATATGTTAATCATCATATATGAGTGTTATTTGAGTATCAAACACATGAAATTGGGATTGTAGGAAGAAACTGAAATAATAGTGGTTATGCACAAAAAAATGGCTTAAGAAAGTACAAAATTTCATGTATAATTAGTGTTATAATCTGTAAATTGATGTTGGAATATGTTAGTATGTGAAGAAACGAAAACAACGTAGTTGGAATGAATCAATTTGGTTAAGAAACAAATTCGTAGTGAATGAATTCGCTAAATATGTTTAAAACATGAAAATATAGCATAAACACTGAATTGAAACCCTTAAATTGATTTGTTAAATTTTTAAAATGTTAAAATTATTTTTTAGATGAGTAGTACAGTGTTTCACGAGTTCATAGAGTCGAAAACCAACAAATTCTGACTTAAAATGAAGAAGGTATGAAGATTTGAAGTAAAAACATCCAAAAACTATAATCTGGGCGAAGCCAAACGCGGGCGTGCCGCTGGGCGCTGCTAACTGGCTCGGGCAAGGTGTAGTGTGAAGGATTTGGGCGCGGCCACGCCCCAAGTGTGTCAAGTGTGACTACTTTGACATGTTTTGGTAAAACGACCATAACGTTTTCATACGAACTCCGATTGATGCGATTCAAGAAGATCTAGAACGAGAACGAGTAGAGATATAACTTTTATTTTTTAAGTTTTTCAATTTGAGATCGTTAGAAGGGGTCAAAATAGTCAACTTTGGGACTATTGTGTTTTTCAGAGGCAATCGAAGGGCGTCGGGCATGCACATATGCAAGTGTAGTGCTTCTGACAATAAAAGATGTTGTTCTATGCTATAAAACATGAATGTTAGTAAATATAATGATACATAACATTAATAAATGATATATTAGATAAGTTGTATACGCATACAAAGCACACACAAGAGAGACAAATCGGGCGTATGACGAATAAACGTCGAAACGCCGTGACAAGTGTTAATGAAAGTAAAAAGTGTTTTAATTCAAATGAAATGAATATTATAAGATATGAAATGGGGTTAATATAAAACCAATAATGATTCCTAGCAAGACTTAAACACTTGAATGAACTTCGAGTATGAAATATAGTGAGATATAAATTAAAAGTTAACACAATCAAATTGAACATTGTGTATTGATTAATAAGAAGGGTTATGGGAAGTAGAGTAAAGTTTACATTACAACTACTATGCGTTGCTATGTAACTAATAGTTAATGTGAATGATTATATAATTGTGTAGGACACGTGAAGTGCAGATAGTTGTAAGCTGTTAAACTGTTATTGGTAAACAAAGATCAAGGCAAGTCTTTCAATTCCTGTTTGCTATGTGAACTTGATGATTAACTGTTTTAAATCTTTATTGCAAAGAGCATGATATGTTGTATATATGTTGAAAGTATGAAACGTTAAAGTTAATTTATGACTACATTGATTGAGTAATGAATGTTGATTGAGTAAGGAACTCAATCTCTTTACTTGTTATATGAACTAACGCATGCATGTTATGTTAGTCCAATGTTTATGAGATGAATGATAAGCATGTTATTATGTGCTACGTGATGTATGAAAACTGTTAGATTTGCTGGGCTGTCGAGCTCAATTATGCAAATAACCATTTTTGCAGGTAAAGGATTGAGGGTAACACTATGTATTACGTGAAAGACATGAATCAGATGTAATACACAAAGATTATTATTTTAGCTAAAGTTATTATTTCTTTAAACCATGATTAAGGTTCATGAGATGTACTCAATGTTATATGTATGTATATTTTATGTTGAGTTGTAAAGTTAAAGTTTGAACCGTTCGATATATAAAGGATAACGATTTGATATGTAAGTATATATATTAACTTTGATGAAGTGAATCATAAATTAAACTTGATTCAGAGATACGTAAATGATAAAGGTTTTGATTTAGGGAATTAAAGTAAGATGACAGAAAAGTTTTAATTATTCCGCATTTTATTAAGTTTAACATTGAATAATGATGTAAAATCAGAAGTTAGACGTATTATTAACGACCGAAGTCGATAATTAAATTGTATGAATTTTGGGGTCGTTACAGAAATGATAAACAAATCTGCTAATCCCAGTTGCAGAGTATGTTCCAATGCTTGTTCCAATGTACCAAAATCTCTAGCAATGAAAACTAATAATTATTGAATAATATAGATGAAGAGAGGAATTAACAATGTATCATCAATGATCAAAACCTCCCTAAAGTAGTTAAAACTTAAGAACCCTAATGATAATAATAAAACTGATAAAAAGACTTCCAAAAAACACGTATGGTGCCAACCATATCGTTCAGTTGAGCCAAATGCGCTCAAATTTTAAATTATAAAAAGTCAACAAAATTGACTGTAGAAGACTCGCGCGACCGCGCGACATTATACTGTAAAACGGGCGCGCGTGCGCTATGGAAGTGTCTGTCGAATGTATGGTGCGGGCGCACCAAATCTCTTTGTTGATGGAGCGTGGCCACGCGATGGTACAAAGCAGTCTCTGTATTCATGCGGCGCGGATGCGCTGTTACTACATTCTGTCTTCTGCTGTCTTGCTGTTGCTGCTTCTTGTTTGTTGTTGTTTATTCTTCATCCCTTCTATTCTGTACTGCATTCCTCCACTGCTTCAGTTCCTCATCTGCTCGTGCTCATCTTGCCATGCCTTCGATATCTTCATGCCACCATGCCGATCCATGCTAATGCCATTTAATGCCTTATGTTGCTAACAGGAGTACCAACTACATTTACTGCAAAACAAACATAAAATGCTAATAACACATAATAAAACTACTTGAGTTGAGCATAATTCTCATAATTTAGTACCCAATAAGTAGGTATAAAATCTACTTATCAAATACCCCCAAACATAAATTATTGCTTGCCCTCAAGCAATGCATACGAAAATAAACAATGCAATGCAACTACATGTTATGCAAACTACACTATGATGCAAATGAGTCCCAAGTTTTCTAGCCAAAATGAAATTCCAATTAAGTATGTCTCAGAGAATTATCCGGATTCAAGACTAAAGTTTCAAACCAAACTACAGACACAATATCATACAATCAAATAACCCATACTCATTATAAAGATGATGTGTGTGTGTGTGTTGTGTTCACAAATACACTTGACCAAGGCAAAAACTACACATGTTATACTGCTAAAAATAGAAAATTGAAGTCTAAGTCAAGAACCATGTATACTAATGCACAAAAACTACTCCAACACATCAATACAAACTCAGGTCCAATAATGGGTTTAATCTACTTTATTTTTACTCACGAGGGCGATTTTTGCACTTTCCCGTGGTGTTTATTGCTATATAATTTTTTTTTATTTTTTATGTGCAGCGAGTGCATTTTACGCTCCATCTCGCCCATTCCAAGGATTCAATAATTCAACTCAGGAAGGTTCCAAGATGGATTTTTCTTTTCTTTTTTTTTATATACAATAAGCATACTCATGTGTTCCCAAAGTTTGATTATCAATGTTTTCATAGCCTAAGTCCACTTTCTACACAATTCTATTTTTAAAAATAACATTTTCTACTAAGCAATAAAAACACATTATTCTTATTCCAACAGGCATATGTGAACACATATGGCCTAACCGAAAGCATCTAAACAACAAGCATGACTTACATCATGTAAAATATTATAACTAAGCTCATGTTGTCCACTAAATTCAAAAATCCTTCAAAATTTTGTTTCATCATTGGCTAGACTAAACTCCATAAAGCTAGATACTTGGAATATGCAACTAACACATAACTAAAACATATAATAAGCACTAAAAATAAAAAAAATTCTGCAATTATAAACTAAACACATACTAAACAAATAGACATGCAAAAATTAAACTAACATGAAAAAATGATGCAAATTAACTACATGCAACTACACTACTACCCAATACTCCAAAACTTAAACTATTCATTGTCCCAACGAATGAAGGTAAAGGTTTTAAAGGAACTCCCCTAGTGATCAGCTGTACCACCCTTTTCGGGTGGTGAATCTGGCAGTGGATATGGCACAGTTTTCCTAAATTTTGGCCACTCAAGCATGGCTCCCTACGACGCGAAAGCCTCGGCTATAGACCTCGTCAAACTATTGGCAAATGCTGAAAAATTATCATACATTGTGTCAACCTTCCTCTTCAACCTTCGGAGTCAATGATCATCATGGATAGCAGTGGCTTGGGTTGACGTGCCTGCTTCGGTTGCCTGCGTGGGCTGTGGTGAAGGTACCGATGATGCGGGTTGAAGGATAAAGCCTTTTCCCCTTGGGTGTGGCGTACCTCCCGCCCAATCCTCAAATTTGGCAATAGTCGCATGGGTGATATCTTGGCTAGGGTACTGCAGTTGTTCGTTACCCCAAGTGACTCCTATTGTGCACACAGACTAGCAACAACAGACGAATGTGGGATACTTCCTATAGTGTTCCTCCTCATATAACGCAACACATTCTAATGAATAAGGTGGCCCACATCGATGTACTTGCCTGTGACTATTCCCCACAAAATAATTGCCCGTTCAGTTGTGATTTCATGTTGATGTGATGATGGTATGAGCTTTGCACAGATAAACAAGTTCCAATCCTTAGCATAGCGATTGAGGGCTGAGGCTTGGAAGGTTCTAGGTTGATTCGTTCCTGGCCTGTAATTCCAATGTGTCCCTGGTATGCACAAGTCAGTGATGACTATGTCCAAGTTAGTCTCGAAAGGAGTAGCCTCGACCCAATTATCATATCCAGTTGGTGGTGTGTCGAGTATCCGAAAAATTGCTTTGATCGATTGTGACTGATAGTCCACTTGAACTACTCTGACTATAGATATCCCACTCATAGTGTCTTTGGCGTTTGCATAAAACTCCCGAATAATTCCCATTAGTACAGGTATAGGAGTAGCAGTCACACCCCCCATCCTCTTTCACATATCATATCCTATAACTGGCCATCTTACTTCTCAAGCTTGAGACCTCATTCCTTCACAAAGGTCTTTGCTACTATTTTGTAGTACTCTATCTGAGCATCAAGGCTGATAAACTTTCTATGGTCCACTACATCCTCACTATGACTGCTGGAGGAAGACGATGATGATGGAGTAAAGGAGCGTGCTCTTTTTGGCCCCATTGCACTTGATGATGAAGAAAACCCTAAGTTGAAGAGAAGAATTTGACTAAAGAAATGTGTGCTATGTACTCCCCCAAACTTACTATTTTTGCTCACCCTCTAAAGAAACCCTAGTTTCTTTGTGTTTGAATTAGCAGATAAGGAGAAAAGTTTGAGTATTGATAGGAGAATGGAATGCGTATATAGTGGGGTGAGGAGTTACGCATTTGAAATGGAACGGTTTGGAGAAGAGAGGAGTCGTGCGTCTATTTTGTAGGCAGAGATGGATACGCATGTTTCAATGTGTAACTGATATAAGAGATGGGAGGAGACACATCTTAAAAATCTTAAAAAAATTTCTAACTCCGGTCTCGAGCGCGGCCGCACAACATTTTTACTGAATAAGAGCGCGGGAGTGCTATTGACTATGTTGCACAGAGACATGGCGTGGGCGTGCGATTTTTGAATTGTTTCGTTGCGCGGCTACGCGGCCCTGCATCCTGATAATACTAAACTGCATCTTTAAGTATAGCAAAATGGCTACTGATAATCTGCAATGCACCTGTACAAACAACAACTACCAGTATAAGATATATCAATTCTCCAAAATAAAAATATGAACTAATTAATATGCATGAATGACTATCCCAAGACAATGCTTTATATGACACTCCTAATCATCACCATATACACATTCAGCTCCTCAAAACTTATACCAACACTTGTTATGTTATAAAAAGCTAACATGAAAGTAAGAAATAGATATGATCAAAACAGAATTAAATAATAGGTAAGGATAGAAATAATGGGGTGCTTCCCATCAAGCGCTAAGTTATAGTCAATTAGCTTGACTAATCTCTGATTCAATCATGTTGAAGAAATAATGGAGGTGACTTTCTGCATGTCATCCTCACCACCATAGTAGTGCTTAAGCCGCTATCCATTCACTTTGAACGACTTATCTGGGAATTTGTCGAATACCTCTACTGCACCATATGGATAAACTGTCTTCACTGTAAACGACCCTGACCACCTTGATTTGAGCTTCCCAGGGAATAGTTTAAGTCTTGAATTGAACAGGAGAACTCTTTTTCCCGGCTAGAACACTCTTTCCATAATTTTTTGGTCATGCCATTTCTTCACCTTTTCTTTATACAGCTTGGAGTTTTCATAGGCTTGCAACCTGAATTCATCCAACTCATTAAGTTGGAGGAGGCATTTTTCACCTACAGCCTTTAAGTCAGAGTTGAGCTTCCTAATTGCCCAATACGCCTTATGCTCAAGCTCCATGGGAAGGTGACAAGCCTTTCCATAAACCAGCTGAAACGATGACATACCCAATGGAGTCTTATAAGCAGTCTTATACGCCCATACAATATCGTTAAGCATTAATGACCAATCCATTCTTGTGGGGTTCACAACTTTCTCCAAAATTCTCTTTACTTCACGATTCGAAACCTCTGCCTGGCCATTGGTTTGAGGATGGTAAGCTATAGCAATGTGATGATTTACCCTATACTTAGCCAACAGAGCTGTATATTACCGATTATAGAAATTATTGCCTTCATCACTAATGATATCCCTTGGAGACCCAAACCTTGTAAAAATACTTCTTTGTCAAAATTGTAGGATCACCTTGGCATCATTAGTTGGAAGAGCTGACACTTCCACCCACTTCGAAACATAGTCGACTGCTAACAAGATGTATAAATTTTCACATGAAGAGATGAAAGGACCCATGAAATTTATCCCCCAAACATCAAAAATTTCAACCTCAAGGATCGTGTTCAACGGCATCTTATTTCTTTTCGATATATTCCCAACTCTTTGTCATCTATCACATCTCTGGACAAAACTGTAAGCATCTTTAAAAATCGTCGGCCAATAGAATCCTGCTTACAACACTCGAGCCGTTGTCCTTTCTCCACCGTAGTGACGTCCATATAATGAAGCGTGGCAATCTTGCAAAATCCCCTCTATCTCACTATATGGGATACATCTCCTTATCATCTGATCAGCACATTGTTTGAACAAATACGTTTCATCCCATATAAACCACTTCACATCATGTAAAAATTTCTTCTTCTGATAACCAATCAAGTCTATAGGAATGATCTTACTCACTAAATAGTTAGCATAGTCCGCAAACCAGGGCACTTCCCCTTTCACCACAAGTAACCATTCATCTGTAAAAGACTCATTAATCACAACTTTGTCATCTCCATCTCTTCCCGAATTTTCCAGTCTTGATAAGTGGTCCGCCACTTGATTCTCAGTACCTTTCCTATCCTTGATCTCCAAATTGAATTCTTTCAATAGAAGTATCCACCTGATTAATCGAGGCTTTACATCTTTCTTTGCCACCAAGTATCGAATTACCGCATGATCTATGTACACTATCACCTTAGTCCCAATCAGATATGCTCGAAACTTATCAAAAGCATACACAACTACCAAAAGTTCCTTCTCTGTGGCGGTGTAGTTCAACTGAGCATCGATAAGAGTCTTGCTCGTATAGTATATCCCATGAAAAATATTTTCCCTTCTCTAGCCCAAAACAGCCCCCACAGCATAATCACTGGCATCACACATCAACTCAAATGGTAAGTCCCAATCTGGTGCTGTAATCACTAGTGCTGTAGTTAACTTCCTCTTTAAATGCTTAAATATAGACATGCATTCTTCATCGAACTTGAACTGTGCATCCTTCTCCAATAAGCTACAAAGTGGCTTTGTGATCTTGGAGAAGTCTTTAATGAATATGCGGTAGAAGCCTACATGTCCTAAGAAACTGCGAACACCTTTTATAGAAGTCGATGGTGGCAAATTCTCAACGGTCTCTATCTTCACCCTGTCCACCTCTAACCCTTTCTTCGACACCTTACGTCCCAATATTATTTCTTCTTGTACCATAAATTGGAACTTTTCCCAATTCAAAACCAAATTCGTTTCAACACATCTTCTCAATACCATCACTAGATTTTCCAGACACAACTCAAAAGAATCACCGAATATTGAGAAGGCATCCATAAATACCTCCACATTATGCTCCACCATATCCGAAAAGATAGCCATCATACATCTTTGAAAAGTAGCGGGGGCATTGCATAACCCAAAAGACATTCTTCTGAAGGCGAATGTACCATATGGACATGTGAAAGTTATCTTTTCTTGGTCTTCTAGAGCTATCACAATCTGATTGTAACCTGAATACCCATCCAGAAGGAAATAAAATTCATGTCCTGGTAGTCTGTCTAACATCTAATCAATAAATGATAGTGGGAAGTGATATTTCCTTGTAACTTTATTATGTTTGTGGTACTCCATGTAGACTCTCTACCCCGTTACTGTCCTCATCGGTATCAGTTCATTATTCTCGTTGGAGACTACAGTCACTCCCCCTTTCTTTGGAACACACTACACTGGACTCACCCACGAGCTACCTAAGATCGGATATATAATTTCTGCATCCAACCATTTTAGAACTTCCTTCTTAACCACTTCCTTCATAATTGGATTAAGTCTCCTTTGCTGCTCCACTGAAGGTTTGTTGTCATCTTCCAGTAGGATCTTATGCATAAAAAAAGATGGGTTGATCCCTTTGATATATGCTATAGTCAATCCAATAGCTGATTTGAACTCTTTGAGAACTCTTAGCAGTTTTTCTTCCTGAAAAGATGTTAGTGCAGAAGAAATAATCATAGGTAATTTTGAATTATCATTTAAAAATGTATACCTCAAATGGTCTGGAAGTGGTTTCAACTCAAGTTCTGGAGGTGTCCCAAGTGATGTCTTAAGTTTCACTGATGTCTCTCCAACATTCTTTAGTGGCTCAACATGAGTCTTGAATCTTCTGAAGCGTGGAGTTGTGTCAAGAATTTGAACAATTTCTTCAATCTCACCATCTTCTATTTTTGAACTTCCTATAATAGCCTTCTTCAAAGGTTCATGTTCCACCAAGTTCTCTACTTCATCATTCAGCACCTTTTCCACAAGCATTTGCTGAATACATTGAAAAACTTGTTGCCTCCTTTTTAGTCTAATATGATGAAATCAGCTGAGAAGATGAATTTATCCACTTTAACCAGTACATCTTGCATAATACCCCGTGTATAAGTAATAGACCTGTCAGTTAGCTGTAAAGAAATAATTGTCGGCCTTGGAGCCTGCAATCCCAATTGATTGAACACTGACAATGGCATCAAATTGATACTTGCCCCTAGATCGCTCAAGCATTTTCTGAAACTCATCTTTCCAATCGTACAACCTATCGCGAAGTTGCCCAGGTCCTTCAGCTTTGGCGGTAACTTGTGTTAAAGCACTACACTACATTCTTCGATCAAGGCCATTGTTTCAAAGTCTTCTAACCTTTTCTTCCTTGACAAGATACCCTTCATAAATTTGCATAACTAGGCATCTGTTCCAATGCCTTAACGAAAGGTATGTTAATCTGCGGCTTTTTAAATACCTCCAAAAGTTTACTGAACTACTTATCTTCCCTTTGCTTCTATAGTCTCTATAGATAAGGAATAGGGGGATGAACAACTGATATCTTGGTCACTGGTTTCTCATATGACTCTTCTTTATTCTTCTTCACTTCCCCTTTCTCAAAACCTTTTTTACACAAAACCTCATCAAATAAATTTTCCTCACCACGCGGCCGCGCGGTTTCCTCATGTAAATGTTGCGTGGGCGCGCCATGCTGAAATTCTGTAGTCTGCTTACCTGACCTTAAAGTGATACCCTGACATTGTTCTTTACCCTCCCTTCTTAGATTAGCCTCTGTTGTACTTGGAAATGAACCTCGTGGTCTGTTGTTAAGCACACTAGCTATCTGACCCATTTGAGTTTCCAAATTTCGATAGCCACTAATTGGCTTTTAATCATCACCTCAGTATTTTCCATATACTTCATCATCATCTCCTCCATCTCTGGCTTCTTCTCTTGCTGAGGTGCAGGTGGTGGATGATGTTGTTGTTGCTGTTGAAATCCTAGAGGGTAGGGTGGTTTCGGTGCATACTGCTGATTAGATGGTTGTGACTGAAATTGATGTTGTGGTTGAAACTAACTTTGTTGATTATTTTGATTATTTAACCAACTAAAATTTGGATGGTTGTAGTTGTTGGAGTTGTAGGCATTCTGGAACTGACTCTGATTTTTCTGATAGTTGCTCACATAATGTACAAATTCTGAACTAATTGCACATTGATCAGTTGAGTGTGACCATGCACATATCCCACATACGAATACAACTATCTTTGCCTTACTTTCCGCCAACGAATCAATCTTCTTTGCCGTAGATGCCATCTGAGCTGACAATTGTGTGATAGCATCTACCTCTAATACTCCTGCAACTTTGGGTTGTGACATTATGGCTGTAGGATTTTGAAAATCATTAGCTGTCATAGTCTCAATAAGATTGTAGGCCTCTTCATAGCTCTTTGCCCATAAAGCTCCTCATGCAGCTGCATCTACAATTGGCCTTGACTGCCATTCTAATCCATTATGAAAAATATTAATCACCATCCAATCCGGCATACCATGGTCTAGACACTTCCTTAGTATCTTCTTGTAGCGTTCCCATGCTTCATATAAAGATTCACCCAGCTGCTACTCAAACTGAGAGATCGATGTCGTCAATTTAGCAGTCTTAGCCATTTGGAAAAATTTGGCTAAGAACTTTTGCGCTAAGTCCGCCCATGTTGAAATCGATCCTGACGGCAAAGAGTGGAGCCATCTTCTAGCCTTGTGCCGTAATGAGAATGGAAATAGCCTGAGTCTAATTTCATCTTCTGTCACCCCATTGTACTTGAAGGTGTCACATATCTTTATAAAACTCAATAAATGCTCATTCGGGTCATCTGTAGTAGCACCACCAAGCTGGACCATACTTTGAACCATTTAAATAGTTCCTGATTTGATCTCAAAAGTGTTGGCTGCTATAGATGGCCTCACAATGCTCGGACTGCAACCCATTTATATTCGGCATTGAATAATCTCTCAAGGCCCTGTGTTGCTCTTCTCTTTGCTCTTCTGCTGCCATGCTAGATGTTGTATTTTATAAATCTACTTGTATTTTTTACATGCTCTCGATCTCCAAGCTCTGCCGTTGATGTTTTCCTATGCAGGAATCAACTCAGGAAGTGACGATCGAGTGCGCACATACTATGCACAAGTACCTAAAATTCAAACAAAAATAAAATAGAAATAAGAAAAAGAATAAAATTGTCTAAGTCACACAAATTTAGCTTTAATTGATGGCGACAATATTAAAAATAAACGCCTTTCCCAGGCAACGGCGCCAAAACCTTGTTGCCTCCTTTTTAATCTAACAAAAAGGACTCTAACTCATGCAACCATACATGGGTCAACAAATAGTACAGAGTAAGAAAAGTATCGATCCACGGATTAAGGTTTTAAATCTAAATTATCATACATCAACTATATCACTATTTTTATATGCTTAAACGATCAACTCACAATTATATTTAATTCTAAATTTATTCATGAAATGAAAATTATAATTACTAAAGTGATATAATCAAATTGGAAAATAATGGGATTCTAATTTCATTCAATATTTCATCTAATTTGCAACCTTCATGTAATGTTTAAATATTTATCATGGAAAACTAGTCAAAAGCACAATAGTGGACATAACCATTTTTCAATGAACTATAACCAAATCACATAACCTCCACATTTGATAGAAATTATGCAAGCGACACTATTACCAAAATCACTATATGTCTATGTGAAATTGCAGCAATAATGAATTAAAGCGCAGGCTCTTTTCATGACTACACACGGTGAAATGGTATATGTCTATCCGGTTCACGAATCACAAAGCTTAATAAATCAGCCTCATGAACATATGTCATTATGATTTAATCCATACTCATATTTCATTTTTCAAATCCATATAAGCACACAATGTGAATAGTGATCAAACATTCATTCATTAAGCTCAATCATAATGGTTAATCCAATGATAAACATACAATAATACAATCAGATATATAAATTTAGACTACATATCAAAATCCATTAGAATCCCATAATGGAGTTTTAGTTCATTTCTGAAGCAAAAGCCATTATGGGATTGAAGCAAAACATGGATTTAAACAATTGCAAACAAAAGATGTAAGAGAAATGATAAACAAATTTGTTAATCCCAGTTGCAGAGTCTGTTCCAATGCTTGTTCCAATGTACCAAAATCTCCAATAATGAAAACTAATAATTATTGAATAATATAGATGAAGAGAGGAATTAACAATGTATCATCAATGATCAAAACCTCCCTAGAGTAGTTAAAACTTAAGAACCCTAATGCTAATAATAAAACTGATAAAAAGACTTCCCCAAAAACACCTCTAGTGCCAACCATATCGTTTAGTTGAGCCAACTGCGCTCAAATTTCAAATTACAAAAAGTCAATAAAACTGACTGTAGAAGACTCGCGCGTCCGCACGAGATTATACTGCAAAATGGGCGAGGGCATGCTATGGAAGGGTCTATCAAATGTATGGTGCGAGCGTGCCAAATCCCTTTCTTGATGGAGCGCGCTTGCGCGATTGTGCAAAGCCGTCTCAGTATTCATATGGCACGGGCGCGCGATGTAAGGCTTGATTAGCAGTGCGGCCGCGCTGCTACTGCATTCTGTCTTCTGTTGTCTTGCTGTTGCTGCTTCTTGTTTGTTGTTGTTTATTCTTCATCCCTTCTCTTCTGTACTACATTCCTCCACTGCTTCAGTTCCTCATCTGCTCATGTTCATCTTGCCATGCCTTTGATAGATTCATGCCACCATGCCGATCAATGCTAATGCTATTCCATAAATACCATTTCATGCCTTATGTTGCTAACAGGAGTTTTAACTACATTTACTGCAAAACAAACATAAAATGCAAATAACACATAATAAAAATACTTGAGTTAAGCATAATTCTCGTAATTTAGTACCGAATAAGTAGGTATAAAACCTACTTATCAATAATTCTTGAACTACTCAATCAACTAGATGGTGTTAGTAGTGATGACAGAATAAAGGTATTTCTTATCTCCCCTTTTGTTCAAGTAGTTCTATTTTCTGGTCATCTGTGAATACCAAAATGGCATTTCGTAGTTTCATATTATTATTAGACCTTGAATTCTGTGTAGCAACGGTATTATGTTTTAGTCATCAAAACGTGGTTGGATGGTAATTACCATTTTAATGTTATCTTCAAAATCTTTAATGTGTGATTTGCTCATAAGATTCAATTGGAGACTGTTTTTTTCATTAATAATTTATCAAATATTTTTGGCATCATTTGGGTCAGGAATGATGGAGGCATTAGCTTTGAAAACAGGTGCATGGGAAAATGAGAAGGGATTGAGTACACTTATGATGGCCTTGGCTATATATTGTCTCTAACTCACAAATTTATTAGTTCTTATTTTTTTCTTTTTTCATTTTGGGAAGGAAAGACTTGGACATCTCTGGTCTTCATGTGTAGAAGCACTCTTTCGGTGTAATTAATGCCCCTGAAGTTTGGATATATATAACTTGTCTACATGTAATGGGCATAGATTATTCTTTTGTAATAGATAGTTGATTGTAAAGATGATGAATGATCATGTACTGGATGATTTCATTAATAATATTTGAGTTTTTTGTATGCCATAATTTGTTATGGGGTCATTTCATAATTTATTTTATTTGTAAAATAACTTTGACATTCGTTACAAAACAGAATCAATAATGGATTTGGCAACGATACCGTGTCATTACTAATCGACAATAACTTAGTTGCTCTCGAAAAACAATCAGCATCGAACAATATTGTTGCTAATTGATCATAATTATTCAGAACAAAACCAACGACAACGAATAATTTCGTTCCAAAATAATATTTGACCAGTTTATTATGTACATTTAGCAACAAAAAATGTTGCCAAAAAGTATATAATTAGCAACGAAAATCAATTAAGGTAACAATTTTCATACTATTCAGTAATGATAAATATCGTTGGCAAATGTGTATCAAGCGCAACGAATTTCATTTTCGTTGGCAAAAAAAGAGATTCTTTTCGTTGCCAATTAGGCGGATTTTGCAACGAAAGTTTATTTTCAGTAACAAATTTTTAATAAATTTGCTACAAAAAATTTCGTTGCTAAATGATCTATGATTTTACACAAAAACAAATTTTTGTTACAAAATATCTCACTTTCTGTAACGAAATATTTTTTTTGTTGCTAGACAATTAGCAACGCTCATTGCGCAACGAATAGTCCAACGACCGAAAAATCGTTGTAAATGATCTTTGGCAACGAAATTATGCACCTTTATCAACGAAAACCGTTTGTTACAAAATCACGATTTTTTTTGTAGCGATGAATTGAATACATGTGAGCATGCGTGTTACAGGTTGTATAACATCCTTACGTGGTTAAATGGTTAATGTAGTTAGCCTCTTGATTTCGTGAACTTATTTAGCCTTAATTCAATAGAATTTTAACTAAAACCATAATGTGTAAAAGTGAACTTTAAATGACCTTAGGAGAGCCCAAGACCTCTTAACATGGGTATATGATATGTGTTAGTATCCATGCATGCTCAAAACTAAAATTGAATCAGTAAACCCAAAATAACTCAGGCATGATCAGGGAACTGCGCAGCTGCGCCACTCTCAGCCAAACTGCAGTGCAGCTGCGTTGCAGGGCAGTGTTGTGTGACTTTTTAAATTATGATATGAGAATTGTAGCATGTATATATTAATGTTTTAAGCTATAATACATGATGAAAGTGATGTTCTAAGTATTTAAGTGTATTGTGGTTATATTGAATCAATACTTAACAATTTCTAAAAAGGTTTTAGATAAATATTTCAAAGACAAATCAATGTTGATGTGGTAACTATACGGTTTGATTGTGTAACTAAGATAGGACTCAATACATGTGCTTAACATACGTATTGAGTATGTGTATGAGATACTTTGAGAATCAAGCTTGTATAACTAATGTGTGTATATATATACATAAATAGGATACTATAAGACTTTATAGTGACGTTAAGTTTTAGACTTATAATCTAGGCTAATGGTAAGTATCCTAACATATGCATTTATTTATGCAAGGAATCTATGATTACGCAAGCTTCCTAAATTCATTTGATTCTTATATTGAATGCAAGTTCCTAAATTAATCCACGTTGAATATTGTTCAAGTTTTGAATAATTGAGCAAATATTTATACTCGTATGAATCGTTGTTCATAATCTGAAAGTCAACTTAAACTTTATATCTTGAATCATGTTGCGAGATTGAACTTATCATTCTTAAACATATTAAGAACAGAGTCTAAGCCATTTGATTCAACTAGAAAAATATTTATGAGTTAGAAAGTTATCCAAACCAATTGCTTTGATGCGAAATCTTATAAATTTACTGAGATGAACAACCCTCTTAGAAGGGGAAATTTTATATTGTCGGGAAACCGACATGCGCACAAACATTTTGTAATTTGATTTTAATATTTATTGAATTAAATAAATATTTTTCGATGATTTAATTATTGGATTAAATAATTATTTGAGGCAAATGTGGTAGATTAAATTAATTATATGTGTTACATTTATTAAATTAATATAGAAAATAATTATTATTTGAAGTAAGTCATTATGTGAGTTTATTGTATTAAAAGAAATATTTAATAAGCCTGATGTTATTTAAATTAATTTAATTATTAATTAGAGAATTAATAATTTGACATTATTTATTTATGAGAACATTAAATATATGACTATGTGAATTTAGGAGAAGTTATTATATTTTATTTATATTAAATAAGATATATGAATTATTGTGCAATTGGGTGTGACATTTATTAAACTATATGATAAATCTTTATTAAATTAAATGATTTTTAAAACCTATTCTAACTAGCCAAACATGACACTAAAGGGAGTTGGAGCCAGTTAACCCATGACTGGGTAACTGACCACCAACGCGCGTCAGACTTTTCCTTTTTAACAATACGACGTTCTTTATTTCTTTCTTATTATTTCTAAGTCTAAAAACAGAGAAGGAAAGTATTTGTGAGTCAGAGAGAATTCAGAGAAGTTGTGGAAGGAAAACCCTGTGATTGAAGTAGTATCTGAGAAATGAATTGTTATCTTTACTCATCTCCTCTAGATTATACTCTGGGTAATTTCTCCCAAACCCAATTTCTACTTTTACGTATTTAAGTTTTTTATACAAATGGTTTCCAAGTACTGTAAAGTTTTATGATGGGAATTTGTAAGGCTTATGTGATTATATGGATTAAGATGTTATCAAATCGTGTTTAATTATATATATTATGTAAACCATACATCAGTATCATAAAACATGTCGTTATACGATGACTTGTTATTTCAAAATTCACAGAGTTTGAGTTTTTGGCCTTATGGCCCTTATACGTAATTTTAGTGTGCCAAACAAAAATGTTTTTGTAAAATTTACACTTGTATATTATTTTGCATGTTGATACGAAGAGACCAAAGTTTAAATGAACGGATTCGGTGCTATAACGAATCCGTAGTGTCAATTTTTATGATTTATGTTAAAAACTTCAAGAACATCAAGAACAGTGGAAATTTTATGTTTTAATTCTGTGATTATGTGTTTTAGTGGGTTAAAATTACTCTATAAGTGTTGGGTAATGATTATGTATAAATTATAACATGTGGGTATGTGCAAATTGGTGAAATTAGTGCTTAAAAATTGTTGATTTCGCTGAATTCTGTGTTCGTCGCGAACTGGAAATTCAGAGTCTGGGGTTTCGTGTAAGACCCCGAATTTTATGAAATAAAAGTATTCAATTTTTCTTATAATTACTATTCAGTAAATGGTTAAATTGATAAAAGTTTAAAGTTATAAGTGAAATATGATTTTTTTCAAAATAAGCAAATGGTTATAAAATAACCATTGTTGTTGGGGAATATTCGTTTGGTCGTGGAATATTCTTTCTGTCGGAGAATATTCGTACGACGGCGCAGCCATTTGTGGGCCCCATAACAGAATAACTGTCGGGTGAAGAAAACGACAAATTTGAGTTTTTACAAATAACGACGTAGTTGTTACCGTTAACACTGTTGAAATACCTGGTGGTTAAAATACAGTAATACGCGTTATTGCACAGTAGCACACGGTATTGCATAGTATTTTTGAAATTATTGATTCTTACGTAAGAAGGCACTACTCAATAATTGTTACAGTAATTACTGTTCAATATTTTATTTTATTGATTCAATAATTGCTACGTTGAAATTTGTATTATTGTTGTTCAATAATTGTTGCTGCACAGTATTTCCCATTATCAGATCAATAATTCATATAATTTGAATAGTATTATTAGATAGCATTATTGACAATGTCTAGAAAGTTCTGTCTAAGGAGAGGTTTGGTCATCTAATTGTGCGCCAGTAAGGAGAAATCCTTATTGGAAAGCCCCCTCTTTCCTGTGAACCGCCTGGTTGTCATAAATGTGATTCTGTAATATTATTTGTGAATAATTAATTATTGATTCATATGATAAGGAAATATTTATTTTATGTGGATATAAATGAGGGATATATTTTTGTGGTTAAAAATGAAGGAGTTAATATTGAGGTTTTTATCAGTATTTTTGTCGGAATGGAGGTATTAAAAATTAGGATTTTTGAGATATTTTGTGAGGGTTATAATTTTTAATCCGACCGTTGGATCGTGGTAATATTTGGATATGTTATACATATATAAGTTGAGTATATGTCCACAAATTTTGAACCGTTAAAAATGAACGTATGATTTATTATGAATTTTACAAGATGACTGGTTCAGAAATTGTTGAATTTTCGGAGTTTATCATTTTGGTGGAAAATTCTAGAATTGGTGGGCCCCACTTGTGGTTGGTGAAGAAATATGCTGAATTATATTTCAAATGTGGTGGGTGGGAATAGTAGCAGGTAAAGCCATCAGGTTGCAGGTCAAACCTACCAAAATTTTCCTATAAATAGAGGGCTAAGTTAGAATTGAAAATCACACCAGAAACATAAGCTTTCTCTCTTTCTCTCTCTATATTGTGAAGCATATTTTGTGAGTATTTAGATACTTGGTGAGTTGGTATTCATCAGTGCAAGTTTCCTTTAGCGTCATATCCGATATCCAGTCAGAAGTGCTGCTCTTTTGAGGTAAGGGATATTAAGGGATTTTAAGGGTTGTTATGATTTTCAGTTTCGTAATTTTTCTGATCTTCAAAAATTCTGAAAAAATTTGAAATGATATTTTGATGAGTTTTATTGATTGTGTCCAAAAATGGTGATTTTTGGATGTATAGATTGAGAGTTATGAATTTTATGAGAAAAGACTATTTTAAAAGTAACCGCTTATAATTCCTTGTGGTTAACTCCAAAATTGGTGAAATTTTTATTGGGAGTACATGTATATGATAGAAGTATGCTCTATGAATTTCAGAATTTTTAGATAAAAGTACAATTTTTGATAAATGTCTAAATATTCGGCTGTTTTGGCCATATGAAAAATAGTAAAAGACTTTTAAAAATTCTGAGAAAAATATATGTTCACTATGGGACTATATTATGCTAAATCCCAGAAAAGAAATATTTTTGGAACTGATTTGATATTTTTCATGAAAATAGTCTAGTTATGAGTAAATGAATTAAATATGTTATGTGAAGTAAGAAAATTAGAAAATATGATTTTATGGCTTGAGAATCATATATGAGTTATATGCAGATTTTTGATGAGGGTTTTGGTTATTGGTGATGAAATCTTAAGAGTTGGCATTTTATGATGATTAAATGCATTAATTAGTAAAGTGTAAACAATTTAAATAAATTGTTTATAAGGTTAAGAAATATTATTCTTTCAATATCATTATGCCGAAATATTGATATGGATTTTATTGTGGAATTTCTACCTTTTTCATGTCGGGGTTACTATTCATGAGTTACTATTCACGAGTTACTATTCACGACAACATTGGTTTCTTTTTCTGACCAAATTATAGTTGGTTTATAAATATTACTCTTGAGATTAAATCTATATGTTGATTATATTGATTTTATTATCATATATAACATTTTTATAACCCTAATGATGATATTTCTCTTTGACTTGAGTGTAAAGATGGGTAGATTTCTGGTATGATCATGACTATGGGTTCTCTTTGGCCAGTAAGTGCAAAGTTGAATTGTTGACTGGTATGATCATGACCATTGAATTTATAAGTGAATATCTTTAGCTTAAGTGCAAAGGTGAATTGATCAACATGGTTATAATTATTGTTTATATAAATTCTAAAATGATTATATATTTCTTTGAGATATTAATATATTTGGCCGTAGTGCAAATATGAACTGTTGAGGAATATCTTTGGCCTGTAGTGCAAAGATGAATTGTTGATGAATATCTTTGCCCCGTAGTGCAAAGATGACATGTTGTTGAATATCTTTGGTCAGTAGTGCAAAGATGAACAGATGTTGAGATGAACATGACCAACTGGTGATACAAATGAATATCTTTGGTCGTAGTGCAAAGATGAAGCTATTAGTATGATTATGAACAAGAACTGTGATTTGGTATAACCATGATCTTTGATGTTTCAGGTAAAGACAGGTGATGAAAATATTCTTCGTCCTGGGTGCGAAGAAAAATTTAGAGTCACAATTATGATTATGAGTTATTCATATGATTGTGGAAAGGAACAGATGAGTGATGTTACATGGATAAAACATTGTTGGTAGATTTTTAACATGGAGGAGATAATAGACTTTATGGTCTATTTGACTCTTCTAATGGATTGCTCGTTCCGCTGCAACTATGGTTGAAATTTTTATCATTTACCATATGTTCTAAATCTCTGATTTATTATTGGTGAAGGCTATTGATAATTTAATTATCTTTAGTCATGATATTCTTTACTGAGCTAGTTGTGCTCACCCTTTTGCTTCACAATTCCTTTCAGGTAATAATAGTGTAGCTGGGTCGAGCGGGGGTAACAAGGGAATAGAACGGTGGTCATCATTTAGTAGTTATATTTGGTGAAGAAAATAGGGCGAGGCGAACCCAACGTTGGAATGGTGTTTTGTCACTATCATACAAGATGTCTAATGACATACAACCTCGTGTCATCATAAGACAGGGTTGTGCTCATCCACTTGCTGAGTATATCTACGAGCACTACATATATAATCTTGGTATTTGTTTGAAGTATAATTCTCAATTAGAGACAGTGGAGATAATGATAAGTCAAGAGAAGACTCGCCATTGGGAAGAATATGATAGTAATCTTCTCGTTTTTCTTTGGGGTCTATTGGGTCAACCAAGGATAATTCTGTGGCCATATGATATCTATCATAACCTAGACGCGTGGCCTCCCATGTACGAAGGTTTTCTTGAGCACTTTCCAAAGATTCTAATTTCTAAAACAGTTTTTGACTATACCTTTATGTAAGGTGTTATTGTGAGGTGATGTCCACAGTTGGAACATGAGTCACATTTGGTATATATTTGTATCCAAACTCACAGCATATGTGTTGTTGTATTTTGCACGACAATTGTTGTAATAAAGTTGTAGTTGTTTTCTGTACCATGTATTTGACGACTCAGAATGGGTTGGGTGGAATGGACCTATTTTGGGGTTGTCACATTTCGCGCCGCGGCGCCAACTCCCAGTTCATTTCTCGCGCCGCAGCGTCACCGCGCCACAGCGCCACCGCGCCGCAGTGCCAAGACTCAATACAAAAGTGGCGCTGCAGTGCCATTTAGCAGAATGTCCAGAAAATATATTTTTTTAGCATTCAAGTATGGAAAGGTGTTAGCAACTTAGTCTAATGATTATAAAAATTTGTTAGGCATATTATGAGATGTTAAATTAAATTTTTAGCACATCCATAACATAATTGCTTGTGGATCGCATTAATGAATGCATAATTAGTTTGTTATTCATGAGGTATAAATTATGTGACAAAGTGATAAATTAACCAAGTATAGTCAATAATCAACGTAGACAAAGAGAATGAGTTTATGATGATTAGTTAAGTTATAATTAACTGGTATTGTGGATGTGAATGGTATGTATGATTAAATTCAAAAAACGTTCTTAGTTAAAGTGTAATCTACGCACGAGGCAAGTTTCCTAACCCTACTTGTCATTATTGTTCAAGTTTATTATTTACCTCGAGTAAATTATCATTACTATTATTCAAGTTCAAATGTTATATTAAAGATTGATTATCTTTTCAAAGCATGATTCAGTTATACAATAATTGTCCTATTGTATACTTTTTGAGATTATTATTCAAATTGAATATCATTATTGTTGAACCTTATTAGACTAGTGAACCCTTAATGATTTAACTAGTCCATAGTTGATGAGCGTTCTAAATTTCAGAACCCTTGATGAATTAACCAAACCAAACTTCCTTTGGTGCGGACTCGAATGTCAAACTGAGATGAACAACCCTGTATAGGAGATTATTTACGCTTTAGCATTGTGATATTGTGTACAGTATGGTACTAAGGGCTGATCCCCCTAAGTACGTGAAGAAAGGTCCATAGTCTTATAACTGTTAAGGTTTCAAGTATAACCCTTGATAACCTAGGACATAGTTCAAGGTCTTATGAACCTTAGAAATCTTTTGATTCTTGTTATTCATTCTTGATTCAAAAGTTAAGCTTTTATTCATATGTCTTTGATTCACTCGCATGTTATTATACTATTATGTCATTGTTATACTTGTGAGCAATAGTGCTCACTCTTGCTTATTAATAACATTGCAGTTAAGAACGAAAGAACCGATGAACTTTCCGCTAGTAAAGGCAAGGGCAAAGTTAGCAAGTGATGAAGACTTGTTATTTTATTGATGATGTATTTATGTTTAGACTTGATTTAATGATGTTGTTTAAGATTTATTGTTTATATTTCCGCACAGATGTTTAAGGTTAGTTAACCTTGAGATTTGTATTATTATTCAGATGTTGTAACCCTTAAGGGGAAGATTTTATTTCTATCTATTGCATGGTTGCATTTTTATGGGTAGATAGATAGATGATATTTGTACAGTGAACACCAAATCCCGTGAAATTGAAGTATCCAGATTTGGGGGTGTCACACTAGATATGTGAGTTAACTGTTAAACCCAAGTGGTAGCTGTGATATCCCGAATATTAGTAATATTTCTTTTAAGAGAAATATTAAATGATTGAATAAAAGTTAGAGATTTAACCTAATTTTAATAAGGGAAATGTGAAATAAGTGGATTAATTTTTATTATTATTATTTATTATCAATGTGCTATAAAAAGTCCATAGGGTATAAAAATGATTGTAAAGAGAGAGACTTTTAATATAAAAGGCTCTAACTAATAATGTACGAGACATTATAAATATTACTTATTCATAATGAAGAGAAAGTAATATGAGGAATTAAATAAATTTTATGAGACGCGGTAAGTAAATATATTGTTAAAAATATACATTTATTATTCAAAATGAAAAGGAAAGCCAACATGGTTTAATTGTGAAATATTCTTGACATAAATCTACCTATGAGATCAATGACAATGAAATAATGTAATTAATTTCATTGATAAGTATATTTTTGCGACAAATAAGGGGAATGGTGGGTACTACTAGAAATTATTTAAATTACATGAAACCATCATTTTTAATGATGTAGGTGCTAACTATTTTCCTAGCTTAAATAAATGTGATGGATGAAATGTATAAATATTTATATATATGAGTGTCCGCATTTAATTACTTGGCCATATTAAATTGGTACTTAGTATTCTTACAAGCTGCTACAATAATCTTAGTGTTAATGATTTTCTTGCTATATTAGAAGAGTGTAATTGTAATACCCGAGAAATTTGAAAGATTATTACAAGTGAAATTAGAATTATATGATAATAATTGTGTACATTTATGTGTAATATGAGATTGAGAAGTTAGTGAATGCAATGAAATTGCATCGTGAGAAGAGAACAAGAATAAACTATAACGTGGTTGAGCTTAAGTTATGAATTAACTAAGCTTAAAATGATGAGCCTTGTATGGTGTAGCGTCCCCAAATTCGGGTACTAATCACCACGAACCTAGTACACCAATTCTATAACTATTGCGAAAGATATAAACATAAATTGTTTATACATTAACCTTTACACATAATCTCCAAGGTCGATAACCTTAACTTATTACAAAAATTCAAATGCTAAAGGACTTACAATGTTATTTGCCTTTGCCTGTTTTCGAAGTGTTCGTCTTAATCTACAATGTTTATCATGATATAACAAAGGTGAGCAACAAGTTTACCCAGTAAGTTTAAATTCAAAGAAAGATATATCATGATTGAAAGAATAATAAACTGGCTAACAAACTTCCAACAATATAATAATTGTGAAAGAATATGAATCAATTTACATAACTGAATGACCGAGACAATAATAATGAATGGCCAACAATGAACATGAACAATTTAACTAGACCAAATGGTAATGAAGGTGATCAGCCTTTCATACCTGATGAACATATGCAATATGCACAATGTGCGAATCAATAAATCATAGACGTGGTATAATCATCAATAATTATCCACTACTATACTTGAAAAACAATAACTCAAATTTGAGTTAGAGAACTTGCCTGAATCGTCAACTACTGATACGCAATCTATTTAAGCTTCATCTAAAAGACCTAATATTGATCTCTCAATTAGAATAATATCATCACATTAACTACTGTTAATTACAGTTATAAAATAACCTAAACACATTACGATTTTATTCTAACTGTCAATAAAACACATAAAACCTGGTATCAAGTCAAACTATTTCAGTTTGAGTTGAGTTTAGTACTATTTCGACATCCCAATTGCCTAATCGGATAATTATCGAGCCTATTATCAATAAGACTCTACCTAAACACTTCAATAGTATTTTAAATATTTTATTTAATCAAAACATTTTTCAAATGCTCATAATAAATTTTAAATAATTATTATCATTTATAATGATTTTTAATCATTAATATCATTTTTATATAATTTAAATACCACATAATTCCATTATTATTAATATTTAATTAATTTTAAATATTAATGAAATACTTGACATAATATTATAAGTTATTTATAATATCTCAAAGTATTTTTAATAACTTAATATCGCCTTTAAATGATTTTAAAACATTCAAAATTATTAGTAATTATCTGCTATTAATATTAATGTATTTCCTGACAAAATATTAAAAGTTATATTTTATAACTTAAAATATTTTTAAAACCTTTAAATCATTTTTATATGATTTTTAAAATATTAAAACTATTTTTCCATAATTTATTTAATACATTTATTAAATAAATTATTATCATTAACATTTAATTATTAATGAAATTCATCCCAAAATATTAAAAGTCATTCAAAATAACTTAAAATATTTTCTAACACTTTAATATAATTTCAAATAATTTTTAAAATATTAAAATCATTTTTAAGTAATTTATTTAATATAATTATTAAATAAATTAAACATAATTAATATTTAAATAAATTAAAATATTAATGAAATATATCTCAAATTATTAAAAATCAATTTTTATGCCTTATAATAATTTTTACAAATTAATTATGAATTTTTCATAATTAATTTCCATTTTATATTAATTATTTAAATTAAATAATTCATTTTTATTAAAATTGTGTCTAAAGCGGTCCATAACGACAAAACTGTCGCTATAGGTGTTCTTGAGCAATCAAGAACATTCATAATCAGTGTCCTGGGCACCTACTTTGACAACATGTAGATCTTTGATCGTAATTGTAGACACTCGAAATTTTGTGTACACATGTCACTAACATTGCAGGAGAGCAGATTCGTCTTTTTAGAGGGAACCTTGAAAGACGATCCATATACATGCCGGATACTACCGGAAGTTCAGCATCAACCCCTGATCGCAATCTGGGAGTAACAATTCCAATCTCGGAAATAACCCCGAGGCATGCAGGTCAATACCGGAACACACACTGGAGAAGATCGATTAATCTCGGAGATAACCCCGAGGTATCCAGTCTCAGTCCTAACCATAGGAATAGCCACCAACCTTGGTGATAACCCCGGAAATTCTTGTTACAAATGCAACCAGCTTCAATCTCGGCGCTCACAACGAGATACACTGTACCAGCCCGGCGATAACATCGGGAAGACAGGCACACTTCAAATATGACAATGAGTACCTTCAACAAATTGCAGCAGTCCAATCTCAGTAAAGCTGAGCAACGTCTACTTTATCAGCCCAATCCGGCGATAACACCGGTGAGGGGCAACATCGTCATCTGACCAACACGATGCCACGCCACGTCGCCTCAACGTCTGCACGCAACAGTGTCCCACAAGACTAACCAATCCCGAGTCACTATTGTGCGGGGTAACGGATGAAAGTTTAAGCTTGAAGACCGGATGGCACCATCCCATCTCCAATGACTTCGCACAAACTCTAATCCCATGCCATCGTACAACTCTCGACAACGGCGGTTCGAAATAGGTCCTGTATACCTCAAACGGATGCCCGGATTGCACTTCTGAAAGTCCAAGTGGACATTACAATGCCTGAGTGCACGTACTTCGAGACGACCCAACCCAAAAAACCCGGGCCAACCCAACCCGGGTTGCCTCTGGTCTACCTGCGGCCCAGCCGCAGGTACACCTGCGGCACCACCCTCTATAAATAGAGGGCTTGGGGTGGCCATTTTGTAAAAGAAAACAGCGAGGAAGCCCTGCCCAATTTGCTCTATACTCACCCCAGACTGAGTTCTTTCTCATTTTAAACACTTGTGAGCTCACATATAGCTTATTTTATACCTACAAAAGCCATTGTTTACCCACTTTAAAGATATTGAAGTCTTCTTTGGCAGCCCACTATAAGCCTTCTTTCACACTTTAAAGTTTTTCTCTTCATCTTTGCACACACCCTTCTACATTTTGAGAGTCGTGTTGTACACTTTTGCCCGGACTTCGGTCCGTGGTTTATTTTTAGTTTGTATATACATATATATATTTTTATATATATATATATATATATACATTTATATTTATGAACTGCGTGTCAAACTCTGTTCGATGAGCCTAGACTTATGTCTGGTGCGTTTAATGGCTTTCTTATATATATAATTATATATATGAACTGCTATCGAACTCTGTTCGGTGAGCCTGGATTTCACATCTGGTGCATTTACTGCTTTAATATATATATACTTATATATATTAACTGTTGTTGGACTTTGTCCGATTAGCCTGGATTTTATATCGGGTGCGTTTACATGCTTTTATATATATATACACACACACACATTTCGTCCCACCTGGAGTTTACTTCGTGGTGGTTGACCATTTTTTACAGGTTTCTGTACATTTCATCCCACCTGGAGTTTCCTCCGTGGTGGTTGATAGCTTTTACAGCTTTATTTATATTTCTGATCCCCCATGGATGTGCTCTGTGGCTGGTGATCATGTATGTATATATATATATATATATATATATATATATATATATATATATATATATATATATATATATATGCTTAATGCTTTTATATCAATTGCGGCATCATGTGAGCCTAGGAATCATGTGATCACAGATTCAGTCCCCTAAATCTTGATTCGGTTCCCGTGATGGACCTTTTCAACTGCAAGCAACTTGTAAATATATCTGTGATATTTGGATTTCCTCAGATGGTTTTCATACCCACGAGGAATTCAGCACCTTTTTGTACATTATTTTCGTACGGATGCTTCACATCTGTCAAATAAAATCAGTCCAGCCGAATACGGAATAAAATGGGAGTGTAAAATGTCTCAATTACTATTGAGCATCAGGGTTTGAAAAACCTCTTTTATAAAACATCACTGCCATATCTTGCTTAAAATTGAATTTTTACATAAAATTCAAACCCTGTGTATATAGGTGCGAACGAGACCTCGCACTACTTCCAAATAACAGCACATTGACCCATACACACACATTCAGATAACAGTTTCTTGAAAAGAGGCGGTCACCATGGTAACACGGATGTCGGGGGGTGCCTAACACCTTTCCTCCGCATAACCAAGTCCCCGGACCCTAATGAATCTCGGTTTCACCAACCCGTTTAGCAGTGTCACATCACTGGGTCAATGTGCAACCCTTTTCTCAGTTGTGTTGGTACAACCAGTTAAAAAACCAACTGGCGACTCTTATAGTCCAATCGTCGACATTATACATGTCGGACCTTTTTCACTTGTTTTTTCAAACAAATCTCACCTAAAATGAGAACACCAAAGAACAAGTAACGGAAAGGGACAATTAAAAATCCCGACGTCGACAGGTGGCGACTCTGCTGGGGACTCCAGTAAGAGGACTTAAGCCGCTATTACAATTTTTTAAAAATTGTTATCTGCTTGTGTGTGGATGTTGCATTTATATTTTATGATGAATATATATGAATGCATTTCCTTACTTAGTGCTTCGCACTATAAACTGTTTGTGATATTTGTGCTTCGCACAATAAACTGCTTGTGATATTAGTGCTTCGCACCATATCTGCTTGAAATATTAGTGCTTCGCACATGTCTTCATTTTTATGCGGTAAGACGCGATGTATGTGAATGTATGTTGTGTGGTCCCTCCACCAGGAGGCTATCCCGTCGGTGTTTGATTACTGGACTCGTGAGAAGACTAATTCACCGAGGCTCAGGAAAGGCACCACCCAAATTCGCTCCAGTTGAAAGACCGGATTAACTTCCTGTCAAGTAGATTGCGATGATTTGGGAACCTTCATGCCAAAAAGCCGCGAGAGTAACCTAAGATAGGTCAGCCTTTGATAAACCCAAGACAGAGGAAAGTCTCTTCATGCTCTCATTTCAATTACTTGTAATTACCTTCCATATCTATCTCCATGTAATGAGAAATATGAAGAAATATATACACATACATGCTACAAACAGCTGACATCTATTTTGCAGGATAAAATTCCTAAACTGGACATATCACATAGCATGTTATCATCCACCTTCCCTAAAGACTAAACTATGCAAGTCTTTTGCAGGGAATCAATCAGACCAACCACCCGTTCAAAGTCCAAAAAGGCAACAGGCCTACAGTCAATCATGTCGTCATCCGACCAGACCGAACTTAATCCACTTTCTCACAAAGAATTCGACGGATTAATTAAACAGATTACAAATTTGGATGTTCTAATAAAAGAATTACACCAGTCTACACAAGGAGGAACCCAGGTCATTACAATACCTGAACTGCAGTTGGATCCGACCAACAAAACTCATGATGCTGCCCATCCCACTGGAGATCCAGACATTGGTGACATCAAAAAGAAAGTCCTCCAAATGGAAGAGACTATTCGCACTATCAAAGGAATTAGAACACACGTGTGACGCCCCCAGAATAGGTATACAACACCCATTCTGAGTCGCCAAATACATGGTACAGAAAGCAAACTACAACTTCAATAATACAATTGTCGTGCAAAATACGACAACACATACTGTGAGTTTAAATACAAATATTGTCTTCTAGACAATATCCACACTCAAATAAATCCTCATTACAATTATTCAAACACTATTTTACAGAAATAGTGAGGACTACTAATACATCTTTCTAGAACCATCACTCCATACCCCGACTAGATCCTGCTATGTTCTCACCTCCTGAGAAGAAAAATGGAACAAAAAGGAAAAGGGTGAGCTCAACTAGCCCAGTAAAGAATATTATGACTAAGATAATATACAACAAATTATCGTTAGTCTTCAACAGGGAAAAATCTGATAAAATATAATCGACAACAAGTTTTAGATCAACAACTGCAGCGGAAACAACAAACCATTAGAAGAGTCAAGTAGAGAAAGAATTCTACTATCTTCTAAGATTTAAAAGTCCATCATCAATATTTTATCCCTGTAACATCAATTAATAATCATCTTTAACCAAATATTCATCTTTGCACTACAGGCCAAAGATATTCATTTGTATCATCAGTCGGTCATGTTCATCTCAACACCTGTTCATCTTTGCACTACAGGCCAAAGATATTCATCAAGTAATTATACATCTTTGCACTACAGGCCAAAGATATTCAGTAATATCATCATTTAGGACTGAGGATGATGAAAAATATCTTAAAGAGAACGAATCCAATGAGACAGAAGGACAAATAGTAGGGATTCGTATAACAGTTTATCCAAGATCAATAATACTTCATAATAATCAATTGTGAAGCAGAATTCAAAAATAAAGATCAAAACATGGATACAATCAAAGATAGTAACCATAATAGACATCTTGGACAAAAAGGGAAAATTTTATTTTTCGGTGAATAGTGCCGTATTCGTGAATAGTGCCGTATACGTGAATAGTGCCGTATACGTGAATAGTAACCCCGACACAAAAAGTTCCAAATTTGATAAAAACTCATATCAATATTTCAGCATAATGATATTGAAGAAAATAATATCATTAAGAAGAAAATAATATCCCTTACCTCAAAATATCAGTACTTCTGGTCGGAATACCGGTATAAGGCTGAAAGAAACTTGCTCTGATGAATAGAAACTCTCAAAGTATCTAAATACTCACAAAATACACTCAATAATCTAGAGAGAGAAAGAGAGAAAACTTGTTTCTGGTGTAATTTTCAATTCTAACTTAGCCCTCTATTTATAGGAAAATTTTGGTAGGTTTGACCTGCAACCTGATGGCTTTACCTGCTACTATTCCCACCTACCACATTTGAAATATAATTCAGCACATTTCTTCACCAACCACAAGTGGGGCCCACCAATTCTAGAATTTTCCATCAAAATGATAAACTCCGAAAATTCAACAATTTCTGAACCAGTCATCTTGTAAAATTCATAATAAATCATACGTTCATTTTTAACGGTTCAAAATTTGTGGACATATACTCAACTTATATATGTATAACATATCCAAAAATTACCACGATCCAACGGTCGGATTAAAAATTATAACCCCCGCAAAATATCTCAAAAACTCTGATTTTTAATACCTCCATTCCGACAAAAATACTGGATAAAAACCTCAACATTAACTCCTTCATTTTTAACCACAAAAATATATCCCTCATTTATATCCACATAAAATAAATATTTCCTTATCATATGAATCAATAATTAATTATTCACAAATAATATTACAGAATCACATTTATGACAACCAGGCCGTTCCCAGGAAAGAGGGGGCTTTCCAATAAGGATTTCTCCTTACTGGCGCGCAATTAGATGACCAAACCTCTCCTTAGACAGAACTTTCTAGACATTGCCAATAATGTTATCTAATAATATTATTCAAATAATATGAATTATTGATCTGATAAATAAAAATACTGTGCAACAACAATTATTGAAACAACAATAATATAAAATATCAACGCAGCAATTATTGAATCAATAAAATAAAATATTGAATAATAACTACTGTAACAATTATTGAGTAGTGCCTTCTTACGTACGAATCAATAATCAATATACTGTGCAATCCGTGTGCTACTATGCAACCACGCGTTATTACTGTATTTTTAACCACCGGGTATTTAAACAGTATTAACGGTAACAACTACGCCATTATTAATAAACAACTTATACTTGTCGTTTTCTTCATCCAATCGCTTTCCGTTATGGGGCCCACACAAGGCTGCGTCGTCGTACGAATATTCCCCGACAGCAAGAATATTCCACGACCAACCGAATATTCACCGACAAAAAATAAATATTTTATAACCACTTGCTTATTTTGCAAAATTTGCACATTTCACCCATAACCAAAGTATTATATCAAATTAACCCCCTTATTATTCACAATAATATTTAGAGAAAATTTGATTTTATTCATTAATAAGTTGGGGTCTTACAACCTCCCCTCCTTATGAAATTTCGTCCTCGAAATTGACGTACGCACCTGATGTTTCAAAAAGGTGAGGATACCTCGCTTTCATTTCTGATTCCAACTCCCAGGTCATTTCTTCAATAGCATGGTTTCTCCACAAAACCTTAACTTGTGGTATAACCTTCGTGCGTAGGACATGCTCTTTCCTATCCAAGATCTTAACAGGTACCTCCTCGTACGTTAAATCTTCAGCTATCTCGTCTGGTTCTAACTCAATAATGTGGTTCGGGTCTTTAACATATTTACGAAGCATAGATATGTGAAAAACATTATGAACACGAGACATGCTTGGAGGTAATGCGAGTCTATATGCCACATTTCCTATTCGCTCAAGAATTTCAAATGGACCAACAAATCTTGGATTGAGCTTTCCTCTCTTCCCAAATCTTGTAACTCCCTTCCATGGTGCAACACGTAACAATACATGATCCCCAATATTAAATTCCACGTCCTTCCGATGAAGATCCGCATAACTCTTTTGTCGATCCTGTGCCGTTTGTATACGTTGTCGAATCGTTTGGATCTTCTCTGTAGTAATGCGTACCAATTCTGGTCCCAACAATGTTGCTTCACCCACCTCGTCCCAGCATACTGGAGAACGACATTTTCTTCCATACAACGCCTCAAATGGAGCCATACCTATGCTCGCCTGATAACTGTTGTTGTAGGAGAATTCCACCAATGGTAGGTACTTATCCCAACTCCCTTTGAGATCTAAGACACAAAGTCTTAATAGATCTTCAAGAGTTTGAATAGTCCTCTCTGATTGTCCGTCCGTTTGAGGATGGTATGCTGAACTGAATCGTAAATCCGTGCCCATAGCTTTCTGCAAGCTAACCCAAAATCGTGAAGTGAATCTTGGGTCACGATCCGAAACTATGGATACTGGCATGCCATGCAATCTCACAATCTCGTTCACGTACATACTAGCAAGACGTTCAAGGGAATAAGTCTCACGTATCGGCAAGAAATGAGCGGACTTGGTTAATCTATCAACAATAACCCAAATCGCATCTATGCCTTGAGAAACCTTGGGAAGACCTGTAACAAAATCCATAGTAATGTGTTCCCACTTCCATTTCGGGATCTCAAGTGGTTGCAATGGACCCTTTGGCACTTGATGCTCCGCCTTTACACGTTGACAAGTTAAACACCTCGAGATAAACTCCGCAATCTCTCTTTTCATATTGCTCCACCAAAATGTATGTCGAAGATCGTGATACATTTTGGTACTCCCAGGATGGATTGCAAACGGTGTGTTATGTGCCTCCATCATTATTCTATGCTTCAAGTCAAAATCGTTAGGAACACAAAGTCTTGAGTTGACTCGAAGTATTCCTTCTTCATCGATTCTTGCTTCTGGAATAGCACCTTCTTGCACTTTCTTCTTCATACGCATCAGCTCTATATCCGTAGCTTGAGCAGCTTTAACTTTATCGATTAAAGTCGGTTCTACTCGTATATTTGATATCATCATGTGGGTACTTGGAGCCTTCATCTCTATCTCCATCCTTTGCAAGTCATACAAAATGGGCCTTTGTGTTAAAAACATTGCACTCGTACCCGCATATGATCTTCTACTCAATGCGTCAGCTACTACGTTTGCTTTTCCAGGATGGTATTGGATGGTATGATCGTAATCTTTCAACAGCTCAAGCCAACGTCGTTGCCGCATGTTGAGTTCCTTTTGGGTGAAGAAATATTTGAGGCTTTTATGATCTGTATAGATCTCCACTTTCTCTCCATACAGGTAGTGTCTCCAGATCTTCAACGCAAAAACGACTGCTGCCAACTCCAAATCATGAGTAGGATAATTCCTCTCATATTCTTTGAGTTGTCGTGAGGCATAGGCTATGACTTTCCCATGTTGCATGAGAACACATCCTAACCCTTTGCCTGAAGCATCGCTGTAGATAACAAATCCATCCGAACCAGATGGTATTGTCAAAACAGGTGCCGAAATGAGTCTCCTCTTGAGTTCTTGGAAACTCTTCTCGCATTCCTCACTCCATACGAATTTTGTATCTTTCCGAGTCAGCTGAGTTAACGGAGTAGCGATTCGAGAAAATCCTTCCACAAATCTCCGATAATAACCAGCTAAGCCCAGAAAGCTACGTACTTCGGTTACCGACTTCGGTTGCTCCCAACTTTGTATGGCTTCAATCTTCGCCGGGTCGACAGATACTCCATGTTTTGACACCACGTGCCCAAGGAATGCTACTTCCTCAAGCCAGAATTCGCATTTCTTCAGTTTGGCATATAGCTTGTTTTCACGAAGCCTTTGCAGTACCAGCTTCAAATGGCGCTCATGATCTTCACGGCTTTTGGAATAGATGAGGATGTCATCAATAAAGACAACAACGAACTGATCCAAATATTCTTTGAATACACGGTTCATCATATCCATGAAGGCAGCAGGAGCATTAGTCAATCCAAAAGACATTACTAAGAATTCATAATGCCCGTACCGAGTTCTGAAGGCAGTCTTTGGAATATCCTCAGTTTTAATCTTCAGCTGATGATATCCAGAACGAAGATCGATCTTTGAAAAGAATTGTGCTCCTTGCAACTGGTCAAACAGGTCATCAATGCGAGGTAGCGGATACCTATTCTTGATGGTGACATGGTTCAATTCTCGATAGTCAATACAAAGTCGCATACTCCCGTCTTTCTTCTTTACGAATAAAACAGGAGCACCCCAAGGAGACGTACTAGGACGAATAAAACCGATGTCCAACAACTCCTGTAGTTGGACTTTTAACTCCTGAAGTTCAATAGGAGCCATTCGATATGGGGTTTTAGAAATGGGCTTTGTACCGGGTTCAAGGTCAATAAAGAATTCAATTTCTCGTTCCGGGGGTAGACCGGGAAGTTCTTCAGGAAATACATCGGAAAATTCTCTAACAATAGAAATATTATTCAAATCTGACTTGTCTTTGTTCAAATCCATAACATGGGCTAAGAAAGCTTGACATCCGTTTTTCAATAAACGAATAGCTTTATGGCTTGATATGACAGTGACTGATTTTAGTGGTTTAGTAGTTTGAATTCGTATGACAGGTTGGTTAGGAATATGAAAACTAACAACCTTACGAAAACAATCAATTTTAGCATGATGAGTGGTTAACCAATCAATTCCTAAAATCACATCAAAAGCAAGTATCTTTAAAGAGATAAGATCAACAGGTAATGTGATAGTGCCAACTTGGATCATGCAAGATTTATAAACTGTAGATGTAACGAAGGTTTCACCCAACGGAGTTTCAACAGATAAGTTAAAGTCCAATTTCTCCGGAGTCAAGTTTAAACGTTGAGCACAAGCAGGAGAGATAAAAGAATGGGTAGAACCGGTATCTAGTAAGGTATAAACTTCGCAAGAATTCAAGATTAGCTTACCCGTGATCACCTCGTTCGGGTTTCTCACGTTTTGGCCAGTTACGACAAACGCTCTTCCAGGAACCGCTGATTTCGCCTTATCCGGGACAGCCCTTGGAATCACCACTCCCGCTGAACTTGGTTTCGCTATAGTACAATCTCGAGCGATGTGGCCTTCCTTCCCACAGTTGTAACACACCTTGGATTGTTGTGGACAGTTTGGGCTGATATGTCCCTCTTTCCCGCATTTGTAACATCTAACTGGCGGTCGTTCTCCTCCCCTAAAATTTGTTGTTGGTGCTGGTGCTGGTGCTGGTGCTGATGTCTTCCCGTCATTGTTGAATCTCCTCTTTCTGAAATTTCCACTTAACTCACCTCTCCTATTATCATGGCCACGATGACCACCCGAGTGGTTACCGCCTTTGTTCGTATTTTTCCCTCCTCGTTGGTTATCATCGCTCTGATGATTGCTGTCACTGGTATGACCCTGGTTGTGGTCCCTCGGTTGAGTATACTCATTATCTCTCTCTAATAATTGGGCCCTGTTGACAACGTCTGAATACAGAGAAAATTTATGAGAGATAAGGTATTGACGAATCTCAGGTTTTAAACCTCTCAGAAACATCCGCGTCATTCGTTCCTCATTTTCGACCAAATGAGGTGCAAACCTGGATAACTCTGCAAACTTCGCCTCGTACTGGGACACCGTCATGTTGTTTTGTTCCAGTCTAATAAACTCAACCTCCTTCATATGACGAATACTTTCAGGAAAGTACTTGTCATTGAACAGTTTTTGAAATGTTTCCCAGGACATGTTGAGTGCGTCAGGCTGGGTACGCTTCACAGACTCCCACCAGTAGTCTGCCTCACCGCGGAACATAAATGTGGCGAATGGAACCTTCTGTTCCTCCGTGCATCCCAAGACATCAAATATCTTGGTAATTTGCTTGACCCACGTTTCCGCCATGATCGGATCCGGCTTTCCCTTAAATTCTGGTGGTCCCAATTCTTTGAACTGCTTAGCTGTGACAAACCGCGCGTTGTTATCATTTCCACCCGTATTCTGCACACGAGTCTCCCTCGTCTGATTTTGCATGAACTGCAAAAAGCTCCTAAACATTCCATCATTCATCGTTTGCTCGGCAACGTTGTTTACAGGAGGAATATTGCCTTCCTGTTGCACGTTCCCTGGGTAGTGATCAAAGGTGTCTCCACGGTCTGATTTACTCCATTATTAACGTTCTCAGCTGCCATTCTTAAATACTGCCATAAAACAAGGGTTAATAGTCATGTCATATATTATCCCTATACTCTGACCGACCAAATAGACACCAAATAAACTTAGTCAGGTCATACTAGCGAAGGAATTCCCCGTCTCTCCCCTCCTAGTTCTTGTCTCACATCTCAGCCAGGGATCATATCCCTAAGCTCTGATACCAACTGTGACGCCCCCAGAATAGGTATACAACACCCATTCTGAGTCGCCAAATACATGGTACAGAAAGCAAACTACAACTTCAATAATACAATTGTCGTGCAAAATACGACAACACATACTGTGAGTTTAAATACAAATATTGTCTTCTAGACAATATCCACACTCAAATAAATCCTCATTACAATTATTCAAACACTATTTTACAGAAATAGTGAGGACTACTAATACATCTTTCTAGAACCATCACTCCATACCCCGACTAGATCCTGCTATGTTCTCACCTCCTGAGAAGAAAAATGGAACAAAAAGGAAAAGGGTGAGCTCAACTAGCCCAGTAAAGAATATTATGACTAAGATAATATACAACAAATTATCGTTAGTCTTCAACAGGGAAAAATCTGATAAAATATAATCGACAACAAGTTTTAGATCAACAACTGCAGCGGAAACAACAAACCATTAGAAGAGTCAAGTAGAGAAAGAATTCTACTATCTTCTAAGATTTAAAAGTCCATCATCAATATTTTATCCCTGTAACATCAATTAATAATCATCTTTAACCAAATATTCATCTTTGCACTACAGGCCAAAGATATTCATTTGTATCATCAGTCGGTCATGTTCATCTCAACACCTGTTCATCTTTGCACTACAGGCCAAAGATATTCATCAAGTAATTATACATCTTTGCACTACAGGCCAAAGATATTCAGTAATATCATCATTTAGGACTGAGGATGATGAAAAATATCTTAAAGAGAACGAATCCAATGAGACAAAAGGACAAATAGTAGGGATTCGTATAACAGTTTATCCAAGATCAATAATACTTCATAATAATCAATTGTGAAGCAGAATTCAAAAATAAAGATCAAAACATGGATACAATCAAAGATAGTAACCATAATAGACATCTTGGACAAAAAGGGAAAATTTTATTTTTCGGTGAATAGTGCCGTATTCGTGAATAGTGCCGTATACGTGAATAGTGCCGTATACGTGAATAGTAACCCCGACACAAAAAGTTCCAAATTTGATAAAAACTCATATCAATATTTCAGCATAATGATATTGAAGAAAATAATATCATTAAGAAGAAAATAATATCCCTTACCTCAAAATATCAGTACTTCTGGTCGGAATACCGGTATAAGGCTGAAAGAAACTTGCTCTGATGAATAGAAACTCTCAAAGTATCTAAATACTCACAAAATACACTCAATAATCTAGAGAGAGAAAGAGAGAAAACTTGTTTCTGGTGTAATTTTCAATTCTAACTTAGCCCTCTATTTATAGGAAAATTTTGGTAGGTTTGACCTGCAACCTGATGGCTTTACCTGCTACTATTCCCACCTACCACATTTGAAATATAATTCAGCACATTTCTTCACCAACCACAAGTGGGGCCCACCAATTCTAGAATTTTCCATCAAAATGATAAACTCCGAAAATTCAACAATTTCTGAACCAGTCATCTTGTAAAATTCATAATAAATCATACGTTCATTTTTAACGGTTCAAAATTTGTGGGCATATACTCAACTTATATATGTATAACATATCCAAAATTTACCACGATCCAACGGTCGGATTAAAAATTATAACCCCCGCAAAATATCTCAAAAACTCTGATTTTTAATACCTCCATTCCGACAAAAATATGGATAAAAACCTCAACATTAACTCCTTCATTTTTAACCACAAAAATATATCCCTCATTTATATCCACATAAAATAAATATTTCCTTATCATATGAATCAATAATTAATTATTCATAAATAATATTACAGAATCACATTTATGACAACCAGGCCGTTCCCAGGAAAGAGGGGGCTTTCCAATAAGGATTTCTCCTTACTGGCGCGCAATTAGATGACCAAACCTCTCCTTAGACAGAACTTTCTAGACATTGCCAATAATGTTATCTAATAATATTATTCAAATAATATGAATTATTGATCTGATAAATAAAAATACTGTGCAACAACAATTATTGAAACAACAATAATATAAAATATCAACGCAGCAATTATTGAATCAATAAAATAAAATATTGAATAATAACTACTGTAACAATTATTGAGTAGTGCCTTCTTACGTACGAATCAATAATTCAACTATACTGTGCAATCCGTGTGCTACTATGCAACCACGCGTTATTACTGTATTTTTAACCACCGGGTATTTAAACAGTGTTAACGGTAACAACTACGCCATTATTAATAAACAACTTATACTTGTCGTTTTCTTCATCCAATCGCTTTCCGTTATGGGGCCCACACAAGGCTGCGTCGTCGTACGAATATTCCCCGACAGCAAGAATATTCCACGACCAACCGAATATTCACCGACAAAAAATAAATATTTTATAACCACTTGCTTATTTTGCAAAATTTGCACATTTCACCCATAACCAAAGTATTATATCAAATTAACCCCCTTATTATTCACAATAATATTTAGAGAAAATTTGATTTTATTCATTAATAAGTTGGGGTCTTACAACACGGGAGTGTTTCATATGCCGATTTGTGTATTTTCCCTGGTATTCATTATCCAGAAAAATTTAAGACTCCAGACTTTGAAAAATATGACGGGTTAGGAGATCCTTACACACATCTAAAGGTGTTTATTGGAGAACTGGGATCTTATGCAGAGGATGAAAAACTCAGAATGCAACTGTTCCAAAAAAGTCTAACTGGAGAAGCCCATTCGTGGCACACAAGATTAGACAATTCAATGATCCATAGTTGGGAAGAGCTAGCACACGCTTTCCTCACCCAATACAACTTTCAATCTCAAATGGCTCCTAATCGGTATCAAATTACCAAGATCAAGAAATAGTCTAATGAGTCTTTCAGAGAGTATGCTCAGAGGTGGAGACGCCTGGCTGCCCAAGTTAGTCCTTCCATGACAGAATCAGAGATGGTCATGACTTTCATAGACATACAAGAAGCACCTTTCTATGAAAGAGTTTTAGCCAGCATTCGGCAAACCATTTTCTGAAATGGTCAAACATGGGGAGATGACTGAAATGGGATTGAAATCCAAAAAGATTCAAGACCTAGCTGCACTCAAAGCTGTTGCTGATCACATCCAATCTAGAAATTATGGGAACAACCCCCGAAGGGTCCATAAAAAGAAAGAAGAAGATGTTTCCCTGATACTACAAGGTCAAAAAGGCAGTCAAAACATGCCTATCCAGAGGAGAAATTACACTCCCTTTCAAGCACAATCTTCAAACCCTCTAGTACCAAAAGGTGGAGAAGTCAAACGACCTCGAGTATTCACACCCTTAGGGGACACCCTCGAGAACATTCTCAATCTTCTAACAATATAGAAGAAAATCACGCATCTGCTTCCACCAGTCAGCCCTAATGGACGGGGTTTTAATGCTGCTCGGAAATGTGCTTATCATACCGGGGCACCTGGACATGATACTCAGGATTGTTGGGCCTTGAAACACAAAATCCAAGACCTGACAGACAACGGTGAAATCGTGGTCGCCAAACCCGATCAGCCTCACGTTCAAGACAACCCTCTTCCTCTACACAAGGAAGAAGAGGTCAACATGATCAATTGGAGCAGCGGACAGAGTTCCAATTTCAGCTGTGAATCCTCCCAGACCCCCAAAGATGGTGATGACAGATGGGATTATGCTAAGTTCCAATTCACAATGAAAAGAAAGATGAAATCTCTCTGTAAACAAATTGAGCAATTAGCGAAACTGGTGACTTATCACCATTAAGTGACTCGTCAGCTAATCAGTCAGGAGCATGCCAGTCTCCTACCTATTATCATGAATATTCCCTCTTCACTTTCAAAAAATGAAATGCTGGAAGACAAAGTGACGAAGAGAGCGAATGCTAAGGCCCGTCGGGATTTTGCCAACAAAAGGGAATTCACATATTTGGGCCAACCTATGGAGGAAATCCTTCATATGTTAATCAATGAAGGAAGGATTAGTTCCCTTCTACATCCAATCAACCCCCATTCATGACGATACAACTCTGAGGGAGCATGTCAATATCATTCTCAATCTCGCGATCACAGCACAGAAGAATGTTGGGCACTCCGCCACCTTATTCAAAATTTAATCGACATCGGCATACTGCGTCTGGCAGATAATGACACTGTGTTACGGGCAAGTGAGGATTCGTGTCATACTAAGTGGAAGAGTGTAGTAGCAGTCATATCCGCTGAAAATGATGGAGTTAACAAATCACTTGTCATGCCAGTAATTTAACTCAAGGGAATCAACAATCCTTTGAAAGTGGGACAAGGGTTGGGTAAAGATTGCCAGGGTATCAAGTACCCTATTCGCTTAACCAAGCAAATTGGGACAGCTGGACTAGGCTATTCTGCCAGCTCTAGTCACATGAATCCTCATAAGCATCATCAGATTCCTTCAGCTTCAACCATGCGGCGTTTATCTTCGCCTTCAAGCTCCGAGTCCGCACAACCTCCCGTAAAGGTGCCAGCCAATATAATGGCAATATTATTTCCCAAGCCGGTACCGATGAAGGAGAAAGAAATCTTTGTTCCAGATCCCGCAGTGGAGGAAGAGGAACAAAGAATTAAGCAAGACGTCATACAGATGATGTCCGGCATACGCATCATCGTTCATGATGAGCATACCAACAGATACACCCAGACGATGATTGCCCAGACGTAATGGCTATCATTCAGGACAGGGAAGATGATGATAATCCCTCAATCACTGCGGTTCACCTGGAATTTGCTCTTGCCAATTGGAACAGCATTCCTTGCATTGGTCGTCAAGGGTAAAGCGGGCGGAAACTCTTTCTGCCCTGTAGATATAATAACTGCTTACTTTTATGTACAGTATTAGCAGTTTATTTTGCCAGTATATGCTAACACTGTGTATGATCAACACATTTTATATATACTAAGTGAAATCATATTTTGTTTCAGGACTCTGAATTTAGATGTGCCGGTACTTGCTGATACGGTGCCTCTTCTCCACAAGGATTGTACCTTTGATGTAGAGATGAATTCAGCCTTGGTGGATATACAGGATGACATTGAGGTGCCTCTAGAAATTCAAGAATGGGTCAAAGACAAACTAAAACCCAAACCCAACCTTGATCAAACCACTCCTTTCAATCTCGGAACCTTAGAAAACCCTAAGTTAATCTAGATTGGTTCAGACCTTACCCCAAACCGACGGAATGACATGGTTACGCTACTAACCCAGTTCCAAGATGTGTTTGCATGGTCTCATGAGGATATGGTGGGTTTGTCCACTGACATTGTCCTTCATCGCCTTCCCATTAAAGAGGGATTTAAGCCAGTTAAGCAGAAGCTCAGGCGATTGAAACCCGAATGGAGTTTAAAAGTGAAAGAAGAAATTGTAAAACAATTTTAAGCTGGCATCATAATGGTGTCTACATATCCTGAGTGGATATCCAATATCGTGCCCGTACCTAAACCTGGAGGGAAGGTGCGAGTTTGCGTGGATTACCGGGACTTGAACAAAGCTTGCTTAAAAGATAGCTTTCCCGTGCCATTTATCCACATTCTCATTGACAATACTGCGTAATATGACATGTACTCCTTTGTAGATTACTTTGCGAGGTATCATTAGATCATGGTTGACGAGGAAGATCATGAAAAAACTACTTTCATCACTCATTGGGAAACTTTTTGCTATAGACGGTTGTCATTCGGCCTCATCAATGCTAGAGCTACCTATCAACGAGCTATGATGGCTCTTTTCCACGACTTAATGCATAAGGAGATCGAGATCTACGTGGATGACATTATTGTCAAATCCCGGAAGGAGGATGACAATATAGACCATCTCAAGAAGTTGTTCAACAGGTTACGTAAGTATAACTTGAAGTTGAATCCAGCTAAGTGCGCCTTTAGCGTTAAATCAGGCAAGTTGCTAGGATTTCTAGTCAGCCACAAAGGGATAGAGCTGGATCCTGCCAAAATCCAAGCCATCACGAATATGCCCATTCCTCAGACAGAAAAGGAAATACGGGAATTTTTGGGAAGAATCAACTTCATTAGCAGATTTATCTCTCAACTCACAGCAACCTGTGAGCCTATCTTCAAGCTGTTAAGGAAGAACTCCTCCATGAAATGGAATGAGGAGTGCCAGAATGCCTTCCTTACAATCAAGAAACAGCTAATCAAAGCTCCCATCGTGGTACCACCCAGGGATGATTTTCCCCTTTTTATGTATCTGTCTATAAGTGACAATGCCATGGGCTGCATACTGGGATAGAAGGACGATAGAGGCCTAGAACGAGCTATCTATTACCTCAGCAAAAGATTTAGCAGCAGTGAACACAAGTACACTCTGATCAAAAAGACGTGTTGTGCTTTAGCATGGGCTTCCATGAGGTCACAACATTACCTCCATGGGCACACAACCCATCTCATATCCCGCGTGGATCCTCTTAAGTATGTGTTCAGTAAACCCATACTGAATTGTCTGCTGTCTAGATGGCAGTTGATCCTACAACAATTTGACATCGTATATATGACTGAAAAGTCCATCAAAGGTCAAGGAATTGCAGATCAACTGGCCGCCGTACCATCAGGGGATTTCAAACCCTTGGAAACCTACTTCCCTGATGTAGGAGTAATGACAATTCAGCAACACCATCAGTACAATACATGCCAAACGTGGAAGATGTATTTCGATGGAGCTGTCAATATGGAAAGTTCTGGAGCTGGAGCAGTTCTAGTATCTGATACGGGGAAGAAATATCCCGTCGCCGTCAAATTATAATTTGTCAGCACCAACAATACGACTGAGTATGAAGGCTGTCTTATGGGGCTAAAACTTGCCCATTCTATTGGCATCAGGCGGTTAACTGTCCTTGGAGATTCGGAGTTGGTAATCAGACAATCCACTGGAATATATCAAACCAAGGAATTACATTTGTTGCCTTACCATCGGCAGGTTTTAAAGATGGATTTGGGATTCGAAGAAATATCCTTTCTACACATTCCTCGTAATAGGAATGATTTCGCAGACGCGTTACCAACTTTGGCCTCCTTGATTCGAATATCAGACAAGGAACACTTGCTAAGCGTCACAATTTCCCTACACAAGACCCCCAACCTATGGGAATTATGTTGGAGAAGTATCGGATGAGCTACCTCCCATCCAATATCCTTGTTATCAGCATATCAAGGAATATCTGCGAGATAGATCTACACCCGCTGAAGCGAGCCCGACTGAGAAAAGGCAGATCCATCGATTTGCTATGAAATTCTACCTGAGTGGAGATGCGCTCTATAAAAGAGATGCAGGATTAGGTCTTCTCAAATGTTTAGACAAAGATCAAGCCCAAAGGCTTATGGATGAAATCCATGGCGGAGTCTGTGGCCCCCACATGAGTGGCCCCCTCCTTGTCAAGAAAGTCCTCAGGACAGGACATTATTGACTATCTCTCAAAGATGATTGCAATGACCATGTCAGGAGATGCTATCAATGCCAGATTCATGGGAATGCTATACACGCCCCTCCACGAGAACTTCACAATATGAGTTCACCTTGGCCCTTCTCAATGTGGGGAATGGACGTTATCGGGCCCATTGAGCATAAAGCCAGTAATGGTCATCGATTTATCTTCACCATGATCGACTACTTCACCAAGTGGGTAGAAGCAGCCTCCTTCCCCAAGGTTACTAAAGAAGTCATCATTGCTTTCATCAGAAACAATGTCATTTGTCGATATAGACAACCTAAGGTGATTGTGTCCGACAATGCCAAGAACCTCAACAACAAAATGATGGAGGAATTATGCAGTAAATTCCACATCAAACATCTCAACTCAATCATCTATCATTCGAAGATGAATGGTGATGTTGAAGCGACTAACAAGAACATCAAGAAGATTATGCAAAAGATGTCCACCAATCACAAAAATTGGCCTGGCCTATTGCCTCTGACTCTGTTAGCCTACAGAACCTCAATGCGCACCTCCATTGGGGCAACCCCCTACGCATTAACCTATGGGATGGAAGCAGTGCTCCCCCATAGAAGTTGAGATGGAATCCCTCAGAGTATTGATAGACGCTCAGTTGGATGAAGACCAATGGGTACAAGATAGGTATCACCAATTGTCTCTAATAGACGAAAGGTGAACCGCAGCTATATTCCATGGTCAGTTATATCTACAAAGGATCGCCCGATCCTATAACAAAAAAGTCTGGCTATGGCAATTCAGACAACATGACTTGGTTTTGAAGAAAATCATGGACAACCAAGATCAGGCTAAGGGAAAATTTGCTCCTAACTGGGAAGGCCCGTTTATTGTCAAGGAAGTATTGACAGGAGGCGCTCCTAGGTTGCAAGAAATGGACGGCGATGAATTTTCGTAGCTCATCAACTCAGACGCCGTGAAACGGTACTATGTCTGAAGAAATTTGCAAGCACCCTGGTGTGGAACCATCATATCACTAATCATTCTTGTTTTTTAAACCTTTACCACAAATAACTTTTCTACACTTTGCCCCTCAAGGAAACATACCTTTTTAAGCCAGCAGCTTGGCTTTCTCCTTTGCGTTCCTACAACTTAGGTCATCCCACCGCGGATTGAACCTCTTGCGTTTGCAGTTTGGCTACCTATACATGGGATCAAACTTCTCATACCTATAGTTTATCCTCAACCTAGGATTAAAACTTTCTCCTCCCCGCACTCTGACCTGCACATGAGATTACGCTTTTTATCTCGCCCTGAGGGGCGAACTACGTCGACCTAATCTCCTCTTCAATAGGAGTACGTAGGAAACCATTTCATATTGCCCGGTCGCAATAAAACAAAAACAACAAAAACATTTCCACCCTTTTCCTTACAAAAAAAAGAAATAAAAACATTCCCACACCATTCCTGCCACATACAGCGTTGAACCTCTTACATCAGGTTCGAACTACGCAGACCTGATCTCCTCTTCAATAGGAGTACGTAGGCAGCCATTCATGGTGCGGTCTCACCCCTTACCAAAACACAAACCCTTATCAGTTGGTACTGGGATCATCCTTCAATCCACTACATTTCATTCGACTTCAGACCAAAGGGGTGGAATTACCTGAACTCCTCTCAACTAGGAGATTCGGCGACCATCTAAGCTGCGGTCATACCTTGAAGAGCAACATCAATCCATAAGAGATGAAATTAACTAGGCTTCTCCTAAATAGAAGTATTGGCAACCATCTGTGGTGCGGTCAATCTCAGAGAGGAAAGCCACACTCCTCTCCTCATTTCCATACAGAAACCAGTCCCAAGACACCGAGAGATGGTAGGGATACATACAGATCGATGATCCATTCTGAACTATCCAGAGGCAACTCAATGTCCATCCACCTAGGAGGAATTCAGAATACATCAAGATCACAAGCCCTGAAGTAGCAGGCAAAATATCAAGCAAGTAGCAAAGCATATCTATAAGGGAAGTGATCCAAAAATATATTTCCCTGTCATATATATAATGCTATTTGATATACATAATGTAAACTGTACATGACAAAATGGCTAAGCTAGTCTAGGTAGGAAAATACAAGATCATCTACAAGTCAGGGTATATGCGAGCTAACAAGTCCAACATGGCATCCCTCTCAGAAAATGGAGGTGAAGCTGTGGTCTCCTGTATGAGAATATTCACACGACCCAACAGATCTGCAGCCATCTCCATGGTGACCATATGATCATTAATATATGCGCTCATCTCTGTGATCATGCCAGTGGTAAGGGACCTCACTGCAGTACTATCTGTGATGGCTACATCCCAGGCAGATATGGCGATATCCCGGTCAACTATCACTGCATCTCTAGTTGATATAGCCTCATCCCGCTCAACGACGGCGGCATCTCTACGAGCCAATGCCTCGTCTCTCTCTAATAGAGCGACCTTCCTCCTATCAAGAGCAATCGACATCATAGATCGAATCAGATCTCTATCAAAGGTCATCAGATGAAGACTCTGCTCTAAGTACTGTGCCGAGTGCTGAATCACATACTGGTACTAGGAGAATCCGAAAGAAATGTTGATAACCCAGCAGTGGGCTCCTCCACGATGTAGGTATCAATGTCCTCCATGGGCTCCATATCATCAAACTCGCGCTCCGGTACTGCAAATATTGCTGCAGCAGATAAAATCTCTGTCTCTATCCACGCAGAATACTCTGCAAAATAACCAGGATGACTGACAAAAAAAGCCGATATCTCGCGCTGATTCCAATAGGCGTATACCCGAGATCGGTCCTCTGCTGAGAGGTACCGAGAAGCTGAACGCTAACCTGTCGCCCCCTCAAAAGGATGAAAATCCTGGAACTGGTCAAACTGCGACATCACGGCCAATGGGTGATAAGTGGTCACTCCCTTCAAACCAGCCAGAGGAAGATAGTCCATGCCTGGAGCCTAAGTAATGAAGCTGTATGGTGAGCTAAGCCCCGAACACGGTAATATGCTGAATGGATCTCTGATATCTGCCAAGAATGTGGACCAGGACAGAGCATCTATACACTCTGCTGGCTTAAAAGAGTATGACATATCTACATCATGGGTGAAATAGTACCCATGCCGTCTAAGAGTGCCAATCGGTCTCAAGTGTGACATGAATCACACATATAGCATGACTGAACTCCCAGTGAACACTCCTGTCGGATAAGTCCAGCACTAGGATGCCGACCGTAGGGTCTCTGCTACAATCATAGGTACAATGATACGACCCTCTCTAAGAGCTCTCACGGCCATGACAACGCCTATATCTATCTCATCCATATACCGCGGCATATACACATATGACAATACACATAGCATCAGTACGTCAACTCTGGCCAAACCCCAATGATCCTCTGATGCGGTGAAATCCCCAGAATGTCGTGAATAGATATCCTCCGAGCCAAATCTGTCATACAAAAAATGCTGGAATATTACGTGGCCAGATGTCAACTCATCCTGTACCACTCTGCGCCTCAATCCTATGAGAGTCATGAATCGTCTGCTCATGTCTCCCAAAGCCAAATACACGCAAGGTCTGTCTAAAGGTAGCATCGCCAAACGTGTATACTCCTCCAGAGTAGGAGTCAACTCATGGGTGCCGAATCGGAATACCTGCCTATCCGGTAGCCAATGCTCTATCATCTCGTCCACAAATCCTGTGGGAACCTGAAAAGTCAAAAATGTCATGGTATGCTGTAATAAATGATCTATAGTCACCCTGTCTGGTGGTGACATGCTATCATACCACGATCTCATACCCGATGCCACCACTGACGGTGGGGTATGATCTATATGGCTAACTGTCGAAGAAGACATCTGTGCGGGCCGTGTCATAAGACCATCCAGGGGTCAATGCCGAATATCTCTGGACATACATACATACGCATAACATGATACATGCATAACAGATAATTGATGGCAATATGATATAGGGAATGGAAAAAAATAGTGCATACATTCCTAAGTATATCATCATCTAATACATCATCTCTGTACAGCTACAAATATAGGGAAATGGGGCACAGACGCCCTACTACTGACAGAGGCCTATTAAAAGATATAGAGAGAATGGGGCACAGCCACCCAATATCTAACAGAGGCTTATCAAAAGATATAACGAGAATACACATCAGAAGAAGACAATGGTGTTGATGTCCACATCATCAATCCTGTCCACCTAATGTAACTCCTCCTGAGTCACTGGATCTCTATCAACAGGGATGTCAGGCCTATATAAAGGATGATCCGTGCCGGCAAAACCGAATGGGTCACCTGAGGGACCAGCGCCTGAGCTGGAAGGATCAAATGAAGCTGCCTCTGTCGGATCTCTACCCAAATCACCCAGTAACTCTGTATTCACCACCTGAATGCTCGGAAGCTCCCTGCGAGGGATATGTGCAGCAAGAGCGGGATCCTCTATCAGAATATCCGCCTCCTCTTCCTCAACGTCTGGAACATCTACCTGGACAGGACGTATCACGGCCTCTACCAACCGACGAGGCTGTCTGACAGAACGGGGACAAGGCACTTCAGAAGCTCTCCGCCGTACGCCAGAAGTGGTCCTATAGGAACTGCTCGGCTGATCCGGATCCATAGTATATGGACAACAAGTCTCCAAATCACCTCAAAAAGGGTGTGGTATTTCCTTACCTGGAGCTTTCTAGAATGCATTTTATGACTATATGCATGCATGCATTTACTTTAACATATAATAGAGTTAAAATGCATGACTACCCAATGCCTATATTTGGAAATTTTTTGCCATAGTCCCCTTTGACAATAGGACTATCCACATGCATACATGCATGTCTAGGTGGTCATTCAGTAGCACACATGCCCCAAAGTCATACACATAATATTTGCATTAAAAATTAAAATCATCATGCATAAGGCCAACCTCAATACTAGGAGTACTTTGCCTTGCTACCTTATGCTCATTGGACCTCAAATAGGACAAAAAATAGTAGAAAAAGGTGTCAATTTGACTGTCTCAAAAGTCAAATTTTTTCACATCATTATGTTCAGCATGGTTTAATATTAACATTTACTATGTTAAATATTTTTTATCTAGTCATTTGTGCATACATAATCACTACTATATGTTTAGATGCATTTCATACGATAACTCAAAATCCAACGGACAGAAATGAGAGAAAATACATGCATACGTTACCAGGATAGTGTAGAACACTCGTACGGTGACAGAATTTGCAGAAAGCAGCCCGAACTCAACAGATCTGAAGATGGCTCGCTATTTTCTCTATGCGAAGCAAGTTGAAAGTGACTTGTGACACCAACCTGCTGGATTATATCATCCACGGTTAGCCGCAGGCACATCTATGGCTGCAGCAGGTGCACCTGCGGCACCCCCATACGGGTCCCATCCCTCCGGCTCGGTCCCGTTCTAGTAGCAAAGGAGTTCTTACAACCTGAAAAGGCCAAACCAGGGCTAAAAACGCTACGCGATTTAGCAGAATAACCTAAAACCCTGGTTTTTCTGGATCCAACTGTGGCTTTCTTTTCATCCATTGGTATTCGCCCGAACACAGTGTTTACTATGTCGATGATTTAAGTCTTTGCATACCACATTCGGCAATACCGTATAGAGGTCTGATGCCATCAGTGTAAGGTTGTCACCCCAATCTTTTCACAAAAGAGGTCCCCGGCGGGGGTTACAACGCATTCTCATCCGTTGACACACAAATCAACGAAGGTCAAGCAGCCGTGACGTTATTTCAGCCGATGGCAAGAAAACCCATCGAAGCATGGAAATTTATTCAATCATTGCGTACGTTTATATTCATCACTCCCCAGTGGATCCCCGATGGGGATTACAATATGAAGTCACGGCAGGGGGTTACAACACATGCTCATCCGTTGACACACAAATCAACGAAGGTCAAGTAGCCTTGACATTATTACAGACGATAGTGATTTAAACCTATCAGAGCTCTGAAGTTGTTCGAGGTTTTCACACCCGACTGCTCGTATTCCCCAGCGGATCCCCGACGGCGGTCACAACGCAATGTTCCGGTGATCTACACGACAGCGGAGGTCAAGCAACCTTGACAGTATATCCCACAGGACTTTTTAGCCGTTGATTCATATGTTGGTAAAATACACGGCAACGAAGGTCGGGCATCCCTGATAGCATTTGCTGTTGGCAGTAAATCCAATAGAATAGTGACATGTCCAGACGATACAAATCAGTAGATTGTCATCAAGGAGGATTGATGATGAAATATGTTATACACATCCTCAAGCAGATCAAGCTTCATCCCCATAGATCTCTCACACATAAGAGATACATCTTCGGGTTCAAGTCATAATCAAAGACACAGGACTTTGGTGATAACTCCAACATCAACATCCTAACAGATTCGGATTACACATCAAATTTGGTCATCGTTGCCAGTCCCCAGTTGAAGCAACAGGGAACCAACAATCATCCCTAGCGTGTTGGGCTACAATCTCGTACACATGCATCGCACATTTGCATCATGTTGCTATCCGTAGTACCATGTTCGACTTGTTACGTTTCAAATGTCTAGGATTCTTTATCCTACCCATACATCGGTATGCATGAGTAAGATAAAGAGGGGCATCTGTAGACACTCGAAATTTTTTGTACACCTTTCACTAACATTGCAGGAGAGCAGATTCGTCTTTTAAGAGGGAACCCTGAAAGACAATCTATATCCATGCCGGATACTACCGGAAGTTCAGCATCAACCCCTGGTCGTAATCTGGGAGTAACAATTCTAATCTCGGAGATAACCCCGAGGCATACAGATCAATACCGGAACACACACCGGAGAAGACTGATTAATCTCGAAGATAACCCCGAGGTATCTAGTCTCAGTCCCAACAATGGGAATAGACCTTGGTGATAACCCCAAGGAATGCAATTTCGGCAATAACCCCAAAAATGCTTGTTACAAATGCAACCAGCTTCAATCTCGGCGCTTACAACGAGATATACTGTACCAGCCCGGCGATAACATCGGGAAGACAGTCACATCTCAAAGATGATAACGAGGACCTTCAACAAATTACAGCAGTCCAATCTCAGCGAAGCTAAACAACATCTGCTTTATCAGCCCAATCCAGTGATAACACCGGTGAGGGGAAACATCGTCATTTGACCAACATGATGCCGCGCCACGTCGTCTCAACGTCTCTACGCAACAGTTTCCCAAAGACTAACCAATTTCGAGTGACTATTGTGCGGGGTAACGGATGAAAGTTGAAGCTTAAAGATCGGAGGGCACCGTCCCAGCTTCAATGACTTCGCACAAACTCTAATCCCATGCCATCGTATAACTCTCGACAACGGTGGTCCGAAATAGGTCCTGTATACCTCAAACGGATGCCCGAATTGCACTTTTGAAAGTCCGAGTAGACATTACAGTGCTTGAGTGCACGTACTTTGAGACGACCCGACCCGAAAAACCCGGGCCAACCCAGGTTGCCTCTGGTCTACCTGCGGCCCAGCCGCAGGTACACCCTCTATAAATAGAGGGCCTGGGGTGGCCATTTTGTAAGAGAAAACGGCGAGGAAGTCCTGCCCAATTTGCTCTGTACTCACCCAGACTGAGTGCTTTCTCATTTTAAACACTTGTGAGCTCATATATAGCTTATTTTATACCTACAAAAGCCAGTGTTTACCCACTTTAAAGATATTGAAGTCTTCTTTAGCAGCCCACTATAAGACTTCTTTCACACTTTAAAGTTTTTCTCTTCATCTTTGCACACACCCTTCTACACGTTGAGAGTCGTGTTGCACACTTTTGCCCGGACTTCGGTCAGTGGTTTATTTTTAGTTTGTATATACATATATATTTATATATATATTTATATATATGGACTAACATTATCGAGTTATGCCTCGATTGAGCCTAGACTTCGATCTAGAGAGTTTAATTGCTTTTGTATATATATATATATATATATATATATATATATATATATATATATATATATATATATATATATATATATATATATATATGAACTGCGTGTCGAACTCTGTTCGATGAGCCTAGACTTATGTCTGGTGCGTTTAATGGCTTTCTTATATATATAATTATATATATGAATTGCTATCAAACTCAGTTCGGTGAGCCTGGATTTCACATCCGGTGCGTTTACTACTTTAAAATATATAAATATATATATATATATATATAATATATATATATATATATATATGTATATATATATATATATATATATATATATTATATATATATACTTTATATATTAACTGTTGTTGGACTTTGTCCGATGAGCCTGGATTTTATATCCCTGGATTTTATATCCAGTGCGTTTACATGCTATATATATATATATATATATATATATATATATATATATATATATATATATATCGTCCCACCTGGAGTTTACTTCGTGGTGGTTGACCATTTTTTATAACTTTCTGTACATTTCGTCCTGCCTGGAGTTTCCTTCGTGGCGGTTGATAGCTTTTACAGCTTTATTTATATTTCTGATCCCCCATGGATGTGCTCCGTGGCTGGTGATCATGTGTGCATATATATATATATATATATATATATATATATATATATATATATATATATATATATATATATATATATATATATATATATATATATATATATATATATATATATATACGGCTTTTATATATATACCTGCTTAATGTTTTTATATCAATTGTGGCATCATTTGAGCCTAGAAATCATGTGATCACAGATTCAGTCCCCTGAATCTAGATTCGGTTCCCGTGATGGACCTTTTCAGCTGTAAGCGGCTTGTAAATATATCTGTGATGTTTGGATTTCCTAAGATAATTTTCATACCCACGAGGAATTCAGCACCTTTTTGTACATTATTTTCGTACGGATGCTTCGCATCTGTCAAATAAAATCAATCCAGCCGAATACGGAATAAAATGGGTGTAAAAGGTCTCAATTACTATTGAGCATCAGGGTTTGAAAAACCTCTTTTATAAAACATCACTGACATATCTTGCTTAAAATTAAATTTTTGCATACAATTCAAACCCTGTGTATATAGGTGCGAACGTGGCCTCGCACTACTTCCAAATAACAACACAATGACCCACACACACACACATTCAGATAACAGTTTCTTGAAAAGAGGCGGTCACCATGGTAACATGGATGTCGGGGGGTGCCTAACACATTTCCTCCGCATAACCAAGTCCCCGGACCCTAATGAATCTCGGTTTCATCGACCCGTTTAGCAGTGTCACATCACTAGGTCAATGTGCAAACCTTTTCTCGGTTGTATTGGTACAACCAGATAAAAAACTAACTGGCGACTCTTATAGTCCAATCGTCGACATTATACATGTCAGACCTTTTTCACTTGTTTTTTCAAATAAATCTCACCTAAATTGAGAACACCAAAGAACAAGTAATGGAAAGGGACAATCAAAAATCCTGACGTCGACAGTAATGTTTCTGGGAATCTAAGGGTATTAGTTGTTGGGTTTTCGGCACAACAAAGCAACGCACAGCGGAATAAAATTGAATAAAACAAAACAATTTCTGAAACCCAAAACAGGATCCATGCGAAACAGACATTAATTCAGTGTTTTAAGAGATAATACCGATTATGAAAAAGCCTCTGAAATGCTTCGAATCTCCAACGTAATCCCTCACGAAACTGCATCTCTATGGTATCCACAGGAACGCACGCGAACCGTCACACGATTCTGCAATATAGGGAGCTGCGGTACTAGCCACCAAAGGAACATGATTTTCTAAAACTTTTCTCTAGTCTATCTCTAAGAGTGGCTAGGGTTTTTAGATTAATGATAATCCCTAATATGGCTGCTACATATCATATATATAGCTGTTAAAAGGAATTAATCAAAAACTTAATTTTAATTAAAATCTGAATTTATATATATATATATATATATATATATATATATATATATATATATATATATATATATATAATTAAGTCTTACTTAATTAATATACATATATACAAATTATCCTTTTAATTTAAATTCGTGATTTAAATACTATTAGTCATATTAATATATTTAAATCCTTAAAATTTAAATTAATTCCCTTTTAAAATACGTTCTATGTGTGTGACCCTATAGGTTATTATTACGTTGGCAATAATTTTAAAATCATATTATAAAATTATAAACAGTGAGCGGCATCTAGTAATGTATCACTGCTACCCAAGTAATAATAATATCGATGATTCGATGCAACCCTTTCGTGACTAATGTTTCAATGTAATTTAATCCTTTTAACCTTTATATCCTAGATTAAACTCGAGTCATGGAATGTGTCATACTCTTCATAATTTAATCTGAGTTTTTCTTGATTAATGAGTAGACTATATGAAACAAATTACTATTTGAGCATGGCCATACATTTCATAGTCCTACTCAATGAAGAGGCCTATGGATATCACCCCTAATACATAGGAGGATTAAATCTCATCTAGATCACTCATATTCCTCACACGATTCATGATGTACCCAATAATCATCTTTATTATCCACCCTACTAAAGGTAACTTTTGATGATATGAAAGTACATAAATTCCCGTGTAATAATATAGTGATTTCAGGTCGGAGGACCATTACATCATTGTCACTATGAGAATCGCTAATGACACTTCGCATAATGCTCCACATAGAATTCTCATGGTGGGTCTTTCCAGTACATCGTTCTCTAACACGTACATATGCATTGACTTAATATCTCATATATTTATGACCAATAAGATTTGGTCATCAGTCAATCCACATACTAGTCTCAATGCATCATTGTTGTCCCATCAACAATGATACTTGACTAGGGACATTTAAGAGCAATGATACTAATTGTAATTATATAATCTCATGTTCAAGTCACATACTTGAAACTATATAATTTGTATCACTATTCCAAGAAATTTTATTATGTTAACATTTATATAACGCAGTAAATAAAACCATAATAAAATCATTCATTTATTCAATCGAATATAATATCGGCATGTTAAGCAATTATATCAAATAATTGGCCTCTAGGGCACTAACTCTAACATTAGTGTTATAGTATTGATGTAATACTACAAGCACAAACAAGTTTTATGGCCAAACTACATCACAACAGTAAGTTATAAGCCTTCAAAATCATGTTAGAAGTTGTTCTTCAAAATCATGTCCATTTTCTAAGCTTTGTAACTTGGATTCTGGGCTTACTCTAAGTGTTAAAGTGTAACACTTTTGTAGTAGGTATGTTAAGGTACAAAAGTAATACACTTTTGTATCTTAATAACATCACAACTGAAAGATCTAGTCCAGTTAAAGTAGTGTCAAAAGTTGTTCTTGAAGAATCTGGGTTTTCCAGAAATGGAACCCAGGCAGTTGGTCAACCCTACTTTGACCATGAATAACCTTGATCATGTGCATGATCTAGGTGTTCTAGTGTCATGGTTTGGTAGTCCATGTGTCATACTACAAAGGCTATACACTTACATGGCCTAACAACTTAACAATAACAAGATCTAAGGCCTATAAAGTGGCTGTCAAACAGTTTTGGGTTTCTGGGTTACCCAGATTTCCAGAACTTGCGCTTGGTCAACCATGTTTGATCATTAATAACTTGAGGTCTAGACATGGTATGGACTTGATTTCACTTCCAGTCTACTCTCCTCATGGAATAGAACATTACAGATACACTTATCCATCCTAACATCTAACAGGTTGAGATCTAGAGGCCTTGACATTAGGCTGTCAGACCTCAAAATCAGGGTTCATGGACGGTTTTTAAAATCCTATTTTCATGCACTTAGATGTTATGGATCCATGATATACCATCATAGATCACTAAATAACACTTTATAACACATATCTAAACAACAAATCACATCATTAACATAAATTATGAGGATTTTGTAAGATTTAGGGTTTGTACCTTTTAATGCTCAAATCTTGATTTCTATTCTCGGGTTCTGATCTTGGTTTGTTAAGAGGTTAACTTGGCTTAACTTTATGACTTAATTCCTCTCCAATTTCGAAAATTAGAGAGAGAAATTGTCTTGGCTAAAATGAGAAGTAAAGTAAGATTTTTCATACTTTAAATATTTTAATCTTTGAATCCATGGACACAAATGATGCTAGGTGGCCAATGTTGGCTGATTGGTGAAGATTTTATCACACAGAAAATCTCCCTTTGATGACTCACAAGATTTGGCAATATCTTTTACTTAAAAGTTAAGTAAAAGGGCATTTTAGTCATTTCACACCTACTAATGGTATTTCGCTCATTTTCCCTACAATTTGAAGGGTAATTTGGTCTTTTCACATATATCCTATAACTTTTAACCCTTAAGTCCTTATACTTAGCATTAGGATTCCCAATTTAGGGTTTTGAAATTCTTGATTATGGTTTAGAATTCTCGGAACTGAAATTAGGGTTTCCAAAGCTGGAATTAGGATTTCTAACCAATCGCTAAGGTTTTCTCACTGAACATTGATGTTCTTATCATAACATTAGGGCTTGTCAACGTTATAACTTATCCCGCTCAATACTTGACCCTTCAACATATACACATCCACACATATAAGCACATACACAAATCCATATACCTTGCTATTAGATATTCACTTACAATTTTTAATTTATACAAATCCTTCACGAAAATTTTAAATCCATACCTTATTTCCAATCTAGGTCTTATTATTTAACCTTTATTTAATCAATTAAAATTTTCTAAATCTCACAAATTCTCGGGTTGTCACATTCACCCATTCTTCTAAGAATTTCATCCTCGAAATTACAGCCTACTACACTCTACTCCTTTCGTTCACCCAAAACTAGGTTTTCAATAAAAACTTTATTCAATCATATCAGATTCTACCCGTACATAATTAGTTTATACTATTTCATACACATCATCATAAGTTACCCAAAACATCACTCTAAAGAGTAAAAAATTTCTAATCATGCAGAGGGATCATATAAACCATGAACACATAGTTTAATGGTATTTATTCCACGTAACAACAAATTAATAGATATGTTTACAATCACAAAGAAAGTAAACTACCGATGTTAGTACTTTAATCATAGATTGGATTATTTTATCCAATTGATATAGTTCACCTCAGTCTTAACATAAGATTCCACACCAAAATAATTTGGTTCGGGATAAATTTCAAAGAATACTTTGAATTTTTCATAAATGCTGGTCTAGCTGAATCAAATAGCTTAGACTCATATCAATAATTCAATTTCAATCGAAACATTTATGGCCAAACCCCTTTGGCAATTGATTATCTTTAAAATTTTAAAAATAGTTTTATGACGTCATGATACCGTACTGTATTTACAGCCCATTTGAGGATTCCTTTATTGTGTGACTTTGTCATAATACATCATACCATAGTGGAATGATGATTTGTAGATCGCATTCAACACTAAGTACTTCTGCATTTATAACTCCATCATTTTTTTATCATCTTTGCACCAAGTTACATGATGCATTAATGATATAAAATACATTTTGATATTTTTAAATCATTTTCGTCTAGCCGAAACAATTAGCATAAACTATTCTTTAAATAGTTCAAAAACCTTTGCAAATCATTTTAGTGATATCATATCTCAACATGTAACGATGTGTCAGTGTCCCGAAGTCCACACATACACAATTGTCACTATGTGTTGAGAGTAAAAATTCATTTTTAAAAGGCACAACAGTGCGTATTTAGCTTGATGTCAAAATTTTTGAAGTCTAGTATAGCTAGAAGATTTGGAATACCTATGCTTCCACCATCAACTCCACTTACTATAATGATCCATTGCTTAATAAGTCTATTTATTCTAATCATCCTCAATATTCGACTTGATTGCTTTTATTTTTGAGATGCGAAGCATCTTCGAGAAAATAAGATACATAGTAGTGATGAACTCCTTGTGGGCATGATAGCCATCCAAGGATATCCAGACACCGTAGATAATTTATAAGCTGGCTGCAGCTGAGAAATGTCCATCGTGGAAACAGAATCTAGGTTAATATATATATATATATATATATATATATATATATATATATATATATATATATATATATATATATATATTAAAGTAGTAGAAAGCTTATAAATCTAAAAAATTTTAAACTGGGCTGCCAAGAAGACTTTAGATAGCTTTTGGGGCCTAAAAACTCGGTTTCCACCAGTTAAACTTTAGTATGTTACAAAACACGAGTTTTCAAGTGTTTAGAAAGAAGAATCACTCAATTTGGAGCACTCTAGACGACATTACAGGCTGAAATGGACAGAGTTTTTTCTCTTTTCTTCTTTTTTTCTTCCATTTTATGGCTGATGGGGGATCTATTTATAGACCAAAAGAGCCATGGGTCAACTTGTAGAAGCAACGGGTTTACCTGCGGCTTCCTGAGCTGCCCCGGGCATTACGGGTCTCGTCATCTCGAAGTAAATGCACTCGGACGACACGTTGTCCGCTCGAACCTTCATAACTTTCAATCCAGGAGTCCGATGGAAGCGTGCCATACCATTCCGAAAAGCTCTATTCGAAAGCTAATAAATGACATAGGGCTTGGCATTTCTTGAATTAGGGAATATGGGTCCATGACTGAAATGGCATTTTTTGGTCTACGCAGGCAGTCTGTTGAGCAGTTTTGCGTAGTTTGCACTCAAAAGTGAAGATATGGTTCTTGTGGGACTTCTTTGGAAGTAGTTTGAGTTGATTTGATTTGAGTTTAGGTTAAGTGAGCAAAATGATCATTTTGCCCCTCCCAGGGTTATCTCTGACTTTGGCACAGTTGTAGCAGTCTTTTCCAAGGGTTATCTTTGAGATTGGTCTGCTGTTGACTCTAACTGTCCTCAGGGTTATCTCTGAGGTTGGCTTGATCTCTTCGGGTTAACTCTGGGCATTGAATTTGATCTCCCAAGGTTATCTCTGGGGATGGAAACTGATCTCCCGAGGTTATCTCCGGGGTTGGAAACTGGATCTCCCAGGGTTATCTCCGAGGTTGGAAACTGGATCTCCCGGGGTTATCTCTTAGGTTAGAAACTGGATCTCCCGGGGCTATCTCCGGGGTTGGAAACTGATCTCCCAGGGTTATCTTCTAGGTTGGAAACTGGATCTCCCGAGGTTATCTCCAGGGTTGGAACTGATGTTATGGTCCTCTATCATTATCTCTGGAATGTGAAAAAGATATTTTTGTCCTCTTGCATAGTTAATAATGGGAAAACGAAATTTCAAGTGTCTACATTCATTTATGACCTTTACTCTTCTATTCTAAGATCGTAGGCTTGAAATTTAGTCGTATGTGTGAAATTTTCAGATCCATTTAAATCAAATGGCAAACTTCTACATCATAATCGATATTTAACTTTTCCCTGATCAGATCTTCACTCAAGAGAAGAATATCAGAGATATTCTAAAGCTCGTTGACAATGCCAGATTCTCATATCTCATTACGAATTTTTATCTAAATACAGAGTTCAAAAACAAGGGAATAAATTCAAAAATCAAAGATGTTACACTTCAGATGGAAGCTACAGAAATTAATGTTTTCCTGGGTTTCAAGAACAAAGGTTTCACTTCACTAGATACTGTTGACTTCAACAAAGGAATGGAATTAATGGGTCACGAGAAAAAATCATAGTTAAAAGGTTTGAAGAATAAGGAGTTTCCTCCAGAGTATGAGTTCCTCACTAAAATTATGGGCAGGTGTATTTTGTGTAAAGAAACTACTCATGACTCGGTAAGTGAACTTCAACTAAAGTTCATGACATCACTTGTTAAATCTACGAAAATCAACTTTGGTGCTATATTTGTAACTTGGCTGGGAAAATTGGTTAAGATTTTAAAATTTTAAAAGTATCAGATAAGCCTGCCCCTAAAATGTTTCATGAAAGGTTGATAAACATCATTTTGAAGAAAAGTATGCAGCACAGAATTACATACGTTAAAGGAGCCCCTCTTAATTTAAATAAGAAGATGACTCCCAAATTGTTTGAGCATTAAAAAGGAATCCTTTGGAGAACGTAAAGTCCAAAATGTCTGAAGGTGGAAGTGATAGAACTATCAGTGATGTCCAGAAGCCAGTCAAAGCTAAGGAAAATAGAAAGATTGTTATCATTGAAGAAGAGGAAGAAGATTCTCAAGGGTCAGTTGCCCCTCAGACTTCGCAAGTTCCTGATAAACCAAAGCAGAAGAAACAAAAGCTATCAAAACTGACCGCTAAAATGGAAGTGGAAATATGTAAGACCCTAACTTTTATGAATAAAGATTGAATTTTTACTAAATATCATTTTCAATAGTAAGGTGTGGATTTGCTTTAATGTTATAATTGTGGGTAATATTTATAAATTTTGCAAAGTAAGAAACTTGACATAAAATATTCGTTTGGTCGGGAAATATTCTTTTTATCGGGGAATATCCATACCACGACACAATCATTGGTCGAACCCACAACGAAATCACTGTCGGATATAGAAAGTAATAGAAATAACTTTTTTATAAAAATAACGGCAAAACTTTTACTGTTAACTGTCGAAATACCCGGTGATAAAAGTATAATAATACGCGTTATTGTACAGTAGCTGTGACGCCCCCAAATTTAGGTACTTGAAACCCGAACTCGGTGCTTCACAATACCATTTCTATGAGCGGAATAATACTAATAATAATAATAACAATAATATAAATATCAAACTTAATTTACATATCAGAGTCTCAATCCCAGGTACGCGATCTTTAAACATTCATTACATGATAATTAATAGATATCATTGTCTTAATAAAGTCTAACTATTACATACACTACCATAAATCTTATTCTGTTTGCTTTCCTTTTCCTTTGTTTCTGCATGAACATTCAGGTTGATCACGATTGACTGAAAACATTTAAATTTAAAGCAAGAATGAGTACTTGAGTACCCATCAAGTAATAACAACAATAATTATTAGTTGAAATGATTAAATATTTTCTTTAAACGACAATTCTACAACGAATCAACAGTTGTGAAGTAACCTGAACAAATAATAACAATATATCAATTCTTTATCAAATTTTGAAACTACGTATTGACTAAAAATGGAGATCAGTCGACAGACTATGAACATTATTTTCTATTTTCGAAAAGGTATACAGAAATTTATTTGTAGATCGTCATAACTTACAGGCACTAGGGTGATCAGCACGTTATGCCCTATATTGATCAATACTACATGTTCAAACGATATTTTTGTCCATCATATTCGCCTTAGGCGCATAAAAGTTTCCAATAGTCAGGATGTTCATACTAGTCTAGAATTCGAACCAAAATAATTCGGTTGGATACAATAAAGTTCTATCTTGTTCAAAAATATTTTTAAGTTTGTGTCTAGCCGAATCAAATAGCCTAGACGACTTTTAAGTCAACGTATACATACTGGAAATGAACTAGTATGTATCAAACATGTGATTAAATACAAAGATTATCCAAGTGAGGACACTTGTCTAACCATATTTTGAAATTAACGAACAGAATAAATATATCTTGATTTATAATAACAAAATTCAAGAACTAGTACAATAGATTATAATTTAATAACTTACCTATACAGAATCATTGCATAAGTATATACAAGGTTAAGATATTTGAACAATGAAAAAAAATAGTTCAGATGTTAGCTAACACATGTCCATTGCATAAAGTAAATACAAAGTTAAAATACTTGCCTGAGCTGCTACTTACAATAACGCAACTTAGTTTTATCTTTTATATCACAACATATCATTAATAATATCATTCGTTCGATTAGAATAATATATTATATCACATAGTACTGCTATTTGCAATCAGCACGTATCCTAATCACATTGTCACATATGTTTAGCAGTCATTGAATCACAAACAAACACGTATCTAGTCAAATTATCTAAGTCTAGATCAATTTCTGAAATATTTCTATGTACCGACAGCTTTATCGGGTAATTATCGAGTTTAAAACTCTATCTTGTAGTTCAATATCCATTTAGATAATTTAAATATTACTTATATTATTTTTGAATGACTTATAATAATTTTTAAATAATTATTATAATTTATCATGAATTTTCAAACGTTGAAATCATTATTAAATGGTTTAAATATTAAAAAAATTCTATTATCATTAATAATTTAATACTAATATTTAATTAGTATTACATTATTAATAAAATCATTGCCAAAATATTTAAAGTTATTTATATTAACTTAAAATATTTTTATAACATTTTTATTACCCTTAAATGATTTTTAAAACATTTAAAATTATTTTTAATTAATTATGATTAATATTTAAATATTAATGTACTATTTATCAAAATATTAAAAGTTATTTATTATTACTTAAAATACTTTTAAATCATTTATATCCTTTTTAAATTATTTGTAAACCAATAAAACCATTTTTAATTTATTTATTCAATATAATTATTAAATAAATCAAACATCATTAATATTAAATTATTAATAAAATTTACCTTTAAATATTAAAAGTTATATTTTATAACTACAAATATTTTTAAACACTGTATTTTTATTTGAAATGATTTTTATAATATTAAAAATTATTTTTTAATTAATTTATTTAATATAATTATTAAATAAATCTAAATATCGTTAATAATAAATAATTAATCAAATTTACATTAAAATATTAAAAGTTATATTTTATAACTTAAAATATTTTTAAATACCTTATTATCATTTAAAATAATTTTTAATATAATAAAATCATGTTTAATTAAATTATTTAATGTAATTATTAAATAAATTAAATATCAATAATATTTAAATAAATACTAATATTTGTGAAAAATATGTCAAATTATAAAAAGTTAATTTTTATAACTTTAAATAATTTTTAAAATAATATTTGTAATTTTTCAGAAATTAATTTCTATTTTTAAATAATTTTTGGAAAATAAATTAAATAAAATTAAAAAAGTCTGTCGCTAAAGTCTTGAGCAACAGAAACCGTCGCCTATTGTGTTCTTGAGGCTTAAGAACATTCAAAGTCAGTTGCTAAGGTGTCATGTTTGACCGATCGTGATTCACAGATCAAGATGTTTTCGGACATGTTGTTGGTCAGATCTTGTAGTGCTTATGCAAGACTACATGGTCCAACAACAAACATGGACAAACATCATAAAACCAACGAGATCTAACCCTTCAAAGTGAATGTCAGAGTTGTTCTTCATTTCTGGGTTAACCAGAAATGAAGAACAATTCGACCGCCCTATTTTGGGCTTCCACAACTTGCTTTTCATGAAATTTCTTTGTGATCTAAAGAATCCATTGGGTAGACAACATGTAAGACAACAGATATATTACATAAAAACAGTATAACAACAACAGATCAAGCAGATCTATGTCGGTCAAACCATGTCAGAGATCACGGTCTTGAGTTTTCTGGGTTACCCAGAAAACACAAATCGTGATCATCTGGCCTACTTTGACCAACCACTATTTTAAATCTATTTGATGTTTAGGTGATCTAAAAACATAAGAATATATTCCATATAACATATTACAACCTGGATACATCAACTATAACAAATGAACAAACAATTTCGAGATCTGTGGGCATGAACTTCTTGTCAGAGTCATCTAGGTAAGTTCTAGGTTACCCATATAAAGGTTTGGTCATGGTCGGTCAACCGACTTTGACCATCAATAACTTTCAATCTGTACCAGATTTGGCTCTGATTCAAGTTCCAAAACAAAGTTCTCGTGACATACTACAACTTCAAACATTTAATTTAAAACACCAAACAAATAAACAAAAAGAGATCTAGGGGACCTGACATTCATTGTCAGACCAATATTTTCAAAATTTCCAAATTTTATAAAACATCAAATCTGAGCATCTAGATGTTATGGATCTAACATTTAGCAACTCAGATCATCAATATACACTACATAAAACATGTTTAACACAAAAAAAACTAACATCTAGCATGACAACCAAGATTAGATTTGTAATTAGGGTTTATACATTCTATGAACAAATCTTGAATCTAAGCTTCTGATCTGATAAAGGAGATAGTGGGGCTTGATTTTGGAACTGATTTAGAAATAGAATTCGTGGGTTTTAGAGAGAAAGTGTCTAGGATGAGTACAACTATATGAATGAGCAAAATGAGGAGCTTTCTCTCTCTTGATCTTATATATTACATGGATGCAATGCATTTGGATGATTTACTTGACTGATTTGTAAAGATTTTGGAACATGGGCATATCTAGGGTTGGTGACTCGCCAATATATGGCAAGATTTGCAAGCAACAAATCCAAGAATGTGACAAAAAGGGTATTTTGGTCAATATCCTTGCCATTTTAATGGTATTCTTGTCCATGGTACTTGAATCTAGGGTTTAATCAATAGATTTTAAACCTTAAGGTTTCCCAAATAATTTTTAGGGTTTGAAATATTAAGTTTAAAGTTTAATAAAATTATAATTAGAACACACTAATTAAAATTAGGGTTTTTAATAGAAAATTAGGGTTTTAAATAATTAGGGTTTCTTGATATTATTAGGGTTCCCAAATTATGAATTAGGGTTTCCTAGTTAACATTACAATTTACTAAAATAATAACAAGGGTTACCAATTTAGCAATTAGGGTTTCTAAATATCAATTAGAGTTTCTAATTTTAGAAAATTTAGGGTTTCAAATAATTAGGATTTTCCCTAATTAAATATGACACTTGACATCATTAACATTAATACGACTACATAACGACTTAACCAATTCTTAAAGTCATATTTGACTTTTTGAATTAGGTTGGTTTAACAGTAAAGCTAGGCTTTTGTCATGCTACACCATAATTGACCAACCATTAACAATACGTACATACAGTACACACACACACACACACACACACACACACACATATATATATATATATATATATATATATATATATATATATATATAGTATTGAAATAAAAATAATATTATGTTAGTATTCACTTTCCTGATTTCAAATCCAGAATTAGGGTTTGGATTCCATATATATATCTTTCATATATACCACTATTAAGTTAAAATAATTAACTTAATTAATCTGAAATAAATGCATATAATAAAATATTTATTATATTAATTCTAATAATTATTTCATTTATTATTTAAATAATATAATAAATATATTTTTATTTTGACAAATATACATACACATTACCTGGCACATATTCCCACCTTTTCAAAAAAATTATATGTAAAATTTCTTATTTATTTATATAGAAAACATCGGGTTATTACATTCACCCTCCTTTATAAAGATTTCGTCCCCAGAATCACAGTTTCAAAACCTATACATACAAGGGTACATAACATACACAATCATTGCAAGTAGATCTCGATCAGATTCGATCGGACTGATCTTTTACTAACAACATAAAGTTTATCTGTCTGATTAAACGAAATTTTGATTTCTAAAAGAACTCAAATTCCTCCTTCAAAATTTCTTTATAAAATAATTTACTATAAATAGGAAAATCATATATAAGAAAGTAAAAGTTATACGAATAATACCTGGAGTTTCATCCCCAGCTGCCACGGTATCTTGAACCGTCTTGTTGAAGACTCTGTCGGTTGATTTTGTTGGCTTGTTTGATGAAGTTGGTCCTGTGATCGTCAGAGTCCCGCTGCCTTTCTCCATGGTTACACTCTCTGCCTCAATTCTCCTATTTGAACTATCCTTCACCTTATGCTCCATTGATCCACACAGAAAACCCCCACTGTTGATTCTTGGATTGGGGCAGTTGGGAGAGATATGGCCCTCCTGCCCGCACTTGTAATATACAAACTTACCCTTCAGGCACTCACCGGAGTGATTCTTCCCACAGTTTACACACTGAACTACCTGCTTCTTTTCACCTTCTTGTTTCACCTGAATATTCCTAAAATTGTTCCCCTTTCTTTTCTCACCCCTATTTCCACTATTACTTTCCACCTTCACAGTTCCTTCGACATTGCCCTTATTACTTTTCTCCTTGTCGTAGAGGCTCATGGCCTCACTCCCTTCTTCGGCTATGATAGCCTATTCCAGAACTGTTGTGAATGTAGAAATTTGCAATACTGCCACCTTATTGTAGAGCCAGAGTTTTAATCCCAGCTCAAACCTCCTCGCCTTCCTAGCCTCCGTATCAACTTGATGAGGAGCGAACCTAGCCAATTCATTAAACTTTGCGGCATACTCCGTAACTATCATGTTTTCCTGCTTTAACTCTAGAAATTTTACCTCCATCCTCGCCTGTATACTAGCTGATAGATAGTTTTCAAAAAATAATGTCTTAAACCTAGCCCATGTGACTACACCTTCTCCTTCCCTAGCCTGATTTGCCTCCCACCAAAAATTTGCCTCCCCTTCATCATATAGGTGGCAAAAGCGGTCTTTTGCCCCTCATCTATCCTAGCAATTATGAACGCCTTTTCTATCTCTTTAACCCATTTCTAGGCTTCTATAGGGTCAGCTGTTCCCCTAAATTCCGGTGGTCCGTTCGCTTTGAAGTCTTTGAAATTCGATAAACGATTGTCTGGTTGGTTCCCTGCGGCTGGCATTCCCTGCTACATAGCCTGAGCTACCATGTTTGTAAAGTTTTGCATCGGGTCTGGTTGTTATCCTCAAGCATTGTTGACATATTCTTCTGCCCTTTGATTTCAAGTTTGACATCTTGGTGGTATTATCTGATTAAATAAAATCATAAATTTAACTTACATTCTAAACCTTATTATATAAGTTTAACATATCAAACTTATTTCATAAATCAAACATATATTCATACTCATTCAACGATTTCAAAATAATTTACATAGCATAGCACATACTGTTATCCCTTTGTGACAACAAAAGTTAGGATTTATTGATACAACTTATACAAAAGTTGAAAATATTACATTACACATGCGCATTATCAAACATACATAATCAACTACTAATCACAATTATTTCCTACACCTTTTTCCAGATCCTGGACAACCTTTCGCCCGATGACCTTCTAACCCACAAATAAAACATGCACCTTGCTTAAAGTCGGGACAATGAGGAGAGGTATGTCCCTCATGGCCGCAAATATAACATATCTTTTTTCCTTGGTTCATATCGAATTTTCCGAAGTTGTGGTCTTTCATCTTTCTTTTCACCTTATTGTTCGGAGCTGCACACGATATGTTGCTTTCGGCTCCCATCTGATCAATTTAGATTTTAAGCTTATCTTATTCTTCCATTGTTTCTATTAATGCCTACTGCTATTGACTATTTGGCAGTTTTTCTATTTCCCATAGCTTTTTCAAAGAAGAAACATTGTTCCTTAGATTCTGCACCTCCATTGATGCTTGATCAGCTCCAACTTTAGTGTTCGAATCACTATCTGTTAGTTCCAACGTTTCTGGGTCCGGTACTATATTTTCCAAAATAACCACCTTATCCGAGTTATTTTTATTGTGAGCTTCTATTTCAGCTATTGGCTTCGATAATAGCTCGGGTGTATGAATTTGATCCTTCTTCATGTTATAAGCATATAATAAGCCTTTTTTACCTGACATATACACACAAATTATCTAGATTAGTATGTAATATATACACACAGCAAATAATAGTTTTATATAAGTTATCTTTTATTTGGTTTGACGTCGAATTTATACAATTCATCTCCTTTTTAAACTCCATATGAGTTATTTGTATTTTTAACGTTTCTGTCGGTTCTACGGTTATAGCCCAAGGTCTATCCCACCTAAGGTTTCTAACCCTAAAGCTCTAATACCAACCTGTTATGCCCCCAAATTTAGGTACTTGAAACCCGAACTCGGTGCTTCACGATACCATTAATATGAGCGGAATAATACTAATAATAATAACAATAATATAAATATCAAACTTAATTTACATATCGGAGTCTAAATCCTAGGTACGCGACCTTTAAACATTCATTACATGATAATTAATAGATATCATTGTCTTAATAAAGTCTAACTATTACATAAAATACCATATTCTTATTCTGTTTGCTTTCCTTTTCCTTTGTTTCTGCATGAACATTCAGGTTGATCACGATTGACTAAAAATATTTAAATTTAAAGCAAGAATGAGCATTTGAGTGCCCAGCAAGTAATAGCAACAATAATTATTAGTTGAACGGATTAAATATTTTCTTTAAACGACACTTTTACAACGAATCAACAGTTATGAAGTAAGCTGAACCAATAATAACAATATATCAATTCTATATCAAATTTTGAAACTACGTATTGACTAAAAATGGAGATCAGTCGACAAACTATGAACATTGTTTTCTATTTTTGAAAAGGTATACAGAAATTCATCTGCAGATCGTCATAACTTACAGGCACAGGAGTGATCAGCCCGTTATGCCCTATATTGATCAATACTACATGTTCAAACGATATTTTTGTCCAGCATATCCGCCTTAGGCGCATAAAAGTTTCCAATAGTGAGGATGTTCATAATAGTCTAGAATCTGAACCAAAATAATTCGGTTGGATACAATAAAGTTCTATCTTTTTTAAAAATATTTTTAAGTTTGTGTCTAGCCGAATCAAATAGCCTAGACGACTTTTAAGTCAACGTATACATACTGGAAATAAACTAGTATGTATCAAACATGTGATTAAATACAATGATTATCCAAGTAAGGACACTTGTCTAATCATATTTAGAAATTAACGAACAGAATAAATATATCTTGATTTATAATAACAAAATTCAAGAACTTGTACAATAGATTATAATTTAATAACTTACCTATACAAAATCATTGCATAAGTATATACAAGGTTAAGATATTTGAACAATGAAAAAGAATAGTTCAGATGTTAGCTTACACATGTCCATTGCATAAAGTAAATGCAAAGTTAAAATACTTGCCTGAGCTGCTACTTACAATAACACAACTTAGTTTTATCTTTTATATCACAACATATCATTAATAAGATCATTCGTTCGATTAGAATAATATATCATATCACATAGTACTGCAATTTGTAGTCAGCACGTATCCTAATCATATTGTCACATATGTTTAGCAAATTATCTAAGTCTAGATCAATTTCTGAAATATTTCGGTATGCTGACAGCTTTATCGGGTAATTATCGAGTTTAAAACTTTATCCTGTAGTTCAATATCCATTTAGATAATTTAAATATTAGTTATATTATTTTTGAATGACTTATAATAATTTTTAAATTATTATCAAAATTTATCATGATTTTTCAAACGCTAGAATCATTATTAAATGATTTAAATATTAAATATTTTTATTATCATTAATATTTAATTAATATTAAATTATTAATGAAACCATTGCCAAAATATTTAAAGTTATTTACATTAACTCAAAATATTTTTAAAACATTTTTATTACCCTTAAATGATTTTTAAAACATTTAAAATTATTTTTAATTAATTATGATTAATATTTAAATATTAATGTACTATTTATCAAAATATTAAAATTCATTTATTAGTACTTAAAATATTTTTAAATCATTTATATCCTTTTTAAATGATTTTTAAATCAATAAAACCATTTTTAATTTATTTATTCAATATAATTATTAAATAAATCAAACATCTTTAATATTAAATTATTAATTAAATTTACCTTTAAATATTAAAAGTTATATTTTATAACTTAAAATATTTTTAAACACTTTATTTTTATTTAAAATGATTTTTATAATATTAAAAATCATTTTTTAATTAATTTATTTAATATAATTATTAAATAAATCTAAATATCATTAATAATAATTAATAAATGAAATTTACATTAAAATATTAAAAGTTATATTTTATAACTTAAAATATTTTTAAATACCTTATTATTATTTATTATAATTTTTAAGATAATAAAATAATTTTTAATTAATTTATTTAATGCAATTATTAAATAAATTAAATATCAATAATATTTAAATTGTAATAACCCAATATTTCCTATATAAATAAATGAGAAATTTTGTATATAAATTTTTTTATTATTATTTTAAAGATAGGAATATGTGCCAAGTAATGTGTATGTATATATGTGATAAATAAAATTTATTTATTACATGAATAATTTCAAAAGATTTTATGTTAGAATTATTGATCATTATAAAGTATATACTTATAATAATTAATTTTATTGTAGAATTGTCCTTATTATTTATTTTCTATGAAAATATGATTTTTATATTATTTAAATAATATATGAAATGATTATTGGAATTATTATAATTACTATTTTATTATATGAATTTTAGTTCAGATTATTAAGTTAATTATTTTAACTTAATAATGTTATATATATCAAAGATAAATCAGATATGGAATCCAAACCCTAATTTTGGATTTTGAGCAATTAATGAGAATAATAATAGTATATTAATTATAATATTATTTTTCAGTGTTATAAATATATACGATACATGTGTAGACTAATAATGGTTAGTCAATTATGGTATATCACGACAAACCCTAGTATTTCTGTTATAAACCATAATTGGAAACTCAAAACTGGAGTTTATGATCGGTCAGAAAATGTGTTATATGAATTATGTTGCATATTATAGAATTTCTGTTAATTAGGAAAACCCTACTTAATATTTCAAAACCCTAATTAAAAAATTAGAAACCCTAATTTGCTAATTAGGAACCCTAATTGCTAAAATTAGAAACCCTAATTATTTTTTTTAGTAAATTGAATTGTTAATTTGGGAACCCTAATGATATTAAGGAACCCTAATTATTTAAAAACCCTAATTTCTAATTAAAATCCCTAATTTTAATTAGCAAGTTCTAATTAAAATTTTATTAATTAAACTTTAAACTTAATTTTTCAAACCATAGAAATTATTTAGCAAACCTTAAGGTTTTAAATCTATTGATTAAAACCTAGATTAAAGTACCATGGACAAGAATACTATTAAAATTGTTAGCAAAATGACCTAATTACCTTTTCTGTCCCATTCTTGGAATTATTGCTAACAAAATCTTGCAAAATCTTGGCAAGTCATCAACCTAGTCTAGCTAGGGGCTAATAAATTCCAGCTCTCAGTCATTATTAACATCCAAATTCATTGCATCAAAGATTAGATAGATTTGAAGAGAGAGCAAATCAAAAGAAAAGCTCCTTCATACACTTATACTCAATCGAGACATTCTCTCTCTAAAACCCACAAAATCTAAAGGTGTTTCAGTCTCCAAATCAAGCCCCACTAACTCACATAACAAATCAGTAGCCAAGGAATCAGAATTTGTTCACAGTAAGGTATGAACCCTAAATCAAATCTGATCTTGAACCCTATGTTAGATATTAGATTTTTATGTTAAAACATGCAGTATGTAGTGTATATTGATGATCTGGGTTGGCACATAGGGGATCCATAACACCTAAGTACTCAAAATTAATGTTTTTGAAAATCTGGAAAAAGCTTAAAAATGATGTCTGACAACGAATGTCAGAGCCTCTAGATCATTCTGTGTAAAAAGTTATATGTGTTTTATGTTATGGATCTGTTCTATGCCATGTGGTCTTTGTTCTAGAACTTGAATCATGGTCAGATCATATCTAGAAATCAAGTTATGAGTGGTCAAAGTGAGTTGACCGATTAAAAATTCTGAGTTTCTGGGCAACCCAGAAACCCAGAATATATGACAGTCATTTTTAAAGCTTTGATCATGCTGTTGTTTTACAGTTTGGTCAAGTTATTGTTTTTATCTTGTAGCCTGACATGAGAACTACACATTTATGCTTTCATATTACTCAGATCATGAGCAGAATGAAAATTAATCATGGTCAAACTAGGTTGACCGATCTGCCCGGATGAAGATTCTGGAAAACCCAGAATCTTAAAGAACGCGTTTCTGACAACAGTTTGACCGATCTATATCTCTTAGATCTGTTGTTGTTATGTTGTTTTTATGTAATAGATCTGTTGTCTTACATTCTAGCTACAATTTAGAACTCTTAGATCACAAAAACATCACACTAACAGCAAGTAGTGGAAGGTCAAACATGCCTACTCGAACTGTTGTTCATTTCTGGGTAACTCAAAAAATAAAGAACTGCCTCTGACAGGAATTTTTGTAGCTTAGATCTTTCTTGTTGATGATGTTTAGACTTGACCATTGATCAAAACATGTACCCTGAAAGTTTGTCTACACAGCCCGACGTTTAGAACACACTTAACATGAACCTATTGACTAGAATAAGGTCGCCAAGGTCGTTGACCGGCCATGACCATATTTTCTGGGCAGCCCAGAAACTTGATGAGCAACTCTGACAGCATGTTCTGTTGCTTAGATCTTTCTCATGTTTTATGATTTGGTCCAGAAATTGTTATGAACTTGTACTCTTACATATATACTACAACATTAATTTAATCAATACCTAGTCCAGAAACATTTTTGACAGTGAATTACACATGGTCAAAGTAGGCTACTCGAACACTGACTTAAAATGTTCTTAAGCTTCAAGAACACTTATGGCAACACTTTCTATCGCCAAAGGGCTTTAGCAACAGACTTATTAAAATTAATTTATTTAATTTCTAAAAATAATTTAATAATAGAAAATAATTTCTGAAAATTACAAAAATTATTTTAAAAATTATTTTAAGTTATAGAAATTAACTTTTAATAATTTGACATATTTTTCATAAATATTAGTATTTATTTGAATATTATTGATATTTAATTTATTTAATAAATACGTTAAATTAATTAATTAAAAATAATTTTATTATATTAAAAATTATTTTAAATGATAATAAGGTATTTAATAGTATTTTAAGTTATAAAACATAACTTTTAATATTTTAAGATGAGTTTCATTAATTATTAAATATTAATGATATTAGATTTATTTGGTAATTATATTAAATAAATTAATAAAAAATGATTTTAATATTATAAAAATCATTTTAAATGAAAATAAATAGTTTAAAAATATTTTAAGCTATAAAATATAACTTTTAATATTTAAAGGTAAATTTCATTAATAATTTAATGTTAAATAATATTATAGTTATTTAATAATTATATTAGATAAATAGTTTAAAAATAGTTTTATTGAATTAAAAATTATTTAAAAAGGATATAAATGATTTAAAAATATTTTAAGTACTAATAAATGACTTTTAATATTTTGGTGAATAAGACATTAATATTTAAATATTAATGGTAATTATTTAAAAATGATTTTAAATTGTTTTAAAATCATTTAAGGGTAATAAAAATGTTTTAAAAATATTTTGAGTTATTATAAATAACTTTAATATTTTTGTAATGGTTTCATTAAAGTTTAATATTAATGATAATACAATTATTTAATGTTTAAATCATTTAATAATGATTCTGATGTTTAAAAAATTATGATAAATTCTAATAATTATTTAAAAATTATTATAAGTCATGTAAAAATAATATGACTGATATTTACAGTTATTAAATTACTGAATAGAGTTTTAGACTCGATAATTATCCGATAAAGTCGTCGGTACACTGAAATATTTCAGAAATTGATCTGGACTTAGATAATTGGACTAGATACGTGTTTGTTTAGGATCCAATAACTGCTAAACATATGTGACAAGGTGATTAGGTTATGTGCTGACTGCAAATAGCAATACTATGTGTTATGATATATTATTCTAATCGAACGAATGATCTTATTATTGATAGGTTTCGGTATAAAAGATAAAACTAAGTTGTGCTATTGTAGACAGAACTCAGGTAATTATCCTAACGTTGCATTTACTTTATGCAATGGACATGAGTAAGAAAGTTTCAGAATTATGTTATTATTATGCCATAGTATTAACTCTATTGTTATCGATTATGTATCCAATCTTTGTATTCATACAAGTTCTTAAATTATCCGATCATTGTTTATCAACATAGTATTACTGTATAATTCAGATATTTATTCTGTCATTAATTCCTAAATAGGGTTAGATAAGTGACTTCACTTGAATAATCATTGTCATTAATTACATGTTGATACATACTTATTAGTTTCTAGTATGTATACATTGCCTTAAAAAGTCGTCTAAGCTATTTGATTCAGCTAGACATAAACTTCAAAATATTATTGAAGAAGATAGAACTTTATTGTATCCAACCAGATTATTTTGGTTCGGATTCCCGACTAAGTATGAACATCCCGAGCATGGGAAAACTTTTGTGCACCTAAGGTGGATAAGATGAACGATAATATCGTTCTTGCATGTCGTATTGATCAATACAGGGCATAACGGGCTGATCACCCTCGTGCCTGTAAGTTATGACGGTCTGTAGATGAATTTTTGTATACCTTTTTGAAAACAGAAAACAATGTTCATAGTCTGTTGACTGAACTCTAGTTATAGTCAGTACGTAGTTTCAAAAATTTGATATAGAAGTGATATGTTGTTATTATTGATTCAGCTTACTTCACAACTATTGATTCGTTATAGAAGTATTATTCAAAGAAAATATTTAATCTTTTCAGCTAATATTACTTGTTACTATTACTTGTTGGGCAATCAAATGCTCATTCTCGCTTTAAATTTAAATGTTTTCAGCTAAGTATGATCAACCAGAAGGTTCAGGCAAGAACAAGGGAAAAGAAAAGTTGTTCGAATGAGTTTTTTAATATTTTGTGTAATTATTAAAGTTTATTAAGACAAGGATATTTATTATCTATTATGTAATGAATGTTTAAAGGTCGCGTACTTGAGATTTAGACTCTGATGCATATGTAAATTAAGTTTGGTATTTATATTATTGTTATTATTATTAGTATTATTCCGCTCATAGAAATGGTATAGTGAGGCACCGAGTTCGGGTTTCAAGTACCTGAATTTGGGGGCATCGCAGGTTGATATAAGAGCTTTAGGGTTAGAAACCTTAGGTGGGATAAGACCTTAGGCTATAACCTTAGAATAGTGGAAAACGTTGAAAATACAAATAACTCATATAGAGTTTAAAAGGAGATGAATTGAATAAATTCATCGTTAAACAAAATAAAAGATAACTTTTATAAAACTATTGTTTGCTGTGTATATATACTATATGCTAATCAGGATAAATTATGTGTAGATTTCAGGTGGAAAAGAAATAGGATACCCTCAGATCGTAAAGAAGGAGCCAATATTAAAGCCAATAACTGAAATAGAGGCTCATAGTGCAAGCAACCTTGATAAGGTGGTGGTATTGGAAAACGTAGTACCAGATCCAGAAACAGTAGAACTGACAGATAGTGATTCAAACACTAAAGTTGGAGCTGATCAAGCATCAACGGAATTACAGAATCTAAAGAATCAGGTTTCTTCTCTAGAAAAGTTGTGGGAAATAGAAAAGCTACTAAATAATCAATTGCAAAAGGCATTAATAGAAACTATGGAAGAACAAGATAAACTTAAAATCTAAATTGATCAAATGGGAATCAGACGTAACAAATCGGGTGCAGCTCCGAGCAAGAAGGGAAAAAGAAAGATGAAAGATCGTGACTTAGGAAATCCTAATAAGAACCAAGGAAAAAAGATATGTTATAATTGCGAACATGAGGGACATATCTCTCCTCATTGTTCCAATCCGAAGCAAGGTGTCTATTTTAATTGTGGAATAGAAGGTCATCAGGCGAAAGGTTGTCCAAGATCCAGAAAGGGCGTAGTGAACCTGTAGTATAAGTACTGTTAGATTATGTGTATTCCATAATAAGTATGTGTGTAGTGTAATGTTTTCAAACTTTTGTACAAGTTGTTGTAGAGAATCCCGACTTTTGTGGTCACAAAGGGATAGCAGTATGTGTTATGATATGTAAAGTGCTATGACTTAGTTGAATGAATACGAATCTATGTTTGATTAATGGAATAAGTTTTGTATAAAACTTCGTATTACATGTTAAACTTATACAATAAGGTTTAGAATGTAAGTTAAATTTATGATTTTATATAATCAGATAATGTTGCCAAGACGTCGAACACGAAATCAAAGGACAAAAGAATCTGTCAACAACGCTAAAGGACAACAACAAGACCCGATGCAAAACTTTGCAAACCTGGTAGCTCAAGCTATGCAGCAGGGAATACCAGCCGCAGGGAACCGACCAGACAATCGTTTGGCAAATTTTAAAGACTTCAAGGCAGTAGGACCACCAGAATTTAGGGGAACAGTTGACCGTATAGAAGCCCAGACATGGGTTAACGAGATAGAAAAGGCGTTCGTAATTACTAGGGTAAATGAGGGGCAAAAGACCGCTTTTGCCACCTATATGATGAAAGGTGAGGTGAACTTTTGGTGGGAAGCAAATCAAGCGAGGGCAAGGGAAGGTGTGGTAACTTTGGCTAGGTTTAAGAGTTTATTATTTGAAAACTATCTCTCAGCAAGCATGCAAGCTAGGATGGAGGTGAAATTTCTAGAGTTAAAGCAGGATAACATGACTATTACGGAATATGCCACAAAATTCAATGATTTGGCTAGGTTCGCTCCACACCAAGTGGATACGGAGGCTATGAAGGCAAGGAGATTTGAGCTGGGCTTTAAACCCTGGCTCTACAACAAGGTGGCGGTGTTGTAGATCAATACTTTTGCAGCACTCATGGAAAAGGCTATCATAGCTGAGGAGGGGAGTAAGGCCATGAGCCTCTACAACAAGGAAAAAAGGAACAAAGGCAAGGCCGTAGGAGCTGTGAATGTGGAAACTAATAGTGGGAATAGGGGTGAAAAGAGAAAAGAGAAATATTTTGGAAATGTCCAGGTGAAACAGGAAGGTGTGAAGAAGCAGGTAGTTCAGTGTGGGAATTGTGGAAAGAATCACTCTGGTGAGTGTCTGAAGGGTAAGTTTGCATGTTATAAGTGCGGGCATGAGGGCCATATTTCTCCAAACTGCCCCAACCCAAGGATGAACAGTGGGTGTTTTCTGTGTGGGTCGATGCAACATAAGGTGAAGGATTGTCCAAAGAGAAAAATTGAGGCAGGGAGTGTAACTACGGGAAAAGGCAGCGGTACTCTGGCAATCACAGGACCGACTTCAACCAACAAACCAACAAAAGCAACTGCGAGAGTCTTTAATATGACGGTCCAAGATACTGTGGCAGCTGGGAATGGAACTCCAGGTATTATTCGAATAACTTTTATTTTCGTATATATATGGTTTTCCTGTATATAGCAAATTATGTTATAAAGAAATTTTGGAGGAGGAATTTGAGTTCTTTTAGAAATCAAATTTTCGTTTAATCATGTAGACAAGTTTTATATGAATAGTTAAAGATTCGTTCGATCAATTATGATCGAGATCTATTTGCAATGATTGAGTAGGATATGCACCCTAATATGTATGAATTTTAAAACGGCGATTCCGGGGACGGAATCTTTATAAGGTTGGGTGAATGTAATAACCCGATATTTTCTATATAAATAAATGAGAAATTTTGCATATAGATTTTTTTTATTTTAAAGATCAGAATATGTGCCAAGTAATGTGTATGTATATATGTGATAAATAAAATTTATTTATTACATAAATAATTTCAAATAATTTTATGTTAGAATTATTGATCATTATAAAGTATATACTTATAATAATTAATTTTATTATAGAAATGTCCTTATTATTTATTTTCTATGAAAATATGATTTTTATATTATTTAAATAATATATGAAATGATTATTTAAATTATTATAATTACTATTTTATTATATAAATTTTAGTTCAAATTATTAAGTTAGTTATTTTAACTTAATAATGTTATATATATGAAAGATAAATCAGATATGGAATCCAAACCCTAATTTTGGATTCTGAGCAATAAATCATAATAATAATAGTATATAAATTATAATATTATTTTTCAGTGTTATAAATATATACGACGCATGTGCAGACTAATAATGGTTAGTCAATTATGGTGTATCACGATAAACCCTAGTATTTCTGTTATAAACCATAATTGGAAACTCAAAACTGGAGTTTAAGATCGGTCAGAAATTGTGTTATATGAATTATGTTGCATAGTATAGAATTTATGTTAATTAGGAAAACCCTAATTAATATTTGAAAATCCTAATTAAAAAATTAGAAACCCTAATTTGCTAATTAGGAACCCTAATTGCTAAAATTAGAAACCCTGATTATTTTTTTAGTAAATTGAATTGTTAATTTGGGAACCTTAATGATATTAAGGAACCCGAAATATTTAAAAACCCTAAATTCTAATTTAAAACCCTAATTTTAATTAGTAAGTTCTAATTAAAATTTTATTAGACTTTAAACTTAATTTTCCAAACCCAAAAAATTATTTGGGAAACCTTAAGGTTTAAAATCTATTGATTAACCTAGATTAAAGTACCATGGACAAGAATACCATTAAAATTGTTAGCAAAATGACCTAATTACCCTTTTTGTCCCATTCTTGGAATTATTGCTAATAAAATCTTGCCAAATCTTGGCAAGTCATCAACCTAGTCTAGCTAGGGGCTAATAAATTCCAGCTCTCAGCCATTATTAACATTCAAATTCATTGTATCAAAGATTAGATAGATTTGAAGAGAGAGAAAATTAAAAGAAAAGTTCCTTCATACATTTATACTCAATCTAGACCTTTTCTCTCTAAAACCCACGAAATCTAAAGGTGTTTCAGTCCCCAAATCAAGCCCCACTAACTCACATAACAAATCAGTAGCCAATGAATCAGAATTTGTTCATAGTAAGGTATGAACCCTAAATCAAATTTGATCTTGAACCCTATGTTAGATGTTAGATATTTATGTTAAAACATGTAGTATGTAGTGTATATTGATGAACTGGGTTGGCACATAGGGGATCCATAACATCTAAATACTCAATATTAAAGTTTTGAAAATCTGGAAAAAGCTTAAAAATGTTGTCTGACAACCAATGTCAAAACCTCTAGATCATTATGTGTTAAGAGTTATGTGTGTTTTATGTTATGGATTTGTTCTATGCCATGTGGTCTTTGTTCTAGAACTTGAATCATGGTCAGATCATATCTAGAACTCAAGTTATGAGTGGTCAAAGTGAGTTGACCGATTAGAAATTCTGAGTTTCTGGGCAACCCAGAAACCCATAATTTCTGACAGTCATTTTTAAAGCTTTTGATCTTGCTGTTGTTTTACAGTTTGGTCAAGTTATTGCTTTTAACTTGTAGCCTGACATGAGAACTACACATTTATGCTTTCATATTACTCAGATCATGAGCAGAATGAAAATTAATCATTGTCAAACTAGGTTGACCGATCTACCCGGATGAAGATTCTAGAAAACCCAGAATCTTGGAGAACGCGTTTCTGACAACAGTTTGACCGATCTATATCTCTTAGATCTGTTGTTGTTATGCTATTTTTATGTAATAGATCTGTTGTCTTACATTGTAGGTATAATTTAGAACTCTTAGATCACAAAAACATAACACTAACAGCAAGTAGTGGAAGACCAAACAAGCCTACTCGAACTGTTCATCATTTATGGGTAACTCAGAAAATGAAGAACAGCCTCTGACAGGAATTTTTGTAGCTTAGATCTTTCTTGTTGATGATGTTTAGACTTGACAATTGATCAAAACATGTACCCTGTAAGTTTGTCTACACAGCTTGACGTCTAAAACACACTTAACATGAACCTATTGACTAGAATAAGGTCGCCAAGGTCGTTGACCGACCATGACCATATTTTCTGGGCAGCCCAGAAACTTGATGAGCAACTCTGGCAGCATGTTCTAATGCTTAGATCTTACTCATGTTTTATGATTAGGTCCAGAAATTGTTATGAACTTGTACTCTTACATATATATACTACAACATTAATTTAATCAATATCTAGTCCAGAAACATTTTTGACGGTGAATTACACATGGTCAAAGTAGGCTACTCGAACACTGACTTTGAATGTTCTTGAGCCACAAGAACACCTAAGGCGACACTTTCTGTCACTAAAGGGCTTTAGCGATAGACTTATTAAAATTAATTAACTTAATTTCTAAAAATTATTTAAAAATAGAAAATAATTTCTGAAAATTACAAAAATTATTTTAAGTTAGAGAAATTAACTTTTAATAATTTAACATATTTTTCATAAAATATTAGTATTTATTTGAATATTATTGATATTTAATTTATTTAATAAATACATTAAATAAATTAATTAAAAATGATTTTATTATATTAAAAAAAAATTTAAATGATAATAAGGTATTTAATAATATTTTAAGTTATAAAACATAACTTTTAATATTTTAAGATAAGTTTCATTAATTATTAAATATTAATGATATTAGATTTATTTGGTAATTATATTAAATAAATTAATAAAAAATGATTTTAATATTATAAAAATCATTTTAAATGAAAAAAAATAGTTTAAAAATATTTTATGTTATAAAATATAACTTTTAATATTTAATGGTAAATTTCATTAATAATTTAATGTTAAATGGTATTAGAGTTATTTAATAATTATATTAAATAAATAGTTTTAAAATAGTTTTATTGAATTAAAAATTATTTAAAAATGATATAAATGATTTAAAAATATTTTAAGTAGTAATAAATGACTTTTAATATTTTGGTGAATAATACATTAATATTTAAATATTAATGGTAATTATTTAAAAATGATTTTAAATAGTTTAAAAATCATTTAAGGGTAATAAAAATATTTTAAAAATATTTTGAGTTATTATAAATAATTTTAATATTTTTGTAATGGTTTCATTAAAGTTTAATATTAATTAAATATTAATGATAATAGAATTATTTAATATTTAAATTATTTAATAATGATTTCAATGTTTGAAAAATCAAGATAAATTATAATAATTATTTAAAAATTAGTATAAGTCATTTAAAAATAATATGACTGATATTTACAGTTATTAAATTACTGAATAGAGTTTTAGACTCGATAATTACCCGATAAAGTCATCGGTATATCGAAATATTTCAAAAATTGATCCGGACTTTGATAATTGGACTATATACGTGTTTGTTTAGGATCCAATGACTGCTAAAAATATACGACAAAGTGATTAGGTTATGTGCTGACTGTAAATAGTAGTACTATGTGTTATGATATATTATTCTAATCGAACGAATGATCTTATTAATGATAGGTTTCGGTATAAAAGATAAAACTAAGTTGCGCTATTGTAAGCAGCAGCCTAGGTAAGTATCCTAACTTTGCATTTACTTTATGCAATGGACATGAGTAAGAAAGTTTCATAATTATATTATCATTATGCCAGACTATTAACTCTATTGTTATCAATTATGTATCTAATCTTTGTATTCATACAAGTTCTTAAATTATCCGATCAACACAGTATTACTGTATAATTCAGATATTTATTCTGTTCGTTAATTCCAAAATAGGGTTAGATAAGTGTCCTTACTTGGATAATCATTGTATTTAATCACATGTTAATACATACTTATTGGTTTCTAGTATGTATACGTTGACTTAAAAAGCCGTCTAAGCTATTTGATTCAGTTAGACATAAACTTGAAAATATTGTTGAACAATATTGAACTTTATTGTATCCAACCAGATTATTTTGGTTTGAATTCCCGACTAAGTATGAACATCCCGAACATGGAAAAACTTTTGTGCACCTAAAGTGGATAAGATGAACGATAATATCATTCTTGCATGTAGTATTGATCAATACAGGGCATAACGAGCTGATCACCCCCGTGCCTGTAAGTTATGACGGTCTGTAGATGAATTTTTGTATACCTTTTTGAAAACAAAAAATAATGTTCATAGTCTGTTGACTGATCTCCAGTTATAGCAAATACAAAATTTCAAAAATTTGATATAGAGGTGATATATTGTTATTATTGGTTCAGCTTACTTCAATACTGTTGATTCATTGTAGAAGTATTATTCAAAGAAAATATTTAATCCTTTCAGCTAATATTACTTGTTACTATTACTTGTTGGGCAATCAAATGCTCATTCTCGCTTTAAATTTAAATGTTTTCAGCTAAGTATGATCAACCAGAAGGTTCAGGCAAGAACAAGGGAAAAGAAAAGTTGTTCGAATGAGTTTTTTAATATTTTGTGTAATAGTTAATGTTTATTAAGACAAGGATATTTATTATCTATTATGTAATGAATGTTTAAAGGTCGCGTACTTGGGATTTAGACTCTGATGCATATGTAAATTAGGTTTGGTATTTATATTATTGTTACTATTATTAGTATTATTCCACTCACAAAAATGGTATCGTGAGGCACCGAGTTCGGGTTTCAAGTACCTGAATTTGGGGGCGTCACATAAATAAATACTAATATTTATGGAAAATATGTCAAATTATTAAAAGTTAATTTTTATAACTTAAAAAAAATTAAAATTATTTTTGTAATTTTCAGAAATTAATTCCTATTTTTAAATGATTTTTGAAAAATAAATTAAATAAAATTAAAAAAGTCTGTCGCTAAAGTTTTTAGCGACAGAAACTGTCGCCTATTGTGTTCTTAAGGCTCAAGAACATTCAAAGTCAGTTGCTAAGGTGTCATGTTTGACCGATCGTGATTCATAGATCAATATATTTTTTAACATGTTGTTGGTCAGATCTTATAGTGCTTGTAGCATCTCCAGATCCCGGTCCTAATCACCAAGGATCTGGTATACTATTTCTATAACTATTGCGGAAGATATAAACATAAACTATTTATACATTAAACTTTTACACATCATTCCCAAGGTCTACAACCTTAACTTAATACATACCTTCAATAACTTAAATGTTTACAATGTTATTTTCGTCAGAAAATTTAATAGATCTAACTGCACCATAATTTAATCTTGCACTTTGTCTTCGCTTCTGTCTTTACTCAAGCTTTCATCTTAATCTGAAATTTTTTATCATGATATAGCAAGGGTGAGCATAAAAAATGCCCAGCAAGTTTAAATTTATTTGAGGATATATCATGATTGAAAGAATTTAACAATAAGCTAGCTAACTTTCAACAATATAAACATTGTGAAAGAGCATGAACAAATTTTCTTAGCTGAACGACCAAATCAATAAAAATGAATGGTCAATAATGAACATGAACAGATTAACTGAACCAAATGGTAATGAAGGTGATCAGCTTTTCATACCTGATGAACATTTACAATTTGCACAACGTGCGAATCAATAATCAATATAGACGTGAATAATCAACAACAATTATTCATTAACATGCTTTGAACATACAACTCAAGTTTGAGTTAAGGAAAAACTTGCCTGATTCGTTGACTACTGCTACGCAGTTTAAGTTAACTTCTTTTGGTAAGACCTATCATTAATAATAAGATTGGTCTTTCAATCAGCATATTCTACTTTGTATCATAATACAATTACTTTGTCAATAGATTATCTAACACTTAATCAAATATTAGATAACATCCTAACACATCGGTATTATTATCATTCTTGGATAATTCTTCAATCACTGTATCATATTCATTATGATTAAACACTTAATCTTATACATTATAAGTTCTTCTTTATACTCTAATAAGTCAAATACTAATCCAACAACCTGGATTCTAAATTTAACAACCAAATTGCCAATCCAGCAGACTGGATACAGAATCCAGCAACCTTGATTCAACAAATTTCCAATCCAGCAAGTCAAACTGCAATCCAGCAAACTGGATTACAAATCCAGCAACTAGATTGCAATCCAGCAAACTGGATTCAACATATTTTCAATTCAGTAAACTTCTTTTCAATCCAGCAAGCTGGATTCATCAGATTTTCCAATCCAGCAAGCTGGATTCCATATCCGTTCACGAAAATACCAAATCAACTTATTATTTTTCTATCCTTTTTACAAACATGTATACACATATTTCATACACAAAAAGTATTTTTTCAAAATTTTTCAACTTCCTTTGGTATTTTTTAAAAATCATTCTTAGTTAATTCCTTAAGAAATTAGTTACCTCATGCTTAACTCTAGAAATTCCCATCTCTTGACACAATCTTATATGTCTTAACGTGACACTCCAGTTTAAATTTCATGGCCATCGGAGTTATAGAACTCCGGTTATAGCCATTTTCGTCAGAAAATCACAGAAATTGAAATGGTCATAACTTGGTCATTTTAAGTCGGAATTTGCTCATTTTTGGACAGGAGGTACTTAATACCATATATTTTCATGTCCCAAAAGGCCAGAATTTTTCTCGCAAATTAAGTGGCCGAAACTGCCATTTCCAAATTTTGGGCAGAAGCAAAAATGGCCTTTTGCAATTTTTCGTGCTTTATTAAACATTTTCCATACGGAAATCTACAACTCCTTTTTCAGTGATTCCACTTGGAGATGTTAGATAACTTATCAAAGTACTCTCCCAAAGTTTTCCAGAATTTTTGGAATGCCAAAACAATGACGAAACTGTCCCTACACTTGACTGTCCAAAACAATCTATTTTTTCTTAAAAACACAAAACTGTTTTTGCTAAAACAGTCACTAAAACTTGTGTACTCAATATTTTTGAGTGCTACCACTTGGGTTTAGTAGTTAACTTACATATCTAGCATCTCCTTTTGACGGATCGCAAAAAATAAGGTCTAGATCAAAAACGGTGGAAATCCAAAGTACATAGAAATTTTAGAGCTTATAAAACTAGAAAAATCACTTTTCTTTATTTTCGATTTCCAACTAAATCAACACCCAATATGGATAGATCTAAACATTAAACACTCAATAACAAGTATATACATGGTTTTTAAGTTTAGAAAACTTGATTCAAGATTTGATTTGGAATAATCAAAAATTACATGAACAAAAGGGGTTTATACCTTTAATCTTTTGCTAGATTTCCTTATTCTTCCAAAGTAGGAGATGAACTTATAGAGCATTAATGGTAGAACTCCTCTCCTTCTTCTTTCTCTTTCCACCGAATTCTATCTCTCTCTTGCTTTTCTCTATTTCTCTCTCTTAGTTTTCTTTTTTTGGTAAGAAATAAGAGATGAAAGAAATAATTAGATATTTGTTTGTTAAAAAAAATCTATAGATATATTTTGTATATCTAATCTATATCTTCCAATATCTCTACTATCCTTATCTCTTTCCTTAATCATTATTACATAGATATGTGGAATCTTAGTGTGCAAAGTGGCTCCTTAAAATGAATGCCACCTAGCTTGAGTTGGTAATTATCTTTTGCCACATGGGTGGTTTATAAAATGATGATGTGCATGCACATCTTTCTCTCCTTTTCTCCCACTCTAATACCCGGCCACTTGGCCTCACTTTCTCCCACATTTTGATTTCCTTGTGGCCATTCCTCTACCACTCATTAGATAGCCATGTGGCCTACTTATTCTCCCACCATTTGGTTTAATTTCTTTGTCTTTCCTTGCCCAAAAATGTCCCCCATACTTGGATCAAATTTTGGGCTTTTTAATTTATTGATTGGGCCAACACTTGGGCCACCATAATTAATCTCTTTGGACTTCTAGATTAATTTCTTGGGCCATGAAAATAAATTAGGTCCAATACTTTTAATATTCTCATTCCCTAATTATTTCATTAGGGTTTTCATTTCCTCAATTATAACTTAATTCCTTACTTACACGCCCTTAATTTTTTTTTAACCCAATTAGACTTGCTATAATTAGGTTATAAAATTAATTAACTGAGATGTATAAAATAAATCTCTTAGAATTAGTATATATTTTAAATACCATAATTCTCTCATCCCATAACCCTTAAGTTATTTAATTCTTCATTCCTAATATATAATTAGGATCACACTAGTTTCTTTTATTTGTCATCACATAATATTCGTATTCACTTACTCACATAATTATTAAATAAATTATGACATGCTCTATAATTCTCTTAGATTAGGTCACTAGTATATATTTAAATACTAGAATCACTAAATAACAATAACTATTTAGGTTATTTAATTATCATACTTAATTTAAATAACTTATTTAAGTTATACAATTTATATTGTATAATTAAATTTAATTTCCTCCTCATCTCCATAAATTGTTTTCAAACAATTTATTTATATATTAAATATATAAATTAATATATTCAATCATTTATTCAAATATGAATTTAATTTACTGACTGCTTTGATACCAATATACATATTTGCATATTGAATCTCCTCTCATATTTTTACTTTACATCATTTGGTATAATATTAAATATTATATCATTATCCATATAACATCTTTCACTTCTCATACTAATTTTGACTTTTCTCCATAAAAAGTCAACTGTTGACTTTGACCAAAAGTCAACCTTTACACATTTTGTGTTTACTGTCCATTCTGACTAAACTTGACGTTCCGGGCGCAACCGAGCAGTCCATGCTTCAAAATTCTATCTCTAACTCAAATTTTGAGTTTTAAATTACTCCTTTCTTATTGCTAATCGTATTAACTAACGACTTTATACTTATTCAAATTCTTATTTGCCATTCAAGGCCAACGTTCAAGCTATGTTAATTACTAACATAGTTTTATCTTGATCCTTATATCATTAACTTAATTCATCACTCCTCTTGCTAAAATATATATAGCACCTTACTAAGTATATATATTTCTATACATATACTCATCTTCGTTTTAACCTTATAACATCTTTTCATGTGAAATCTTATCTCCTTAATAAAATTTCCATATGTACTTATATAACATTTCTTAGACTATTCCGTTCACACCGAATTTACAGGTATCGTAATACCTTATTCTCGATATTCCTTCAAGTACATATTAATTCATTTCTAGGGTTTTGAAATTTTGTAACCCGTATTTCTTTATTCTCATTCAATTAAGAAACCATATAGGTTCTTCTTAAAAATTTTGAAATCCTTAAAATTCCTTCACAGAAATGTCAATTCCATACACTTATTTTCTGTCTAGCTTAATCTTATAACCTTTAATCCATCATTTTAGGATTTTAATAATTATCTAAATTCTCGGGTTGTCACATTCACCCCTTCTCCTAAGAATTTCGTCCCCGAAATTAAAACATACTAATCTCTGCTTATTCTCTTGATCAAAACTAGGTTTTTAACTTAACCTTTACAATTTTCTCCTTTGAGGATTTCTCATCTATTATCACATTTCACCATAACTACTCACTAGGAGTTTACATCTTCTAAACATTCAGCAAAACTAGGTTGTCATAATAACCTTCATTCAATCATCTCAGATTCTACTCGTACTCAACGAGTTCACACTATTCATATCCGTAATCACATACTACCCCAACATTACTCTGAGGAGTTTAAAATATTTTTATATCTGTCTGAGGGATCATAAAAACCATGAACTTTGAGGTTTAGGGTATTTCTACCTGCTAGCTCTTTCAATTAAGAAAGAAAGGTACTCTACCTCTGAAATATTTTATATTTGGTATGTTTACAATCACAAAGAAGGTAAACTACTGATGCGGGTACTTTAGAGGATTAGTCTGTTGTACCTTAGTAATCGGAACGACTATATGCGTTCTTAGATTGGAATATTTTATGCCATTAGTATATCCCCATTTTCAGGGTTGTTCACCTCAGAGTTATCATAAGATTCCGTACCAAAACAATTTGGTTTGACATAAGCTTTCAAAGAATACTTTGAATTTCATAAACATTTGTCTAGCTGAATCAAATAGCTTAGACACATATCAATCATTCGAATTTCAATCGAAACATTTCTAGCCAAATTCAGTTGGCAATAAATTATCTTTAAAATTCTTAAAATCATTTTATGACTTCATGATACCGCACTGTATTTACAGTCCGTTTGAGGATTCCGTCATTGTGTGACTTTGTCATACTACATCATACCATAGTGGGCTGACGATCTTTAGTTCACATACCACACTAGGTAATTCTGCATTGATAACTCCATCATTTTTATCATCTCTGCACCAGGTTGCATGATGCATTAATGATATAAAAATACATTTTGATAATTCAAATCATTTTCGTCTAGCCGAATCAATTAGCATAGACTCTTCTTTAAACCGTTCAAAAAATCTTTGAAAATCATCTTTGGTGTCATCACGCCACAACAGGTAACGATGTGTTAGTAGTACGAAGCCCACTTCTACACAGTTGTAACCCTATGTTGAGGATAACAAAAATTCATTTTATTTCGAAAGGCACATCAGTGCGAATTTAGCTTGATGTCAAAAACTTTGAAGTCTAGCATAGCTAAAAGATTTGGAATACCTATGATTCCACCATCAACTTCAATTTCTCTACTGATCCATTTCTTAATAAGACTATCTATTTCTATCATCTTCAATTCTCCATTCATAACTTTCTCATACCCAGTTCATCAAACTTACCACACATTATGAGTTCAGGAACTTTCCATAATCATATGAGTTTAAGAACTTATCCTAGTCAGACCTTTGGCGTCCATTCGCTGAGGGGTTCATAAACATTTCATATAATTATGAGTCACGAACGTACCATAAGTATGAGTTTTAAGAACTCGTACTTAACCTTATATTCTCTATCTATTCGTTATACACATGAGAAAAGAATCACCTTATCCACATGCATATAACAAATAGCGCGACATTAGGTTCCAATGATTATCAATACCAGAAACTAAGTGGTTGTCAAACCAAACTCGGCCACTAATCAATATAGGAAGCTAAGCGGACAATTCCCCGCCCATACAAAGAATTGGTCAACCTAACCACTATATCGACCAGGAAGCTAAGTGATTCTAAAACCAAGTACAAATTCCCCGCCCATACAAGGAATCATACAACTCAGCTGCTGACATGAGTCCTCAATTGAAATTCTACACAATTCTAACTTTCTCTTTTCTTAATACGAATTTTCTTTAATCCGCATCTTAACATTTACCACTCTTTTATGAGTTTGCATTGTACCATTTCATAGTACATTCTCTTTATAGCGTCAAGCTATATCATTCCAATTACTTAATATATCATATGTTATTCAATGATTTGATCTGATCACGTCGTGATCTTATTTAGTAATCATTTCTCCTTATACTTACGATCGTTTTATATTACGATCTTCTTATTCTTCTCTTTAATCATATTATATTATGATTTTATTAACACTTCTCATCTTATAGACATAGTCTATTTATTATTACTTTTCATCTCTATTACTGGAGTCAGGTAACTCCGGATTCTTATCCTTATAGCTCTTCAAGATGCTTCTTTGAATCTTATTTATCTTTCTCTGTACTTAAATGATGAATTTCTTAAATTCATCTCTTATCCCTTAAACTCGATCTGAGTTTATTACTTATCATCCTCTCCGTGGTTATATCCTAAGGTACACCTACCTAAGGTTTATAACCTACAGCTTTGATACCAACTGTAGCATCTCCAGATCCCGGTCCTAATCACCAAGGATCTGGTATACTATTTCTATAACTATTGCGGAAGATATAAACATAAACTGTTTATACATTAAACTTTTACACATCATTCCCAAGGTCTACAACCTTAACTTAATACATACCTTCAATAACTTAAATGTTTACAATGTTATTTTCGTCAGAAAATTTAATAGATCTAACTGCACCATAATTTAATCTTGCACTTTGTCTTCGCTTCTATCTTTACTCAAGCTTTCATTTTAATCTGAAATTTTTTATCATGATATAGCAAGGGTGAGCATCAAATTTGCCCAGCAAGTTTAAATTTATTTGAGAATATATCATGATTGAAAGAATTTAACAATAAGCTAGCTAACTTTCAACAATATAAACATTGTGAAAGAGCATGAACAAATTTTCTTAGCTGAACGACCAAATCAATAAAAATGAATGGTCAATAATGAACATGAACAGATTAACTGAACCAAATGGTAATGACGGTGATCAGCCTTTCATACCTGATGAACATTTACAATTTGCACAACGTGCGAATCAATAATCAATATAGACGTGAATAATCAACAACAATTATTCATTAACATGCTTTGAACATACAACTCAAGTTTGAGTTAAGGAAAAACTTGTCTGATTCGTTGACTACTGCTACGCAGTTTAAGTTAACTCCTTATGGTAAGACCTATCATTAATAATAAGATTGGTCTTTCAATCAGCATATTCTACTTTGTATCATAATACAATTACTTTGTCAATAGATTATCTAACACTTAATCAAATATTAGATAACATCCTAACACATCGGTATTATTATCATTCTTGGATAATTCTTCAATCACTGTATCATATTCATTATGATTAAACACTTAATCTTATACATTATAAGTTCTTCTTTATACTCTAATAAGTCAAATACTAATCCAACAACCTGGATTCTAAATTTAACAACCAAATTGCCAATCCAGCAGACTGGATACAGAATCCAGCAACCTGGATTCAACAAATTTCCAATCCAGCAAGTCAAACTGCAATCCAGCAAACTGGATTATAAATCCAGCAACTAGATTGCAATCCAGCAAACTGGATTCAACATATTTTCAATTCAGTAAACTTCTTTTCAATCCAGCAAGCTGGATTCATCAGATTTTCCAATCCAGCAAGCTGGATTCCATATCCGTTCACGAAAATACCAAATCAACTTATTATTTTTCTATCCTTTGTACAAACATGTATACACATATTTCATACACAAAAAGTATTTTTTCAAAATTTTTCAACTTCCTTTGGTATTTTTTAAAAATCATTCTTAGTTAATTCTTTAAGAAATTAGCTACCTCATGCTTAACTCTAGAAATTCCCATCTCTTAACACAATCTTATACGTCTTAACGTGACACTCCAGTTTAAATTTCATGGCCATCGGAATTATAGAACTCCGGTTATAGCCATTTTCGTCAGAAAATCACAGAAATTGAAATGGTCATAACTTGGTCATTTTAAGTCAGAATTTGCTCATTTTTGGACAGGAGGTACTTAATACCATATATTTTCATGTCCCAAAAGGCCAGAATTTTTCTCACAAATTAAGTGGCCGAAACTGCCATTTCAAAATTTTGGGCAGAAGCAAAAATGGCCTTTTGCAGTTTTTCGTGCTTTATTAAACATTTTCCATACGGAAATCTACAACTCCTTTTTCAGTGATTCCACTTGGAGATGCTAGATAACTTATCAAAGTACTCTCCCAAATTTTTCCAGAATTTTTGGAATGCCAAAAAAATAACGAAACTGTCCCTACACTTGACTGTCCAAAACAGTCTATTTTTCCTTAAAAACACAAAACTGTTTTTGCTAAAACAGTCACTAAAACTTGTGTACTCAACATTTTTGAGTGCTACCACTTGAGTTTAGTAGTTAACTTACATATCTAGCATCTCCCTTTGACGGATCGCAAAAATAAGGTTTAGATCAAAAACGGTGGAAATCCAAAGTACATAGAAATTTTAGAGCTTATAAAACTAGAAAAATCACTTTTCTTTATTTTCGATTTCCAACGAAATCAACACCCAATATGGGTAGATCTAAACATTAAACACTCAATAACAAGTATATACATGGTTTTTGAGTTTAGAAAACTTGATTCAAGATTCGATTTGGAATAATCAAAAATTACATGAACAAAAGGGGTTTATACCTTTAATCTTGTGCTAGACTTCCTTATTCTTCCAAAGTAGGAGATGAACTTATGGAGCATTAATGGTAGAACTCCTCTCCTTCTTCTTTCTCTTCCCACCGAATTCTATCTCTCTCTTGCTTCTCTCTATTTCTCTCTCTTAGTTTTCTTTTTTTGGTAAGAAATAAGAGATGAAAGAAATAATTAGATATTTGTTTGTTAAAAAAAATCTATAGATATATTTTGTATATCTAATATATATCTTCCAATATCTCTACTATCCTTATCTCTTTCCTTAATCATTATTACATAGATATGTGGAATCTTAGTGTGCAAAGTGGCTCCTTAAAATGAATGCCACCTAGCTTGAGTTGGTAATTATCTTTTGCCACATGGGTGGTTTATAAAATGATGATGTGCATGCACATCTTTCTCTCCTTTTCTCCCACTCTAATACCCGGCCACTTGGCCTCACTTTCTCCCACATTTTGATTTCCTTGTGGCCATTCCTCTACCACTCATTAGATAGCCATGTGGCCTACTTATTCTCCCACCATTAAAAATGTCCCCCATACTTGGATCAAATTTTGAGCTTTTTAATTTATTGATTGGGCCAACACTTGGGCCACCATAATTAATCTCTTTGGACTTCTAGATTAATTTCTTGGGCCATGAAAATAAATTAGGTCCAATACTTTTAATATTCTCATTTCCTAATTATTTCATTAGGGTTTTCATTTCCTCAATTATAACTTAATTCCTTACTTACATGCCCTTAATTTTTTTTAACCCAATTAGACTTGCTATAATTAGGTTATAAAATTAATTAACTGAGATGTATAAAATAAATCTCTTAAAATTAGTATATATTTTAAATACCATAATTCTCTCATCCCATAACCCTTAAGTTATTTAATTCTTCATTCCTAATATATAATTAGGATCACACTAGTTTCTTTTATTTGTCATCACATAATATTCGTATTCACTTACTCACATAATTATTAAATAAATTATGACATGCTCCACAATTCTCTTAGATTAGGTCACTAGTATATATTTAAATACTAGAATCACTAAATAACAATAACTATTTAGGTTATTTAATTATCATACTTAATTTAAATAACTTATTTAAGTTATACAATTTATATTGTATAATTAAATTTAATTTCCTCCTCATCTCCATAAATTGTTTTTAAACAATTTATTTATATATTAAATATATAAATTAATATATTCAATCATTTATTCAAATATGAATTTAATTTACTGACTGCTTTGATACCAATATACATATTTGCATATTGAATCTCCTCTCATATTTTTACTTTACATCATTTGGTATAATATTAAATATTATATCATTATCCATATAACATTTTTCACTTCTCACACTAATTTTGACTTTTCTCCATAAAAAGTCAACTGTCGACTTTGACCAAAAGTCAACCTTTACACATTTTGTGTTTACCGTCCATTCTGACTAAACATGACGTTCCGGGCGCAACCGAGCAGTCCATGCTTCAAAATTCTATCTCTAACTCAAATTTTGAGTTTTAAATTACTCCTTTCTTATTGCTAATCGTATTAACTAACGACTTTATACTTATTCAAATTCTTATTTGTCATTCAAGGCCAACGTTCAAGCTATGTTAATTACTAACATAGTTTTATCTTGATCCTTATATCATTAACTTAATTCATCACTCCTCTTGCTAAAATATATATAGCACCTTACTAAGTATATATATTTCTATACATATACTCATCTTCGTTTTAACCTTATAACATCTTTTCATGTGAAATCTTATCTCCTTAATAAAATTTCAATATATACTTATATAACATTTCTTAGACTATTCCGTTCACACCGAATTTACAGGTATCGTAATACCTTATTCTCGATATTCCTTCAAGTACATATTAATTCATTTCTAGGGTTTTGAAATTTTGTAACCCATATTTCTTTATTCTCATTCAATTAAGAAACCATATAGGTTCTTCTTAAAAATTTTGAAATCCTTAAAATTCATTCACAGAAATGTCAATTCCATACACTTATTTTCTGTCTAGGTTAATCTTATAACCTTTAATCCATCATTTTAGGATTTTAATAATTATCTAAATTCTCGGGTTGTCACAGTGCTTGTGCAAGACTATATGATCCAACAACAAACATGGACAAACAACATAAAACCAACGAGATCTAAGCCTTCAAAGTGACTTTCAGAGCTGTTCTTCATTTCTAGGTTACCCAAAAATAAAGAACAGTTCGGCTGCCCTACTTTGGGCTTCCATAACTTGCTTTCATGAAATTTATTCGTGATCTAAAGAATCAAGTGTGTAGCCAACATGTAAGACAACAAATCTATTACAAAAAAATAGTATAACAACAACAGATCGAGCAAATCTATGCCGGTCAAACTATGTCAAAGATCATGGTTGTAACGCCCCGAAATCCGGTCTATCTTCACACCCGGATTCCGTACGTCATGAGTACATCATTCATCCAACATATATCATTATATACTGAAATTTAACAACATACATTCTCAATTCCCAGGTTCTCGAAACCTTATAACCTTTCTCATTACAAATAATGATAATTACATTATTCCTTTCATCTTACAAGAGTGACTTTTATCCGCCACCAAGGATACATACAGTTCATTAAACTAGTCTATAGTTTAATTCATCTTTCTACATTACAAGTCTTCACTTGATCTTCACACCCATTCACATACTAAATGGAACTTCGTCTGGATACCGCTTAGCTTGATCTTTACGGGATACTAAAGTTCTTTCTAACATCGTTCGCTGAAAATATCTTTCATTTAAAGTAAGTGTGAGCATTCAATTGCTCAGCAAGTCATCACAGTTTGAACAAACAAGTTCAGAATTCAAACATTTCTTTAGAACTTCAATAACCGAACAAAGGTTATGAAGCAGCTTGAATAATAGGAATAATCTCGATTCATATCATCTTAAAACCATACTCACTTTTACTTTGAAATACTTTCATTCTTCTACCTTTTTCATACACATTCTGCCTGGCTAGAATCATTAGCACAGACTTAACAATAACGGTTCATGAATAAACCGAGCATACTTGTATTGATTAGTTTGATCACAAAACAGTTCAGCTCATAGAAACACCGAAGTGCTCACATTGTGGCTCAAGGCCTCATACATACTACCACCTTGTACAAATATCGCACATTCGCACATAGACAGAACTTCTCAAGTTCAACATCTGAGAAGTTTTAGAAACTAGCATTCATTTAAAATATGAATAAAGTTAGGAAACTTGCCTTACGCACAGCTACAGCTTACGCTGAACTGCTCATTCCCATTCCTATGTAGCACATAAAAAATAACACGTACACCAATTAGTCATATACTTGACTTACGAATTGGTTTACTTAACTTTACTTCTTAACGTTTGCGTTCTTGTAATTTAAGCTTACGCGACTAACTTTCATTACCAGATTATTGCTTTATGACATACTGAGATGTCTTATTCATACATATATCATCTTTGATGATTTATATTCTTATCTTCTTCTTATAACTCTCCTAGGTCTCAGCACACATCGTGTCTTTGATAGTAGTCCATATGACATCCATTAAAGGTTACAATTATACCACAACCTATTTATCTTAACTTATCTGAACTATTAAACTATAATGTTCGTTAAGTCAAATTCATATTCCTTACAGCTTTCTGGCAACTAAATGCCATACCTCAGGATTCATTCTTTATCCTCTAAGTCATACAGTTATTTGTATACTCAGAGCGATCATTCAACGTCAATACTATAAGGTCATAGCAATAAACAATTTACAATCCCTTATTCTTATCTTACCACGTCCAGTTCACTTGACTCAGAACATTATCCAAGTTAAAACTACTAACTCGACTTCTTAACGTTATACGTTATTATCTTCCATTCATTTTCTTCACCGTTCACGGCTAAATCTTAGTCTTCATTACCTTACGGTCAAACCATACACAAGGTGTAAGTTCTGCCCGTTTAACACTCGCTTAAACTCAACCCTTACGCTGGTTAAAGTGTTCAACGCTTACTTTTCATTCTATCATTCTTATCCGACTTATATTCGGCCTTTAGTAATCTTATTACCGTTCGTTACGGCTCTCTTGATACCATTCGTATCTTACTTACTACCTTCATTAACGTCTATGTCATACAACCAGGGTATACTTAGAACGTTCGTCCAACGCGAATACAATTCACAAGGATCATCTACGTATTTAACGTTTACGTTGCTCGTCTCTTAATCTCTCATTCAACCATTATTCAAGGTTTTAATCGCTTTCAATTGTTATCCAACCCATGAACCCCATGTTCATTATTCTTTCTTAATGTCAAAGCCATACTGTTCGTTATATGCTAAGACCGATCGTTCTTCGCAACAACGTTGCGTTCACAGCGTCTATACGCTTTACGTTCATCTTACAATGCCATGCCATAACATCGGAATGTTATTCATTACCTTCATCACTCAATGTCTAAGGAATCACAATCATAGCAATCCCTCACGTTCGTTCATTACGACTACGGTCCCCGAATATCGGTTCCGTAACCTGCGTTTGCATTATTTATCTTTTAATCTCGTTTAGTCTTTTCGTTCAACCTTTATTAAAGGTTTAAGACACTTACTCAAGTGTTACATTACGTGAACTATATGTTCATACTTCTTTCTTGCACATCGCCCCAGTATCTGAGAACTAAAAATCTTATTTCTGAGCATTGCTATGCACCGGCGCTGCGGCGCCGCGGCGCCGTGCCTTGCCTTTCCTCTCGCGCTGCGGCGCGATCTACAGTTCCCTCTTCCTTTTTCCCGGACTGGCGCTGCAGCGCCAAGTCCTTTGTTATTTCTCGCGTTGTGGCGCCACTCTCCAGCAACGTTTAACACTGTACATGGCCGAGCTCACGCTGCGGCGCCCCTTCTCGCGCTGTGGCGCCAAGACAAAAACCTAGAAAATTTTTCTAAGTGTTAAGTCCAGTTTGAGATGCCGATTTCGAAATCTCATAACTTCTTCGTTATAACTCGAAACGAGGTCGTTCCAAAGCCATATTCTTTGTTTTCTTACGTACTTAGATATGCCTTCGACAGAAGTTCATTCTGAATCTGTTAACATGCAATTAAATTGGCTTAATCTTTGCTCTTTGTTCACTTTTTCTCTTTTAACGTTCTTCGCTCGTTCGTCCGTAATTCGGTCATCCGAACTCGAAACTCGTTCGTTCTTGAGTCCACTACTCACGTTTTATACGTTCTCTTACATTTTTATGAAACCCTACTCGTTCGGGTTCATTTACTAACTTTCAAATTCTCGTTCATCTTTTACGAAAATTTCGCCATAACTTCGTTATAGCTCAATTTTAATCCGTTCTTCATGAACGTTTCTAACGTTCCTAACCAAGAAATAAGCATCTAACTTATACGCGATGGTTTTAAACTTGTCCATCAACAACATTTACACTACGATGGTTTTAAATTTGTCCATCAACAACGTTCTTCGTGTTCTTCGTTTGTTCTTCGCGTTCTTCGTTCGTTCTTCATTTTAATCGATATTTTGGATTACGATTCTACTTTTTCTTGGAATTTGATGTAATAGAACACCATTCCTTACTTAATTCACCTACTCGTTCATAATATTCGTTCGGATTGCTTAAAATCATCACGAATCTTATACTTCCTTGAGAAATTTATAAAATAAATTTCTAATTCTTATTTCTTCATTTTCTTACGATTTCAACCATATGAAATCATTACTAATCTCTTTTACTTCTTATTCTCATTAAGTTATGTCTTTGAACATAAAAACTTAAAGAAAATATTAGAAGAAACTAGGGTTCGAATTACCGTTCTTTGTTATTTCTCTTCCGTTAGACAAAGCCGGCGATTCGCGAGCTATTCTATTTCACGACCACTTTGGATCCGAGCCTTCATGCTCAATTTCTTCCTCTTCCTCTTCCAACCGAGCCCTCTCTCTCTCTCAAGTGTCTAGGATTTTCAATATCCCAAAATAATGAAATGAGCTTACTATTTATAGATTTTCAAAGCTAAGGGCAAAATGGTCATTTCGCCCCTAACCTCCTTACTATTCCCACCTCCTCCAACACTTAACCACCAAGTTTACTCGGCCACCACCCTTACTTGGTGGCCAAGTGGCCAGCCCACATGCCCATGGGTCATCCCATGGGTTGCCCCAATGGTTTTATCCATCCGTTTACCCATCGGTTCGATCCGCGGTTTCTTTTCTTGGTTTGGGCCATAACCCTAATTCATATTGGGTCTAAATTGGGCTTGATTTCATAAATCATTGGGCTTGACATAATCCAAGTCCAATTAGATTCTACAAAGTCCATGAACTCAAAGTCTTTTAAGACTAATCGTATTCTACGCATTCCATTCTCGTATTCTCGTATTCTCTTTGTATATCATTCGTACGATATTCGTATTATACGTCGTACTAATCTTCATACTATACTCGTATAATAACTAGTATTATACTCGTATCTCTCACGCATAATAACCCTAATTATTATACGCGATCATAACATTCTCGGAACTCACATTTCTAAACCCTTAGGTTTTGAGTCCGCAGGCGAAAACTTCGTTTTTGCCATAACTGAAATATTATTGAATATTCCATCACGTCTCAGAATTAAACGTAATCTATAACTTCTCGAAATTTCAAAATAAATCTCCGAGCAGAAACTGATGAATAGTGCCTATTTCGTCTTTTTCCCCGAAAAATATTTTGTTCCCGGAAAAATTTTATTTTCGTCTTGAAAATTCTTACTCGTTCAATCTATCTCGTAGCCAGAATCCTCCCGATTAATAATCATTCTAGGTTATAGAACGATTAATAAACACTTAGCACAGAATAGTATTAATAAAAATTCATTTCATTAATAACTAATTCTTTAAACTTAAATTCTGGATAATCCAAAATTTCAGGTTGTTACATTCTTCACTCCTTATAAAAATTCCGTCCTCGAAATTTCTTAAAACCAAACCCTTACTTGGGTTCTCACATTCTCCCCTTCTTCACAGAATTTCGTCCTCGAAATTTTAACTTACTCTTCTTCTCAACTTCTCTTCAAAGAAGTTCTTATCTTTCTTACATTCCCAACCCTTCATAACGTATCAAGAATCATGAAGCGAAAGGGATAACTAGGAATATAAGGATTCCTTTAAAATATTTCATTCTTTTGCTGAGGGGTCAAATTGACCATGAACTCTTTACTAGGTCGAACAGCCTTTCGCCGTAAACCTTTCTTTCCGCGGTAAGTTTACAATCACAAAGAAGGTAAACTACCTCTTCCATGTTCTCCTCAGACTAAATCATTAGATTCCGCACCAAAATAATTTGGTTTGGCACAAGTTCTCAAGAAAACTCGATTTTCTTTTAATCATGACATACCATTCGTCTTAGCCAAATCAAATAGCCTCGACCATACCAATAAATTGGATATCAACTTGAAACATTTGTCTAGTCAACTCGCTTGACATCGACTACTTTAAATTCTTTTTGCAATAAATCAAAACATTTTATGACGTCATGATACCGTACTCTTCACAGTACGTTGAGGACTTCGTCAGTTTATGACTTCGTCATTATACATCTTACCTTAGTGGTTTGTTGATCCTCAGATCACATCCCACCAGGTTTAATTGCATTAACAACTCCATCCTTTTACCATCGTTGCATCAACTGCACGGATGATATAAAATTCATTTTGATATTTCAAATCAATTTCTGTCTAGCCGAAGCAACTAGCATAGACATATAAAGCATAGCTCTATTAAAATCTATTGGTTCCAAAAGTCGAACCAATTCTTTCATGTTCCAAAACGCGCACATTAGCACGATTTCAAGAAATTTCGAAATCTAGCATAGCTAGAGGATTTGGAATATCTAATTCTCCATCTCCATTCATTGTCTTACTGCGACAATACTTAATCTTCTCTAGCACCTTCAATGCTAAGTCTACTGAAAATACTTCGTTTTCATTCTACACCTTACTATAACTTAGTACAGTCCATCAAACTTACCACACATTATGGGTTCAGGAACTTTCCACAATAATATGAGTTCAAGAACATCCAGACAGACCTTTGGCGTCCATTCGCTGAAACATTCAAACGCATACCATATTGTTATGAGTCACGAACTTACCATAAGTATGAGTTTAAGAACTCGCACCTACCTTAACCTTCTCTACCTATCAAGTATATACATGAGAAAAGATTCACCTTCTCGTCATATACATCTTAATAGCGTGACCAATTCCAATGATTTTCATTGTAATAAACTGAGCGGTTGGTACACCAAAGCATAAACCTCTGCCCATAACAAAGGTTCATACAACTCAGCCATCACCTAAGTCCTCAATTGAAATTTTACAACTTCTACCTTTTCTTTACTTAATACGAATTTTTTTTAATTCATATACTATCCTTTTCAACTCCATCTGAGTTATTCTTCCTGTACTACTTCGTAGTACCATTCATTCATAGCATTAGCTACAAATCATTCATCGTTTCACAGCTCATCTGTTACTACGATTTACTATGATCACGTGGTGATCTTTTTATCCTTCTCTTTACGATTATAGTCTTAGGTACTCTTACCTAAGATTTATAACCTATCAGCTCTGATACCAACCTGTAACGCCCCGAAATCCGGTCTATCTTCACACCAGGATTTCGTACGTCACGAGTACATCATTCATCCAACATATATCATTATATACTGAAATAAAACAACATACATTCTCAATTCCCAGGTTCTCGAAACCTTATAACCTTTCTCATTACAAATAATGATAATTACATTATTCCTTTCATCTTACAAGAGTGACTTTTATCCGCCACCAAGGATACATACAGTTCATTAAACTAGTCTATAGTTTAATTCATCTTCCTACATTACAAGTCTTCACTTGATCTTCACACCCATTCACATACTGAACGGCACTTCGTCTGGATACTGCTTAGCTTGATCTTTACGGGATCCTTAAGTTGTTTCTAACATCGTTCGTTGAAAATGTTTTTCATTTAAAGCAAGTGTGAGCATTCAATTGCCCAGCAAGTCATCACAGTTTGAACAAACAAGTTCAGAATTCAAACATTTCTTTAGAACTTCAATAACCGAACAAAGGTTATGAAGCAGCTTGAATAATAGGAATAATCTCGATTCCTATCATCTTAAAACCATACTCACTTTTACTTTGAAATACTTTCATTCTTCTACCTTTTTCATACACATTCTGTCTGGCTAGAATCATTAGCACAGACTTAACAATAACGGTTCATGAATAAATCGAGCATACTTGTATTGAACAGTTTGATCACAAAACAGTTCAGCTCATAGAAACACCGAAGTGCTCACATTGTGGCTCAAGGCCTCATACATACTACCACCTTGTACAAATATCACACATTCGCACATAGATAGAACTTCTCAAGTTCAACATCTGAGAAGTTTTAGAAACTAGCATTCATTTAAAATATGAATGAAGTTAGGAAACTTGCCTTACGCATAGCTACAGCTTACGCTGAACTGCTCATTCCCATTCCAATGTAGCACATAAAAAATAACACGTACACCAATTAGTCATAAACTTGACTTACGAATTGGTTTACTTAATTGCGTTCTTGTAATTTAAGCTTACGCGACTAACTTTCATTACCAAATTGCTGCTTTATGACATATTGAGATGTCTTATTCATACATATATTATCTTTGATGATTTACATTCTTATCTTCTTCTTATAACTCTCCTAGGTCTCAGCACACATCGTGTCTTTGATAGTAGTCCATATGACAACCATCAAAGGTTACAATTGTACCACAACCTATTTATCTTAACTTATCCGAACTATTAAACTATAATGTTCGTTAAGTCAAATTCATATTCCTTACAGCTTTCTGGCAACTAAATGCCATACCTCAGGATTCATTCTTTATCGTCTAAGTCATACAATCATTTGTATACTCAGAGCGGTCATTCAACGTTAATACTATAAGGTCATAGCATTAAACATTTTACAATCCCTTATTCTTATCTTACCACGTCCGGTTCACTCGACTCGGAACATTATCCAAGTTAAAACTACTAACTCGACTTCTTAACGTTATACGTTATTATCTTCCATTCATTTTCTTTACCGTTCACGGCTAAATCTTAGTCTTCATTACCTTACGGTCAAACCATACACAAGGTGTAGGTTCTGCCCATTTAACACTCGCTTATACTCAACCCTTGCGCTGGTTAAAGTGTTCAGCGCTTACTTTTCATTCTATCATTCTCATCCGACTTATATTCGGCCTTCAGTAATCTTATTACCGTTCGTTATGGCTCTCTTGAAACCATTCGTATCTTACTTACTACCTTCATTAACATCTATGTCATACAACCAGGGTATACTTAGAACGTTCGTCCAACGCGAATACAATTCACAAGGATCATCTACGTATTTAACGTTCACGTTGCTCGTCTCTTAATCTCTCGTTCAACCTTTATTCAAGGTTTTAATCGCTTTCAATCGTTATCCAACCCATGAACCCCATGTTCATTATTCTTTCTTAATGTCAAAGCCATACTGTTCATTGTATTCTAAGATCGATCGTTCTTCGCAACAACATTGCGTTCACAGCGTCTATACGCTTTACGTTCATCTTACAATGCCATGCCATAACATCGGAATGTTATTCATTACCTTCATCACTCAACGTCTAAGGAATCACAATCATAGCAATCCCTCACGTTCGTCCTTTACGACTACGGTCCCCGAATATCGGTTTCGTAACCCGCGTTTGCATTATTTATCTTTTAATCTCGTTTAGTCTTTTCGTTCAACCTTTATTAAAGGTTTAAGACACTTACTCAAGTGTTACATTACGTGAACTATATGTTCATACTTCTTTCTTGCATATCCCCCCAGTATCTGAGAACTAAAAATCTCATTTCTGAGCATTGCTATGCACCGGCGCTGCGGCACCGTGCCTTGCCTTTCCTCTCGCGCTGCGGCGCGATCTACAGTTCCCTCTTCCTTTTTCCCGGACTGGCGCTGCAGCGCCAAGTCCTTTGTTATTTCTCGCGTTGTGGCGCCACTCTCCAGCAACGTTTAACACTGTACATGGCCGAGCTCACGCTGCGGCGCCCCTTCTAGCGCTGCGGCGCCAAGACAAAAACCTAGAAAATTTTTCTAAGTGTTAAGTCCAGTTTGAGATGCCGATTTCGAAATCTCATAACTTCTTCGTTATAACTCGGAACGAGGTCGTTCCAAAGCCATATTCCTCATTATCTTACGTACTTGGATATGCCTTGGACAGAAGTTCGTTCTGAATCCGTTAACATGCCATTCAATTGGCTTAATCTTTGCTCTTTTTTCATTTTTTCTCTTTTAACGTTCTTCGCTCGTTCGTCCGTAATTCGGTCATCCGAACTCGGAACTCATTCGTTCTTGAGTCCACTACTCACGTTTTATACATTCTCTTACATTCTTATGAAACCCTACTCGTTTGGGTTCATTTACTAACTTTAAAATTCTCGTTCATCTTTTACGAAAATTTTGCCATAACTTCGTTATAGCTCAATTTTAATCCGTTCTTCATGAACGTTTCTAACGTTCCTAACCAAGAAATAAGCATCTAACTTATACGCGATAGTTTTAAACTTGTCCATCAACAACATTTACACTAGGATGGTTTTAAATTTGTCCATCAACAACGTTCTTCGTGTTCTTCGCGTTCTTCGTTCGTTCTTCATTTCTATCGATATTTTAGATTACGATTCTACTTTTTCTTGGAATTTGATGTTATAGAACACCATTCCTTACTTAATTCACCTACTCGTTCATAATATTCGTTCGGATTGCTCAAAATCATCACGAATCTTATACTTCCTTAAGAAATTTATAAAATAAATTTCTAATTCTTATTTCTTCATTTTCTTACGATTTCAACCATATGAAATCATTACTAATCTCTTTTACTTCTTATTCTCATTAAGTTATGTCTTTGAACATAAAAACTTAAAGAAAATATTAGAAGACTCTAGGGTTCGAATTACCGTTCTTCGTTGTTTCTCTTCCGTTAGACAAAGCTGGCGATTCGCGAGCTTTTCTATTTTACGACCACTTTGGATCCGAGCCTTCATGCTCAATTTCTTCCTCTTCCTCTTCCAACCGAGCCCTCTCTCTCTCTCTCTCTCTAGTGTCTAGGATTTTCAAAATCCCAAAACAATGAAATGAGCTTACTATTTATCGATTTTCAAAGCTAAGGGCAAAATGGTCATTTCGCCCCTAACCTCCTTACTATTCCCACCTCCTCCAACACTTAACCACCAAGTTTACTTGGCCACCACCCTTACTTGGTGGCCGGCCCACATACCCATGGGTCATCCCATGGGTTACCCCAATGGTTTTACCCATCCGTTTACCCCATCGGTTCGATCCGCGGTTTCTTTTCTTGGTTTGGGCCTTAACCCTAATTCATATTGGGCCTAACTTGGGCTTGATTTCATAAATCATTGAGCTTGACATAATCCAAGTCCAATTAGATTCTACAAAGTCCATGAACTTAAAGTCCATTAAGACTAATCGTATTCAACGCATTCCATTCTCGTATTCTCTTCGTATATCATTCGTACGATATTCGTATTATACGTCGTACTAATCTTCATACTATACTCGTATAATAACTAGTATTATACTCGTATCTCTCACGCATAATAACCCTAATTATTATACGCGATCATAACATTCTCGGAACTCACATTTCTAAACCCTTAGATTTTGAGTCCGCAGGCGAAAACTTCGTTTTTGCCATAACTGAAATATTATTGAATATTCCATCACGTCTCAGAATTAAACGTAATCTATAACTTCTCGGAATTTCAAAATAAATCTCCGAGCAGAAACTAATGAATAGTGCCTATTTCGTCTTTTTCCCCGAAAAATATTTTGTTCCCGAAAAAATTTCATTTTTATCTTGAAAATTCTTACTCGTTCAATCTAGCTCGTAGCCAGAATCCTCCCGATTAATAATCATTCTAGGTTATAGAACGATTAATAAACACTTAGCACATAATAGTATTAATAAAAATTCATTTTATTAATAACTAATTCTTTAAACTTAAATTCTGGATAATCCAAAATTCCAGGTTGTTACAATGGTCTTGAGTTTTCTGGGTTACCTAGAAAACACAAGTTGTGATCATATGGCCTACTTTAACCAGCCACTATTTTAAATATATTTGATATTTAGGTGATCTAAAAACATAAGAATATAGTCCATATAACATATTACACCCTGGATACATCAACTATAACAAATGAACAAACAACTGCAAGATCTGTGGGCATGAACTTCTTGTCAGAGTCATCTAGGTAAGTTATGGGTTACCTAGAAAGGTTTGGTCATGGTCGATCAACCGACTTTGACAATCAATAACTTTTAATCTGTACGAGATCTGGCTCTGATTCAAGCTCCAGAACAAAGTCCTCATGACATACTACAACTTCAAACATTTAAAATACCAAACAAATAAACAGAAAGAGATCTAGAGGACCTGACATTCATTGTCAGACCAATATTTTGAAATTTTATAGATTTTGTAAAACATCAAATTCGAGCCTCTAGATGTTATGGATCTAACATCTAGCAACCCAGATCATTAGTATACACTACATATAACATGTTTAACACAAAAAAATTAACATCTAACATGAAAACCAAGATCAGATTTGTAATTAGGGTTTATACCTTCTATGAACAAATCTTGAATCTAAGCTTCTGATCTGATAGAGGAGATAGTGGGGCTTGATTTTGGGACTGATTTAGCAATAGAATTCGTGGGTTTTAGAGAGAAAGGGTCTTGGATGAGTACAAGTATATGAATGAGCAAAGTGATGAGCTTTCTCTCTCTTGATCTTATATATTACATGGATGCAATGCATTTGGATGATTTACTTGGCTGATTTGAAAAGATTTTGGCACATGGGCATATATAGGGTTGGTGACTTGCCAAGATATGGCAATATTTGCAAGCAACAAATCCAAGAATGTGACAAAAAGGGTATTTTGGTCAATAGCCTTGTCATTTTAATGGTATTCTTGTCTATGGTACTTGAATCTAGGGTTCAATCAATAGATTTTAAACATTATGGTTTTCCAAATAATTTTTAGGGTTTGAAAAATTAAGTTTAAAGTTTAATAAAATTTTAATTAGAACACACTAATTAAAATTAGGGTTTTTAATATAATATTAGGGTTTTAAATAATTAGGGTTTCTTGATATTATTAGGGTTTCCTAATTAACATTACAATTTACTAAAATAATAACAAGGGTTACCAATTTAGCAATTACGGTTTCTAAATATCAATTAGAGTTTCTAATTTTAGAAAATTTAGGGTTTCAAAAAATTAGGGTTTTCCTTAATTAAATATAACACCTGACATTATTAACATTAATACGACTACATAACGACTTAACCAATTCTTAAAGTCATATTTGAATTTTTGAATTAGGTTGGTTTAACAGTAAAGCTAGGGTTTTGTCATGCTACATCAGAATTGACCAACCATTAACAATACGTACATATAATACATATATATAGTACAAAAATAAAAACAATATTATATTAATATTCTCTTTCCTTATTCCAAATCTAGAATTAGGGTTTGGATTCCATATCTGATATATCTTTCATATATACGACTATTAAGTTAAAATAATTAACTTAATTAATCTAAAATAAATTCATATAATAAAATATTTATTATATTAATTCTAATAATAATTTCGTATATTATTTAAATAATATAGTAAATATATTTTTATTTATCACAATTATACATACACATTATCTGGCACATATTCCCACCTTTAAACAAATAATTATATGCAAAATTTCTTATTTATTTATATAGAAAATATCGGGATATTACAGTAGCACACGATATTATACAATATCTTTGATTATTGATATTTACGTGAGAAGACACTCATTTTTATTCAATTATTGCAATAGTAGTTGATGCATAGTATCTCATATTACTGATTCAATTATTGTCACAGTATCGTCTGCATAATTTTTTATATTATTAAATCAATAAATGAGATGACACAATTATTCATATTATTATTTGCATTATTGACAATGTCTAGAAAGTTCTGTCGAGCAAGGGTTTTGTCATCTAATTGGGCGCCAATAAGGAGAAGTCCTTATCAAAAAGCCCCATCTTTCTTGAGAATGATCTGGTTGTTAATATTATGAGTTATAATATTATTGATGAATAATTGTTGAAAGATTCAAAATGTGGTTAGACAAGTGATTTGTGATAAATAAAAGGGGTGTGTCATGAAGTATTTTTTTTTATATAAATTTGGCTTATTACATGGACCGCTACTTACTCATTTTTTTAAAATCGTCGGTAGAAAGTTATCTCAATTTTTGTTTTATATTGCATAGTGTTTGCATAGTACTACATAGTGTTGCATAGTATTGCATAGTGTTGCATAGTACTGCATAGTGTTTGCATAGTGCTGTATAGAAAAAATCAAATTATTCGGCCAGATTTGCCTGTGAATGTTACTGTGCAGTTTGTGATATTTTTTCCTAAATAGTATCATACCATTCTCCTATAAATAGGATGCTTAGTTTAGAAATAAAAATCATACCAGAATCAGAAAATTTTTCTTTTATAATATTGAGCGTATTATTTTTTAGTTTAAGGAATCTTTAAGTGTAAAAAACAGTACAAGTTTTTTTAAAAAATATCTCCGCTATACCAGTCGAAATTACTTTCCAACTAAGGTAAGGGATATTAATTTCATTCAATATTCGTAAGAAATAAGATTTTCTTCCATACTATGTAGTATGTAAGTAATATTATTTCGTTTCATATTCCTAATTCTACACTTATTTTGATAAGTATTGCTTATATACTCCTTAGAATTAGTAGAATATCCTTGAATTTTGCGCTTCATCTAATATTATTTTACGAAAATATTTTTCTGAACTTTCTTGTTCAATTTTAAGCTTTTTATGTCGAAGTACTATTCATGGGTACTATTCATACATACGGTAGTATTCATACGTACAGTACTATTCATGAAGTACTATTCACGGGATACTATTCATGACAAAAAAATTGATTTTTTCCTGTCCATATTATTTTTGATGCATGAATATCATTCTTAAATTTTACTCCACAAAGTAGTTATCATGTTGGCAATTTAGACATTCTTAAACTCTGGATAAATTAAAAATCTTTAATACTTATCCTTGATCTCATTTGATTGATTCTTATATCATTGTCATCATCCTTATGCTTATATTGTGATGAAAGTCATCTTTGGCCCGTAGTGCATAGATGGACTGTTGATTGGTATGATTATGACTAGGAATTATGTAACGATATAATCATGATATGTAATGTTACAAATGATGTGGTAAAAGTTCCTATTAGCCCGTAGTGCATAGATAGACAGTTGTTTGGCATTATCATGACCACTGGTGATAATAACGAATATCCTTAGCCCGTAGTGCATGGATAATTCGTGGATGTTATACTAACGAATATCCTTGGCCCGCAGTGTATGGATAATTCGGTGATGTGGATTATTTATTGAGATGTGTTACAGAGATAAAATATTGATGATAAACTTTTAAATCATAGAAGATAGTAGACATCATGATCTACTTGACTCTTCTAATGGATTATTTTGTTCCGTTGCAGTTAAACTTTTTATCTATTGTATTCTATCAGTTTTTACACTGTTAAATGCTAAGGATAAATTATTCTACATTATCTTAGTCATAATATTCTTTGTTAGGCTAGTTGAGTTCACCTTTTTCTTTCATTGTTCTCTTCAGAAAATGAGAATATAGATGTGACTAGTAGGGGAATGGAGTGATGGTCCAAGATGGTGGTGTAACATTCCATATTTTTTAAATGTAAGTTATAAATATTTATTAATTTATATAAATATTTATTGGATATGTTTATTATTGAATAAGTAATTGTTCAATTTGATTGAGTTTATTTAGTTAATTATTTATTTGCTAAATAATTAATGTGATTAGTTAATTATTTATTTGTTAAATAATTAATGTGTTATGTGGATTGAATTATGTGATTAAGTAATTTATTTAATAAATTGTTATTAAATAAAGTGTAACAAATAACTATGTTATAAAGAGTTATTAAAATAAATTAAAGTAATTTTAATTTAGTTTTGCCAAACAATGTGTAAGTATATTAATCATTTAAATTTTAAAGGGATTTGCCAAACAAAGCCTATGGCCCTTGGATTTTTTTTTGAATTTAAATTATTAATTTAATAAATAAAATATAAATAATATATATATAAATATATTTTTGGTAACTGATAAACTTATTGGTATATTTAATACAGTCGTCAGTTTCCAAACGTTTGAAAAATAGAGCGTGCGTTACTTTTATTTTTAGTATACGTATACTGTTACGTGGCTTAGCTATCAGTTTTACCTTAGTGTTGTCTGCTAAGAGGAGAAAAAGAAAAGTTTTAGAGAATTTGAGAGGAGAAAAGGGTCTGTGAAGTTGCAATTCTCAGAGGTTAGCAAGGATTTCAAAGCTAATTCAGTGGTGTTTGCAAGGAATTATTACGCTAATTGAAGGTATTTTCCCTAATTATATGAATATGCATATATGAGCCTACGGCAAAATTTGATATACTCTGAAATTTCAAATTTGTTGAATTGTTGTTATACAATGGGTTACTTGTGATTATATGAGTTTATGATGATTAGAGGTAGTGTTTAAACGAGAATTGCATGATAAATTCGTTTGACAGTAGGAAGAAATAATGTCAGTATATGTATTTCTTATGTAGCTTATGTAAATAACAATTATGATGATCAATTTAGTGTGTGAAATTGAACCGTGACTATATTAGTTAGTTTGTTAAGAATTACAGAGAACTTAGTTGAAAAGAATCAAATTGGTGTATCATTATGATTACAGTATTCACTGTGTCAAGAAATATTAAAAAATAGAGTTTTTGGGTTTTAAAATATGTTATTCTAGTATTTAATTTTTCTAAAATTATGGTTTAAATTGTGTTAATTTAGTATTTGTATGCTTGGTGAAGTTTATGTGTAATTTGCATTAGTTATTCATGTCAATTAGTGTTGGAATTGAAGTTATAGACAGAAAATTTAGTTGTTCTGTTCTTCGTGGTTGGTTTCTGTGAGTTTCGGCGCCCCAGCGTCAAAATTCACGCCCCAGCGCCAAATTTCGCGCCCTGGCGCCTGGTTCGCGCCCCAGCGCCAAAATGGGCCAGTAGCTCGCGCCCCAGCGTTGTAGCTCGCGCCCCAGCGCTGAAGCTCGCGCTCCAGCGCCATAGCTCGCTCCCCAGCGCCACTGTTCCGCGCCCCGACGCCGGAAAAGTGTCCTAGTTGGACAGTTTTGACCTCCTGTAGTAAAATGGCCATAACGTTTTCATACGAACTCCGATTGAGGTAATTCAAGATGATTCGAAAAGAGGACGAGTAGACCTACAACTTTTATTCGTTAAGTTTTTTAATTTGAGATCTGTAACAGTAGTCAAAATGGCCATATTGAGGACTGTTGTGTATTTGAAGCCAATCGGGGGGCGTCGGGATGCACGAATGCAAGTGCAACCCTTTGGGTATTAGTATAACTTAATGATAACATATTGGACATGTATTAGGATGTTGTATTAAGTTGTTAATGTACACGTGGTGCAATGGAATGATCATTTAAGTAGTTGTAATAAAGCTAAAAAGTAATGTTCATGAAAGATGTGATGTTGTTTAAACTTAAATTTAGTTAGTAGCTATACTAAGAGTAATAAAGGAACTTATAAAGGTAATGTTAGTGTAACTAATGTGTATTGTCAATGCATATGGTATGTGTAGGACTTGGGGTGAACGTGAATTGTAATTGTTTAACCTACGCACGAGGCAAGTTCCCTAACCTTTGCTACTTTATTATTCAGCAAGGTTACTTTTCACTGTTATGTTACACTTATACAAGTTCTCTAACTCTACTTTTATAATTGTGCAAGTTTTCTTAACTCTAAACTTGTTATATTAGCATGCAAGTACCTTTAGTTTATCGTTCAAGTTATTATTTGTTGTGCATGCTTGATATTAAATTCTAAGATGTAACCTTAGCTTAACGTTGTTCAAAGCAAGGTATGATAAGTTATTCAATTGTTATGCTATTAGATTATTCTTAAAGCATGAACTTAGAACGAAATGTGTATTCAGTATGATCATTCAATAACATAGTATTATTATCTTGTATTCAACTAATCCTTAGTTGATGTCCGTTGAACTCCAAATTACCTTGAACACCTATTCAAACCAAACTTACTTTGGTGCGGACTTGTATTCTAAATACTGAGATGAACAACTCTTTTAATAGAGATTTACGCTTAGCGTTAAAATGGTTGTGCACAATACATTGTACGAAGGGTTGATCCCCCTAAGTACGTGGAGTCCTTATAGTCTTATGACTGTTAAGGTTAAAGTTGAAAGATTACTTATAACTGTGGACATGATTCGTGGTCATTAGACCCTCAGTGAATGTTATAATTTTCAGAAAGTTAATAGAATATATTGTTCAGTTCTATTGAGCCTAATATTAGCAATTGATGTGAAAGTTTAAAGATTTACTTATTGTTATTTCAAGTGGGCCTTGTTTGCTCACTCTTGCCTGTAAAATTTCTTATAGCTAAAGTTGAAACGGCTGACGTACCTAGCACCAGTAAGGGAAAAGGAAAGATGAATAAATACTGAAGACTTGTAATAGTTTTGATAGTTTACTTTCAGAATTTGATTTAAAGATTGTAATGAAGTTATTTAATTTTCCGCATTTGAATTATTGTTGTTAAAGGTTGGATAACCTGGGCGATTTCTTTTATTTAAGTTTAATCCTGTATGGGCAGGTTTTCTTTTATTATTCAATTCTATTATGATTGGGTAGTTAGAAATGAATGTTTTGATTACGTGAACACCAAATCTTGAGGTAATGAAGTATCAGGATTTGGGGGTGTCACAGGTGGCTATAGTTGTCCTCACTATTCTATAAAATAGTGTGATAATAATTATAATGAGGACTCCATTTGAGTTTGGATATTGTCTACGAGACAATATTCGTGTTAAAACTCTCAGCTTATGTTTTGTCGTATTTTGCACGACAGTTGTATAAATTATATTTGTATTTAAATTATCTACCATGTATTTGACGACTCAGAATGGGTTGTGTATAACTATTCTGGGGGCGTCACAAAATATCTGAGTAAGTAGAAGATATAGAAGATGATAATATCCCTCTATCTCAAATGGTTCTAAGAAAGAAAAGAAAAAATCATCGAAGAAACGCTCATGTTCAACTAGAGGAACGAGCGGGAGAATCTATGCCTTCTCAAATTGTAGAAACAGATGAAGAGGAAGAAGAAGAACAATGCAAGTTGATTCGAAAGAACTAAGGGAAGAAGAAATCAGTTTCCTCTTGTCCAACCGCAGAGGATTATTCTGCTGAACAAGGTTTCACTCATGAACCTCCACAAAATGATGAATTGATGGTTGAGAAAGTCATCGTGCCTTAGCCACAATTAGTTGTAGAGTTAGAGCATGTTGCTGAAGAAACCAGCTCTATGCCCAAAAAGATGAAGAAGAGGAGCAAATTAATCAAGATAACTGAGAAAGCTAATGAAAGGTAGAGGAAAGTGGAAAGGTTGAAAGTCGTTCGACAAAAGAGAAAGGTTGAAGTAAAAAAGAAAAGAAGAGAAGAAAAGAGAATGAGGAAATAGCTGAGAACTAAACACAAGAATGATTCAAATCACCGATCACACCATTCTTCAGATGATTCACTACAAGTAACTCATGTCATCTCCAAAATTGTAGAGGATGCCTTGAAAGAAGGTGACCCTCCGATCGTAAAACCTGAAGTTTTTACATCTAAGGGCAACAACATCCTAAAAATCTTATCTTTGAGGAAGAGCAGCCAAAAGAATCCCACGATCCTAGTTTTTATCTATCATCTACTTCTCAACTAGTGCCAGATCACTCCTGTTTACCTCCATAAAGAGCATATCAACCAAGGATATGAAGAGTACTTCTTACGGGCAGAGTGTAATGCCTCTGAATTTTATAAACAATATTAATTAGATAAAAAAAATTATTTGAATATTTATGTTGAATTACATATATATTTATGTGTGTCTTGGAAGGTAATAATTCAACTTAAATTGAGTTAAGCATGTAACAAGTATGTGATGTGGAGGAATTAATGAAAAGCTTATATTAAACTTATGTGATATGCCTAGTGTGGTATAATGGTGGACTAAGTAAAATTTTAAATTAATTAGTGAAGCAATGATTAGATAATATGATGGACTAATTGTTATTGTAGCGCCCCCAAATTTGGGTCCCTTGAACCTCGAACCTGGTGAATCACGATACATCATCTTCATACATATTCTATAAACTAATGCGAAATTATAAAAAATAAATTGTTTATTATTCAATGGTTATGTAATATTTCTCAAGGTCTACAACCTTTATCTTAATACGTACATTTAATAATTCACAAGGTTTACATCATTAATTTACGTCAGTTATCATAATAGATAAATGTTCATATAAAACTAATCTTTGTCTTTTCCTTTGCCTTTGTCCTTCTTTGAGCATTCAGGTTAAACTGAAATATATTCATTATATAGCAAGGGTGAGCAACTACTTTGCTCAACAAGTTTAAATACAATAAAGATATATCATGATTGAAAGAAAGAATAAGCTTTCAAGTTTTCAACAATATAATTATTGTGAAATAGCATGAATCAAATTTTAATACATGAATGATTGAATTAATAACGCTGAGTAGTCAACAATGACCATGAACAAGTACTTTGGTAATGAAGGTGATCAACCTTTCATACCTGATAAACATATGCAATATGCACTAAGTGCGAATTAATAATCATATATGTGGAATAATTGTCAATAATTAAACCACTAGCATTCTGATTTCCTCACTCTCTTATCTCTTCCATATCTCCCATTTTCTATTTCCTCTTTACTTATAATGTTGCCAACATATTAAGTCTTACTAAGAGTGAGACACATAAGCAAAAATAAATAAATCCCATGTGCCTAAAATCTATGCCAAATCCGACAAAGTGCTCCCCCCTTTGCTCCATCTTTTTTTAAATTATTATTAGCTTAATTTAATTAATTTATTTCATAGAAAGTCCATAACTTGTTTGGGCTAAAAATTTGGGCAACTTGATTTATTGCTTGGGCCATGAAAATATTATGGGTCTAATACATTTAGTTTACATAACCCTATATATTTAATTAGAGGTTCTAATCCACTTGTTTTTGACTTTAAATAATTAATTCAACTATTCTTTTAATACTTTTGTTAAGTAATTTAATTACCCAATCTTAGTAATTTAATTTAATCAAATAAGTTGCTACATAGATTTTCTTAAACTATTTTACCCTCATGAAATCTTATAATTTATATAACTCATCTTTGATATATAAATTATAAAACATAACATAACATACTTAAATTACATATTTATTTTATAATTGCAAAATAAATGTGCTACACATAATTTTTTATGTAAATACAATTATTTACATACCCATGATATTATAATATAATATCAGTACCTCATTATCATAAATTCAATTAAAAATTTATTTACTTCCTTCAGATATTACAATAAATATAATATCTATCTTTTATTAAAATAATTTTATATAAGAATTTATTCTAATACTCTTGGGTAAGTATATATAAATATTATATGCTTAAACCGCCTCTTTTTGCTTCATTACGCAAAGTTTTCCCCAGCAATTTTATTTCTTCACGTAATATATATATATATATATATATATATATATATATATATATATATATATATATATATATATATATATATATTAACTCCCAATTACAAGTTACACCAAACATGTACACATCACATATAGAGAATAATTTATAATTTTATTGTCTCACATTATAAATTGTTTATATCAATTTATTTACATATAGCAAATATAATTTAATATATTTACCATATTACATAAATATAAATATTCTTCATAATTTATAAAATAATTTATATATTCATATATTGGACTAGACATTTAATTTAATGTCTAGTAAACCTTTTAATACGGTTTGCTACATTCAATAAGCCTTTTTCATATGACTTGTCATGTATATTATTTTGACTTGCCATAATCTTAATATCTTTTTCGGTTTTTAATTTTGTAACCCATATATACTATTACATAATCTCTTTCAAATATTAAACCATATAGGTTTTACTTAAAAATTTTAAATTATTCCTCTTTTCCAAGTCTAGGTTTTAAACTTTAACCTTTAATTTAATTATTCAATATCTTCTAAATTTTTGGGTTGTCACATTCACCACTTCTTCTAAGAATTTCGTCCTCGAAATTACGACATACTAATCTCTACTTATTTTATTCATCAAAATAGGTTTCATTTTAACCTTTAAATCTTCATCCTTTGAGGATTTCACTTCTTTCATCTCATTATACCATGACTACTCACTATGAGTTTACATCTTCTAATCATTCAGGAGTCTTCACAATTGTTCAATAACTGTGAAGCTGTATTAATAATCTAAAAAAAATTATTCAAGAAAACTTTTCATATCAAGCTGAGGGGTCATATAGACAATGAACACATAGTTTTAACGGTATTCACACCGTAAAACGGTAAAATACTAGGTATGTTTACAATCACGAAGAAGGTAAACTACCACTGCTAGTACTTTAGGTGATCAGCCTTTCGTACGCTTACGTCGTGCACAACGTATCAATCTTGTTTAGTACTATTTGCGCTACTATATTGGATTATTTTATCTAATCGGCAAATCCCCCTTTTTTGGGGTTGTGCACCTCAGACTTAGCATAAGAATCTGTACCAAAATAATTTGGTTCGGGATAAATTCTCAAAGAGATACTTGAATTTTCATAAATATATGTCTAGCTAAATCAAATAGCTTAGACGTATACCAATAATTCGAATATCAATTGAAACATGTGTCTAGACACTTTAATTGACATTGACTTTTCTTTAACTGGTTTAAAAATTCCAAAAATCATTTTATGACATCAAGATACTGCACTATATTTACAGTCCGTTTGATGATTCCGTCACTTTGTGACTTTGTCATACTACACCATACCATAGTGGGCTGATGATCCTTAGATCACATCCAACACTAGGTAATATTGCATTGATGACTCTATAATTTTTATCGTCTTTGCAACAGGTTCCATGATGCATTGATGATATATATAAAATACATTTTGATATATTTCAAATTAGTTTTGTCTAGCCAAAATAATTAGCATAAACTCTTCTTTAAACGGTTCAAAACTATTAAAAATCAGTTTTAGTGTTATCATGCCGTAACAGATAACGAGATGTTAGTGGCTCACAGTCCACATAGACACCCTTGTCACCGTATGTTGCTGATAATAAAAATTCATTTGTATTTTTAAAGGCACATCAATGCGAATTTAGTTTGATGTCAAAAATTTCGAAGTCTAGCATAGCTAGAAGATTTAGAATACCTATACTTCCACCATCAACTTCAATTTCTCCAATATTCTATTGCTTAATAATTTTATCTATTTCTAACATCCTTAAAACTTACTACACTAAAAATCCTTAGTTCTCCATACACAACTTTTTTATACCCTAGTATAGTTCATCAAACGTACCACACGTTATGAGTTTAGGAACTTACCACAATAACATGAGTTTAGGAACTTGTCCTAGCAATACGTAGTCCAAGAACCAATCAAGAACTGTCCATACGCTTAGGGGTTCAAAAATATACCATACGATTATGAGTCACAAACTTTCCATAAGAACTCGTACCTAATCTTAATATTCTCTAACTATCAAATATAAATATGAGAAAAGAATCACGTTCTCTTCATATGTATATCGATAGTGCGACACTAATATTTCAATAATTATCAATGTGATAAACTGAGTAGTTGTTAGACCAAGTATAAAACCCATGCCCATACAAAGGTTTGTACAAGTCGACTATCACATGAGTCCTCAATTAAAATCTCACATAATCCCAACTTCCTCTTTACTCAATACGAATTTCATTTAATCCATATTTCAACATTTATCGGTCTTACCTAAGTTTACATTGTACCATTTCATAGTGCATTCTCTTTATAGCGTCAGACTATATCTTCTTAGTTGTTTAACATTTCATATGTTATTCAACAATTCAATTTGATCAAGTTGTGCTCTTATTTTGTAATTATTTCTCCTTATCCTTATGATCATTTTATACTACGATCTTCTTATTCTTCTCTTTAATCATATTATATTAAGATTTTATTTACACTTTTCATCTTATAGAAATTGTCTATTTATTATCACTATTCATCTTTATTACCGGAGTCAGGTAACTCCAGATTCTTATCCTTATAGCTCTTCAAGATTCTCTTTTGAATCTTCTTTATCTTTTTTACTTAATAATGAATTTCTTCCAAAAAATTCATCTCTTATCACTTAAACTCTATTCGAGTTTATTTCTTATCATCCTTATCCTCGTCTATAAGGTTATAGCCTAAAATACTTCTACATAAGGTTTATAACCTACGACTTTGATACCAATTGTAGCACCCCCAAATCTGGGTCCCTTGAAACTCGGACCTGGTGCGTCATACATCATCTTCATACATATTCTATAAACTAATGCGAAATTATAAAAAACAAATTGTTTATTACTCAATGGTTCTATAATATTTCCCAAGGTCTACAACATTTATCTTAATACATACTTTTAATAATTCACAATTCACGAGGTTTACATCATCAGTTTACGTCAGTTATCATAATAGATAAATGTCCATGTAAAACTAATCTCTATTTTTTCTTTTGCCTTTGTCCTTCTTTAAACATTCGGTTTAAACTGAAATATACTCATGATATAGCAATGGTGAGCAACTACTTTACTCAACAAGTTTAAATACAATAAAGATATATCATGATTGAAAGAAAGAATAAGCTTTCAAGTTTTCAACAATATAATACTTGTGAAATAGCATGAATCGAATTTTAATACATGAATGATTGAATTAATAACGCTGAGTAGTCAACGATGACCATGAACAAATACTTTGGTAATGAAGGTGATCAGCCTGTCATACCTGATAAACGTATACAATGTGCACGAAGTGCGAATCAATAATCATAGATGTTGACTAATTGTCAATAATTAAACCACTAGCATTTTGAAAAATTATTAACTCGAGTTGGAGTTAGAAAACTTGCATGTACCGTTGATTACCGCTAAGCAATCTAATTTAATCTCTTATGAAATACCTGTCATTAATAAGATCGATCCTCCAATTAACATAATATATTTTATCTCACGACAATATTACTCAAATAATAAATTAGCTACTATTTAGCCACATAATCAAACATTGAATAATTCTTTAACTTTACTAGTAATATTATCGTCATTTGATAATATTATTATCACATAACCATCATCTTAAATTCTCGTCTAATATTATAAATCTTTTAATAATATTTTATTTACTTCTCAATTTCTTAGTAATATCTTAATCATTTACAAATATTATTAATCATTTAATAATATTTTAATCACCTTCTAATATTATTAATCAAATAATATTATTCAAATCATTTACTAATATTATTAATCATTTAATTATATTTTAATCACTTTCTAATATTATTAATCATTTAATAATATTCAAATCATTTACTAATATTATTAATTATTTAATAATATTTTAATCATTATCAAATATTATTAATCATGTAATAATATTATACTTATTTTATATGTAACAACCCAATATTTTCTATAAAAATTAAATCATAAATTTTACGTATAATTTTTTTTATTTATTTCAAGGATGAGAATTTGTACAAGATAATGTGTATATATAATTATGTAATAAATAAAAATATATTTATTACATAAATGTTTGCAAATAATTTTATTTTAGAATTATTGATTATTATAAAGCATATTCTTATAATAATTAATTTTATAGTAGAAATATTTTTATTAATTATTTTCCATAAAAATATAATTATATATTATTTAAATAATATAGGAAATGGTTTTTAGAATTATTATAATAATTATTTATTTTATTATATGAATTTATGCATGATTAATTAAGTTAATTATTTTAACTTAATTAATAAGCTTATATATGAAGAATAAATCAGATATGGAATCCAAACCCTAATTTGGGATTTTTATCAATGGATAAGAATAATAATATAATAATATTATATTTTAATTTTTCAGTGCTGTAATTATGTACCGTATTTTTGTGGACTGACAATGGTTGGTCAATTATGGGGTATTATGATAAAATCCTAATTTTTACGGACAAACACTAATTTCGAAGTCACATGAGACTTTTAAATCTGTTAAGAAACTATGTTATGTGGTGTATGATGTGTATTATAAATATTGGATGCTATTGGGAAAACCCTAATTATAGGAGATATTAATTGTAAATTAAAACCCTAATTTCGTAAATTAGAAACCTTAAATCAATAATTAACTTATTGATAAACGAAAAACCCTAATTTAAAACTCAGGATGCGTTCGACCCTGTTATATAACTGTGTTATATGGTGCATGCATGCTATGTATTATATGACTTTTTGATTAATTAGGTATACCCTATTAATATTAAGAAATATTAATTTTTAGAAACCCTAATATTTATTTTATATACCCTAATTTATTTAAATTGTAAACCCTAATTGTTGATTTGGAAAGCTTAATGCTAATTAGTGTATCTTAAACCTAATTAGTAAGGTGTTAAGTAATTAAAAACCTAATTAATTAAGAAACCTTAATTTTGTATGTAACGCCCCCAAAATTAGGTATACATCACCCATCTTAGGTCGCCAGATACATGGTACAGAATTCAAATACATCTTACTAATACAATTGTCGTGTACAACACGACAAAACATAAACTTTGAGTTTGAATACAAATAGTGTCTACTAGAGATTATACAAACTCAAAAGGAGTCCTCATTATAATTATTATCACACTATTTCACAGAATAGTGAGGACTACAAATGCTATTCTCTGGACCATCACTCCGTTCCCCGACTCGTCCCAGCTATATTCTCATTTCCTGAAGAGAACAATGAAAGCAAAAGGGTGAGCTCAACTAGCCTAGTAAGAAATATTATGACTAAGATAATGCAAAATAAATTATCATTAGTCTCCAACAATGTTAAACTGATAAAATATAATAGACATCAAGTTTAACTGCAGCGGAACAAGCAATCCATTAAAAGAGTCAAGTAGAAAATAAAATCTACTATCTTTTATGATTTAAAAGGTTTTTCATGACTTTTATCGCTGGGACTCAGCTTAATAAATAATCCACATCATCGAATCGCCCCTGCACTACGGCCAAGGATATTCTTTAGTATCACGACCACGAATTATCCATGCACTACGGCTAAAGATAATCATGTTTTTATCAACGGTCCTGATCATGCCATAAAATAATTCATCTTTGCACTACGGCCAAAGAGAATTCATAGCCATAATCATACCAAAAACTGTCCATCAATGCACTACGGCAAATGAGGATTTTTACCACATCATTTGTAACATTACGGTCATGATTACACCGAATAATCTCTGGTCATAATCATACCAAGTCCATCTATGCACTACAGGCCACAGATGACTTTTAACAAAATATAATCATGAGGATAATGACAATGATATACGAATTCAATAAAACAAGTTCAAGAATTAATTTATCCAGGAACTGATAACGTCCAAATTGTCAACATGATACTGCTTTGTGGAGTAAAATTCAAGAATGTTCAGAAGAATATTTCCATGAAAAGATACTAGATGAAGGGCAAATATAAAGGATATTCCACTAATTTCATGGAGTATAGAAGTCAAAACTTTAACCAACTGAGTATACTAAGGAATGGAATAACAAAAGAAATCACCAGGCATGCGATAGACCGCATAGGCAGGTTATTCCAACAGAATAATAAATAACGGAACCAGGTCCGGCGTAAACCGCACAGACAGGATATTCCAACAGAATAGTAAAGACGGAACCAGGTCCAGCGTAGAACGCACAGACAGGATATTCCAACAGAATAGTAAAGACGGAACCAGGTCCGGCGTAGAACACACAGACAGGATGTTCTAACAAAATAATAAATAATGGAACCAGGTCCGGCGTAGAACGCACAGATAGGATGTTCCATCAGAATAATAAGGAATGGAATAATAGAAGAATTTCACCAAGTATGCGGTACTTCGCATAAACAGGTTATTCCAACATAATAACAAAGAATGGAACAACAGAAGTTCTCTACATGAAGATGAAAGAAAGAAATAATATTCCCTACCTTTGAAAGAAACTGTATATAGGAGTATTGAGGGAGCATGCTTCTCTTCTTCTATAGATTTTCTCTCTATAGCTTCTCTCTATAATTTCTCTCTATAATAATGGCTCTAAAGCTTTAGTGAATTGGTGAAAAATGAAGGAAGAATAAGCTTCTATTTATAGGAAAACATAGTTTCGATAATTGCACGTTTTGGGGCTCGAAATATTATAGTACAATACCTCCAACTTTTCTTTCATTTTTAATTCAATCATCCAAGTATTATCAAACTTGCACCAACTCCCCTAATAGTAAATCATGTGAATCAATAGTAAAATCATGTGACTCAATAGTTCTAAACATGTGAAAAATTAATTACAATATAGTACATCCCTCTATACCTCCATTTTTAACTTAGTCATGTAAATATTATCAATCTTTCACCAACTCCCCTAATAGTAACAAGAATGTGAGTCAATAGTATAACATGTGAACAAATAGTTATAATCATGTGAAATAATAGCAATTAATTGCTCATTTATCCGGTTAAATACCTGATTGGTCAATATAACCTCTAGATATCAATTATTATCGAAATAAATGTCGATTTTCACTAACACAAACAATTCCAACATAATGAAACCATTTTTATCAAAAATATAAATTTTGAAATTTCGAAGTTTGACTTTTTCTGAAAAAGTCAACTGTTGACTTTTTGACCAAATAGTGAATTTCAGAAATTTTTGTGTTTATAGACTATTTTTACTAATTTCGACGTTTCGGACTCAAATATCACGTCTGCGTCTCTAAATTCAACTCCGAACAACATTCATCATTAATATTATAACTCATGAATAGTAACTCGTGAATAGTACTCCGACACGAAAAGTGTCCCAAATACCCGAGTGAACAATACTAGAGTGAATAGTAATTTGGGTGAATAGTAACTCGTGAATAGTAACTCATGAATAGTAACTCGTGAATAGTACTCCGACACGAAAAGTATCCCAAATACCCGAGTGAATAATATTCGGGTGAATAGTAATTTAGGTGAATAGTAACCCTTGAATAGTAACTCATGAATAGTAACTCTTGAATAGTACTCTGACACAAAAAGTGTCCCGAATACCCGATTGAACAATACTGAGTGACTTCTCACATAAGCATCAATAATCAATACCGTGTGCTACTATGCAACCACGCGTACTACTGTACTTTTAACACCGAGTGTTTCAACAGTTAACGGTAAAACTTCCGCCGTTGATTCCATAAAATATTTTTGTCGTTTTCTCAATCCGACAATAATTCCGTTGTGGGGTCCACCAATGATTATACCGTCGTATGGATATTCTCCGACAAAAAAAATATTTCCCGACTAATCGAATATTATATAACAACTTGCATACTTTACAAAATTTATAACTACTACCCACAACTATAACATTATATCAAATCCATACCATAATATAAAAATAAATAAATAAATAAAAATATTTCGAGAATATTAAATATTTATTCATAAAATCTGGGGTCTCACATTGTATGTTAGAAACAAAAATTTATTATTTTATTTTATAATTATAAACCCTAAATTTGTTAATTGTGAACCCTAATTGCTAATTAAGCAAGTTTAATGCTAATTAGTGCATTTTAAACCCTAATGTTCATGTATGATGTAATTAGTAAACATAATCTAATTAGGGATTTCTAAATTGTATTATTGGAAACTAATTTTCATTTTTGGAAGCTAAATTGTATTTATTTTTCCTAATTTTGGAAATCCTAGAATTTTGGCTCTTAAAACCTAAAATAGTTCAAACCCTAAATCCACCCAAACCCTAAACCCTAAGGGTTTACAACTAATGGAAGTTCTAGAAATTAAATTGGAAATGACTATTTTACCCTTATGTCACATTCTTTAATTGGTGGAGTGCAAATCTTGCCAAGATAAATGGTTGGTGACTAACCCTAGCTCTAGCCCTAGCCATGTGTCCAAAATCAGCCAACTTGCTAGCAAATACATTGAATCATATCTATTATATAAATTAAAAGGAGAGAGAAAGGTTTAATTTATTACCCATTCTTGCACAACCTATTCTCTCACTAGAAATTCGAGATTTAGAAGGAGAGGGAGAGGGAAGATGAACCATGATCAGTTAATAGCAAGTCAAGAACAAGATCATAGATCAGAAATCAAAAATCAAGTTAGAAAGAGGTATAAACTCTAAATTTCGAAATCTCATGATTTGTTGTTAGATGTTGTAATGGATTGGTTAGATATGTGTAATATGGTGTCTATAAGTGATCTGGGTTGATAGATCATGGATCTATAACACTTAGATGCAAGAATCAAGCATTTTTAGAAATCTGGAAAAAGTTTAAAAATGAAGTCTGACAACGAATGTCAGGTCTTATATCTCTGTGGTCTTTAGTTATTTTTGTGATTTGAAAGTTTGAAGTTGTAGTCTGTAATGTTATGAGTAATCTTCAAGTGGGTTCATGATCATTGAATGCGTAAATCAGAAGTTATTCACGGTCAAAGTTCGTTGACCGAACACGAATTTAGTTTTCTGGGTAACCCATAAAACTGAAGAACGTGTTCGGGCACTGACTTTGACCGGCTTTGTTTTTGTTTCTGTAAAGTTGTTTGGATCAATATTTGTATCTACGTTATAGTATGTCATGAGTTCTACAAGTTCATAGTACTTTCGAACCTTAACAATTAACAGATCAATTGTGGTAATCAGTCAAAAGTCATTGACCGTTAAGTCTTACTGCCTGGGGTAACCCATAAATGTTAAGGCAGTGGTCTGACAGGTACTTTAGAGACTTAGATCTTGTAATGTAATGATATCTGGACACTATAAATGACCAATGAAGATACCCTGGTAGTTAGTCTACAAGACCCGACGTCTAGAACACCTGTGACATAAACCGATTAACCGGAATAAGGCCACCAAGGTCGTTGACCGGTATTGACCAAATTTTTCTAGGCAGCCCAGAACTTGATGAACATACCTGACAATAGTTTTAACGGCTTAGATCTTGCATTTGAGTTGTTGTATGACCACAATAATTGCGAATACTTGTAGTTCTACGTTTATACTACACGATCAATGCTTTAGATCGACCATAGCATGCAGGAGCAAAGAAATTATAAGTGGTCAAAGTTGACCCCTCGAGCACTGACCTGTCAGTGTTCTTGGGCTGAAGAACACCTAAGGCGACACTTTTCTGGCGCCAAATGCTTTAGCGACGGACTTAGTACATTTTAATTAATTAATTTCTGAAAAATAATTAAAAATAGAAATAAATAGATTTTAATTATTAAAAATACTTAGAAAATTTAGAAATTTTATTTTAAATTCAGAAAATTAGTTTTTAATTATTTTGAATATATTTCATAAATATTTTATATTTTTTGAATATTAAAAGTATTTAATTTATTTAATTATAATATTAAATAAATTATTTAAAAATGATTTTAATACATGAAAAATCATTTAAAATTATATTATGGTATAAGAAAATACTTTAAGTTATTTTTGATAACTTTTAATATTTTGTAATAAAATTTCACTAATAAATTAATATTAATGATATTTAAGTTATTTAATAAATGTATTAAATAAATGATGAAAAATAGAATTAATAATTAAAAATTATAGAAAAATGATATAAAAATATTTCAAGTTATAAATATAACTTTTGATATTTTGTCATGAAAAATATTAATATTTTAATATTAAATGATATTAAATTTATTTAATACTTGTACTAAATAAATTAGTTTGAAAATGATTTTAATATTAGACAAATCATTTTAAATGAAAATAAATAGTTTAAAAATATTTTAAGTTATAAAATATAACTTTCAATATTTAAAGTTAAATTTCATTAATTAATTATTATTAATGATATTAAGGTTATTTAATAATTTTATTAAATAAATTAGTTTAAAAATGATTTTTAATATTAGGAAAATCATTTTAAATGAAAATAAAGCGTTTAAAGATATTTTAAGTTACAAAATATAACTTTTAAAATTTAAAGGATAATTTCATTAATAAATGATATTAATTTAATATTAAATGATATTAGATTTATTTAGTAATTATATTAAATAAATAGTTTTAAAATGGTTTTATTTATTTAAAAATCATTTAAAAATGATATAAATGAATTAAAAATATTTCAAGTTATAATTAATGACTTTTAATATTTTGATAAATAATACATTAATACTTTAATATTAATGATAATTATTTAAAAATGATTTTAATTCTTTTAAAAATTATTTAAGTGTAATATTAATACTTTAAAAGTATTTTAAGTTATTATAAATAACTTTAACATTTTGGCAATGGTTTCATTAATAGTTTAATATTAATTAAATATTAATGATAATAGAATTGTGTAATATTTAAATTAGTTAATAATGATTCCGAGGTTTGAAAATTCATGATAAATTATAATAAATGTTTAAAAATTATTATAAGTCATTTAAAAATAATATGACTAATACGTACGGATATTTAGTTACAAGACAGAGTCTTGGACTCGGTAATTACCCGATAAAGCTGTCGGTACACCGACATGTTTCAGAAATTGATCTGGACTTAGATAATTTATTGAGATATGTGATTATTTGTGATTCAATGGTTATTAAACATATGTGCCAATGTGATTAGGGTATGTGCTGACTGCAATAAGCAGTGTTATGTGTTATAGTATGTTATTCTAATCGAACGAACGATCTTATTAATAATAGGTCGTGAGATAAGCGATAAATTTAAATTACAAACTATAAGCAGCGCTTCAGGCAAGTATCTAACATTTGCATTTTCTTTATGCAATGGACATGAGTAAGAATGTTTCTAAACTATATTATTACTGTACAAATTATTAGCCTTATATTATAGAAGCTCATTGATTATTAACATGTTAGTATATGGTAACTCAGATATATATTCTGTTCGTTAATTTCTAGAAATGGTTAAACAAGTCTCCCCACTTGGATAATCATTATATTTAATCACATGTTGATATACCTTTGTCAATTACCCGTATACATATATGTTGAATTATAGATTATTATTGAACCAGATAAAACCTTTGATTTAGAACCCACACAAGTATGAACATCCCTATACGGGAAAAGTTTTATGCGCCCAAGGCGAAACAGAGTGAACGATCCTATCGTTCGTGTAATGTAGTATTGATCAATACAGGGCCCATGGGAAGTACAACCTAACGCCCGTAAGTTATGACGGTTTACAGATGAATTTCTGTTTAACCTTTTCGAAAATGAAAATAATGCTCATGGCATGTCACCTAAATCCTATTTATAGTCAATACGTAGTTTCAAAATTTTGAAAGAGAGTTGTTATATTATTATTATCGATTCAAAATACTTCACAACTATTGACTTGTTGTAGAAGAATAATACAAAGAAAACATTTAAATTCTTTCAGATTATATATATATAATTGTTATTACTTGCTGGGCACTCAAATGCTCATCCTTGCTTAATTTAAATATTTTCAGCTAAGTGTGAACGATCAGAGAGCTCTGCTAAAAACAAGGAAAAGGAAAAGGTTGCTGAATGAATGAATGAATGTTATCTTATGTAATAGTTTAATACTATTAAGACAAGTATGATATATATTATCTATCATGGTTTGTAATGAATGTTTAAAGGTTACGTACTTGGGACTAGACTATGATAAATGTAAGTTTAAGTTTAATATTTATATTATTGTTATTATCATTAGTATTATTCCGCTCATAGAAAAGGTATCGTGATGAACCGAGTTCGGGTTTCTAGTACCTGAGTTCGGGGTCCTCACAAGTTGGTATCAGAGCTTAGGGTTAGAAACCTTAGGTGGGTTAGACCTTAGGCTATATCCTTAGAACAGAGGGAAACGTTGGAAATTCAAATAACTCATATAGAGTTTAAAAGGAGATGGATAAGTTCATCATCAAATCAAATAAAAGATAACTTATATAAAACTATTAATTGTTGTGTGTATATATTAAGTGATAATCTGGATAACTTAGGTGTATAGATGTCAAATAGAAAAGAATTATAATACCCTCAAATCGTGAAGAAGAAGTCAAACATGTACCCCGAGCCAATATCAAAGTCAATAGCTGAAATAGAGGCTCACATTGAAAGCTACCTCAATGGGGTGGTTATTTTAAAAAGTATAGTACCAGACCCTGAAACGATAGTATAACTGAAAGGTAAAGTATAGTTAAAGAATATGTGGTCAATGTCGAGTTCTTAAACTCATATGTTTGTGGTGAGTTTTTAAACTCATAATGTATGGTAAGTTGGACGAACTAGGTGTAGTTAGAGGTGAATGGATTGTTGAGGATAATGGGAATAGACAGATATCTAAGCAACTGATCATTAGTGAATGTGTAAGAAATAAGTAGTACTAGTATTACTTGAATAGGTATGATTCTATGTTATGTAGTGTATATAATGGGTATGTTTGTATAAGGTAATATTTTTCAAATTTTATATAAGTTATGGCAGCGATTCCTGACTTTTAAGTCACAAAAGGGATAGCGTATGATTAAAGCAGTATGTGCTATGGTATGACAAGTAAAATTTGGGGTCAGCAGTACATGCAATTGGTTCTGAAATTTGTATATGATTTGTATTTGATTTGGTTCTATTTGGCCAGTGAGTTTGATGTATCTGAATTTGGTTCAATTTGGTTATAGCATTTCATTTTTATGCCTTTTGTTGCCAAAGGAAGTGAAATGCAGTGTGATAGACTTATAATATGCAGTGTTCTGATTTCTGCCTTTTCCAGCATTATGAATTTTAATTTATGAATAACCTGAAGACTTCTCTTATATTGGTTTTGAATATTAATTCCGACAGAATTTCCGACTGAATTCTGTGGAATTTATAAATGATAATAAATAAATATTTAATTAACTATATAAAAGATAATTAGGACTTAGTTTGCTACTAAAACTAAGTAGTAATACTAGAAAATTTAAATAAATTAATACAAAAAAAAAACACTAGGAGATTTAAATAACTTTAATAAATTATATAATATAATAAACTTTAAAATAAAATAAGTTTAATAACATAAAATAAATTTAATAAAATAAAATAAATTTACTTTATTATTTAATATAATATAATTAACAATAAAATAAAAATAAAATAAATTTAATTTAATTTAATACAATAAAATAAATTTACTTTATTATTTAATATAATATTATATAAAAAAATAAAAAAAATTAAATCTAAATAAATAAATTAATTTAATTTAACTAAATTAAATTTAATTAAAGTAAAACATATAAAATAAAATAAAATAATACAAAATGAAATAAATTAAAATACATAAATAAATAAAAGTATAATAATAAATTAATTTTAAAATAAATTTAATAATAGACTAGAATAAATTAAAATGTTCAAAATTTAATTTAATTTAATATCATTAAATGTAAATTAATTAATTTAAATAATATAATATAATAAAAAATAAAGTTAAAATAAAATAAAATATATTAAAATTAAATAAAATATAATAATTATCTTAAACTAAGTAGCATTTGCTTAGTTTTCCATTACATAAAAAATATCCATAATTAAATAAAATCAAAGCTAATAAATTAAATAAACATAAATTAAAATAGCATAATATATTTGAATCTTAGAAACTCGTTTGACTCTTACAGCTGCAACTGCTATGAAACTTAGAAATCCATTTGACAAGTAGGATTGAATGTTGAACAGTAGTCTCTATAGAATCCAAATAACAATTCTCATAAACTAAGTACCACTTACTTAGTTTATCATTGACAAAATAAACTAAGTAACATTTGCTTAGTTTGCCATAATTTTCAATAAACTCAATAATACTCTCCCTTTAATCTTCAATACACTCAATAATAAAGCACGATACTTTGGAACTTAGAAAACCGTTTCAAATTCACTCAGTAGGAGTGAATGTCAAATAGTCCACAGTTTTGGGACTGTTACTGGATGTTATGTCTCTCACTTAGGTCGGTGCCATTTAAGAGAGTGCATGTTTATAATATTTTGAGGATTTTTCAGCTGGTGTCTCTACATGTTCTTCGAGTGCATACTTAGACTAAGTTTTTATTGGTTTATTTCGTGTACTTGAAGACCATGGGGAAGTGCTGCTAAAAATTTCTTAAAATATTATAAACACGCACCTTCTGAATGGCTTAATGTGTGGAGACGCATCCAGGAACGGGATAGAAGCCTAACCCCTGTAGAGTACATGCATGTACCACATTCATGATTACTCTTGATCTAATTGGGTATTTTCTTCAATTAAAGATGGCAGCCGACTGGAGTTGGATGTACCGTAGGATTAAGATTGATGGGAGGGGATTAGTTGATGCGTACCGTGAAGGGGTGTCCAATTTTATGAAAAAAGAAATATAACATGTTGATGATCCGAACGGAAAGATGAGATGCCCGTGTTTCAAGTGTAAGAACATGATATGGAAGCTTGCCGATGAAGTTAAATTTAACTTATATTCACGTGGGTTTGTAGATGGGTATTCGGTATGGATTCATCACAGGGAATCAGCTGAGTTTAGAGAATGGACAGATAGTATTGTAGACCAATCAATTCACGGGGATTTGCAATCAGATTACTATGACATCGTGCAGATGTTGGTTGATGCGTATGGCCCTACCAATATTGATTGGGCTGAAAACAACCATGCGTTAAGTAGTGCTAAGAAAAAGTCAAATGATTCAGCAACTGCTTTCTATATGTTGCTATCTGAATCGGGTGTTCCATTGTATCCTAGAAATGACAAGCACACCAGGCTTTCTGTAGTTACGAAGCTTTTATATTTTAAGAATGAGTATGACTGCAGTGAGAGAGGATTCAATGATTTTCTTGATATTCTCAGCGAGTTCTTACCAAGGAATGATACTCTGCCTGCGAATTACTATGAGGTGAAGAAAATGGTTAAGGGGTTGAATCTCGAATATGAGAAGATCGATGCGTGTTAGCAGGATTGCATGTTATACTATGGGGAGGACAAAGATAAGATGCAGTGTGATATCTGCAACTCGCCAAGATATAAGACCACAAAACGTGGGGTGAAGGAAAAACATGTTCCAAAAAAGATTTTATGGTACTTTCTTCTTGCGCCGAGGTTGTAGCGGCTATTTATGTCTGTGCACACTGCTCAACATATGAGTTGGCATAAAACAAGGGATGTCGTGCCTGGTCAGCTGACTCACCCAGCTGACGGAGATGAATGGAAGAATTTTGATGCCAATTTTCCATAATTTGCCGACGAAATTAGGAATGTCAGGCTTGGCATGGCTACAGATGGCTTCTATCCATTTAATAATTTTAGTCAACCTTACTCTGTTTGGCCAGTGATTATGGTAGCTTACAATCTTCCACCGTCAATGTGCATGAGCGATCCGTATCTTTTCTTGACCTTACTTATACCGGGGGATAAGAGTCCTACAAAAGACATCAACGTGTACCTTAGGTCGTTAGTCGATGAACTTAAGATGCTGTGGGAAACAGGTGTTCAGACTTTAGATAAATTGGTAGGGCAGAATTTTGTGATGAAGGCAACCTTGTTGTGGACTATCACTGACTTTTCGGCACTAGGGATGATTAGTGGTTGGTTGACTCATGGTAAGTTGTCATGTCCAGTCTGTATGGGGGATGTGCAAGGCACTCAACTATGTCATGGCCTGAAAACTAGTTTCTTTGGAACTGCTCGTAGATTCTTGCCTACTGAGCATAATTATAGAAAGATGTCTACACTGTTCAACAGAAAGATAGAGAAGAAGGGGATTGTCGGTCGCTTGTCGGGCATCGACATATTAGGCTGGCTAAATGATCTAACATTTCCACCGCCTGGGAAGGAGCATGGTAAGTTGAGAGCTATCAGATATGGGAAAAATCATAATTGGACACACTCGCCGATTTGGTTTAAGTTGCCATACTGGGTCACACTATCACTTCGGCATTGTATAGATGTTATGCATACAGAAAAGAATGTATTCGAGAACTTGTTTTACACCGTACTAGATACGAGTGGTAAAACAAAAGATAATGATAAAGCACGTAAAGACATGGAGGAAATGAATATTAGGCGGGAATTATGGATCCGACCTAACAACACAAAACCAAAAGTTCCATTTTGTCATACCAAGCAACAGGTTGAAAACATTTGCAAGTGGCTTAGCGCATTGAAGCTCCCAGATGGATATGCTTCTAACATATCTCGCTGTACTAAGGTTGAGCAGTTAAAAATTACTCGGTTCAAAAGTCACGATTGTCATGTATTTATGCAGAAGTTGATGCCAATTGCATTTCGTGAGGTGTTACCCAGGAATATTAATGATACTTTTACCGCACTTTCAAATTTTTTAGGGATATTTGCTCAACTGTTATAAGGTATAGTGATGTGGAGCAGATGGAGAAAATTATAGGGTTGACAATGTACAAGCTCGAAATGATTTTACCATCGGGGTTCTTTGACAGCATGGAGCATTTGCCTATTCATCTGCCATATGAACTTAAACTTGGAGGACCGGTGCAATATCATATGGGCCACGTGTCACATATATTCTCGACAGAAACAATAATAATCTCGACGAATTTTCATCGAGATTAAGGGATTTACCTATTTTGACAGGTTGCCACGTGGCATGCTTATCATCGACTGAATATCCTCGACAGACTATTTTTAGTCAGAAATATATTAACCCCGACTAAATATTCGGTCGACGGACTTAATTTTGACCTGCTTATATATGACCGAATTTTTGACCGAATATTTCGTCGAAAATAAGGTTAACCTCTACGGAATATCCTTAATACCGACGAAATATTCCATCGGAAATAAGCCATTTTGTTGTAGTGGATGAAATAATCAAAAGAGTTTGATTTTATCAAAAACAAGAATGAACCTAGTGTGTACAAAAGGGTCAGTGGGAGCGTTATGACATTCCTAGTATTATATGTTGATATACTATGGATAAGTAATGACATACTAATGCTACAATCAGTAAAGATAAAGTTGTCTAAATATTCCTCCATGAATGACGTGGGAAGAGTATCGCAATTGGGGATATAAATCTATATAGATAGATTTAAAAGGATGTTCGGATTAACCCAAGGAACGTATATTCATTTGATGCTAAAGTCGTTTAGCATGGCAAACTCCAAGAGATGTCTCATGGTGATGAGCCATGGAGTGTATCTCTCTTAATAGTCCTCATAGACTCCTGAAAAGAGAGATCACATTAGTGAAAATCATGTATACAATGAAATATACGAGACCTGATGTTAATCGGTCATATTATAGAGAAGATCACTGTAAGACAGTGAAAAACATCGTAAAGTACTTAACTGACACTAAGGATGTGATTAAAATTTATGGTGGGTCTAAATTAAAACTAGAGGTCTTAACAGACTCAAGTTTTTTTTTCAGACAAACCAAAACGACAGAAAATCCACTTTAAGGTAAAGATTTACCTTGAACAGTGGTACAGTGAATTGGAAAGGATTCAAACAACAAAGAGTTGATGGTTTAATGATAAAGACAAAGTATATAGCTATAAATGAAGCTGCAAGTTGATTGTTTGGATGAAAAGTTCATTACAGAACTAGGAATAGTTCTGAAGTCTCATCTTGGATCTAAACATGTGTTGTGGCACTTTCTTTTGATTATAAGAATCATTGAAAGATGGGAAATCACTATAGAGATAGTGGACTATCAAGAACAACATTACATATCCATTAACTAAAGTTTATCCAACAGCAGGATAATCGTCACTTAGAGAAGAAGGGTATGAGATACCATGACGTTTGGCTTTAGTGCACGTGGGAGATTGAAAGTAGTATGCACACAAGCCAATCATGTTTGATGATAAAACATTTATTTGTAACAATCTTATTCATTTATTAATAAAAAGTATTAATTTATTAAAGGCTTTTAATTATCTACAGTTATAATATGTGATAAACCCATAGTTTTAAGTAATGCTTTTAGAATAATGATGATGATCATTCTAATGAGATTTAAATTCTTAGAAAGCTTAAAACTAAATTAGTTCTCAATCGTTAGATTACTAAATTGGAGATTAGTGAATCCGGATATATTGGTACATACGTTGCTTGCTCATTGGATGAAGATGATTGATCTCATTATCATTTGTGTGGAGACACTAAAGCAAGTATGTAGGTGCTTATTAGAGAATAAGTTCACTGAACGTGGCTCGCTAAGGAATACCTAATAGAGTTTTACTTGCCTATCAATAGAAATTTCTGTAGTGATAGTAGTACAAGTGATCCTTGGACTTGAGATCATCATATTATCTTGTGTATGATGAGTTATACTTTGACTTATTCTATAAGACCCTTAGGGTATATCAAAGGGTATGCTTGGGTATAATAAGTTGTACATGAAGATAATGTATGGTCAATAAAGAATCTACCACTTCTACTAAAAGAAAAAAAATGTCCTATGTGATTCGATAAATGACAACCCAGTAGTCCTTGCCGAAGGCAGAATGAAATTAGAAAGGAGTTTCTAATTTACATTATTTAGAGTTGTGCATTTAAGAGTCAATATATATATAATTAAATAAAATAAGACTTGACAATAATTCCATGTCTTATATTTAATTGAGACATTGCATGGTGGAAGGCTTGAATTATACGGTAAATATTTACTCAAAGGTTCTTTTATGATTAATGTTGAAATTTATATTATCTGGAATATCGTTAATCGCTAGAGAAGCTTACCCCTATTGTAGAATAAATATTTTTTAATTAAATAAATTAATAGTTTAATTTATTTATTTAAATAAGATTAGAATTGTTCTAATTGATTTATTCACAGCCAGTTTAATATAGAGAACCTAAAGGGTCACACCATAAAAGGAATAATAATTATTTAAGAAGTTAATAGCATAATCGTAATAATAAGTTAAGTATATTTAATTTAATCTATGGTGATAGAATAAATTAAATAGCTTAATATTTATTATTTAATATTTTAGAAATATTAAATATAAATTAAAAAGAGGAGTCTTATTATCATCATTACTATTATTATTATTTAATACCTAAAGGAGTTTGGGAATTAATTAATAAAAGTACTCTCATATATTTCTAATAAGATTAGGAGGTTAAATTAATTGAAAGAGTTTAATTAATTATCCCTAACAAGATTAGGGAGCTTAATTAATTAAAAAAATTTAATTAATTAAATAATATCATATTTTCTAATTAGATTAAAAGGGTTAATTTGATATCTTTATAAGATGAGTCTTATATCAGATATCAATATACGTGATTCCAATTGTTAGAGAGTACGCTCTCTTTTTTATAGAGCTAGAAAAATTAGGGTTTTACCAAATACCCTTCTTCTTGAATATTTCTTCTTCCTTGGTGGATCACCTCTAGAGGTCAAACACTTGGGTGACTAACGTTGATCAAAGGAAGGAACCAAACTTGGTGGATTCAAGTTGAACATGAAAAAAATTGGAGGTGAACTTGTACCTGAGGAAGCTCGAATCTTCAAGGGTATGATTCTTGTTCTTCATATTTTTGTTTAATTAATAATTGTGCATAAAGAATGATCCAGATATATGGTTTGTAAAAATTTAAAACTTTATTTTATCACGTTTTCGCTTATTTTGTGCAATTTGATTGCGTTCATGAATATTACAAACCTAATACAATAAGCCTTTTTCATATAGCTTGTCATATATATTATTTTGACTTGCCATAATCTTAATCTCTTTTTAGGTTTTGAATTTTGTAACCCATATATATTATTACATAATCTCTTTTAAATATTAAACCATATATGTTTTTCTTAGAAATTTTAAATTATTCCTCTTTTCCAAGTCTAAGTTTTAAACTTTAACCTTTAATTTAATTATTCAATATCTTCTAAATTTTCGGGCTGTCACAGTTATTTTAGTTGATTATTTATTATGTGAAAGTACATTGTCGTATGTGGTATGGTCTGAGGCTACTGGTGCAAAGCCAGGTTTAGAGAATGTCCCAGAGTGGCGTAGCTGCGCCACTTCTATAGTACAAATCAGCGCAGCTGTGCCAGTAACCAGTCCATGAAAATTTATTTTGTTATTTCAAGCATGAAATGAAAAGTGGGACATTAAGAATAATGTTATAATATGAATGATTCATGTATAAAACTGTATGATAAAAGAATGTTTAAAATATGTTATTTACTAAATCATATAAATGAGCCTTGTGTGGCATTATAGTATGTAGTGAGTTAATTAAACGTGTATTTTAAGAATTATGGAAGAAATTTAATTTTTGGAAAACAAATATTTAATATTAATTATCATTATAATATTTGGGTGTATTGGAAATAATAAGTTTTATGTAATATAATGGATTATTGATACCAAACTAAATTATAGTTTAACCTAAATTAAATATTATTTGGATTAACCCAATGTATATGGATTATATGATTTTGTGTATATATACCAATAACTTATCACAAGGTAATAATATTAACTCATTAAAATTACACTTATAAGTCCAAAAGGGAGTTGACCTTAGTAATAAAAGACCCATTTTGCTAGTAAATAAAAAGGCAATAGAGTTGTTGTGACGCCCCCAAATCTGGGTACTAGAAACATGTACTTGGTGCTCCACGATAACATTCCTTAAACCACATGATATATTAAATATCAAATAATATTATATCAAAGTTGTCTACTACCCCAGTTCCGATAACCTTTAAGTAATTCATTACATTATAAATAGTAAATTATCGTAAATACATATCTCTACAGTTATTACAGATAACACTTTATGACCTAGCCATTCAGCTTTCCATTTCCTTTGTCCTTGCCAGGACCTTCTGGTTGATCAAGCTTAGCTGAAAACATTTAAATTTAAAGCAAGAATGGGTATTTAATTGTCCAACAAGTAATATCAATTAAGAAATATTAGCTGAAATAAATAAATGTTTTCTTTGAACTATACTTCTAAAACGAATCAAAAGTTGTGAAGTAAACTGAAACATTGCTGAAAAACATATCAAATCAATTACATTTTTGAAACTACGTACGGACTATGAATGCTGAGCGGTCAGTAGACCCTGAACTTATATTTTCAATTTTAAAAAGAGTTGTACATAAATTTATCTACAACCCGTCATAACTTACGGACACGGAGGGTGATCAGTCCGTTATGCCCTGTATTGATCAACACTTCATGCTAGAACGATATTTTCATTCATCATATCCGCCTTTGGCGTATAAAATTTTCCCAATTTCAGGACGTTCATACTCAGTTTGGAGTCCGAACCAAAACAATTTAGTTGGACGACATTAATATTCAATCATGTTGAACGATACCTTTTAAACTATGTCTAGCCGAGTCGAATAGCTTAGACAACTTTTAATCATGTATACATACCGAAAGTTAATAGTATGTATCAAAACTTGTTCACATACAACAATTATCCAAGTGAGGACACTTGCATAACCAAACTTAGCTCATAACGAATAGAATAAACCTTGATCATATATGGATCAAATGAAGATAATAATAAGATACTGGTAAACAATGAATAAATAGAATTTGGGAACTTGTATGAATACAAAGGTTAAGATACATGGTCAATATAAAGTAGAGTCAAGAAACTTGCACAATAAAAATATAGTTCAGAAACTTGCATAAACATATACCTGTTTGCACAAAATAAAAGTAGTGTGTAAGGTTTAGATACTTGCCTTGATAGCTGTTTACTGCTACACAATTTAATATGATTTCTTTTGAAAAACCTATCATTAATAAGATTAATCTATCAATTAACATCACATATCTTACTTATTATATCATTATTCCATAATAATTTATCCAACATGTAATCACATAATCAAAAACCTTAAATTTTTAACAATATTATTATCATTTGATAGTATTTTAATCACTAAATCATATACATTAAGACTTAACATTTACTCTTTAATTTTTATAAATTTTTCTTTAAAATATAATAAGTCAAATACTCATCCTGCAGCCTGGATTAGTCAAACCAACCAATCCAGCAACCTGGTTTACCCAAGCATACCAATCTAGCAACCTGGATTGCAATCCAGCAAACCAGATTGTAATCAAGCAACCAGATTGCCAATCTAGCAGACTGAATTCCAAATCCAACAACCAGATTGCCAATCCAGTAGACTGGATTCCAAATCCAGTAACCAGATTGCAAATCTAGCAGACTGGATTAAACTGATTTTTAATCCAGCAAGCTGGATTCATTAATTCTTTTCACAAAAATACCAAATCAACTTATTATTTTTCTATCCCTTGGCCAAACATATATACATATATTCCATACACAAAAATAATTTTTCTATAATTAGTCAACTCTGTTTAGTATTTTTCAAAAATCGTTTTTAGTTCGTAGCTGAAGAAATTAATCATATCATGCTTAACTCCAGAAATTCCCATCTCTTGGCATAATCTTTCACTTATTAATGTGAACCTCCAGTTTAAATTTCGTGGCCATCGGAGTTATAATACTCCGATTGTAGCGATTTTCGTCTGAAAAACCAAAATATTGAAATAACCATAACTTAGTCAATTTAAGTCGAAATGAGCTCAGTTTTGGACAGGAGCTACTTTATACCATATATTTTCATGTCCCAGAAGGCCAGAATTTATTTCATAAATTAAGTGGCCAAAACTACCCCTACAATTTTTTGGGCAGTATGTTTTTTGAATTTTTCATTTTTTTTATTTTTTGCTAAAATCAGTCCATACGGAAATCTATAAATCATTTTTCAGTGATTCCACTTGAATTTGAAACATAACTCATCATATTATCATCCCAAATTTTTCTAGAATTTTTGAATGTCAGAAAAATGATGAAACTGCCCTTGGCAGTGACTGGCCAAAAATAGGTTTATTTTATTTTTAACAACGGAACTGTTTTGGCTAAAACAGTCACTACTACTAGTAAAAATGTTATTTTTGAGTGCTACCACTTGGGTTTAGTAGTTAACTTATATATATAGTACCCCCCCTCCCTTTGACAGATCGAAAAATAAAGTTGTAGATCTCAAGTTATAACCCCTCAAAGTAGAAAACAATTTTAGGTTGTTCTAATTTTTTCAAAACATAACTTTTATTCCCTTACTTTAGATCTAACTTTGATACACAAAATGGTTAGAACTAACCATAAAACACTTATTAACATGTAAATCTAGAGTTTTAGATCTCAAGATCATAAACTCTATATAATCAAAAAATCAAATCACACAAAAGGAAATAATACTAAATTAAAGTAAAAATTTTATACATTTGCTCATTCTTCTCTCTTCTTCTTCCTAAGTTTTGATTAAGGGACTTTGAACACGCAAAACACTCACCCTCTTTCTTCTATCTTCAACCGAATTCTCTCTCTCATTCTCTCTAGCTTTTGTTTTTGATAGAAACTTAGGGAAATGAGAATAAAGGGAAAGAAGTTGGATTTTTTTGTTGGAATAAAAATATATAGATATAAGATATACATGTAAAGATATTTGCCCCATCTTCTTATCTCTTTCTCTCTCTTAATACTCGTTACATAGATATATGGAAGATTGGCAAGTAATGTGGCTCCTTAATTATTTGGACACCTAGCTATTTAGTAAATATCTTTTGAACATGCGGCTTATAAATGATGACATACTCCACTCTTTTCGTCTCCTCATTTATTCGGTCAAGTGGCCTCTTTTCTTCCAAGTTTTGCTTTTCTTTTTATTGCTTATTTAGTATATCAAATGGCTATAATACCCCTTAACAAGTGGGCTAATTATTATGCTTTGAATTTAATTCTTTTGGGCCTTCTAAACAATTATTTGGGCCAAGAAAAATAACATAGCTCCATACTTTTAATTTTTATCCTTCCCTAATTATTTAATTAAGGTTTTCATTCACTCATTTTTAATTTAAATAACCACTCATGTACATTAAATTTGTACAACCCAATTAGACTTGCTTTACTAAAGTCATAAAATTAACTAATTGAGATATATAAAATAAATCTTTTTAGTGTTGGTATATATTTTAAATACTAACATTATTCCATATTATAACCCTTATGTTATATAAATTTATTTTTAATTCTCATTATATATAAAATAATTGGATACACATTATATAATATATATTTATTTAATCACATACATAATTCCACATAATCCATAACTCATTTATCATTATTGATAAATTCTTATCATATTTAAATATTCACATAATCATATAATCATTTTATATAATTCATATCAATAGTTAATCACTTAAAGATTGTAAATCTTTTTAATTTACCATTCAAGGTTAACATGCATGCTATGTTAATTCTTAACATAACTTATCATACTCTGCTATGTTAATTCTTAACATAACTTATCATACTCTCCCTTAATCAAATTGATTAAGTTTTCACCTTAGTTAACTTAAAATAAATAAATTAACTATTTTTCTTATTTCATATCGCATATGTTCAAAATATTACGAATACCAATAATTATCGTAATTAATAAAATAATAATAACAATAATAAAAATTCATTCGTAAGAATATAGTTGTTTAAAAATCTCGGTCCTTAATTCTCCTCTCCTTATAAGGATTCCGTCCCTGGAATCACCATTACCTTACGTTTAAATTTTCTATTTATCCTTAGTGTTTTATTTATTAAATTGCAACATTCTCCCCCTCCTTATAAGATTCCATATCACGAGTCTAGAACTGCTGCACGTCTTGATCCATTGCTTGCGGTCTGCTTGCACCAATTATGATAGTTACCAACGTAACTCAAATTCCTCCTTCAAATTTCGTTTATTAACGAGTTATTATTATAATATAAATCCTTTCCCAAAATTTTCTTACGTATGTCTATATTAAAGGGTTCCTAGCATAAACGTACTTATCTTAACAGTTTTATGGTAAAGAAAATACGTTATATCCGAATCAAGCATATATATTAATATTGTTGATTGGAATCATACCTGAAACTCCATCATCGGCTGCTACCGTATCTTGAACCGTCATATTGAAGGTCCTTACGGTTGGTTTATTTGGTGGGGTTGGACCAGTTATTGCAAACGTTCTGCTACTTTTTCCCGCATTCACATTTCCCCCGTATGTTTTCCTTTTCGGACAATCCCTCACCATATGATCCTTTGATCCATAGAGAAAACACCCACTATTCTTTCTTGGATTGGGGCATTTAAGAGAGATATGTCCCTCCTGCCCGCACCAAAAGCACACAAACTTTCCGTTAGACATTCCCCTGAATGATTTCCCACAATTTCTACACTGCTCAACCTGCTTCCTTATACCCCCTGCCTATTATCCGCATTCCCAGAATTGTTCCACTTCCTTTTTGCACTCCCACTGCTTCCTTCCACCTTGACAGCTCCTTCAACCTTAACCTTATTCTTTTTTTCTTCATTATAGAGAATTATGGACTCACTTCCTCCTTTGGCTATGATAGCCTTTTCCAAGAGTGATGCAAAAGAAATAATTTGCAACACTGCAACCTTACTGTAGAGCCAGGGTTTTAAGCCCGGCTTAAACCTTCTTGCTTTTCTTGCTTCAGTGTGAAAGCCCCAGATCTGGGTCCCAAATCACCGCGGATCTGGTATAATCATTTCTAGAACTATTGCGGAAGATATAAACATAAATTTTTTATACAATAAACTTTACACACTATCCCCAAGGTCGAGAACCTTCACATAATACATGAATCAATAACATATCTAACATATAATGTTATTATCATACAATATTGTTACATTTCTAGCTGCACATATACTACACCAAAAATTGCCTCTAGTGAAGGACAAATCCTTCACTAGAGGCCCTATATCACTCACAAGTGATTTATTGCGAAGAAATATTTCCTTCACACGAGTGCTCGAATTAGACCTCCTCGCAATTGGGTATCCTTCGCTAAGTAGTAACTAAATATTTTTTTGTGAAGGATATATTGTGAATAACTTTTTTATTCACAAATTGTTTTTAGTAATAGAATACTGTTATTTAGTGAAAGATTGGTTTCCTTCACAAATAATATTTTAAGAAGGACTATTTAAAATTAGTGATTAACTTTATTCCCTCACAAATAATATATTGTGAAGAACAAATTTATTTAACGAGAGAAAATTTTCCTTCACTAATTATAAATTGAGAATGTATCTTCAAATTAGCGAGGGAAATAATCCTTCACTGATGACTAACTAATTAACTAGAAAAGATTTAGTGAGGAAATTAATCCTTCATTAATGTCAATTTCTCAAGTAAAATCATTCACAACTTATAAATTTATAAATACAAAATTAATTGATAAATAATCAAAAATCATTTCAAATTATAATTAATTTTCAAATCAATGATTTCATATTTATTATTATTACTATTATTTTTATTAATTTCTATAATAAATATTAAATTTAATATTTCAAGTTAATATAAATATCATACATGTTTCAAACTAATTGATAAACTAATGCATAAAGAGCCAATAATTAAAACTAATACTCCATATATAAATGGATAATGCTCAAGTCACGATAAATACAAAATTTGTTATTATATCTTGATCTCCCAAAGATCATAACACTTACAATATTTAATAACTAACACAAGAAAACTGAAAGAATAACAACGAACTAGATGAAATGAAGTATACGTCATGTATTTTCTTCAAGGAAAACAAGGTTGGACATGTAAATTTCCCGTTGCGAAAGAAACACCAAAATGCAATTTCAATAAGATGAGGAATAAGAAAAAATGAGTCTGGTAAACTTAAATTAATAGGGAGAAAGAGATTATTGAAGGACAAACCATCAAATGTAACAGAAGTCCTATGACTGATCCTACTCTACCCATAGCTAGATTAATCGTAATGTCAAAGAGAAGATTATAAATTTTCCATGATCATCAAATTAATTGGAATTATAAGAAATTGCATCACTCCATATACAAAATTCTCTTTGGTGGTACAAATACGTGAAATGCGTCCCTCACTCACCAATTTTTGATGTTTCATTGATAGGGTGCTTTAACATTACTCTCGGTTATTAAGGCTGCATTATCAATTAGATATTCCGTACTTGTGCTCTGGAACTTCCGTGCATGATTGCTTAAAACTTTAAGCAACATATAAAGGATGGGAAAGATAGTAAATTCTAAAGCATAATCTAAAAGATAGAAGATCAAAAAATAAAATAAGAACTCACCTGCATATTCTGGTGCTAAATATCCAAAAGTTCTTGCCAATCTTGTTACGAGTGAAGCTTTATCGTCTAGAGCAAGACGAAAACGTCCAAAATCTGCAACTTCAGCACACATATCATCTCCCAGAAGAATGTTAGATGGTTTAAGATCCCTATGAATGAAGCTCTGTTGGGCTAAACCATGTAGATATTCAACACCTCTGGCAACATCCAATGCAATGGTTAACCTTTTTGCCCATTCAAGAAGTTTCAAACCTTCCTCCTTCCAGTTAAACAGATGCCTACTAAGGGTCCCTTGAGGCATATACTAATAAACAAGTATCCTCTCATTTCTATCCAGGCAATATCCTTGAAGTGCAACCAAATGTCGATGTCGAACCTTGGTGAGAATAGCAATCTCAGACTTAAACTCATCTAAACCCTTCTCACTCATTACCCCAGACTCCATCCTCTTAACTGCTATCTTAGTTCCATCATGTAACTCGCCTTTGTAAACAGTTCCAAAACCACCTCTTCCTAATATATTCTCTCGACTGAAGTTGTTAGTTATTCATTAGATCTTGGATGGAGATTACCAAGTTTCCCGCCTCAACAATATGCATGTCACTAGGTCCACTACTTCCAAGACTCAAAGTTTCACTAGTTGCCCCACCACTAACACTGAACCCAGTAACTGTGATCTTTACAGCATCTTGGTCTGATCCTGAATGGCGTGGATGAATTATCATTGTATTTGGGCCCTGCGTGCTACCAGAACGCTTATGCTTAGCTCTGTAAAGACCCTGCAAAGAAAACTACACAAACACCACCAACAGCAAAACCATTTAGGACTTCCATAACTCAAATTTTGTTCTAAAACCATCGCCTTGTGAGTTTTTCCCTTGGTTGATAGTTGAAACTATGCCATCTCAAACATAAAATAAATTACCTTCAAAATATTTGGAGGCACTGGTATAACATTTTCCTTTTTCAATGTACAACAAACCAACAGTATCAGCCTCATCATCATCCTGAAAAAACACAAAACACAAATAAGTAGTCTGTGTAAAATGATTATTTGCCTTTCTACCTTGCTTAGCGGATAAAATTTTCTATAAGTTAGTTATTGTGGAAAAACGTAATAAAGACAAACTGGTACAGTTAACAATCCATATCATTCTACTTAACATGTTTTATCGCACTATAATCTCCTCTCTGTAAGTACATCGCCTTCACCCAACAAAACCTTACCACTTATTTTTTCATAACATAATGATTCACTAATTCATACATGATGCAGCAGTTGAAAAATGAAAAAGCAAAAAAGAAGAGGAAATAGTTTACATACAGAAATTAATAAATATCACACCTTCTCATTCGCTGCCCTCAGAGCTAATTTTTCGATTAGACAAGTTGCCACTGCTACTTGCCGCTTTGTGATATCTTTACTAGAAATATTCTTAGTGTAAGCTGCTCTGATGCCTTCTATGTAACCCTAAAATTAAATAAAAAATTATAGCTGTAAGGTTTTTTTTCCTTAGTATTTTTTGTTACAGCTATTAGGTAGTATAAGACAAAACAAATGACACTTGTTAGACACTGTAGTTAATCCTGGTGGTTCAACTCTAAAGTTGCCAACCTACATCAGTCCAATTAGTTGCATCAGCCAAGGTAGTTTTCTATTCTTTTAACACTGTGCTAACCCGACTCTATACAAAAATATATTGGAGGGGGCAAGAGGGGTTATTACCTTCCCAGCAATGAAAACTAGAAAATTACTGACACAGTAAAAGTAAATCTGTCACTACACTTCTCTATTCAACAGGTAAACAAAATAATGTATGAACTTAGAACAAGATACGACCAATCGAGATCTCAAACCAAGATAAATAACTCATAGTAGGCAACCTTTTCTTTCACACCATCAACAATGGCCCACATATACTTCTCCACTTGTTTCATCTTCTCTTCTTTCAATGCTTTCTTCTCCTGCATAAGGAAACTTATATCAGTGAATTTGAATATTAAGTACCACGAACTCTGCTCCGTATTGACAAAACAATACGAAATTTCCAGCAGCTGTCACTTTAAACTTCCTTAAAAAGAAAATCTTTGGTCTGCCTATGTGATTTCATATAACGAACCAACTATATTGAGACATAACTTGCATTCCGTGCACTAGGAGCACAACAATATCCATCTTTAAAGATATTCTCTATAGATTAGATTTATTCCATATTCGCACGTCTTCATTGGAAGGAAGCTCTTATTAATAAAAAAATACAGATACAAGCACTTAGAAAAATTAAAATTAAAATATTATGTTATATTTATATATAAGGGGAGAGAGAGAGAGAGAGACTAGGTCTGATCTTTTCTGAAAACGAAATGTATATCTTCATTGCATGAAAGCTCTTGATGAAAAGAATAAGTACCAAGTACTACTCTATTGTGGACCAACAGTTTCGTGCAATCTCTAATGGAGATTCCTAAATGTGCAAGATACTCGTGTCATTTACTTGTAAACTGGAATAGGCAAGGATATGGAATAAATGTCCAAAACTACTTCCCTAATAGAATCCACGAAAGTGTAAAATGATGAATAAGAAACACTCCTATAACTGTCACTGTCACACCTTATTAGACTAACCAAGTATATGATGCTATCAAATTCATTGCCAACTTAAAGCATCCATTTTCAAAACAAAACTGGAATTCCTGAAAGGAATTAACTTACTTCTGTACTCATTTGTTTCTTCTTCTCCTTTTCCCTCTGATGCCACTCATAGATTGGGTCAAAATCACAGTCTTTAAAGTTCTGAATTATGTGGTTTTTTCCAAGTATTTTGTTCCAGTCACTCATGAAATTCTCTATGAACATAGGTTTGGTCCAGTATTCAGTATCACGCATCACTGCAACCATTGTTGTAACCTATAAATAATTATAATACAACTGATAGTAACTTACTGAAGGTCGAAAGAACAGATTGCTTCAGGAGGGAGGCAATAACTGACTCTTTGTTCAGAAAGCATGATGAATATATCCCTAATAGAGACCAAAAGGCTGCAGTTAGTATTAAGAGAAAAAGGGAAATAGATGTTAACCTCTTGTTCAGGAGTCAGATTAACTGGCTGTCCCTTGTAGTTCATCTTAACTCCATGAGGCTTATAAGGAGGTGGAAAAATGACACCGTTGTGAACTAAGGTTGCTCATTTTTGCCCTTCACCAGAGCCAGGGGAAACCTTTGATGACTTAGAGAACTTAGTTTTCTTTATCACTTTCTTGGACTTGTTATTTATTTTATTCACTGAAGAAGAAATCGATGTTGTTGTTTTCTTTTTATCAAACAATTTACTAACTGATGTAGCTGACTTTTTAATTATCTAGGAAATAGGAACATGATCATCAGCGTCATCTTTTCCACTTGGTTCTGCTTTAATATATACTTGTTTGCAGTTGATTGATATAAATGCATCCGAAAGCTTTTCCTTTTTTACTGAAGATTGAACTGAATATTTGGCTTCAGCTGAAGGTCTCTTATTCAATGCAGTGGAAGATTTCTTAAGTTGATTATTCATGACACCTGAACCATTTTGCTGAAGCTTTGATGCCAGAGGTTTATTTTCATCAGAGTCAGAACAGTTGCTAGCAGATGCCCCTGAATTTGACTTTAACTGGAACTTCAGAGACAAGGGCTTTTCATCTTCTGAATCTTCCTCCTTCACACTTGGCTTTGAAAACGCTGATGAAACAAGAACAAAATTGCTGGACCCATTGCTAACATAATGATAAGTAAGCTAAATGTGTAGCAAGTGACTATGACAAACCTGATCAAGAGAAAACTCTTCCACCGGCTATTGTTTCAAACAGTGGGATGCATCCAACTCTTCCGCAGCTGGCATTGATATTCGAAGATTCCAACTGCACATAACAAAAATGCTATTTCAGAAAATTGTTGAGCATCCTGATCAAAGATGAGCATTGCTACAAACAACTTTAGTTTGCAAAGTAAGCACTACCAAACATACACTAATATACATAAAAGTACACATTACATTACAAAGGTCCATAATCTACATTACTATGCAGTCTCACTCTATGTACAGATTACAGGATCCACTAGATAAATACAAAAAGGTGGGTATGCATGTAGCCATGTATCTATGTATCAAGTTAAACTGAATGAAATTCACAAACAAAATACTCAGACCAACTTAACTCCAGATAATACAAGAGGCACCATAACTACCAGCGACCAGCGACCAGCGTTTAAGAAAATAATGTTCAAACATACAAGATTTTAGAGAACTAAACAACTTTAAAAATCACAAAAATACCTGTAACAACTATTACAATCATTACAACTAAGGCAATGCTTCCACCTTCATACCGTCCTTCTTTAATACCCTATAAGAGATAGGTGAAGTGAGCTTTTTATACTACCGAAAATAGAATGAGAGATAGAGTGTCAAGTGAGATAAGTGAAAATATGATTATTAGAAAAGGTCTAAATCCTTCTGTAATTAACCATATAATAATTCCTTTGTCCAACTCTACATGTCACCTTTTCCGTTTTCTGGATGCCCCACTAATTCTTAACATATTTATAGGGTCCCACTTTACTTTATTTTGAAATAAATGAACCTTGTAGTGGGATGAGTAACAAGTTATAATGCATGAAAATAAAATGGAATGATACATATGGATTTTTCATGTAAAAGAAAACTTTACTTCCTGTTTAAGTAAACTTTCATGATAGAAGTAAAAACTATGCTTAAACTCACCTCTGACTTTATGCCCAGGGCCAAGGAAGCAACTTCAGCTACAATCAAAATGATCAACTTCTTCATTTGCTAACGTTGGTTCTGTTGCATTCATAAACTTAGTCAGACAAAAGATGTGTGTAAAGGTAACTCAATAATCAATAAGTAATCCTTACACAATACTCTCTCAAACAATTTCAGAAATAGTTGGTAGCTAACATAAACTCACTCTCTCAAGCAATTTCACAAACGCTTAATCTTATTGTGCTGCCTTACTATACCCATTAACAAACTACAACATTTTGAAATGAATTACGTATAATAATTGAACTAACTAACAAATTAACAATACAATCATTACAATTGCAACCCAAATTAGCTTTAAATAACACAAAATTTATAATTAAAACCTACTTTTTAGGGAAAATTAACAAGGGAGGAAATTAAAACCTTCAATTGGGCAATAATTGAGGAGAAGTTGAAGGAGAGGCCACCATTATGTTGCCCCTATTTGTGACGCCACTATTTAGGTCGCCGCTGTCGCCACCACTATGCCACCACTATTGTTAGGGTTAGAAGGAGTGGGGAGGGAGGGGAATAAGATGTGCTGCAGATCTTAGTGACAGAGTTGAGCCGCCAATCTTGAGTTGCTGATATAGAAGGAGTTAGAGGGAGTTGCCAGCAGATCCAGAAAGGGTTAAAGAGGGAGATTCTTGTTTCTACGCGGCTACTGAAACGAGAGAGTTGGGTGTGGGAAAGTAAAATAAAAGATGTACCAAATTAACTTTTAACTTTAACTTTATTTAATTATGATCATAAAAACAAACTTTTATGGAGAAATTTTAAAGTTTAACATAGTATAAAGTTATTTACTTTATATTTTATTAAAATAAATAGTTGATATTGTAAGTTACTTAAAAAGTATTATTAAAATTAAATTGACTATTGTAAAAAAATTTAAGGTATTTATATTCACCACAATTAATTCAAAAAAAAATTATTTAGAACAAGATAGCAACCAATTTTATCCCTCGCAAAAAACTTTTGAATAATGATATATAGTGAGTAATAATTCCTTCACTAAATAGATTTTTTCCTCGTAAATTTTTATCATAAATTAGTTCCAAAAATCTTTCTATCACCCCAATTTTGCGAGGAAAAAAATATAAATTGTGAAGGATGTTTCTTTCGCTAATAACTATATTGTCACTATACTTTTTTCCTTCACCGATCATTTGCTAAACAACTCCTCATGTGAAGGAATAAATTTTTTCACAAAATTTCCTTCGCTAGAGGCCATTTTTGGTGTAGTGATATTATCTTACGCTGGACTTGTCTTTGTCTTTTTCTGTATCCGACGTATTCGTCTTAATCTGCAATATTTATCATGATATAGCAAGAGTGAGCAACAAGTTTGTCCAGCAAGTTTAAGTTCAATAAATTAAGGATATATCATGATAGAAAGAATTGAACAATAAGCTGGCTAACATTCAACAATATAATTGTGAACTAGCATGAACAAATTTTCATAGCTGAACGAACATTGAACATGAACAACTATATCTGGACCAAATGGTAATGAAGGTGATCAGCCTTTCATACCTGATGAATACATGCAATATGCATAGAGTGCGATTTAATAATTCATAGACATGGTAATCAGCAATAATTAACCATAAGAATATTCGAATAAACAACTCGAGATCGAGTTAAAGAAAACTTGTACAATAAGCGAGTATAAGAAACTTGCCTGTTCGGTCCATTACTGTTACACGATTTATTTAGCTTTGCCTGAAGACCTATTATAAATAATATTGATCTACAAATTAGAATAATATCATCACAATATTTAAAATAACCTAAACACATTATCACATAATCTTATCAGTCTATACAACACATAAGACTTAGCATTAAGTCAAACTATTGCAGTCTGAGTTGAATTCGGCACAACTCTGACATCCCGACAGCCTAGTCGGATAATTATCAAGCCTATTTTCCTTAAGACTCTGTCTAAACGCAACACAGTTATCTTTGATAATTATTCATTCAGTCAAATCATTTTTCAAAGACTTATAATAAGTATAGCATAGTAAAAACAACTTGTTGATTTATTGAGATTAAATTGATACATAATGGGATTCTAAAGCATAATGCTAGTTTAAATGAAAGAATGACAAGAATAAGTAGTGATGGCTAAAGTTAGACAAGAACCTAAGTTTGGGAGAATATTTGGGGTATATAAGCTATAAAAAAAAGAAAAAAAAAGCATGAATAAACACCGTGGCGTGCTTGTCTAGTTTTGTGGCCTTTGTTACTTGAGTAAGTAAGCCCGAGGGGTTTGTCTTTACAACTAGCGCCCTAAGGTCTTAATTGTCTAGGAGTCGTTGGTCAAACGCTCGTTAAGGTAGCATTCAAAAACCTAAGGGAATAAGACATTGCATAGCTATATGTATATAAACCAAAAGAAAAAAAAGAATAAAACGGGAAATAAGAGCAAAAAGCCCCCGTAGATAAAAAATAAAGCATAAGTATCCCATGTTGACCCTCGATATTGGTAATTATTTGATTTTAGTTGGATCTAGCTTGTTTTTAGATTTCTTGAGTTTACATTGTATGATGCCTTCTAAGAGACTTGTTATGTGTTAAATTTGATTTTATATCAGTTAACATTGTTGTGGAGCACACGAATTATATTAGTGATAACAGTCTAAGATTTGGTGATTGATTGGGAAGTTAATTATTTGTTTTGATATGATGCATTATCATGTTTACTTGATTTTTCTAAGGCCGGTTGAATAGACTTGTTTCTATCATTACTGCTGGATTCGTACGTATGTAGATTAGTTGCATTACATAGCATTGTTGTTTTGTGTTTTTGCTTGAGGACAAGCAAATGTTTAAGTTTGGGGGTATACTTGTTGGGTAAAATCTAATTACGCACAACACGCAAGTATACGTGGTCAATAAGTAATAAAGTGAAAGTAGAGTATCGTTCCCACGAGGAATTATTTAATAAAAATCACTAAGTACTAATCCGTAACCAACTCAATCTTATTTAAACGAATGAATTTCAATTTATAAGTAAACTAATTCTAATTACCACTAGTTAAATTAAGATTACGGAGATTTATGATCACAACTTCACTTATTGCTTCATTTAAGTTAACACATTTCTCATCAATTATTATCTATCCTAAATTGTTAATCAAGAACACTAAAGTAGATAAAACTACCTCTCGATGCATAATACCCATACTCACTTAAATCCACATATGATAGAATTAAGCAAGACACCCCAATTAACTAATCCACTATATCTTTATGTGAATTACAATTAAAAAGGATTTAAAGCACAAGTTCCCTATAAGATTACATATGGCGTAAAGGCATATCTCTATCCTAAACACGAATCATGAACTTCATCTATACAGAAATCATAAACACATGTTATCATGATCAAATCTAAATCTATACTTCATCTCTCGAGTTCATATAGATTATCACGGTAATTGATGGCCAATCAATTAAACAATTAAGTTCAAATCACAATAGAACATAATAATTGATAGCGAAGCATATTAAAATAAACTACACAATAAGATCCATTGTAATCTCAAACAAAGAATTACTTCATTGAATTAAGACTAAGAATTCACACTTGAATACACATTAAAAGATAAAAATAGAAGAAGATAGAAAGATAGAATCCGTTGTCTACAGATTTGATGCTCCCTCCTTGCTCCTATTTTGAATCTTCAATGGTCTCTAAGTTGCTTCAATCTCCAAATCTCATAAGAACTAAGGTTTTCTCATATTCTACTCTAATTTAATCTAATGGAATCCTCTCCCTCCTCTCCAATCCTTGTGATTCTCCTCCTTTTATATGTCTCTTTATATGTCTTTAAGTCCTCTTGGAAGTCCTTGAGTCAATCGAATTGAACCAATCCTTCTTGGACTCAAATTCTGATAAAAAATAACTTTTCTGCTGGTACCCTCACCCCGGTGGGGGTTATAAGGCTTAAAGTGCCCGCCCCAAATGGCATACCCACTGTTTTGCAGCTTGTACCCCCGCCACAGTGGGGGTTTTTGCACTGATAGGCCTGACCCCGGCGGGGGTCTCTTTTGGAAATTTTCTACTCTGACGTCTTTTGGGGAATTGGCCATAACTTCTTCCTCTTAACTCTGATTTTGATGATTCAAGATGTTCCGGAAAGAAGAGACGTAGATCTACAACTTTCATTCTTTAAGTTTTTCGAAATAAGGACTGGAGAAATGTTGATATAGGCTCTGAAGTGGCTTCTATGTAAATGGTCACCCAAAACAGTGAAGTTCAACGTCCGTTGGTACAAAGGTCATAACTCATGCATCCGAACTCCGATTTGAATGATTCAAGATGTTTCAGAAAGCTAAGAAGAAACTCTACAATATAATACAAGTTTCAAGCCAATAACATGAAATAAATATGAAAGCGCAAACGATATCCGAATTGCTTTTCCTTGCGTTTCCATACCAATAGTCGCTCACACAGCTCCCAAGCATATAATCTACAAAATGAACACAAAATGCATGAAAAGTAACTAAGAAACATGAGTTTAAGCAACTAATTCAAGTAACAGATACCGAATAAGTAGGTATAAAATCTACTTATCAAGTAAGATTAGTTATGTTAAAAATTAACATAGCTTGAATGTTAATTTTGAATGGTAAATAAAAAGATGTATAATCTGTAAGTGATTAATTATTGATATGAATTATATAAAGTGATTATATCAATGTGTAATAACTTATCAAGTCAGTTAGGGCTAATTAAGTTAATAAATTATTGGAACAAAAAGGAAAGCCAAGAGATAATAAATTTATTTAGTAAAGGTTATGTTACTAACTAACTAAGATTGAGGTAAAGACATTGTAACCTAATTTTTTATAATAGGAATAAGAATTAAATAACGTGAGTATTATTTTTAATTTAGCATCCAAGTATTTAATTACATACATAAGGACTAGTCTAAGGAATTTTATTTTAATATTTCTACCTATTATTATTTTATAACCTAATTATAGCAAGTCTAATTGGGTTATAAAATTAAATATACATGAGTAATTATTTAAATTCCAAATGAGTGGAATAGAAACCCTAATTAAATAATTAGGGAAAGATAAAATTGAAAGTATTGGACTATACCAATTTTCATGGCCCAAGCAATTACTTAGGAAGCTCAAAAGAATTAAATGGATGGCCCAGACTTATACCATCTTGAGAAGGCACTTTTTAGTTATTTTACAAAGCAAAATTTGGCATTAAAAATAAATCAAAAATGGGCTAAACGTGGTGCATTGTATCCGACAATAGGACGGAGTAAATTAGCATGTGATATTTTATTTTTTCTTCCAAAGTTGGTGAACAACTCTCCTTATATGTCACTCTTCTATTTGGTCACCTACTTTAACCAAAGTTGCAAGCAACATGAAATAACAGATAAGAGAGATAAGTTAGGGATTTACACCTTCGTACATATATTATATCTACACATATTTACTAGTTTATATATATATATATATATATATATATATATATATATATATATATATATATATATATATACCCTCATTTCTTAGCAAATAAAGTTTTCTTTCATTCCAAAAAGCTAGCAAATTAAACACAGTGAGAGAGAGAATAGAGAGGGTTCGACAACCCCTTAAAGAAGGAAAAGAGAATTTTGTAAATCTTCATAGCTCACTTGAAACGAAGAAGGAGAAGGATAGCCAATGATCAAAGGTATAAACCTTAATAACTAGTTTATGCATTTTATTTTAGTATTTTATATCAAATCATAAGTTTATGATTTCAAAACCCCAAAACTCTTGATCTACATGTTTTTTAATGTTTTATTTTTAGATCTAACCATTTTGGGTGTGAACAGTTGGATCAAAAGAAAGAAAATTAAAACTAGTTTTTTAAGGCTAGAAGTACCCTAATATTTAGCAACTTTAAAATGTTATATCCGTCAAAGAGGGGTGCTAGATATGTGAGTGAACTGTTAAACCCAAGTGGTAGCTGTGATATCCCGAATATTAGTAATACCTCTTTTAAGAGAAATATTAAATGATTGAATAAAAGTTAGAGATTTAACCTAATTTTAATAAGGGAAATATGAAATAAGTGGATTAATTATTATTATTATTATTTATAATCAATGTGCTATAAAAAGCCCATAGGGTATAAAAATGATTGTGAATAGAGAGACTTTTAATATAAAATGCTCTAACTAAGAATGTACGAGACATTATAAATATTACTTATTCATAATGAAGAGAAAGTAATATGAGGAATTAAATAAATTTTATGTGACATAGTAAGTAAATATATTGTTAAAAATATACATTTATTATTCAAAATGAAAAGGAAAGCCAACATGGCTTAATTGTGAAATAATATAATTAATTTAATTGATAAGTATATTTTTGTTGCAAATAAGGAGAATGGTGGGTACTACTAGAAATTATTTAAATTACATGAAACCATCATTTTTAATGATGTAGGTGCTAACTATTTTGCTGGCTTAAATAAATCTGATGGATGAAATGTATAAATATTTATATATATGAGTGTCTGCATTTAATTATTTGGCCATATTAAATTTGTACTTAGTATTCGTACAAGCTGCTACAATAATCTTAGTGTTAATGATTTTCTTGCTATATTAGAATTATGTGATAATAATTGTGTACATTTACGTGTAATATGAGATTGAGAAGTTAGTGAATGCAACGAAATTGCATCATGAGAAGAGAACAAGAATAAACTATAACGTGGTTGAGCTTAAGTTATGAATTAACTAAGCTTAAAATGATGAGCCTTGTATGGTGTAGCATCCCCAAAATTAGGTACTAATCACCACGAACCTGGTACACCAATTCTATAACTATTGTGGAAGATATAAACATAAATTGTTTATACATTAATTTTTACACATAATCTCCAAGGTCGATAACCTTAACTTATTACACAAATTCAAATCCTAGAGAACTTACAATGTTATTTGCCTTTGCTTGTATCCGAAGTATTCTTCTTAATCTATAATGTTTATCATGATATAGCAAGGGTGAGCAACAAGTTTATCCAGCAAGTTTAAATTCAAAGAAAGATATATCATGATTGAAAGAATAATAAGTTGGCTGACAAACTTTCAATAATATAATAATTGTGAAAGAATATGAATCAATTTACATAACTGAATGACCATGACAATAATAATGAATGGCCAACAATGAACATGAATAATTTAACTGGACCAAATGGCAATGAAGGTGATCAGCCTTTCATACCTGATGAACATATGCAATATGCACAACGTGCGAATCAAAAAATCATAGACGTGGTATAATCAACAATAATTATCCACTACTGTACTTGAAAAAATAATAACTCGAATTTGAGTTAGAGAACTTGCCTGAATCGTCAACTACTGCTACGCAATCAATTTAATCTTTATCTGAAAGACCTAATATTGATAATATTGATCTCCCAATTAGAATAATATCAGCATATTAACTACTGTTAATTATAATTATAAAATAACCTAAACGCATTACGACATAATTCTAAAAGTCAAGAAAATACATAAGACCCGGTATGAAGTCAAACTATTTCAGTCTAAGTTGACTTCGGTACTATTTCGACATCCTGATTGCCTAATCGGATAATTATCGAGCCTATTAACAATAAGACTCTACCTAAACGCTTCAATATTATTTTAAATATTTTATTTAATCAAAACATTTTTCAAAAGCTCATAATAATTTTTAAATAATTATTATCATTTATAATAAATTTTCAATCATTAATATCATTTTTATATAATTTAAATACCACATAATTCCATTATCATTAATATTTAATTAATTTCAAATATTAATGAAATACTTGACATAATATTATAAGTTATTTATAATATCTCAAAATATTTTTAATAACTTAATATCGCCTTTAAATGATTTTAAAATGTTTAAAATTATTAGTAATTAACTACCATTAATATTAATGTATTTCAAGATAAAATATTAAAATTTATATTTTATTTCTTAATTTTTTTTTAAATCTTTAAATCATTTTTATATGATTTTTAAAACATTAAAACTATTTTTCCATAATTTATTTATTACATTTATTAAATTAATTATTATCATTAATATTTAATTATTAATGAAAATCATCCCAAAATATTAAAAGTCATTCAAAATAACTTAAAATATTTTCTAACATTTTAATATAATTTCAAATGATTTTTAAAATATTAAAATCGTTTTTAAGTAATTTATTTAATATAATTATTAAATAAATTAAATATCATTACTATTTAAATAAATTAAAATATTAATGAAATATATCTCAAATTATTCAAAATCAATTTTTATGTCTTAAAATATTTTTTACAAATTAATTATGAATTTTTCATAATTAATTTCCATTTTATACTAATTATTTAAATTAAATAATTCATTTTTATTAAAACTGTGTCTAAAGTGGTCTATAGCGACAAAACTGTCGCTATAGTTGCTCTTGAGCCCTCAAGAACATTCATAATCAGTGTTCTGGGTCCTACTTTGACCACATGTAGATCTTTGATCGTAATGTTTCTGGGCATGTAAGGGTATTAGTGTTGTAGTATTGATGTAATACTACAAGCACAAACAAGTTTTATGGCCAAACTACATCACAACAGTAAGTTATAAGCCTTCAAAATCATGTCAGAGGCTGTTCTTCAAAATCATGTCCATTTTCTAAGCTTTGTAACTTGGATTCTGGGTTTACTCTAAGTGTTAAAGTGTAACACTTTTGTAGTAGGTATGTCAAGGTAAAAAAGTAATACACTTTTGTGGCTTAACAATATCACAACTGAAAGATCTAGGCCAGTTAAAGTAGTGTCAGAAGCTGTTCTTGAAGAATCTGGGTTTTCCAGAAATGGAACCCATGCAGTTGGTCATCCCTACTTTGACCATGAATAACCTTGATCATGTGCATGATCTATGTGTTCTAGTGTCATGATTTTGTAGTCCATATGTCAGACTACAAAAGCTATACACTTACATGGCCTAACAACTTAACAATAGCAAGATCTAAGGCCTTCAAAGTGGCTGTCAGACAGTTCTGGGTTTCTGGGTTGCCCAGATTTTCAGAACTTGTGCTTGGTCAACCATGTTTGACCATTAATAACTTGAGATCTAGACATGGTATGGACTTGATTTCACTTCCAGTCTACTCTCCTCATGGAATAGAACATCACAGATACACTTATCCATCCTAACATCTAACATGTTGAAATCTAGAGGCCATGACATTAGGCTGTCAGACCTCAAAATTAGGGTTCACGGACAGTTTTTAAAATCCTATTTTCATGCTCTTAGATGTTATGGATCCATGATATAACATCATAGATCACTAAATAACACTTTATAACACATATCTAAACAACAAATCACATCATTAACATAAATCATAAGGATTTAGAAAGATTTAGGGTTTATACCTTTTAATGCTCAAATCTTGATTTCTGTTGTAAGACCCCAACTTATTAATAAATGAAATTAAATTTCCTCTATTTAATAGTTTGAAATAGAAAGGGTTGATTTGATTAATGTGGTTAGTTATGGGTAAAATGCGCAAATATTTCAAATAAGCAAGTAGTTATAAAATATTCATTTTTGGTCGGTGAATATTCGTTTGGTCGTGGAATATTCTTGCTGTCGGGGAATACTCATACAACGGCGCAGCCTTGTGTGGGCCCCATAACGGAAAGCGATTGGATGAAGAAAACGACAAGTATAAGTTATTTATAATTAACGGTGTAGTTGTTACCGTTAATACTGTTGGAATACTTGGTGGATAAAATACAGTAGCACACTGTATTGCACCAATTATTGATTCTTACGTAAAAAGGCACTACTCAATAATTGTTACAGTAGTTACTGTTCAATATTTTATTTTATTGATTCAATAATTGCTGCGTTGATATTTTATATTATTGTTGTTTCAATAATTGTTGCTGCACAGTATTTTCTATTATCAGATCAATAATTCATATTATTTAAATAATATTATTAGATAGCATTATTGGCAATGTCTAGAAAGTTCTGTCTAAGGAGATGTTTGGTCATCTAATTGCGCGCTAGTAAGGAGAAATCCTTATTGAAAAGCCCCCTCTTTCCTGGAAACGGCCTAGTTGTCATAAATGTGATTCTGTAATATTATTTGTGAATAATTAATTATTGATTCATATGATAAAGAAATATTTATTTTATGTGGATATAAATGTTGGATCTATTTATTGTGGTTAAAAATGAAGGAGTTAATGTTGAGGTGTTTTATCAGTATTTTTATCGAAATGGAGGTATTAAAAATCAAATCAGGATTTTTTGAGAAATATTGCGGGGGTTATAATTTTTAATCCGACCGTTGGATCGTGGTAATTTTTGGATATGTTATTCATATATAAGTTGAGTATATGTCCACAAATTTTGAACCGTTAAAAATGAACGTATAATTTGTTATGAATTTTACGAGATGTCTAGTTTAGAAATTGTAGAAGTTGTAGAATTTGTCATTTTGGCGAAAAATTCTAGAATTGGTGGGCCCCACTTTTGGTTGGTAAAAATATGCTGAGATTTTTATTCAAATGTGGTGGGTGGGAATAGTAGCAGGTAAAGCCATCACGTTGCAGGTTAAGTCTGCTTCGGCGAGCTAACATTTTCCTATAAATAGAGGGCTAAGTTAGAATTAAAAATCACACCAGAAATAAGTTTTCTCTCTTTCTCTCTCTAGATTATTGAGTGTATTTTGGAAGTATTTAGATACTTTATGAGTTTCTATTCATCAGTGCAAGTTTCCTTCAGCCTTATATCGATATTCCCAACAGAAGTACTGATATTTTGATGTAAGGAATATTATTTTCTTCTTAAATGATATTATTTTTTTTCAATATCATTATGCTAAAATATTGATATGGGTTTTTTTTCCTATCAAATTTGGAACTTTTTGTGTTGGGGTTACTATTCACGTATAATGCACTATTCACGTACACGGTACTATTCACGAATACTACACTATTCACAGAAAAATAAAATTTTTCCTTTTTGTCCAAGATGTCTATTATGGTTACTATCTTTGATTGTATCCATGTTTTGATCTTTATTTTTGAATTCTGCTTAACAATTGATTATTATGAAGTATTATTGATCTTGGATAAACCGTTATACGAATCCCTACTATTTGTCCTTCTGTCTCACAGGATTCGTTTTCTTTAAGATATTTTTCATCATCCTTAGTCCTAAATGATGATATTACTGAATATCTTTGGCCTGTAGTGCAAAGATGTATGATTACCTGATGAATATCTTTGACCTGTAGTGCAAAGATGAACAGGTGTTGAGATGAACATGACTGACTGGTGATACAAATGAATATCTTTGGCCTGTAGTGCAAAGATGAATATTTGGTTAAAGATGATTATTATTTGATGTTACATGGATAAAATATTGACGATGAACTTTTAAATCTTAGAAGATAGTAGAATTCATTCTCTACTTGACTCTTCTAATGGTTTGCTGTTTCCGCTGCAGTTGTTGATCTAAAACTTATTATCGATTATATTCTATCAGATTTTTCCCTGTTGAATACTAATGATAATTTGTTGTATATTATCTTAGTCATAATATTCTTTATTGGGCTAGTTGAGCTCATCCTTTTCCTTTTTGTTCCATTTTTCTTCTCAGGAGGTGAGAACATAGCAGGATCTAGTCGGGGTATGGAGTGATGGTTCTAGAAATATGTTTTAGCAGTCCTCACTATTTCTGTAAAATAGTGTTTGAATAATTGTAATGAGGACTTATTTGAGTGTGGATATTGTCTAGAAGATAATATTTGTATTTAAACTCATGGTATGTGTTGTCATATTTTGCACGACAATTGTATTATTGAAGTTGTAGTTTGCTTTTTGTACCATGTATTTGGCGACTCAGAATGGGTGTTATATACCTATTTTGGGGGCGTAACAGTTGGTATCAGAGCTTAAGGATATGATCCCTAGCTGAGATGTGAGATAAGAACTAGGAGGGGAGAGACGGGAAATTCCTTCGCTAGTATGACCTTACTAAGTTTATTTGGTGTTTATTTGGTCGGTCACAGTATCGGGATAATATATGACATGACTATTAACCCTTGTTTTGTGACAGTATTTAAGAATGGCAGCAGAGAACGTTAATAATGGAGTAAATCAGACCGTGGAGACACCTTTGATCACCACCTAGGGGAACGTGTAACAGAAAGGTAATATTCCTCCTGTAAACAACGTTACCGAGCAAACGATGAATGGTGGAATGTTTAGGAGCTTTTTGCAGTTCATACAAAATCAGACGAGGGAGATTCGTGCGTAGAATACGGGTGGAAATGATAACAACGCGCGGTTTGTCACAGCCAAGCAGTTCAAAGAATTGGGACCACGAGAATTTAAGGGAAAGCCGGATCCGATCATGGCGGAAACGTGGGTCAAGAAAATTACCAAGTTATTCGATGTCTTGGGATGCACGGAGGAACATAAGGTTCCATTCGCCACCTTTATGTTCCGCGGTGAGGCAGACTACTGGTGGGAGTCTGTGAAGCGTACCCAGCCTGACGCACTCAACATGTCCTGGGAAATATTTCAGAAACTGTTCAATGACAAGTATTTTCCTGAAAGTATTCGTCATATGAAGGAGGTGGAGTTTATCAGACTGGAACAAAACAACATGACGGTGTCCTAGTACGAGGAAAAGTTTGCAGAGTTATCCAGGTTTGCACTTCATTTGGTCGAAAATGAGGAACAAATGACAAGGATGTTTCTGAGAGGTCTAAAACTCGAGATTCGACAATATCTTATCTCTCATAAATTTTCTTTATATTCAGATGTTGTAAACATGGCTCAATTATTAGTGCGAGATAATGAGTATGTGCAACCGAGGGACCACAACCAGGGTCATACCGGTGGCGGCAGTCATCGAAGCAATAAAAACTAGCAGGGAGGAAAATATTCGGACAAAAGCGGTAACCACTCTGGTGGTAATCGTGGCCGTGATAATAGAAGGAGCGAGTCAGGAGGAGATTTCAAGAAGAGAAGGTACACCAATGATAACGTGAAGACGTCGGGACAAACATCAACTACTTTTAGGGGAGGAGAACGAGCACCGGTCGTTTGTTACAAATGTGGGAAGGAGGGACACATCAGCCCAAACTGCCCACAACAGTTCAAGGTATGTTATAACTATGGAAAGGAAGACCATATAGCTAAAGATTGTCTTATTGTGAAACCAAGTTCAACGGGGATAGTGACTCCAAAGGCTGTTTCGGATAAGTCAAAGTCGGTGGTTCCTGGAAGGGCGTTTGTCGTGACTGTCCAAAACGCGAGGAACCCAAACAAGGTGATCACGGGTAGGCTAATGATAAACTCTTGCGAAGTTTATACCTTATTAGATACCAGTTCTACCCATTCTTTTATCACTCCTACTTGTGCTCAACGTTTAAACTTGACTCCGGAGAAATTAGACTTTGACCTACTATGGAGACTCCGTTAGGAGAAACTTTCATTACATCTACAGTTTATAAATCTTAGTTAATCCAAGTTGGCACAATCACATTATCTGTTGACCTTATCTCTTTAAAGATACTTGCTTTTGATGTGATTTTAGGAATTGATTGGTTAACTACTCATCATGCCAAAATTAATTATTTTCGTAAGGTTGTTAGTTTTCATATTCCTAACCAACCTGTTATCCGAATTCAGGCAACGAAACCACTAAAATCAATCGCTGTAATATCAAGCCATAAAGCCATTCATTTATTAAAAAACGGATGTCAAGCTTTCATAGCCCATGTTATGGACTTGAACAAAAACACGTCAGATTTGAATAATATTTCTGTAGTTAGTGAATTTCCTGACGTATTTCCTGAAGAACTTCCCAGTCTATCCCCAGAACGTGAAGTTGAATTCTTTATTGACCTTGAACCTGGTACAAAGCCCATTTCTAAAACCCCATATCGAATGGCTCCTATTGAACTTCAGGAGTTAAAGGTTCAACTACAGGAGTTGTTGGACATCGGTTTTATTCGTCCTAGTACATCTCCTTGGGGTGCTCCTGTGTTATTCGTAAAGAAGAAAGACGGGAGTATGCGACTTTGTATCGACTACTGAGAATTGAATCATGTCACTATCAAGAATAGGTATCCGCTATCTCGCATTGATGACCTGTTTGACCAGTTGCAAGGAGCACAATTCTTTTCAAAGATCGATCTTCGTTCTGGATATCATCAGCTAAAGATTAAAACTGAGGATATTCTAAAGACTGCCTTCAGAACTCGGTACGGGTATTATGAATTCTTAGTCATGTCTTTTGTATTGACTAATGCTCCTGCTGCCTTCATGGATATGATGAACCGTGTATTCAAAGAATATTTAGATCAGTTCGTTGTTGTCTTTATTGATGACATCCTCATCTATTCCAAAAGCCATGAAGATCATGAGTGCCATTTGAAGCTGGTACTGCAATGGCTTCGTGAAAACAAGCTATATGCCAAATTGAAGAAATGTGAGTTCTGGCTTGAGGAAGTAGCATTCCTTGGGCACGTGGTGTCAAAACATGGAGTATCTGTCGATCCGGCGAAGATTGAAGCTATACAAAGTTGGGAGTAACCGAAGTCGGTGACTGAAGTACGTAGCTTTCTGGGCTTAGCTGGGTATTACCGGAGATTCGTGGAAGGATTTTCTAGAATCGCTACTCCGTTAACTCAGCTGACTCGGAAGGATACAAAATTCGGTTGGAGCGAGGATTGTGAGAAGAGTTTTCAAGAACTCAAGAGGATACTCATTTCGGCACCTATTCTGACAATACCATCTGGTTCGGATGAATTTGTTATCTACAGCGATGCTTCAGGCAAAGGATTAGGATGTGTTCTCATGCAACATGAGAAAGTCATAGCATATGCCTCGTGACAACTCAAAGAATATGAGAGGAATTATCCTACTCATGATTTGGAGTTGGTAGCAGTCATTTTCACGTTGAAGATATGGAGACACTACCTGTATGGGGAGAAAGTGGAGATCTATACGGATCATAAAAGCCTCAAATATTTTTTCACCCAAAAGGAACTCAACATGAGGCAACGACGTTGGCTTGAGCTGTTGAAAGATTACGATCATACCATCCAATATCATCCTGGAAAAGCGAACGTAGTAGCTGACGTATTGAGTAGAAGATCATACGCGGGTATGAGTGCAATGGTGTTAACACAAAGGCCCATTTTATATGATTCGCAAAGGATGGAGATAGAGATGAAGGCTCCAAGTACCCACATGATGATATCAAATATACGAGTAGAACCGACTTTAATTGATAAAGTTAAAGTCGCTCAAGCTTCGGACATGGAGCTGATGCGTATGAAGAAAAAAGTGCAAGAAGGTCCTATTCCAGAAGCAAGAATCGATGAAGAAGGAATACTTCGAGTCAACTCCAGACTTTGTGTTCCTAATGATTTTGACTTGAAGCATAAAATCATGATGGAGGCACATAACACACCGTTTGCAATCCATCCTATGAGTACCAAAATGTATCACGATCTTCGACAAACATTTTGGTAGAGTAATATGAAAAGATAAATCGCAGAGTTTATCTCGAGGTGTTTAATTTGTCAACGTGTAAAAGCGGAGCATCAAGCACCAAAGGGTCCATTGCAACCACTTGAGATTCCGAAATGGAAGTGGGAACACATTACTATGGATTTTGTTACGGGTCTTCCCAAGGTTTCTCAAGGCATAGATGCGATTTGGGTCATTGTTGATAGATTAACCAAGTCTGCTCATTTCTTGCCTATACGTGAGACTCATTCCCTTGAACGTCTTGCTAGTATGTACGTGAATGAGATTGTGAGATTGCATGGCATGCCAGTATCCATAGTTTCAGATCGTGACCCAAGATTCACTTCACGATTTTGGGTTAGCTTACAGAAAGCTATGGGCACGGATTTACGATTTAGTTCAGCATACCATCCTCAAACGGACGGGTAATCAGAGAGGACTATTCAAACCCTTGAAGATCTATTAAGACTCTGTGTTCTAGATTTCAAAGGAAGTTGGGATAAGTACTTGCCACTGGTGGAATTCTCCTACAACAATAGTTATCAGGCAAGTATAGGTATGGCTCAATTTGAAGCCTTGTATGGACAAAAGTGTCGTTCTCCAGTATATTGGGACGAGGTGGGTGAAGCAACGTTGTTGGGACCAGAATTGGTACGCATAAATACAGAGAAGATCCAAACGATTCGATAACGTATACAAACGTCACAGGATCGACAAAAGAGTTATGCGGATCTTCATCAAAAGGATGTAGAATTTAGTATTGGGGATCATGTATTGTTACGTGTTGCACCATGGAAAGGAGTTACAAGATTTGGGAAGAGAGGAAAGCTCAATCCACGATTTGTTGGTCCATTTGAAATTCTTGACCGAATAGGAAATGTGGCATATCGACTCGCATTACCTCCAAGCATGTCTCGTGTTCATAATGTTTTTCACATATTTGTGCTTCGTAAATATGTGAAATACCCGAACCACATAATTGAGTTAGAACCAGATGAGATAGCCGAAGATTTAACGTACGAGGAGGTACCTGTTAAGATCTTGGATAGGAAAGAGCATGTTCTACGCAAGAAAGTTATACCACAAGTTAAGGTTTTATGGAGAAACCATGCTATTGAAGAAATGACCTGGGAGTTGGAATCAGAAATGAAAGCGAGGTATCCTCACTTTTCGAAACACCAGGTACGTACGTCAATTTCGAGGACGAAATTTCATAAGGAGGGGAGGTTGTAAGACCCCAACTTATTAATAAATGAAATTAAACTTTCTCTATTTATTATTTTGAAATAGAAAGGGTTGATTTGATTAATGTGGTTAGTTATGGATAAAATGCGCAAATATTTTAAATAAGCAAGTGGTTATAAAATATTCATTTTTGGTCGGTGAATATTCGTTTGGTCGTGGAATATTCTTGCTGTCGGGGAATATTCGTACGACGACGCAGCCTAGTGTGGGCCCCATAACGAAAAACGATTGGATGAAGAAAACGACAAGTATAAGTTAGTTATAATTAACGGCGTAGTTGTTACCGTTAATACTATTGGAATACCTGGTGGTTAAAATACAGTAGCACACGGTATTGCACCAATTATTGATTTTACGTAAGAAGGCACTACTCAATAATTATTACAGTAGTTACTGTTCAATATTTTATTTTATTGATTCAATAATTGCTGCGTTGATATTTTATATTATTATTGTTTCAATAATTGTTGCTGCACAGTATTTTCCATTATCAGATCAATAATTCATATTATTTAAATAATATTATTAGATAGCATTATTGGCAATGTCTAGAAAGTTCTGTCTAAGGAGAGGTTTGGTCATCTAATTGTGCGCTAGTAAAGAGAAATCCTTATTGAAAAGCCCACTCTTTCCTGGGAACGGCCTGGTTGTCATAAATGTGATTCTGTAATATTATTTGTGAATAATTAATTATTGATTCATATGATAAGGAAATATTTATTTTATGTGGATATAAATGTTGGATCTATTTATTGTGGTTAAAAATGAAGGAGTTAATGTTGAGGTGTTTTATCAGTATTTTTATCGAAATGGAAGTATTAAAAATCAAATCAGGGTTTTTTAGAAATATTGCGGGGGTTATAATTTTTAATCCGACCGTTGGATCGTGGTAATTTTTGGGTATGTTATTCATATATAAGTTGAGTATATGTCCACAAATTTTGAATCGTTAAAAATGAACGTATGATTTGTTATGAATTTTACGAGATGACTGGTTCAGAAATTGTAGAAGTTGCGGAATTTGTCATTTTGGCGGAAAATTCGAGAATTAGTGGGCCCCACTTTTGGTTGGCGAAAATGTGCTGAGATTTTTATTCAAATGTGGTGGGTGGGAATAGTAGTAGGTAAAGCAATCAGGTTGCAGGTTAAGTCTGCTTCGGCGTGCTAACATTTTCCTATAAATAGAGGGCTAAGTTAGAATTGAAAATCACACTAGAAACAAATTTTCTATCTTTCTCTCTATAGATTATTGAGTGTATTTTGGAAGTATTTAGATACTTTGTGAGTTTCTATTCATCAGTGCAAGTTTCCTTCAGCCTTATACCGATATTCCGAACAGAACTACTGATATTTTGAGGTAAGGGATATTATTTTCTTCTTAAATGATATTATTTTCTTCAATATCATTCTGCTAAAATATTGATATGAGTTTTTTTTTATCAAATTTGGAACTTTTTGTGTCGGAGTTACTATTCACGTATGCGGCACTATTCACGTATACGGTACTATTCACGAATACGGCACTATTCATCGAAAATTAAATTTTTCCCTTTTTGTCCAAGATGTCTATTATGGTTACTATCTTTGATTGTATCTATGTTTTGATCTTTAATTTTGAATTCTGCTTCACAATTGATTATTATGAAGTATTATTGATCTTGGATAAACCGTTATACAAATCCCTACTATTTGTCCTTCTGTCTCACTGGATTCATTTTTTTAAAGATATTTTCATCATCCTGAGTCCTAAATGATGATATTACTGAATATCTTTGGCATGTGGTGCAAAGATGTATGATTACCTGATGAATATCTTTGGCCTGTAGTGCAAAGATGAACATGTATTGAGATGAACTTGACTGACTGGTGATACAAATGAATATCTTTGGCCTGCAGTGCAAAGATGAATATTTGGTTAAAGATGATTATTAATTGATGTTACAGGGATAAAATATTGATGATGGACTTTTAAATCTTATAAGATAGTAGAATTCATTCTCTACTTGACTCTTCTAATGGTTTGCTGTTTCCGCTGCAGTTGTTGATCTAAAACTTGTTGTCGATTATATTCTATCAAATTTTTCCCTGTTGAATACTAATGATAATTTGTTGTATATTATCTTAGTCATAATATTCTTTACTGGGCTAGTTGAGCTCACCCTTTTCCTTTTTGTTCCATTTTTCTTCTCAGGAGGTGAGAACATAGCAGGATCTAGTCGGGGTATGGAGTGATGGTTCTAGAAAGATGTTTTAGCAGTCCTCACTATTTTTGTAAAATAGTGTTTGAATAATTGTAATGAGGACTTATTTGAGTGTGGATATTGTTTATAAGACAATATTTGTATTTAAACTCACAATATGTGTTGTCGTATTTTGCACGACAATTGTATTATTGAAGTTGTAGTTTGCTTTTTATACCATGTATTTGGCTATTCAGAATGGGTGTTGTATACCTATTTTGGGGGAGTCACATCTATTCTGGGATTCTAATCATAGCTTTCTAAGAGGTTAACTTGGCTTAACTTTATGACTTAGTTCCTCTCCAATTTCGAAGATTAGAGAGAGAAATGGTCTTGGCTAAAATGAGTAGTAAAGTAAAAATTTTCATACTTTTAATCTTTTAATCTTTGAATCCATGGACACAAATGATGCTAGGTGGCCAATGTTGGTTGATTGGTGAAGAATTTATCACATGGAAAATCTCCCTTCGATGACTCACAAGATTTGGCAATATTTTTACTTAAAAGTTAAGTAAAAGTGCATTTTAGTCATTTCACACCTACTAAGGGTATTTTGGTCATTTTCCCTATAATTCGAAGGGTAATTTGGTATTTTCACATATATCATATAACTTTTAACCCTTAAGCCTTTATACTTAGCATTAGGATTCCCAATTTAGGGTTTTGAAATTCCCAATTAGGGTTTACAATTCCAGGAACTAAAATTAGGGTTTCCAAAGCTGAAATTAGGATTTCTAACCAATCGCTAAGGTTTTCTCACTGAACATTGATGTTCTTATCATAACATTAGGGTTTGTCAACGTTATAACTTATCCCGCTCAATACTTGACCCTTCAACACATCCACATCCACACATATAAGCACATACACAAAACCCTATATCTTGCTATCAGATATTCACTTATAATTTGTAATTTATACAAATCCTTTAAGAAAATTTTAAATTCATACCTTATTTCCAGTCTAAGTCTTATTATTTAACCTTTATTTAATCAAATAAAATTTTATAAATTCTAGAAATTCTCGGATTGTCACATTCACCCCTTCTTATAAGAATTTCGTCCTCGAAATTACAGCATACTACACTCTACTCCTTTCGTTCACCCAAAACTAGGTTTCCAATACAACCTTTATTCAATCATATCAGATTCTACCCATACACAATGAGTTCATACTATTTCATGCACATCATCATAAACTACCCAAAACATCACTCTAAAGAGTAAAAAAATTTTAATCATGTTGAGGGATCATATAGACCATGAACACATAGTTTAACGGTATTTATTCCGCAAAACAACAAATTAATAGATATGTTTACAATCACAAAGAAAGTAAACTACCGATGCTTGTACTTTAATCATAGATTGGATTATTTTATCCAACCGACATAGTTCACCTCAGTCTTAACATAGGATTCCGCATCAAAACAATTTGGTTCGGGATAAATTTCAAAGAATACTTTGAATATTTCATAAACTTTGGTCTAGCTGAATCAAATAGCTTAGACTCATAACAATAATTCAAATTCAATCGAAAAATTTATGGCAAAACCCCTTTGGCAATTGATTATCTTTAAAATTTTGAAAATAGTTTTATGACGTCATGGTACCGTACTGTATTTACAGCCAATTTGAGGATTCTGTCATTGTGTGACTTTGTCATAATACATCATACCATAGTAGAAACTATTTGTAGATCGCATTCAACACTAAGTACTTTTGCACTTATAACTCCATCATTTTTTTTCATCTTTGCACTAGGTTACATGATGCATTAATGATACAAAATAATTACTACGCTGATATTTTATATTATTGTTGTTTCAATAATTGTTACAGCACATTATTTGTAACAATCCAAAATTTTAAATATTTATTGAATTATATAAATATTTAATGGATGCGTTTATTGTTGAATAAATATTTGTTTAATTTAATTTTTGTAATCAAAATGATGTGCTAATTTATTAAATAAAATTTTAATTATAAAGAAAATTATAATTTTGTTGTACTGATTTATGTGGTAAATGTATTTAATAAATTGTTATTAGAAGTAATTAAATTGAGTATTAAAACTTAATTAAATAAAGTGTGACCTCAAATAAAGCGTGACCATAAACTATACTATAAATGAGTTATTAAAATAAATTAAAGGAGTTTAATTTTATTTTTAACAAACAAGGATTAAAGATATTAAGTATTTAATTTTTAAAGGGTTTTACCAAACAGAGCCTTATGGCTTTTTATTTTTTTTTGAATTTTGAATTTTTAAATAATATAAAATAAATAAATAAAATATAAATAATATATATTAATTTTGGTAACTGATAATTTAATAGGGTCATTAGTAGAACGTCAGTTTTTAGACGTTTGGGTGTGTGCGTTGAGTTGTGTTTTATTTTACGTAAAAGAACATTTGGCTTAAGCCGAAGAAGGGAAAAGAGAAGTTGTCAGAGAAAAATAGAGAGAGTCTGAGAGAGAATCGAGAGAGAATTCATGAGACTTTCAAACAATTATCTGTGGTGAGCAAGGATTTAACAGAATGTATGTTACATAACATTTATATTATATATATAGATATATATATATATATATGTAAGTATATATGTGTTACTGTATAATTCCTAAGTTTTTGTGTTCTTGAGTTTCACTCTAGTATAAAGTCTTTATAAAATTTTCTGTAAACCATGTTTTTATAATTGGTTATGAAATTATGTGTATATGTAATTGTAATATTATAACTAGCATATATATATATATATATATATATATATATATATATATATATATATGTGTGTGTGTGTGTGTGTGTGTGTGTGTGTGTGTGTGCTAATTTACGTTCAAAGAGAAATGAAATGATTTTACAATGAATACATATGAACATGGCTTGTAGGAGTACCAAAATTAGTACTTGATTGTGAGTCAATTGTGAAATTGAACCTTGAATATGTTAATTTGTTAAGAAATAAGAAGAACACAGTTCAAAGGAATCAATTTGGTGTATAATTGTGGTTACAATGTTAAACTTTGTCAGACAATGTCAAACATGGAGTTTTGGTTTTAAAATATGGCATTCAAGGATTTAATTTTCTAAGATTGTGGTTTAGTTGTTTTGAAATTAGTATATATATATATATGATGGGTAATGTTTATGAGTAATCTATGTAAGTTATACGTGTTAATTTAGGTGCTACCAGTGTTAAACAGTAAAACAAATTAGTTTTGTTCTGTTCTTCGTGCTCGGTTCTATAACTTAGAGCCTCAGCGCCCCCGCTCTAAACTTCGCGCCTCAGGGCCAAAGTCAGAGCCGCAACTCAACCTTCACGCCGCAGCGCCAGCCAATGGCCTGTGCTTCCCGTCGTAGTGCTAACACCGTGTCGCAGTGCCGTCCAAAGTGCAAACTGTGGCGCCGCAGCGCCGGTTAGCAGTTGGCCAGAAATGAGTTTTCTTTTACACAGAGTCTATAATTGTTGATATAATGCAATACTATGACTGTTAAAAATATAATTTTTATTATTGTGGTATTATAGTGCTAAGAATGAGCATATTTTTAATACTTAACGAGTGTTATTATTATTTTATTGATGTAACTTGATTATGTGATTAAAAATCAAGCCATACATGAAATAGATACTTATTTATATATAGAGTATTTGTAATGACTAATTATGTCATGATGATATGTGTATAGGATATTGTGAATCGAATTATTACAGTTTAGCTTACACGCAAGGCAAGTTTCCTTACCCTATCTCGTTTACAATTACGCAAGTTTTCTAACTCTACACATTCGTTGAGCAAGTTCTTTAACTCTATTGTTACAATTGTACAAGTTTCTTAACTTTAATTTTATTATGCAAGTTTTCTAAACCTAAAATTGTTATTTAGCATGCAAATTTTTACATTCTGATATACTAAAGTTGAACAAGTTTTATCGTTCAATTTACTATTTGTTATGAATGCTCAGTACTCAATTCTAAATAACCTTATCTTAGTATTGTTCAAGCAAGGTATGTTATGTTATTTAGTTATTATGCTCTTAGATTATTCCTAAAGCATGACCTTAGTATACAATGTTGATTCACTTATGATTTATTCCATAGCATAATGTGATTACCTTTTTATTCAACTAATCCTTAGTTGATGTTCGTTAAACCTAAATTACCTTGAAACTTATTCAAACTAAACTTACTTTGGTACGGACTCATATTCTAAATGCTGAGATGAACAACCCTATTATAGGGGATAATTTACGCATAGCGTTGAAATATTTGTGCACAATACATTGTACGAAGGGCTAATCCCCCTAAGTACGAGGAGTCCCTATAGTCTTATGACTGTTAATGTTTAAGTTGAAATATTACTTATAACTATGAACATAGTTCGTGGTCTTATTACCCTCAGATATATATATTTCTGATTCTGATTATTATTGATAGAGCATATTGTTCAGTTCTATTGAGTCTATTAGTTGGCAATTGTTGTAAAGTTTTATTCACTGTCATTTCAAGTGAGCCTTGTTTGCTCACTCTTGTTTATATAAATATTATAGCTAAAGTTGAGAAGGTCGAGGTACCTAGCACTAGTAAACAGAAAGGAAAGATGAACAAGTATTGAAGACTTGTAAACATGTTGACATTTTGTTGTCAGACTTTATTTTAATTATTGTAATGAAGTTATTTAATTTTTCCGCATATGATGTTTGTATTTAAAGGTTAGATAACCTGGGAGATTTTTATTAATGTAATCCTTTAATGGGAAGGTTTATTGTTCAATTTTTTTATATTAGGCAGTTAGAAATGAATATTTTTATTAAGTGAACACCAAATCTTATGGGAATGAAGTACCCGGATTTGGGGGTGTCATAGTATTTTCTATTATCAGATCAATAATTCATATTATTTGAATAATATTATTAGATAGAATTATTGGTAATGTCTAAGGAAGTTCTGTCTAGAAAAGAGGTTTGGTCACCTAATTGCGCGCCAGTAAGGAGAAATCCTTATCGGAAAGCCCCCTATTTCTTGGGAACGACCTAGTTGTCATTATTGTGATTCTGTAATATTATTTGTGAATAATTAACTATTGATTTATATGACAAGAAAATATTTTATTTTATGTGGATATAAATGAATGAATTAATGCTGATGAGTTTTATCAGTATTTTAACGGAATGGAGGTATTAAAAATCTTCCGTATGTGGAATTCAGTCATTTTCTGTTTGGAATTTAGAAAAATTTTCTTCTACAATGTTGTAGAGAATTAAATTTTCTATGGAATGGATATAAAATTCGTATTTTTCTGATAAAAGGACTATTTATTATAAATTATTTAAGTTTCAAAAATAAATAATTTTATTAAAAACATGGGTGGGCCCCACTTTTGATTGTTACAGAATTTTTTGAAATTGATGGGCCCCACTTGTGGTGTGCTGAGTTTGGTCAAGACGTGTGCATGAATTTTTTTATTAAATTATTATTTTATTAAATTTTAGTTAGCTTTGGCGTTCTGACATCTTTCTATAAATAGGGTACTTTGTTAGAATTGAAAATCACACCAAAATTAGAAGTTTTCTCTCTCTATAATATCGAGCATTTTTTATTGAGTATTTAAATACTTTGAGAGTTGCTATTCAATGCTAGTTTCCTTCGGCATTATATCCGATATTCTAGTCAGAAGTACTATTCTTTTGAGGTAAGGGATGCTATTTTATTTGTAAATGATGTTATTTCTTTCAATATCATTATACCGAAATATTGGTATGAATTTTATTATTAATTTTTTACCTTTTCATGTCGAGGTTACTATTCACGTATACGGCACTATTCACGTATACGACACTATTTACGAATACAGGACTATTCACGTAGTATGATTTTTCTTATTAAATTGTTACCTTTTGTTTTGGGGTTACTATTCACGTATACAGCACTATTCACAGAAAAATTAAATTTTCTTTTCTTTGTCCAAGTTGTCTATTGTGGTTACTATCTTTGATTATATCCATATTTTGATTTTCATTCTTAAATTTTGCTCCACAATTGATTATTACGGAGTATTTTTGAACTTGGATAAACTAAAGTACGAATCCCTGAGCTTCGTCATTTAATCTCACTGGATTCGTTTCTTTAAGATATTTTTCATCATCCTCAGTCTTAAATGGTGATACTTGACGAATATCTTTGGCCTGTAGTACAAAGATGAATGATTACCTGATGAATATCTTTGACCCATAGTGCAAACATGGACAGGTGTTGAGATGAACATGACCAACATGTGATGCAAATTAATATCTTTGGCCCGTAGTGAAAAGATGAATATTTGGTTCAAGATGTATATTGATTGATGTTATAGGGATAAAATATTGACGATGGACTTTTAAATCATAGAAGATAATAGATTTCATTCTCTACTTAACTCTTCTAATGAATTGTTATTTCTGCTCCGAATATTGATCTAAAACTTGTTGTCCATTATATTTTATCTGATTTGTTAAAGGTTAACGATAATTTATCGTTCATTATATATCTTAGTCATAATATTCTTTACTGGGCTAGTTGAGCTCACCCTTTTTCTTTTTGTTCAATTTTTTTCTCAGGAGGCGAGAATATAACATGAACTAGTCGGGGTGTGAAGTGATGTTTCAAAATAGTTGTTTTAGCAGTCCTCACTATTTTGTAAAATAGTGTATGAATAATTGTAATGAGGACTTATTTGAGTTTGGATATTGTCTAGAAAATAATATTTATATTTAAACTCACAACATATGTGTTGTCGTATTTTGCACGACAATTGTAATAATGAAGTTGTAGTTATTTTCTGTACCATGTATTTGGCGACTCAGAATGGGTTGTGTGGATCTATTTTGGGGGCGTCACACTTATCCTGCTCAATACTTGACCCTTCCACACACACATATACACACATACACAAAACCCTATACCTTGCTATCTGATATTCACTTCCAATTTATAATTTATACAAATCCTTCACAAAAATTTTAAATTCATACCTTATTTCCAGTTTAGGTCTTATTATTTAATCAATTAAGATTTTATAAATCCTACAAATTCTCGGGTTGTTAAATTCACCCCTTCTTCTAAGAATTTCGTCCTCGAAATTATAGCCTACTACACTCTACTCCTTTCGTTCACCCAAAACTAGGTTTTCAATACAACCTTTATTCAATCATATCAGATTCTACCCGTACACAACGAGTTCATATTATTTCATACACATCATCATAAACTACCCAAAACATCACTCTAAAGAGTAAAAATTTTCTAATCATGTTGAGGGATCATATAGACCATGAACACGTAGTTTAACGGTATTTATTCTGCGAAACAACAAATTAATAGACATGTTTACAATCACATAGAAAGTAAACTATCGGTGTTAGTACTTTAATCATAGATTGGATTATTTTATCCAACCGACATAGTTCACCTAAGTCTTAACATAGGATTTCGCACCAAAATAATTTAGTTTGGGATAAATTTCAAAGAATACTATAAATTTTTCATAAACGTTGGTCTAGCTGAATCAATTAGCTTAGACTCATACCAATAATTCAATTTCAATCGAAACATTTATGGCCAAACCCCGTTGGCAATTGATTATCTTTAAAATTATGAAAATACTTTTATGACGTCATGATACCATACTGTATTTACAGCCCGTTTGAGAATTCTGTCATTGTGTGACTTTGTCATAATACATTATACCATAGTGGAGTGACGATTTGTAGATCGCATTCAACACTAAGTACTTTTGCATTTATAACTCCATCATTTTTTATCCTCTTTGCACCAAGTTACATGATGCATTAATGATATAAAATATATTTTGATATTTTCAAATCATTTTCGTCTAGCCAAAAAAATTAGCATAAACTATTCTTTAAACAGTTTAAAAACCTTTGTAAATCATTTTAGTGATATCATATCTTAACAGGTAACGATGTGTCAGTGTCCCAAATTCCACACATACACAATTGTCACTATGTGTTGAGAGTAAAAATTTATTTTTAAAAGGCACATCAGTGCGTATTTAGGTTGATGTCAAAAATTTCGAAGTCTAGCATAGCTAGAAGATTTGGAATACCTATGCTTCCACCATCAACTCCACTTTCTATAATGATCTATTGCTTAATAAGTTTATCTATTCCTATCGTCCTCAATACTCCATTCACAACTTAGCTATACCCCAGTTCAATAAACTTACCACACGTTATGAGTTCAGGAACTTTCCACAATAATATGAGTTTTAGAACTTATCCTAGCAATACATAGTTCAAGAACCAATCAGGAACTACGCTTAGGGGTTGGAAAACATATAATACGATTATGAGTCACAAACTTACCATAAGTATGAGCTTTAAGAACTCGCACCTAACATTATATTCTATACCTATCCTTGTTAGGTTTGTAATATTCATGAACGCAATCAAATTGCACAAATTAAGTGGAAACGTGACAAAATAAAGTTTTAAAATTTTACAAACCATATACTCGGATCATCATTTATGCACAATTATTAATTAAACGAAAAGATAAAGAACAAGAATCATACCCTTGGAGATTCGAGCTTTCTCAGGTACAAGTTCACCTCCAAATCCTTTTTGCGTTCAACTTGAATCCACCAGGTTTGATTCCTTCCTTTGATCAACGTTAGCCACCCAAGTGTTTGGCTTCTAGATGTGATCCACTAAGGAAGAAGAAATTTTCAAGAAGAAGGGTATTTGGCAAAACCCTAGTTTTCTATCTTTCACAGAAAAGGGTGTACTCTCACAACTATTGAAATTACGTATTCACGTGTGTTATGAAAGTGTTAACCACCCTTACCCATAATAAGACTTCTCTTATTTATAGATGTGGACAATCCTCCTTAACAATTAAGGAGTTGGGTTTTATTTTAATTAATTAAACTCCATTAATTAATTAGGCTCACAATCTTATTAGGAATAATTAATTAAACGCTTTTAATTAATTAGTCTCATAATCTTATTAGGAATAAATGAGAGTACTTATATTAAATTAATTTCCAACTCTTTCGTAATTAAAATAATAATAATTGTAATAATATTAGTATGACTCCTTTTATTAATTTATATATTTAATATTTCCAAAATATTAAATAATAAATATTAAGCTATTTAATTTATTCTATCACCATTGATTAAATTAAATACACTTAACATATTATTACGATTATGTCATTAACTTCTTAAATAATAATTCTTCCTTTCATGGTGTGACCCTTTAGGATCTCTATATTAAATCGGCTATGAATAAATCAATTAGAACAATTCTAATCTTATTTAAATAAACAAATTAAACAATTAATTTATTTAAATAAATAATATTTATTCTACAATAGGGTTAAGCCTCCCTAGCGATTAACGACTTTCCCGATAATATAAATTTCAACATTAATCATAAAAGAACCTTTGAGTAAATAGTTACCGTACAGTTCAATCCTTCCACTATATAATGTCCCAATTAAATATAAGACACGTAATTACTACCAAGTCTTGTTTTATTTAATTATATGTATTTCGACTCTTAAATGCACAACTCTAAATAATGCAAATTAGAAACTCCTTTCTAATTTCATTCTGCCTTGGCCAAGGACTACTGAGTTGTCATTTATCGAATCACATAGGACATTTCTCTTCTTTTATTAGAAGTGGTAGATTTTTTATTGATCATACATTATCTCTATGTATAACTTATTATACCCAAGCATACCCTTTGATATACCCTGAGGGTCTTAAGGAATAAGTCAAAGTATAACTCATCATACACCAGATACTATGATGATCTCAAGTCTAAGGATCACTTGTACTACTATCATTACAGGAATTCCTATTGACAGACATGTAAAACTCCATTAGGTATTCCTTAGCAAGCCACGTTTAGTGAACTTATTCTCTAATAAGCACGTACATACTTGCTTTAGTGTCTCCACATAAATGATCTGGAGATCAATCGTCCTCATCCAATGAGCAAGCAACGTATGTACCAATCTATCAGGATTCACTAATCTCCAATTTAGTAATCCAACGATTGGGAACTATTTTAGTTTTAAGCTTTCTAAGAATTTAGTTATCATTAGAATGATTATCGTCATTATTCTAAAAACATTTCTTAAAACTAGGTTTATCACATATTATAAAACAACATCATGTAGATAATTAAATGCCTTTAATAAATTAATACTTTTTTTAATAAATGAATAAGATTATTAAAAAGTATATGCTTTTATCGTCAAACATGATTGGCTTGTGTGCATACTACTTTCAATCTCCCACTTGCACTAAAGCCAATGGTCATGGTATTTCATACCCTTTTTCTCTAAGTGACGATTATCCTACTGTTGGATAAGCTTTAGTTCATGGCTATGTAATGTTGTTCTTGAGAGTTCACTATCTCTATAGTAATTTTCCATCTTTCAATGATTCCTATAATCAAATGAAAGTGCCACAATATATGTTTAGATACAAGATGAGACTTAGGAACTATTCCCAATTCTGTAATAAACTTTTCATCTAAACAATCAACTTGCATCTTCATTTGCAGCTATATACTTTGTCTTTATCACTAAACTAGCAACTCTTTGCTGCTTGGAACCTTTCCAATTCACTGCACCACTGCTTAAAGTAATGCCTTACCTTAAAGTGGATTTTCTGTCTTCTTGGTCTGTCTGAAAAACTTGAGTCTGTTAAGCCCTCTAGTTTTAATTTAGACCCACCATAAATTTTAATCACATCCTTAGTGCCAGTTAAGTACTTTAAGATATTTTTCACTGTCTTACAGTGATCTTTTCCAGAATATAACCGATCAATATCAGGTCTCGTATATTTCATTATATACATGATTTTCACTCATATGATCTCTCTTTTCAGGAGTCTATGGGGACTATTAAGAGAGATACACTCCATGACTCATCAATATGAGACATCTCTTGGAGTTTGCCATACTAAACAACTTTAGCATCAAATGAATATATGATCCTTAGGTTAAGTCGAGTATCATATTAAATCTATCTATATAGATTTGTATCCCCAATAACGATACTCTTTCCAAATCATTCATGGAGGAATGTTTAGACAACCTTATCTTTACTAATTGTATCATTGGTATGTCATTCCTTATCCGTAGTATATCAACATATAATACTAGCAATGTCACGTCGCTCCCACTGACCCTTTTGTACACACTAGGTTCATTCTTGTTTTTGATAAAATCAAACACTTTTGATTGTCTCATCAAAACGAATGTTTCATATTTGAGAAGCTTGCTTCAATTCATTTCTTCGAGTGTCTACAACTCTTACCTCATTGTATGTAACTGGATTATCATCTTATATGGCGTGTACCTCATCATCAACATTTATGATGAATCCATACCTCCTAGGTATCTTTGGTACTATTCCAGATTTATGATTCGGTTGTGGTACAATATGTCTATCTACATGTTCCTCTTATTTGACTTATAGTGTTTTGTGATTCTTGAACTCTTCAAGATCTATTATCCTCCCACTAGCCCCTTTAATGATAAACACATTTATCTTAGAAGGTAGCGTGTTTCGCAACAAACACCTTTTGTTAAGTAGGATTATAGAACATATGTGACGCCCCCAAAATAGGTCCAATCCACCCAACCTATTCTGAGTCGCCAAATACATGGTACAGAAAATAACTATAACTTCATTATTACAATTATCGTGCAAAATACGACATCACATATACTATGGGTTTAAAATACAAATATTGTCTTCTAGATAATATCCACACTCAAATAAGTCCTCATTATAATTATTGATACACTATTTTACAAAATAGTAAGGACTACTAAGAAAACTATTTTGAATCATCACTCCACACCCCGAATAGTTCCCGCTATATTCTCGCCTCCTGTGAAGAAAAATAGAACAAAAAGGAAAAAGGATGAGCTCAACTAGCCCAGTAAAGAATATTATGACTAAGATAATGTAAAACAAATTATCATTAGTCTTCAACAGGGAAAAATCTGATAGAATATAACAGACAACAAGTTTTAGATCAACAACTGCAGCGAAAACAACAATCCATTAGAAGAGACGAGTAAAGAATGAATTCTAGTATCTTCTAAGATTTAAAAGTCCATCATCAATATTTTATCCCTGTAACATCAATCAATATACATCTTGAATCAAATATTCATCTTTGCACTATGGGCCAGAGATATTCATTCGTATCCTCAATTGGTCATGTTCATCTCAACACCTGTTCATCTTTGCACTACAGGCCAAAGATATTCATCATGTAATCGTTCATCTTTGCACTACTAGCCAAAGATATTCAGTTATATCACCATTTAAGACTGAGAATGATGAAAATATTTTAAAGAAAATGAATCCAATGAGATAAAAAGGACAAAGATTAGGGATTCGTACTTTAGTTTATCCATGTTCAAAAATACTCCATAATAATCAATTGTAGAGCAGAAATCAAAAATAAAGATCAAAACATAGATCCAATCAAAGATAGGAACCATAACAGACAATCTTGTACACAAAAAAAAATTAATTTTTCTGTGAATAGTGTCGTATACGTGAATAGTAACCCCGACACTAAAAGGTAGAAATTCTATGAGAAAAAATTAGTATACTTTGTGAATAGTACTCGTGAATAGTAACTCCGACATGAAAAGGTAAAAATTTCATAATAAAATTCATTCCAATATTCCGGTATAATGATATTGAAAGAAATAATATCATTTACGAAAAAAATAACATCATTTACCTCAAAAGAATAGTACTTATGGCTAGAATATCAGATATTATGCTGAAGGAAACTTGCACCATATAGCAACACTCAAAGTATCAAAATACTCAGAAAAATAAGCTCGATAATATAGAGAGAGAAAACTTCAAATTCTGGTGTGATTTTTAATTCTAACATAAGCACCCTATTTATAGGAAAATGCTTAGAAGACCAAAGTAGAAAATTTAATAAAATAATAATATTTATTAAAAAATTTCCTACGCCCACTTTGATAATCTGAATTCAGCATTTACAACATTAAGTGGGGCCCACCAACATGAAAAACATGTTTTAAATATTTTTTTGTAACAAAATCAATTCAAACCCACTATTCTGGAAATTCAATAATTCATAATAAATAGCCCTTTTATCAAAAAAATTCAAATCTTATGTCCATTCCATAGGAAATTCAATTCTCTACAACTTTGTAGCTTTAAGTTTTTTCAAATTTCAAACAGAAATTGACCGAAATCCACATACGGACGATTTTGCAGACTATAATTAAATTTTAGTCAAAAATGGGATCCACCAACATGTTTAACATGTTTTTAGCCTTTTATTATAACAAAAATACTCTTCTTCCTCATTTATTCATATATCACACATTCATTGTAAAAATATCACCGTAATTATATTATTATATTATCACATTATACATTTATAATATATTATAAAAATATATATAAAATAATAATTTTCAATAATTGGAACTTTTTAAAAAATTTCTCCATTCCGACAAAATACTGATAAAATAGCTCAACATTAATTCCTTCATTTATATCCACATAAAATAAATATTTTTCTTATCATATATATCAATAATTAATTATTCACAAATAATATTACATAATCACAAGAATGACAACCAGGTCGTTCCTAGGAAAGAGGGGTCCTTCCGGTAAATATTTTTCCTTACTGGCGCGCAATTAAATAACCTCTCCTAGACAAAACTTCCTTAGACAATGTCAATAATGTTATCTAATAATATTATTCAAATAATATAAATTATTGATCTCATAATGGAAAATATTGTGCAATGATAATTATTGAATCAACAATATAAAATATCAACGTAGTAATTATTGAATCAATAAAATAAAATATTGAACAGTAATTATTGTAACAATTATTGAGTAGTGACTTCTTACATAAGAATCAATAATTGGTGCAATACCATGTGCTACTGTGCAATACCGCGTATTACTGTATTTTAACCACCGGGTATTCTAACAGTGCTAACGGTAATAACTACGCCATTATTTATAAAAACTCATACTTGTCATTTTTTTCATCCAATCGCTTTCTGTTATGGGACCCACAAAAGGCTGCACCGTCATACGAATATTTCTCGACAGCAAGAATATTCCACGACCAAACGAACATTCTTCGATAACAATGAATATTTTATAACCACTTGCTTATTTAAAATATTTACGTATTTTACCCATAACTAACCACATTAATCAAATCAACCCCTTATTATTTTAAAATAATAAATAGAGGAAATTTGAGTTTATTTATAAAAAGTTGGGGTCTTACAACATATACCCTAAACTTATTTTAGGATGTCCCATAAATCTGTACTTGTCAAATCTTGTCCCAAGCTTATCATTTGAAACCTTTTTCACATAAGTTGGACAACTCCTTTTCTTAACATACCTCACTGTCCATAACTCATATAGAATCTTGAGGCCAGATTTTGAGATTACCTTTTCATATATATACAGCCATTTCTAGGACATTACCCCAGAAGGATACTGAAATGTCGGTAAAACCATTATGGACCGCATCATGTCCAACAAGGTATGATTTTTCCTTTCAGATACATCAATTAATTATTACGTATCAGTAGGCGTCCATTATGAGAAAACCATTTGAGATGATCTAGAAACTTATTTCATAAGTATTCCTTCCTCGATCTGATCAAAGAATTCTAATACTTTTTAAATTAGTTTCATTTCTGAATTCTTTGAACCTTTCAAATAATTCACAATTGTATTTGAGCAAATACGCACATTCAATTTTTGAATGATCATCTCCTTTTTCTTATACTTGTTTGTTCAATTCGCAAAATAATTTTTCACGTAAGTCAAGTACACAAAATCTATTAATTAATATTTCAGTTCTATACAAAACATTATTATTATAAATATAATAATAATTATTCTTAAATATAATACCAAAGATTTCATTGTTTAACAATAAAATAGAAATAATGTTTCTAACAAGAACTAGAATACAATAACAACTTATTTACTTAATAGATATGCCCGTAGGCAATGCTAAACTATAAGTTTCTATGGCTAATGCAGCAACCTTTACTTCATTTTTCACACATAGGATTATCTATCTTTGTTTAACTTTCTACTTTTTCTTGGTCCCTTCATAAATCTATATTTATGATAACCAAAGTCGGTATCCAATACCCAAGTAGAAACTTGACATAAAGAAAAATTTATTTTAAATCATGAACAAAATTATATTTGTAATCGAAACTTCACTAAGCTTCTTCTGGTTAGCCTCTGCAAGATGCTTGCAATTTCTTTCTAGTGTCCTGGCTTATTACAGTGGAAGCAAACTCCTTTGCTATCTGTATCAGTTTTGTTCTTATTATCCTTTGTTTTTGTCTTTCTATTTACCTTCTTTGAATCATTCTTCTTTTTAGAAGATCCTTTGGCCCCTGCCAGTAAGACATGGTCTTTCTTGGCTGGAAAGTGACTCTAAACATTTTTTAACATGTTAAGCAAATCAGCGAGGCCGATATCTAGCTTGTTTATATAAAAAATTCACAACAATTGTGAAAGGAGTCCTGGAGTGAGTGCAAGAACAAATCTTGGCTCAACTCTCCATCCATGACAAAACCTGTTGTCCTAATTGTTCAATCGAATTGATCATGTTAAGGACTTTTGACAGTACTATAATGTCATCGGTCATTTTAGATCGGAAGAGCTCCTTAGATATCTGATATCTATCAGTCCTACTTTTCTTACCATCAACTACTTGATATGAAGGAATATAGTAAGAGCATCTATAGTTTCATGCTGACGCTGAAGCTCGTTACTCATAGATGCGAGCATGATGAATTGAGCCAACTGTGCACCATCTTGCCACTTTCTAAAAGTAGCAATCTCTTCTTCAGAGGCATTGTCTGCAACCATTGCAGGAAATACGTATTAAAGACACAAGATAGCTTTTCAGCCATGAGAACTATTCTCAAATTCCTTAACCAATCTATTTAATTCGGTCCGGTTAAATAGCATCTAATATGCTACGCATTGATAGTAATTTAGACATTATAAAATTCTGTAAATGAATTTGTAATCAATAATATTTTAGCATACATTCTTCTATTAATTACCAAAATAAATTAGATCTTATTTTAAATTGGTATCTTCCACTATTTTCTTCAAACTATATTACCTTCAATCTATATAGTTCGGCGATATCTAATTAAAGATATGCTAGTGAGAATAATGATCTCATTTCAAATGTATATAGCCTTGTGTGTGCACAACAAACTATATATAAATAAATAGGTAGACAACTCTTGCCAATTACATCAACTATCCAACTCCTTATATTTTGCCTCTTAGATCATAATGGTCAAGTGTGTGCACATTCGAACTAAAATGATCTAAGTTAAGTCATATCTAGCACTCCATATATTCAAAAGAATAACACTGTCCTTGTATGTGCACAACAAAATAGTATTGTTTAGTTTATTTATAAGCATTAAATGTGATAAAATAACATCTTAAATATTTAATACTTGCCTTGTGTGTGCACAACAAACTCATTTTAAATATTTAATACTCTATTGTTTTACCATGCTAGAAGGCGACGTTCGATATTCCAAATATCTTTGAACATTACAAATTAATATAAAATATTTGAAGGGTTTATTAATAATTTGTCTCATCTTGTTTAGCGCATATGCACACACATATATATAAAATACGCGTTATATTAATTAACATGCGAAACATGTTTGCATTATATATATATATATATATATATATATATATATATATATATATATATATATATATATATAGTATAAGCATGCACATATAGAATACTATATTCTACCCGAATTGATTATGAACTTTTTTCTAGTTTGGTTCACTAAAGCCACCAAGTGAACCAAAAGGTCAAACCTATGGTGCAAGAATTAAATTTAAATATAACTATTACATTTAAACCCGAGCTCCATTACAAATGGGCCTTCGAGCATTCCTTGATCTCCAATTCTTCAAAATTAATTCTAACTATTCATATTACAAAACTATTTAAAATAAATAGAAAATTTGATCAACAGTTAAGGGGAAGTATATAGGAGGGAGATATAATTTACATTAATAAAAAAATTAGAGAAGACGAGATACGCATACGCCATTTAATAAAACACATACATTTACACATTCAACTAAAATAAAATATAATCACATTGGTCATTAGTCCATAATCAATCCCATTTATTATCATACACATCACCATATGCATCAATAAATAAAATGCATCTCATGAATAATAAACATTTAATATATATATATATATATATATATATATATATATATATATATATATATATATTGGTATCATTTAATTGACAAATTTAGTTAGTATAAAATCTAATTTAGAATCAAAACAAACTCCTTTATTTTAATCCAAATTTAAATCAAAATAAACTTATTTTATTTAATTATGGAATCCAATTCCAAGTAAAAAAAACTCATTTATTAAAGGAAACACAGATTCTCTTTCCTATTCACAAATAAACTCCTTTATTTTGAATAATATGAAACCTTATTTCATATCTAAATAAACTCCTTTATTTAAGAAAATACGGATTCTATTTCCTATTCACAAATAAACTCATTTATTTTGAATAATATGAAATTTTATTTTATATCTAAATAAACTCCTTTATTAAAGGAAACATGAAATCCAATTTCAACTCCAATTAGTTATCATGGAATCCAATTGCAACACTAATTAGTTGGCAGGAAATTTAATTTTAAAATTAAAATAAACCTTTTATTTTAAGAATAAAATTAACTTTTATTTTAATTATAAAATAATTAATATATATATATATAGACACACACACACACACACACACAATAATAATAATAATAAATTCATTCCGTGAAGCTAACAAATACGCTTCGGTAATATATAGAATCACGAATCAGTGAAAAAGGATCGAGATTACCGATTTTAAAACAACTTTCGTTTTTTTAAAAAAATAAAATTTTATACAATAAATTATGCCTAATTAAATTATTCTAAATACATATCAATATACATATCAAATCAAAATAATTAATATTTCGCATAAAGGTTTGACTTTGATACCACTGTTAGGTTTGTAATATTCATGAACACAATCAAATTGCACAAATTAAGCGGAAACGTGATAAAATAGAGTTTTAAAATTTTACAAACCATATACCCGGATCGTCCTTTATGCACAATTATTAATTAAATAAAAAGATAAAGAACAAGTATCATACGCTTGGAGATTCGAGCTTCGAGCTTCCTTAGGTACAAGTTCACCTCCAAATCCTTTTCGCGTTCAACTTGAATCCACCTCGTTTGATTCCTTCCTTTGATCAACATTAGCCACCCAAGTGTTTGGCCTCTAGAGGTGATCCACCAAGGAAGAAGAAATATTCAAGAAAAAGGGTATTTGGCAAAATCATAGTTTTCTATTTCTCATAGAAAAGGGTGTACTCTCACAACAATTGAAATTACGTATTCACGTGTGTTGTGAAAGTGTTAACTACCCTTACCTATAATAAGACTCCTCTTATTTATAGATGTGGACAACCTTCCTTAACAATTAAGAAGTTGGATTTTATTTTAATTAATTAAACTCCATTAATTAATTAGGCTCCCAATCCTATTAGGAATAATTAATTAAACTCTTTTAATTAATTAGTCTTCTAATCTTATTAGGAATAAATTAGAGTACTTATATTAAATTAATTTCCAACTCTTTAGAAATTAAAATAATAATAACTGTAATAATATTAATAAGACTCCTCTTATTAATTTATATATTTAATATTTTCAAAATATTAAATAATAAATATTAAGATATTTAATTTATTCTATCACCATAGATTAAATTAAATACACTTAACATATTATTACGATTATGTCATTAACTTCTTAAATAATTATTCTTCCTTTTATGGTGTGACCCTTTAGATTCTCCATATTAAATCGGTTGTGAATAAATCAATTAGAACAATTCTAATCTTATTTAAATAAATAAATTAAACTATTAATTTATTTAAATAAATAATATTTATTATACAATAAGGATAAGCCTCCCTAGCGATTAACGACTTTCCAGATAATATAGATTTTAACATTAATCATAAAAAAACCTTTGAGTAAATAGTTCCCGTACAATTCAATTCTTCCACCATACAATGTCCCAATTAAGTATAAGACATGGAATTATTGTCAAGTCTTATTTTATTTAATTATATGTATTTCGACTCTTAAATGCACAACTCCAAATAATGCAAATTAGAAACTCCTTCCAAATTTCATTCTACTTTGGCCAAGGACTACTGGTTGTCATTTATCGAATCACACATGACATTTCTCTTCTTGTACTAGACGTGGTAGATTATTTATTGATCATACATTATCTCCATGTATAACTTATTATACCCAAACATACCCTTTGATATACCCTAAGGGTCTTAAGGAATAAGTCAAAGTATAACTCATCATACACAAGATACTATGATGATCTCAAGTCCAAGGATCACTTTTACTACTATCACTACAGGAATTCCTATTGACATGTAAGTAAAACTCCGTTAGGTATTCCTTAGCTAGTCACGTTCAGTGAACTTATTCTCTAATAAGCACATACATACTTGCTTTAGTGTCTCCACATAAATGATCATGAGATCAATCATCCTCATCCAATGAGCAAGCAACACATGTACCAATCTATCCAGATTCACTAATCCCCAATTTAGTAATCCAACGATTGAAAACTATTTTAGTTTTAAGCTTTTTAAGAATTTAGATCTCATTAGAATGATTATCAACATTGCTTAAAACTATGAGTTTATCACATATTATAAAACAACATCATGTAGATAATTAAAAACCTTTAATAAATTAATACTTTTTATTAATAAATGAATAAGATTGTTACAAAGTATATGCTTTATCATCAAACATGATTGACTTGTCTGCATACTACTTTCAATCCTCTACGTATCCATTATATACATAAGAAAATAATCACCTTCTCAACATGTATATAGCAAATAGCGTGACACAAACATTTCAATGATTATTAGTGTAAGAAACTAAGTGGTTGTCAAACCAAACTCGACCACTAATCAATATAGGAAGCTAAGCGGTCATTAAACCAAGGGCAATTCCCCGCCCATACAAAGAATTGTTCAACTCAACCACTATATCAATATAGGAAGCTAAGTGGTTCTAAAACCAAGTACAAATTCCCCGTCCATACAAAGAATCATACAACTTAGTTGAGGACATGAGTCCTCAATTGAAGTCCCACATAATCCTAGCTCTATACTTACTCCATACGAATTTTATTCAATCTGTATCATATCATTCACCACTCTTTTTTGAGTTTAAATAGAACTAATTCATAGTATATCTGGCACACAACAATTTTGTCGTATAATTTTCAATCATTCAATTGATTCTCCTCCCTACTATGACTTATTAGATCACGATATGATCTCATTATATTATATTATGATTCATTTCTATATTATGATCATTTTGTTTTACGATCTCGTTTCCCCGTATACTTTTAGTCTTTTAGACTATATCTATTTACTATTATTGTTCATCTTTATTATCAGAGTTAGGTAACTCCGTATCTTTTATAACTTGTCGAGATTCTTCTTTGAATCTTAATGACGCACTAACTCAATTTGAGTTAGTCCTTATCCTTATCACTGCGGTTATTAGCCTAAGGTAACCCTACCTAAGGTTTATAACCTACAACTCTGATACCAAGTGTAGCGTCCCCAAATCCAGGTACTAATCACCACGAAATTTGTTACACCAATTCTGTAACTATTGCGAAAGATATAAACATAAATTGTTCATACATTAACATTTACACATAATCTCCAAGGTCGATAACTTTAACTTATTACACAAATTCAAATCCTAAAGGACTTGCAATGTTATTTGCCTTTGCGTATATCCGAAGTATTCGTCTTAATATGCAATGTTTATCATGATATAACAAGGGTGAGCAACAAGATTTCCTAGCAAGTTTAAATTCAAAGAAAGATATATCATGATTGAAAGAATAACAAGCTGTCTGACAAACTTTCAACAATATAATAATTATGAAAGAATATGAATCAATTTACATAACTGAATGTCCAAGACAATAATAATGAATGTCCAACAATGAACATGAACAATTTAAATAGACCAAATGGTAATGAAGGTGATCAACCTTTCATACTTGATGAACATATGCAATATGCACAACGTGCGAATCAATAAATCATAGACGTTGTATAATCATCAATAATTATTCACTACTGTGCTTGAAAAATAATACTTCGAATTTGAATTAGAGAACATGCCTGAATCGTCAACTACTACTATGCAATCTATTTAAGCTTCATCTGAAAGACCTAATATTGATAATATTGATCTCCCAATTAGAATAATATTATGACATTAACTACTGTTAATTACAGTTATAAAATAACATAAACACATTACGACATAATTCTAAAAGTCAATAAAACACATAAGACCCAGTATCAAGTCAAACTATTTCAGTCTAAGCTAACTTCGGTACTATTTCGACATCTCGATTGCCTAATTGGATAATTATCGAGCCTATTATTAATAAGACTCTACCTAAATGCTTCAATATTATTTTAAATATTTTATTTAATCAAAATATTTTTCAAAAGCTCATAATAATTTTCAAATCATTATTATCATTTATAATAAATTTTCAATCATTAATATCATTTTTATATAATTTAAATACCACATAATTCTATTATCATTAATATTTAATTAATTTCAAATATTAATGAAATACTTGACTTAATATTATAAGTTATTTATAATATCTCAAAATATTTTTAATACCTTTGTGACAACCCGAGAATTTGGATATTTATAAAAAATCTTAAAATATTGAATTAAGATTAAATAATAAACCTAGACAGAAAATAAGTGAATGGATTTGAGATTTTCGAGAAGGAATTTTGTGAATTTAAAATTTTTGTGGTGAATTATTCATGATTAAGGGTTTACGTGTATATGTTCTGTGTATATGGTTGTATATGTGTACAGTATGTGGTTAAGGGTCAAGGGTTGACCAGATAAGCTATATCAATGGTAAACCCTAATATTATATTAAGAACGTCAACGTCCAGTTAGAAAATTCTTACTATTTATAAGAAACCCTAGAAACCGTTTCTAGAAACCCTAATTTCAGTTCAGGAAATTCGAAACCCTAATTCAGAAGTTGAAAACCCTAATTTGGGAATGCAAATACTAGTATAAGGTTTAAACGTTATTAATGATAACCTAATTAGGGATAACCCTAATTAATGTAGAAAACCCTAATTTTATAATTAGGGAAAACCTAATTGTTAGTTTAATAATTTTAATGTTAATCAAGAAACATTAATCCTAATTTTCAAGTTATAAGTAATTAGGAAACCCTAATCTAATTAGGAAACCTAATTTCTAAATTAGAAAGATTATTTTTCTATTTATAAACCCTAATGTACAATTTATGACCCAAATTGCTAAATTAGCAAATTTAATTAGGAAATATTAATCCTACTTAGCAAGCTTGAATTATGATTAGGAAAGTTAATATAATTAAAGAATTCTAATTATAATTTAGAAATATTAATTTTCTATTTTAAAAATCAAAAATTGAAAATCTTGGAAATTAAATTGCAAAAAAAATCTAAGGGTTAAACCCTAAACCCTATGGGTTAAATCCTAAACCTTAAGAGCCAGGACGAATGTCAAGTTAGCCATTAAAATTAAATGCCAAATGACATTAATGCCCTTCTTGTATTTCTTTATTATGTTGAGTGCAAATCTTTCCAAGATAATTGGTTGGTGACCAACCCTAGCCTATCCATGTGCTAAAAATCCTAGCCTTCAGCCCCTTTATCAACCAAGATTCATTGTATCAAATTTATTTATAGATCAAAGAGAGAGAAAAACTTACTTTACTTAGCAAAGTCACCAAGCCTTCTCTCTCTAAAATTTCGGGAATGGGGAGTGAGAGAGAGTGATAAGATAAGCCATGATCATATCCTAACATGTCAAGAACAGATCATTAAAGTCAGAATCTAGATCAAAGCTCAAAAAGGTATAAAAACCTAAACCTAGAAATCATATGATTTGATGTTAGACGTTGTTGTTTGTTGGTCAAAGTTATGTTAGAGAGTGTTATTGAGCGATCTGGGTTGTTATAACTTAGATCCACATCATCTAGATACACGAAACCAAATTTTTGGAACTGCCTGATGAACCCTAAGAACAGGTCTGACAACCGAATGTCAGGGCATGTAACTTCTTCTGTGTTAATGGTTTATAGTGTTTAAAGTTTTATGTGTGTAGTATGCCATCTAGGCTTTGATCTGGAACTGAAAACAGGGTCAGATCATGTGTAAAACGTAAGTTATAAGCAGTCAAACCCCGTTAACCGAACACGAATTCTGTTTCTAGGCAGCCCAGATTTTGCCCAGAAAGTTTGACAACATTTTTGTGGGCTCGGATCTTGCAGTATGTTAATGTTTAGGCCAAGTTGTTGTTTGATCTGTGTAGCCTGTCGTGTGAACTACATATCCAAGTCCTTAGAACAAGCAGTTCTTGTGCAGAATCATAAATAATCGTGGTCAAACAACCGTTGACCAACTCGCCGGATGAAGATTCTAGGTAACCTAGATCTTCAAGGAGCAGTTTCTTAGCACCACTTTGACCGACCAAGATCTTTTAAGTTTGATGTTGATTTGTTGATTTGATGCTGTAGTGTTGTTCCTTGACATCAATACTACACGATTGAACCAATAAAACATATAATGTAAACCTGGAAAGCATAGATGCAATGGCTCAAAGTAGACACCGTGAGCTATTCTTCATTTCTGGAAAATCCATAAATAAAGAACAGTCTCTGGCAGGGTTTTTAATGGCTATTATCTCATTGATGTGTTGTTGTATGGACCTAAAATTGGTTTGTGATTATAGTATTGCATCGATACTTCATGTTTAACACATAAAACTTCCCAAAAATATAAAAAACAAATATTTAGACTTGGTCAAACTAGGCACCTTGTTAACTGATTATGAACGTTCTGGGCAGTTCAAGAATACCTATAGCGACAGTTTCGTCGCTATAGGGCCCTTTAGCGACAGTTTAGTTAGAAAAATAATTATTTTATTCATTAAATAGAAAAAATAATTTTTAATTATTGAAAATACAAAATAAATTCCTAAAAATTATTTTAAAGCCTAAAAATTAGTTTTTAATTATTCTGAATATATTTCATAAATATTTAATAATTTTGGAATAAAAATGGTATTTAATTTATTTAATTATAATATTAAATAAATTATTTAAAAATAATTTTAATACATGAAAATTCATGAAATATTATATTATGGTATAAGAAAATATTTTAAGTTAGTTTTAATGACTTTTAATATTTTGCGATGAATTTTATTAATTAATTAATATTAATGGTAATTAATTTATTTAATAAATGTATTAAATAAATTATGAAAAAATAGAATTACTAATTTAAAAATCATATAAAAATGATTTAAGTGTTACAAAAATATTTTAAGTTATAAAATATAATTTTTGATATTTTGTCATGAAAAATATTAATATTTAATATTAATGGCAATTAATGGGTAAGGAATTTAATTGTTTAAAAATCATATAAATATAATTTTAAGGCATTAAAAATACTTTGATATATTATAAATATATTATAATATTATATTATGATTTTCATTAATATTTTGAATAAATAAATATTAATGATAAAGGAATTATGTGATATTTAATTCTTTGAAATTCGAGTTTAATGATTAGAAAATAATGATAAATGATAATAATTATCTGAAAATTAGTATGAGATTATGAAAATTATTTTGACTGATAATGAAATTATCTAAGTTAATTGTTAAGTGTTTAGACAGCGTTTAATTGAAAATAAACTCAATTTTTATCCGACTAGGCCGTTGGGATGTCATAATTGTGCCGAATTCAACTCAGACCGAAAAAGTTTGACTTATTAGGACTTATGTGTATTATAGACTAATAGGGTTATGTGCTATGTATTAAGGTTATTTTAAATATTGTGATAATATTATTTTAATTTGTATATCGATATTATTTATATATTAGGTCTTCAGACAAAGCTTATTAAAATGCATAACGATAATCAACAGAACAAACAAGTTTTTCTTAACTCGACCTCGAGTTGTTTCATTTAAATATACTTGTGGTTAATCATTCCTGATTGCTATGTCTAAGAATTATTAAATCGCACTCTATGCATACTGCATGTATTCATTAGGTATGAAAGGCTGATCACCTTCATTACCATTCGGTCCAGATATATATATATGTTTATGTTTCATGTTCATTCAGCTATATAAAATTTTGTTAATGCTAGTTCACAATTATATTGTAGAACTGTAGCCATCTTTTGTTCAATTCTTTCAATCATGATATATCCTTAATTTACTGAACTTAAACTTGCTGGGCAAACTTATTGCTCACCCTTGCTATATCATGATTAATATTATAGATTAAGACGAATACGTCGGATACAGAAAAGGATAAAGCCAAGTTCAGCTTGGGACTATGTGTGCAGGTAGATTTGTAACAGTTATGTATGATAATAACATTATATGTTAGATAGTTTATGAATTGTGTATAAGTTAAGGTTACTCGACCTTTAGAAAATAGTGTGTAAAGTTTATTGTATAAATAATTTATGTTTATATCTTTCGCAATAGTGATAGAATGATTGTACCGGATCCGCGATGATTTGAGACCTGGATTTGGGGCTTTCACAACCTTAATATCGCCTTTAAATGATTTTAAACATATTATTAATTAACTGCCATTAATATTAATGTATTTTATGACAGAATATGAAAAGTTATATTTTATAACTTCAAATAATTTTAAAACCTTTAAATCATTTTTATATGATTTTTAAAACATTAAAACTATTTTTCCATAATTTATTTAATACATTTATTAAATAAATTATTATCATTAATATTTATTAATTAATGAAATTTATCCCAAAATATTAAAAGTCATTCAAAATAACTTCAAATTTTTTCTAACACTTTAATATAATTTCAAATGATTTTTAAAATATTAAAAACATTTTTATGTAATTTATTTAATATAATTATTAAATAAATTAAATATCATTAATATTTAAATAACTTAAAATATTAATGAAATATATCTCAAATTATTAAAAATCAATTTTTATGCCTTAAAATAATTTTTACAAATTAATTATAAATGTTTCATAATTAATTTCTATTTTATACTAATTATTTAAATTAAATAATTCATTTTTAATAAAACTGTCACTAAAGGGGTCTAAAGCGACAAAATTGTCACTATAGGTGTTCTTGAGTGTGACGCCCCCAAATCTGAGTATCTTCCAATCTGGCATATGGTGTTACACGGTGCTACAACTCACACATACATTCAACTGAAATGCTTCAAAAGAGTGAATATGTATTCTATATATTCCAAAACAATATTACCATTCCCAGGTTCTTTATAACCATTACATGTATTCTTTGTCATAATATCAAATAATTATAACATTCCTACTATACTATTACAAAGGCAACCTAGTTGTCTGCCTTAGCCTTTCCTTTATCTTTACCAGATCCTTCAGTCCGTTCGGTCTTAGCTGCATTCATATGGTTCAAGCAAGAGTGAGCATAACTAGCTCAGCAAGTATGACAATTTCATTTAAACAAGAGGTTTGAATCATATGAATTGTATATCTTCAATAACTGAATTAATAATTATGATGTACTATAGATAATTCAAAAGAGCACTTCTTTTTTTCTTAAAACATTTCATAATGAACAACATTTATTAAACATAAATTTCGGTCCAAGACCTTGAGCATTTCATTCTTTCTTTGAAAAGGACAACCCGACACCAAGTCCGTAAGTCTGGCATATCTTACGAGCACGTCTAGGTGATCAGCCTGTAGTACTCTATGTTGTATAACACTACTTTCTTTAAACGTATGTACGTTTAAGTTTTGGCAACCTCACGTGCCTGTCGTTTGACGATAAAACATTTGTTTATCATACTCAGTCTTTCTTTGAAATCAATACCAAAAAAGTTTGGCAAAAGATAACAACATTGACTATATTTTGATAGATTTATAATAAATCCATAAAACACATTAAGTCTAGCCAAAGGAATTGGCTTCGACTTCATTATACGTTAATTTATGCATAAGGTACATGAATTACAACACTTGTCCAAAAGAATATAGACAATGGTCAGAATACTTACCTTCAGCGTCTTCTACAGTAATTATACTTTTTCTTTTAGTCTTTAAGGATTCTATAATACATGATCACATAACACACCACATTAGGTCATATATAATCAAGTATGATTACTAACTTATCTAACCCTTCTTCTCATTCTAATCATACCTTAGATTATTTAACATTGGTTACGGTTTATCGTATTACTTTGTGTTTATGTTCAAGTAATCTTTCTTCAACCTTTAGTCGTTAACTTAATGTCATAAACATCTTTTAATGATGTTACTTCAAGTTAATTAAGATTATAATTTAGCTTCAATTTACTTTCACTTCCTTTACATTCATTTCCATTCATCACTGGCTCTTTGTTAGTGCTGCCACTGCGGTGCCAGCTTCCCTTATATAACTCGCGCTGCGGCGCGAGTTCACAGTACCTGACATCTGACCTTGGCGCTGCGGCGCCACTACCTTGGTTACTGGCCGTACTGCGGCACCATTCTTCAGTATGTTGGGGTTCGACCTAGAGCTGCAGCACCGACTTTGCCTCCTTGGGCTGTGCTGCAGCGCCGACCCTGCCTCAGAGAAAAAATTTCACAGATTATTTTCTTCTGTGATTTTTTCGGGCTCATAACTTGTTCATTTTAAATCCGAATTGGCTTGTTCAAGAGCCGTTAGTTCATAAATCACATGTTCTATGATTTAATTAGAAATTTTTTCATCTTTGAATCTTTTAACATGGAACTCACTGATTAGTTCGTTACTGAGCGTTCGTTAAACGTTCGAAGACGTTCAAAGCTCGTTTCTTCATTCCAAGTTGGAATTTGATCATTTTCGAGTCCGTAACTCTAGAATGCAAATTTAGACTATTTTCCATCGAAAACCAATGTTTACGAGTTAAACGGTGACTTTTGACTTTCATTCTGAGAATTTAACGATTTCGATATATATCGTCTAATCTCGTAAATTTCGCCATAACTTCATTACTTGAGATTTTTACACCGCTCAAAATGGATTCATTCCATCATTTTAACATCCTAACCAAACATATTTCATTAAATCATATATGTGATAAATTCTTACATGTTCTTCATTAGTTCATAACTTTCATTATTATGCTTATCTTACAACATGGTTTATTAAAGTTTAAGTTCTCTAATAACCATCCTTATCACTCCTTAACATACATGCTCTACCACTATCCACTTCTCTATCAAATATCAATTGAAGAGATGGAAGATTAATGGTCTAGAGGTTCTTACCCTTGATGATCAAGCTCGGTTCTTCTTCTTACTTCTTGAATTATCAAAGACTAGCTTTTCTTATTTTTCTCTCAATGTATAAGCTCTTAAGATGTTGGTGAATTTTGTTAAGGCAAAAATGAAGACAAAGCTCTTCTATTTATAGAAATTCCAAGATGGGGGCATTATAGACTTTAGGCCATCCCACCTCCCTTCTCCACCACCGTACTATTCCTTGATTGGGTAACACAAAACTTATCTCTTGCTTGGCCACCACACTTGGTCAACCATGACTCACTCATGGGGCCCACATGGGTTGCCCCATGGATTTTTTTACCCGTTTACCCATCGGTTCTTGGTTTGGGCTTGAGGTTTAATTACTTTAGGCCTATCGTTGGGATTGCATTTCATATCATTTGGGCCTTAACAAGTTTTCGCTTGGGCTTGCCCAATTACTACAGAAATCCTACACTAATTCTATTAGTCCATTACAATTAGCTTAAAGCTTTTTAACTTATAGTCTATGTATTCTGCAAGTATACTTAGTCGTATCATCATTCCTTAAATACATAATACTAACTTTCATATATACTTGTACGATACTTCGTATCATACTCGTATTTATTACTTCTTATAATACTTGCTATTATATGATCATCATTTATTCAAATCTTTACGTTCCTTAACATTCTCAAACTTAGTACGCAAGCGAAAAATTGCGTTTGTCTTAACTGAAATATTATTACATATTCCATCCTTCCTTATTATTATATCGTTACATATTTCTCGGAAGTTCAAAAATAATTTCGGAGCAGAAATTGATAAATAGTGTTTTTTAGAAAATTTCTCGAAAAGCTTTTATTTTTATCTTGGAAATTCAAGCACTTTAATTCCTTCACGTAGCCAGAATACTACGACATTCCGACACATTTAGGTAATAGAACAACCTTCATCTTACTAACACATATAATATAATTTTATTCATTATTTAATCAAATAAAATTATTTTACAAATTATCCGATTTTCTCGGTCGTTACATCCTTCCCTCCTTATAAGGATTTTGTCCCCATAATCTCGCTAAAAATTAAACAAACAACTAAGGGTAATTCTTCTTTATCTTTTCTTCAAGTTCGTACGTTGCTTCTTCGACATTGTGGTTCTTTTATAACACCTTTACCGAAGGTATAACTTTGTTCCTCAAAACTTGCTCTTTTCTATCAATGATTTAATTAGGCATTTATTCATACGCCAAGTCCTTCTCAATATGAATAGGTTCATACTCTATTACAAGCTTATAATCTGGCATATAAGGACGTAACACAAAAATATGAAATATGTTGTGTATTCTTTCTAAGTCCGGAGGTAATGCTACTACTGTATACACTCGAAATTTCTGCATATCTGACATCACATGAGCACTATTCGTCTTTCAAGATGAAACCCTGGAAGACGGTTCATATCAATTCTGGATACTAACGGGAGGAACAGCTCGACCCCAGATACCACTGGGAGTAACAGCCTCAATCCCGGAACACACACCGAGAGTAACAATTCCAACCTCAGAGATAACCCCGAGGTATGCAGATCTAATACCGGAACACAAATCAGAGAAGACTGTTTCATCCTGGAGATAACCCTGAGATGTTCCATCTCAGTCCCAACACTGGGAATAGTAGATTCTAACCTTGGAGATAACCCTAAGGAAGGCAGTGGCAGTTCCGGAGATAACCCCTGAAATACTTGTTTCAAATGCATGCAATCAACTTAAATCTCGGCGCTCACAACGAGATACTCAGTACCAACCCGGAGATAACACCAGGAGGACAGACACACCTCAAAGATGACACTGAGGACATTCCACCATTGCAGCAGTCTAATCTCAGCGATAACCTTGAGCAACATCTGCTTTATCAGCCCAAACCGAAGATAATCCCGGTGAGGGGCAAAGTCGTCATCTCGCCAACTTGACACCACATCACGCCATCTCAACATTTTAGACATACATCTCTACACAACAATGTCCCACAAAAGCCAAGGAAAACCAATCTCGAGTGACTATTACGTAGGATAACGGATAGAATTTGAAGTTGAAGACCGGAGGGCATCGTCTCATCTTCATGACTTCGTACAACCTCTAATCCTATGTCATTGCGTAACTCTCAACAACGGTGGTCCGAAATAGGTCCTATATACCTCAATCGGATGCTAGGATTATAATTCTAAAAGTTCGAGAGGACATCACATTGCCTACGTGCACGTACTTTGAGACGGCGGGGCCCGCGATGCCCGGGTCACCTTGGGCAGCCTCTGGTACACCTGCGGCCCAGTCGCAGGTACACTTTCGGCTCCACCCTCTATAAATAGAAGGCTTGGGGTGGCCATTTTGTAAGAGAAAACGGCGAGGAAGCCTTGCCCAATTTGCTATGTACACACCCCAAACTGAGTGCTTTCTCATTTTAAACACTTGTGAGATCACTTATAGCTACTTCTGTACCGGTAGAAGTCAGTGTTTATCTACTTTAAAGATATAGAAGTCTTCTTTGGCAGCCCACTGTAAGCCTTCTTACACGCTTTAAAGCCTTTCTCTTCATCTTTGCAGACACTATTCTTCACATTGAGAGTCGTGCTGTGTGTGTATGCCCGAACTTCGGTTCGTGGTTTATTTTCAGTTTGTATATATATATATATATATATATATATATATATATATATATATATATATATATATATATATATGAACTAACATCATCGAGTTATGCCTCGATTGAGCCTAGACTTCGGTCTGGAGCGTTTAATGGCTTTGTTATATATATATACTTAGATATATAAATTGTGTGTCGAACTCTATTCGATGAGCCTAGACTTATGTTTGGTACGTTTCAATGCTTTCATATATATATATATATATATATATATATATATATATATATATATATATATATATATATATATATATATTTCGTCCCACCTAGAGTTTACTTCGTGGTGGTTGACCGTTTTTACAGCTTTCTGTACATTTCGTCCCGCCTGGAGTTTCCTCCGTGGCTGTTGATAGCTTTTACAACTTTATTTACATTTTTGATCCCCCATGGAGGTGCTTCGTGGTTGGTGATCATGTCTGTATATATATATTTACGGCTTTTATATATATATATACCTGCTTATTGCGTTTTTATCAATTGCAGCATCATGTGAGCCTAGGAATCATGTGATGACAGATTCAGTCCACTGAATCTAGATTTGGTTCCCGTGATGGACCTTTTCAGCTGTAAGCAGCTTGTAAATTTATCTGTGATGTTTAGATGTCCTCAACTGGTTTTCATACCTATGAGGATTTCAACACCTTTTTGTACATTATTTTCATACAGATGCCTCACATATGTAAAATAAAATCAATCCAGCCGAATACGGAATAAAATGGGAGTGTAAAAGGTCTCAATTACTATTGAGCACAAGGGTTTGAAAAACCTCTTTGAAAACATCACTGCCATATCTTGTTAAAAACTGAATTTTTATATAAATTCAAACTCTGTGTATATTGCTGCGAACGAGGCCTCGTACTACTTCCTAATAAAAGTACATTGACCCACACACAAACACACACATTTATATAACAGTTTCTTAAAAAGTGGCGGTCATCGTGGCAACACAGATGTCGGGGGGTGCCTAACACCTTCCCTCAGCATAAGCAAGTCTCGGACCCTAATTGAATCTTGGTTTCACCGACCCGTTTAACAGTGTCACATCACTGGGTCAATGTGTAAACCTATTCTCGGTTGTGTTGGTACAACTAGTTAAAAAACCAACTAGTAACTCTTATAGTCCAATCGTTGACATTACACATGTCGGACCTTTTTCACGTGTTTTTTCAAACAAATCTCACATAAAATGAGAACACAAAAGAACAGGTAACGAAAAAGGGACAAATAAAAAACCCGACATCTACAGGTGGTGACTCCGCTGGGGACTCCAGTAAGAGGACTTAAGCCGCTATTACAAGCTTTTCAAAATTGTTTTATGCTTGTGTGTGGATGTTGCATTTACATTTATGATGAATGTGTACGAATGCATATCTTTACTGAGATTAATGCTTTACACTATATCTGCATGTGATATTAGTGCTTCGCACATGTCATCATTTTTATATACGGTGAGACGCGATGTATGTGAATGTATGTTGTGTGGTCCCTCCACCAGGAGGCTATCCCATCAGTGTTTGATTACTGGACTCGTGGGAAGACTAATTCCCCGAGGCTCAGGAAAGGCACCACCCAAATTCGCTCCAGTTGAAAGACTAGATTAACTTCCCGTTGAGTAAATTGCGATGATTTGGGAACCTTCATGTCAAAAAGCAGCGAGAGTAACCTAAGATAGGTTAACCTCTGATAAACTAAACGCGGAGGAAAGTCTCTTCATGCTTTCTCATTTCAAATTACTTGTAAAGCCAATTATTTGTAATTTACATTCCATATTCATCTCCATGTAATGAAAAATATGAAGAAATATGTGCATGTACATATTTACATTAACATGTTATCCTGTACTTCGAATAACTAACATCCGTTTAGCAGGACAAAATTCCTAAAACGGACACATTACATAGCATGTTAACATTTACACCATCCCTAAAACTAAACTATGCCAGTTTTGTTACAGGGAAGCATTCAGACCTATTACCCGGTCAAAGTCCAAAAAGGCCACAGGCCTACAACCAATCATGTCTTCATCTGACCAGTCCAATCTTGTTTCTCGCGAAGAATTTGACGGATTAACTAAATAAATTACAGACTTGGCTGTTCTGCTTAAAGAACTACATCAATCTACGCAGGGTCCAAAAATACCCGTACATACTGAGTCCTCCACCCAAGGGGGAACCGAAGGTTCTGATAAAGTCATTACAGTACCTGAACTGCAGTTGGATACAACCAACAAAAGTCATGATGCCGTCCATCTTACAAAAGATCCAAACACCGGTGACATCAGAAAGAAAGTTATTCAAATGGAAGAAACCCTGCGTTCTATCAAAGGAATTGGAGCACACGAGAGTGTTTCATATGCCGACCTTTATATATTACCTGGTGTTCATTATCCAGAAAAATTTAAAACTCCTGACTTTAAAAAGTATGATGGGTTAAGAGATTCTTACACATATTTGAAGGTGTTCATTAGAGAACTCAGATCCTATGCAGAGGATGAGAAGCTCAGAATGAAGCTATTCCAAAAAAGTCTGACTGGAGAAGCCCGTTCATGGTATACCAGATTAGACAACTCAAAAATCCATAGCTAGGAAGAGCTAGCTCACGCCTTCCTTACACAATACAGTTTTCAGTCTCATATGGCTCCTGACCGGTACCAGATTACCAAGGTCAAGAAACAGTCAAACGATTCTTTCAAATAGTATGCTCAAAGGTGGAGGCGCCTTGCTGCTCAAGTTATTCCTTTTATGACAGAGTCAGAGATGGTTATGACCTTTATCGACATACAAGAAGCTCCTTTCTATGAGAGAGTCTTAGCTGGCATCGGTAAACCATTTTCTGAAATGATCAAACATGAGGAAATGGCTGAGATGGGATTGAAGTCAAGAAAGATTCAAGACCTAGCTGCCCTTAAAGCTGTTGCTGAACACATCCAATCCATAAATTATGGAAACAACCCCCGGAGGGTCCAAAAAAGAAAGAAGAGGATGTTTCCCTGATACTACAAGGTCAAAAAGGCAATCAGAACATGCCTATCCGGAGGAGAAATGTGACACCCCCAAATCCGAGTACTTCATTACCTCAAGATTTGGTGTTCACGTAATCAAAACATTCATTTCTAACTACCCAATCATAATAGAATTGAATAATAAAAGAAAACCTACCCATACAGGATTAAACTTAAATAAAAAAAATCTCCCAGGTTAACCAACCTTTAACAACAATCATTCAAATGCGAAAAATTAAATAACTTCATTACAAGATTTAAATCAAATTCTGAAAGTAAACTATCGAAACTATTACAAGTCTTCAGTATTTATTCATCTTTCCTTTTCCCTTACTGGTGCTAGGTACGTCATCCGTTTCAACTTTGGCTATAAGAAATTTTACAGGCAAGAGTGAGCAAACAAGGCCCACTTGAAATAACAATAAGTAAATCTTTAAACTTTCACATCAATTGCCAATATTAGGCTCAATAGAACTGAACAATATATTCTATTAACTTTCTAAAAATTATAACATTCACTGAGGGTCTAATTACCACGAATCATGTCCACAGTTATAAGTAATCTTTCAACTTTAACTTTAACAGTCATAAGACTATAAGGACTCCACGTACTTAGGGGGATCAACCCTTCGTACAATGTATTGTGCACAACCATTTCAACGCTAAGCGTAAACCTCTATTAAAAGAGTTGTTCATCTCAGTATTTAGAATACAAGTACGCACCAAAGTAAGTTTGGTTTGGATAAGCTTTCAAGGGAATTTAGAATTCAACGAACATCAACTGAGTAGTTGAATAAAACCAATAACACTATACTATAGAATAATCGTGATTGAATTAATCATAGTAAACTAAAGTCATGCTTTAGGAATAATCTAATAGCATATAATTTGAATAACTATAGCATACCTTGCTTGAACAATACTAAGCAAAGGTTAATTAGAATTAAATACTAAACATGCATAACAATTTGAACGATAGAAATGTTTGACATTAGTATATATAGTTGTGCATGCTAAACAATAAGTTAAATACAAGAATAACTTGCTCCAGAATAACTTACATCATTATATTGTAATCGAATTGAAAACAGTAATTGAATTAACAAGATAATAGATTAGAAAACTTGCTCAAAGATAGCTAGATACTTGCACAATTATAAAAGTAGAGTTAGAGAACTTGCACAATGAAGTTTTGAGTTAGAGAACTTGCACAATAAAGTTTTGAGTTAGAGAACTTTCCTTGCGCGTAGATTAAACCGTTATAATCCAAATCACAATATCCTATATACATATGTTAACATGACATGATTAGTCATAATCAACACTACATCACGTATGGTTTAATTGTCTAAGCATGTAATCAAATCATACTCCTAAACAATAATAAATTCGTTAGGTATTAACATCATGTTCGTTCAACACATTACAACACTATAATGACAGAATTTATTTGGTCTTGTAGTATTATTATCAAAATTTCAGACCTCTATGCAAGACAGAAGTCATTTCAGAACATTCTGCTAAGTGGTGCCGCGGCGCCACAGTTTGAACTGTGGGCCGCGCTACGGCGCTGATATGGCGCTCCGGCGCGAGATTTATATAGGGACTCGGCGCTGCGGCGCGAAGTCCGGCACTCCGGTGCTGACTTCGGCGCTGCGGCGTGAAGTCTAGTTGGGGCGCTGATTTTGACGCTGGGGCGCGAAACTTGATGCTGGTGCGTGAATTTTGACGCTGGGGCTCCGAAACTCACAGAACCAAACCGAAGAACAGAGCCAAAGCTACTGTCTCAAATCTTAACAATAATTCACCCAAAACAACATGTATAACTAATATAAATTACACATAATTGCTAACAATTATCCATATACCAATTACCAACCACTAATTAACAATATCATAAACTAATTCTTTGAAAACACTGTGTTTTAAAAATTAAACTCCATTGACGAAATATCAATTTATAGTGAGTGTAATTTACACTGTTGTCAACCAATTTTGATTCCTTTGAAATACAAGTATAGTCCAATTTCTAAGTTAGCATACAATTATATATATATATATATATATATATATATATATATATATATATAACCTTTGATAAATTCTACACTTAAGTTCGTACTCACATGTTTCCACTGTAAAAAAAAAATTCTTGAATACGTAATTTAGCATACCATCATATTTATATATTAAGCATACAATTATATACAAATATATATATATATATATATATATATATATATATATATATATATATATATATATATATATATGCTAGTAAAACAATTACCAACACATAGATTACAAGAATTTTGTAAAACTTATACACAGTGAAGTTGAAGAACACTGACTATCAAATTCAAAGAGACAATATATCGCAAAACATATATTAAGATTATAAACACCTACCTTTTGTTGTTAAGAAAACCTTGTTAACAAAATCTGTTTCGAACAATCACGCACTTGACTTCTTCTCAAACTCTCTGAACTTTTCCTTTCTCTTTTCTTAATTCTCTCAGCAATAGACTAGGTAATAACACTGAGCGTAAAACTGATAATCATATACGTAAAATAATTGTTATGGCAATAATAAGCCTATTTACTCTTATCAGTTACCAAACATATAACGTATAATCTTATAAATATATTTTATTTATATATTTGTTTTATTCTATTAATAATATAATTTACAATTAACAAGAATTTCAAAAGCCATAAGGCCTTGTTTGGCAAACCATTTATAAAATAAATATACTTACACCTTGTTTGGCAAAACGAAAATTAAAATTACTTTAATTTATTTTTAATAACTCTTATAATATAGTTATAACAATTTATTAAATAAATTACTTAATCCCATAACTCAATCCACATAACACATTAATTATTTAACAAATAAATAATTAACTAATCACATTAATTATTTAGCAAATAAATAATTGACTAAATCAATTCAATCAAATTGAACAATTACTTATTCAATAATACATACATCCAATAAATATTTATATAAATCAATAAATATTTATATCTTACATTAAAAAAAATCTGGAATGTTACAAGAAATTACACTCCCTTTCAAGCACAATCTTCAAACCCTCCAGTACCAAAAGGTGGAGAAGTCAAACGCCCTCGAGTGTTCACACCCTTAGGGGACTCTCTCGAGAATATTCTCACTCTTCTGACCACGTAGAAGAAAATCACGCATCTTCTTCCACCAGCCAGCCCTAATGGTAGGGATTTTAATGCTGCTCAGAAATGTGCTTATCATGTCGGGGCACCTGGACATGATGCTCAAGATTGTTGGGCCTTGAAGCATAAGATCCAAAACCTGAGGAAAGAGGAAGAAGTCAACATGATTAATTGGAGCACTGGACAAAGTTCTAATTTTAACTGCGAAGCATCCCAGATCACCAAAGACGGTGCTGACAAGTGGGATTATGCTAAGTTCCAGTTCTCAATAGAACGAAAGATGAAAGCTCTTTGCAAACAAATTGAGCAATTGGCAGAACTGGTGACCTACCAACATCAAGTCACACGCCAATTAATCAACAAGGAACATGCTAGTATCCTTCCTCTTGGCATGAATATTCCCTCTTCACCTCCAAAAAGTGGAACAATGGAGGACAAAGTGCCAAAGAGAGCGAATGCCAAAGCTCGTTGGGATTTTGCCAACAGAAGGGAATTTACATATCTGGGCCAACCTATGGAGGAAATCCTTCAAATGCTAATTAATGAAGGAAGGATTAATTCTCTTCTACCTCCAATCAATCCCCATTCAGGACGGTACAATTTCGATGGAGTATGTCAATATCACTCCCATTCTTGCGGTCACAGCACAGAAGAATGCTGGGCACTCCGCCACCTTATCCAGAATCTCATTGATAGCGGTGTCCTGCAACTAGCAGACGATGATACTGTGCTACGATGAAGTGAGAATACATGTCCTAATAAATGGAAATGATTGGTAGCAGTTATCTCCACTGAGGCTGATGGCATTGTCAAGCCACACCCTATATCTACCTTTCAACTCAGAGGAAGCAACAATCCTTTGAAAGTGACTGTTCTAGAGCCAATCAACTTACCCATCCGACCACAATATCTTGTTGTCAGCTTACAAAAAGTTCCTTGGGATTATGGAGAAGCTGAAGGATCCACCTCACATACAACTGCTGCAGTGATGAAGGAGAATCCACTGTATCTTCCCCAACGGGTGATAACGTCTACCATCAAATCAAATGGAAAGATTCCCATGGAGAAGATTGAAATATTCATCCGTTCCATGGGTCATAATGAAGCCAAGGTGGTTTTAAGCTTAAGAGAAGCTCCACACCAAATTTCAATCTTAGACTTGGTTTTAACTTCTGAAGATCATCGGAAGATTCTACTGAAGGTTTTTGAAGAAGCCTATTTACCAACATCAGTGGATACAAAAAAGTTTCAACATTTGGTTGATCACATTTTCAACAACAATGTGACATCCTTCACTGATGATGACATACCGCCCGAAGGGACCGATCATTGCAAGTCGTTACACATTGCGGTCTTGTCCTCCAGATATATGCTAGCTAGAGACTTAGTGGACGGAGGCTCATCTTTGAATATCTGTCCATACGCTACATTGTTGAAGATGAACATCAATCTCAATCGAATCCGAGTTAGCCATACGATCATCAAAGCTTTTGATGGATCCCGTCGCAATTCGGTCAGAGAGATTGAGTTGCCAATTGAGATTGGTCCCCATACATTCTACGTGTCTTTCCACGTACTCAAGATAGATTCGGGATACAACCTGCTATTGGGAAGACCATGGATTCATATGGCTTGGGTAGTCCCCTCCACCCTTCATCAGTAACTGAAATACATTATCAACAATAGCCTAGTTACAGTCAACGCTGAACCGGAATTCTCTCAACAAGGTGACATACCATTCATCAGTTTTAATTCTGATATTGAGTTGGTTAGTTTCCACACTTTGGAAGTAAGCAACCCTCAATTTCATGCCTTGGGAATGCCATTGCCCATACCCAAGATCTCTGCCGAAGTAATGTCGGTTACTCAAAAAATGATGTCTTTGGGTCATCAGCCAGGACAAGGGCTGGGTAAAGATCACCAAGGTATCAAATACCATATCCAAATAGCCAGTCAAACTAGGACAGCTGGACTAGGCTATTCTGCCAGTTCTAGTCAAAGGAATCCTCATAAGCATCAGCAGATTCCTTCAAATTCAACCACCCGGCGTTTATCTTCGCCTTCAAACGCTGAGGCCGCACAACCTCCTGTAAAGGTGCCAACCAACGTAATGGCTATGCTATTTGCCAAGCCAGTGCCATTCAAAGCAAAAGAAGTCTTTGTTCCAGATCCCAGAGTGGAGGAAGAGAAATAAAGAATCAAACAAAATGTCGTCTGGATAATGTCGGGCATGCACATCATTGTGCATGATGGACATACAATAGATATACCCCAGACGATGATTGCCCAGACGTCATGGTCATCGTTCAGAAAAAGGAGGACGATGACAGCCCCTCCATCAATGCAGTCCACCGGGACTTTATCCTTGCCAATTGGAGCAGCACTCCTTGCATTGGTCGACAAGGGTAAAATGGGCAAGACTTTTTTCTGCCCTGTAGATACAATAACTGCTTACTTTTCTATACAGTATTAGCAGTTGTTTTGTCTATATATGCTAACATTATGTATGATTAAACAGTTTCATATATATTAAGTGAAAGCATATTTTGTTTCAGGACTCTGAACTTAGAGGTGCCTGTACTTGCTGATAAGTTGCCTCTTTTCTACAAGGATTGTAACTTTCATGAAAAGTTGGACTCAGACTTACTGGAAATACATGAGGACATTGAGGTGCCTTCGGAGATCAAAGAATGGGTCGAAGATAAGCCTAAACCCAACCTTGATCAAACCACCTCCCTCAATCTTGGAACTTTAGAAAACCCTAAGTTAATCCAGATTGGTTCAGACCTTACCCCAAACCAACGGAATGACTTGGTTATGTTACTGACCCAATTCCAGGATGTATTTGCATGGTCTCATGAAGACATAGTGGGTTTGTCCACTTACATTGTTCTTCATCGCCTTCCTATTAAAGAGGGATTCAGGCTAATCAAGCAGAAGCTCAGGCAATTAAAACCTGAATGGAGTTTGCCAGTGTTTTTCTACTTTAAAGATATAGAAGTCTTCTTTAGCAGCCCACTGTAAGCCTTCTTACACGCTTTAAAGCTTTTCTCTTTATCTTTGCACACACTATTCTTGACATTGAGAGTCGTGTTGTGTGTGTATGCCCGAACTTCTGTCCGTGGTTTATTTTCAGTTTGTATATATATATATATATATATATATATATATATTTAAATTTCGTCCCACCTGGAGTTTACTTCATGGTGGTTGACCGTTTTTATAGCTTTCTGTACATTTCGTCCCGCCTGGAGTTTCCTCCGTGGCGGTTGATAGCTTTTACAGCTTTATTTATATTTATGATCCTCCATGTAGGTGCTTCATGGTTGGTGATAATGTCTGTATATATATATATTTATAGCTTTTATATATATACCTGCTTATTGCGTTTTTATCAATTGTGGCATCATGTGAGCCTAGAAATCATGTGATCACATATTCAGTCCACTGAATCTAGATTCGGTTCCCATGATGGACCTTTTCAGCTGTAAGCAGCTTGTAAATTTATCTGTGATGTTTGGATGTCCTCAAATGGTTTTCATACCCACGAGGATTTCAACACCTTTTTGTACATTATTTTCATACAGATGCCTCACATCTGTAAAATAAAATCAATCCAGCCGAATACGGAATAAAATTGGAATGTAAAAGGTCTCAATTACTATTGAGCACAAGGGTTTAAAAAACCTCTTCGAAAATATCACTGCCATCTCTTGTTAAAAATTGAATTTTTATAAAAATTCAAACCCTGTGTATATAGGTGTGAACGAGGCCTTGCACTACTTCTAAATAAAAGCACATTGACCCACATACACACACACACACACATTCATATAACAGTTTCTTGAAAAGTGGGGGTCACCGTGGCAACACGGATGTCGGGGGTGCCTAACACATTCCCTCCGCATAAGCAAGTCCTCGGACCCTAATTAAATCTCGGTTTCACCGACCCGTTTAACAGTGTCACATCACTTGGTCATTGTGCAAACCTTTTCTCGGTTGTGTTGGTACAACCAGTTAAAAAACTAACTGGCGACTCTTATAGTCCAATCGTCGACATTACACATGTTGGACCTTTTTCACGTGTTTTTTCAAACAAATCTCACATAAAATGAGAACACAAAAAAATAGGTAACGAAAAAGGGACAAATAAAAAACTCGACGTCGACAACTATGTAAGCTTCCTCTCCTACCCTTTTTAATATTTTGAAAGGTCCTATAAACCTTGGGCTTAACTTTTCCTTCTTTCCAAAGCATATCTTTCCTTTCTAGGGAGATACCTTTAGAAATACGTACGAGCCTACTTCAAACTATCTGTTCATTCGATTCGAATCCACATACTTCTTCTGTCTGTCTTGAGCTGCTACCAGACGTATTCGTATCAGCTTAACAAAATTCGCTGTCTGCTGCACCAATTCAGGTCTTAGCATTCGGCGTTCTCCTACTTCATCCCAACACAAGGGTGTTCTGCACTTCCTTCTGTATAAAGATTCGTAAGGCGGCATGCCTATGCTCGCATGATAACTGTTGTTATACGCAAACTCTACTAACGGTAGATGATCATCCCAACTACCTTTAAAATCCATGATGCAAGGTCTCAACATATCTTCTAGCGTCTGAATTGTCCTCTCGTTCTGCCCATCAATTTGTGGATGATAAGCCGTACTTAACTTCAACTGCGTCCCCATCTGTTCTTGCAGACTCCTCCAAAAGTATGATGTGAATAGTGGATCACGATCTGACACTATCGAAACTGGTACTCCATGTCTGGAAATGACTTCCTTAACATAAAGTTTAGCTACCTGGTCTAAGTTATACTTAACCCTTATTGGCAAAAAGTGAGCCGACTTCGTCGACCGGTCCACTATTACCCAAATCGTGTCATACCCCTTCTGAGTAATTGGAAGTCCCACCAAAAAGTCCATCGTGATATGCTCCCACTTCCACTCCAAGATTTATAAGGACTGTAACAAGCCGCTTGGTCTTTGATGTTCGGCCTTAACCTTTTGACAAGTTAAGCACCTACTCACGTATTCTGCTATCTCTCTCTTCATGTTCGGCCACCAAAAACTCTGTTGAAGGTTTTGATACATCTTAGTACTACTAGGATGAATAGAGTACCTCGAACTATGAGCCTCTTTTAACACTTCTTCCTTTAATTCCGTCTCATTTGGAACCCAAATTCTTCCTTTAAATCTTAATAATCCCTCATTATCAAGACTATACTTTAATTCTTCTTCATCTGGTCACACTCCTCATTTATGAGTTGTACCTCCTTGACTCTCTCTATAATTGTAGATCGAATCTCAGTTGTAAACAATCTCTGACCTGACTCACTCGGTAACCTCACCTCTAACTCCATCCTAGCCATCTATGTTATTAACTCAGTTTGAGCCATTAAAATAGACAACTTTTCCCAACCCTTCCTACTTAAGGTGTCGACCACTACATTGGCTTTTCCTGGGTGATACATGATTTCACAGTCGTAATCCTTTATCAACTCCAGCCAATTCCTTTGTCTCATATTTAAATCCTTTTGTGTGAAGATATATTTTAGACTCTTATGGTTTGTGTATATTTCATATTTCTCCTCATATAAATAATGCCTCCATATCTTCAAGGCAAACACTACCGCGGCCAGTTCCAGATCATAAGTAGGGTAAACTTTCTCATAATTTTTCAACTGTCGTGATGCATATGCAATGACCTTGCCATGCTGCATGAGCACGCAACCAAGTCCTCTATGCGAAGCATCGATATATACTACAAAATTCCCAGTATCATCGGGTAAAGACAATACAGGTGCTTCACTCAACTTTTTCTTCAGCTCCTAAAAATTGTCTTCACACTTCTCCATCCATACGTACTTCACTGTCTTCCTTGTCAAGTTAGTCAACGGAGTAGCTATCTTGGAAAAATCTTTGATAAATCTTAGATAGTATCCTGCTAACCCTAGGAAACTCCGCACCTCAGTCGGCATTTTTGGCTGTTCCCAACTAATCACTGCTTCCACCTTCACTGGATCCACTGAAATTCCATCTCGATTGATAACATGACCTAAAAATTGTACCCTTTCTAGCCAAAATTCACACTTAGTGAATTTCACATATAACTTCTCCTTCCTTAGTGTCTCCAACACTAGCCTTAGGTGTTCAGCGTGATCTTCTAGCGTCTTAGAATAGACAAGAATATTATCGATAAACACTATAACGAACTTGTCCAAATATTGCTTGAACACTCTGTTCATCATATCCATAAATGCAGTTGTTGCATTTGTCTACCCAAACGACATCACTAGGAACTCGTAATGGCCGTAACGAGTCCTGAATGCCGTCTTAGGTACATCCTCCTTCCTAACCTTCAACCGATGATACCCCGTTCACAAATCTATCTTAGAAAAATACTTTGCCCCTTTCAACTGATCAAAGAGATTATCGATCCTGGGTAATGGGTATTTATTCTTTATCGTTAACTTGTTCAACTCTTGATAGTCGATACAAAGTCGTAACAATCCGTCCTTCTTCTTTACAAATTGTATCGGTGCTCACCACGGTGAAACACTCGGTTGGGTGTACTTTCTATCCAACAGTTCTTGTAACTGAACCATCAACTCCTTCATCTCTTCTGGTGCCCTATGATACGGTGCCCTTAAAATTGGTGCCAGTCCTGGTACAATATCTATTACGAATTAGGTCTCCCTATCCAGTGAAAGACCCGACAGTTCACTTGGAAATACATCCATAGATTCTTTAATTATAGGTATTTGTTCCATTGTTGCTCCCACTCTCTGGGTATCAACAACATGACACAAATAACCTACACATCCCTTCCTCAACAATTTTCTAATTTGTGTCATGGAAAGATAACACAAACGTCCCGGTGATTTATTATCGTAAAACACTACATTTGGTTGCCTCAACGTTCTAATGTTTACACATTTCTTTTGGCAATCTATAATTACACCATGGTTGAACAACCAATCCATCTCGAGAATTACATCTAATTCTCCCTATTTTATCGATAACAAATCTACCGATAATTTATAACCTCGTATATCTACGCAACAACTCCTATGAATATCTTCAACAGGAATTATCTCTTCGTTGGCTACCTTGATATTCGAAGGTACATGCAATCTTTTGAGAAGTAATACTAAGCATCTAGCAAAATCACATTCTATGAAAGAACAAGTAGTACCTGAGTCAAATAACAGATAAGCATTTATATTTTTGATCGTGATAATAACTGCAACTACTTCCCCGGATGCAACTACATCTTGGACCGTCGTGTTAAAGGTGCGGGCCATCGGCCTACTCATCTGTGCGGGACCACCAATAGCTAACTTACCGCTATTAGCGCCCTTATTCTTGTCCGTCCCTTTCTCCGGTCAGTTCTTCACCATATGATCAGTTGATCCAAACACGAAGCATCCACGATTTTTCTTTGGACTTGGACAGTTAGACAAAATATGCCCCTCCTATCCACAGTTATAACATATCACTTTCCCCTTGAGACAGACTCTTAAAGTGAGTCATCCCATAATTCTTGCATGCCTTCATCCTCTTCTTAGGATCTCCTTGCTTCACTCCGATATTCCTGGAGTTAAATCCCTTCCTCTTCTGGTCGTTGCCACTCCCACTGGCTCCTTCGATTTTCAGTCCCCCCGTCTACCTTATTCTTGTTCTTCTTATCCTTGTGGTATTGGCATAGAGCCTCATTACCACCTTCTGCAATTATTGCCTTCTCCAGTATGGTTCCAAAAGAATTACTTTGTAACACCGACATTCGGCTATAGAGCCAGGGTTTTAAGCCCTGCTCAAACCTCCTAGCCTTCCTCACTTCCGTGTCCACCTGGTGTGGAGCAAACCTCGCCAGCTCATTGAACTTGGCAGCATATTGGGGAACTATCATTTCCCCTTGTTTTAGTTCTAAGAACTGCATCTCCATCCTTCACTGCAAACTCGTGGGAAAGTAGTTATCGAAAAAAATCTCCTTGAACCGTGTCCACGTAAGGTTTTCTATACCGGCCCTAACCTGGTTCACCTCCCACCATAAATTGGCCTCTCCTTTCATCAATAGGTAGCAAAAGCAACCTTTTGCCCCTCCTTAATATTTATAATAACAAACACCTTCTCTATTTTTTTCACCTAAGTCTAGGCTTCTATTGGGTCCATAGTTCATTTGAACTCCGGCGGACAGACACTTTTAAAATCCTTAAACGTAGTAGCTCGTACTGCCCCAGGATTTACAGGAATATTTGCCCCATTCCTATTAAACGCAACCGTTAATAAATTAACGAACTCTCGCATCGGATTACCTGGACCTCCTTCGGCTGATTTACATTCGCATCTTAATTTCGTTGTCTTCTTCTTGGTGGCATTTTCAGTTAACATAAATAACACGTCATTATTACTTTCTTCTTGTTAATTAGTTATTATTCATTATTAAATAATAACTTCAAACTCATTACACAATATGTTCCATACAAAGACTTATATTGATTTGTTTTCTTGTAGTATAATACTACATCATTCGTTCTTACACAGCCTTAGCTGATTACATTACTATCCCACAATTGCTTTCCAAAAATTGGGATTTACAAAAGACTACCCTTTGATTACACAAAAGTGGGTTTTACGTCACTACTAGATACATCATATTTACATATCTAACTCTACTCTATGCTAGATAATAGTTAGATTACATTTTCCTTATGGCATTCTCATAATCCGCATTGGCAAGACTGGCTATAATATCTCGGCTGATAGTATGCCGAGTCTGCCCAGCCTCTATTAGATACCCAACCACTTGCTACTGAAAATTTGCATGTGAAATCCTATGAATATAGGAAATCCTACCAATCTTTTACTTCTTGGTCTTTAGCTCCTGCCTGAGCTTAAAGACCTCTTATTTTAGCTCGTGGACCTTGTCCTTTGCAAAAATTGTCTCGTCATGCTCCTCCTCCCACATTGTCTCCATGCTTTTCTTATCCTCCAGGATTTCCTGGACCTCCTCCTTCAGCTCCCTTACCTCCTTCCCTAACTAGATATTTCTATCCAATATTTTCATGAACAGTGCCTTCATTGACTCCCCGGAGTCATCTCTTCTGCAGGTGTTACGATGTTAAATGACACCACCTCCACCTCCACCTCCTCTTCCGACATGCCATCAAACAATGATATGAGGTCTAAGTTTTTTAAGTCTTCTAACTCGATCACCACCACCTCTAGTACTTCTGCTATAGGGGTCGGTAAGATCTCTACTTGATTTACGGACTCATCGCTAACAACATGTATATCCCTATACATCTCATTATTTCCTGACATCTTCAATAAAACAAATTAGTTTGATTAGTACACATCATTAGAATAATAAAAACACATATCATATTTAATTCAGTTTTAGGGTTAACTTCATCTTTTACTTCTTTAACTTTTCTCAAGGTTATGACTTAAGGTTTTTTTTCCCCTTAAGTTTTATAACCTAAAGCTTTGATACCAACCTGTGACGCCCCCAAATTCGGGTATCATCTAACCCGGCAGATGGTGATATACGGTGCTACAGTTCATATGTAAAAACCCAAAACCCTAATAAGACTCGGGTATGTAAAATTCAGTTATATTAATAAAATATCTCTGTTCTGAAAGTGTTCTGTGTTCATTTATACTCTACTTAACAAATCTGGTCAAATAAAATTTTATCCAAAAATTGACGTGCTTGACACCTCGTGCTTAAAAATTTTCTTCTGAAAACGGACTTTTTGGTATATTTGTTTGCACAAACGACTTTGTCATGCTTACACTGAAAAAACGTTTCGTCATGCTTGTTAGGATTAGTGAAAAATCTTGGTTAGGAACCCTAGATTACAAACCTTAACCCTAATTTGTATACCCTCACCTTAATTAGCAAAATTAACCCTAATTAGGTTATCCTAACACCAAAGTATGATTACTAAATTTCAATTAGGTACTAATAAACATCATTAAGCAACCCTAATCATAAAAAACAAAACACTAATCAAGATTAGTAAAGATTATGGTATAATTAAGCTACTAATTTGGTCAACAAGCTCACAAGTAGGTTAAGAGTCATCCACACAAGTCCCAAAACATCACATGACATGCTTCCAAACTCCCAAGCACTAGGAGAGTCACAAATCAGATCTTTTAGGAGGCAAGTAGGTGGAAAAATGACCAAAAAGCCAAGTTGAAGAATTCTATAAATAGAGACCCAAGATCAGTGCACACTTATGAAAATTATAACCCTGGACACTCTTACAAACATACCAAATCAAGCCTGGGTGATAGCAGCAACCAATTCAGAAGTTAGAATCCAAAATCAAGCGAGAAAGGTGCAAGCCCTAATTCATAGCTAGATCTTTGATGCTTTGTTAATTTTGTTGTTTAGCTGTTTAGAATTATGTATTAGTATGTTAGAAAGTATGTTAGGTTGATAGAACATGTTTTCAGAACATCTAGATGCCTTATATAAGTGTTTTTAGTAATCTGGAAATTTTGAAAATCAAGCCTGACAGTCGAATGTTAGAGCTTGTAGATTCATATGTGTTAATAGTTAGGTATGTTAATTATATGTTATTTTTAGCCTGTTATGAGGTCTTTAATCTAGAAAAGAAAGCAGGTTTATTAGAACTATATTTTGCAAGTTATAGGTGGTCAAAGATGGTTGACCGATCACGAGTTCTGTTTTTTCTGGGTTACCTAGAAAACTCAAGAACAGTTTGAGTCGGCTACTTTGACCAGCCTTCTAATCGCTTTCTGTTTGTTGTTTTTGTAACGTTTTGTAATAGATTAACACCTTGATATATATACTACATATCTATGATCTTAAATTGCTTAAACAATTCATAGGATTACTGAAATTAATGGTCAAAAGTCGTTGACCGAGCTTAACAAAGTTTTCTGGGTTACCCAGAAAACTGATGAACACGAAGAACAGCTATTGGAGTTACTTTGACCAGCATAGATTGAGACCTTAGAAATATGATTTGTCCAAATCAGTGTTATATATTAGTACCTTGACATATATACTACATATTACAACAAACGCAACCCAAATCTATTACACAATTATGATAGCCACAAAACCGTTGACCGACCATGACCACTGTTTTGGGTTACCTAGAAACTAAAGAACAGCTCTGACAGTAACTTTAAGCCTCTATAACTTCTCGTTATATGTAGATTAAAGCACGAATTTTGTTTGATGTTGTACTACTATAATAGTACTATAACATCCATACTTGTTCAAACCCAGAATCATAATCAGTAGCTAGTTAGATCGTAGTCAAAGTGGTCCCTCGGCCATGACTACCCAGAAGCTCAAGAACACCTATAGCGACACTTCCTGTCACTATAGGGCTTTAGCGAGAGACAGAAAATTATCTTATAGAAATTAATTTATAAAAATTAGAAATAATTAATAAATAAATACAAAAACAGTTTTTAAAATTATATTAAGTTATTATAATTAACTTTTAAAATTGTTACATAAATTCAATAAATATTTTATTTATTTTGGATATTATTAATAATTAAGTTAATAATAAAGTAATTAGAATAATTGCATATAAATAATAAATAATTATTGAAAAATAATATTAATGATATAAATATCATAATAAATGGATACAAATTATTTAAACATAATAAACAATGTTTTTGTAAAATTTTAAGTAAATATTAATTATTTAAAAATAGAAAAAAATGATTTAAAAATTATTTAAAGGATAAATAAATACATAAAAATTATTATAAGCTTCTAGAAATTATGATAACAGATATATAGATTATCTAAATATATAATAAAGCTTTTAAATACAATTTAGTCAATATATCAACTTATTTATTACTCGGCAAGGTCTTTAAACACTGAAACCTTATCAAACTTAACCCGATCATATATATAAATGTTATATTTAAGTATTGTTATCAATACTAATGTGTTAGATTGATATAAATGAACATCGTAGGTGTTTATGAAACTAACCATGTAGCATAATTTGACTGATCTACGCTCATGCAAGTTCTCTAACCTTAAATCTCTTATCGAGCAAGTTTCTTATATCCTAATTGTTTATACATTGAACAATATATTTTTATCTTGAAATGATGTTGATATGATATACTATACCTACACTTGAATTACCTCTTATTGTAAGGTTATTGCCATAGCTTCAACATAACTAAGAAATGAATTTCTTATTCATATAATATTGTTTATCGAACATAAATTATTGTGTCAAACCAAATTATTTTGGTAAGACATCTTATACTGAAGTTGGGTATCACGTAAGGGATCATTGTTTGGTCAATAATAAATTGACATTAATTTGGGTGCATTTGAGCATTATTAGGATGAGATGCATACTCCTAGGATATTGAATAGGTTGATCCCCTATCTCATATCTAAACAAAATTTATAAGTTAGTGTGACTGACTGTGCTGGTGCTGACGTCTTTCCATCATTGTTGAATCTCCTCTTCTTGAAATGTTCACTCTTATTGTCATGGTCATGATTACCACCGAAGTGATTACTATTTTTGGCATGTTGATTCCCTCCACGCTTGTTGTCACCGCTTCGATGACTGCTACCATTGTTATTATCATTTTGCCGGCTGCTTTCTCTTGGTTGGGTCGACTCGTTATCGCGTTCCAATAACTGAGCCCTATTTACAACATCTGAATACAAACACAGTTTATGAGAAATTAGATATTGACGTATCTCGAGTTTCAAACCTCTTAGAAATATCCTCGTCATTCTCTCCTCGTTATCAACTAAGTGAGACGTAAACCGGGATAACTCGGCAAACTTATCTTCGTACTGCGACACGGTCATGTTGTTTTGCTTCAGTTTAATGAACTCTACCTCTTTCATGTGACGAACACTTTCGGGAAAGTACTTATCGTTGAACAGTTCTCGGAACTTCTCCCAAGACATCTTCAGTGCGGCAGGTTGAGTACGCATTATAGATTCCCACCAGTAATCTGACTCTGCTTGCAACATAAAGGTGGCAAAGGGAACCCTTTGCTCCTTGGAGCATCCCAAGACATCAAATATTTTAGTTATCTGCTTTATCCACGTCTCTGCCTTAAGTGGTTTTGGCTCTCCAAAAAACTCTGGTGGTCACAGCTCTTTGAACTGCTTAGAGGTGACCATCTGAGAGTTGTCAGTGTTTCCACCTGTATTTTGGACAGAAGCCGCCCTCGCCTGATGTTGCATGAATTGCATAAAACCTCTGAACGTCACATCGTTCATCATTTGATCGCTGTTGTTTTCCTGAGAATTATTGTCTTCTTGTTGCACATTATCCTGGGTATTAATTTGTGGTGACTCAACGGTCTCATGTGTTTCATTGTTTATCTCAATATTTTCGAATGCCATTTTTAAATACTGTCACAGAACAAGGGTTAATTAACATATCACATATTATCCCTATACTCTGACCGACCAATTAAATTCCAAATAAACTTAGGTAGGTCATACTAGCGAAGGAATCCCCCGTCTCTCCCCTCCTAGTTCTTGTCTCACATCTCAGCCAGGGATCATATCCCTAAGCTTTGGTACCAACTATGACGCCCCCAAAATAGGTATACATCACCCATCTTGAGTCGCCAAATACATGGTACAAAATTCAAATACAACTTAATTATACAACAATCGTGTAAAATACGACAAAACATAATCTAAGAGCTTTAATAAGAATATTGTCATTTAGACAATATCCACACTTAATGGAGTCCTCATTACATTTATTGTCACACTATTTAATAGAATAGTGAGGACTACTAATGCTATCATCTGGACCGTCACTCCGTTCTCCGACTAGTTCTGGCTACGTTCTCATTTCCTGAAGAGAACAATGAAACTGATAGAATATAATAGACAACAAGTTATCATTAGCCTTCAACAATGTTAAACTGATAAAATATAATAGATAACAAGTTTAACTGTAGCGGAATAAGTAATCCATTAGAAGAGTTAAGTAGAGCATGATATCTACTATCTTCTATGATTTAAAATGTTTTCATCAATTTTTATCGCTGAGACTCAGCTTAGTAAATAAACCACATCATCGAATCATCCCTGCACTACGGGCCAAGGATATTCATTAAATCATCAATGACCATGACTATACCGAATAATCTCTGGTCATAATCATACTAAAAACTGTCCATCAATGCACTACAGGCCACTGAGGTCTTTTACCACATCATTTATAACATTATAGGTCATGATTATACCGAATGATCCCTGGTCATAATCATACCAAGTCCATCTATGCACGTAAGCCAAAGATGACTTTATTCACAATATAATCATGAGGATGATGACAATGACATAATAATTCAATAAAACAAGTTCAAGAATAAATTTTAAAGATTTATAAGTTAATTTATCCTGAAATCAATAACGTCCAAATTGTCAACATGATACTGCTTTGTGGAGTAAAATTTAAGAATGCTCAGAAGAATATTTTCATGAAAAGATACTGGATGAAATGCAAATATCAAGGACATTCCACTAATTTCATGGAGTATAGAAGCCAAAACTTTAACCAACTGAGTATAATAGAATATATGAAATCGTAAATGGATTTTTACCCGCCATGCGGTAATCCACGTAGACAGATCATTTGCACAATTTAATAAGGAATGAATACGAAGGATCATTCACCGTGCATGCGGTAATCCACATAGACAGGTTATTCCAACAGAATAATAAAGAATGGAATAACAGAAGAATTCACTAGGCGTGTGTAATCCGCACAGACAGGTTATTCCAACATAATAATAAAGAATGGTACCAGGTCATGCGTAACCCGCACAGACAGGATATTCTAACAGAATAATAAAGAATGGAACAAGGTCATGCGTAATCCGCACAAACATGATATTCCAACAGAATAATAAAGAATGGAATAACAAAAGAATTCACCAGGCAAGTGATAGACCGCACAGACAGGTTATTCCAACAGAATAATAAAGAATGGAATAACAGAAGAATTTCACCATGTATGCGGTACTTCATATAGACAGGTTATTCTAACATAATAATAAAGAATGGAATAACAACCCTTACGAGTATTGAAAGAAAATAACTCTCTCCATGAATACGAAAGAATAATACCCTTTACCTTAGAAAAAACTGGATACTGAAATAGCGAGGTAGCAGACTTCTCTTCTTCTTTCTTTCTATAATAATTGCTCTATAGCTTTTGTGAATTGGTGAGAATGAAGGAAAAATGAGCTTCTATTTATAAAAAAATATAGTTTCGATAATTACACATTTTGGGGCTCGAAATATTACAGTATAATACATTCCTCTTTTTCTTCATTTTTAATTTAGTCCTGCAAGTATTATAAAACTTGTACCACCTCCCCTAATAGTAAATAATGCGAATCAATAGTAAATCATGTGAATCAATAGCTCTAGACATGTGAAAATATGAATTACAATATAGTACCTCCATCTATACCTCCGTTTTTAACTTAGTCATGTAAGTATTATCAAGCTTGCACCACCACCCCTAATAGTACAAGAATGTGAATCAATAGTACACATATGTGAACACATAGTTATAAGCATGTGAATTAATAGCAATTAATTGCTCATTTATCCGGTTAATTACCTGATTGGTCAATATAACCTCCAGACATCAATTATTATCAAAATAAATTTCGATTTCCACTAACACTAATAATTCTAACACAATGGAACTATCAATTTCATCTTTAATGAACACGAACTTATTCATTATTAATATTATAACTCACAATATTTAACAACTAGATCATTCCCAAGAAAGAGGGGGCTTTTCGATAAGGATTTCTCCTTATTGGCGTGCAACTAGGTGACCAAACCTCTAGTTGACAGAACATTTTAGACATTGTCAATATTGTAAATAATAATATGAATAACTTTGTCGTCTCAATTATTGATTTAATAATATAACATATTATGCAGATGATATTATGACAATAATTGAATCAATAATATGAGAGATATGATGTAGTAATTACTGTATCAATAATTGAATATAACTGAGTGACTTCTCACGTAAGCATCAATAATCAATACCGTGTGCTACTATGCAACCACGCGTATTACTGTACTTTTACTACCAGGTAGTTCAATAGTTTAACGGTAAAATTTTCGTCATTATTTTTATAAAAAGATAATTATGTCGTTTTCTAACTACGACAATACTTCCGTTGTGGGGTCCACCAATGATTGTGTCGTCGTACGAATATTTCCTGTTAAAACGAATATTCCCCGACCAATCGAATATTATATAATCACTTGCTTACTTTGCAAAATTTGTAAATATTACCCACAACTATAACATTATATCAATCCACACCATAAAATAAAAAAATATATTTCGAGAAAAATTATTCTTTATTCATAAAAGTTGGGGTCTTACATTGGGTTTTTCTTAGAAAACCGAATATTCATACTTTTATTATAACAATTTATTATAGCTTTATGGTTAATTAACCCATTCATACTAAGAATTACTTTAAATTCTCTCAACTTTATTGGTACTTATCTACCGATACTTGCTTACCTTTATTATCCATGAAACCATTTCCACGAATATAATCAACGAAAGTTATTTCATCATTTTCTACCTTAACGTGTAAAGGTATTTATAATCCCCTTCAGGAATGAACTTAATCACTTAGCAAATTCACATGCTATAAAAAAAAATAGCACTCCAATCAAACATCACATAAGCATTCATTGTATTGACTGGAATGATACCTGCTACTAAATTCGCTGATGCAATTGCATCTTGGATTGTCATATTAAAAGTACGATCCATAGGTTTTCCCGACGATGGTGGTACATTAATGGCTGACATACCACTACTAACACCCTTACTCTCTTCCGACCACTTCTTTGAGCAATTGTTTGCCATATGGTCCAACGACCCACATACAAAACAACCATGGTTTTTCTTAGGTTTAGGACAATTGGGTGATATATGACCCTCCTGTCCACAGTTATAACAAACCGCTTTCCCCCTTCAGACAGACTCCTAGATGAGTCTTTCCACATGTCTTATGTAACAACCCAATATTTTCTATAAAAATTAAATCATAAATTTTACGTATCAATTTTTTTATTTATTTCAAGGATGAGGATTTGTACAAGATAATGTGTATATGTAATTATGTAATAAATAAAAATATATTTATTACATAAATGTTTATAAATAATTTTATTTTAGAATTATTGATTATTATAAAGCATATTCTTATAATAATTAATTTTATAGTAGAAATATTTTTATTAATTATTTTCCATAAAAATATAATTATATATTATTTAAATAATATACGAAATGATTTTTAGAATTAATCTAATTATTATTTATTTTATTATATGAATTTATGCAAGATTAATTAAGTTAATTATTTTAACTTAATTAATAATGTTATATATGAAGAATAAATTAGATATGGAATCCAAACCCTAATTTTGAATTTTTATCAATGGATAAGAATAATAATATAATAATATTATATTTTGATTTTTCAGTGCTGTAATTATGTACCGTATTTTTGTGGACTGACAATGGTTGGTCAATTATGGGGTATTATGATAAAACCCTAATTTTTACTGACAAACACTAATTTCGAAGTCACATGAGACTTTTAAATCTGTTAAGAAACTATGTTATGTGGTGTATGATGTGTATTATAAATATTGGATCACTACTACAAAATAGTAAATAGACAACGCTTAAAAGACAACGTATTTTATAAAAACGTTGTGGTATTATTTTTTACAACGTTTTTAATAAAACGTTGTAGATACGTATGAAAAAACGTTATGTATTTTATAAGGGTAATTTTTAGTTTTAAATAGATAACGTTTTTAAAAACAAAACGTTATCTATCTATAAAAACACGGAGCAAAAATAAAAACACGGAGCTTAAATTTTGAAATTACAAGAAGGACGATAGTTTAGATCTACTTTCTTCTCTCCCTCGCAGCGACCTCCTCCTCTTCCCCCCCTTTATCTCTCTCTCTCTCTCTCTTGCTCTCTTACAGTAGATCGATAGTCACGTCAGATTCAGAGACTTCAGTCTCGTCCGCCAGATCGGTAGCAGCGACATCGAAAAAGTGTACCTCTGCCATCTCCGGAGCGACGAGAGCTACTATTACGCCATGAAAGTGGTGAACAAGGAAGTTTTAGCTTTGTGGTTTCTGTGGAGAATCGAGATTCGGTGGATGCTGGGTGCAAGAAGCTGACGGCAAGCTAGGTTAGAGCTTTCGCTATTGGGTTAGGGCTTCCTTATAAAGTACGTATTCTAATTTTCTACCTTTGTATGATTGAAAACTTCATTAATTTATGGTATTTTCTACTTTGTATAATTTACGTATTATATCGAAAGAAGGATTTAGGGCTTTCTGGAAGGGAAATTTGGTTACAATTGCGCATCGTCTTCCTTATTCTTCCATCAACTTTTATGCCTTTGAACGCTACAAGAATGTTGGTACAAACTTTTTAATGAGGATTTTGTTAACTCTGAACATTGCATTTGTGGATTTTTTTGGGTTTCCATTAAGATATTTTTTTAGTAATTGAAGTTGGATCACCATTTTTTTGTGTACTACAGGGAACTTCTTATTTCATTCCGTAGAGTAACTGGGCAGAAATCGCAGCACATTATTTTTTACAAGTATTTTATAAATGCTTACTTGCATATTCAGGTGCACTATTTAGGGCATAAATATGCTTACTTGCATATTTGTCACTGTATTTGAGTGCTTGTGAGGTTGAATTACAAATCTAAATCTCTGTTGCACACCTTTATTTTGACAGAAGGAGATTCAGCTAAAGCTCTTGCAGTAAGTTGTTTTCCTCTTGATTCAAGTAATGTAGTTTGGTTTCTTTGCATATAAAAGGTTGATATGATTGAGTTTATATACAGATGGCTGGACTTTCTGTTGTTGGTTGAAATTATTATGGTGTTTTTCTGTTAAGAGGTAAATTGTCTAATGTGAGGGAAGCAAACCATAAACAGATTAAATTTTGACATATAAATATCCCAAGTCTAAGATAATACATGAAGCAAAAGTATGCTACACAATCTTTCTGAATCGACAACATTGCAGTCCAATAGTTATATTTGTAAGTAATCTTTTGCTTCTTGCTGGAACAGGCCCATCTGCAGAACTATATCAAGATGGATCTGTCCGAATATGGGATGCCACATTTCCAGTTCTGTCACTTATATTTGTTCTAGGATCTAACGTAAGTGCGATGTTACCAAGTTTACTGTTAAGTATTAGCCTTTCTAAAATTGTAAATATTATACTACTGACCAACAATTCTACATTTTGCTTAAATGGGAGTGTTACTTACGTACCAAACACCATGCATGGGCAGGTGGAATGCTGACCTATTAAAAAGGAGGTGAAGAGGGCTCCTATGAAGAAGAACCCGCTGAAAAATTTGAGCACTCTTTTGAAGCTGAACCCGTACGCTAAGACTGCTAAGTTGAACCCGTGAACATAATGGTAACTTTTGTTTTCTTAGCAGCTTCTGTCAATTCTTCTTCTACCCAATATGTAGCCATCTAAATGGTAAAGTGCCTGCGACCACTAGTGGCGTCACAAGTCTTTAACCACGTGTTTGTTTTTTTTATTTTATGACCGTGTCACAATTTTCCTCTCCCTCATTCAGCATGTGCATTCATGTTAATGACTTTTAATCTTAACTTTTCTGTGTGGCCAGCTGGTTCAGGAAAATAGTTATAAATTTAAATTAGTAATGCATAGACACATAGATTGTAATATCCTTTTGACTTAAACTTCTCATGAATCACGATGTCTTTTTTACTTGTGCTCCATGGATGCGCCCAATATAATTGTTAGATTTAGGGATTCTTTGGAAATTGTTATGTTACTTATTGAAGGCTGTAATTTTTTCATGTTCTTGAGTTGTTGGTGAATGGTAGTCACTGATATCCTGAATTTTGAAACTTGCTCTGTCTCATATAATAAGCTGTGAGTATGTAGTTGTAGTTAAACTTTGGGGCTTGAGTTTACATGGTAGATAATTTAAAATTTTGTTTGTGAAATTATGAGCAGGCCGAGAAGACAGTTACAGAGAGTACTTTCAGAATTAGCAGAAGTAGCAGCACAAGAGAAGTCCATGTTGGAAGACTCCACTCACCCATCAAACCTGCTTGTAAATCATTGTTTGTGATCCTTACTGGTAAAGTTCTGTTATGTTAAGTAATTGTTCTGGTTGCAGAATTTCTCCATAACCACCATTTCGTAAATTACATAAGTGGGTTTTGTTTCTTAATATGGCTTCTCATGTACCTTGTTTTGTCGTTCATCCTGAGGCACTCAAGTCAGTGGGAGTATTAACCATGTCGTGCCAAAGATTCGGGATTGGGTTTCATATTCCCCTCTTCAATCTTCTTTAATTTTGTTTTCAAGCTCACAAATTTCTCAGCTTTTTACAGGCTGTGATGGCTAGTGATTTTGCTATTGCACAATTTCAGTTTCTGGAGAGACTTCTGGTTGTCCATAGGCACTGGTGCTACAAGCGGATAGCTCAAATGGTAATAATTAAGAAGTGGCCACATTAATCGTTGCCATATTTACTATAAACCAATCAGTTTTTTGCATGTTCACAAGCAGAAATGCTTATTTATTTTGGCATGTCAAACTAGTCTGAACTCACAGGCGTGCGCTTGCGCACATAAACACATATACACATCCACACATCAGGCATAACACATCTAATTCTTTTTTCTTGTGTTGATCATTACTTAGTCTTTCTCATTGAACTGCAATTCTCTGCATTCAGATTTGTTATTTCTTCTATAAGAACATCGCCTTTGGCCTTACACTGTTCTACTTTAAAGCATTCACCGGCTTTTCTGGGCAATCAGTTTATGACGACTGGTATATGCTGCTATTCAATGTCGTTCTGGTGTCAATCAAGCAGCTGGTATGTATCCACCCTGTCCTGGTGGAATCTCTGCAGCTCCAAATTTGCAAGTCAACTTGCAGTTGCCACAGTTAATGATGACACCTGCACTCTATGGGAAATGTTAAGAATTGAACTCAGTTTGTCATGTCACTTATAGAGTCTATGCTTTCATGGCTGTTATCTTTTCGAGAACTAGATAACACACAAGTTATGATGCTCAACTAGTAAAACCCAAATAAAATTTGTTAAAGATTTGCTTTATATACTTTTTTCGATTATATTACATAATGGCATATGTGTGTGTATATATATACATACATATATATATAAAAATAATGTCAACTAACAAAATATAGAGACTTGAATGGTAAGTTTCTGATACTATTTTCAATTAAAATACATAATGGCATTAGTCAAATGCTATCTTTGAATTTAATGTGCTGGGAAGAGTACAAGCACACACAGTACACACATAGAAGGATTTTTATATTCTACATGGATACTGCATTATGCTTCATGATCTTTGTCTTGTTCGTGTTCCTTACAATGGATGTGTTGAACCCAATAGCCAGGATCCAGCAAGTAAGTGTCATTAATTACCTGATGTTGGTATATTTGGATGTAGGTGGCTCAGGAGCAAACTAGGGAGATGGAGAGTGCTTGATATAAAGTTTTCCTCATTTGTTTTATTGATGTATGAAGCATACTATGACTATGAAAGCATGATGAACATAGCCCTCTGTCTGTGGTCCATTATCGCAACCTGGATATATTTCTAATGTAAGTTGTCATGGCCCCATCCCGGTACAATTGGAACTATAGTGGAACTTGCACTTCTTTCTCTTTTGGATAGTGAATTTGAGATGCATATATGGATAGTTTAGTATATATTATGGATGTAGTAATGTGAAACAATAAACGAATGGTATTTACTGGGATGTATTTTGAATGGTTGATACATTTTGGCTTTAAATTTAATTGAGAATTTAGACCTTTTAGCTATATATAATGGCATTAGGATATTGCATGTGTATTGGTAATGTAGGTGAATTACAATATTTTTTTTTTGTTTTTTTAATCTACAATATTTTAAAAACATTGTGTAAATATGCTAAAACGTTGTCTGATATACTAAACAACAACATTTTTATCCAAAAAATGTTGTCGAATCATACATTCTACAACGTTTTTAAGCATTTGCTAATTTTTGAAAAACAAATCTACAACGTTTTTTCCCTAAAAAACTTTGTGTATTGTGCTTAACTACAACGTTTTAAAAACGTTGTGTAAGGGTGTCAAATAGATGACACCCTTAATCACGACGTTTCTCTGACTGAAACCATAACGTTTTTTCCGCGTTGTCTATTTACTGTTTTGTAGTAGTGTGGGCTATTAGAAAAACCCTAATTATAGGAGATATTAATTGTAAATTAAAACCCTAATTTCGTAAATTAGAAACCTTAAATCAATAATTAACTTATTGATAAATGAAAAACCCTAATTTAAAACTCAGGATGAGTTCGGCCCTGTTATGGTGCATGCATGCTATGTATTATATGACTTTTTGATTAATTAGGTATACCCTATTAATATTTAGAAATATTAATTTCTAGAAACCCTAATATTTATTTTATAAACCCTAATTTATTAAAATTGTAAACCCTAATTGTTGATTTGGAAAACTTAATGCTAATTAGTGTATCTTAAAGCTAATTAGTAAGGTGTTAAGTAATTAAAAACCTAATTAATTAAGAAACCTTAATTTTATATGTTAAAAACAAAAATTTATTATTTTATTTTATACTTATAAACCATAAATTTGTTAATTGTGAACCCTAATTGCTAATTAAGCAAGTTTAATGCTAATTAGTGCATTTTAAACCCTAATGTTCATGTATGATGCAATTAGTAAACATAATCTAGTTAGGGATTTCTAAACTGTATTATTGGAAACTAAATTTCATTTTTGGAAGCTAAATTGTATTTATTTTTCCTAATTTTGGAAATACTAGAATTTTGCCTCTTAAAACCTAAAATAGTTCAAACCCTAAATTCGCCCAAACCCTAAACCCTAAGGGTTTGCAACTAATGGAAATTCTAGAAATTAAATGGGAATGACTATTTTACCCTTATGTCACATTCTTTAATTGGTGGAGTGCAAATCTTGCCAAGATAAATGGTTGGTGACTAACCCTAGCTCTAGCCCTAGCCATGTGTCCAAAATCAGCCAACTTGCTAGCAAATACATTGAATCATATCTATTATATAAATTAAAAAGAGAGAGAAAGGCTTAATTTATTTTCCATTCTTGCACAACCTATTCTCTCACTAGAAATTTGAGATTTAGAAGGAGAGAGAGAGGGAAGATGAACCATGATCAGTTAATAGCAAGTCAAGAACAAGATCATAGATCAGAAATTAAAAATCAAGTTAGAAAGAGGTATAAACTCTAAATTTCGAAATCTCATGATTTGTTGTTAGGTGTTGTAATGGATTGGTTAGATATGTGTAATATGGTGTCTATAAGTGATCTGGGTTGATAGATCATGGATCTATAACACTTAGATGCATGAATCAAGCATTTTTAGAAATCTGGAAAAAGTTTAAAAATGAAGTCTGATAACGAATGTCAGACCTTATATCTCTGTGATCTTTAGTTATTTTTTGTGATTTGAAAGTTTGAAGTTGTAGTCTGTAATGTTATGAGTAATCTGCAAGTGGGTTCATGATCATTGAATGCGTATATCAGAAGTTATTCACAGTCAAAGTTCGTTGACCGAACACGAATTTTGTTTTCTGTGTAACCCAGAATACTGAAGAACGTGTTCGGGCACTGACTTTGACCGGCTTTGTTTTTGTTTCTGTAAAGTTGTTTGGATCAATATTTGTATCTACGTTATAGTATGTCATGAGTTCTACAAGTTCATAGTACTTTCGAACCTTAACAATTAATAGATCAATTGTGGTAATCGGTCAAAAGTCATTGACCGTTAAGTCTTACTGCCTGGGTAACCCAGAAATGTTAAGGCAGTGGTCTGACAGGTACTTTAGAGACTTAGATCTTGTAATGTAATGATATCTGGACACTATAAATGACCAATGAAGATACCCTGGTAGTTAGTCCACAAGACCCAACGTCTAGAACACCTGTGACATAAACCGATTAACCGGAATAAGGCCACCAAGGTCGTTAACCGGTATTAACCAAATTTTTCTTGGCAGCCCAGAACTTGATGAACAGACCTGACAATAGTTTTAACGGCTTAGATCTTGCATTTGAGTTGTTGTATGACCAAAATAATTGCGAATACTTGTAGTTCTACATTTATACTACACGATCAATGCTTTAGATCAACCATAGCATGCAGGAGCAAATAAATTATAAGTGGTCAATGTTGACCCCTCGAGCACTGACCTGTCAGTGTTCTTGGGCTCAAGAACACGTTAGGCGACAATTTTCTGTCGCCAAAGGCTTTAGCGACGGACTTAGTACATTTTAATTAATTAATTTCTGAAAATGATTAAAAATAGAAATAAATAGATTTTAATTATTAAAAATACTTAGAAAATTATGAAATTTTATTTTAAATTCAGAAAATTAGTTTTTAATTATTTTGAATATATTTCATAAATATTTTATATTTTTGGAATATTAAAAGTATATAATTTTAATATTAAATAAATTATTTAAAAATGATTTTAGTACATGAAAAATCATTTAAAATTATATTATGGTATAAGAAAATACTTTAAGTTATTTTTGATAACTTTTAATATTTTGTGATAAAATTTCATTAATAAATTAATATTAATGATATTTAAGTTATTTAATAAATGTATTAAATAAATGATGAAAAATAGAATTAATGATTTAAAAATTATAGAAAAATGATATAAAAATATTTTAAGTTATAAATATAACTTTGGATATTTTGTCATGAAAAATATTAATATTTTAATATTAAATGATATTAAATTTATTTAATAATTGTATTAAATAAATAAGTTTAAAAATGATTTTAATATTAGAAAAATTATTTTAAATGAAAATAAATAGTTTAAAAATATTTAAGTTATAAAATATAACTTTAAATATTTAAAGTTAAATTTCATTAATTAATTATTATTAATGATATTAAAGTTATTTAATAATTTTATTAAATAAATTAGTTTTAAAATGATTTTTAATATTAGGAAAATCATTTTAAATGAAAATAAAGTGTTTAAAGATATTTTAAGTTATAAAATATAACTTTTAATATTTAAAGGATAATTTCATTAATAAATGATATTAATTTAATATTAAATGATATTAGATTTATTTAATAATTATATTAAATAAATAGTTTTAAAATGGTTTTATTTATTTAAAAATCATTTAAAAATGATATAAATGAATTAAAAATATTTCAAGTTATAATTAATAACTTTTAATATTTTGATAAATAATACATTAATACTTTAATATTAATGATAATTATTTAAAAATGATTTTAATTCTTTTAAAAATCATTTAAGTGTACTATTAATACTTTAAAAGTATTTTAAGTTATTATAAATAACTTTAACATTTTGACAATGGTTTCATTAATAGCTTAATATTAATTAAATATTAATGATAATAGAGTTATGCAATATTTAAATCATTTAATAATGATTCCGAGGTTTGAAAATTCATGATAAATTATAATAAATGTTTAAAAATTATTATAAGTCATTTGAAAATAATATGACTAATACGTACGTATATTGAGTTACAGGACAGAGTCTTAGACTCGGTAATTACCGGATAAAGCTGTCGGTACACCGACATGTTTCAGAAATTGATCTGGACTTAGATAATTTATTAAGATATGTGGTTATTTGTGATTCAATGGTTATTAAACATATGTGCCACTGTGATTAGGGTATGTGCTGACTGCAATAAGCAGTGTTATGTGTTATAGTATGTTATTCTAATCGAACGAACGATCTTATTAATGATAGGTCGTGAGATAAGCGATAAATTTAAATTACAAACTGTAAGCAGCGCTTCATGCAAGTATCTAACCTTTGCATTTTCTTTATGCAATGGACATGAGTAAGAATGTTTCTAAACTATATTATTACTGTACAGATTATTAACCTTATATTATATAAGCTCATTGATTATCAACATGTTAGTATATGGTAACTCAGATATATATATTCTGTTCGTTAATTTCTAGAAATGGTTAAACAAGTGTCCCCACTTGGATAATCATTGTATTTAATCACATGTTGATATACCTTTGTCAATTACCCGTATACATATATATTGAATTATAGATTATTGTTGAACAAGATAAAATCTTTGATTTAGAACCCAGACAAGTATGAACATCCCTACACGGGAAAACTTTTATGCGCCCAAGGCGGAACAGAGTGAACGATCCTATCATTCGTGTAATGTAGTATTGATCAATACAGGGCCCATGGGAAGTACAACCTAACACCCGTAAGTTATGACGGTTTACAGATGAATTTCTGTTTAACCTTTTCGAAAATAAAAACAATGTTCATGGCATGTCACCTAAACCCTATTTATAGTCAATACGTAGTTTCAAAAATTTGAAAGAGAGTTGTAATAATATTATTATCGGTTCAGAATACTTCACAACTATTGACTTGTTGTAGAAGAATAGTACAAAGAAAATATTTAAATTCTTTCAGATTATATATATATAATTGATATTACTTGATGGGCACTCAAATGCTCATCCTTGCTTAATTTAAATATTTTCAGCTAAGTGTGAACGATCAGAGAGCTCTGCTAAGAACAAGGAAAAGGAAAATATTGTTGAATGAATGAATGTTATCTTATGTAATAGTTTAATAGTATTAAGACAAGTATGATATATATTATCTATCATGGTTTGTAATGAATGTTTAAGGGTTACGTACTTGGGACTATACTATGATAAATGTAAGTTTAAGTTTAATATTTATATTATTGTTATTATTATTAGTATTATTTCGCTCATAAAAATGGTATCGTGATGAACCGAGTTCGGGTTTCAAGTACCTGAGTTCGGGGTCCTCACAAGTTGGTATTAGAGCTTATGGTTAGAAACCTTAGGTGGGTTAGACCTTAGGCTATAACCTTAGAACAGAGGGAAACATTGAAAATTCAAATAACTCATATAGAGTTTAAAAGGAGATGAATCGGATAAGTTCATCATCAAATCAAATAAAAGATAACTTATATAAAACTATTAATTATTGTGTGTATATATTAAGTGATAATCTGGATAACTTAGGTGTATAGATGTCAGATAGAAGAGAATTAGAATACCCTCAAATCGTGAAGAAGAAGTCAAACCTGTACCCCGAGCCAATATCAAAGTCAATAGCTGAAATAGAGGCTCACATTGAAAGCTACCTCAATGGGGTGGTTATTTTAAAAAGTATAGTACCAGACCCTGAAACGATAGTATAACTGAAAGGTAAAGTATAGTTAAAGAATATGTGGTTAATGTCGAGTTCTTAAACTCATATGTTTGTGGTGAGTTTTTAAACTCATAATGTATGGTAAGTTGGACGAACTAGGTGTAGTTAGAGGTGAATGGATTATTGAGGATAATGGGAATAGACAGATATCTATGCAACTGATCATTAGTGAATGCGTAAGAAATAAGTCATACTAGTATTACTTGAATAGGTATGATTCTATGTTATGTAGTGTATATGATGGGTATATTTGTATAAGGTAATATTTTTCAAATTTTATATAAGTTATGGCAGCGATTCATGACTTTTGAGTCACAAAAGGGATAGTGTGTGATTAAAGCAGTATGTGCTATGGTATGGCAAGTGATATGAGTATGAATTTATATGGCATTAATGAAATAAGTTGGTATAAAGATAGTAGATATTTATCTGTATACTACAGTAAACCAAATTTTCAAAATCTAATATTTTGAGTACATGACTATTAGAATAGAAAGTTTTGTGTTATATGATTATACGTATACGATAAGGCTTATAATAAAGAATAAATAATGATAATGCTGTCAAGGAGACGGAAATGAAATACACGGACAGAAGAACCTGTCAACAAAGTTGGAAGACAACCAGACCCGATACAGAATTTTGCGAATATGGACGATCAAGCTATGCAGAACGGAATAACAGTCGCGAGAAGATCAGTCAGATAATCGATAGACGAACGTCAAAGACTTCAAGGCCATCGTACTGCCAGGATTTAGAGGGTCAACTGACCCTGTAGCAACATTTGTAATATCTAAGATAATGAAGGGGAAAAAGATAGTTTTGTCACCTAAACGATAAAAGGAAAGGAGATAAAAGGAAAGTCTGTGTGTTTTAAGTATGAATCAATGGAGTATAAGGTAGAAGATTGTTTAAGAAGGAGAAAGGAGGCCAGGAATGCGCAAACAAGGAAAGGCAGCAGGACATTGGCGACGACGGAACCAACATCAACAAACAAACAAACGAAATCAACCGCAAACGTCTTCAACATGACCGTTCAAGAAACTGTAGCAGCCGAGGATGCAACTCCAGGTATTACACGAACAAATTTTATTTTCTTATATATTATTTTCTTATATATAGTAGCTTATTTTATAAAGATATTTTGAAAGAGGAATTTGAGTTCTCTTAGAAATCAAATTTCCGTTTAATCAGAAAGACAAGCTTTATGTGATTAGTTAAAGATCAGTTCGATCAATTTTGATCGAGATCTACTCGCAATGATTGTGTATGATATGTACCCTGGTATGTATAGGTTTTAAAATGGTGATTCCAGGGACGGAATATTTATAAGGGAGGGTGAATGTAATAACCCAATATTTTCTATAAAAATTAAATCATAAATTTTGCGTATAAATTTTTTTTTTATTTCAAGGATGAGGATTTGTACAAGATAATGTGTATATATAATTGTGTAATAAATAAAAATATATTTATTACATAAATGTTTGTAAATAATTTTATTTTAGAATTATTGATTATTATAAAGCATATTCTTATAATAATTAATTTTATAGTAGAAATATTTTTATTCATTATTTTCCATAAAAATATAATTATATATTATTTAAATAATATATAAAATAATTTTTAGAATTATTATAATAATTATTTATTTTATTATACGAATTTATGCAAGATTAATTAAGTTAATTATTTTAACTTAATTAATAATGTTATATATGAAGAATAAATCAGATATGAAATCTAAACCCTAATTTTGGATTTTTATCAATGGATAAGAATAATAATATAATAATATTATATTTTGATTTTTCAGTGCAGTAATTATGTACCGTATTTTTGTGGACTGACAATGGTTGGTCAATTATGGGGTATTATGATAAAACCCTAATTTTTACTGACAAACACTAATTTCGAAGTCACATGAGACTTTTAAATCTGTTAAGAAACTATGTTATGTGGTGTATGATGTGTATTATAAATATTGGATGCTATTAGGAAAACCCTAATTATAGGAGATATTAATTGTAAATTAAAACCCTAATTTCGTAAATTAGAAACCTTAAATCAATAATTAACTTATTGATAAATGAAAAACCCTGATTTAAAACTCAGGATGAGTTCGACCCTGTTATATAACTGTGTTATATGGTGCATGCATGCTATGTATTATACGACTTTTTGATTAATTAGGTATACCCTATTAATATTTAGAAATATTAATTTCTTGAAACCCTAATATTTATTTTATAAACCCTAATTTATTTAAATTGTAAACCCTATTTATTGATTTGGAAAGTTTAATGCTAATTAGTGTATCTTAAACCTAATTAGTAAGGTGTTAAGTAATTAAAAACCTAATTATTTAAGAAACTTTAATTTTGTATGTTAGAAACAAAAATTTATTATTTTATTTTATAATTATAAGCCCTAAATTTGTTAATTGTGAACCATAATTGCTAATTAAGCAAGTTTAATGCTAATTACTGCATTTTAAACCCTAATGTTCATGTATGATGTAATTAGTAAACATAATCTAATTAGGGATTTCTAAATTGTATTATTGGAAACTAATTTCATTTTTGGAAGCTAAATTGTATTTATTTTTCCTAATTTTGGAAATCCTAGAATTTTGGCTCTTAAAACCTAAAATAGTTCAAACCCTAAATTCACCCAAACCCTAAACCCTAAGGGTTTACAACTAATGGAAATTCTAGACATTAAATGGGAAATGACTATTTTACCCTTATGTCACATTCTTTAATTGGTGGAGTGCAAATCTTGCCAAGATAAATGGTTGGTGACTAACCCTAGCTCTAGCCCTAGCTATGTGTCCAAAATCAGCCAACTTGCTAGCAAATACATTGAATCATATCAATTATATAAATTAAAAGGAGAGAGAAAGGTTTAATTTATTATCCATTCTTGCACAACCTATTCTCTCACTAGAAATTCGAGATTTAGAAGGAGAGGGAGAGGGAAGATGAACCATGATCAGTTAATAGAAAGTCAAGAACAAGATCATAGATCAGAAATCAAAAATCAAGTTAGAAAGAGGTATAAACTCTAAATTTCGAAATCTCATGATTTGTTGTTAGATGTTGTAATATATTGGTTAGATATGTGTAATATGGTGTCTATAAGTGATCTAGGTTGATAGATCACGGATCTATAACACTTAGATGCACGAATCAAGCATTTTTAGAAATCTAGAAAAAGTTTAAAAATGAAGTCTGACAACGAATGTCAGGCCTTATATCTCTGCGATCTTTAGTTATTTTTGTGATTTGAAAGTTTGAAGTTGTAGTCTGTAATGTTATGAGTAATCTGCAAGTGGGTTCATGATCATTGAATGCGTAAATCAGAAGTTATTCACGGTCAAAGTTCGTTGACCGAACACGAATTTATTTTTCTGGGTAACCTAGAAAACTGAAGAACGTGTTCGGGCACTGACTTTGACCGGCTTTGTTTTTGTTTCTGTAAAGTTGTTTGGATCAATATTTGTATCTACATTATAGTATGTCATGAGTTCTACAAGTTCATAGTACTTTCGAACCTTAACAATTAACAGATAAATTGTGGTAATAGGTCAAAAGTCATTGACCGTTAAGTCTTACTGGCTGGGTAACCCAGAAATGTTAAGGCAGTGGTCTGACAGGTACTTTAGAGACTTAGATCTTGTAATGTAATGATATCTAGACACTATAAATGACCAATGAAGATACCCTGGTAGTTAGTCTACAAGACCCGACGTCTAGAACACCTGTGACATAAACTGATTAACCGGAATAAGGCCACCAAGGTCGTTGACCGGTATTGACCAAATTTTTCTGGGCAGCCCAGAACTTGATGAACAGAGCTGACAATAGTTTTAACGGCTTAGATCTTGCATTTGAGTTGTTGTATGACCAAAATAATTGCGAATACTTGTAGTTCTACATTTATACTACACGATCAATGCTTTAGATCGACCATAGCATGCATGAGCAAAGAAAGTATAAGTGGTCAAAGTTGACCCCTCGAGCACTGACCTGTCAGTGTTCTTGGGCTCAAGAACACCTAAGGCGATACTTTTCTGTCGCCAAAGGCTTTAGCGACAGACTTAGTACATTTTAATTAATTAATTTCTGAAAAATGATTAAAAATAGAAATAAATAGATTTTATTTATTAAAAATACTTAGAAAATTCCAAAATTTTATTTTAAATTCAGAAAATTAGTTTTTAATTATTTTGAATATATTTCATAAATATTTTATATTTTTGGAATATTAAAAGTATTTAATTTATTTATTTATAATATTAAATAAATTATTTAAAAATAATTTTAATACATGAAAAATCATTTTAAATTATATTATGGTATAAGAAAATACTTTAAGTTATTTTTGATAAATTTTAATATTTTGTGATAAAATTTCATTTATATATTAATATTAATGATATTTAAGTTATTTAATAGATGTATTAAATAAATGATGAAAAATAGAATTAATGATTTAAAAATTATAGAAAAATGATATAAAAATATTTTAAGTTATAAATATAACTTTTGTTATTTTGACATGAAAAATATTAATATTTTAATATTAAATGATATTAAATTTATTTAATACTTGTATTAAATAAATTAGTTTAAAAATGATTTTAATATTAGAAAAATCATTTTAAATGAAAATAAATAGTTTAAAAATATTTTAAGTTATAAAATATAACTTTCAATATTTAAAGTTAAATTTTATTAATTAATTATTATTAATGATATTAAAATTATTTAATAATTTTATTAAATAAATTAGTTTAAAAATAATTTTTAATATTAGGAAAATTATTTTAAATAAAAATAAAGTGTTTAAAGATATTTTAAGTTATAAAATATAACTTTTAATATTTAAAGGATAATTTCATTAATAAATGATATTAATTTAATATTAAATGATATTAGATTTATTTAATATTTATATTAAATAAATAGTTTTAAAATAGTTTTATTTATTTAAAAATCATTTAAAAATGATATAAATGAATTAAAAATATTTCAAGTTATAATTAATGACTTTTAATATTTTGATAAATAATACATTAATACTTTAATATTAATGATAATTATTTAAAAATGATTTTAATTCTTTTAAAAATCATTTAAGTGTAATATTAATACTTTAAGAGTATTTTAAGTTATTATAAATAACTTTAACTTTTTGGCAATGATTTCATTAATAGTTTAATATTAATTAAATATTAATGATAATAAAATTGTGTAATATTTAAATCAGTTAATAATGATTCCGAGGTTTGAAAATTCATGATAAATTATAATAAATGTTTAAAAATTATTATAAGTCATTTAAAAATAATATGACTAATACATACGGATATTGAGTTACAGGACAGAGTCTTAGACTCGGTAATTACCCGATAAAGCTGTCGGTACACCGACATGTTTCAGAAATTGATCTGGACTTAGATAATTTATTGAGATATGTGGTTATTTGTGATTCAATGGTTATTAAACATACGTGTCAATGTGATTAGGGTATGTGCTGACTGCAATAAGCAGTGTTATGTGTTATAGTATGTTATTCTAATCGAACGAACGATCTTATTAATGATAGGTCGTGAGATAAACGATAAATTTAAATTACAAACTATAAGCAGCGCTTCAGGCAAGTATCTAACCTTTGCATTTTCTTTATGCAATGGACATGAGTAAGAATGTTTCTAAACTATATTATTACTGTACATATTATTAACTATATATTATATAAGCTCATTGATTATCAACATGTTAGTATATGGTAACTCAGATATATATATTCTGTTCGTTAATTTCTAGAAATGGTTAAACAAGTGTCCCCACTTAGATAATCATTGTATTTAATCACATGTTGATATACCTTTGTCAATTACCCGTATACATATATGTTGAATTATAGATTATTGTTGAACAAGATAAAACCTTTGATTTAGAACCCAGACAAGTATGAACATCCCTACACGGAAAAACTTTTATGCGCCCAAGGCGGAACAGAGTGAACAATCCTATCGTTCGTGTAATGTAGTATTGATCAATACAGGGCCCATGGGAAGTACAACCTAACGCTCGTAAGTTATGACGGTTTACAGATGAATTTCTGTTTAACCTTTTCGAAAATGAAAACAATGTTCATGGCATGTCACCTAAATCCTATTTATAGTCAATACGTAGTTTCAAAAATTTGAAAGAGAGTTGTTATATTATTATTATCGGTTCAGAATACTTCACAACTATTTACTTGTTGTAGAAGAATAGTACAAAGAAAATATTTAAATTCTTTCAGATTATATATATATAATTGCTATTACTTGCTGGGCACTCAAATACTCATCCTTGCTTAATTTAAATGTTTTCAGCTAAGTGTGAACGATCAGAGAGCTCTGCTAAGAACAAGGAAAAGGAAAAGGTTGCTGAATGAATTAATGAATGTTATCTTATGTAATATTTTAATAGTATTAAGACAAGTATGATATATATTATCTATCATAGTTTGTAATGAATGTTTAAAGGTTACGTACTTGGGACTAGACTATGATAAATGTAAGTTTAAGTTTAATATTTATATTATTGTTATTATTATTAGTATTATTCCGCTCATAGAAATGGTATCGTGATGAATCGAGCTCGGGTTTCAAGTACCTGAGTTCGGGGTCCTCACATCTTACATGCTTCCATCCTACGTTTAGGATCCCCTAGTCCCACTCCAGTATCCCCGAAGCTGAAAATTCCTTGTAACAATCTGAAATTTCAAAGTGTAATTTTAAATATTTATTAGATTATATAAATATTTATTTGATATGTTTATTGCTGAAATTGTTGAATAAATATTTTATTTGATACAGTGGTTGTTAGTAAATATTTATGAATTTAAATTTATTAGATAATATTCTAAATTAATTGAATTTATAATTTAGAGAGTTGTAATATAACATGAGAGGTTATATTGTTGTTAAATTTAATAATTTATATTAGTGTATTAAATTATTAAATAAAATTATAATAAAATTATAATTTTGTGTTATTTGTTTAAATGGTATATTTAATTAAAATATAGTGTGTAACTAATTTAATTGATTAATGTAGGGGTATGGAGATCCAAATAAATAATATGTGATTATAAATTATAAACTAAATTATTTATTAAAATAATTAAAGTAGTTTTAATTTGATTTAACCCAAACAAGGCTTAAATATATTAAGTCTTTATTTTTAAAGAGTTTTGTCAAACAAAGCCTTATGGCTTTTAGATTTTCAAAATTTGAATTATAATAACATAAATAAAATAAAATAAATAATAAATATAATATATTTATAATATATACGTTGTTTTGTAACTGACATTATAATTAGTATGTGTATTAAGGCTATATCGGTTTATTTTATATTACGTATACTTGGGTTGTTAGTTTTATTAGTGCGAGGAAGAGAGAATTCAGAAAATTTGAGAGAAACCTAAGAAATTTACAGCAATCTCAGTGTTTAGCAGGAATTAACATGCAAATTGAAGGTATGTTCTATAACTTTAATATTATATATGTATATGTATGAATACGGTATAATTTGAAAACTTTGTGAATTCAAAATTTTAAAATGGTGATTATACTACTGAGTACTTATAGTTGTATGTGTTAATCATGATTAGAGTTTGTGTTTAAGCAAGAATTGTATACTAATTTTCTTATTACAGTAGAAAAAGTAATGACAGTATATATGTTTTCTCATATGTTTTGTAAAAGTACCAGTTATGATGGTCAATTAGTATGATAAACTGTAAATTGAAACTTGTTTATGCTAGTTCATTAAGAAACAAAGATAATGTAACTTGAACGAAGTGATTTGACGAGGAATTGAAATCACAGTGTTAATTTTTGTGAAGAAACTCAAAAATGGAGTTTTCATATGAAAATGAGAAATTAAAATAGTTAGAAGTGTTGTTATATTTTTTTATGTTGATGTATATGTTAGCAATCATGTTTATGATAGTTTTATATTTATTGTACATGTTAATTTCACTATTTTGTGGGTGAAATTTGTGTTAGTTGGGCTAAAAATGGCTACTATTCATGCCATATCTGTTTCTGTCTGTGCACCAGCGCAGCTGCGCCGGTGTAGCTACGCCGGTTCCAAGTCTGTGTATGGCGCAGCTGCGCCATACACTGATATGAGGCTGAGCCTTCTGCTGCTATTGCAGATTTTGGGGGTGGCCTTACCACTTGGTCTAAGGTTATGTTAACGTGTCAAACATGTAGTAAGAATGTTATAACAGAACCATGATATGTAATTGATAAATTCAAAGTTAGAATGATTAGTAAGTGACAAACGCGGTATATTAGAATTTAGTGAGCATGGTGATTAGTAAACAAGTGTTGTGAAGGTTAACACTTATAATTTCTGATATTTGTATGGTAGTTTAAGACTTGTGCTAAAATAATAAGTCTAACTAGAAATGCATGTTGTGTTGGAACGTGAATGTTAGTATATCTAATAGATAGTGGTTCTAAACCTATATGTAGGTGAACGTGAGTTTAATATTATAGCTTACACTCGAGGTAAGTTTCTAATCCTATCTTTCTACATTGAGCAAGTTCTTTAACTCTACTCTTATAATAATTGTGCAAGTTTTTTAACTCTACATTTTCGTTGAGCAAGTTTTTAAACCTATCTTTTTACATTGAGTAAGTTCTATAGCTCTACTCCTATAATAATTGTGCAAGTTTTCTAACTCTACAATTTCGTTGAGCAAGTTTCTAAACTAATCTTTTTACAATTGAGCAAGTTCTCGTATCTAGTTGCTTATGATTTCTAAATCCCATTTTGATATTGAACAAGTTATTCTTGTCTTTAACTTGTTATCTAGCATTCAAGTTTACATATTCTATTATACTAATATTGAACAAGTTTTATCATTTAAATCACTATTTGTTATGCATGCTTAGTACTCAATTCTAAATAACCTTGGCTTAATATTATTCAAGCAAGGCACGTTATGATTATTCAATGTTTATGCTATTAGTTTATTTCTAAAGCATGATCCTAATTTATAACGTCGATTCAATTATGATTATTCCATAGCATGACGTTATCAATATTGTATTAAACTAATCCTTAGTTGATGACCGTTGAATTCTAAATTACCCTTGAAGTGTATCCAAACCAAACTTACTTTGGTGCGGACTTGTACTCTAAATACTGAGATGAACAACCCTATTATTAGGGGATAATTTACGCTTAATGTTGAAATGTTTGTGCACAATACATTGTACGAAGGGCTGATCCCCCTAAGTACGAGGAGTCCTTATAGTTTTATGACTGTTAAAGTTGAAATTGAAAGATTACTTACAACTGTGGACATAGTTCGTGGTCTTATGACCCTCAGATATATATTCCATATTTTGATTCCAGTCTTTGGTTATTATTGATAGAGTATTATTCAGTTTTGATGAGCCTATTCATTGGTAGTTATCATTATCTTGTTGATTCATTGTTATATCTAGTGAGCATTTGTTTTGCTCACTCTTGCATAAATATAATTATTACAGCTAAAGTTGAGAAGGTAGATGAGCCTACAACTAGCAAAGGAAAGGGAAAAATATACAAGTGATGAAGACTTGTAATTTTATTTATTGATATGATGATAGACTTTTAACCAATGATGTGATGTATGTATTTTATTTCCGCACTTATATGATGTTTAACGTTAGACAACTTGGGAAGATTCTTATTTAAGGACATAACCCTTTTTAAAGGGAGGATTTATGATTTAATTTTATTATGTTTGGGTAGATAAATTTTATTAATAGGCGAGGGCGGCTCCTGTCTAAAATGCAGGTGGAAACACTGACAACTCTCGGACGTTCACGGCTAAGCAGTTCAAGGAGCTGGGACCATCAGAGTTTTTTGGAGAGCCAAAACCACTTAAGGCGGAGACGTGAATAAAGCAGATCACCAAGATATTTGATGTCTTGGGATGATCCGAGGAGCAAAAGGTTCCCTTTGCCACATTTATATTGCGAGCAAAGGCAGATTACTGGTGGGAATCTGTAAAGCGTAGTCAACCTGCTGCACTGAAGATGACATGTGAGAAGTTCCAAGAACTATTCAACGATAAGTACTTTCCCGAAAGTATTCGTCACATGAAAGAGGTAGAGTTCATTAAACTGGAGCAAAAAAACATGACCGTGTAGCAGTACGAAGCCAAGTTTATCGAGTTGTCCCGGTTTGCGCCCCACTTAGTTGATAATGAGGAGAGAATGACGAGGATGTTTTTAAGAGGTTTGAAACTCGAGATACATCAATATCTGATTTCTCATAAACTGTGTTTGTATTCAGATGTTGTAAATAGGGCTCAGTTATTGGAACGCGATAACGAGTCGACCCAACCAAGAGAAAGCAGTCGACAAAATGATAATACCAATGGTAGCAGTCATCCAAGCGGTGACAACAAACGTGGAGGGAATCAACATGCCAGGAATGGTAATCACTTTGGTGGTAATCATGGCCATGATAATAAGAGTGAACATTTCAAGAAGAGGAGATTCAACAATGATAGAAAGACGTCAGCACCAGCACCTGTTGTTATGGAAGGAGAACGACCGTCGGTCGTATGTTACAAATGTGGAGGGGAGGGACATATCAGTCCAAACTGCGTGATGCAGTCCAAAGCGTGTTACAATTGTGGAAAAGAAGGTCACCTAGCCCAATTTTGTCGTACACCAAAGTCAAGTCCAACTGGGATGGAGGCATCAAAGGGTGTCCTAGACAAGACAAAATCGGTAGTTCAAGGGAGAGCGTTTGTCATAACTTCCCAAAAAGCGAGGAATCCGAACGAGGTGATCACGGGTAAGCTAATCATAAACTCTAGTGAAGTATATACCTTATTTGATACCGGTTCTACCTACTCTTTTATTTCTCCTACTTGCGCTTAACGTTTAAATTTGACTCTGGAAAAATTAGACTTTGACTTATCTGTGGAAATTCTGTTGGGAGAAACCTTAATTACATCCACTGTTTATAAGTCTTGTTTGGTTCAAATCGATAACCGCACGTTACTTGTCGATCTTATTTCTTTGAAAATATTTGCATTTGATGTGATTTTAGGGATTGATTGGTTAACTACTCATCATGCTAAAATCGATTATTTTCGCAATGTTGTTGGCTTTCGTATTCCTAACCAGCCTATTATTCGAATTCAAGTAACCAAACCATTAAAATCAATCACTGTCATATCAAGCCATAAAGCTATTTGTTTATTAAAAAATAGATGTCAAGCATGTTTAGCCCATGTCACGTATTTAAACAAAAATACGTCAGATTTGAATGATATTTCTATTGTTAATAAATTTCCTGACGTATTCCCTGAAGAACTTCCTAGCCTACCCCTAGAGCGTGAAATTAAATTTTGTATCGATCTTGAATCCGGTACAAAACCCATTTCCAAAGCACCATATCGAATGACTCCTATTGAACTTCAGGAGTTAAAAACCCAACTACAGGAATTGTTAGACATCGGTTTCATTTGTCCTAGTACGTCTCCTTGGGCTGCTCATGTTCTATTCGTGAAGAAGAAAGATGGAAGTATTCGAATTTGTATTGATTATCGAGAGTTGAATCATGTCACCATCAAAAATAGGTACCTGTTGCCTCGCATTGATGACCTATTTGACTAGTTGCAAGGAGCTAAATTCTTTTCAAAGATTGATCTTCATTCCGGATATCATCAGTTGAAGATTAAAACTGATGACATTCCGAAGACTACTTTTAGAACTCGGTACGGGCATTATAAATTCCTAGTCATGTCTTTTGGATTGACTAATGCTCCTGCTGCTTTCATGGACATGATGAACCGAGTATTCAAGGATTATTTAGATCACTTTGTGGTCGTCTTTATTGATGACATCCTCATATACTCCAAAACCCGTGAAGACCATGAGCAACACTTGAGGCTGATACTCCAAAAGCTTCGTGAAAATAAGCTATATGCCAAGTTGAAGAAATGCAAGTTCTGGCTTGAGGAAGTTACATTCCTTGGGCACGTGATATCAAATCATGGAATATCTGTTGACCCAGCAAAAATTGAAGCAATTCAAATCTAGGAGCAACCAAAGTCAGTGACCGAAGTACGTAGCTTTCTCGGCTTAGCTGGTTATTATTGGAGATTTGTGAAAGGATTTTTTCGAATCGCTACTCCATTAACTCAGCTGACTCGAAAAGATAAAAAGTTCGGTTATAGTGAGGAATATGAGAAGAGTTTTCAAGAACTCAATATTGACTCATTTCAGCACCTGTTCCGACAATACCAACTGGCTCGGAGGGATTTGTCATCTATAGTGATGCTTCAGGCAAAGGGTTAGGATGTGTTCTCATGCAACATGGGAAAGTCACAGCCTATGCCACACGATAATTCAAAGAATATGAGAAAAATTATCCTACTCATGATCTAGAGTTGGCAGCAGTCATTTTTGCGCTTAAGATTTGGAGGCATTACCTGTGAGAGCCCCGAATTCGGGTCCTAAATCACCACGGATCTAGTACAATCATTCTATAACTATTTGCGGAAGATATAAACATAAATTGTTTATACAATATATTTTACACACTATTCCCCAAAATCCAGTAACCTTAACTCATACACAATTCATCAACTATCTAACACCTAACATTATTATCAAACTATACTATTACAAACTAGCTGCACATTTTATCCCAAGCAGAACTTGGAATTATCCTTTTTCCTGTATCCGAATGCATTTGCCTCATCTGCAATGTTTATCATGATACAACAAGGGTGAGCATGAAAGTTGCCCAGCCAGTTTAAATATAATTTAAGGATATATCATGATTTAAAGAGTCTGAATAATAGGCTGGCTATAATTCATCAATATAATTGAGAACTAACAAGAACAAACTTTTGACTGAACAAGTATTGAACATGAACAAATATATCTGCACCAACTGGTAATGAAGGTGATCAGCCTTCCATACCTGACTTATACATGCAATATGTACAGAGTACAATTTCACATGGCAATCAACAATGATTAACCATAAGCATATCTGAATAAAACAACTCTTAGTAGAGTTAAGTAAAACTTACATGAACCGTTGATTACTGCTACGCAATTTATAACGCTTTATCCGAAGACCTAATATTAGTAATATAGATCTCCAATATTAGAATAATATCATCACAATATAATACTATTATATATACATACACATAGAATAACCTAAACACATAGCACATAGTCCTATCAGTTTATAATACACATAAGACTTAACATCAAGTCAGACTATTTAAGTCGGATTTAAGTCGGATTTGAACATCACGACGGTCAAGTCGAACAATCATCGAGTTTAAGTTCAATTAAACTCTGCCTAAACACTTAACAATATCTTAGAAAATTTTCTTATCAGTTAAAACAATTTTTACAGACTTGCAAAAATTTTCAGATAACAACTACTTTTAATTCACTTAATATTATTAATTTTAATAATATTTAATTCCCCTCTTAGTATTACTAGTTCACTAATAACACTTTTATCCGCTTACTAATATTATTAATATCTTAATAATATTTTAATACTTTACTAATATTAATAATTCTCTTAATTATACTTTAATCATGCATTAATATTATTACGTTAATAATATCTTACTTATGCTTTAGTATCATTAATCAATTAATAATACTTTTAGTCATTTGCCAATCGTATTAATATTTTATTTTTTTACTAATATTATTAATCATTTAATAATATTTTATTGCTTTACTAATGTTATAACATTCATAACATTTTATTTAATCTCAAATATTATTATTTACTTAATAATATTTTAATCATTTAATAATACTTTAATTTAATATTATTAATCTTTTAATAATATTTTAATCTAAGATTAATATTTTAATCTAATATTATTAATCATTTAATAATACTTCAATGAAGTTTTAATCTTAATATTTTTATTTACTTACAATATCATATTATAATATTATTAATATCATAATAACATTTTAATAATTTATTAGATCAATAAACAATTTATTTTAATTGTTCACCCTTTATTAAACCTCTTATTTAATATCCATAAAAGGTCATAAATAATATTTCTTATTGTAAATTACCAAAATACCCTAGAATAGTCATAACATTATATATTAGGAGTATTCAAGCATTAACATAACATTTTTCTTATTTAAGACATCATTTAACTATTTATTTCTTTTTATTCCTAACTTAATTATTTTTAGGAAAAATAACAAACTGATTCCAAAAATTCTCGGTTTATGGATTTGGACAGTATATGAACCCACAATGATCCCCAAATTTTTCTGGAATTTTAGAAAATGATTTACTATTTTTAAAGTTCCCAAAACACTCGGATCTTGCTTCATTTTTCATAAATTGAGTTTTGCTCAAAAAAATCTAAAATTTTTGGGGTATTCTCTCCTACTATATATGAACCTACTGTAAAAGTTTCAGAATTTTCCAGTGTATACACAGTGAGCTATTCGAAGGTAAATATTTCGGAGTCCTTTACGGAAATAGCCATTACGCACAACCTATAAATCGAAACGCGTCTGTTCTTTTTCCTACACGTAGATAACTTCTCCAGGTACCTCTGTTAATTTTCCCAGATTTTTACGATACATGAAACTGTCTGAAACAGTCCCAAGAAAAATAGGACAGAAGCTATTTTAGGGTTTTGAACCCTTAACATTCAAAGTGGACTATTTTGGGAAAAACAACCCCATAGGTTTCAAAACATGCTAGATTTGTGTTCTACGACTTGGTTTTACTAGATAACTCATGTATCTAGCACCCCCCTTAGACGGATCACAAATCCAAGTTGCAAAACTTGAGTTACACAAGATTTAGTGGAAGAAAAATAAGGGTTTCACCTCTTAGAGAACATATGCTCATTTCCTTCCTCTAAATCTATACCCTAATACACAAGATGGTTAGTCCTACACATTAGACATGTAGAACTAAGGTACTTGGAGTATTAGACCATAACCTCTATATATGATGAGGTAAAAACCAAAATAGAAGAAGAATAAGAAAGAATGGAAGAGAATCCTCACCTAGTTTTCTTTGCTATACATCTTGTTCTTCCAAAGTATGATATAAACTTAGGATGCATGAACAATAAACTCCTCTCCCTCTCTAGAATCTGAACTTTTCCTCTCTCTCTTGCTAAGCTTTGTGTTTTGATGGGTTGGGAGAAAATAGAAGAAGAAGAAGAATGGTGGAGGAGTAAAATGAAATGAGATAGATATTATGTTGGTGAATTGGAGTGGAATGTTAATATCCTCCATGTTTCTTTTGCCCCTTTGACAAAAGGGTTAGCCTTATCCCTTCCTAATCATGCCTAATCATGCCATTAAGGTTGCTAAGTGAATTTTCTACAAATGAGAGCATGACACGCTTGTCCTTGTGTGTAAGATTTCTACTTATGGAATATGATTAACTTAATATTCTTGCCTTAAAAAGGCTAATGTGGCCAGCAATATTTATGCCCACTAACTCCTTCATTTAGCTTTTATTTTAATGCATAAATTAGATAAATCAAATGTCTAAAATACCCTTAATCAAGTGGGCTAAGTTTGGGCTTGCATTTTATTTCTTTTGGGCTTTTCCTTTAATTGTTTTGGGCTATGTAATAAACATAGTTTAACAATTTTAATATATATTACGCAAATTGTTTATTTAGGGTTTCCATTCCCAATCTTATGTAATTTAATTAATATACATGTGACTTTAGCTCATAACCTAATTAGGTTTACAAGAAATAGGTTTAAAATTATAGTCACTTGAAATAACAAGATTATCCACTTATGTTAGTATACATATTAAATACTACCCTTTCCTTATTACCACAACCCTTAGGTTATTTAATTATCTCACCTAATGCATAATTAGGTTACGAAACTTTCATTTTTTAATAAAATCTATAAATGTATATATCTATAACTATAGTATATATGTTTATTGATCTATGCACCACTTCACATATCCTGTCACATATTAAATCACTGTATAACACAAAGTTTTAAATATCAATAATGTACATACATATATAGTGACTTAAAATTCATGGTTATTAACCCTTAGGGTTTTCAAAAATAAAAAATTAATATTTCTAAATTGTAATTAAGATTCTCGAATTAAATTAAACTTTCCCATTTATAAATCAATCTTGTTAATTAGGATTATTTTATCCCAATTTAAATTTCTAATTTAGCAATTAAGTCTATAATTTTACATTAGGGTTTCTGACAGAACAATTAGGGTTTAAAAATCTAAAATTAGGGTATGATAGTTAATTAAGCTTTACCCTAATTAATATTATAATTAATATCACTTAAGAATTATAATTATTCCTTAAATTCCCGGATTAAGGTTTCCAATTTTCAAATTAGGGTTTCAAATTCTCAGAACTGAAATTAGGGTTTTAGAACCAGTTTTAGGGTTTCTTATCGGTCATTAGGGTTTTCTAATTGAACGTTGTCGTTCTTAATATATACTTGGCGTTTGACACTGATATAATTTATCTAGTCAACCCTCGACCCTTAACCACATTCTGAACACATATATGGCAATATACACAGAACATATTCACATATACACTTAATCTTGAATAATTTACCTAAATCCTTCACAGAATTTTGAAATCCTCAAAATTGCTTCTCAAAAATATCAAACGCATACATTCATTTTCTAGCTAGGTCTATCATTTGACCTTAAATCCATCATTTAAAATTTTTAAAAATTTTCTAAATTCTCGGGTTATCACATTCACCCCTTCTTCTAAGAATTTCGTTCCCGAAATTCACCTTACACCTTACACCAAAGAGCTTACACCATTCACACATCATCACATGCTACCCAATACACCACTCACAAGAGTAAAAGTTTTCAAATTGCTGAGGGGTCATATAAACCATGAACACATAGTTTTAACGGTATTCATACGACAAAACTTTACATTACTTGGTAGGTTTACAATCACAAAGAAGGTAAACTACCGTTGTTAGTACTTTAGGTGATTAGCCTATCGTACTCTTACGTCATGCATAACCTATTAATCATGTCTAGTGAATATTTACGCTACTAGATTAGATTATTTATCCAAACAACATAGTTCACCTCAGTCTTATCATATGATTCCGCACCAAAACAATTTAGTTCGAAAAATTTCTTTCAATAAACACTTAGAGTTTTCATAAACATTAGTCTAGCTGAACCTAATAGTGTAGACTCGTATCAATAATTCAATTCAATCGAATTATTTAGGTGTAGCCAAACCCCGTTGGCAAATTAAACTTTTTTTAAAAAAAACTTTTTCGAGAATGACGCCATGGTGTCGTACTGTATTAACAGTCCGTTTGAGGATGTCGTCATTGTATGACTTCGCCATAACACGTCCTACAATAGTGGAATAACGATTTTAAATCAAATTCACACTAAGTATTCATGTATTTACAACTCCATCACCTTTTTATCATCTTTGCACCAGGTTACATGGTACATAAGTGATAAATAAAATATATTTTGATATTTTTAAATCATTTATGTCTAGCCGAAATAAGTAGCATAGACTGTACTTTAAACCGTTTCAAAAATGATTACGAGTCTACATTTTTTTAAAGCACATAGTGCGTATTTAGCTTGATGTCAAAATTTCGAAGTCTAGCATAGCTAGGAATTTTGGAAAACTTATGTCTCCACTAATAATCATTTGCTTAACAATCTATCTATTCCTATTAACCTTAATACTCCATTCACACACAACTATACCTAGTTCGTCAAACCACACTTATGAGTTCATAAATTGCCACAATCATATGAGTTTAAGAACTTGTCCTCGTCAAACCTTTGGCGTCCATTCGCTGAGGGGCTCATAAACATTTCATATAACTATGAGTCAAGAATGTCACATAAGTATAAGTTTTAAGAACTCGTACTTAACCTTATATTCTCTATCTATGACCTATCTACCTGTTATACACATGAGAAAGGAATCACCCTCTTAACATGCATATAGCAAATAGCGCGACATAAACATTTTAATGATTATCAGTACCAGAAACTAAGTGGTTTTTCGCCAAGTACAATTCCCTGCCCATACAAGGAATCATACAACTCAGCTGCCGACATGAATCCTCAATTGAAAACCCCACCTAATCTTAACTCCATTCTCAGTACGAATTTCATTTAATCCGTATTCATAATCCTTTTCTGAATCTGTACTAATTCACACAACAATCTTGCTATAAACTTTTCAATCATCAGATTGATTCTTCTCCCTATTATCACCTTATCAGATCATGGGCTGATCTCATCGTATATATTACGATTTATTTCTATGCCTTGATCGTTTTGTTTTACGATCTCCTATCCCTGAACGTTTAGTCTTTTTGACTCGATCTATTCATCACTATTGTTTAACTTTATTATCAGAGTTATGGAACTCTGTATCTTTATAGCTCGCCGAGATTCGTCTTAGAATCTTACCGACCAACTAACTCTATATGAGTTAGATCTTATCCTAATCATTGCGATTATTGGTCTCAGGTATTCCTACCTAAGGTTCATAACCAACGACTTTGATACCAACTGTGAGAGCCCCGAATTCGAGTTTTGAATCACCGCGGATCCGGTTCAATAATTCTAACACTATTACTATTTGCGGAATATATAAACATAAATTATTTATACAATACATTTTGCACACTATTCCCCAAAATCGAGTAACCTTAACTCATACACAATTCATAAACTATCTAACACCTAACATTATTATCAAACTATACTATTACAAACTAGCTGCACATTTTATCCCAAGTAGAACTTGGCATTATCCTTTTTCCTGTATCCAAACACATTCGCCTTATCTGCAATGTTTAACATAATATAGCAAGGGTGAGCATGAAAGTTGCCCAGCAAGTTTAAATACAATTTAATGATATATCATGATTGAAAGAGTCTGAATAATAGGCTGGCTATAATTCATCAATATAATTGAGAACTAGCACGAACAAACTTTTGACTGAACAAGTATTGAACATGAACAAATATATCTGGACCAACTGGTAATGAAGGTGATCAACCTTTCATATCTGACTTATACATGCAATATGTACAGAATACAATTTCACATGGAAATCAGCAATGATTAACCATAAGCATATCTGAATAAAACAACTCTTAGTAGAGTTAAGTAAAACCTGCCTGAACCGTTGATTACCGTTACGCAATTTATAACACTTTATCCGAAGACCTAATATTAGTAATATAGATCTCTAATATTAGAATAATATCATCACAATATAATACTATTATATATATACACATAGAATAACCTAAACACGTAACACATAATCCTATTAGTCTACAATACACATAAGACTTAGCATCAAGTCAGACTATTTAAGTCGGAGTTGAACCCGATAAAATTCTAACATCCCGACGGTCAAGTCGAACAATCATCGAGTTTAAGTTCAATTAAACTCTGCCTAAACACTTAACAATATCTTAGAAAATTTTCTTATCAGTCAAAACAATTTTCATAGACTTGCAAAAATTTTCAGATAACAACTACTTTTAATTCACTTAATATTATTAATTTTGATAATATTTAATTCCACTCTTAGTATTACTAGTTCACTAATAACACTTTTATCCGCTTACTAATATTATTAATATCTTAATAATATTTTAATACTTTACTAATATTAATAATTCTCTTAATTATAATTTAATCATGCATTAATATTATTATGTTAATAATATCTTACTTATGCTTTAGTATCATTAATCAATTAATAATACTTTTAGTCATTTACCAATCATATTAATATTTTATTTTTTTACTAATATTATTAATTATTTAATAATATTTTATTACTTTACGAATGTTATAACATTCATAACATTTTATTTAATCTCAAATATTATTATTTACTTAATAATATTTTAATCATTTAATAATACTTTAATTTAATATTATTAATATTTTAATAATATTTTAATCTAAGATTAATATTTTAATATAATATTATTAATCATTTAATAATACTTTAATGAAGTTTTAATCTTAATATTTTTATTTACTTACAATATCATATTATAATATTATTAATATCATAATAACATTTTAATAATTTATTAGATCAATAAACAATTTATTTTAATTGTTCACCCTTTATTAAACCTCTTATTTAATATCCATAAAAGGTCATAAATAATATTTCTTATTGTAAATTACCAAAATACCCTAGAATAGTCATAACATTATATATTAGAAGTATTCAAGCATTAAAATCATATTTTTCTTATTTAAGACATCATTTAACTATTTATTTCCTTTTATTCATAACTTAATTATTTTTATGAAAAATAGAAAACTGATTCCAAAAATTTTCATTTTATGGATTTGGACAGTATATGAAACCACAATGATCCTCAAATTTTTCTGGAATTTTAGAAAATGATTTACTATTTTTAAAGTTCCCAAAACACTCGGATCTTGCTTCATTTTTCATAAATTGAGTTTTGCTCAGAAAATTCTGAAATTTTCAGGGTATTCTCTCCTACTATATATGAACCTACTGTAAAAGTTTCGGAGTTTTCCAGTGTATACACAGTGAGATATTCGAAGGTAAATATTTCGGACTCCTTTACAGAAATAGCCATTACGCGTCCGTTCTTTTTCCTACACTTAGATAACTTCTCGAGCTACCTCTATGAATTTTCCCAGATTTTTAAGAGACATGAAACTATCTGAAACAGTCCCAAGAAAAATGGGACAGAAGTTATTTTAGGGTTTTGAACCCTTAACATTCAAAGTGGACTGTTTTGGGAAAAACAACCCCACAAGTTTCAAAAGTTGCTAGATTTGTGTTCTACCACTTGGTTTTACTAGATAACTCATGTATCTAGCACCCCCCTTAGACGGATCACAAATTCAATTTGTAAAACTTGAGTTACACAAGATTTAGTGGAAGAAAAACAAGGGTTTCACCCCTTGGAGAACATATGCTCATTTCCTTCCTCTAAATCTATACCCTAATACACAAGATTGTTAGTCCTACACATGAGACATGTAGAACTAAGGTACTTGGAGTATTAGACCATAACCTCCATATATGATGAGGTAAAAACCAAAATAGAAAAAGAATAAGAAAGAATGGAAGAGAATTCTCACCTAGTTTTCTTTGCTATACTTCTTGTTCTTCCAAAGTATGATATAAACTTAGGATGCATGAACAATAAACTCCTCTCCCTCTCTAGAATCTGAACTTTTTCTCTCTCTCTTGCTAAGCTTTGTGTTTTGATGGGTTGGGAGAAAATAGAAGAAGAAGAAGAATGGTGGAGGAGTAAAATTAAATGAGATAGATATTATGTTGGTGAATTGGAGTGGAATGCTAATATCCTCCATGTTTCTTTTGCCCATTGGACAAAAGGGTTAGCTTTATCCCCTCCTAATCATGCCATTAAGGTTGCTAAGTGGATTTTCTACCAATGGGAGCATGACACACTTGTCTTTGTGTGTAAGATTTCTACTTATGGAATGTGATTAACTTAATATTCTTGACTTAAAAAGGCTAATGTGGCCAGCCATATTTATGCCCACTAACTCCTTCATTTAGTCTTTATTTTAATGCATAAATTAGATAACTCAAATGTCTAAAATACCCTTAATCAAGTGGGCTAAGTTTGGGCTTGCATTTTATTTCTTTTGGGCTTTTCCTTTAATTGTTTTGGGTTATGTAATAAACATAGTTTAACAATTTTAATATATATTACCCAAATTATTTATTTAGGGTTTTCATTCCCAATCTTATGGAATTTAATTAATATACATGTGACTTTAGCTCATAACCTAATTAGGTTTACAAGAAATAGGTTTAAAATTATTAGTCACTTGAAATAATAAGATTATCCACTTAAGTTAGTATACATATTAAATATTAACCTTTCCTTATTACCATAACCTTTAGGTTATTTAATTGTCTCACTTAATGCATAATTAGGTTACGAAGCTTTCATTTTTTAATGAAATCTATAAATGTATATATATCCATAACTATAGTATATATGTTTATTGATCCATGCACCACTTCACATATGTTGTCACATATTAAATCATTGTATAACACAAGGTTTTAAATATCAATAATGTACATACATATATAATGACTTAAAATTCATGGTTATTAACCCTTAGGGTTTTCAAAAATAGTAAATTAATATTTCTAAATTGTAATTAGGATTCTCGAATTAAATTAAACTTTCCCATTCATAAATCAATCTTGTTAATAAGGATTATTTTATCCCAATTTAAATTGCTAATTTAGCAATTAAGTTCACAATTTTACATTAGGGTTTCTGACGGAACAATTAGGGTTTAAAAATCTAAAATTAGGGTTTGATAATTAATTAAGCTTTACCCTAATTAATATTATAATTAATATCACTTAAGCATTATAATTATCCTTTAAATTCCCAGATTAGGGTTTCTAATTTTCAAATTAGGGTTTTAAATTCTCAGAACTAAAATTAGGGTTTTAGAACCGGTTTTAGGGTTTCTTATCGGTCATTAGGGTTTTCTAACTGAACGTTGTCGTTCATAATATATACTTGGGGTTTGACACTGATATAATTTATCTGGTCAACCCTTGACCCTTAACCACATTCTGAACACATAAATGACAATATACACAGAACATATTCACATATACACTTAGTCTTGAATAATTCACCTAAATCCTTCACAGAATTTTGAAATCCTCAAAATTCCTTCTCAAAAATATCAAATGCATACACTCATTTTCTGTCTAGGTCTATCATTTGACCTTAAATCCATCATTTAAGATTTTTAAAAATTTTCTAAATTCTCGGGTTGTCACATTACCTGTATGGAGAGAAGGAGAAGATCTATACAGATCATAAAAGTCTCAAATATTTCTTCACTCAAAAGGAACACAACATGCGGCAACGATGTTGACTTAAGCTGTTTAAAGATTATGATCATACCATTCAATACCATCTTGGAAAAGCGAACATAGTAGCTGATGCATTGAGTTGAAGATCATATGCGGGTACGAGTGCGATACTGTCAACAAAAAGGCCCATTTTGTATGACTTACAAAGGATGGAGATAGAGTTAAAGACTCCAGGGACCCATGTGATGATGGCGAACATACGAGTAGAACCGACTTTAATCGATAAAGTTAAAGTTGCTCAAACTACAGACCTGGAGCTGATGCGTGTGAAGAATAAAGTGCAAGAAGATGTTATTCCGGAAGCAAGATTCGATGAAGAAGGAATACTTTGAGTCAACTCCAGACTTTGTGTTCCTAACGATTCTGACTTGAAGTATAAAATCATGATGGAGGCGCACAACACACCGTTTGCAATCCATCTTAGGAGTACCAAGATGTATCGTGATCTTTGACATACATTTTTCTGGAGCAATATGAAGAGAGAGATAACGGGGTTTATCTCAAGGTGTCTAACTTGTCAATGAGTCAAGGCGGAGCATCAAGTGCCAAAAGGTCCATTGCAACCACTTAAAATTCCAGAATGGATGTGGGAGCACATTACCATGGATTTTTTACTGGTCTTCCCAAGGTTTCTCAAGGCATAGATGCGATTTGGGTCATTATTGATAGATTGACCAAGTCTGCTTATTTCTTAGCGATACGAGAAACTTTTACACTTGAACGTCTTTCTAGTATGTACATAAACGAGATTGTAAGACTGCATGGTATGCCAGTATCCATAGTTTCTGATCGAGACCCAAGATTCACTTCAAGATTTTGGGTTAGTTTGCAAAAAGCTATGGGCACGAATTTACGATTTAGTTTGGCATTTCATCCTCAAACGGACGGGCAGTCAGAAAGGACTATTCAAACTCTTGAAGACTTATTAAGGCTCTGTGTCCTTGACTTCAAGGGAAGTTGGGACAAGTTCTTACTACTGGTGGAGTTTTCTTACAATAACAGTTATCAAGCAAGTATTGGCATGGCTCCATTTGAGGCGTTGTAAGGAAGAAAGTGTCATTCTCTAGTATGCTGGGATGAGGTGGGTGAAGCAACGTTTTTAGGACCAGAGTTGGTGCGTATAACTACGAAAAAGATTCAAACGATCCGACAACGAATAAAAACCTCACAAGACCGACAAAAGAGTTATGCTGATCTTCATTGAAAGGACGTGGAATTCAATATTGGAGATCATGTGTTGTTACGTGTTGCTCCATGAAAAAGGAGTTACGAGATTTAGAAAGAGAGGAAAGCTCAATCCTCAATTCATTGGCCCATTTTTAATCCTCGATCGAGTAGGAACTATGGCCTATAGACTCGCCTTACCGCCAAGTATGTCTCGTGTTCATAACGTTTTTCACATATCTATGTTACGTAAATATGTGAAAGACCCGAACCACATTATTGAATTAGACCCAGATGAGATAGAGGAAGATTTAACGTATGAAGAGTTACCTGTTAAAATCTTGGATAAGAAGGATCATATTCTACGCTCCAAGGTTATACCTCAAGTTAAAGTTTTGTGAAGAAACCACGATGTGGAAGAAATGACATGGGAGTTAGAATCTGAGATGAAGTCAACATATCCTCACCTCTTCGATATACCAGGTACGTACCCTAATTTCGAGGATGAAATTTCATAAGAAGGGGAGATTGTAAGACCCCAATTTTTATGAATAAATAATAATTTTCTTGAAATATATTTTTTTTTATGGTGTGGATTGTTATAATGTTATAGTTGTGGGTAATATTTATAAATTTTGCAAAGTAAGCAAGTGATTATATAATATTCGATTGGTCAGGGAATATTCGTTTTAACAGGAAATACTCGTACGACGGCACAATCATCGGTGGACCCCACAACGAAAGTATTATCGTAGTTAGAAAACGACATAATTATCTTTTTTATAAAAATAACGGCGAAAGTTTTACCGTTAAACTGTTGAACTACCCCGTAGTAAAAGTACAATAATACGCGTGGTTGTATAGTAGCGCATGATATTGATTATTGATGCTTACGTGAGAAGTCCTCAGTTATATTCAATTATTGCTACAGTAATTGCTGCATCATATCTCTTATATTATTGATTTAATTATTGTCACAGTATCATCTGCATAATATGTTATATTATTAAATCAATAATTGAGACGACAAAGTTATTCATATTATTATTTACAATATTGACAATGTCTAGAAAGTTCTGTCAAGGAGATGTTTGGTCACCTAATTGCGTGCCAATAAGGAGAAATCCTTACCGAAAAGCCCCCTCTTTCCTGAGAATGATCTGATTGTTAAATATTATGAGTTATAATATTTAATGATGAATAAGTTTGTGTTGATTAAAGATGAAATTGATAGTTCCATTGTGTTGGAATTATTAGTGTTAGTGGAAATCGATCTTTATTTTGATAATAATTGATGTCTGGAGGTTATATTGACCAATCGGGTAATTAACCGGATAAATGAGCAATTAATTGCTATTAATTCACATGCTTATAACTATGTGTTCACATGTGTGTACTATTGATTCAAATTCTTGTACTATCAGGGGTGGTGGTGCAAGATTGATAATACTTGCATGACAAAGTTAAAAATAGAGGTATAGATGGAGGTACTATACTGTAATTTATATTTTCACATGTCTAGAACTATTGATTCACATGATTTACTATTGATTCACATTATTTACTATTAGGGGAGGTGGTGCAAGTTTGATAATACTTGCAGAACTAAATTAAAAATGAAGAAAACGAGGAAGGTATTATACTGTAATATTTCGAGTCCCAAAACAGGCAATTATCGAAACTATATTTTCCTATAAATTGAAGCTCATTCTTTATTCATTCTCACCAATTTACAAAAGCTATAGAACAATTATTATAGAGAGAAAGAAGAAGAGAAGTCTGCTACCTCACTATTTTAGTATCCAATTTTTTCTAAGGTAAGGGGTATTATTCTTTCGTATTCATGAAGAGAGTTATTTTCTTTCAATACTCATAAAGGTTGTTATTCCATTCTTTATTATTATGTTGGAATAACCTGTCTATGTGAAGTACCGCATACATGGTGAAATTTTTCTGTTATTCCATTCTTTATTATTCTGTTAGAATAACCTGTTTATGCGGTCTATCGCATACCTGGTGAATTCTGTTGTTATTTCATTCGTTATTATTCTGTTGAAATATCCTGTCTGTACGGATTACGCATGACCTGGTTCCATTCTTTATTATTCTGTTGGAGTATCTTGTCTGTGCGGGTTACGCATGACCTGGTTCCAATATTTCTTATTCTGTTGGAATAACCTGTCTGTACGGATTACCGCACGCCTGGTGAATTCTTCTGTTATTCCATTCTTTATTATTTTGTTGGAATAACATGTCTATGTGGATTACCGCATGCATGGTGAATGATCCTTCGTATTCATTCCTTATTAAATTGTGGAAATGATCTGTCTACGTGGATTACAGCACGGCGGGCAAAAATCTATTTGTGGCTTCATATATAATATTATACTCAGTTGGTTAAAGTTTTGGCTTCTATACTCCATGAAATTAGTGGAATGTCCTTGATATTTGATCTTCATCCAGTATCTTTTCATGGAAATATTTTTCTGAGCATTCTTAAATTTTACTCCACAAAGCAGTATCATGTTGACAATTTGGACGTTATTGATTTCAGGATAAATTAACTTATAAATCTTTAAAATTTATTCTTGAACTTGTTTTATTGAATTATTATGTCATTGTCATCATCCTCATGCCTATATTGGGAAGAAAGTCATCTTTGGCTTACGTGCATAGATAGACTTGGTATGATTATGACTAGGGATCATTCGGTATAATCATGACCTATAATGTTATAAAGGATGTGGTAAAAGACCTCAGGGGCCTGTAGTGCATTGATGGACAATTTTTGGTATGATTATGACCAGGGATTATTCGGTATAGTCATGACCACTGATGATTTAATGAATATCCTTGGCCCGTAGTGCAGGGATGATTCGATGATGTAGTTTATTTATTAAGCTGAGTCTCAGGGATAAAAAATGATGAAAACATTTTAAATTATAAAAGATAGTAGATATCATGCTCTACTTGACTCTTCTTATGGATTGCTTATTCCGCTGCAGTTAAACTTGATGTCTATTATATTTTATCAGTTTAACATTGTTGAAGGCTAATAATAATTTATTCTACATTTTCTTAGTCATAATATTTCTTACTGGGCTAGTTGAGCTCGCCCTTTCTTTCATTTTTCTCTTCAGGAAATGAGAACGTAGCCGGGACTAGTCGGGGAATGGAGTGATGGTCCAAATGATAGCATTAGTAGTCCTCACTATTCTGTTAAATAGTGTGACAATAAATGTAATAAGGACTCGATTGAGTGTGGATATTTTCTAGATGACAATATTCTTATTAAAACTCTTAGATTATGTTTTGTCGTATTTTACACGATTGTTATATAATTAAGATATATTTGAATTTTATACCATGTATTTGGCTACTCAAGATGGGTGATTTATACCTATTTTGGGGGCGTCACAGTGGAAATAGTTTGTGGTCTTATGACCCTCAGATATATATTTCATATTTTGATTCCAGTCTTTGGTTATTATTGATAGAGTATTATTCAGTTTTGATGAGCCTATTCATTGGCAGTTATCATTATCTTGTTGATTCATTGTTATATCTAGTGAGCATTTGTTTTGCTCACTCTTGCATAAATATAATTATTGCAGCTAAAGTTGAGAAGGTATATGAGCCTACAACTAACAAAGGAAAGGGAAAAATGTACAAGTGATGAAGACTTGTAATTTTATTTATTGATATGATGATTGACTTTTAACCAATGATGCGACGCATTTATTTTATTTTCGCACTTATATGATGCTTAAGGTTAGACAAACTGGGAAGATTCTTATTTAAGGATGTAACCCTTTTTAAAGGGAGGATTTATGATTTAATTTTATTATGTTTGGGTAGATAAATATGAATGAATGGAAAGTGAACACCAAGTCTTGTGGGAATGAAGTACCTAGATTTGGGGGTATCACAAGTTGGTATCAAAGCCTTCGGTTATGAACCTTAGGTGGCGAAAAGCCTTTGAAAGTAACCTTTAAAAAGATAGTGGTGATAAACTCTTATCGAGTTTTAAGGAAGAAGTAATAAAATACTTATGTGCTTATGTGATTACAAGTTATGTGCTTGTGAGTGTCGAGTAGTAATGATTAGTAATTAAAACTTAAAATTTTGTGCCAGGATGACTAATGTCGGAGAATCCAGTTAGGCTAGGGAGGAAGGACCTCAGATGCCTAGAAAGGAGGAGTCTCGTGACATTCAGGTGGTTTGGGAACTCAGGTGGTTTGGGAACAACTACTACCACGAGAGTCAGTCCCCGTTGGTCAGAGTGGTTGCTGAGGAGGATGATGACGTGGAAATAGATGAGAAGGATCCCGTTGAGCTGTCGCAGGCGAATGAGGATGACGATGACGAGGATGAAGAGATTCCACTGAACTCGATAGCTACTCGTATGTACGATGAAGTCTACGACCGTAATGTGGAACTTCAGGATACCTTCGAGGAGTTGCAAGAGATAGTAGCTGAACAACAAACCTCGATGGCACAGAAGGACGATGAGATCCTAGATCGAGAGGAACGTCTGAATAATGTTGAACATAAGTTGGTTCACACTAAAGAGGAGAACGAGAAAATGATAGAGGAGAATGCAGAGTTAAAGAACAAGCTGAAGGAAGAAGCTACTAAGAGGGTAAGAGCCAAAGACACATACAGGGAAGCTTATCAACGAGCCAGAATAGCAGAGAGAGACGCACAAGCAAAGAGGATGAAGATGGAGGAGATGAATAACATATTAAACACCGTGATCAATCGAGCTCAAGATCGGGTCATGGGTTATCCTATTCAGTTCGAGATGCTGCCATCATATATATTAGATCGCCGAACAATGTTTCATATTATAGAAGAAGAGCGTCATAAGGCTACGCAGTATCTTAGTAGGACATCGTAGGAAATGTACCTGATATGAGATTATTAATATGAAAAATATTATGTAAATCCCAAGTGTGATGTAACCTATGGGATATGATAACGATGTTATACTGGAACTTTAGTAAGTTCAGGAAAGTAATGTAAATAGCAGTGATGCTATTGCTCTTATGTTTAAAAAAAAGGAAAAAAATATTATGAATGAATAAAAGTTATTATTCAAAGTGTTATGTGTTATGTGATGATTTCCTTTATAAGATGCAAGTTAAGTATACAATACTTAAAGGGGTTGAGTAACAATTTAATGGGTGTATTTTTAACAGAGAATGCCTCTAAGACGTCAACCACGACAGGGACATACCAATAATAACAATGTTGAGGCTAATCCAGTTCAGTAATTTGTAACGCTATTGATGGGAGCATTACAGAATCAGCCAGAAAATCAAGCTACGACTTTTAAGGATTTCAAGGTGGTTGGGCCACCAGAATTCCATGCGTCCATGAATTCGGTTGAGACACAGACCTAGATCATGGAGATAGAGAAGGTTTTCGATGTTTCTAGGGTAGGGGATAATCAGAAGACTACTTTTGCAACATTTATGTTGAAAGCAGAGGCTAGTTATTGGTGGCAAGCTAATAAAATCCGAAGAGGTCAAGGGGTAATATCTTGGGAAAGGTTCAAGGAAATATTCATTGAGACCTATTTTCCAGAAAGTTCGAAGAATCAAATGGAGGTGCAATTTTTAGAACTAAAACAGGGTACAATGACGGTGTCGGAGTATACCGCGAAATTTAACGAGTTAGCAAGGTTTACGTCATATCAAGTGAATACGGATGAGCGCAATGCAAGGAGATTTGAACAGGGATTGAAACCCTGGTTGTACAGTAGGGTTTCCCTGTTCCAGCTAAAGATATTTGCAGCGGTGCTTGAGAAAGCAATTCCCGCTGAAAGTGGAGGCGAGACTGTAACAAAGCACAACCAAGAGCAGAGGAAGAAAAAGAATGAAGGTGAAGCTAAAAATGCTGGAGGTACTAACGGTGGAAATGGCAACAATAGTTCGAAGAGGAAGTGGAATGCAAATGTGGGAGCTAGGAATCTGCAAGGTGATCAGCAGAAGAAGAAGTTCAAAGCATGTGCTACGTGCGGGAAGTTTCACAAGGGTGTGTGCTTGATGAGAAAAAGAGTATGCTTTAACTGTGGTCAGGAGGGTCACATTGCCCCAAATTGCACTTAATCCAAGAAGAATGTTTGCTACACCTGTAGGTCGAAGGATCACTTAGCTCGTGAATGCCCTAAGAAGAAATCTGGTGAGACAAACGGAAGTAAGGGAAATGCTAGTGGAGGTGCGCTGACGTCAACAAATAAGGCCATAGCTAGAACCTTCAATATGACGGTGCAGGATGCGGTGCAATCAAAGGTTGTTGTGTCAGGTATTATCCCAATCAATGATATAAATGCATATGCATTATTTAATTCGGGTGCTACTTGTTCGTTTATATCTTATGAATTTTCTAAGAGGTTAGAAATACCTAATGAAGAGTTGAATTTCCATTTAAACATAGATATTGCGAATAGGAAAGTAATTCCTGTTAGGTTCGTATACAATAACTGTAAGGTGAACATTAATGGGTGTATCGTGACAGTAGATTTAATCCAGATAAAACTCAGAGCGTTCGCTGTTATTTTGGAAATGGATTGGCTATTCAGTTATAGAGCGATAATTGATTACCAAAAGAAGTGTGTAAACCTTATGACTCCGTCAAAAGTAGTTTTCCATGGTAGTAAATTGCCTAGATAAAAGAGATGTCTGACGGTTATGCAGGCCAGAAAGTTGTTGAGTCAAGGCTGTGTAGGATATTTAGCCTACATAGTCGATACTCAAAAGAAGAAGGAGACGAAATTGGAGGAAATACCAGTGGTTAAGGATTTTGTAGATGTGTTTCCGGAAGATTTTCCAGGACTTCTGCCTGACAGAGAAATTGAGTTCGTGATCGACTTAGCCCCAGGAACTGCTCTAATATCGAAGGCCCCGTACAGAATGGCTCCGGTGGAGATGAAGAAACTGATGGTGCAATTGCACGAACTGTTAGATAAGAAATATATTCAGCCTAGTGTATCATCATGGGGAGCGCCGATGTTATTTGTGAAGAAGAAGGATGGGTCAATGCGTCTTTGCATTGATTATAGGGAATTGAACAAAGTCACTATTAAAAACAAATATCCGTTGCCAAGAATAGATGACTTGTTTGAACAACTGAAAGGTGCTAGATATTTCTTGAAAATAGATTTGAGAAGTGGGTATCACCAACTGAAAGTAAGAAAGGAGGATGTACCGAAGACGGCATTCCGAACTTGGTATGGACATTACGAATTTTTGGTGATGTCTTCTGGTTTGACAAACGTCCCTGCAGCGTTCATGGATTTGATGAACAAGGTGTTTAAACCAAATTCAGACAAGTTTGTGGTAGTGTTCATCGATGATATTTTGGTGTACTCTGAATCTCAAGAAGAACACGTAGAAGATTTACGTTTGACGTTGGAGACACTAAGAAAGGAAAAGTTGTACGCGAAATTCTCTAAGTGCAAATTTTGGCTAGATCGTGTACAATTTCTCGGGCACGTGATTGACAAATATGGGATTTCAGTGGATCCATCAAAAGTGGAAGATATAATCAATTGGGAACAACCAAGAACACCGTCAGAGGTGAGTAGTTTCTTGGGACTGGCCGGTTATTATAGAAGATTTATTCAAGATTTTTCCAAGATTGCTACTCTGCTAATAAATTTGATAAGGAAAGTTGAAAAATTTGTTTGGACAGAGAAATGTGAAGAGAGTTTTCAAGATTTGAAGAAGAAGTTAAGTGTGGCACATGTGTTGTCATTACCAGATAATACGGGAAACTTTGTGGTGTATAGTGATGCCTCACACAAAGGGTTGGGTTGTGTCCTTATGCAAAACTGCAAGGTTATTGCGTATGCATCAAGGCAGTTGAAAGATTATGAGAAAGGGTATCCGACTCATGATTTAGTGTTGGCGGTAGTTGTGTTTGCTCTGATGATATGGAGACACTATCTCTATGGAGAAAAATGTGAAATCTATACAGACCATAAAAGTCTGAAGTATATTTTCACACAGAAAGACCTAAACATGGGTCAAAGGAGATGGATGGAATTAATAAAAGATTCTGATTGCGAGATCTTTTATCATCCGGGTAAAGCTAATGTGGTTGCAGATGCCTTGAGTAGAAAAGGCAGAGAAAAGTTGATGTTGTTAACCAACAAGGAATAGCTTATTTCAGCGATGGCAAGGCTAGAGGTGGAAATCAAATTTCCAAAAGAATCCGATGAAAAATTATACCAGATGGAAGCTAGTCCAACTTTGGTGGACAAAGTGAAGAACGCTCAACTACAGGATGAAGAATGCAGGAAAATAAAGGAAAGTGTGCTCGAGGATAAAGAGGTGAAGTATAAGGTTGATGCTGAAGGAATACTAAGATTCGAGGGACGAATTTGGGTTCCAGCAGTACCAGATATTAAAGAAGACATCTTGACAGAAGCTCGTAGTTCAAGATATTCGATTCATCCGGGAAGTACAAAGATGTATCAGGATTTGCGGCGACATTTTTGGTGGCCAAATATGAAAAGAGAAGTTACAGAATGCGTTACAAAGTGCTTGACATGTCAGAGAGTGAAGGCTGAGCATCAGAGACCAAGCAGATTACTTCAGCCGTTGGAAATACCAGAATGGAAGTGGGAGCATATTACAATGGATTTTGTGGTAGGTCTTCCAACGTCTCAGAAAGGATACGATGCGATAGGAGTGATAGTGAACAGACTGACAAAATCTACACACTTTTTTCCAATAAAGATTAGATATAATCTTGATCAGCTGCCAAACTATATGTTAAAGAGATCGTGTCCAGCCATGGGGTTCCGGTGTCAATAGTATCAGATAGAGATTTGAGATTCACATCAAATTTCTAGAAGAAACTGCAAGAATGCACGGGAACACAATTGATGATGAGTACAACATATCACCCACAAATTGACGGGCAAAGCGAACGAACAATCCAGACATTAGAAGATATGCTTAGAGCGTGCATTATGGATTTTAAAGGAAACTGGGATGATCATTTACCATTGGTGGATTTGCATACAACAACAGTTACCATGCAAGCATTGGCATGCCACCATACGAAGCGTTATATGACAAGAAATGTAGAACTCCACTGTGATGGGATGAAGTTGGTGAAGGTCAACTGTTAGGCCCCGAATTGGTACAGCAGACTGCTGAAGTTATAAAACTCATCAGAGCAAGATTGGTAGCTGCTCAAGATCGACAGAAGAAGTATACTGGTCAACACAGGCAGAATCGCGAATTTGAAGCAGGAAATTTTGTGTTCCTAAAAGTTTCTCCTTGGAAGGGGAAAACTCGTTTCGACAAGAAAGGAAAGCTAAGCCCAAGGTTTATTGAACCTTTTGAGATTCTACGAAGAGTGGGAGAGGTGGCTTACGAAGTAGCTTTACCTCCAGAATTAGAACATGCTCACAACATTTTTCATGTGTCGGTGTTACGACCGTATAAACCCGACTACAAACATGTGATGGAGTATGAACCGTTGCAGTTCAGTAAAGATTTGTCTTATGAAGAGATTCCTATTTAGATAGTCGACAGGAAAGAACACGTGCTCAGAAATAAAGTGATACCTTCTGTGAAGGTGATATGGAGAAACCACAACATTGAAGAGGCAACGTGGGAACTCGAAGCCGAAATGATAAAAAATTATCTTGAGTTATTTGTTTAATCTGTGTCTTCGATTTTGGGGACAAAATCTTTGTAAGAAGGGAAGAATGTGACGATTTGATTGTTTGAGTTGTGATTTTGGGGACATAATCCTTGTAAGGAAAGAAGGATGTAACAATCCAAAATTTCAATATGTAATTTTAAATATTTATTGGATTATATAAATATTTATTTGATATGTTTATTGTTGAATAAATATTTTATTTGATATAGTGGTTGTTAGTAAATATTTAGGAATCTAAATTTACTAGATAATATTTTAATTTATTAATTTTATAATTTAGAGAGTTGTAATATAACATGAGAGGTTATATTATTGTTAAATTTAATAATTTAAATTGGTGTATTAAATTATTAAATAAAATTATAATGAAATTATAATTTTGTGTTATTTGTTTAAATGGTATATTTAATTAAAATATAGTGTGTAACTAATTTAATTGATTAATGTGGGGTATGGAGATCCAAATAAATAATATGTGATTATAAATTACAAACTAAATTGTTTATTAAAATAATTAAAGTAGTTTTAATTTGATTTAACCCAAACAGGGCTTAAATATATTAAATCTTTAATTTTAAAGGGTTTTGCCAAACAAAACCTTATGGCGTTTGGATTTTCAAATTTTGAATTATAATAACATAAATAAAATAAATAAAATAATAAATATAATATTTTTATAATATATACGTTGTTTTGTAACTGACATTATAATTAATATGTGTATTAAGGCCATATCGGTTTATTTTATATTATGTATACTTGGGTTGTCAGTTTTGTTAGTGTGAGGAAGAGAGAATTCAGAGAATTTGATAAAAACCTAAGAAATTCACAGCAACTTTAGTGTTTAGCAAGAATTAACAGGCAAATTGAAGGTATGTTCTATAACTTTGATATTATATATGTATATGTATGAATACGGTATAATTTGAATGCTCTGTGAATTCAAATTTTTAAATTGATGATTATACTACTAAGTAGTTATAGTTGTATGTGTTAATCATGATTAGAGTTTGTGTATAAGCAAGAATTGTATACTAATTTTCTTATTATAGTAGAAAAAGTAATGACAATATATGTTTTCTCATATATTTTGTAAAAGTACCAGTTATGATGGTCAATTAGTATGATAAACTGTAAATTAAAACTTGTTTATGCTAGTTCATTAAGAAACGAAGATAATGTAACTTGAACGAAGTGATTTGACGAGGAATTGAAATCACAGTGTTAATTTTTGTGAAGAAACTCAAAAATGGAGTTTTCATATGAAAATGAAAAATTTGAGAAATTAAAATAGTTAGAAGTGTTGTTAAATTGTTCTATGCTGATGAATATGTTAGTAATCATGTTTATGATAGTTTTGTATTTATTGAGCATGTTAATTTCACTATTTTGTGGGTGAAATTCGTGTTAGTTGGGCTAAAAACTGCTATTGTTCATGCCGTTTATGTTTCTGTCTCTGTACCAGCGCAGCTGCGCTGGTGCCAAGGCTAAAAACTTCGCAGCTACGCCGGCATAGCTGCGCCAGTTCTAAGTCTGTGTATGACATAGTTATTCCATACACTGATCTGAGGCAGAGCCTTCTGCTGCTGCTATGGATTTGGGGGGGGGTGGCCTTACCAGTTAGTCTAAGGTTATGTTAACGTGTCAAACATGTAGTAAGAAGGTTAAAACAGAACCATGATATGTAATTGATAAATTCAAAGTTATAATAATTAGTAAGTGATGAACGCGGTATATTAGAACTTAGTGAGCATGGTGATTAGTAAACAAGTGTTGTGAAGGTTAACACTTGTAATTTCTGATATTTGTATGGTAGTTTAAGACTTGTGCTAAAATAATAAGTCTAACTAGAAATGCATGTTGTGTTGGAACGTGAATGTTAGTATATCTAATAGATGGTGGTTCTAAACCTATATGTAGGTGAACGTGAGTTTAATATTATAGCTTACACTCGAAGCAAGTTTCTAATCATATCTTTTTACATTGCGCAAGTTCTTTAACTCTACTCTTATAATAATTGTGCAAGTTTTCTAACTCTACATTTTCGTTGAGCTAGTTTATAAACCTATCTTTTTACATTGAGCAAGTTCTTTAACTTTACTCTTATAATAATTGTGCAAGTTTTCTAACTCTACATTTTCGTTGAGCAAGTTTCTAAACTTATCTTTTTACAATTGAGCAAGTTCTTGTATCTAGTTGCTTATGATTTCTAAATCCTATATTGATATTGAACAAGTTATTCTTGTCTTTAACTTGTTATCTAGCATGCGAGTTTACATATTCTGATATAAAGTTTTATCATTTAAATCACTATTTATTATGCATGCTTAGTACTCAATTCTAAATAACCTTGGCTTAATATTATTCAAGCAAGACACGTTATGATTATTCAATGTTTATGCTATTAGTTTATTCCTAAAAGCATGATCCTAATTTACAATGTCGATTCAGTTATGATTATTCCATAGTATGACGTTATCAATATTGTATTCAACTAATCCTTAGTTGATGACCGTTGAATTCTAAATTACCCTTGAAGTGTATCCAAACCAAACTTACTTTGGTGCAGACTTGTACTCTAAATACTGAGATGAATAACCCTATTATTAGGGGATAATTTACGCTTAGCGTTGAAATATTTATGCACAAAACATTGTACGAAGGGCTGATCCCCTTAAGTACGAGGAGTCCTTATAGTCTTATGACTGTTAAAGTTGAAGTTGAAAGATTACTTACAACTGTGGACATAGTTCGTGGTCTTATGACCCTCAGATATATATTCCATATTTTGATTCCAGTCTTTGGTTATTATTGATAGAGTATTATTCAGTTTTGATGAGCCTATTCATTGGCAGTTATAATTATCTTGTTGATTCATTGTTATATCTAGTGAGCATTTGTTTTTCTCACTCTTGCATAAATATAATTATTGCAGCTAAAGTTGAGAAGGTAGATGAGCCTACAACTAGCAAAGGAAAGGGAAAAATGTACAAGTGATGAAGACTTGTAATTTTATTTATTGATATGATGATAGACTTTTAACCAATGATGTGATGTATTTATTTTATTTCCACACTTATATGATGTTTAAGGTTAGACAACCTAGGAAGATTCTTATTTAAGGACGTAACCCTTTTTAAAGGGAGGATTTATGTTTTAATTTTATTATGTTTGGGTAGATAAATATGAATGAATGGAAAGTGAACCCCAAGTCTTGTGGGAATGAAGTACCTAGATTTGGGGGTGTCACATTCCTTCTTTTTGGCATACGGCCACTACCACTGGCATTCTCTGCCTTAGTTCCTCCCTCTCCCTTGCATGCTTATATGGAAATAATTCTCGAAGAAAACCTTCTTGAATTGTTCCCACGCTACCACATCTGTTCTAGCCCCACCCTGGTGAGCCTCCCACCAAAAGTTGGCTTCCCCTTTTATCATGTAAGTCGCAAAAGAAGTCTTTTGCACCTCACCTATATTTGTAATAACAAACGCCTTCTCTATTTCTATTACCCATGTCTGGGCCTCTATTGAGTCCGTCATTCCTTTGAACTCTGGCGGACCTACGCTTTTAAAATCCTTAAAGGTAGTCGTTATGGCTACCCTAGGTCCCGTGGGTACTCTACCCCCAGTTTGATTAAATACAACCGTTAATAAATTAACGAACTCTTGCATAGGGTTGCTTTGACCCTTGGTTAGCATTATGTGATTCCGCTTCCTTATTACGTTGCCTTCTCCTTGGCGGCATTTTCAGATTAAATAAATAAAATTTCATTATTATCTATTTACTTACTTAGTTATTATTCGCCACATAACAACTCATACTATAACAAAGCATATTAAATGAAAATTTCATTATATTCATATGCTTATTCATAGTCAAAACTATTTACAATTTGTTTCCATAGCCAAAAGCTATTACATTTCTATCCCGTAATTGATCTTTACAAAAGTTGGGATTTACAAAAAAAAAACTACCCTTTTTATACAAAAGAGGGTTTTACGTCACTACACATATATTTATAACTCTAACATTCTAATAATGCATAACAGCGTCCTCGTATTTCTCATTTGCAAGCATCGCTACAGCATCCCGACTAATAGTATGTCGAGTCTGTCCCGACTCAATGGAATAACAAGTAACTTTCATCTTGAAATTATCATGAGTACTCTTACGGATGTAAGACATCCGTGCTATCTTCTGGTCTTTTTCAACCAGTCTCCTACGAAGCTCATCAGCCTCTTCCTTATAGTCCCTAGCCTTCTCTGTCATAAGCACCTGTTTATCGTGCTCTGACTTAAACTCTACTTTTGCAGACACCTTAGCTTCATGGAGATAACTAATCTATTCATTCTGATTCTGCATAACTGTACTCAGTTGCACATTCCTGTCAAGCACTACTAGATACAATGCTTTCATTGCATCTGGAGGTGATGACTCTTGTGTAGCTACCGATCGACATCCTACAATAACACATAACATGTTGATTAGTACATAATACACAATAGTATACGCACAAATCACATTTAATTTATTTAGGGTTAATTTCCATCTTTTAAATCTTTCGGTACTGAGTTTCCTCAATACCTTATTAACTTATTCAACTTAAGTAAAGCTCAAGTTTAATTCCTTCGGACTTTTCCTTCCTTAACGAGGTTATTAGCCTAAGGTTCTTCCCCCCTTAAGTTTTATAACCTAATGCTGTGATACCAACTTGTGACGCCCCCAAATTTGGGTATCTTCCAACCCGACAAATGGTGCTACATGGTACTCATAACTGTATATTCATTATACTGAAACGACATCAAAACGTGTATTCCAACGACATTCTTATTATATTAATAATAATAAATCTCGTTCCTAGGTTCTTAACCCATTACATTCTTTGTTCATCATAATATAATACATAAACTTACTAGTCTATTACAAGATAAACAAATCATTCGTCTTCGCCTTGCTTTTATCTCTACTGGAAACCTCGGTTCGCTCGTCCTTAGCTGCATTCGTATAACAATTTCTTGAGCATTACAAGCTCATCAAGAGTGAGCATTACAAGCTCAGCAAGTATAACAATTTCTTTTAAACAACATGCTTGAAACATAGGAATCGTAAATCTTCAATAACTGGATAATAGTTATAAAGTACTATCGATAATTCAAAATACCATTTCGTTTCCTTCAAAATGTTTTACAATGATAATATTCAGCAAAACATCAATTCTGGTCCAAGATCATGAGCATTTCATAATTTTTTTGAAAAGGACAACCCGTCACTAAGTCCGTAAGTCCGGGATAACTTACGAGCACTTCTAGGTGATTAGCCTATACTAATCTATGTTGATCAACACTACATCCTTTAAACGTATGTACGTTTAAGTTTTGGCAACCTCGCATGCTTATCGAATAATCGATGTAAAATACATTTGTTTATTCATACACATGCTTACCTTAAATCCGTACCAAATAATTGGCGTAGGATAACGTTATCAATTCTATATTGAAAGACTTGTAAATAAATCAATCAATCTTTAAAATTAGTCTAGCCGAGTTAAAACTGGCATTGACCTTTTCGTAAAATAATTCATGCGTCTCATAACATGAATCACTGAAAACCAGGCTAACACGAAGGTTAGACAAGCGATAAGAAAAAACTTACCTTCAGCGTCTGCTATAGTAAAATTACTTTTCCTTTGAGTCTTTACGGTATCTACAACATATAACCACATAACATACCACATTGGGTCATGAATGAGCATACATGGTTCTTAATGAATCTTACCCTTCTTCTCAATCTAATCATGTATTAGATTTTTTATTATTGGTTCCGGCTTGCCGTCGTTCTTTACATCGTTCTTACCAACTTCTTTCTCTTCTATATCTTAAGTGGGTTTACTTCATTAATACCACTCGTTTCGAGTTAAGCATCCTTCCTCACGGCTTACTAACGTTCTTACATTTATTAATCGAAACTCGATCGTCATTGGTGAAGTACCAACGTTGAATATCATTCATTGTTTACTTACTTAACCTTTACGTTCACATTCCATTGACTTACTTTAACCCTAAGTGATCATACCATGTCTTTATTTTAGTTGTAGTTCATTGTTAATCAATTACCATTCATTCCTTACTTGTAAAAATTCTTCATTGTAAAAACCCTAAGGCTGGCGCTGTGGCACCAACTTCCTTTCTTGGACTCGTGTTGCGGCGCTGGTTAGTAGTGCTCAAGTCCTGACTTCGGCACTGTGGCGCCAAACATTCCTCACTGTGTCGCGCTACAGCGCCAACTAACAGTGCACTAAGGTTTCGGCCTCGCGCTGCAGCGCGAGCCTTTGTTCTTTAAGTCGCGCTGCGGCGCGGACTCTGTGTCATAGAAAAATTTGACAGATTTTTAACTTTGTGAACTTCCCGGACTCCAAATTTGATCATTTTAAGTCCGAATTGGCTCGTTCAAAAGCCATTAGCTCACAAATCACATACTCTACGTGTTCTTATAATAATTTTACATTTTTGATATCGTTAACTCAATATTCACCCATTGGTTCATTTTTATAGAAAACGATAAACGTTCGTAAATGTTCAATTATCGTTTCTTCGTTTTAAGTTGAAATCCGGTCATTTTGAGTCTGCAACTCTATAATGCCAAATACGACTTGTCTCCATTAAAAACTAATGTTTCCAAGATCAATATAAAAATTTGACTTCCATTCCGTTTCATAAATTCGACGATTATCGTCCAAACTCGTGAATTCCGCCAAAACTTCATTACTTAAGATTTGTTCTTTGTTTCAAATGGATTCATTCCATCATACTAACATCTTAACTTACTCATTTCATTAACTTATATACATGATAAGTTCTTGTTTATTCTTTGTGATCTTATAACTTATTAAAGTATAAAATACATACACTTTCATTTCTCATGACTTATAATGATTTATGTTTTCTAACCATCATTCTTAGACCTCATTATCATATTAACTTCATTATTGTAAAACATGTTACAAGTTCCTACAATTCTTCCTTGGTTCATAACTTCATTTATTGGTTATCTTACAACATGACTTAATTATGGCTTAAGTCCTTTGATTAGCCATTCCTACTTCTCCTTATCATACAAGTTCTACCACTACCCACTTCTTTAACAATGGAAGAGAAGAAGAATCATGGTTTAGGATTGCTTACCCTTGATGTTCTCTTGCTAATCCTTCTTCTTGTTTCTTGAACTATGAACTCTAGCTTTTCTAGCTTTTTCTTTCAAGCCAATAAGCATCTTATAATTTGGATGAAATGAAACAACCAACAAATGAAATCCTAAGCTTGCTATTTATAGGAATCTCAAAGTGAGGGTAGTTTAGACATTAAACCAATCCCACCTCCTTACTATTCATTACTTCCTAATTAAGTTAACTTGATCACCACATATACTTGGCCATTGAGTATACTTGTTAATCACCTAGCTTATCATTTGCTTGTTCATCACTTTTACTTAGCAATTAAGTATACTTGATTACCACACTTACTTAGCTATTGAGTATACTTGCTCCCTACTTTGGATTATCCATGGTTTGCCCCATGGTTCATACTTACCCATTATATTGTTACTAGTTTGGGCTTAAGGTTTAATTAGCATACTTATCATTTGGGCTTGCATTAACCCACATTTGGGCCTTAAAATTAATAAGCGTTGGGCTCTATTATTATTCTAATTGGACTTAGCCATTTCCACCCTTGGGCTTAACCATTCCTATGCTTGACTCGTATAATTCCTAACAAATCCTTCAAGTCCAATACATTTGGCTTAAAGTCTCATAACGTATAATTCACGTATTAATCTCGTATTCCACTCGTATACTTATTCATGTACGTCATACCATCATTCATGCATACTCGTATAATACCTCGTATCATACTCGTATTCATTACCTCGTTCAATACCAACGTATTCTACGATCATCGCTTTAATTCATTATACGGATTTCATTTCTTTCTCGGAATTCACTTTTCCTAACCGTTAGGTTTTAAGTCCGCAGGAAAAAAATTGTGGTTGCCATAACTGAAATATTATTGGATATTAAATCTGACCACGATATTCTATCGTTACATATTTCTCGAAAGTTCAAAAATAATTTCTGAATAGTAATGCGTGAATAGTGTTTTTCAAAAAAATTCTCAAAAAGTTTTTATTTTTGTCTTAGAAATTTAAACACTTTAATTCTATCACGTAGCCAAAATACTACGATGTTCCGACATATCTAGGTCATAGAACGACCTTCAATTAGCTTACTCCCATACATAATTAATTAAATTCATTTAATCCACATAATCAAATAAAAATTTAATTCTCATAAAAAATTGATTTTTTTGGGGTGTTACAATAGTGATGCCACACATAAAGGATTAGGTTGTGTCTTTATGCAGAATAGCAAAGTCATTGAATATGCATCAAGGCAATTGAAAGACTACGAGAAAGGGTATCGTACTCATGACTTAGAGTTAGCAGCGGTGGTATTTTCTCTGAAGATATGGAGACACTATCTCTATGGAGAGAAATGTGAGATCTACACATACCATAAGAGTCTAAAATATATTCGTCAGAGGAGATGGTTGGAATTAATAAAAGATTACGATTGCGAGATCTTTTATCATCCGGGCAAAGCTAATGTGGTTGTCGATGCCTTGAGTAGGAAATGTCGGGAAAAGTTTATGTTGTTAACCAACCAGGAGGAGCTTATTTCTGTAATGGCAAGGCTAGAGTTGGAAATAAAATTTCCAAAAGAATCCGATGAAAGATTGTTCCAAATAGAAGCTAGTCCACCTTTGGTGAACAAGGTAAAGAATGCTCAACTACAAGATGAGGAATGCAGAAAAATATAAGAAAGTATGGTTGAGGATAATGAGGTGAAGTACAAGGTTGATACTGAAGGAGTGCTAAGATTCGAGGGACGAATTTGGGTTCCAGCAGTACCGGATATTAAAGAAGAAATATTAACAGAAGCTCATAACTCAAGATATTCAATTCATCTGGGAAGTACGAAGATTTATCAAGATTTACGACGACATTTTTGGTGGCCAAACATGAAAAGAGATGTTGAAGAATGTGTCACGAAATGTTTGACATGTCAAAGAATCAAGGCCGTACATTAGAGACCAAGTGGATTACTTCAACCTTTGGAAATATCGGAATGGAAATGGGAACGCATCATAATGGATTATGTGGTAGGTCTTCCAACTACTCAGAGAGGATATGATGCGATTTGGGTGATAGTGGACATGATAACGAAATCATCACACTTTTTGCCAATAAAGATTAGATTCAATTTTGATCAGTTGGAAAAGTTGTACGTTAAAGAGATCATTTCGAGACATGGAGTTCTAGTGTCAATTGTATCAGATAGAGATCCGCGATTCACGTCAAACTTCTGGAAGAGACTACAAGAATGCATGTGAACACAATTGAGAATGAGTACGACATACCATCCGCAAATAGACGGCCAAAGCGAATGAATAATCCAGACGTTGGAAGATATGCTCAGAGCATGTATCGTGGATTTTAAAGGGAACTGGGATGAACATTTACCATTGGTAGAATATGCCTACAACAATAGTTACCACGTAAGCATCGGCATACCGCCTTACAAAGCATTGTGTCGACGTCGGGATTTTTATTTTGTCCATTTATGTTCTTGTATTTTTGTGTTCTCATGTTAGGTGAGATTTATTTGAAAAAATAAGTTGTGAAAAGGTCCGACATGTATATGTCGACGATTGGACTGTAAGAGTTGCTAGTTGGTTTTTTAAATGGTTGTACCAACATAATCGAGAAAAGATTTGCACATTAACCCAGTGATGTGGCACTGCCTAACGGGTCTGTGAAACCGAGATTCGTTAGGGTCCGGGGACTTGATTATGCGGAGGGAAGGTGTTAGGCACCCCCCGACATCCGTGTTGCCATGGTGATCGCCACTTTTTAATTAAACTGTTATATGAATGTGTGTGTGTATGGATAAATGTTCAATTATTCGAAAGTAATGTTATACCTCATTCGCACCTATAAGCAAAGGGTTTGAATTTTGTATAAAATTCAGTTTTAACAAGATATAGCAGTGATATTTTGTAAAAAGAGGTTTTTCAAACCCGTGTACTCAATAATAATTGAGGCCTTTGATACTTCCATTTTATTATGTGTTCGACTTTATTGCTTTTATTTTCGAGATGCGAAGCATCTTCGAGAAAATAATATACATAGCAGTGCCAAATTCCTTTTAGGCATGAGAGCCATCTAAGGAATTTCGAATACCGTGAATAATTTACCAGCCGTGTACAGCTGAATCTATGATCACATGATTCCTAGGCTCACATGATGTAGCAATTTGTATGAAAGCTGTAAACAGTTATATATATAAAAGCCGTACATATATATATATATATATATATATGTGTGTGTGTGTGTGTGTGTGTGTGTGTGTGTGCAAGTAATCAACCACCACGAATCACCTCCATGGGAGATTGCAAATGTAAATAAAGTAGTAAAAACCAATCAACCACCACGAAGCCCCTCCAAGGGGGATTAAGAAAATATAAATAAAGCAATAAAGCGATCAACCGTCTCGAAGTAAATTCCAGGCGGGACAAAATATAAATAAAGCTGTAAAAGGCCACGAAGTAAACTCCAGGCCAGACAAAAATATAAATAAAGCGGTAAAAGGCCACGAAGTAAACTCCAGGCCAGACTGAAATGTAAATATATATATATATATATATATATATATATATATATATATATATATATATATATATATATAAGCAATAAACGCTCCGGATGTAAATCCAAGCTCATCGAACAGAGTTCGACCACAGTTTAAATATAACTATATATATATAAAAGCAATAAACGCTCCGGATGTAAAATCCAGGCTGAATCGAGGAATAACTGGATAATGTTAGTATATATATATATGATCAAGTAAGGGATCCCTTACTTTCTTAAAATGACGGACTTTTTTTTTTGTTTTTGTTTTTGCTTTTTTTTAAAACAACTAAAAAAAAAGTTTAATATTTTATGGAACTGAAATTTTTCTATAATACAATGTTTTGGGCGTGTTTTGAATACCTATACCAAAAAGTGGTGGTACAGTCTGCCCAGACTGTACATACATGTTTTGTTATACGTACCCAAATCACACCCGAAACACTGATTTATGAAAAAATTTCAGTTCCGTAAAATATAAAACTTTTTTTTAGTTGTTTTTTTTTTAAAAAAAGCAAAAAAAAAAGTCCCTCATTTTAAGAAAGTAAGAGATCCCTTACCTGATCCTGACCCTATATATATATATATATATATATATATATATATATACACACACACACACACACACACATACACAAAAAGAAGTAAAAGCCACGGACCGAAGTCCGGACATACACACGCAACACGACTCTCAACGAGCAGAACTGTGTGTGCACAGTAGTGGAGAAAGGCTTTAGAAAGTGTAAGAAGGCTTACAATGGACTGTTAAAGAAGACTTTAATAACTTTAAATGGATGAACACTCGGCTCCCGCCGGTAAAAATATAACAATATAGAAGCTCACAAGTGTTTAAAATGAGAAAGCACTCAGTTTATAGTATGTACAGAACAAATTGAACAGGGCTTCCTCTCCTTTTCTCTATGTAAAATGGCTGCCCCAAGCCATCTATTTATAGAGGAGGAGCCGCAAGTGTACTTACGGCAGCCGCAGATGCACCTGCGGTTGCCTGGGGTGCCCCAGGTTTCGCGGGTCCCGTCGTCTCAAAGTACATGCATGCGTGCAACGTGACATCCGCTCGAACTTTTAGAACTTCAATTTGGGCATCCAATCGAGGTGTATAAGACCTTTTGTGATATGCTATTGTCGCGAGCTACACAATGACATGGGATTAGAGGTTGTACGAATTCAGGAAGATTGGACCATGCCCTTGGTCTTTAAGCTTCAAATTCTATTAAGTGTGCTATCTTGTGCAGCAGTCACTCGGGATTGGAGCTCCTTGGTTTATGTAGGACATTTATGTGTAGAATACATGTTTAAATGTTGTTGAGACGGAGCAATGTAGGATTGAGATGGCAAATAACGGTTTTGCCCCTCATCGGGGTTATCTCCGGTTTGAGCTATTTTTGCGATCGTTGTTTAGGGTTATCTCTGAGTTGTGCTTGACCTCCCAGGGTTATCTCTGGGCTTGGGGAATGAGTGCCTCGGGGGCTATCACCGAGTGTTGAAGCTGATTGTTGGGAGCGAAAACGAGCATTTTCGGGGTCATCTCCGAAATTACAACTGCATCCCTCGGGGTTATCTCCGAGGTTGGATTGAAGATCCCGGGGTTGTCCCTAGGATTGGGACTAAACATCTCGGGGTTGTCTCCGAGATGGAAAATTTCTCCGGTGTTGTCTCCGGAACTCTAACTAGATTCCTCGGGGTTATCTTTGAGGTTGAAACTGAAACTCCCGGTGTTATTTTTGGTACTAAGCTGGATGTCTCTGGGTTATCTCTGAGATGATAATAACTGAATATCCCAGGGTTATCTCCAGGATTGAACTGAGCTGTCTTCCAGGGTTATTTCTAAAAGATAATTCTACCCTCCTACAATGTTAGTAACATGTATACAGAAAATTTTGAGAGTCTACAGATGCCCCTCTTTATCATATTCATGCAATGCAATGGCATGGATAGGATAAAGAATACTAGACAATTAAAATGTATCAAGATAATCATGATGCAATGTACAGTAGCATGATGCAAATGTATGTAATTTATTAGATTGTTCTTCAACATGGTGGGATGATTGTCGGCTCCCCTTGACTTCTACCGGGAGCAGGGTTATTCATGACCACTCTGATAAACTGTTTGGACGTGTGATCCAAAGCTATCAGGAACTTCAAGGATGTTGACGTTGGGGTCATCACCAAAGTCCTTAATCTTTGGAATAGATTTTCCAACATAAATGTTCTTCTTATGTACAAGAGACTCTGTGGGGGATGTACTTTGCCTTTTGAGGATGTGTATAACATATTCCATCATCGGTCCTCCCCGATGAGGATGTTTGTGACGCCCCCAAATCCGAGTACTTGAAACCCGAACTCGGTGATTCACGATACTATTTCTATGCGCGAAAAATACTAATCATAATATTAATAACAATAATATTGATACCAATTTTAATTTACATATGTATCAAAGTTTAAATCTCAGGTACGAGACCTTTAAACATTCATTACATCGTAGATAATAAGTATTATTATCTTGATAAACTATAACTATTACACAAAATATTATAAATCTCATCCGAACAGCTTTTCTTTCCCCTTGTTCTTGCCTGATCCTTCGGGTTGATCATACCTAACTGAAAATATTTAATTTAAGCAAGAATGAGCATTTGAGTGCCCAGCAAGAAATAAAAATTATAAACATTAGCTGAAAGGGTTAAATATTTTCTTTGTACCATCCTTCTACAACAAGTCAGTAGTTGTGAAGTAATCTGAACCGATAATAATAACATAACAACTCTCTATTAAATTTTCGAAACTACGTAATGACAATAATTAGGGTTAAGGTGACATACTATGAACATTATTTTTAATTTTCGAATAGGTTTAGCAGAACTTCATATGTAAACCGTCATAACTTATGGGCACGGGGGGTGATCAACCCGTTATGCCCTGTATTGATCAATACTACATGCAAGAACGATGCTATCGTTCACTCTGTCCGCCTTGGGCGCATAAAAGTTTTCCCTTGTTTGGGATGTTCATACTTAGTCGAGAATCCGAACCAAAACAATTTGATTGAATACAAAAAGGTTTTATCATTTTCAACTATGTTTCTAAATCTATGTCTTGCTGATCAAATAGCTTCGAAGACTCTTTGCAATTGTATACATGCTGAGATCAATAGGTATAAATATATATATCAATATGTGATTAGATACAATGATTATCCAAGTGGGGATACTTGAATAACCATATTTAGAAATTAATGAAAAGAATATATACATCTGAATTAATATAGTATCATGTTGATAAACAATGACCGGATATAACATATATAACAATAGGGTTAATATTCTGGTAATAATAATAATATAATTTTGAAACTTCTTACTCATGTCCATTGCATAAAGAAAATGTAAAGGTAGAATATTTGCCTGGCTTGCTGCTTACAATACGCAACTTAGATCATATCTTTTGTATAATAACCTATCAATAATAAGATCATTTTACTGATTAGAATAACATATCGTAACACATAACACTGCCTATTGTAGTCAGCACATAACCTAATCACATTGTTACTTAAGTTTAACAGTCAATGGGTCACAAACAGACACATATCTATTCAAATTACCTAAGTCTAGATCAATTCCTAAAATATTTCGGTGTACCGACGACTTTATCGGGTAATTATCGAGTCTAAAACTCTATCGTGTAGTTTAATAGTTGTTTAGATATTTTAAATATCAATCATATTATTTTTTAAAGCCTTGTAATAATTTTTAAATAATTATTATAATTTATCATGAATTTTCAAACACTGAAATCATTATTAAATGATTTAAATATTAACTAATTCTATTATCATGAATATTCAATTAATATTAAACTATTCATGAAACTATTGCCAAAATATTAAAGTTAGTTGTAATAACTCAAAATATTTTTAAAGTATTAATATTACCCTTAAATGATTTTTAAAATATTTAAAAATTATTTTTAAATAATTACCATTAATATTAGAATATTAATTTGTTATTTATCAAAATATTAAAAGTCATTAATTATAACTTCAAATATTTTTAATTTATTTATTTCTTTTTTTTAAATGATTTTTAATTCAACAAAACTATTTTTAAACTATTTATTTATTATAATTATTAAATAAACTTAATATCTGATGATTAGGTAATATACCCATGAATTGGATATATTTGGACTTAAATTATTGCATTCTCAAGTTAGTTAGAAGCATTTTTATTATGTTTAGTTGTTTTGCAGATTCGGGAGCTGCAGGGACGAATTGGGAATTTGGAGCAAAGGGTGGCAATATGGTAATTTCAGAGAAGTCCAACGTCGGGGCGCTGGAAAATACACTACCAACAGCGCCGAGGCGCTGAGCATCGGCTGGCATTGACTGGATTCGCGCGTTTGACTTTATGTTTGGCTTGGCTTGGTTCTTCGAATGCAAAGTTGATTTGGATTAGGAGTGTGGGGAAGCTATAAAAAGAAATTTAGTGCTGAAATTAGGGAAATCATCTAATCTGTTCATTCATCCATTGGAGGCTACTACAAGGATTACTTGAAGATTAAGGATTGGCTACAGATTCTTCTTCTTCTTCTCCTTATTTTTAATTTGTAATTCTTGAAGGATGATTATTGGGTTTTATTTCCATTATGAACTAATTCTTTAATTAAGATTTCAATTGAACCTTTTATGGCTATAAATTAGTTATTCAGTTTATTCCAATTATTTGTGTTGAAGTGAATTGTTTTTCATGCCTTGCATCTATTGATTAATTATTTGGCCAATAATTACCTTGTTATTCTAGAAGGAATTGGAAGAGGAATTCTTGGGTTAGAACTGGGTTTGATAACGTGTGACTTATTTATTTGCACAGTGAATAATTACGTTTGTGAATTGAATGTGAATATCTTTTCACCACATGTAACACATAAGGAATTGGAATTAAAGGAGTTTAATTCACTTGTTTTGCATAGGAATATAGCAAGATTAATCTGGATTAAATAGAAGTCAGTTGATTACTTGGAAAAGGACTTTTGACATTGGAGAATTCCCGTTAACAATTCAGTAGACATAATAGTTGGGATAACAGGGTAAGTGAATTATAGTTCATAATTGGGGATATTGAAGTCTTAATCCTTATTTGTCGGAAATCATTCATTCAAATCTTAGTTTATTTATTTGCTTATTTTAGAATAATATCTTTAAATTGTTTAATTTAGTTTTACTATTTCAGAAAATCATAATTTATCATTGTTTAAATAAAATTGGGTTGATATAGTGCTAGTAGTTGGAATTTATTAATTAGAATTCTCTGTGGGAACGATACTTTTCTTATCACGTTATTACTTGTTGACCGTGTATACTTGCACGTTTGCTTTGATTGTGAAATGGTATTTGGAAAGGCGTGTCACCTCCCGGTCGAGCTACAACACAGTGCACACTGGGCCATACGGAAACTGAACTTTGATCTAGAAGCAGTGGGTGAGAAAAGGTTACTGCAGTTGAATGAGATGGATGAATTCCGGTTCAACGCCTACGAAAACGCTAAGCTCTACAAGGAGAAAGTCAAAGCTTGGCACGATAAAAAAATTCTTGATAGAACATTTGAACCGGGCCAACAAGTATTACTGTTTAACTCCCGCTCGCGTCTATTTCTGTTGCTCCACAAGGAAACATTGAGGTCGAGGAACCGACCTCAAAGCGTACATTCAAGGTTAACGGTCAACACCTGAAACATTACAGGAGTGGACCAATCGAACGTCAAGCTACGGTCATGTACTTCTCCGATCCAGCGACCAAATGAACAACACTGAAAAGTCGGGCTAACGACTAAAAACCAAGAGCTATAGGGAGGTAACCCGAAATTTTTAGTTATTTTATTTTATTTTTATTCATATTGTAGTTCATTTTTATTAGAATTGCTAGCATATATTCGTGCATAACAATCTTCGGTGAATTTTTGATTTCAACGAGAGGAAGCATGCCACCAATTGAAAGCATTATGTGTTGTATGGTCACCAGCACCCCAGCGCTCCTAGCAAAGAGGATTCCAGTGCCCCGGCTCTAAGTACCAGAATGTGAAAAAAGAGCCCAGCGCCCCGGCGCTGGTTCCTAGTACAATATCAGCGCCCCGGCGCTAGACCACTCCACCAGTTTCTGTCTCTCAGCGCCCCGGCGCTATGTTACTATACAATTACAGCGCCCCAGCGCCGATCTTGCCCAACAGTTACTGCCGTGCAGCTCCCCGGCTCTGTGGAAAAGGTTCATGTCAGCGCCCCGGCTCTGAGATCGCGAATACGAGTCCTAATTACTTTTAAATACACGGTTACCCACTGCAACCTCTCCACTTTCCACCACAATTCTACTACGCATACGGTACGTACATAATTCCATTCAAGTTGTGAAAGTAATACATCCGGTGACTCATGACAACAAGACAGTTCTCTACATGGCTTCCAAATGACAACGTGGCGATAGTTCCGGTTCCGCCTCGGCTCCACCAAGTTTTGATAGCTGTTGATTTATCTCCGCCGAGGCGTAGGAACGTTACAATAAGATGGCCGCTCACTCATTAGTTCCCGAACGTGGTCTACGTCCCGATAAAACCAAGGATAGAGAAATAGCAGTGATGATTGCTGAACGAAACTGGTTCTCCCTCACCGAACAACCTGACCCAGCAGTGATCGCCGTCGTGAAAGAATTCTATGCCAATGGTCCAGAACACGATCACTATGAAGTGTTTGTCAGGGGAAAAACCGTGGAAATCGGAGCGGAGAACATAAATGGGTGCTATCAAATGGATTTGGAAGAACTTAACGACGAGTATGCCGGTCTTATGAGTCACGGACCAGACTATGAGAAGATAATACGTGAGCTTTGTCAATCGGGCACCACATAGACATTGCATGAACGTGGAAGCATGACCTTCCCCCATTCCAACCTCAGTCTATACGGGAAGGCATGGTATGCCTTCATTTGTGCCAAACTTATGTCATGCACGCATGTGAACCATGTCACCAAAGAAAGAGCGGTGTTGCTATATTCAATTATTCAAGGCTTGCAAATAGATGTCGGTCACGTGATCCAACAGTCCATTCTCCGCGCCTCTCGAGGTGGAACCACATGAGGTTTACCCCATCCTTCGTTGATATATGTTCTATGTGCCAAGTTTGGGGTGAAATGGAAATCGGATGAGATGATTCAAATGCCTATGCCAGTTTTGGACCACAAGTTGATCAGCCGGTATAAAGTATGGACGGGTGGGGAAAATCACACTAGGGGATTGGGTTTCATAATTCCCCAAGTTGAAGCTTCTCAAACTCCACCACCTCAAGCCCCACCACATCAGGCTCCACCTACTTTTGGCCCATCTACAGTAGCTCATCGTGGTGTGGTTCCCGAAGCAGTCTAGCGGGAGATAGACGGCTGGTTTTACAATATGGAGTCTCAAAATGTGTGCTTGGCAGAACGTCAAGACGTGATATTAAAATTTTTAGTTCACCAATTTGCTGCACAAAATGCACTGACCGTCCAATCACATCCAGGCGTTCAACTTAGCCATTTCTTAACTGATCCAGTTCTGCCCGTCTCCCCCCTTCCGATCAAGAGATGAGCGAGGATGATGATGCTCCACTAGAGGAATAAGCTCGTCAGGGAAGTCCTCTGTTTTATTTTTCTACATTTTTCGCATGAGGACATTGCTCTAGATTAGTTTAGGGGTAGTTGATTGTTATTTCTAAGTTGTTATTTTATTATTAGTAAGTGGATGATTGTTAGTATTGTTGCATCTAGGATTGCATGTTGATTCCAGCTTTCGATGGTGGGTTTATTTGGGGGCCAATAATGAAATTAAAATTGCATGAACAAGTCTAGTAAGGATTGTTGAGTCAGTGATATGATTTTCTTGACATGATTTGAATCTATATCTGTTTGACACTGATATTATAGGATAGCACTTTGAAAAACGACCATGTTGGCTATGATAGTTTAAATGGTGAGATAATAGAGTTCTGAAGGATGATTGCTAGTGAAATGAAGGGACAATTTGAATAGCTAGTGAAGACGGAATTTATACATAAACTCGAGTTTGGGGGAAAAATATTTGGAATATATAAGCTGAAAAAAAAATAAAAAAAAATATACATGGTGACTAGTCTTGTTTCGGGGCCTTTGTTACTTGAGCAAGTACGCCCGAGGGGATTGTCTTTACACTTAGCGCCCTAAGGTCTTTCATGGTCTGGGAGTCGTTGGTCGAAAGCTCACTAAGGGGTAGCACTGTTAGCCTAATGGGATGAGACATTGCACAATTATTTTTGTATATATAAAAAAAATACATAAGTGAAAATAAAAATAAAGCGGGAAAAGTGCAAAATGCCCCCGTTATGAAAAAAAGAGAAAAGAAAAGCATAAGTATTCCATTTTGACTCTTGAATTCGGGTGATTGTTTGATTTCAGTTGAAGCAAGTATATTTGATAAGTTCTCAGGTTTACACTGTATGATGCTTACTTAGAAATTTATTATCTTTCATACTTTTGCCTTTCATGGGTTCGCATGGTTGTTGAACACACACTCACAATACCAGTAATATCAGATTCAGATTCATTGATTGTTGGGATATTGTCGATCTGCTTTAACATGATGTATTAGCATGTTTTTGTGATTTTTCTGAGGCTTATGGATATACGTGAGTTATTGGATTGCTGGAATTACGTTCATTTAGTTAGTTGCATTTGCATGAGTTGTCGTTTTCATATTGGTAGTATTATTTTGTGTTTGTTGCTTGAGGACATGCAACTATTTAAGTTTGGGGGTATTTGATGATTAGGTAATATACCCATGAATTGGATATATTTGGACTTAAATTATTGCATTCTCAAGTTAGTTAGAAGCATTTTTATTATGTTTAGTTGTTGTTTTGCAGATTCGGGAGCTGCAGGGACGAATTGAGAATTTGGAGCAAAGAGTGGCAATATAGTAATTTCAGAGAAGTCCAGCGCCGGGGCACTAGAAAATACACTACCAACAGCGCCGGGGCGCTGAGCCTCGGCTGGCATTGACTGGATTCGCGCGTTTGACTTTCTGTTTGGCTTGGCTTAGTTCTTCGAATGCAAAGTTGAATTGGATTAGGAGTGTGGGGAAGCTATAAAAAGAAATTAAGTGCTGAAATTAGGGAAATCATCTAATCTGTTCATTCATCCATTGGAGGCTACTACAAGGGTTACTTGAAGATTAAGGATTGGCTATAGATTCTTCTTCTTCTTCTTCTCCTTATTTTTAATTTGTAATTCTTGAAGGATGATTTGCAAACGACTTTTGGTTTTTATTTTCGTTATGAACTAATTCTTTAAATAAGATTTCAATTGAACCTTTTATGGCTATAAATTAGTTATTCAGTTTATTCCAATTATTTGTGTTGAAGTGAGTTGTTTATCATGCCTTGCATCTATTGATTAATTATTTGGCCAATAATTACCTTGTTATTCTAGAAGGAATTGGAAGAGGAATTCTAGGGTTAGAACTGGGTTTGATAACGTGTGACTTATTTATTTGCACAGTGAATAATTAGGTTTGTGAATTGAATGGGAATATCTTTTCACCACATGTAACACATAAGGAATTGGAATTAAAGGAATTTAATTCACTTGTTTTGCATAGGAATATAGCAATATTAATCTGGATTAAATAGAAGTCAGTTGATTACTTGGAAAATGACTTTTGACATTGGAGAATTCCCGTTAACAATTCAGTAGACATAATAGTTGGGATAACTGGGTAAGTGAATTATAGTTCATAATTGGGGATATTGAAGTCTTAATCCTTATTTATCGGAAATCATTCATTCAAATCTTAGTTTATTTATTTGCTTATTTTAGAATAATATCTTTAAATTGTTTAATTTAGTTTTAATATTTCAGAAAATCATAATTTATCATTGTTTAAATAAAATTGGGTTGATATAGTGCTAGTAGTTGGAATTTATTAATTAGAATTCTCTGTAGGAACGATACTTTTCTTATCACTTTATTACTTGTTGACCGTGTATACTTGCACGTTTGCTTTGATTGTGAAATCAACCAACAGTATCATTAATATTAAATTATTAATAAAATTACCTTTAACTATCAAAAATTATATTTTATAACTTAAAATATTTTTAAACTATTTATTTTCATTTAAAATAATTTTTATAATATTAAAATCATTTTAGTTAATTTATTTAATATAATTACTAAATAAATCTAATATCATTAATATTTAATAATTAATGAAGCTTATCTTAAAATATTAAAAGTTATGTTTTATAACTTAAAATATTATTAAATACCTTATTATTATTTAAAATTATTTTTAATACAATAAAATAATTTTTAATTAATTTATTTAATGCATTTATTAAATAATTTAAATTCCAACAATATCCAAATAAATATTAATATTTATGAAAAATATGTCAAATTATTAAAAGTTAATTTTTATAACTTAAAATAATTTTTAAAACTATTTTTATAATTTTAAGAATTTATTTACTATTTTTAAATAATTTTTAGAAATTAAATTAATTAATTTTAATATGACTGTCGCTAAAGGCCTTTGGCGACAGTAAGTGTCGCCTTAGGTGTTCTCGAGAAACCTAGGCATTCAAAGTCAGTTTCGAGTAGCTTACTTTGATCAAGCTTAATTCAGTGTCTACTATGTTTCTGAGCTAACTAATGGTCAAATCTTGTAGTGTTAATGTAACATTGCATGAAACAACAAATATCCAGGTCATACTTCATCACTATCAAAAGTTATTAAGCTTTGAACTAGCCGTCAGGCGTGTTCATCTTATTTCCGGGCTACCCAGAAATTCCAATCATGGCCGGTCAACGGTATTGATGGCCTTCTAACATGAAATCTGTTGATGATATGGTTGGTCTAGACGTCGGGCTATATAGACAATCTAACAGAGTACAAGTTCTAAACATTTTTCCTGTCTAAATATCAACAAGCTGCTCGATCTAAGGCCTTAAACAAGTTATCAGAGCTATTCTTTATTTTCTGGGTTATCCAGAAATGAAGAACAGTTCGACCAGCCACTTTTGGGCTTCCACCACTTGTGATATATGCAATGTTTTAGAGATGTAACGCTTTCAGTGTCTAGCCAGCATGTAAGAGAGTAGATCTATTACATAACATCGATCTAACAACTACACAACGAGTAGATAAGGTCCGGTCAAACCATGTCTGGCAATACCTTCATATGTTTTCCAGGTTACCTAGAAAACAGAAAAAGTGTCCGTCTTGGCTAGTTTGACCGGCTGCTATGCCCAATATGTTTATCATTTAGGTAATCTTAAGGCATGAACATATAATACATATACCCGTGTACTACTTAGATACAATAACAACATCATAACACTTAACACCTAACACATCCAGAGACTTTAATATCTTGTCAGACTCTGATTCACACTTTCCCAGAAAGTTATGGTCATGCTCGGTCAACTCATTTTGACCTCGATTATTTGACAATATAAGCATGATCTGGTTCTGATACAAGTTATAGATTACAGACCTCACAACATACAACACGATAAAACATTTAAACAACAAAAACTCATAACAACCAAAGATTTACGAGGTCTGAAATTTGACTGTCAGACTCAAAAATAAAATTTTCCAGATTTTGAAAAACTCTAGATCTGAGCCTATAGATGTCATGGATCTAACATCTATCAACCCAGATCATCATTATACACCATAAACAACATATTTTAACAATAAATTATAACATCTAACATGCAGATCGAGGTCAGATTTCTTTTTAGGGTTCGTACCTTTAAGTGAGAAAATCTGATTTCTATGCTTCTGATTCGATGTTGGTGTTAGTGAGGCTTGATTTATGACTGATCTAGCAAGGCAATCTCGTGGGTTTTAGATAGGGAAAGTCTTGGATGAGTGTTTGTGCAAAATGAGCTTGAATGTGCCTTTTTCTCTCTCTTGATCTAAACAAATAACATGTATGCAATGAACTTGGTTGATCACATGGCTGATATTGTAGCTTGTAGGCTCGTAGCTAGGTAGACTAGTGTGGCTAGTAAGATATTGCTAGATTTGGCTAGCAATAATTCACCAAATGGGACGAAAAGGGCACTTTGGTAATTTTATTTTAATTTTAAGGGCATTCTTATCAAAGGTGCTTGAATCTAGGATTTATTCACTATATTTTACATCTTAAAGTTTCTCAAATAATTTCTAGGGTTTGAACAATTAAAATTAAAGTGTAATAAAATATTAATTAAAACACACTAATTTAAAATTAGGGTTTTTAATAAAAAATTAGGGTTCCTTAACACTAATAGGATTCCCAAATTAACAATTAGGGTTTCTTAATTAACATTATAATTTACTAAAATAATATTTAGGGTTTCTAATTTTAGCAAATTAGGGTTTTCAAATAATAATTAGGGTTTCTCCTAATTACAGAAATTTTATAATACACAGTAAAATTCATATAACGCAATTACTACTCGGTCTTGAACTCACAACTGAGTTTAACAATTAGGGTTTACCAACATGATATAAGGGTTATGACATAATGTTTCATAATTGATCAACCATTATCAGTCTACACATATATAGTACATATTTATAGCACTGAAAATTTAAAATATAATTAATATTATATTATTATTTCATCCCTTGAACAAAAATTCAAATTTAGGATTTGGATTCTATATCTGATTTATTTTTCATATGCAACATCAATAATTAAGCTAAAATAATTAACTTAAATATTCTGAACAAATTCATATAATAAAATATTTATTATTATAATATTGATAATCATTTCATATATTATTTAAATAATATAAAATAATGTTTTCATATAAAAAAATAAATAAAACATTTCTACTTAAAAAAATTAATTATTATAAGAATATAATTTGTAATGATCAAAAATTCTAAAATTATTTATAATTTTTCAGGTACTAAATATATTTGTATTTATCATACACATTACTAGATATTTGTTCTCATCATTACGATAAATAAAATAAAAAAAAAATTTATATACAAAATTTCTTATTTAATTTATAATGAAAATATCGGGTTATTACAATGTTCATCCCTGGTTTGTATTACCAAATCCTTCCAGTGTTCTATTGAAGTTACTGCCAACAGTTTGTGTTTGTCAGAGTTGCCTGACCCTCGCTAAAATGTACATCAACGGATGAAATATTTGTTGTGGATAATGTCAAGGCTGCTTGACCTTTGTTGCCGTGTGCATCAACGGCTAAAATCATCGGATGGTTTCCGATGCTTCGATGGGTTTACTCACCATCGGCTGAGTGTTGCCAAGGTTTCTTGACCTTCGTTGACATGTGCATCAACAACTGCCTTGTATGAAGTTTCCGTTAGGGGAAGAAGCGCTTTGGAGTTGCGACCCCAAACTGACAACATCGGACCTTAGTGAGGTATTGCCAGATGTAGTTTGTAACAGTTGTGCTCATTGGTATAGTAAACCTGTGTCCAGGCGAATACCAATGAATGACATGTAGACCTATAGTTTGGTCCACGAAAATCAGGATTTCAGGCTAATCCGCTAAATCGCGTAGCATCTTTTTTCCTAATTTGGCCTTTTCAGCTTGTGAGAACTCATTTGCAACTCAAGTTAGATCGATTCGGAGGGGTGGGCCCTATCCAGAGGAGCTGCAGGTACACCTGCGGCCAATCGTGGGCTGCCTTTAAGGCAGCTGTGGCTTTCACAAGTCACTTTTAAGCTACGCCGCACAAGAAATTCGAGAGCTTTTCTTCAGATCTGCTGAGTACGGGCGATTTTCTGCAAATTCTGTCACCGTACAAGTGTTCTACACAGCCCTGGTAACGTATGCATGCCTTCTTTTCCAATTTCTATCCGTTGGAAAATCACTTTTTATATGAAATGCGTCTAAACACATAATAGTGAATATGCATGCTCATATGTCTTGATAAAAAATGTTTAACATAGTAAATGTTAGTATAAAACTATGCTGAACATAGTGATTTGAAAAAATTTAACTTTTGAAACAATCAAATTTGTACCTTTTTATGCTATTTCTTATCTTATTTGAGGATAAATGAGCAAAGGTAAGTAAGCAAAGCAATATTGGTATTTAATCTACCGTCATAGATTGTGACATTGATATTTTCATGCATTATAAAATTTTTATGACTGTGGATAGGTGTGCTACTGAATGGCCACCTAGCCATGCCTATGTGCATGTGGATAGTCCTATTTACAAAGGTGACAATGGCAAACATTTTCTAAAAGTCTAGGCATTGGGTAGACATGCATTTTTAACTCTATTGTAGGCGTATGTTAAAGTAATGCATACATGCATATAGTCATAAAATGCATTTAAAAAAGCTCTAGGTTAGAATTTATCACACCCTTTTTGAGGTGATTTGGAGACTTGTGTCCAGATATTATGGTTTCAGATCAGCCGAGTACTTCCTGTAGGACCACTTCAGATGTGCGGAGGAGGGCTTCTAAAGTGCCTCAACCCCATTCAGTTAGACAGCCTCTTCTTCTGGCGGAGGTGGTGATTCGTCATATCCGGATTGATGTACCAGATGTCGAGGACAAAGAGGAGGATGTACCGGTAGCAGTTCCAGCTCCTGCTGCTCATATTCCCCGTAGGGATTTCCCAGGCATTCAGGTGGCTATTCTAGATCTTCTGGGTGATTTGAGTCGCCACCCCTCAGTTTACTTGCATGCAAATGAGGTAAAAGCGGGGTTCAATCTTCCTTTTTCCTATTGAGGAGGAGCAAGGATTTTGACATTGATTTGCATGTTATGTAGGTTCCCAACTTTACATAGCCTCGAGGGAACTGGTTCAGTATACACTCCCTGTATCAGGCTCTGCATCTAGATTATCGAGGTATTGTGCATGGTTGGGGTTTTGGGGTGTTCTTTTCCATTCTTCCTTGTCGTTGTCCCTAGGGTTACCTCAGGGAATTGTCTGAGCGCTGGTTTCACCAGACCCAATCTCTTCATTTTTTGGATTGCGAGGTGATGATGACGCCGATAGATTGGCAATTTATCACCCGTATGGATTTTGGAGGGGCAGTAGTGCCATGTATGGCGAATATTAACCCGACTATCGTTAGATCTTTGGTGGGAGTTCTGGCTAAGGCGCTCAAGGGTAGGACCATCCGTACGGGTCCTTTGAGCGTAGATGTTATGAGTGGACTGTTGAGTGAGCCCATGCCCGCTGATGTGAGAGTTAGGGATCACATTCTTTGGCGATTGTTCGTGGTTATCATCAGGGGTTATTTCATAGCAGATAACCTTCTACGATGTCATTCTCTTTGATCAGCGCCACGTGGGAGGTGGACCGTATTGGAGAGTATGACTCCTACACCTTTGCCTATTTCCTCAGGAGAATGTGCATGCGTTCGTAGGGCTTGACAGAGGCTTGGCTTGGATTTTACCCATTTCTGCTGGTGAGTATTTCTCTTTTGATTTCCCATGTACAGGTTGAGAGTGTTCACTGATAGCAGATGTTTTACCTTTATGTTGGCAGTTTTGGGCCTATAAGAGGCTTCCATGTTTACGTCCTATGAGTGTGTTAGGTTTAGATACCTATCCATGACGATAGCGATGGCATCACTCCATTTTGGCAGAGGTTCCTGTAGCGGAGGGTTTCACCCATTGTCGCTTAAAGTTGGAGTTGTTGACAGCTAATGTCATCACTGGGGTTCCCTACTTTGGGGAACATTTGACCATTGGATTTGATGATGGATTCCCGACTTGTGTTGAGCACGTGATATCCACCTATAGGATTCCTCTCTTCATGGATGGAGGATGGGAGCTCTGTTTATGAGAGCGTGCTATTAGGAGCACCACATAAGAGATTCGTATGGCGATCTTGCATCCTGCCAGGCGTTATTGACCTGTTTTGCAGTCACCCGTCGATGACATCCCATTGATGGGTATGGACAGATATACTTTGTTAGAGGGTTCATATACTCAGGATACGTTCCATCACTGGTGGTCCCCTCGTACCATTGGAGCCCAGACCAGCGCCACTCAGTTTATGGGGGATATGGTTCCTAGATCTATGATGATGACGGATTGACTGACATATGTCCGAGATCCAACTCATTCGACACAAATTAATCGTTTGACCTGGCAGTTGGACCGGGCACATTTTTTCATCCTGCACGTGGGTGGAGATCCTTCAGAGGCAGATACTTTTGATCCTTCCAGCTCAAGTGTTGGCCCCTCAGGAGACCCATATGCCTTTGCCGGTGCAGATCCTCCCTTGTATAGGCCTGACAAACTGTTGATAGAGATCCAGTGACTCAGGAGGAGTTACGTCAGGTGGACATAATTGATGATGTAGATATTGACACCATTGTCTTCTTCTGATGTGTATTCTCGTTATCTCTTTTGATAGGCCTCTGTTAGATATTGAGTGGCTGTGCCCCATTCTCGCTATATCTTTTGATAAGCCTCTGTTAGTAGTAGGGCGTCTGTGCCCCATTTCCCTATATTTTTAGCTGTACAGAGATGATGTATGTAGATGATGATGTACTTATAAATGTATATACTATTTTTCATTCCTTACATCATATTGCCATCTATTATTTGTCATGCATGTATCATGTTATGCATATGTATGTATGTCTAGAGATATTCAGCATTGACCCCTGGATGGTCTTATGATACGGCCTACACAAATGTCTTATTCGACAGTCAACCGCATAAATCACACCCCACCAGTGTTGATAGCCTCCTGTCTGAGGTTGTGATATGATAGTATGTCACCTACAGATAGGGTAACTGTAGATCAAATATTACAACATTCTATGACCCTCTTGATGTTTCAGGTTTCCGCAGGCTTTATAGAGGGTATGCTGGAGCATTAGATACCGGAGAGATAAGTTTTTTGGTTTGGTACCTAGGAGCTGACTCCTACATTGGAGGAGTACGAGCGGTTGACGACTTTTCCCTTAGACAGATGTCGACATCGGGTTTTTTATTTGTCCCTTTTTCGTTACCTATTTTTTTGTGTTCTCATTTTATGTGAGATTTGTTTGAAAAACCCGTGAAAAAGGTCCGGCATGTGTAATGTCGACGATTAGACTATAAGAGTGGCCAGTTGGTTTTCGAACAGGTTGTACCAACACAACTACGAAAAGGTTTGCACATTGACCCAATGATGTGACACTGCTAAACGGGTCGGTAAAACTGAGATTCAATTAGGGTCCGGGGACTTGCTTATGTGGAGGGAAGGTGCTAGGCTTCCCCCGACATCCGTGTTGCCACGGTGACCGCCACTTTTTAAGAAACTGTTATATGAATGTGTGTGTGTGTGTGTGTGTGGGTCAATGTGTTGTTATTTAGAAGTAGTGCGAGGCCTCGTTCGCACCTATATACACAAGGTTTGAATTTATGTAAAAATTCAATTTTTAGCAAGATATAGCAGTGATGTTTAAAAAAAGAGGTTTTTCAAACGCTTGTGCTCAATAGTAATTCAGACCTTTTACACTCCCATTTTATTCTGTATTTGGCTGGATTGATTTTATTTTACAGATGCGAGGCATCTGTATGAAAATAATGTACAAAAAGGTGCTGAATTCCTCGTGGGTATAAAAATCATCTGAGGACATCCAAACATCACATATAAATTTACAAGCTGCTTACAGCTGAAAAGGTCCATCACGGGAACCGAATCTAGATTCAGTGGACTGAATCTGTGATCACATGATTCCTAGGCTCACATGATGCCGCAATTGATAAAAACACAGTAAGCAGGTATATATATAAAAACTGTAAATATATATATACGGACATGATCACCAACCACGAAGCACCTCCATGGGGATTAGAAATGTAAATAAAGCTATAAAAACTATCAACCGCCATGGAGAAAATTTCAGGCGGGACGAAATGTACAGAAAGCTGTAAAAACGGTCAACCACCACGAAGTAAACTCCAGGTGGGACGAAATTATATATATATATATATATATATATATATATATATATATATATATATATATATATATATATATATATATATATATATTAAAGCAGTAAACGCACCGGATGTAAAATATAGGCTCATCGAACATAGTTCATATATATAAGTATATATATACGAAAATAAATAAATGCTCCGGATATAAAATCCAGGCTCATCGAACAAAGACCGACAACAGTTGATATATATATAAATATATAAATATATATATCAAAGCAGTAAACGCTCCAGACCGAAGTCTAGGCTCATCGAACAGAGTTCGACATGCAGTTTATATATATAAATGTATATATATATATATATATATATATATATATATATATATATATATATATATGCAAAAGCAAGTAAACGCTCCAGACTGAAATATAAACCACGGACCGAAGTCTGGGTAAACACACGTAACACGACTCCCAACCTGAAGAACAGTGTATGCAAAGATGAAGAGAAAAGCTTTAAAGTCTGTGAGAAGGCTTACAGTGGGCTATCAAAGAATACTTCTATATCTTTAAAGTAGATGAACACTGTCTTCTGCCGGTATAAAAGTAGCTATATATGAGCTCACACGTGTTTAAAATGATAAAGCACTCAGTATAGGGTAAGTACAGAGCAACTTGGGCAGGGCTTCCTTGCCGTTTTCTCTTACAAAATGGCCACCCCAAGCCCTCTATTTATAGAGGGTGGAGCCGCAGGTGTACCTGCGACTGGGCCGCAGGTGTACCAGAGGCTGTCCTGGGTGCCCCGGGCATCGCGGGTCCCGCCGTCTCGAAGTACTTGCATGTAGGCAACGTGATGTCCGTTCGAACTTTTAGAATTGCAAATCGAGCATCCGATTGAGGTATATAGGACCTATTACGGACCGTTGTTGTTGAGAGTTACGCAATGACATGGGATTAGAGGTTGTATGAAGTCATGAAGATGGGACGATGCCCTCCGGTCTTCAGCTTCAAATTCTATCTGTTATCCTGCGTAATAGTCACTCGGGATTGGTTTTTCATGGCTTTTGTGAGACATTGTTGTGTAGAAATGTATGTCTGAAATGTTGAGACGGCGTGATGTGGCGTCAAGTTTGTGAGATGACGAATTTTTCCCTCACGGGGGTTATCTCTGGTTTGGGCTGATAAAGCAGATGTTGCTCAGGGTTATCGCTGAGATTGGACTGCTGCAATAGTGGAAGGTCCTCAGTGTCATCTCTGATGTGTGCCTATCTTCTCGGTGTTATCTCCAGGTTGGTACTGAGTATCTCGTTGTGAGCGCCGAGATTGAAGCTGATTGCATGCATTTGAAACAAGCATTTCCGGGGTTATCTCCGGAACTTCCACTGCCTTCCTTGGGGTTATCTCCATGGTTGGAACCTGCTATTCCCAGTGTTGGGACTAAGACAGAACATCTCGAGGTTATCTCCGGGATGAAACGGTCTTCTCCGGTTTGTGTTCTGGTATTATAACTGCAGGCCTCGGGGTTATCTCCGAGGTTAGAATTGTTACTCTCGGTGTGTTTTTCGGGGTTGAGGTTGTTACTCCCAGTGGTATCCGGGGTGGATATGAACCGTCTTCCAGGGTTTCCTCTTGAAAGACGAATAGTGCTCCTGTGATGTCAGATATGCATAAAATTTTGAGTGTCTACAATTGCCCCTCTTTATCATATTCATGCAATGCAATGCATGGATAGGATAAAGAATCCTTGACACTTGAAATATAACATGAAGCATCTGGGTGATGCATGTGCATGGGGTTGTCGCCAAACATGCTGAGGATGATTGCTATCTCCATGTAGCTTCTACTGGGGATTTGGCAATGATGACCAAATTGGATGTGCGATCCAACTCTTTGAGGATGTTGACGTTGGGGTTATCACCAAAGTCCTGAATCCTTGATACAGACTTAATTCCAAAGAAGTGCCTCTTATGTGTAAGAGATCTGTGGGGATAAAGCTTTGTCTGTTTGAGGATGTTTATAACATATTCCATCATTAATCCTCCTTGATGACGTTGACCTTTCCTGGTTTGTATCGCCAGAGTATGTCAATGTTCTGTTGGTTTTAATGCCAATAACAAATGTTGTTAGGGCTACCTGACCTTCGTTGATGTGTGAACCAACGGTTTACCACGCGTTGTAACCCTCGTCGGGGATACATTTGAACCTCTGTTGATGTGTAGATCAATGGATGAACTCCTTGCTGGGGATAAATGCCAAGGTTGCTAGGACTTTATTGATGTGTGTATCAACTGATGAAATCACCGGATGGTTTCTGATGCGACGTTGGGTTTACTTGCCAACGGCTGAACTGATGTCAAGGTTGCTTGACCTTCATTGATACGTACATCAATGGATGACAATGCGTTGTGCTCCCCGCCGGGGTTGTTATATCATCGTTGATGTATGTGTCAACGGAACATGCATTATAACCCCCGCCGGGGATACGTGTTGGATCATCGTTGATGTGTGTGTCAACGGAACATGCCTTGTAACCCCCGCCGGGGATACGCTGGGGAATATGAGTACTCGACTATGAAATCCTCGAATAGCTCTTGATGCTTCGATGGGTTTACTTGCCATCGACTGAAATAACGTCAAGGCTACTTGACCTTCATTGATATGTACATCAATGGATAATAATGCATTGTGACCCCCGTCGGGGTTATGTACTTCGACATATGTACCGCATTGTGACCCCCGCCGGGGTTATTATGGCAAAGTAGGATGACGATCCTGAATGAGAGAACTTGGACCTGTGTGAGGTATTGCTGAGCATGACTTGTATCGTCTGAGATCACCGGCATAGTGTACCCCGTGGTTGGGCAAATACCAATGAATGATGTGAATACCCACGGTTTGGCCTTTTCTGCTCAATCGCGTAGCGTTTTTATTCCTGATTTGACCTTTTCAGCTTGCGAGAACTCCTTTGCAACTTGAATTGGATCGAGCCGAAGGGTTGGAACCCACGTAGGGGTACCGCAGGTACACCTACTACAGCCGTAGATGGACCTACGGCCAACCATAGATCATAAAGACCAGCAGGTTGTTTTTATAAGTTATTTTTAACTTGCGTTGTGAAGGAAATCGGAGAGCTCTTCTTTAGATCTACTGAGTTCGGACGTCTTTCTATAAATTCTGTCACCGTACATATGTTCTACACTGTCCTGGTAACGTATGCATGTACTTTTTTCTAGTTTTTATCCGTTGGAAAATGACTTATCACATGAAATGCATCTAAACACATAGTAGTGATTATGTATGCACAAATGATTTGATAAAAAAATATTCAACATAGTAAATGTTAGTATTAAACCATGATGAACATAATGATGTGAATAAATTTGACTTTTGAGACAGTCAAATTGGCACCTTTTTATGCTATTCTTATCTTATCTGAGGACATTTGAGCACAAGGTAAAAAGGCAAGGTACTCCTAGCATTGAGGTTAACCTTATGTGTTGATGATTTTGCATATAGTATGTATATGACTGTGGGCAGGTGTGCTACTGAATGGTCACTTAGTCATGCCCATGTGCATGTGGATAGTCCTATTTATAAAGAAAACTATGGCAAAATTTTCCTAAAATGTAGGCATTGTGTTAGTCATGTATTTTTAACTCTACTGTGGATGTATGTTAAAATGATGCATGCATACAGATAGTCATTAAATGCATTTTGAAAAGCTCCAGGTTAGAAGATATCACACCCTTTCTGAGGTGATTTGGAGACTTGTTTTCCAGATATTATGGATCCGAAATAGCCGAGTAGTTCTCGTAGGACCATTTCAGGTGTACGAAGGAGGGCTTCTGAAGTTTCTCGACTCTGTTCCGTTAGACAGCCTCGCAGGTTGGTGGAGGCAGTAATACGTCCAGGTCAGGTTAATGTGCCGGACGTCGAGGATGAGGAGGAAGATGTTCCGGTTGTGGACCCTGCTCCTACTGTGCAGATTCCCCGTAGGGAGCTCCCGAGTATTCAGGTAGCAAACCCAGAGCTTCTAGGTGACTTGAATAGATATCCGTAGATGTATTTGCATGCTAACGAGGTATGACGTTAGAACTTGATCTTCCTTCGTTCCTTTTGTGAGGAGTAAAGGATTCTGATGTTGATCTGCATCTTGCAGGTTCCTAGCTTTACACAGCCTCGAGGGAACTGGTTCAGAATTCACTCTATGTACCAGGCTCTTCATGCTGACTATAGAGCGATTGTTCATGACTGGGGTTTTGGAGCATTCTTTTCCATCCTTCCCCATCGTTGTCCCTGGGTTACCTCAGGGCATTATTTGAGCGGTGGTTTCACCAGACTAAGTCACTCCATTTGCTGATCTATGAGGTGATGACGACGCCGATGGATTGGCGGTTTATCATAGGTATGGAGTTTGGAGGGGCGCCAGTTCCTTGCACGACGGATATTACCCCGACTACCATCAGATCCTTATTAGGAGTTCCGACGGAGGCACTCAAGGGCCGGACTGTCCGCGCAGGTCCTTTGAGCGTACATGCTATGAGTGGGCTATTAAGCGAGCCCATGCTAGATGATGTCAGAGTCAGGGATCGCATTCTTCGGTGATTGTTCCTGATGATCATTAGGGGCTGCTTCATAGCAGATAACTCCTCTACGATGTCGTTCACTTTGATCAGCACCACACGTCATATGGACTGTATTGGAGAGTATGATTGAGGTTCCTACACCTTTGCCTATTTCCTCAGTGACATGCGTATGCGCTTATAGGGGTTGACCGAGGCTTGGCTAGGATTTTACCCATTTTTGCTGGTAAGTATTTCTCTTGTCATTTACCATGTATAGGTTAAGAGTGTTAACTGACACTAGATGTTTTCCTGTTGGCAATTTTAGGCCTATGAGAGGGTCCCATGTTTACATCTGATGAGTGTGCTAGGATTGCATACCTACCCACGAGGACGACGATGGCATCATTCCTTACTAGCGGAGGTCCTTGTAGCTGAGGGTTTCACTCACTGCCATTTGCAGCTAGAGTTGTTGACAGCTGACATTATAACATGGATTCCCTATTCTGGGGAGCATTTGGCCATCAGATTTGAGGATGGGTACCCGACTGGTGTCGAGTACGTGATTTCCACCCGGAGAGTTCCTCTCTTTACGGATGGAGGATGGGAGCTCTATCTAGGAGAGCGTGCTATTAGGAACACCACAGGGGAGATCCGTATACCGATCTTGCCTCCTGCCATGCGTTATTGGCCTGCATCGCAGTCACCCGTCATTAATATCCCGTTGTTGGGTGTTGGCAGTTTTGCATTATCAGAGGGTCCTTGCACTCAAGATGTATTCCAGCGCTAGTGGATCCCTCGTACTATTGGAGCCCAGACCCGCGCCACTCAGTTCATGGGGGATATGGTTCCAAGATTCGTGATAATGACATATTGGATAGCCTGTGTCCGAGATCCGACTCATGTAACACAGATTGACAGTTTGACCCGGCAGTTGGACCAAGCACATATTTTTATCCAGAATTTGGGTAGAGATCCGACAGAGGCAGATTCGTTTGATCCTTCCAGTGTAGGAGCTGGCCCCTCGAGTGACCCATTTGGTTTTGCCGGCGCAGATCCTCCTTTATATAGGCCTGATACACCTGCTGATAGAGATCCAGTGACTCAGGAGGAGTTACATCAGGTCGACAGGATTGATGATGTGGATATCGACACCATTGTCTTATTCTGATGTGTATTCTCGTTATATCTTTTGATAGGCCTCTGTCAGCTATTGGGTTGCTGTGCCCCATTCTCGCTATATCTTTTGACTAGTAATTGCCCGTGCCTGAACGCACGGCGTAACAAAAAATTAAATTAAAATTCAAAAAATAATACATCTTTGCAACCTTAAATAAATTACAATCAGACGTAACAATTATCATAATTCACCATACCGCCACAATAATTAATACATATGCAATCCTCAACGCATCAAACCACCAAAACATCAAGCAAGTCGCTACTAATTTTTAAAAAATTTGACAGAGTTTCCTTTAAAAATTAATATCCAGACAAATCTAAACATGTCTACAAAACTTACAATCATCCATAAATATCCAAACCACCAAAAAAAACTTAATTTCATACCCAAAATCATCATAACCATGTATAAACACAACAGTCCTAAAGATGACCATTTTGACCTATCATAATGACCTCAAATTGAAAAACCTAAAGAACGAAAGTTGTATGTCTACTCGTCCTCGTTCCGGATCATCTTGACGCACCTCAATTAGAGTTCGTATGAGGAAGTTATGGCAATTTTACTACAGGAGGTCAAAACTGTCCAAGTCAGACCACAAATCCGGCGCTGGGGCGCGGATCAGTGGCGCCGGGGCGCGAGTACCAGTACCGGGGCGCGAGTCACAGTGCTGGGGCGCGAGCTCTAGCGCTGGGGCACGAATTATAAGCTAGCCAGTGGCGCTGGGTCGCGAAATTTGGCGCTGGGGCTCAAATTTTGGCGCTGGGCGCCGAAACTTGCAGAACCCAACCACGAACAACATAACAAAGCTACTGTCTTTATTTTTAAAGACAATTAACCCCAATTAACATGCATAACTTCATTGTAAACTACATATAGACGTTAATAATCATCCATATAACAATTACCAACAATTAAACAATTACCTTAGAAAACATAATTCTTTGAAAACACTTTTTAAGAAAACTCCATTGTTAACGTTTGTTTAACACTGTAATATCAATAATAACCCAAACTTGATTACTTTAAAGTACGATTCTATGAAATTCATACCCAATTAATATACATGACGTTCAATTTCATAAATAGCATACAATCACCTACTAATTTTTGTTATCATGCAAAACATACGTTTATACATATATATTCACTGTAAAAACTATTTCCTTCTTGCAAACGTAATTTATCATACAATTCTTCATCTAACACTAGTTATAATCCTTATAATCACATACCATCACTATAATTCAATTGTATAATAGCAATTACATAAATTATACCACCAACGCAGTGAATTTTAAGAACACCGAAACTAACGAATTATAGTATAACATATATATGTTAAGATTATAAAACATACATTCGTTGCTTTGAAACTATTTGTTAATCACTAATAATAGCTAGAAGAAGTCAGAACTTGCTTTGAAAATCACAGCCTTTTCTCTCTCAATTTTCTTTTCTTTCTTAAGTTCAGTCTTTAGACTATGCTAGCGTAAACCAATAACTGACAAAAGTATACGCCAAAATAAAAACTGATATGGCAATAATAAGCCTACTTATTATATCAGTTACAGAAGATAACATATAGATTAAATATACTTTATTTATTTATTTTATTTTATAAATAATTTAAATTTCAAAAATCCAAAAGCCATAGGGCTTTGTTTGGCAAACTAGTTAAAATTAAGGAATTTATATCCTTAAGCATTGTTTGGGTAAAATCAAATCAAAATTACTATAATTTATTTTAATAACTAATTATAATATAGTTATTTGTCACACTTCTAATTAATTAATTGTTCATGCTTAATTTAATTAATTCTAATAACAATTCATTGCATAATATAATAATTTATTTAATCATTATAAATTCTCTAACTTAATTATTAAATTAAATTAGATTACTATTTCAAAATAATTACTTTCCTTAAATCATTAATTATTTATTAAACAAATAAATAATCAAATCATATCAAATCAATTAAACAAATACTTATTCAACAATAAACACATCCATTAAATATTTATATAATTCAATAAATATTTAAATATTTAATTAAAAAAAATCTGGATTGTTACAAAATAACCTCCACAAGAGCCCGAAAATTCACCCCTCTGAGTAAATCAAATGAAGAAATGCTACACTTTCTGATAAGCGAACGAAGGATTACTAAGTTGCTGCCTCCAATAAATCCCAAGATAAAGAGTTATGATTCCACTAAGATATGTCTCTATCATTCTAACTCACTTGGACGTACGACTGAGGAATGATGGTCTTTGCGACATAAATCCAAGATCTCATTGAAAATGAAGAACTGAAGATAGAATTCCTCATGACCAGAATAAGTGAAGAGGAAATAAAAAGCATAAGATGTCCAATCGAGACATGCAGTTCAAAGGAGGTGAAGGCTATGAGCACTAGTCCTGACAGAACACAAGATGGACTGATCCTAATGCAGGGAATCACAGAGGAGACAAGGGAATCCCCAAAGGATATTCCTCCGCCAACATCAAACATCTTGTGGTCCAAAGATAGCAACCACGTTCCTGATTTTATAACTTTGGATGATGCGGAGGAAATACTAATCCTTTCCAAAGAAGAAAAATCCAAAAAGGAAAGTTCTTTGCGAGAAATGCAACAACAGTTTGAGGGAGATTTCATGGTCGAATCATCTCGAACCCATGAAAAAGGTGAATGAACAGATGAAGAAAAATGTGGAGAGATTGTCGGGGAAGTCAACCCATTGAAGAATCTAGAGTTCATCCCTTTTTGTGAGGTGTCCCGTTCAAGAGTCCTTGAAGAATGTACTGAATCAGGAAGCGATCAAGTTGTGGCCATGCAGAACCAAGAGGTAACCTCTGTCGCGAGCCTTAAAGGCAACATAACCACTGACAACTGGACTATCAGGCAGCAGCTAGCCAAGGATATATAGATCCAGTGGGTAAAATGGGGAGTTCTAGGAAATGCTGGGACGGTATCACTTTCTTCGCAATATGCCTTTTATTTTCCATGCATGTAAATATTAAACAAAAAGAAAAAAGAAGAAAAAAACAAAAGCAAAAAAAAGAAAAGAAAAAAAACAAAATAAAAACAAAAACATCTCTACACCTTTCTCACCACTTATAACTTTGAACCTTTTTATGCTAGGTTGGAACTACGCATACTTGATCTCCCGCCATCAATGGGAATACGTAGGAAGCCATGTACGGTGTGGTCTAACCACTACAAAAATTGAAAAATCCCTTCAACCAAGCTCATACTCCAATAAATATTTTCAGCCTTTCAAGCCAAAGCTTGAACTATAAAAGACCTGATCTCCCCTCATTAATGGGAGTACGTAAGCAACCATTTATGGTGCGGTCAAACAAAACAAAAAACCTAAAAATCCCAAACAAACATTTCTGAGACCGTTTATCTTATCAAGCAGGAACTACGCAAACCTGATCTCATGCACATACAGGAGTATGTAGGCAACCATTAGTGGTGTGGTCGGACCCTCAAAAGAAATATCCAAGCCCAAACATCAATCCTAAGACACCAAAGAACAACCCTCCAAGTCAGCGACCCATGTTGAGAAGACCCAACAACACTTCAATGTCATTCCATCAAATCTGGCACAAATCCCAGAAAGGAAGAAATAGTGATATAATAAGACGACCAGCAGTGAGGACTTTCAAAGAGCCGACACCCTCAATCATAAGACTTCATCAAATCAAAAGAAAACCATCAACGCCGATTGTGAGAACAAGTCAGGAACAATGATTGAGGTCATCAAAGCCCAAATACATTACCTGTTCACCATCTAGTATAGAAGTAAAAGCCTCTTACGATCTTGGCATCTTATCAACTCATCTGTCAAAGCAACTATCCCAGAAAATAAGCAAGGCTGGGACAATTTCAAAATTGGCGACAACCCGATGTTGGAACCCTTACAACAAGACTGGGGCAATCTTAGACCCAGCGATAACTCAACACTGGGGCATTTATCAACCATCCTAAAAAGGAAAATATGCCAATCAGCACCATCAGCATGGTACATCATCATCAGAGCTTCCCTTACATCATCTCACTAACAATTTGGATATTACTCACTTGCGACTTCATCAACAAAGAGAGTTTCTCATATGATTCCTCGGCATCAACATGTGAAAGGACTGGGGCATTGTCCAGTTCCAAGAAATGGAAGAAGCTTAAGGCGGGATCAAGCCTCTCGTCAAAAGAAAGGCGAGAACTCCTGAAAGAGATCATGGCTACATGAGCTTGCCCTTGAATAAGAAGGGGAAATTTCTCAAAAAAAAGTCCTTAACTAAAGAGTAGAAGATCAATGATGAAAGGTCTAGCGAATGAAATCATCAACAACAAATGTGCCAACCGATTTTGTGTCCTCACAAGTCGAGGCCTTTACACCGAAGTTTAAATCTGGGCAGCGAAAGAACGAGTTGCACCCTCCAGGGATGTCAGCGGTATTCTGGTCATCAGTTCAGCTGGGATATGAATCAAACGCTCAAGGAAATGGGAAACAAGCACCCAAGAATGAAAGGAAACTCCAAATCACCTCAATAAGGGTGAGCGTAACATCAGGCAGAATTTGGCAAAGCTAACCTTGGAATATTACTTCAGCGAATGTATCAGAAGATTCGATATTCTAAACCATTGGCATCAATTCAATGTAAAATCAAAACAATTCAGGGATACCTCCGTTTGAGTGGGAACCGAAATAGTTTGGCGATGTCAGCGTATTCAACTACCAGCAGGGTAGGCACCGTTGTAAGCTACCAGCGTATACATCGGAAAGGTCCGGTGATTTCAGAATGTCATCCCCAGTAGAGATGTAGAAAATATCTCAACTTATCTTCATCAAATAAGCATCGGCAACACCGACAAAAAGCCAAACCGTTAGAGTCAACACTAGCATAGGCATCAACAATGATCGGTAAAGGTAAAGTGATTTGCGAAAAACATTTTAACATTCATCATATCATTCATTACATTGCGATTTGCGATATAAAAAATGCGATGTGCGAGTTACGAAGTGCAATTGGCCAAATGCGAAAAGTGAAGTGCGAAATACGAAATGAGATGTGCAATTTGCGAACTGTAATTTGTGAAAACATTTTAACATTCATTACATTACGATTTGCATCATTAGAAATACATTATCATGTTTCAAGTGTATAGTAATCTTTATCAATTAAACAAATACTTATTCAACAATAAACACATCCATTAAATATTTATATAATTCAATAAATATTTAAATATTTAATTAAAAAAAATCTGGATTGTTACAAAATAACCTCCACAAGAGCCCGAAAATTCACCCCTCTGAGTAAATCAAATGAAGAAATGCTACACTTTCTGATAAGCGAACGAAGGATTACTAAGTTGCTGCCTCCAATAAATCCCAAGATAAAGAGTTATGATTCCACTAAGATATGTCTCTATCATTCTAACTCACTTGGACGTACGACTGAGGAATGATGGTCTTTGCGACATAAATCCAAGATCTCATTGAAAATGAAGAACTGAAGATAGAATTCCTCATGACCAGAATAAGTGAAGAGGAAATAAAAAGCATAAGATGTCCAATCGAGACATGCAGTTCAAAGGAGGTGAAGGCTATGAGCACTAGTCCTGACAGAACACAAGATGGACTGATCCTAATGCAGGGAATCACAGAGGAGACAAGGGAATCCCCAAAGGATATTCCTCCGCCAACATCAAACATCTTGTGGTCCAAAGATAGCAACCACGTTCCTGATTTTATAACTTTGGATGATGCGGAGGAAATACTAATCCTTTCCAAAGAAGAAAAATCCAAAAAGGAAAGTTCTTTGCGAGAAATGCAACAACAGTTTGAGGGAGATTTCATGGTCGAATCATCTCGAACCCATGAAAAAGGTGAATGAATAGATGAAGAAAAATGTGGAGAGATTGTCGGGGAAGTCAACCCATTGAAGAATCTAGAGTTCATCCCTTTTTGTGAGGTGTCCCGTTCAAGAGTCCTTGAAGAATGTACTGAATCAGGAAGCGATCAAGTTGTGGCCATGCAGAACCAAGAGGTAACCTCTGTCGCGAGCCTTAAAGGCAACATAACCACTGACAACTGGACTATCAGGCAGCAGCTAGCCAAGGATATATAGATCCAGTGGGTAAAATGGGGAGTTCTAGGAAATGCTGGGACGGTATCACTTTCTTCGCAATATGCCTTTTATTTTCCATGCATGTAAATATTAAACAAAAAGAAAAAAGAAGAAAAAAACAAAAGCAAAAAAAAGAAAAGAAAAAAAACAAAATAAAAACAAAAACATCTCTACACCTTTCTCACCACTTATAACTTTGAACCTTTTTATGCTAGGTTGGAACTACGCATACTTGATCTCCCGCCATCAATGGGAATACGTAGGAAGCCATGTACGGTGTGGTCTAACCACTACAAAAATTGAAAAATCCCTTCAACCAAGCTCATACTCCAATAAATATTTTCAGCCTTTCAAGCCAAAGCTTGAACTATAAAAGACCTGATCTCCCCTCATTAATGGGAGTACGTAAGCAACCATTTATGGTGCGGTCAAACAAAACAAAAAACCTAAAAATCCCAAACAAACATTTCTGAGACCGTTTATCTTATCAAGCAGGAACTACGCAAACCTGATCTCATGCACATACAGGAGTATGTAGGCAACCATTAGTGGTGTGGTCGGACCCTCAAAAGAAATATCCAAGCCCAAACATCAATCCTAAGACACCAAAGAACAACCCTCCAAGTCAGCGACCCATGTTGAGAAGACCCAACAACACTTCAATGTCATTCCATCAAATCTGGCACAAATCCCAGAAAGGAAGAAATAGTGATATAATAAGACGACCAGCAGTGAGGACTTTCAAAGAGCCGACACCCTCAATCATAAGACTTCATCAAATCAAAAGAAAACCATCAACGCCGATTGTGAGAACAAGTCAGGAACAATGATTGAGGTCATCAAAGCCCAAATACATTACCTGTTCACCATCTAGTATAGAAGTAAAAGCCTCTTACGATCTTGGCATCTTATCAACTCATCTGTCAAAGCAACTATCCCAGAAAATAAGCAAGGCTGGGACAATTTCAAAATTGGCGACAACCCGATGTTGGAACCCTTACAACAAGACTGGGGCAATCTTAGACCCAGCGATAACTCAACACTGGGGCATTTATCAACCATCCTAAAAAGGAAAATATGCCAATCAGCACCATCAGCATGGTACATCATCATCAGAGCTTCCCTTACATCATCTCACTAACAATTTGGATATTACTCACTTGCGACTTCATCAACAAAGAGAGTTTCTCATATGATTCCTCGGCATCAACATGTGAAAGGACTGGGGCATTGTCCAGTTCCAAGAAATGGAAGAAGCTTAAGGCGGGATCAAGCCTCTCGTCAAAAGAAAGGCGAGAACTCCTGAAAGAGATCATGGCTACATGAGCTTGCCCTTGAATAAGAAGGGGAAATTTCTCAAAAAAAAGTCCTTAACTAAAGAGTAGAAGATCAATGATGAAAGGTCTAGCGAATGAAATCATCAACAACAAATGTGCCAACCGATTTTGTGTCCTCACAAGTCGAGGCCTTTACACCGAAGTTTAAATCTGGGCAGCGAAAGAACGAGTTGCACCCTCCAGGGATGTCAGCGGTATTCTGGTCATCAGTTCAGCTGGGATATGAATCAAACGCTCAAGGAAATGGGAAACAAGCACCCAAGAATGAAAGGAAACTCCAAATCACCTCAATAAGGGTGAGCGTAACATCAGGCAGAATTTGGCAAAGCTAACCTTGGAATATTACTTCAGCGAATGTATCAGAAGATTCGATATTCTAAACCATTGGCATCAATTCAATGTAAAATCAAAACAATTCAGGGATACCTCCGTTTGAGTGGGAACCGAAATAGTTTGGCGATGTCAGCGTATTCAACTACCAGCAGGGTAGGCACCGTTGTAAGCTACCAGCGTATACATCGGAAAGGTCCGGTGATTTCAGAATGTCATCCCCAGTAGAGATGTAGAAAATATCTCAACTTATCTTCATCAAATAAGCATCGGCAACACCGACAAAAAGCCAAACCGTTAGAGTCAACACTAGCATAGGCATCAACAATGATCGGTAAAGGTAAAGTGATTTGCGAAAAACATTTTAACATTCATCATATCATTCATTACATTGCGATTTGCGATATAAAAAATGCGATGTGCGAGTTACGAAGTGCAATTGGCCAAATGCGAAAAGTGAAGTGCGAAATACGAAATGAGATGTGCAATTTGCGAACTGTAATTTGTGAAAACATTTTAACATTCATTACATTACGATTTGCATCATTAGAAATACATTATCATGTTTCAAGTGTATAGTAATCTTTATCATGTCCATTCTATTGCATTGCATGAACATGATAAAGAGGGGCATCTATAGACACTCAAGATTTTGTTTCCTGTTACTAACTATGTAGGAGGACAAAAACATCTTTTTCACACTCTAGAGATAACCTTGGAGGACCACAACATCATGTCCAACCCCAGAAATAGCCCTAGGAGATCCAGTTTCCAGACTCAGAGATAACCCCGAGAAATCAATTTTCAACCCCGGAGATAACACTGAGAAAATTAGTTCTAACCCTAGAGATAACCCTGGGGGATCAAGTTTAAAGCATGGAGATAACCCCAGGAGGTCAAGACAACCTGAAAAGATAACCCTGAGGATGGTCAAAGTTAACAACATGCCAACCTCAGAGATAATCCTGAGAAAAGACTGCTACAACTGGGTGAAAACCGCAGATAACCCCGGGAAGGGCAAAATGGTCATTTTACCAATTCAACTTCAACTCAAATCAAATACACTCATTTCAACTCAAATTTCTTCAAAAGAAGTCCCACAAGAACCATATCTTAACTTTCGAGCGTAAACTACACAAAACGGCTTAAAGGACTGCCTAACGGAAACCCGAAAAATACCATTTCGGTTATGGACCCATCTTACTGGATTGAAAAAATGGAAAACCTTATGTCATTGCGTAGCCCTCGAAAAGAGCTTTTTGGAATGGTATGGCATGCTTCCATCGGACTCCCGAATTAAAAGTTATGAAGGTTCGAGCGAACAACGCGTTGTTCGAGTACACATACTTTGAGACGACGGGACCCACATTGCCCGGGGCACCCCGGGCAGCCGCAGGTATACACCTGCGGCTCCCCCTCTATAAATAGAGGGCTCGGGGTGGCCATTTTTTAAGAGAAAAAGGTGAGAAAGCCATGTCCAATTTGTACTGTACACATTATAAATTGAGTGTTTTCTCATTTCAAACACTTGTGAGCTTATATTTGGCTACTTTTTACCGGTGGGAACCGAGTGTTCATCCATTTAAAGTTATTGAAGTCTTCTGTGGCAGTCCACTGTAAGCCTTCTTACATTACTTTAAGTCTTATTAATATTATTACAATTATTATTATTTTAATTTCTAAAAGAGTTTAGGGATTAATTTAATATAAGTACTCTCATTTATTCCTAATAGGATTAGGAGAGAAAATTAGTTAAATGAGTTTAATTAATTATCCCGAATAGATTAGGGAGTCCATTTAATTAAAATAGTTGAAATAAATAAATAATACCTTATTTTAATTAAATAGGTTTACCTGATATCTTTATAAGAGGAGTCTTATATCAGATATCAATAGATACGTAATTTCAACTGTTGGAGAGTACGCCCCTTTTTCTATAGAGATAGGAAAAATTAGGATTTGAGCCAATACACCCTTCTTCTTAAAAATTGTTCTTCCTTGGTGGATCACCTCTAGAGGCCATACACTTGGGTGGCTAACATTGATCAAAGGAAGGAATCTACCCAGAGATTCAAGGAGATAGCGGAGAAGTAGGAGGTGAACTAGTACTTGTGGAAGCTCGTATCTACAAGGGTATGATTCCATAACTTCTTGTTCTTCGTTTTAATTAATAACATGCATAAAGGATGATCCGGATAATTGGTTTGTGAAAATTTTTAAAATCTGATTTTACTTTGCTTCCGCTATTTTTGCAATTTGATTGCTACTTTGATTTTCACAAAACCTTATAATGGTATCAAAGCCAACTTTATGCGAATTATTAATTGTTTTGATTCTATAAACGTATGGGTATGTATTTAGAATAATTTATTGGGCATATTTTATTGTATAAAATTATTATTTTATGGAAAAAAAATTCATGAAGCCTGTTTTTTTTATTTTGGAAACGTGATTCTACACATGATGTTGTTCGTTAATATGAATATAATTGAAGATATGATTATCAGGTGGAAGAGGTTGGTTGTTGTTTTTGAAAATATGCTATATATATATATATAACTAATCATATCCTGTTTCCAGCATGAAACATATATATACTATATATATCACGTGATTCACCAGTATAAATATATATTATATATTATATATATAGTACTGCAACATATTCATAATAACCTCTAATATTCATATTAACCGACGTAGCATAATACAGCGATATCACGGAATGTTTTATATATATATATATATATTATAATTCACAAAATATATATATAATATATATAAATCTTAATAATTTTATAATTAAAATAAAAAGTTTATTTTAATCTTGAAATTAGATTTCATGCAATTTAAAATGCTCATTAAATGATACTCATATATATATAGAATGATTTTATTTATTGATACATATGATGATATGTATGATAATAAATGAGATTGATTATGGACTATTGACCAATGTGATTGGATTTATTTTGATTGGATGTTTGAATGAATGAGTTTTATGAAATGGGGTCTGCGTATCTCGTCTTTTCTGGTTTTATTTTTTATGTAAATTCTATCTCTATCTTATGTACTTCCTCTGGACTGCTGATCAAGGTTTCTATTTGAATTAAATAGTTTAATGTAATAGGATTAGTTAGATTTTTTTCTTGAAGAATCGGAGATCAAGGAGAAAGAAGCGCTCGATGACCCGTTTGTAATGGAGTATGGGTTTAAATGGCATAGTTATATTTAAATGTTTATTCTTGCACCCTAGAGTTTGACCTTTTGGTTCACTTGGTGGCTCTAGTGAACAAAACTAGAATAAAAGTTCATAATCAATCCGGAAAGAATATAGTATTCTATATGTGCACTTTAGTATTATATATATTATATATTATGAAAACAAACTTCGCATGTTTAATAATATGACGCGTATTTTATATATATATTTGCATGCACGCTAAACAAAATCAGGCAAATAATAACAAATCCCTCAAAGTTTTAATATATTAAGTCTTAAGCGTTCAAAGATATTTAGAATATTGAACGTCGCCTTCTAGTATGATAAAATTAATAGAGTATTAAATATTTAATATGAGTTTGTTGTGTCACCACAAGGCAATTATTAAATATTTAAGATGTTAATTTATCACATTTGATGCTTATAAAGAAAATTGAATAATATTATTTTGTTTTGTCACCACAAGGACAATATTTTTCTTTTTTGAATATATGGAAGTGCTAGGTTGGACTTAACTTAGATAATATTGATTCGGATGTGCCACCACTTGATAAAAATAATCTAAAAGGTAAAACATAAGGAGTTACATGATGATGTAATTGACAAGGAGTTGTCTACCTATTTATTTATATATAGTTTGTTGTGTCACCACAAGACTATATATATTTGAAATGGGATCCTTATTCTCACTAACAAAAACTTTAATTAGATTTTGCCGAACTATATAAATGAGGCTAATATAGTTTGAAGAAAATAGTGAGAGATACCAATATAAAATAAGACCTAATTTATTTTGGTAATTAATTAAATGAATTTTTGCTAAAATATTATCTTTTTACATGCAGAATTTTGAAAATGTAACATTCACTAATTTTACTGCATAGCATACTTGATGCTAACAAACTGACCGGACCGAATTACACGGACTGGTTAAGGAATCTGAGAATTGTTCTCACTGCTAAAAAGATTTCTTATGTCCTAAATTCGCCCATACCTGCAAAAGTTATAGAGACAGCCTCTGAGGAAGAGATTGCTACTTTTAAAAAGTGGCAAGATGATGCATCTGTGGCTCAATGCATCATGCTCACATCCATGAGTAACGAGCTTCAGCGTCAGCATGAAACCTTGAATGCTCCTACTATGCTACTGCACCTTCAAGAGTTGTATGGTGAGCAAAGTAGGACTACTATATATGAAATATCTAAGGAGCTCTTTCAATCTCGGATGACCGAGGATACTACCGTTGAGACTCATATCTTCAAGATGATTAATCTGATTGAACATCTTGGGTTCGTCATGGATGGAGAGTTGAGTCAAGATTTAGTCTTGCAGTCACTCCCGGACACCTTCTCACAATTTGTTGTGAATTTTCACATGAATAAGTTAGATGTCAGCTTGTCTGAATTACTTAACATGTTGAAAACTATTGAAGGTCACTTCCCACCCAAGAAGAACCATGCCTTACTAGTGGATGATTCTTCCAAGAAAGGAAGAGGCCCAAGGTATCTTCTAAAAAGAAGAAATCCAAGAAGGCTAAGGGAAAGGCGAAAGTGAAGGATCAAAAGAAACCTGATCCAGCTAGCAAAGGAATTTGCTTCCATTGCAATAAGCCAAGTCACTGGAAGAGGAACTGCAAGGATTATCTTGCAGAACATAAGCAGAAGAAGCTTGGAGAAGCTTCGAATCCTAATCAAGGTTTGTTTATGATTGAAATTAATTTTTCTGAAAGTCAATCTTCTACTTGAGTATTGGATACCAGCTGTGGTTCTTACATATGTAATAATATGCAGGGACTGGTCAGAAGTAGAAAGCTGAACAAGGATGAGGTCTTCCTACGAGTGGAAAATGGAGCAAAGGTTGATGCATTTGCTGTAGGGACTTATTGTTTAGCACTGCCTACGAGCAAGTTCATTAATTTAAATAATTGTTATTTTGTTCCAAATATCATTAGAAACATTATTTCTATCTCCGTATTGGATATGGATGGTTTTAACATTATAGTAAAGAACAACAGTTGTTCTATTTATAACGATAATGTTTTATATGGTGTTGGTAATTTGCGAAATAGACTTTATATACTTGACTTGCATGAAAATATACTTCAAATTGAACAAACTAAGAAAAGGAAAAGAGATGATGTTAATTATACCTTCATGTGGCACTGTAGACTCGGTTATATTAATGAAACAAGATTATCCAAGTTGCATAAAGATGGGCTCCTAGAGCTATCGGATTATGAATCATATCCAACTTGTGAATCTTGTCTCATGGGCAAAATGACTAAATCTCCTTTTAGTGGAAAAGGATAAAGAGTTACAGAGTTGTTAGCGTTGGTACACATAGATGTATGTGGACCTCTGACTACGACTGCACGAGGAGGGTATTCTTATTTTATAACATTCACTGATGATCACTCAAGATTTGGATATGTGTATTTAATGAAATACAAATCTGAATCATTTGAAAAGTTCAAAGAGTTTAAAACTGAAGTGGATAAGCAAACTGGTAAGAGTATTAAGATTCTTCGATCTAATCGAGGAGGAGAATACTTAAATGGTGAGTTTCTCAATTGTCTCAAAGAAATTGGTATAATCTCACAATAGACTCCACCAGGGACGCTACAGATGAATGGCATATTTGAAAGCAGAAATCGAACATTGTTGGACATGGTTCGATCCATGATGAGCTTTACCGACCTTCCAGTTTCCTTCTGGGGATATGCCCTAGAATCGGCTGCATACCTACTTAATAAGGTACCTATAAAATTTGTCCCCAAGACCCCATATGCGTTATGGACAAGGAGAAAACCAAATCTTAAGCATGTCAAGACTTGGGGTTGTCCAGCTTATGTCAAAAAGTTTTAAAACGATAAGCTACAGACTAGATCTGACAAATGTAGATTTATGGGATACCCTAAAGAAACATCGGGGGTATTATTTCTATCATCCAACTGATCAAATGGTGTTTGTTGCGAAACATGTTACCTTCTTGGAAAAGGAATTTATCCTTCAAGGGGTCAATGGGAGTAAGATATATCTTAAAGAGGTTCAAGAACCACAAAATACTACAGATCAAAGTGAGGTACCTAACCAAGTAGAGATTCCTTCTGTACCACACCCTATTCATAAATCTAGAAGAGTACTGAAGATACCTGATAGGTATGGACTTGTTATAGAGGATGACGATGAGGTATGCATCATAGATGATGATGATCTATTGAATTACGAACATGCTATGAGTATTAAAGACTCAGAGAAGTGGCAAGAAGCCATAAAATTCGAGATGGACTCCGTGTATGAAAACCAAGTATGGACTTTGGTTTTACCACCTGAAGGAATTAAGCCTATTGGGTGTAAATGGGTCTTTAAAAGAAAGACTGGAGCAGACGGTAAGGTAGAGACTTATAAGGCCCGACTGGTAGCAAAAGGTTTCAAACAAAGATAAGGAGTTGATTATGACGAAACCTTCTCACTAGTAGCGATGCTCAAGTCCATTCGGATTTTACTTGCGATTGCAGCTTACCATGACTACGAAATCTGGCAGATGAACGTAAAAACGGCCTTCCTCATTGGGAAACTTGAGGAGGATGTGTATATGACACAGCCAGAGGGATTTGTTTCAAAGGTTAGAACAAATCACGTCTGTAAGCTATAACGATCCATTTATGGATTGAAGCAAGCTTCTCATAGGTGGAACATCTGTTTTGATGAGACAATCAAAGAGTTTTATTTTATCAAAAATGAGGATGAACCATGTGTGTACAAGAATGTTAGTGGGAGCGCTGTTTCATTTCTCGTATTATATGTTGATGATATATTACTGATAGGGAATGATATTCCTATGCTACAATCAATTAAAATCTGGTTATCTAAACAATTCTCCATGAAGGACTTGGGAGAAACATCCTATATTTTGGGGATAAAGGTCTATAGAGATAGATCTAAAAGGATGATTGGCTTATCCCAAGGAACGTACATAGACTCGATGCTAAAGAAGTTTATCATGGAAGATTCCAAAAGAGGTCTCATGCTGATGAGCCATGGAATACATCTCTACAAGAAACAGGCCCCAAAGACACCTAAAGAGAGAGATCGTATAAGCAAGATTCCTTATGCTTTAGCAATAGGATCTATCATATACGGTATGATATATACTAGACCAGATGTCGCTCATGCACTTAGTGTAACAAGCAGATATCAGTCAAATCTAGGAGAAGAACACTGAAAGGCAGTGAAAAATATCCCAAAGTACTTAAGAAGAACTAAGGATGTATTTCTTGTCTACGGTGGGTCTGAATTGAAACAAGAGGGCTTCACAGACTCAAGTTTTCAAACAGACCAAGATGACAGTAAATCTATTGCGGGGTATGTGTTTACCTTAAACGGTGGCGTAGTGAGTTGGAAGAGTTCCAAACAACAAACAGTTACTGATTCAGTGATAGAGGCAGAGTACATAGCTGTAAGTGAAGCTGCAAAGGAAGATGTTTAGATTAAGAAGTTCATTACCAAACTTGGTGTGGTTCCTATCATTACAGGACCAGTACCTTTATTCTATGACAACCCCGGAGCTGTTGCGCAGACTAAGGAACCCATGTCTCATCAGAAATTCAAACACGTGTTGTGGCGGTTTCATTTGTTCAAAGAGATCATTGAAAGAGGAGACGTCATCCTGGAGCATGTGGACTCTCAAGACAATATTGCAGATCCATTTACTAAAGCGTTAACACAACAGCAGTTCGATCGTCACTTAGAGAAGATGGGTATGAGATACCACGACGATTGGCTTTAGTGAAAGTGGGAGATTAAAAGTAGTATGCATACAAGCCAATCATGTATGATGATAAAGCATATACTTTGTAATCAATCTTATTTATTAATTAATAAAAAAATTATTTATTAAAGGCATTTAATTGTCTACATGGTGTTGTTTTAATAATATGTGATAAACCCATAGTTTTAAGCAATGCTTTTAGAATCATGATGAGATCATGCTAATGGGATCTAAATTCTTAGATAGCTTAAAACTAAAATGTTCCCAATCAATGTATTACTAAAAAGGGAATTAGTGAATCCGGATATATTGGTACATACGTTACTTGCTCATTGGATGAGGATAATTGATCTGATGATCATTTATGTGGAGACACTAAAGCAAGTATGTAGGTGCTTATTAGAGAATAAGTTCACTGGACGTGACTCGCTAAGGAATACCTAATGGAGTTTTACTTACCTGTCAATAGGAATTCCTATAGTGATAGTAGTATAAATAATCCTTAGACTTGAGATCATCATAGTATCTTGTATATAATGATTTACAATTTGACTTGTTCATTAAGACCCTTAGGGTATATCAAAGGGTATGCTTGGGTGTAATAAGTTATATATGGAGAAAATGAATGATTAATAAAAAATCTACCACTTCTAGTAAAAGAGGTGAAATATCCTATGTGATTCGATAAATGACAACCAAGGAATCCTTGGCCAAGGTGGAATAAAATTAGAAAGTAGTTTCTAATTTGCATTCATTAGGAGTTGTGCATTTGGGAATCGAAATACATATAATTAAATAAAATAAGACTTGATAATAATTTCATATCTTATATTTAATTAGGACATTGTATAGTGGAAGGATTGAATTGTACGGTAACTATTTACTCAAAGGTTCTTTTATGATTAATGTTAAAATCTATATTATCTGAAAAGTCGTTGATCGCTAGGGAGATTTATCCCTATTGTAGAAGAAATATTATTTATTTAAATAAATTAATCGTTTAATTTATTTATTTAAATAAGATTAGAATTACTCTACTTTATTTATTCATAATCGGTTTAATATGGATAACCTAAAGGGTCACACCATTAAAGGTAGAATAATTATTTAATAAGTTAATGGCGTAATCGTAATAATATGTTAAGTATATTTAATTTAACCTATGGTGATAGAATAAATTAAATAGCTTAATATTTATTATTTAATATTTTAGAAATATTAAATATAAATTAATAAGAGGAGTCTTATTAATATTATTGCAATTATTATTATTTTAATTTCTAAAAGAGTTTAGGAATTAATTTAATATAAGTACTCTTATTTATTCCTAATAGGATTAGGAGGGAAAATTAGTTAAATAAGTTTAATTAATTATTCCTAATAAAATTAGGGAGCCCATTTAATTAAAAGAGTTTAATTAATTAAATAATACCTTATTTTAATTAAATAGGGTTACCTGATATCTTTATAAGTGGAGTCTTATATCAGATATTAGTAGATACGTAATTTCAATTGTTGGAGAGTACGACCCTTTTTCTATAGAGATAGGAAAAACTAGGGTTTGAGCCAATACACCCTTCTTCTTGAAAATTGTTCTTCCTTGGTAGATCACCTCTAGAGGCCATACACTTGGGTGGCTAACAATGATTAAAGGAAGGAATCTTCCCGGAGATTCAAGGAGATCGCGGAGAAGTAGGAAGTTGACTCGTACCAGTGGAAGCTCGTATCTACAAGGGGTATGATTCCATAACTTCTTTTTCTTCATTTTAATTAATAATATGCATAAAGGATGATCCGGGTAATTGGTTTGTGAAAAATTTTAAAATCTGATTTTACTTTGCTTTCGCTATTTTTACAATTTGATTGCTACTTTGATTTTCACAAAACCTTACACTAAATCGATCACGAATTCAACTTCTCTATATGGAGAAAGTCCTGAAAAATCATCTGGAAATACATCTATAAAATCTCTAATGACAGGCATCTCATCTAGTTTCACACTCTTCTTTCGAGTATCAACTATGTAGTCTAAATACCCAACATAACCTTGTCTCAACAACTTTCTGGCCTGCATCATCGTCAGACAACTCGCTTGTCTAGGCGATTTGCTACCATACAATACTACCCTTGATGAAGTCATAAGGTTAATACACTTCTTTTGACAATAAATTATCGCCCCATAATTGAATAGCTAATCCATTCCCAAAATAACGTCAAATTCTCCAAGTTTAATCGGGATTAGATCTACGATCATCACGTTTCCTTTAATATCCACTGTACAGTTCTTGTGTACAAAGTTAACAGGAATTACTTCCATCTTCTTAATTTCTATGTTCAAAGGATAATCTAATTCCTCCTTAGGAAATTCTAAGTTCTTGGCAAAATCATCAGATATAAATGAACAAGTAGCACTTGAATCAAATAACATATAAGCATTTACATCATTGATCAGAATGATACCTGACACCACATCCTTTGACTGCACATCATCATGCACGATCATGTTGAAAGTTCTGGCAGTGGGTCAGTTTGCTGGCGTTGATCCAGTGATGGTCAAGGTGCTACCACTGTTGTTTCCCCTACTTTTACCTGCTCCTGATCCACCTGCTACCTTCTTGGGACAATCTCGAGCCAGATGATCCCTCGATCCATAAGTGAAATAAGCACCCTTTTTAGGATTAGGTCAATTTGGTGCTATGTGGCCTTACTGACCATAATTATAGAAAACCCTCTTCCCCTTCATGCATACCCCTACGTGGTTCTTTTTACAGGTAGTACAAGCTTCCACCCTCTTCTGATTATTACCACCACCATTGCAACCACTAGCATTGTTATTCTCATTTTCATTTTTCTTTTTCTTCTGTTCCTGGTTATACTTTGTCCGAGCATCGCTTCCACCTTCCGCAATAATTTCCTTCTCTAAAACTGCTACAAAAGTGTTCAGCTAGAACATTAAAACCTTTCTATACAACTAGGGCTTCAATCCCTACTCAAACCTTCTAGCCTTCCTCTCATCCGTATTCACATGATAAGTTGTAAACCTTTCCAACTCGTTGAATTTCAAAGCATATTCTGGCATAGTCATGTTACCTTTTCAGCTCCAAGAATTGGACGTCCATCTGATTTCGAGAGCTCATTAGGAAATACATCTCGAAGAACATCTCCTTGAACCTATCCCATGTAATTATCCTTGTAGACACTCAAAATTTTGCATTCCTGTTACTAACCCTACAGGAGGGCAGAATCATATTTTAGAGATAACCCTAGAAGTCAAATCAGTTCTAACCTTGGAGATAATCCCGAGAGATCCAGTTTCCAACCTCGGAGATAACCCCGGGAGATCTAGTTCCAACCTCGGAGACAACCCCAAAAGATTCAGTCCCAACCCTGGGAGATCCAGTTCTAATCTTGAAGATAACCCCGAGAGATGTCGTCCAAGTTCTAGAGATAACCCTAGGAGGTCAAGCCAACCTCAGAGATAACCTTGAGGATAGTCAGAGTCAATAGCAGCCCAATCTCGGAGATAACCCTAAGAAATGACTACTACAGCTGCGCCAAAGCTGGAGATAAACCCAGGAGAGGCAAATTAGTCATTTTACCACCTCAATGTCGATGTCGAGATTTTTATTTGTCCCTTTCTATTCTTGTCTTTTGGTGTTCTCATGTTAGGTGAGATTTGTTTGAAGAAACAAGTTTGAAAAGGTCTGACATGTATATGTCAATTAGTTGACTGTAAGAGTCTTCAGTTGGTTATTTTTAAATGGTTACACCAACTCAACCGAGAAAAGGTTTGCACAAAGACCTAGTGATTTGACACTATTTAACTGGTCTACAAAATCAAAATTCGTTATGATCCGGGGGCTTCATTAAGCGGAGGGAAGGTGTTAGGAACCCCCCCGACTTCCGTGATAACACGGTTACCACAACTTTTCATTAAACTTTTATCTGTGTATGTGTGTGTGAGTTAGGTCTATGTGCAATTGTTTAGAAGTAGTGTTATGCCTCGTTTGCACCTATATTTAAAGGTTTGACTTGTGTATAAAAGTTAAATTTTAACAAGATATAACAGTGATATTTTGTAAAACATGTTTTTTAAACCCTTGTGCACAATAGTAATTACTTTTTTTTCAAGATATGAGGTATCTTCGAGAAAATAAGATACATAGCAGTGCCGAAATCCTTCTGGGCATGAGATTCATCTAAGGAAATTCAGACACCGTAGATAACTTACAAGCTGTCTGCAGCTGAAAATGTTCGTCATGGGAATCAAAGCAAGATTCAGGAACTGAATCTATGATCACATGATTCCTAGGCTCACATGTGAAAGCAATATGTACAAAAGCTAGAAAACAAACTAGATAGATTTGAGTAAATCTAAGCATTCCAGCTTCAATGATTCCAGTTTAGTCACCATGAACAGGTCAAAGTGAGAAATAGCCAAATTTAGGCAAATCTAGCCCGCATGCTAAAAGATTAAATATCTACATTATGAAAGCAAATAAAACAATTATATAAGCTGTAAATAAATAAATATATATATATATATATATATATATATAAGCAGTAAAAAGCCACGAAGTGATTTCCAGGTCAGACATAAATGTAAATATATATATATATATATAAGCGGTAAATGGCTACGAAGTGATCTCCAGACCTGACTGAAATGTAATATATATATATATATATATATATATATATATATATATATATATATATATATATATATATATATAAGTGATAAGAAGCTTAAATATCTGAAATATCTTATAGTGGGCTACTAAGAAGACTTTAGATAGCTTTTGACGCCTGAAAACTCAGTTTCAATCGGTTAAATTTCAGTATGTAATAAAACACGAGCTTACAAGTATTTAGAAAGAAGAATCACTCTGTTTAGGGCACTATAGAAGTGTTTACAGGCTGAAATGGACATAATTTTCTCTCCTTTTTTCTTTTTTTTAAATGAGGAACCAAGAGCTCATATATAAAGACCAGATGGTCGCGGGTCTAGCCGCGGCAGCCGCGGGTCTACCTACAGCCCCGGGCCATGCGGGTCTCGTAGTCTCGAAGTACGTTCACTTATGCAACACGCTATCCGCTCGAACCTTCATAACTTTCAATCTGGGCATCCGATAGAGGCGTGTTGTACCTTTCCAAAATGATGTTCTCAAGAGCTACACAATGACATGGGAATAGAGGTTGTATAAAGTCGGGAAGATGGATCCATGACCAGGTCTTCAAATCTTCAAATTATATACGGTGTGCTGTCCTGTGTAGTAGTCATTCGGGATTTGAGCTATGGTTCTTGTGGAACACTTCTATATGAAATGTGTTAAGATAACATGAATGTAGTATCAAGGTGGAAAAATGATTATTTTGCCCCTCATCGGAGTTATCTCCGACTTTGCACAGATTTAGCAGTCGTTACTCATGTTTATCTCTGAGATTGGGCTGCTGTGGATGCTGAATGTCCTCAGGGTTATCTCTAAGGTGTGCTTGACCTCTCGAGATTAGAACTGAGTGTCCCGGGGTTGTCTCCATGGTTGTAACTGACTCTCTGTGGCTATCTCCAAAACTAGAATTACATTCCTCAAGGTTATCTATGAGCTTGGAACTGAGTATCCTAGGGTTATCTCTAGGGTTGAAACTATGTATCTCGGGGTTGTCTTTGGTATTAAACTGATTTATCTTCTAGGGTTATCTCTGGAAGACGATTTTGCCCTCCTACAAGGTTAGTAACAGGAATGCATAATTTTGAGTGTCTACACTCAACATCACAATAACGTCGTTTCAATACAATTCAACTCAAATTGCATACAAGGATATCCCACAAGAACCATAACTCAAATACCGAGTGACAACTGCACAAGATAACCCAATGGATAGACAATGAAGACTTGGAGATCTGGTCATGGACCCATCTTTTCGGCTTCAGACAATCTCTAACCCCATGTCATTGTGTATTTCTCGATAATAGCTTTCTGAAAAGATACAACACGCCGCCATCGGATGTCCGGATTGGAAGTTATGAAGGTTTAAGCGAATAACCCGTAGCCTGAGTACACATACTTCGTGATGATGAGACCCACAAAGGTCGAGGCAGCCCAGGCAGCCACAGGTAGCATCGTGTCCATCTGGTCTTTAAATATGAGCTCATAGCAGCTCATTTGAAAAAAGAAGAAGAAAAGAGAGATAACTCTGTCCATTTCATCCTTTAACCCTTGCTAAAGTGCTCCAAACTGAGTGATTCTTCTTTCTAAACACTTGTAAGCTTGTGTTTTGTAACATACTGAAGTTTAACCATTGGAGACCGAGCTTTCAGGTCCCAAAAGCCATCTAAAGTCTTCTTAGTAACCCACTGAGCCTAGATAGAATATTCATAGAATTTACTACTTATATATATATATATATATATATATATATATATATATGTACACATTTATGTCTGGCCTGGAGTTTATTTCGTGGCCTTTTACTGCTTTTATATAAATATATATATTTATATTTCAAAGTCCCGCTTGGATTCCAAATTCGTGGTAGTTGATCGGATATATATATATATATATATATATATATATATATATATATATATATATATATATGCGCATACAAACACAAGTTAAATACTTGAATGAAAATAAGTTTTATTGATTCAAACTATTTACAAGTGCAGGAATTAAATTAATTTACAAGATATTAACTTACAAGAAGATTAAACTAAGAACATGAGAAGAAGAGGGGCTAGGTAGGCTAAACAGCGGTAGAGGCTAAAGATTTGTCAGAGAAGGAGCTCTGAGTCTTTCTAAGTCTGCCTCTTCTAAATGAATTCGTATTCCTTTTATAGATCAAGGAAACGAACTATTACAATAACTGAGGTAAAGTAAAAGTAAAAACATATTACATTTACTAAAGTTAAAGTAAAGTAAAAGAAAGAAAGGAATCTGCTTTCGGTGGAAAAGCAGACGTCTTCTTTTGACTAAAGGGGCCGTGGGGCCAGATGCTTTGACTAAGGGCTGCTTTCGGTGGGAAAGCAGATGCTGCTGGCGAGACTTTCGGAGCAAAAGATGCTGCTGACGAAGCTGCTGTGATGACTAGGCTGCCGGAGCAGGTGCGTGTGCTGACTTGCTGTGATGACTAGGCTGCCGGAGCAGGTGTGTGTGCTGACTGAGCTGACTAGGCTGCCGGGGCAGGTGCTGACTGAAATGTTCAGGCAAAAGGATCCTGAGCATCCTAAAGATTAATCGTGCCATAGGGGTCACGATCTTCCTCTTCATCGGATAAGTTTTGACTATCTGATAAATTTTGACTATCATTTTCTCCTCTGGAATGAGAAGAAATTGCATCAGTCTTTTCATCTAACTGATCTAAACGTGCCTGGATGGCATCTGTAAGAACTTTTAACTGAGAGCTAGAATAACTGGAAACATCAGTGACCTTATGTGGACTAGACGGAGCGACTGACTTTAATTTTTCAGACGCTTTAACTGAAGATTTACTGGAAGATTCAATGGATGGAGTTTTGATAACTGAAGGGGTCAAGGGAGTAGATGGAGAAGGAGGGAATTCCTTCTGAACTTGACCAACTATCCTATCGACACCAAATTTATCCCACCATTTGATATAAAAACGGCGAGATACTTGAGAAATTGGGGAGATAACTGTTTGAGCTGACCTAATTCCTATGGAAGAAGGAGGCTGGAAAACTGTGACTTCTTGGGTGGCCGTAACGACATATTGCCATTTAAGGATCCAAGGGATTTTATATTTACTACAAAATATAAGGAATGCAGGAATTTCCTCATATTTTGGGAGATAGTTACTACGGTGACAAAAATGTTCTAACTGAACCAGAAGTGGCTCTGGGAAGATTGCATGATCAAGACCATGCCTAGTCCACCAGAGAATGAACCACTTGGGAAATTGACTTTTGAACTTTTGATCGAACTGGAAAAACCAAGAATGACTATGATCATCATTCTGGTGAAGCATGATTTTAAACCAAGCCTCAATATAATCATAATAGCAATAGGGGCTAGAATGATTAGAGAGCGACTTGAGATCGGAAGGATGACTACCCCAATCAGAAAGATTGAGAACCTGTTTAATATACAACGAATGGTAGAGAAGCTTGGAGCTATCATCGTTGGCATAAATAGGTTTGATGAATACTGACTCTGTTTCAATAAGAATATCCTTATAAAAGACTAAAGATTTATAAGGAGCGAGAGGAAGAAAATGCCATCCAGCAGGAAAATACTGGGCAGCAAGTTTGACTGGGTCATTTTTTGGTTTCATTGGTAACTCGATATGGAATAAGTGCTGATCATACTTAGCACGATATTCCGAAGCTGGGTTACTAGTGTTTGACGCAGATGCTTTGGATTGATTAGCAAAAATGTCAAACGGTTTAGGCTGACTAGCAAGAACTGACGCATAGGGCTTGGAGACTGTACCAAGCACCTGGAATTTATTATGTGTTTGAGTTACTGGATGAGGAACAACAGTTCCTCTTGACTGGTTGACTGGGCCTGAGGAACGGCCATGACCTCGAGAAGATGATTCTCCTCGAACACTCATGGTGCTGCAATAGTACTTGTGTTAATGAATTCACGTGTCAGGAAATCAGGAACTGAGTTGTTACTACCTTTAATATATTCAATATCAAAATCAAAAATGCTTAATATAGCTTGCCATCTAGCGAAAGAATGCTTAGAGGCGACGTTTTCAACGTCCTTTTCAAGAATGAATTTGGCTGATTTGCAATCTATCCTAACTAAGAATTTCTGATTTAGTAAATCTCTCTGAAATTTTTTAATACATAATACGAGTGACAAAATTTCTTTTTTAATAGTACTATATTTTAACTGTGTTGGATTCCATGCGCCCGAATGGAAACGAACAATTTGTTCGTCAGAAGTGGGGGTTAACTGTTGCTTGAGAATGCCACCAAATCCAATATCGGAGGCATCTGTTTCAACTATTTTGAATGCTGAATCATTAGAGATGCCAAGGCAAGGCAAAACCTTGACATATTTTTTAACTTGTTGGACGACAGAAGTATGAATGTCAGTCCATGGAGGGGGATTACTCTGTAAGCGCTGAAAAAGAGGCTTACAAATCTTCCTGAGATTCTTGTAAAACTTGCCAATATAATTAAGCGAGCCAAGAAATCTCTGTAGCTGAGTTTTGTCGGTAATCTTATCGGGAAATCGGTCGGCAAATTGAATAGCTCTGTCAATAGGCCGAGTGAGTCCGTGATAGAGGATTAGACCGAGAAACCTGACTTTTGTCAGAAACAGACTACACTTGGAAGGTGAAAGAACAAGACCATTGGTTTTAACTGTTTTGAAGAAAGAATTCAAGTGTTTAGTATGTTCTTCAATAGTCTTGGAGAATACAAGGATATCATCGATGTATACAATAATAAAATGACTGAAAGGATTCAAAATATTATTGAGAATATTCTGAAATTCACTAGGTGCGTTTTTTAGTCCAAATGACTGAACATTCCATTCGTAGTGACCGAACGGAGTGGTGAATGCTGTTTTATACCTATCGTCGGGATGAATAGCAACTTGCCAAAATCCTGATTTAAGGTCAAATTTACTAAAGATGGTGGAAACACTTAACCTGCTAAGAAGGTCTTCCTTATTAGGCAAAGGGTATCTAATCCATTCTAGAACTTTGTTTAATGGCTTGTAATTTATAACTAGACGAGGGACACCTCTTTCTTTCTCAGCTTCATTATTAACATAGAAGGCTGGGCAAGACCATGGTGATTTACTATGTCTAATTAATCCTTTACTAAGGAGATCGTTAATTTCTTTTTTACATAATTCCATTTGTTCATGACTCATTTGAATTGGTCTGGCTTTAGTGGGAATTAAATGTTCTTTAAATTCTTTTGCATATGGTAATCTAACTGTGTGCTTCTTCCTATGCCAAAAAGCATTGGGGGAGTCAGAACATAGATTTTTTGTTAAATATTCTTTTAATTCACTAATTTTTTCTTGAACTCGGTTGCTTTTAAGTTGTTCTTCAACTTGTTGATACTTAACTTCTTCCTTGAGGAAACTTAAGTGGGTAACTTTGCAGTTTAACAGATTTATTGACTTGGAGATTGATTCTTCTTGAATAAATTTTAAATCTCGTTCTTTAGGTTTAATTAGGAATTTAAATGTTATTTTCTTTCCTAAATGCTCACAACTTAATCCTTTATTACTGGTAGTGAATGGATATAATAAATAGATAGATGGTAAACCTAAAATAATTTTATCTGTGAGATTGCGGATTAAAACAAAAGAAGTTTTAAAGCACATTTCATCCTGACAGATATGGACTCTAGGTAATTTATATTTTATTTCCATGTTACTACCATTAGCTGAGTTAAGTTTTTCAGTAGTTTTTCTGTAGTATCTGGTGGGAATAAGACCCTCTTGAATACAATTCAGATCTGCTCCAGTATCGACTAGGGCAGGGAGCTGAATAGAGAAGGTTTTATCAATAACTAACTTAATAGAGATATACCACTTTTGAATGGTAATGTCTTTAATTCTTTTAAGTGAAAGACCTTGAATAAAAAGATCAGGTTCATCTTTAACACCTGATGATTCTGGTTCTTCATGACATTCATCACTGGAAGAAGAATCGTGTATTTGAAGATCTGACTTTTTATCATCAATTTCTTTCCTTAGATTAGAAATATCTAATTTTAGATTGGAAATCTCTTTCTTTAGTTTATTGACTTCATGATTTAATTCAGGGAGTGTAATTTCTCTAGCTGGTGATTTAAATCTCTCAAGTGTTTTATTAAGACTAAAAACTGGCTTTTCTTTGGCTTTAAGAACCTTATCGGTAACTTTCTTATCCTTGTTTAATAAATCTTTTAATTGATTTAGATACTGGGTCTTTAATCCTGGGTCTACTATTTTACTAATTAGGTCAACTAATAACGAACACTCTTCGTCTTCTTTAGTAATTACATTAATTCTTTTACAACAATTGTTACTGCAATTTTCGGTGCAGACAGTAACTTCGTTTTCTGTATTTGATTCATCGTTACAAGTGCTGCTAGTGCTAGAAGATTCAGGAGCATCTGAAACTTCATCATTACTATCGTTATTTTCAATTCTCATTAACTCAAGTATATGCTCAGTGTCTTCAGCAGAGATGTTTAATTGATTTAATTTTTGCTTAACTCTACATTCACTTTTAAAGTGTCCTTTCTGCCCACAATTGTGACAGACATTTTTACTCTTATCAAATTGTTTTGATTTTTTAGTTGATTTCCTGTGTGTTGACTGAGGTTTCTTGTAGTAAGAATCTTTATTAATTATTTTCTTATCTTGAGTATACCGTCTTTTACGATGTTTGTGACTCTTTTGTGATTCAATATGTTTATGGGGATGCCGGTGCTTTCTTCTAGAGGGAGCAACGGGCGGTAAACCATATTGTTCACAGAAGGTGCCTAACTCATATTTAGCTTTCTTTTTATCCTTATTTGCTTGCTTAGCTAATTTAAAGTCAATACACATCTTTAATCCAATTTTTTGAATGTAACTTATAATGTCTCCATAAGTTAAATTATCGTAATCAATATATCCTAAATTTTTACTTAGTTCTTCTCTAACTTTATGTGCAAATAACGACGGTAAACCATTAACAAATTTTTCTTTCCAGAATGGCTTATTACTGTCATTTCGCATCATAACTCTAGAGGTGAACACATCCTTGTACCATCTAAAATCACTTAGAGTGGGACAAGTAAGATTACTTAATTGGTCATGAATTCGTTCTGTGATGTTACTGGGGGTTCCAATAAAATGTTTAATTATAGTGAAGATTAAAGTATTAACTCCATCAGGTAAACCCATACCAACTTCCTCATTGAAGATGGGATTACCATCATCATCTCTTTGGATAGCATGAACTATTGATATCCTAATGTCTTCTGTGAGATGCTTCTCCCACCAAGATCTAAGAATACCAGTAAATCCACTAGCTATTAATTCAACTATGTCCGGTTGGGATAAATTGTTGAATTTGGTGATATAACTATTTGCTACCATTGACATATGATTCAATTTATTAAGGATTTCTTGTTCACTAAATCCATCTATGTTCCATTCATATATTTTATTGGATGAAACAGAGAATTGCTTATCTAGATTTCTCTCTTCGAATTGTAGATCCGGAGGAGTAGGTCTAGAGTACCAATTTCTGGTGATACTAGTGTTTTTAACAGTTAATTTATTTAGTTGTTCATTAAGGTTAGAGGTTGATGAGTGAATAGAAGAACTGTCATCGTCATTATCAGACTCTACTTGATCAATGACTGCAATAGTTCCACTTGTACCGGCTTCAGATTTAATTTTTTTAAATAACTTATCTATGGACTGAACTAACTCTTCATCCTTATTAGGTAAACCTAATCTGTTTCTATTTTCTGGTAATTTGATTAAGGGCTGTTCAATCTTTGAATCGGGTTTTGTAATAATATTTTCTTCAAATTTTTCTTCTATTCTATCAAGCTGTTTTCCAACAGTTGCTAGATACTGATTGCTGAAGTTTAATTGTTCAATTATCTTTTTATCATCTTTAATTCCGTCGGGAATTTTAAAGGGACTGGCGATAACTGAGGTGTTCTTAACTGGGATTAAAACTGTTTCTAAGGGTGGGTGAGTAGACGAAATTTTTGTTTTGTCTTCTTTAATCCACTGTGTCTTACTAATAACATTACACTTACTTTGGTACTGCTCATACCAATCGTAGAACGTAATGTTAATCTGTTCATTTTGAATGAATCTTTTCCATCTATTGACTATCTTTTCTCTTTCCTTTTCTGTAGGGTGATCAGATCTAAATAGATGTCGTTTTTCTTTATTAGATTTTGAATTGAAATCTTTTACTAAGTCATCCCATTCTAAAATAAATTCTTTTTTAATGACTCGAAGTTGATTATGAATAGGGGCATTAAAGTCAGACTGTGTGGGATACACAGATGATGCTGGGGATGAAGATCCTTCATCTCCATCAGGGTCGTTATGAGTATAACAAGGATGACTAACTTGTCCTTGATTAAAAATTCCTTTTAGTTTGACGTCTTTAATCGAAGGGTTATCTATTATTTCTGAATCTCTTCTAGTATGAATAACTGAAGGGGTTGAAGAACTGGAAATATCTTCAATAATAACCGGAGTTCTGGTGCGTTCAAAACTAATTTTAACAGTTCCATCTGAAAACTGTTTGATGTTTTCGATGTTTAATGAGTTATTAGCTATGGGTTGTTGTGGTAATTCATTAGGTAAAGTCCATTGACTGGGTAATGTAATATCTTTCCAGAGAATTGTTCTCGGAATCTGGATATTAGCATCACTAGTTGAACTTTGAATTAAAACTGTCTGATCTTTAGGACTTTTATTAAGAGCATGGACGTTCAGGTTTGACTTCATGGTCTTATAGTAAATCCGATAGATCAAAGCAATAGGCTGAGATCCCTCAATCATTTGAGTAATCTCTCCTTCAGTTTTAATATTTAAGGTTAACGCTTTAAATAAGTTTTGATCACTAAGGCTTAAAGTGAAATCTGGAAAACAATTAAAGTGAATTGGTCCATTATGCAAACTGGCTTCCATGGCACCAATTATACTAGGGTAATAATTTAAAAATCTGGCGTCTCTAAGACAAAGGTAAATTGATGAATTAATTCCTTTTCTATTAAGTGGTTTAACTGCCACTTGAATTAATCCTATATGAATAAAATTATAACCCTTTTTCCTGTGTTTTTTAATAACTTCTGGGGATAACAGGCTACAATTTTCATATTCTTTATTAATTGCAAAAACTCTTTCAACTGTTTTAACATTGTAATCTGTTTTAAATTTATCTGAGAATGTTGACTGATAAATTTCTTTAGGGGAAACCCTAGGTATGTTCCAATTATTCAAAACTTGATTAATGTTTTCATAACTCTGTTCTTCCTGGTTAACAATATCTGGGACTGGAGGTAAAGTCGATCTGTTACTAACTGAAGAGTTGGATCTAAATAACCTACTCATCTTGACTGTTTCAAAATATATTCTGGTTCAAGGTTCATTCATGCATACCCTTTTTACCCTTAGTAAACTCATACCTATGTTCTAAAACCCGACACTGCTCACACCCTGGAGACTTACAAAAGGTTTGACACGAACTAGGTGGTTTACAGGTAAATTAGGTGACTTCAGAAATCTTGAAGAAGAAGATAATTTTGAAAAGAAAGATGAATTTGATTAAATAGATCTAACTAGACAGAGAGAAACAGCGTACAACTTGGCTCTGATACCATTTGTGTTTGTATGCGCATCTTCTTTTTGTTCTTCTATTCCCCAAATGGTATCAGAGCCAAGTTGTACGTTGTTTCTCTCTGTCTAGTTAGATCTATTTAATCAAATTCATCTTTCTTTTCAAAATTATCTTCTTCTTCAAGATTTCTGAAGTCACCTAATTTACCTGTAAACCACCTAGTTCGTGTCAAACCTTTTGTAAGTCTCCAGGGTGTGAGCAGTGTCGGGTTTTAGAACATAGGTATGAGTTTACTAAGGGTGAAAAGGGTATGCATGAATGAACCTTGAACCAGAATATATTTTGAAACAGTCAAGATGAGTAGGTTATTTAGATCCAACTCTTCAGTTAGTAACAGATCGACTTTACCTCCAGTCCCAGATATTGTTAACCAGGAAGAACAGAGTTATGAAAACATTAATCAAGTTTTGAATAATTGGAACATACCTAGGGTTTCCCCTAAAGAAATTTATCAGTCAACATTCTCAGATAAATTTAAAACAGATTACAATGTTAAAACAGTTGAAAGAGTTTTTGCAATTAATAAAGAATATGAAAATTGTAGCCTGTTATCCCCAGAAGTTATTAAAAAACACAGGAAAAAGGGTTATAATTTTAATCATATAGGATTAATTCAAGTGGCAGTTAAACCACTTAATAGAAAAGGAATTAATTCATCAATTTACCTTTGTCTTAGAGACGCCAGATTTTTAAATTATTACCCTAGTATAATTGGTGCCATGGAAGCCAGTTTGCATAATGGACCAATTCACTTTAATTGTTTTCCAGATTTCACTTTAAGCCTTAGTGATCAAAACTTATTTAAAGCGTTAACCTTAAATATTAAAACTGAAGGAGAGATTACTCAAATGATTGAGGGATCTCAGCCTATTGCTTTGATCTATCGGATTTACTATAAGACCATGAAGTCAAACCTGAACGTCCATGCTCTTAATAAAAGTCCTAAAGATCAGACAGTTTTAATTCAAAGTTCAACTAGTGATGCTAATATCCAGATTCCGAGAACAATTCTCTGGAAAGATATTACATTACCCAGTCAATGGACTTTACCTAATGAATTACCACAACAACCCATAGCTAATAACTCATTAAACATCGAAAACATCAAACAGTTTTCAGATGGAACTGTTAAAATTAGTTTTGAACGCACCAGAACTCCGGTTATTATTAAAGATATTTCCAGTTCTTCAACCCCTTCAGTTATTCATACTAGAAGAGATTCAGAAATAATAGATAACCCTTCGATTAAAGACGTCAAACTAAAAGGAATTTTTAATCAAGGACAAGTTAGTCATCCTTGTTATACTCATAACGACCCTGATGGAGATGAAGGATCTTCATCCCCAGCATCATCTGTGTATCCCACACAGTCTGACTTTAATGCCCCTATTCATAATCAACTTCGAGTCATTAAAAAAGAATTTATTTTAGAATGGGATGACTTAGTAAAAGATTTCAATTCAAAATCTAATAAAGAAAAATGACATCTATTTAGATCTGATCACCCTACAGAAAAGGAAAGAGAAAAGATAGTCAATAGATGGAAAAGATTCATTCAAAATGAACAGATTAACATTACGTTCTACGATTGGTATGAGCAGTACCAAAGTAAGTGTAATGTTATTAGTAAGACACAGTGGATTAAAGAAGACAAAACAAAAATTTCGTCTACTCACCCACCCTTAGAAACAGTTTTAATCCCAGTTAAGAACACCTCAGTTATCGCCAGTCCCTTTAAAATTCCCGACGGAATTAAAGATGATAAAAAGATAATTGAACAATTAAACTTCAGCAATCAGTATCTAGCAACTGTTGGAAAACAGCTTGATAGAATAGAAGAAAAATTTGAAGAAAATATTATTACAAAACCCGATTCAAAGATTGAACAGCCCTTAATCAAATTACCAGAAAATAGAAACAGATTAGGTTTACCTAATAAGGATGAAGAGTTAGTTCAGTCCATAGATAAGTTATTTAAAAAAATTAAATCTGAAGCCGGTACAAGTGGAACTATTGCAGTCATTGATCAAGTAGAGTCTGATAATGACGATGACAGTTCTTCTATTCACTCATCAACCTCTAACCTTAATGAACAACTAAATAAATTAACTGTTAATAACACTAGTATCACCAGAAATTGGTACTCTAGACCTACTCCTCCGGATCTACAATTCGAAGAGAGAAATCTAGATAAGCAATTCTCTGTTTCATCCAATAAAATATATGAATGGAACATAGATGGATTTAGTGAACAAGAAATCCTTAATAAATTGAATCATATGTCAATGGTAGCAAATAGTTATATCACCAAATTCAACAATTTATCCCAACCGGACATAGTTGAATTAATAGCTAGTGGATTTACTGGTATTCTTAGATCTTGGTGGGAGAAGCATCTCACAGAAGACATTAGGATATCAATAGTTCATGCTATCCAAAGAGATGATGATGGTAATCCCATCTTCAATGAGGAAGTTGGTATGGGTTTACCTGATGGAGTTAATACTTTAATCTTCACTATAATTAAACATTTTATTGGAACCCCCAGTAACATCACAGAACGAATTCATGACCAATTAAGTAATCTTACTTGTCCCACTCTAAGTGATTTTAGATGGTACAAGGATGTGTTCACCTCTAGAGTTATGATGCGAAATGACAGTAATAAGCCATTCTGGAAAGAAAAATTTGTTAATGGTTTACCGTCGTTATTTGCACATAAAGTTAGAGAAGAACTAAGTAAAAATTTAGGATATATTGATTACGATAATTTAACTTATGGAGACATTATAAGTTACATTCAAAAAATTGGATTAAAGATGTGTATTGACTTTAAATTAGCTAAGCAAGCAAATAAGGATAAAAAGAAAGCTAAATATGAGTTAGGCACCTTCTGTGAACAATATGGTTTACCGCCCGTTGCTCCCTCTAGAAGAAAGCACCGGCATCCCCATAAACATATTGAATCACAAAAGAGTCACAAACATCGTAAAAGACGGTATACTCAAGATAAGAAAATAATTAATAAAGATTCTTACTACAAGAAACCTCAGTCAACACACAGGAAATCAACTAAAAAATCAAAACAATTTGATAAGAGTAAAATTGTCTGTCACAATTGTGGGCAGAAAGGACACTTTAAAAGTGAATGTAGAGTTAAGCAAAAATTAAATCAATTAAACATCTCTGCTGAAGACACTGAGCATATACTTGAGTTAATGAGAATTGAAAATAACGATAGTAATGATGAAGTTTCAGATGCTCCTGAATCTTCTAGCACTAGCAGCACTTGTAACGATGAATCAAATACAGAAAACGAAGTTACTGTCTGCACCGAAAATTGCAGTAACAATTGTTGTAAAAGAATTAATGTAATTACTAAAGAAGACGAAGAGTGTTCGTTATTAGTTGACCTAATTAGTAAAATAGTAGACCCAGGATTAAAGACCCAGTATCTAAATCAATTAAAAGATTTATTAAACAAGGATAAGAAAGTTACCGATAAGGTTCTTAAAGCCAAAGAAAAGCCAGTTTTTAGTCTTAATAAAACACTTGAGAGATTTAAATCACCAGCTAGAGAAATTACACTCCCTGAATTAAATCATGAAGTCAATAAACTAAAGAAAGAGATTTCCAATCTAAAATTAGATATTTCTAATCTAAGGAAAGAAATTGATGATAAAAAGTCAGATCTTCAAATACACGATTCTTCTTCCAGTGATGAATGTCATGAAGAACCAGAATCATCAGGTGTTAAAGATGAACCTGATCTTTTTATTCAAGGTCTTTCACTTAAAAGAATTAAAGACATTACCATTCAAAAGTGGTATATCTCTATTAAGTTAGTTATTGATAAAACCTTCTCTATTCAGCTCCCTGCCCTAGTCGATACTGGAGCAGATCTGAATTGTATTCAAGAGGGTCTTATTCCCACCAGATACTACAGAAAAACTACTGAAAAACTTAACTCAGCTAATGGTAGTAACATGGAAATAAAATATAAATTACCTAGAGTCCATATCTGTCAGGATGAAATGTGCTTTAAAACTTCTTTTGTTTTAATCCGCAATCTCACAGATAAAATTATTTTAGGTTTACCATTTATCTATTTATTATATCCATTCACTACCAGTAATAAAGGATTAAGTTGTGAGCATTTAGGAAAGAAAATAACATTTAAATTCCTAATTAAACCTAAAGAACGAGATTTAAAATTTATTCAAGAAGAATCAATCTCCAAGTCAATAAATCTGTTAAACTGCAAAGTTACCCACTTAAGTTTCCTCAAGGAAGAAGTTAAGTATCAACAAGTTGAAGAACAACTTAAAAGCAACCGAGTTCAAGAAAAAATTAGTGAATTAAAAGAATATTTAACAAAAAATCTATGTTCTGACTCCCCCAATGCTTTTTGGCATAGGAAGAAGCACACAGTTAGATTACCATATGCAAAAGAATTTAAAGAACATTTAATTCCCACTAAAGCCAGACCAATTCAAATGAGTCATGAACAAATGGAATTATGTAAAAAAGAAATTAACGATCTCCTTAGTAAAGGATTAATTAGACATAGTAAATCACCATGGTCTTGCCCAGCCTTCTATGTTAATAATGAAGCTGAGAAAGAAAGAGGTGTCCCTCGTCTAGTTATAAATTACAAGCCATTAAACAAAGTTCTAGAATGGATTAGATACCCTTTGCCTAATAAGGAAGACCTTCTTAGCAGGTTAAGTGTTTCCACCATCTTTAGTAAATTTGACCTTAAATCAGGATTTTGGCAAGTTGCTATTCATCCCGACGATAGGTATAAAACAGCATTCACCACTCCGTTCGGTCACTACGAATGGAATGTTCAGTCATTTGGACCAAAAAACGCACCTAGTGAATTTCAGAATATTCTCAATAATATTTTGAATCCTTTCAGTCATTTTATTATTGTATACATCGATGATATCCTTGTATTCTCCAAGACTATTGAAGAACATACTAAACACTTGAATTCTTTCTTCAAAACAGTTAAAACCAATGGTCTTGTTCTTTCACCTTCCAAGTGTAGTCTGTTTCTGACAAAAGTCAGGTTTCTCGGTCTAATCCTCTATCACGGACTCACTCGGCCTATTGACAGAGCTATTCAATTTGCCGACCGATTTCCCGATAAGATTACCGACAAAACTCAGCTACAGAGATTTCTTGGCTCGCTTAATTATATTGGCAAGTTTTACAAGAATCTCAGGAAGATTTGTAAGCCTCTTTTTCAGCGCTTACAGAGTAATCCCCCTCCATGGACTGACATTCATACTTCTGTCGTCCAACAAGTTAAAAAATATGTCAAGGTTTTGCCTTGCCTTGGCATCTCTAATGATTCAGCATTCAAAATAGTTGAAACAGATGCCTCCGATATTGGATTTGGTGGCATTCTCAAGCAACAGTTAACCCCCACTTCTGACGAACAAATTGTTCGTTTCCATTCGGGCGCATGGAATCCAACACAGTTAAAATATAGTACTATTAAAAAAGAAATTTTGTCACTCGTATTATGTATTAAAAAATTTCAGAGAGATTTAATAAATCAGAAATTCTTAGTTAGGATAGATTGCAAATCAGCCAAATTCATTCTTGAAAAGGACGTTGAAAACGTCGCCTCTAAGCATTCTTTCGCTAGATGGCAAGCTATATTAAGCATTTTTGATTTTGATATTGAATATATTAAAGGTAGTAACAACTCAGTTCCTGATTTCCTGACACGTGAATTCATTAACACAGGTACTATTGCAGCACCATGAGTGTTCGAGGAGGATCATCTTCTCGAGGTCATGGCCGTTCCTCAGGCCCAGTCAACCAGTCAAGAGGAACTGTTGTTCCTCATCTAGTAACTCAAACACATAATAAATTCCAGGTGCTTGGTACAGTCCCCAAGCCCTATGCGTCAGTTCTTGCTAGTCAGCCTAAACCGTTAGACATTTTTGCTAATCAATCCAAAGCATCTGCGTCAAACACTAGTAACCCAGCTTCGGAATATCGTGCTAAGTATGATCAGCACTTATTCCATATCGAGTTACCAATGAAACCAAAAAATGACCCAGTCAAACTTGCTGCCCAGTATTTTCCTGCTGGATGGCATTTTCTTCCTCTCGCTCCTTATAAATCTTTGGTCTTTTATAAGGATATTCTTATTGAAACAGAGTCAGTATTCATCAAACCTATTTATGCCAACGATGATAGCTCCAAGCTTCTCTACCATTCGTTGTATATTAAACAGGTTCTCAATCTTTCTGATTGGGGTAGTCATCCTTCCGATCTCAAGTCGCTCTCTAATCATTCTAGCCCCTATTGCTATTATGATTATATTGAGGCTTGGTTTAAAATCATGCTTCACCAGAATGATGATCATAGTCATTCTTGGTTTTTCCAGTTCGATCAAAAGTTCAAAAGTCAATTTCCCAAGTGGTTCATTCTCTGGTGGACTAGGCATGGTCTTGATCATGCAATCTTCCCAGAGCCACTTCTGGTTCAGTTAGAACATTTTTGTCACCGTAGTAACTATCTCCCAAAATATGAGGAAATTCCTGCATTCCTTATATTTTGTAGTAAATATAAAATCCCTTGGATCCTTAAATGGCAATATGTCGTTACGGCCACCCAAGAAGTCACAGTTTTCCAGCCTCCTTCTTCCATAGGAATTAGGTCAGCTCAAACAGTTATCTCCCCAATTTCTCAAGTATCTCGCCGTTTTTATATCAAATGGTGGGATAAATTTGGTGTCGATAGGATAGTTGGTCAAGTTCAGAAGGAATTCCCTCCTTCTCCATCTACTCCCTTGACCCCTTCAGTTATCAAAACTCCAGCCATTGAATCTTCCAGTAAATCTTCAGTTAAAGCGTCTGAAAAATTAAAGTCAGTCGTTCCGTCTAGTCCACATAAGGTCACTGATGTTTCCAGTTATTCTAGCTCTCAGTTAAAAGTTCTTACAGATGCCATCCAGGCACGTTTAGATCAGTTAGATGAAAAGACTGATGCAATTTCTTCTCATTCCAGAGGAGAAAATGATAGTCAAAATTTATCAGATAGTCAAAACTTATCCGATGAAGAGGAAGATCGTGACCCCTATGGCACGATTAATCTTTAGGATGCTCAGGATCCTTTTGCCTGAACATTTCAGTCAGCACCTGCCCCGGCAGCCTAGTCAGCTCAGTCAGCACACACACCTGCTCCGGCAGCCTAGTCATCACAGCAAGTCAGCACACGCACCTGCTCCGGCAGCCTAGTCATCACAGCAGCTTCGTCAGCAGCATCTTTTGCTCCGAAAGTCTCGCCAGCAGCATCTGCTTTCCCACCGAAAGCAGCCCTTAGTCAAAGCATCTGGCCCCACGGCCCCTTTAGTCAAAAGAAGACGTCTGCTTTTCCACCGAAAGCAGATTCCTTTCTTTCTTTTACTTTACTTTAACTTTAGTAAATGTAATATGTTTTTACTTTTACTTTACCTCAGTTATTGTAATAGTTCGTTTCCTTGATCTATAAAAGGAATACGAATTCATTTAGAAGAGGCAGACTTAGAAAGACTCAGAGCTCCTTCTCTGACAAATCTTTAGCCTCTACCGCTGTTTAGCCTACCTAGCCCCTCTTCTTCTCATGTTCTTAGTTTAATCTTCTTGTAAGTTAATATCTTGTAAATTAATTTAATTCCTGCACTTGTAAATAGTTTGAATCAATAAAACTTATTTTCATTCAAGTATTTAACTTGTGTTTGTATGCGCATCTTCTTTTTGTTCTTCTATTCCCCAAATGGTATATATATATATATATATATATATATATATATATATATATATATATATATATTTACTGCTTTTATATACATATTTGCTATAACTGCTTTCGCAATGTAGATATTTCATCTTCCAGCTTGTGAACTAGATTTGTCTAAATCTAGCTATCTCTAACTTTGACCGGTTCAAAAGTGACTAAACTGGAACCATTGATGCTAGAATTGTTTAGATTTATTTAAATCTAGTTTTTTTTTAGCTTTTGTATATATTACTTTATCATGTGAGCCTAGGAATCATGTGATCGAAGATTCAGTCTCTAAATCTAGATTCAGTTCCCAGGATGGACATTTCTCAGCTGCAGCCAGCATGTAAATTATCTACGGTGTTTGGATATCCTTGGATGGCTATCATGCCCATAAGGAGTTCAACACTGCTATGTATCTTATTTTCTCGAATATGCTTCGCATCTCAAAAATAAAAGTAATCAAGCTGAATATAGAATAAAATGGTAGTATCAAAGGACTCAATTACTATTAAGCATAAGGGTTTGAAAACTTGTTTTTCAAAACATCACTACTATATCTTGCCTAAAACTGAACTTTTATATACAAGTCAAACCCTTTGTATGTAGGTGCACACGAGGCATATCACTACTTCCACATAATTGCACCTAGTCCCAATAAACACACACACACATATGCAGATAAATAAGTTAATTAAAAAGTTGTGGTAACCATGTTTTCACGGAAGTCGGGGGGGGGTGCCTAACACCTTCCCTTCGCTTAATCAAGCCTCCGAACCCAACGAATCTCGATTTCCAAGGCCAGTTAAATAGTGTCCAACCACTTAGTCTTTGTGCAAACCTTTTCAAAATTAGTTAAGTTGGTACAACCATTTCAAATCTACCAGCTGGCGTCTCTGGAAGTAAAATCATCGACATTCATATGTCAGACCTTTTCAAACTCGCCTTTTTAGATAAAACTCACCCAAATGAGAACACAAAAGGGCAAGTACAGAAAGGGACACAAATCCTCCCGACGTCGACAGGTGGCGACTCTGTTGGGGACTCCAATAAGATGGTTTAAGCTGTTGTTCAACCTTTTCAAAACAAAACTTTTTATCTGCTTATGTGTGAATACTATATTTACATTGAATGGATGTGTACTAATGCTTTATTTACTACACTTTAGTGCTTCGCACCATATCTACCTGTGATATTATTGCTTCACACATGTCATCATTTCCATATGGTAAGACACGATGTATGTGAATGTATGTTGTGTGATTCCTCCACCAGGAGGCAAACCCATCGGTTTTTGATTACTGGACTCAAGGGAGACTAATCCTGCGAGGCTCAGGAAAGGCAACACCCAGATTCACTCCAGTTGAAAGATCGGATTAACTTCCCATCCAGTAAATTGCGATGATCTGGGGACCTTTATGCCGAAAAGCTGAGAGAGTAACCTAAGATAGGTCAGCCTCGTATAAACCAAACGCGAAGGGAAGTCTCTTCATACCTTCCCCTTTAAATTACATGTAATTTCAATTCCATGTCAATCTTAATGTAATGGAAAATATAAAGGAAGATGTAAATATGCACTCCTTTTTCATATCAAGACATGTCATGTTATCCTGTCATCAAAACAACTGACGTCTGTTTTGCTGGAGAATATTAAAACAATCCGAAAAATAGACACATTGTATAGCATACAACATCTTCACATTTTCCCAGAGTAAACTACATAGTCTTTTTGTAGGGAAACGATTGGTCCTGTTACCCATTCAAAGTTTTAAAAGGCATTAAGCCCACTTCAAGACATGGCTACAAGTGCCCAGCCTGATCCTACTCCTGTTTCCCGAAACGAGTTCGAAGGATTAAGGAATTAAATAATAGAGTTGGTTGTTCTTCTGAAAGAACTAAACAAACCAACTCAGGGTCCACAAATACCCATCCAAATTGAATCCAGTGCACATGGAGGAATCCAGGGTATGGACAAAGAAGTCATAATACCTGATTCTCATAATGAGAAGACCCACAAAACCCCTAAAATCACCTATCTTAAAGAAGATCAAAACACCGATGATATTCGAAAGAAGGTTCAACAAATGGAAGAGACCATTCGGTCAATCAAAGGGACTGGAACGCACGGAAGCGTCATGCGGTAATCCACGTAGACAGATCATTTCCATAATTTAATAAGGAATGAATACGAAGGATCATTCACCATGCATGCGGTAATCCACATAGACATGTTATTCTAACAGAATAATAAAGAATGGAATAACAGAATAATTCACTAGGCGTGTGTAATCCGCACAGACAAGTTATTCCAACAAAATAATAAATAATGGAACCAGGTCATGGGTAACCCGAACAGTCAGGATATGTCAACAGAATAATAAAGAATGGAACCAGGTCATGTATAATCCGAACAGACAGAATATTCCAATACAATAATAAAGAATGGAATAAAAACAGAATTCACCAGGCATGCGATAGACCGCACAGACAGGTTATTCCAACAGAATAATAAAGAATGGAATAACAGAACAATTTCACCGTGTATGCGGTACTTCGCATAAACAGGTTATTCCAACATAATAATAAAGAATGGAATAACAACCCTTACGAATATTGAAAAAAAATAACTCTCTTCATGAATATGAAAGAATAATACCCCTTACCTTAGAAAAAATTGGATACTGAAATAGTGAGGTAACAAACTTCTCTTCTTCTTTCTCTCTATAATAATTGCTCTATAGCTTTTGTGAATTGGTGAGAATGAATGAAGAATGAGTTTCTATTTATAGGAAAATATAGTTTCGATAATTGCATGTTTTGGGACTCGAAATATTACAGTATAATACCTTCCTCTTTTTCTTCATTTTTAATTTAGTCCTGCAAGTATTATCAAACTTGCACCACCTCCCCTAACAGTAAATAATGTGAATCAATAGTAAATCATGTGAATTAATAGTTCTAGACATGTGAAAATATGAATTACAGTATAGTACCTCCATTTTTAACTTAGTCATGCAAGTATTATCAATCTTGCACCACCACCCCTAATAGTACAAGAATGTGAATCAATAGTATACACATGTGAACACATAGTTATAAGCACGTTAATTAATAGCAATTAATTGCTTATTTATCCGGTTAATTACCCCGATTGGTCAATATAACCTCCAGACATCAATTATTATCAAAATAAATGTCGATTTCCACTAACACTAATAATTTGAACACAATGAAACTATCATTTTCATCTTTAATCAACACGAACTTATTCATCATTAATATTATAACTCACAATATTTAACAACCAGATCATTCCCAGGAAAGAGGGGGCTTTCCGATAAGGATTTCTCCTTATTGGCGCGCAATTAGGTGACCAAACCTCTCATTGACAGAACTTTCTAGACATTGTTAATATTGTAAATAATAATTTAAATAACTTTGTCGTCTCAATTATTGATTTAATAATATAACATATTATGTAGATGATACTGTGACAATAATTGAATCAATAATATGAGAGATATGATGCATCAATTACTGTAGCAATAATTGAATATAACTGAGTAACTTCTCACGTAAGAATCAATAATCAATATCGTGTGCTACTATGCAACCACACGTATTACTGTACTTTTATTATCGGGTAGTTCAACAGTTTAACAGTAAAACTTATGCCGTTATTTTTATAAAAAGATAAGTATGTCGTTTTCTAACTATGACAATACTTCCGTTGTGGGGTCCACCAATGATTGTGCCGCCGTATGAATATTTCCTGTTAAAACGAATATTTCCCGACCAATCGAATATTATTTAACCACTTGTTTACTTTGCAAAATTTGTAAATATTACCTAGAACTATAACATTATATCAATCCACACCATAAAATAATAAAATATATTTTGAGAAAAATTATTCTTTATTTATAAAAGTTGGGGTCTTTTAACCTCCCCTTCTTATGAAATTTTGTCCTCAAAATTAGGGTACGTACCTGGTATATCGAAGGGGAGAGGATATCTTGACTTCATCTCAGATTCTAACTCCCAGGTCATTTCTTCCACATCGTGGTTTCTCCATAAAACTTTGACTTAAGGTATAACCTTGGAGCGTAGAATATGATCGTTCTTATCCAACATTGTAACAGGTAACTATTCGTACGTTAAATCTTTCTCTATATCGTCTGGTTCTAATTCAATAATGTGGTTCAGGTATTTCACATATTTACGTAACATAGATATGTGAAAAAGATTATGAACACGAGACATACTTGGCGGTAAGGTGAGTCTATAGGCCACAGTTCCTACTCGATCGAGGATTAAAAATGGGCCAATGAATCGAGGATTGAGCTTTTCTTTCTTTTTAAATCTAATAACTCCTTTCCATGGAGCAACACGTAACAACACATGATCTCCAATATTTAATTTTACGTCCTTTCGATGAAGATCAACATAACTCTTTTGTCGGTCTTGTGATATTTTTATACGTTGACGGATCGTTTGAATCTTTTCCGTAGTTATACGTACCAACTTCGGTCCTAACAATATTGCTTCACCCACCTCATCCCAGCATAATGGAGAATGACACTTTCTTCCATACAACGCCTCAAATGGAGCCATGCCAATACTTGCTTGATAACTATTGTTGTAGGAAAACTCCACTAATGGTAAGAACTTTTCCCAACTTCCCTTGAAGTCAAGGACACAGAGTCTTAATAAGTCTTCAAGAGTTTGAATAGTCCTTTCTGACTGCCCGTCCGTTTGAGGATGATATGCCGAACTAAATCGTAAATCCGTGCCCATATCTTTTTGTAAACTAACCCAAAATCTTGAAGTGAATCTTGGGTCTCGATCAGAAACTATGGATACTGGCATACCATGCAGTCTTGCAATCTCGTTTATGTACATACTAGCAAGATGTTCAAGTGTAAAAGTGAAAGTAGTATGCACACAAGCCAATCATGTTTAATGATAAAACATATACTTTGTAACAATCTTATTCATTTATTAATAAAAAGTATTAATTTATTAAAGGCTTTTAATTATCTACATGATGCTGTTTTATAATATGTGATAAACTCATAGTTTTAAGCAATGCTTTTAGAATAATGATGATGATCATTCTAATGAGATCTAAATTCTTAGAAAGCTTAAAACTAAAATAGTTCTCAATCATTGGATTACTAAATTGTGGATTGGTGAATCCGGATAGATTGGTACATACGTTGCTTGCTCATTGAATGATGATTATTGATCTTATGATCATTTATGTGGAGACACTAAAGCAAGTATATAGGTGCTTATTGGAAAATAAGTTCACTAAAAGTGGCCCGCTAAGGAATACCTAATGGAGTTTTACTTACCTGTCAGTAGGAATTCTTGTAGTGATAGTAGTACAAGTGATCCTTGGACTTGAGATCATCATAGTATCTTGTGTATGATGAGCTGTACTTTGACTTATTCCTTAAGACCTTTAGGGTATATCAAAGGGTATGCTTGGGTATAATAAGTCGTACATTGAGATAATGTATGATCAATAAAAAATCTACCACTTCTAGTAAAAGAAGAGAAATATCATATGTAATTCGATAAATGACATCCCAGTAGTCCTTGGCCAAGACAGAATGAAATTAGAACGGAGTTTCTAATTTGTATTATTTGGTGTTGTGTATTTAAAAGTCGAAATATATATAATTAAATAAATTAAGACTTGACATTAATTTCATGTCTTATATTTAATTGAGACATTGTATGGTGGAAGGATTGAATTGTGCGGTAACTATTTACTCAAAGGTTCTTTTATGATTAATGTTGAAATCTATATTATCTGAAAAGTCGTTAATTGTTAGGGAGACTTATCCCTATTGTAGAATAATTATTATTTATTTAAATAAATTATTAATTTAATTTATTTATTTAAATAAGATTAGAATTGTTCTAATTGATTTATTCACAACCGGTTTAATATGGAGAACCTAAAGGGTCACACCATAAAAGGAAGAATAATTATTTAAGAAGTTAATGGCATAATCGTAATAATAGGTTAAGTATATTTAATTTAATCTATGGTGATAGAATAAATTAAATAGCTTAATATTTATTATTTAATATGTTGGAAATATTAAATATAAATTAATAAGAGGAATCTTATTATTATTATTAGTATTATTATTATTTAATTCCTAAAAGAGTTTTAGAATTAATTAATAAAAGTACTCTCATATATCCTAATAAGATTAGGAGACTAATTAATTAAAAGAGTTTAATTAATTATTCCTAATAAGATTTGGAGCCTAATTAATTAAAGGAATTTAATTAATTAAAATAAAACACAATTCTTTAATTGTTAAGGAGGGTTGCCCACATCTATAAATAAGAGGGATCTTATTCTTTATCTTTTCGTTTAATTAATAATTGTGCATAAAGGATGATCCGGGTATATGGTTTGTAAAATTTTAAAACTCTGATTTTCATTGCTTCCGATTATTTTGTGCAATTTGATTGCGTTCATGAATATTACAAACCTAACAGTGGCATCAGAGCAAAATATTTATACAAATTATTAATTGTTTTAATTTGATATGTATATTAATATGTGTTTAGAACAATTTAATTGGGCAAAATTTGTTGTATAAAATTTATTTAAAAAAAATTCAATTTTCGAATAGCTGTGTTATCCGCGAACTGAATTTTTTTTTCCTCCGCGTGAATTAGTTACTGATTTGCGTGGCGGTGATATATATATATATATATATATATATATATATATATATATATATATATATATATATATATATATATTCCAACTCTAATTAGTTAGCATGAAATCCAATTTTAAAATTAAAATAAACTTTTTATTTTAATAATAAAATTTTTAAGAATATTAGATTCCATGATAACTAATTGGAGTTGACATTGGATTTAATATTTCCTTAAATAAAAGAGTTTATTTATGAATAGGAAAGAGAATCCGTATTTCCTTAAGTAAAAGAGTTTATTTAGATATGGAATAAGATTTCATATTATTCAAAATAAAGGAGTTTATTTGTGAATAGGAAAGAGAATCCGTGTTTAAGGAATTTTTTTTTACTTGGAATTGGATTCAATAATTAATTAAAATAAATGAGTTTATTTTGATTAAAATAAAATAGTTTATTTTATTCAAAATTGGATAAATTAAAATAAAAAGGTTTATTTTGATTTAAATTTGGATTAAAATAAAGGTGTTTATTTTGATTCAAAATTAGATTTTATGCTAACTAAATTTGCCCATTAAATGATATCAATATATATATTGAATGTTTATTATTAATGAGATGAATGTTATTTATTGATGCATATGGTGATGTGTATGATAATAAATGGGATTGATTATGGATTATTGACCAATGTGATTAGATTTAAATTTAGTTAGATGCATGAATGTATGTGTTTTATTAAATAGGGCATGCGTACCTCGTCTACTCTAATTTTTTTTAATTTAAATTCTATCTCCCTCCTATGTACTTCCCCTTTACTGCTGATCAAGGTTTCTATTTATTTTAAATAGTTTTGTAATAGGAATAGTTAGAATTAATTTTGAAGAATTGGAGATCAAGAAGCAAGGAGCGCGTGAAGACCCGTTTGTAATGAAACTCGGGTTTAAATGTAATAGTTATATTTAAATATTAATTCTTGCACCCCTAGGGTTTGACTTTTTAGTTCATTTGGTGGCTCTAGTGAAGCAAACTAGAATAAAAGTTCATAATCAATCCGGGTAGAATATAATATCCTATATGTGCATGCTTATTCTATATATATTATATATTATGCATACATGCTTCGCATGCTAATTAATATGACACACACACACACACACACACACACACACACACACACATATATATATATATATATATATATATATATATATATGTGTGTGTGTGTGTGTGTGTGTGTGTGTGTGTGTGTGTGCATACCCGCTAAATAAGATGAGACAAATTAATAACAAACCCCTCAAATATTTTATATTAAGTTGTAACGTTCAAAGATATTTAGAATATCGAACGTCGCCTTCTAGCAAGATAGAAACAATAGAGTATTAAATATTTAATATGAGTTTGTTGTGCACACACAAGGCAATTATTAAATATTTAATATGTTATTTTTATTACATATGATGTTTATAAGGAATTGAATATTATTGTTTTATTGTGCACACACAAGGGTTGTAGTTTTCTCTTCACTTATATGGAAATACTGGGTCTGACTTAACTTAAATCATTTTAGTTCGGATGTGCACACACTTGACCATTATGATTTAAGAGGCAAAATACAAGGAGTTACATAGTTGATGTAATAAACAAGAGTTGTCTACCTATTTATTTATATATAGTTTGTTGTGCACACACACGGCTATATACATTTGAAATGAGATCCTTATTCTCACTAACATATCTTTAATTAAATATTGCCGAACTATATATATTGAGGGTAATATAGTTTGAAGAAAATAGTGAGAGATACCAATTTAAAACAAGACCTAAATTATTTTGGTAATTAATAAAAGAATATATGCTAAAATGTTGTTAATTACAAATTCATTTACATAATTTTACAATGTCTAAATTACTATCACTGCGAAGCATATTAGATGCTATTTAACAGGACCGTATTACACGGATTGGTTAATGAATTTGATAATAGTTCTCATAGCTGAAAAGCTATCTTATTTCCTTAATATACATATCCCTGCAATGGTTGCAGACAATGCCTCTGAGGAAAGATTTCTACTTTTAGAAAGTGGAAAGATGATGCACAGTTGGCTCAATGCATCATGCTCGCATCCATGAGTTACGAGCTTCAGCGTCAGCATGAAACTATGGGTGCTCTTACTATATTCATGCACATCAAGTAGTTGATGGTAAGGAAAGTAGGACTAATAGATATCAAACATCTAAGGAGCTCTTCCGATCTAGAATGACCAATGGCACTACAGTACAGACACAAGTCCTTAACATTATCAATTTGATTGATCAATTAGGACAATAGGTTTTGTCATGGATGGATAGTTGAGCCAAGATTTGATCTTGCACTCACTCTCGGACTCCTTTCACAAATGTTGTGAATTTTTCATATGAACAAGCTAGATATCAGCTTTGCTGATTTGCTTAACATGTTGAAAAATAGTTGAGAGGCACTTTTCAACCAAGAAAGACAAAGTCTTATTGGTAGGGCGGAAGGATCTTCTTAAAAGAAGAACGATTCATAGAAGGTAAATAGAAAGGTAAAAACAAAGGATAATAAGAATAAAACTGATACGGATAGCAAAGGAGTTTGCTTCCACTACATTAAGCCTGAACACTGAAAAGAAACTGCGAGAAGCATCTTGTAGAGGCTAACCAAAGAAGCTTAGTGAAGTTTCGGTTGCAAATACAAATTTGTTGATTTAAAACAAATTTTTCTTAAGTCAAGGTTCTACTTGGGTATTGGATACCAACTTTGGTTATCATAAATATCGATTTATGAATGAACCAAGCAGAAGTAGAAAGCTAAACAAAGATAAGTAATCTTATGTGTGGGAAATGAAGCAAAGGTTGCTACATTAACCATAGAAACTTATAGTTTAGCAATGCCTACGGGCAAATCTATTAAGTCAATAAGCTGTTATTGTATTCCATTTCTCGTTAGAAATATTATTTCCATTTTTATTATTGGACAATGAAATCTTTGGTATTATAATTAAGAACAATTATTGTTCTATTTATAATAATAATATTTTGTATAGAACAGAAATATTACTTAATGGATTTTGTATATTTGACTTGTGTGAAAATAATTTTATAAATTGAACAAACTAGTATAAGAATAAGGAGATGATCATTCAAAGAGTTGAATGTGTGTATTTGCTAAAATACATGTGTAAATTATTTGAAAGGTTCAAAGAATTCAGAAGTGAAACAAATTTACAAGTATTAAGATTCTTTGATTAGATCAAGGAATAAATACTCGTGTAATAAGTTTCTAGATCATCTCAAATGGTTTTCTCATAATGGACGCCTCCTGATATGCAATAATTAAATGATGTATCTGAAAGGAAAAATCGTACCTCGTTGGATATGGTGCGGTCCATAATGATTTTGCCGACATTCCAGTATCCTTATAGGATAATGTCCTAGAAATTACTGCATATCCACGAAAAGGTAACCTCAAAATCCGACCCAAGACTCCATAAGAGTTATGAACATGCAGGATTCCTAATCTTAAGTAAGTTAAGATAAGGGTTTGTCCAACTTATGTGAAAAGGTTTCAAAGGATAAGCTTGGGACAAGATTTGACAAGTACAGATTTGTGGGACATCCTAAAGTAAGTTTAGGGTATATGTTCTATAATCCTACTTAGCAAAAGGTGTTTGTTATGAAACATACTGCCTTCTAAGATAAAGATATTTATCATTGAAGGGGCTAGTTGGAGGATAATAGATCTTGAAGAGTTTAAGAACCACAAAATACTATAAGTCAAATAAGAGGAACCTATAGATAGACATATTGTACCACAATCGAATCGTAAATTTGAAATAGTACCGATAATACCTAGGAGGTATGGATTCATCATAGATGATGATGATGATGAGGAACACATCATAAAAGATGATAAACCAGTTACATATGATGAGGTAAGAGTTGTAGATACTCAGAGAAATGAATTGAAACAAGTTTCTCCAAAATGGAACATTCGTTTTGATAAAATAATCAAAAGAGTTTGATTTTATCAAAAACAAGAATGAACCTAGTGCGTACAAAAGGGTCAGTGGGAGCGTTGTGAAATTTCTAGTATTATATGTTAATATACTGCGGATAAAGAAAGACATACAAATACTATAATCAGTAAAGATAAAGTTGTCTAAACATTCCTCCATGAATGATTTGTGAAGAGTATCTTAATTGGAGATACAAATCTATATAGATAGATTTAAAAGGATGCTCGACTTAACCCAAGGAACGTATATTCATTTGATGCTAAAGTCGTTTAGCATGGCAAACTCCAAGAGATGTCTCATGCTGATGAGTCATGGAGTGTATCTCTCTTAATAGTTCCCATAGACTCATAAAAGAGAGATCGCATGAGTAACTATCATGTATGCAATGAAATGTACGAGACCTGATGTTGATCAGTCATATTTTGAAGAAGTTCACTATGAGTCAAGTGAAAAATATCTTAAAGTACTTAACTGGCACTAAGGATGTGATTAAAATTTATGGTGGGTCTAAATTAAAACTAGAGGGCTTAACAGACTCAAGTTTTTTCAGACAGACCAAGACAACAGAAAATCCACTTTAAGGTAAAGCATTACCTTGAACGGTGGTGTAGTGAATTAGAAAGGTTTCAAATTGCAAAGAGTTGCTAGTTTAGTGATAAAGACAAAGTATATAACTTTAAATAAAGCTACAAGTTGATTGTTTATATGAAAAGTTCATTACAGAACTAGGAATAGTTCCTAAGTCTCATCTTGGATCTAAACATGTGTTATGACACTTTCATTTGATTAAAGTAATCATTGAAAGATGGGAAATCACTAAATCACTCTCAAGAAAAACATTACATATCAATTAACTAAATCTTATCCAACAGCAGGATAATCGTCACTTAGAGAAGAAAAAGTATGAGATACCATGACGATTGGCTTTAGTGAAAGTGGGAGATTGAAAGTAGTACGCACACAAGCCAATCATATTTGATGATAAAACATATACTTTGTAACAATCTTATTCATTTATTAATAAAAAGTATTAATTTATTAAAGGCTTTTAATTATCTACATGATGCTGTTTAATAATATGTGATAAACTCATAGTTTTAAGCAATGCTTTTAGAATAATGATGATGATCATTCTAATGAGATCTAAATTCTTAGAAAGCTTAAAACTAAAATAGTTCTCAATCGTTGGATTACTAAATTGGGGATTGGTGAATCCAGATAGATTGGTACATACGTTTCTTGCTCATTGGATGAGGATGATTGATCTCATGATCATTTGTGTGGAGACACTAAAGCAAGTATGTAGGTTCTTATTAGAGAATAAGTTCACTGAACGTGGCTCGCTAAAGAATACCAAATGGAGTTTTACTTGCCTGTCAGTAGGAATTCTTGTTGTGCTAGTAGTAAAAGTGATCCTTAGACTTGAGATCATCATAGTGTCTTGTGTATGATGAGTTATACTTTGACTTATTCCTTAAGACCCTTAGGGTATATCAAATAGTATGCTTGGGTATAATAAGTCGTACATAGAGATAATGTATGATCAATAAAGAATCTACCGCTTCTAGTAAAAGAATAGAAATGTCCCATGTGATTCGATAAATGACATCCCAGTAGTCCTTGGCCAAGGCAGAATGAAATTAGAAAGGAGTTTCTAATTTGCATTATTCGGTGTTGTGCATTTAAGAGTCGAAATACATATAATTAAATAAATTAAGACTTGACAGTAATTCCATGTCTTATATTTAATTGGAACATTGTATGGTGGAATGATTGAATTGTGTTGTAACTATTTACTCAAAGGTTCTTTTATGATTAATGTTGAAATATATATTATCTGGAAAGTCGTTAATTGCTAGGGAGGCTTATCCCTATTGTAGAATAAATATTATTTATTTAAATAAATTATTAATTTAATTTATTTATTTAAATAAAATTAGAATTGTTCTAATTGATTTATTCACAACCGGTTTAATATGGAGAACCTAAAGTGTCACACCATAAAAGGAAGAATAATTATTTAAGAAGTTAATGGCATAATCGTAATAATAAGTTAAGTATATTTAATTTAATCTATGGTGATAGAATAAATTAAATAACTTAATATTTATTATTTAATATTTTTGGAAATATTAAATATAAATTAATAAGAGGAGTCTTATTATTATTATTACTATTATTATTATTTAATTCCTAAAGGAGTTTGAGAATTAATTAATAAAAGTACCCTCATATATCCTAATAAGATTAGGAGGTTAATTAATTAAAAGAGTTTAATTAATTATTCCTAATAAGATTGGGAGCCTAATTAATTAAAGGAATTTAATTAATTAAAATAAAAACAATTCCTTAGCTGTTAAGGAGGGTTGCCCACATCTATAAATAACATGAGTCTTATTATGGGTGTTGTGGGTTGTTGACTTTTTCACAACAGACGCAATTCCAATAGTTGGGAGAGTGCACCCTTTTCTATAGAGATAGAAAACTAGGATTTTGCCAAACACCCAACTTCTTTAATTTTTGTTATTCGTTGGTGGATCACCTCTAGAGGTCAAACACTTGGGTGGCTAACGTTGATCAAAGGAAGGAACCAAACTCGGTGGATTCAAGTTGAACGCGAAAAGGATTGGAGGTGAACTTGTACCTGAGGAAGCTCGCATCTTTAAAGGGAATGATTCTTTATCTTTTCGTTTAATTAATAATTATGCATAAAGGATGGTCCGGGTATATGGTTTGTAAAATTTTAAAACTCTAATTTTCATGCTTCCGCTTATTTTGTGCAATTTGATTGCGTTCATGAATATTACAAACCTAACAAAAAGTTTCTCGTATCGGTAAGAAATGAGCAGACTTGGTTAATCTATCAACAATGACCCAAATTGCATCTATGCCTTGAGAAACCTTGGGAAGACCAGTAATAAAATCCATGATAATGTGCTCCGACTTCCATTCTGGAAGTTCAAATGGTTGCAATGGACCTTTTGGCACTTGATGCTCCGCCTTGACTCGTTGACAAGTTAGACACCTTGAGATAAACCCCGCTATCTCTCTCTTCATATTGCTCCACCAAAATGTATGTCAAAGATCCCGATACATCTTGGTACTCCCATGATGGATTGCAAACGGTGTGTTGTGCGCCTCCATCATGATTTTATATTTTAAGTCAGAATCGTTAGGAACACAAAGTATGAAGTTGACTCGAAGTATTCCTTCTTCATCGATTCTTGCTTCCGGAATAACACCTTCTTGCACTTTCTTCTTCATACGCATCAGCTCTAGGTCTTTAGTTTTAGCAGCTTTAACTTTATCGATTAAAGTCGGTTCTACTCGTATGTTCGCCATCATCACATGGGTCCCTGGAGTCTTTAACTCTATCTCCATCCTTTGTAAGCCATACAAAATGGACCTTTGTGTTGACAATATTGCACTCGTACCCGCATATGTTCTTCTACTTAATGCGTCAGCTACTACGTTCGTTTTTCCAGGATGGTATTGAATGGTATGATCATAATATTTCAACAGCTCAAGCCAACATCATTGCCGCATGTTGAGTTCCTTTTGACTGAAGAAATATTTGAGGCTTTTATGATCTGTATAGATCTCCACCTTCTCTCCATACAGGTAATGCCTCCAAATCTTAAGCGCAAAAATGACTACTGCCAACTCTAGATCATGAGTAGGATAATTCCTCTCATATTCTTTGAGTTGTCGCGAGGAGTAGGCTATGACTTTTTCATGTTGCGTGAGAACACATCCTAACCCTTTGCCTGAAGCATCACTGTAGATGATAAATCCCTCCGAGACAGATGGTATTATCAGAATAGGTGCTGACATGAGTCTCCTCTTGAGTTCTTGAAAACTCTTCTCACATTCTTTGCTCCAACTGAACTTTGTATCTTTTCGAGTCAGCTGAGTTAATGGAGTAGCGATTTGAAAAAAATCCTTCCACGAATCTCCGATAATAACCAGATAAACCGAGAAAGCTACGTACTTCGGCCACTGACTTTGGTTGCTCCCAACTTTGAATTTCTTCAATCTTTGATGGGTCAACAGATATTCCATGATTTGATATCACGTGCCCAAGGAATGCAACTTCCTCAAGCCAGAACTCACATTTCTTCAACTTGGCATATAGCTTATTTTCCCGAAGCTTTTGGAGTATCAGCCTCAAGTGTTGCTCATGGTCTTCACGGGTTTTGGAGTATATGAGGATGTCATCAATAAAGACGACCACAAAGTGATCCAAATATTCATTGAAAACTTGGTTAATCATGTCCATGAAGGCAGCATGAGCATTAGTTAATCCAAAAGACATGAATAGAAATTCATAATGCCCGTACCGAGTTTTAAATGCAGTCTTTGGAATGCCATCAGTTTTAATCTTCAACTGATGATATCCGGAATGAAGATCAATCTTTGAAAATAATTTGGCTCCTTACAACTAGTCAAACAGGTCATCAATGCGAGGCAACGCGTACCTATTTTTGATGGTGACATGATTCAACTCCCGATAATAAATATAAAGTCGCATACTTCCATCTTTCTTCTTCATGAATAGAACAGGAGCACCCTAAGGAGACGTACTAGGACCAATGAAATCGATGTCTAACAATTCCTGTAGTTGGGTTTTTAACTCCCGAAGTTCAATAGGAGCCATTAGATATGGGGCTTTAGAAATGAGTTTTGTACCAGATTCAAGGTCGATACAAAATTCAATTTCACGCTCTAGGGGTTGGCTAGGAAGTTCTTCAGGAAATACGTCAGGAAATTTATTAATAATAGAAATATCATTCAAATCTAACGTATTTTTATTTAAATTCGTGACATGGGCTAAAAATTCTTGACATCCGTTTTTCAATAAACGAATAGCTTTATGGCTTGATATGACAGTGATTGATTTTAATGGTTTGGTTACTTGAATTCACTTAATACGTTGGTTAGTAATATGAAAGCTAACAACCTTACGAAAACAATCGATTTTAGCATGATGAGTAGTTAACCAATCAATCCCTAAAATCACATCAAATGCAAGTATTTTCAAAGAAACAAGATCGACAGGTAACGTGCGGTTACCAATTTGAACCAAACAAGACTTATAAACAGTGGATGTAATGAAGGTTTCTCCCAACGGAGTTTCCACAGATAAGTCAAAGTCTAATTTCTCCGGAGTCAAATTTAAACTTTGAGCGCAAGTATGAGAAATAAAAGAATGGGTAGAACTGGTATCAAATAAGGTATATACTTCATTAGAATTTATGATTAGCTTACCCGTGATCACCTCGTTCGGATTCCTCGCTTTTTGGGAGGTTACGACAAACGCACTCCCTTGAACTTGTAACAACCCGATATTTTCTACATAAATAAATAAAAAAAAATTCGTATAAATTTTATTTATTTATTTAAGGATGAGGATTTGTACAAGATAATGTGTATGTGTATTTATGTGGTAAATAAAAATATATTTATTACATAAATATTTACAAATAATTTTATTTTAAAATTATTAATTATTATAAAGTACATTCTTATAATAATTAATTTTATAGTAGAAATATTTTTATTAATTATTTTCCTTGAATATATAGTCATATATTATTTAAATAATATATGGAGTGAATTTTGGAATAATTATAATAATTATTTTATTATATGAATTTTAGTACATGCTATTAAGTTATTTATTTTACCTTAATTATTAAGGTTAAATGGGAAGAATAAATCAGATATGGAATCCAAACCCTAATTTTGGATTATTGTCAAGGTATGAGAATAATAATATAATATTAATTATATTTTGATTTTTCAGTGTTATAAATATGTATTGTATGTATGTATTGATGATGATTGGTCAATTATGGTGTTTAATTTCAAAACCCTAATATTATTTGTTTAAACCCTAATTTTACTGGAGAAAATCCTAATTTAAAAATCAACCGTGAGTTTAAGACTGTTATAACGGTGTTATATGTTTTATGATGTGTATTATATAATGACTTGATTAATTAGGTAAACCCTAATTATATTCTAGAAACCCTAATTTTTAGAAAACCTAATTATAAATTGGTAATCCTAATTATCAAAATCGTAAACCCTAATTGCTATTTTAGCAATGTTCATGATAATTATATGATATTAAACCCTAACGTTCATGTATAGCGTAATTAGAAAATTAATCATAATTAGAAAACCCAAATTTCAAAATTTTAGAAACTAAAAGTTATTTAATTTTATTTATTTTTGTGTAAACTTTAATTGGAAATCCTATTATTATTTTATGCTAAACCTTAGAGTTAAACCCTAAGGGTCAAACGCTAAGGGTTTACCAAGTTCTATTTTCCCCTTAAAAATCCAAACCAAATGACCATTATACCCCTAAATGCATTATTTTGGCTATCTTGTAGGTTTTGACAATAGGTTGAGTGGGTGAACCACTTCAACCACCCCATGTGCTCAAAATAATAGCAACAAGCAATATACACCAGCCATTCATGCATCTAGCAAGCTCTATATATAGATTGAGAGAGAAAAGTTTACTTTTGTTAGCTATTTTTGTACCAAACACCCAAACCTTTTCTCTCCACCCAAACCCACGAAATTTGTAAGTTTTATAGTCCCAAAACACAGCCCCACGTTCACCATAAACAAATCAGCAACACAAAATTAGAAATTTATCAAAGAATGGTATAAAACCCTAGCATAATTTCTGTCCATCGATTCTGTGTTATATGTTAGTTTTTATTGTTAAAATATGTTGGTTGTAGTCCATTTTGACGATCTGGGTTACTAAATGTTGGATCCATAACATTTAGAAGCTCGGATTTGTGTTTTTCAAAAATCTGGAAAATTTGTTCTTGGTGGTCTGACAACGAATGTCAGACCTTATATCTCTGTGATCTGTTACGAAGTTTGTGTTTTGAAACTTTGTAGTTGTAGTCTGATATGTTCTTTTGGATCTGGGCTTGGAATCAGGCTTAGATCGTATTTATATTGCAAGATATGGAAGGTCAAACTGCATTGACCGACCATGACTTGCAAGGTTTCTGGGTATCCCAGAACGTGATTAGCAGCGTCTGACAACGTTTACTAATGCCTTAATCTGTTCAGTTATATTGGTATTGTTACGTTTGTTGTATTCAGATTGTAGTATGTCGTATAAACTACAAGTTTAAGGTTTTAGATTGCCTAATTATTAAACGAATGAAACTCAGTAGCTGGTCAAACCAGGCCAGAAGATCATGAATTGAGTTTTCTGGGTAACCCATAAAACTCAAGAACACGATCTCTGACAACGTTTGACCAGCATATAAGTTGTGATTTTGTTGTTATTTTCTTGTTTTTATGTATTGTATCTCTACTATTACATGTTTTCTACATACTGCAAAGCTTAGATCGCAAAAGAAATACCTGAATCAGAAGTTATGGGAACCCAAAAGTGAACAGTCGAACTGTTCTTCATTTCTGGGTAACCCAAAAATGAAGAACAGCCTCTGACAACACTTTTGGAGGTTCAGATCTCCTTGGTTATAGGTGTTATAAATGTTTTTGTTACTGGATCTTGTAGTCTTACAGTAACACTACACGATCTGATCAACAAATTGCCCAAAAACACATCACACACGAATTTAATCTCGGTCAAAGTAGCTAGCCCGGTCTCTGACTTGATTTCTGGGTTTTGCTTGAAGAACACCAAGAACACCTATAGCGACGGTTCTGTCACTATAGGTGATCTTTAGCGACATATATTATTTATTTTTCCGGAAATTAATAAAAAAATAGAAAAATTAATTTTAAATTATTAAAAATACAAAATAAATTATTAAAAATTATTTTAAATTCCAAAAATTAGTTTTTAATTATTTTAAATATATTTCATAAATATTTAATAATTTTGAAATATTAAAAGTATTTAATTTATTTAATTATAATATTAAATAAATTATTTAAAAATAATTTTAATATTGGAAAAATCATTAAAAATTATATTATGATATAAGAAAATATTTTAAGTTATTTTTAATGACTTTTAATATTTTGTGATAAATTTCATTAATATTTAAATATTAATGGTAATTAATTTATTTACTAAATGAATTAAATAAATTAATTAAAAATAATTTTATTATATTAAAAATCATTTTAAATAATAATAAGGTATTTTAAAAATATTTTAAGTTAAAAATATAACTTTTAATATTTAAAGATAAATTTCATTAATTAATTATTATTAATGATATTAAAGTTATTTAATAATTTAGTTTAAGAAATGTTTTTAATATTATAAAAATCATTTTAAATGAAAATAAGGTGTTTAAAGATATTTTAAGTTATAAAACATAACTTTTAATATTTAAAGAATAATTTCATTAATAATTAAATATTAATGATTATTAAGTTATTATTAATAATATTAAATTTATTTAATAATTATATTAAATAAATAGTTTATAAATGGTTTTAAAATCATTTAAAAGGATAGAAATGAATTAAAAATATTTTAAGTCATGAATAATGACTTTTAATATTTTGATAAATAGAACATTATTACTTTAATAATAATGGTAATTATTTAGAAATGATTTTAAATATTTTAAAAATCATTTAAGGGTAATTTTAATACTTTAAAAATATTTTAAGTTATTATAAATAACTTTAATATTTTAGAAATGATTTCATTTGTGATAACCCGGGATTTCGAATATTCTAAAATTTGTGAATAAATTTTTTTTATTTAATATTAATATTAATTATCATTTATGTGACAAGTATCGGTGATACGAGTCTCGAGAAAGTCAATTTGTGTATTGGCTAATAAAATTAGAGTAGAGTTGTGCTTAACAGCTTTAGAAACCCTAACCCTAATTTCTGGATATGGATTCGGTAGAAAATATAATTAAAATAATTATATTAATGAGTTTGTGTTTGTACCGAAGAAATTTTTGATCAATGATTGATCGGATAAAGGTTTAAAAATTATAAACCCTAATAAGAGATTAGAAACCCTAATCTCAGGATTAGAAACCATAACGTACTGCTAGAAACCCTAATCGAAGGCCGGGAAACCCATTTTACATTTTAAATGAGCTAACTTGTAAAATTGGTAAAACCTTTAGTTGTTCAACTAACCTTTTGACTTGGTGACTCTAGAAATCCAGCAAATCAGCCTCTATGTAGCAGCAACACATCAGATCTAGCATTATATATAATATATATATATATATATATATATATATATATATATATATATATATATATATTAAAGAGAGAAATGCATGTATTTGGCTCATTTTCTTTCTAGCTCACCACCAACTCTTCCTCTCACCAAACCTCCGAAAATCCATAATATTTCAGTCACATTATAGTCCTCTAAAACATCTAGATCAGATTTAGAAGGACGAGATCAAAGATCTAGCGAGAAAGGTATAAAACCCTACTTCATTTTGATCTTGTATGCTAAGAGAAATTTTGTGTTAAAGTGTTTAATCATGTGTTATATGATGTTTTTAGTTGTTCTATGTTGGTCTATCATGGATCCATAGCATCAAAGTTGGTAAAAATCGAAGTTTTTCAAAACTGTTCTTGAGCTCGAAGGGTCATCTGACAACGTAATGTCAGGGGCTGTAAATCCTTGTCTGTTAGTGTTTTGTGTTGTTTTATGTTTTGGAACAGTACTCTGTCATGAGGTCTATGATCTGGAAGTGGAATCCAAGCTATTCGATTTCTAGATTACAAGATAGAGCCGGTCAAAGTCGGTTGACCGACCATGACCGTGTACATTCTGGGTAACCCAGAAGTACGTTATCAGCGTCTGACAGCTATTTGTAACGCTTGTATCTGACAGATTGTATGTGTATTGTTGATGTTTTTTGTAACCATGATGTAGCCTATAAGATGTACTCTAGATCCGTGGCCTTATAACTCTTAAAAAAATCAACAGATCAAACGTAATAGTTGGTCAAAGTAGGCCATTCAACCATGACTTGAATTTATGGGAATTTCCAGAAACTTGATGAACGTATTTTTTGACAGCCTTTGACCGTCTTATAATTTATGATTTTATTGTTGTCGTACCGATCTGTTGCTTTAGTATTGTTCCTTGACATAAGGACTATATATTTCAACCTTAATATGACTTGAATAAAGAAAAGAACACTAAGATGTTTGAGCTTTAAAGTAGTACCTCGACACTGTCTGGGTTTTTGGGTAACCCAGAAAACCCAGATAATGTCTGACATCTACTTTGAGGCTCTGGATCATGCAGATTTGTTCTTGTATGATCAAGATAATGATTGAATCTTGTAGTACTACATGTACACTACATAATCAATGCTTAACATTGCTCAAAACTTGTATAGATTGGAAATTACACATGGTCAAACGTTAACCCTTTCACTGCCGGCTGTCAGTGTTCTTGAGCTCAAGAACACCAACAGCGATGCTTTTTGTCGCTAAAGGCTATTAACGACGGTTTAATTAATTTTTATTTTCTGAATATTTTGAAAATTAATTAAAAATAGAAATAAATTCTAAAAATTATCAAAAATGGTTTTAAAAATTATTTTAAATTATGAAAAATAATTTTTGACCAATTGGAATATTTTTCTTTAATATTTATAATTATTTAAGTATTAAAACTATTTAATTTATTTAATTAGTGTATTAAATAAATTAGAGAAAAACGAGTTAATATTATGAAAAATTATTTTAAATAAGAATAATGTATTTAAAAATATTTTGAGTTATAAAATGCGACTTTTAATATTTTTAGAGAATTTTTATTAATAATTTAATATTAATGATATTAGATTTATTTAATTACTAAATTAAATAAATTAGTTAAAAATGATTTTAATGATTTAAAAATCATTTTAAATAAGAATAAAGTGTTAGAAAATATTTTAAATTATAAAATATAATTTTCAATATTTTTGGAGATTTCTCATTAATAAATTAATATTAATGATATTAGATTTATTTAATTATAATATTAAATAAATGAATTAAAAATAATTTTATTGATTTAAAAATTATTTAAAAATGAGAAAAATGCTTTAAAAATATTTTAAGTTATAATTAATGACTTTTAATATTTTGATAATAATTACATTAATATTTAAATATTAATGGTAATGATTTAAAAATGATTTTAATTATTTTAAAAATCATTTAAATAGAATATTGATAATTTAAAAATATTTTAAGTTATTAACAATAACTTTCATATTTTGACAAGTATGTTATTAATATTTTTATTTTATTAAATATTAATAATGATAAGATTATTTGATAATTAAATCATTTAAAAATGATTTAAGTGTTTGAAAAATTATTATAAATTATAATAATTATTTATAAATTATTAAAAACTTCTGAAAAATATTATAAACGATATTTGACTTATCTAAAATAATATTGAAGGTTAGAGACCAAGTTTAATTGATAATCAATGTGTTAATTATCAGATAGAGTGACCAGAACACCGAGAGTGGACCGAAGTCCAATCAGACCGAAATAGGTAGACTTGATTAGTGCTTATATAGGTTATAAACACTAATGTGACTATGTGGTAATGTGCCTAGGAGAAGTTTGACTGTAAAATACAGTGTTACATGTTATAAATGATTGTTCTAATTATGAGACCGATGTTGTTGGTTATAGGTCTTACGAACGCAGTTAATTATATTGTGTAGTTGTAATCAACACGAAATGCAAGTTTCCTAACTCAACCTTGAGTTATATTCATTCAATTATTATAATGGTTAATTATTGTTAATTATACCATGTCCAGGGAATTTATTATTGATTATTCGTAGTTAGTGCATGATTAATAATTCAAATTGAATTATTGATTTGGAAAATATATATTCGTAGAATTACTGTTGTTAGATATTTATATCTGTAGAAACTAATATTGATAGTACAGATAATTCCTGTTTATTGTCAAATTATATTGAGAAATGTCTTAGCTAATTATTCTGGCTAGACAAACATTTGTTAGAACTTGATAAATACGCGAAGAGAAATCAATTGTTATTGATAAATCGATGCCAGTTGTTTCGGCTAGATCGATAAGTAGATAGAATTTGAAGTCACAGTATTTCGTTATTAAATCAAAATCTTGATTCTGAAACTGAGAAGAACAACCTTTTATATAAAGGGAACATTTTGGGTAGTATATTCGACCATTGCGCTGTTAAGTATTATGCATAATATAGGGTACAAGGAGTTGGCCGGCTCTGAGTACTTGCAGAGGGGTAGGATTTAATCTTTATGGTTATCTGATACGCCTGCGTATGTATCAAAGTAAATCTTTGATAGATACCAGAGAAAATAAGTTCTAAGATCTGGTGGGATCACTCAGCATAAATCTGGAAATTATTCTACTTTGTTATTGCTTAGAATTGATTCTTGAGTATTCAATAGAATATCGTAGAAACTTTGAAAGCGTTGTACTCTTTCATTATCAAATTATTGCGTTGCCTAGAATACAAGAAGAATTGTTATTGATTAACGATTTGTTCAGCTATTTCAAAGTTCCCCGAACTTTAGTTTCATTCTATCAAAATAGATAGTCTGTTCTTGTTGATTCATATACCTTTATTGTATGTCTTAACTTGCGGGGCAAACTTGTTGCTCACCCTTACAATAAATAAAACTCTTCAGCTAGGAACGAAGAGGCCAGCGGGTCAAAGAAGATCAAAGGCAAAGGCAAGATGTTGGAGTAGTTATAATGAACAATATTATTATGTTGTATTATATTGTAAACCCTTTTTGTATATCTAAGGGGGTATTTCTATAATGTTAAGGTTAGTGAACCTAGGACTTATGTATTAACAACTTATGTTAATGAGATACGTATTCCTATTTATATTTAAATGGGTAGCTAGATGTTATCATATTGTGGATCGTGAACACCAAACTCGGGGGTCAGGTAACCGGATTTGGGGGTGTCACATCATTAATAGTTTAATACTAATTAAATATTAATGATAATAGAATTGACTAGTATTTAAATAATTTTAATGTGATTCCGATGTTTAAAATTTTGTGATAAATTATAATAAATGTTTTAAAATTATATTAAGTCATTTAAAAATAATATGATTGATATTAAGTTATAGAATAGAGTTCTAGACTCGTTAAATACCCGATAAAGTTGTTGGTACACCGACATGTTTCAGAAATTGATCTGGACTTAGATAATGTGATTAGATAAGTGATTATTTGTGATTCAATGGTTGTTAAATCTATGTGCCAATGTGATTAGGGTATGTGCTGACTGCAATAAGCAGTGTTATGTGTTATAGTATGTTGTTCTAATAGAACGAACGATCTTATTAATGATAGGTCGTGAGATAAGCGATAAATCTAAATTGCAAACTGTAAGCAGCGCTTCAGGCAAGTATCTTATCTTTGCATTTTCTTTATGCAATGGACATGAGTAAGAATATTTACGAATGATATTATTACTGTACAGATTATTAACCTTATATTATATACGCTCATTGCTTATCAACATGTTAGTATATGGTAATTCAGATATATATATTCTGTTCGTTAATTTCTGTAAATGGTTATACAAGTGTCCCCACTTGGATAATCATTGTATATAATCACATGTTGATATACCTTTGTCAATTACCCGTATATATATATATATATATATATATATATATATATATATATATATATATATGTTGCATTATAGATTATTGTTGAACAAGATAAAACCTTTGACTTAGAACCCAGACAAGTATGAACATCCCTACACGGGAAAACATTTATGCGCCCAAGGCGGACAGAGTGAACGATACCCTCGTTTTTGTATGTAGTATTGATCAATGCAGGGCATAACAGGCTGATCACCCCACGTGCCCGTAAGTTATGACGGTTTATAGATGAATTTCTGTTTAACCTTTTCGAAAATGAAAACAATGTTCATGGCATGTCACCATAACCCAGTTATAGTCAACATGTAGTTTTAAAAATTTGAAAGAGAGTTGTTATGTTATATTTATCGGTTCAGAATACTTCACAACTATTGACTTGTTGTAGAAGAATAGTACAAAGAAAACATTTAATTTCGTTCATATTATATATATATGAGAACCTGTTTAATATACAGCGAATGATAGAGAAGCTTGGAGCTATCATCGTTGGCATAAATAGGCTTGATGAATACTGACTCTGTTTCAATAAGAATATCCTTATAAAACACTAGAAAGATTTAAATCACCAGCTAGAGAAATTACACTCCCTGAATTAAATCATGAAGTTAATAAACTCAAGAAAGAGATTTCCAATCTAAAATTAGATATTTCTAATCTAAGGAAAGAGATTGATGATAAAAAGTCAGATCTTCAAATACACGATTCTTCTTCCAGTGATGAATGTCATGAAGAACCAGAATCATCAGGTGTTAAAGATGATCCTGATCTTTTTATTCAAGGTCTTTCACTTAAAAGAATTAAGGACATTACCATTCAAAAATGGTATATCTCTATTAAATTAGTTATTGATAAAACCTTCTCTATTCAGCTCCCTGCCCTAGTCGATACTGGAGCAGATCTGAACTGTATTCAAGAGGGTCTTATCCCCACCAGATACTACAGAAAAACTACTGAAAAACTTAATTCAGCTAATGGTAGTAATATGGAAATAAAATATAAATTACCCAGAGTCCATATCTGTCAAGATGAAATGTGTTTTAAAACTTCTTTTGTTTTAATCCGCAATCTTACAGATAAAATTATTTTAGGTTTACCATTTATTTATTTATTGTATCCATTCACTACCAGTAATAAAGGATTAAGCTGTGAGCATTTAGGAAAGAAAATAACATTTAATTTCCTAATCAAACCTAAAGAACGAGATTTAAAATTCATTCAAGAAGAATCAATCTCCAAGTCAATTAATCTGTTAAACTGCAAAGTTACCCACTTAAGTTTCCTCAAGGAAGAAGTTAAGTATCAGCAAGTTGAAGAACAACTTAAAAGCAATAGAGTTCAAGAAAAAATTAGTGAATTAAAAGAATATTTAACAACAAATCTATGTTCTGACTCTCCCAATGCTTTTTGGCATAGGAAGAAGCACACAGTTAGATTACCATATGCAAAAGAATTTAAAGAACACTTAATTCCCACTAAAGCCAGACCAATTCAAATGAGTCATGAACAAATGGAATTATGTAAAAAGGAAATTAATGATCTCCTTAGTAAAGGGTTAATTAGACATAGTAAATCACCATGGTCTTGCCCAGCCTTCTATGTTAATAATGAAGCTGAGAAAGAGAGAGGTGTCCCTCGCCTAGTTATTAATTACAAACCCTTAAACAAGGTTCTTGAATGGATTAGATACCCTTTACCTAATAAGGAAGACCTTCTTAGCAGGTTAAGTGTTTCAACCATCTTTAGTAAATTTGACCTTAAGTCAGGATTCTGGCAAGTAGCCATTCATCCAGACGATAGGTATAAAACAGCATTCACCACTCCGTTCGGACATTACGAATGGAATGTTCAGTCATTTGGACTAAAAAACGCACCTAGTGAATTTCAGAATATTCTCAATAATATTTTGAATCCCTTCAGTCATTTTATTATTGTATACATCGATGCTATCCTTGTATTCTCCAAGACTATTGAAGAACATACTAAACATTTGAATTCTTTCTTCAAAACAGTTAAAACCAATGGTCTTGTTCTTTCACCTTCCAAGTGTAGTCTGTTTCTGACAAAAGTCAGGTTTCTCGGTCTAATCCTCTATCAAGGACTCACTCGGCCTATTGACAGAGCTATTCAATTTGCCGACCGATTTCCAGATAAGATTACCGACAAAACTCAGCTACAGAGATTTCTTGGCTCGCTTAATTATATAGGCAAGTTCTACAAGAATCTCAGGAAGATTTGTAAGCCTCTTTTTCAGCGCTTACAAAGTAATCCCCCTCCATGGACTGACATTCATACTTCTGTCGTCCAACAAGTTAAAAAATATGTCAAGGTTTTGCCTTGCCTTGGCATCTCTAATGATTCAGCATTCAAAATAGTTGAAACAGATGCCTCCGACATCGGATTTGGTGGCATTCTCAAACAGCAGTTAACCCCCACTTCTGACGAACAAATTGTTCGTTTCCATTCGGGCGCATGGAACCCAACACAGTTAAAATATAGTACTATTAAAAAAGAAATTTTGTCACTTGTATTATGTATTAAAAAATTTCAGAGAGATTTACTAAATCAGAAATTCTTAGTTAGGATAGATTGCAAATCAGCCAAATTCATTCTTGAAAAAGACGTTGAAAACGTCGCCTCTAAGCATTCTTTCGCTAGATGGCAAGCTATATTAAGCATTTTTGATTTTGATATTGAATATATTAAAGGTAGTAACAACTCAGTTCCTGATTTCCTGACACGTGAATTCATTAACACAGGTACTATTGCAGCACCATGAGTGTTCGAGGAGGATCATCTTCTCGAGGTCATGGCCGTTCCTCAGGCCCAGTCAACCAGTCAAGAGGAACTGTTGTTCCTCATCCAATAACTCAAACACATAATAAATTCCAGGTGCTTGGTACAGTCCCCAAGCCCTATGCGTCAGTTCTTGTTAGTCAGCCTAAACCGTTTGACATTTTTGCTAATCAATCCAAAGTATCTGCGTCAAACACTAGTAACCCAGCTTCGGAATATCGTGCTAAGTATGATCAGCACTTATTCCACATCGAGTTACCAATGAAACCAAAAAATGACCCAGTCAAATTAGCTGCCCAGTATTTTCCTGCTGGATGGCATTTTCTTCCTCTCGCTCCTTATAAATCTTTGGTCTTTTATAAGGATATTCTTATTGAAACAGAGTCAGTATTCATCAAGCCTATTTATGCCAACGATGATAGCTCCAAGCTTCTCTATCATTCGCTGTATATTAAACAGGTTCTCAATCTTTCTGATTGGGGTAGTCATCCTTCCGATCTCAAGTCGCTCTCTAATCATTCTAGCCCATATTGCTATTATGATTATATTGAGGCTTGGTTTAAAATCATGCTTCACCAGAATGATGATCATAGTCATTCTTGGTTTTTCCAGTTCGATCAAAAGTTCAAAAGTCAGTTCCCCAAGTGGTTCATTCTCTGGTGGACTCGGCATGGTCTTGATCATGCAATCTTCCCAGAACCACTACTGGTTCAGTTAGAACATTTTTGTCATCGTAGTAACTATCTCCCAAAATATGAGGAAATTCCTGCATTCCTTATATTTTGTAGTAAATATAAAATCCCTTGGATCCTTAAATGGCAATATGTCGTTACGGCCACCCAAGAAGTCACAGTTTTCCAGCCTCCTTCTTCCATAGGAATTAGGTCAGCTCAAACAGTTATCTCCCCAATTTCTCAAGTCTCTCGCCGTTTTTATATCAAATGGTGGGATAAATTTGGTGTCGACAGAATAGTTGGTCAAGTTCAGAAGGAATTCCCTCCTTCTCCATCTACTCCCTTGACCCCTTCAGTTAGCAAATCTCCAGCTATTGAATCTTCCAGTAAATCTTCAGTTAAAGCGTCTAAAAAATTAAAGTCGGTCGCTCCATCTAGTCCACATAAGGTCACTGACGTTTCCAGTTATTCTAGCTCTCAGTTAAAAGTTCTTACAGATGCCATCCAGGCACGTTTAGATCAGTTAGATGAAAAGTCTGATGCAATTTCTTCTCATTCCAGAGGAGAAAATGATAGTCAAAATCTATCAGACAGTCAGAACTTATCAGATGAGGAGGAAGATCGTGACCCCTATGGCACGATTAATCTTCAGGATGCTCAGGATCCTTTTGCCTGAACATTTCAGTCAGCACCTGCCCCGGCAGCCTAGTCAGCTCAGTCAGCACACGCACCTGCTCCGGCAGCCTAGTCATCAGCTCAGTCAGCACATGCAGCCTAGTCATCAGCTCAGTCAGCACATGCACCTGTTCCGGCAGCCTAGTCATCAGCTTCGTCAGCAGCATCTTTTGCTCCGACAGCCTCGCCAGCAGCATCTGCTTTCCCACCAAAAGCAGCCCTCAGTCAAAGCATCTGGCCCCACGGCCCCTTTATTCAAAAGAAGACGTCTGCTTTTCCACCGAAAGCAGATTCTTTTCTTTCTTTTACTTTTACTTTACCCTTAGTAAATGTAATATGTTTTTACTTTTACTTTACCTCAGTCATTGTAATAGTTCGTTTCCTTGCTCTATAAAAGGAATTCGAATTCATTTGTAAGAGGCAGACTTAGAAAGACTCAGAGCTCCTTCTCTGACAAATCTTTAGCCTCTACCGCTGTTTAGCCTACCTAGCCCCTCTTCTTCTCATGTTCTTAGTTTAATCTTCTTGTAAGTTAACCTGTAAATTAATTTTATTTCTGCACTTGTAAATATCTTGAATCAATAAAATTTATTTTATTATCATATTTAACTTGTGCTTGTATGCGCGTCTCTACTCTATTCATCTATTCTTGCTTCCGTCCCAAATGGTATCAGAGCCAAGTTGTATGTTGTTCCTATCTGCTTAGTTAGATCTATTTGATCAAATTCATCTTTCCTTTTCAAACTTATCTTCTTCTTCAAGATTTCTGAAGTCACCTAATTTACCTGTAGACCACCTAGTTCGTGTCAAACCTTTTGTAAGTCTCCAGGGTGTGAGCAGTGTCGGGTTTTAGAACATAGGTATGAGTTTACTAAGGGTAAAAGGGGTATGCATGAATGAACCTTGAACCAAAATATATTTTGAAACAGTCAAGATGAGTAGATTATTTAGATCCAACTCCTCAGTTAGTAACAGGTCGACTTTACCTCCAGTCCCAGATATTGTCAACCAGGAAGAACAGAGTTATGAAAACCTAAATCAAGTTTTGAATAATTGGAACATACCTAGGGTTTCCCCCAAAGAAATTTATCAGTCAACATTTTCAGACAAATTTAAAACAGATTACAATGTTAAAACAGTTGAAAGAGTTTTTGCAATTAATAAAGAATATGAAAATTGTAGCCTGTTATCTCCAGAAGTTATTAAAAAACATAGGAAAAAGGGTTATAATTTTATTCATATAGGATTAATTCAAGTTGCAGTTAAACCACTTAATAGAAAAGGAATTAACTCATCAATCTACCTTTGTCTTAGAGACGCTAGATTTTTGAATTACTACCCTAGTATAATTGGTGCCATGGAAGCCAGTTTGCATAATGGACCAATTCACTTTAATTGTTTTCCAGATTTCACTTTAAGCCTTAGTGATCAAAACTTATTTAAAGCATTAACCTTAAATATTAAAACTGAAGGAGAGATTACTCAGATGATTGAGGGATCTCAACCTATTGCGTTGATCTACCGGATTTACTATAAGACCATGAAGTCAAATCTGAACGTTCATGCTCTTAATAAAAGTCCTAAAGATCAGACAGTTTTAATTCAAAGTTCAACTAGTGATGCTAATATCCAGATTCCAAGAACAATTCTCTGGAAAGATATTACATTACCTAGCCAATGGACTTTGCCAAATGAGTTACCACAACAACCCATAATTAATAATTCATTAAATATTGAAAACATCAAACAGTTTTCTGATGGAACTGTTAAAATTAGTTTTGAACGCACTAGAATTCCAGTTGTTATTGAAGATATTTCCAGTTCTTCAACCCCTTCAGTTATTCATACTAGAAGAGATTCAGAAATAATTAACCCTTCTATTAAAGACGTCAAACTAAAAGGAATTTTTAATCAAGGACATGTTAGTCATCCCTGTTATACCCATAACGACCTTGATGGAGATGAAGGATCTTCGTCCCCAGCGTCATCTGTGTATCCCACACAGTCTGACTTTAATGCCCCTATTCATAATCAACTTAGAGTCATTAAAAAGGAATTTATTTTAGAATGGGATAACTTAGTAAAAGATTTTAATTCAAAATCGAATAAAGAAAAAAGACATCTATTTAGATCTAATCACCCTACTGAAAAGGAAAGAGAAAAGATAGTCAATAGATGGAAGAGATTCGTTCAAAATGAACAAATTAACATTACGTTTTACGATTGGTATAAACAGTACCAAAGTAAGTGTAATGTTATTAGTAAGACACAGTGGATTAAAGAAGACAAAACAAAAATTTCGTCTAGTCACCCACCCTTAGAAACAGTTTTAATACCAGTTAAGAACACCTCAGTTATCGCCAGTCCCTTTAAAATTCCCGACGGAATTAAAGATGATAAAAAGATAATTGAACAATTAAACTTTAGCAATCAGTATTTGGCAACTGTTGGAAAACAGCTTGACAGAATAGAGGAAAAATTTGAAGAAAATATAATTACAAAACTTGATTCAAAGATTGAACAGCCCTTAATCAAATTACCAGAAAATAGGACCAAATTAGGTTTACCTAATAAGGATGAAGAATTAGTTCAGTCCATAGATAAGTTATTTAAAAAAATTAAATCAGAAGCAGGTACGAGTGGAACTATTGCAGTCATTGATCAAATTGAGTCTGATAATGACGAAGACAGTTCTTCCATTCACTCATCAACCTCTAACCTTAATGAACAGCTAAATAAATTAACTGTTAATAACACTAGTATCACCAGAAATTGGTACTCTAGACCCACTCCTCCGGATCTACAATTCGAAGAGAGAAATCTAGATAAGCAATTTTCTGTCTCATCCAATAAAATATATGAATGGAATATTGATGGATTTAGTGAACAAGAAATCCTTAATAAATTAAATCATATGTCAATGGTAGCAAATAGTTATATCACCAAATTCAACAATTTATCCCAACCGGACATAGTTGAATTAATAGCTAGTGGATTTACTGGTATTCTTAGATCTTGGTGGGAGAAGCATCTCACAAAAGACATTAGGATATCAATAGTTCATGCTATCCAAAGAGATGATGATGGTAATCCCATCTTCAATGAGGAAGTTGGTATGGGGTTGCCCGATGGAGTTAATACTTTAATCTTTACTATAATTAAACATTTTATTGGAACTCCTAGTAACATCACAGAAAGAATTCATGATCAATTAAGTAATCTTACTTGTCCCACTCTAAGTGATTTTAGATGGTACAAGGATGTGTTCACCTCTAGAGTTATGATGCAAAATGACAGTAATAAGCCTTTCTGGAAAGAAAAGTTTGTTAATGGTTTACCGTCGTTATTTGCACATAAAGTTAGAGAAGAATTAAGTAAAAATTTAGGATATATTGATTACGATAATCTAACTTATGGAGACATTATAAGTTACATTCAAAAAATTGGATTAAAAATGTGTATTGACTTTAAATTAGCTAAGCAAGCTAATAAGGATAAAAAGAAAGCTAAATATGAGTTAGGCACCTTCTGTGAACAATATGGTTTACCGCCCGTTGCTCCCTCTAGAAGAAAGCACCGGCATCCCCATAAACATATTGAGTCACATAAGAGTCACAAACATCGTAAAAAACGGTATACTCAAGATAAGAAAATAATCAATAAAGATTCTTACTATAAAAAACCTCAGTCAACACACAAGAAATCCATTAAAAAATCAAAACAATTTGATAAAAGTAAAATTGTCTGTCACAATTGTGGGCAGAAAGGACACTTTAAAAGTGAATGTAGAGTTAAGCAAAAATTAAGTCAATTAAACATCTCAGCCGAAGACACTGAGCATATACTTGAGTTAATGAGAATTGAAAATAACGATAGTAATAATGAAGTTTCAGATGCTCCTGAATCTTCTAGCACTAGCAGTACTTGTAACGATGAATCAAACACAGAAAACGAAGTTACTGTCTGCACTGAAAATTGCAGTAATAATTGTTGCAAAAGAATTAATGTACTTACTAAAGAAGACGAAGAGTGTTCGTTATTAGTTGACTTGATTAGTAAAATAGTAGACCCAGGATTAAAAACCCAGTATCTAAATCAATTAAAGGATTTATTAAACAAAGATAAGAAAGTTACAGATAAGGTTCTTAAAGCCAAAGAGAAGCCAGTTTTTAGTCTTAATAAAACACTAGAAAGATTTAAATCACCAGCTAGAGAAATTACACTCCCTGAATTAAATCATGAAGTTAATAAACTCAAGAAAGAGATTTCCAATCTAAAATTAGATATTTCTAATCTAAGGAAAGAGATTGATGATAAAAAGTCAGATCTTCAAATACACGATTCTTCTTCCAGTGATGAATGTCATGAAGAACCAGAATCATCAGGTGTTAAAGATGATCCTGATCTTTTTATTCAAGGTCTTTCACTTAAAAGAATTAAGGACATTACCATTCAAAAATGGTATATCTCTATTAAATTAGTTATTGATAAAACCTTCTCTATTCAGCTCCCTGCCCTAGTCGATACTGGAGCAGATCTGAACTGTATTCAAGAGGGTCTTATCCCCACCAGATACTACAGAAAAACTACTGAAAAACTTAATTCAGCTAATGGTAGTAATATGGAAATAAAATATAAATTACCCAGAGTCCATATCTGTCAAGATGAAATGTGTTTTAAAACTTCTTTTGTTTTAATCCGCAATCTTACAGATAAAATTATTTTAGGTTTACCATTTATTTATTTATTGTATCCATTCACTACCAGTAATAAAGGATTAAGCTGTGAGCATTTAGGAAAGAAAATAACATTTAATTTCCTAATCAAACCTAAAGAACGAGATTTAAAATTCATTCAAGAAGAATCAATCTCCAAGTCAATTAATCTGTTAAACTGCAAAGTTACCCACTTAAGTTTCCTCAAGGAAGAAGTTAAGTATCAGCAAGTTGAAGAACAACTTAAAAGCAATAGAGTTCAAGAAAAAATTAGTGAATTAAAAGAATATTTAACAACAAATCTATGTTCTGACTCTCCCAATGCTTTTTGGCATAGGAAGAAGCACACAGTTAGATTACCATATGCAAAAGAATTTAAAGAACACTTAATTCCCACTAAAGCCAGACCAATTCAAATGAGTCATGAACAAATGGAATTATGTAAAAAGGAAATTAATGATCTCCTTAGTAAAGGGTTAATTAGACATAGTAAATCACCATGGTCTTGCCCAGCCTTCTATGTTAATAATGAAGCTGAGAAAGAGAGAGGTGTCCCTCGCCTAGTTATTAATTACAAACCCTTAAACAAGGTTCTTGAATGGATTAGATACCCTTTACCTAATAAGGAAGACCTTCTTAGCAGGTTAAGTGTTTCAACCATCTTTAGTAAATTTGACCTTAAGTCAGGATTCTGGCAAGTAGCCATTTATCCAGACGATATGTATAAAACAGCATTCACCACTCCGTTCGGACATTACGAATGGAATGTTCAGTCATTTGGACTAAAAAACGCACCTAGTGAATTTCAGAATATTCTCAATAATATTTTGAATCCCTTCAGTCATTTTATTATTGTATACATCGATGATATCCTTGTATTCTCCAAGACTATTGAAGAACATACTAAACATTTGAATTCTTTCTTCAAAACAGTTAAAACCAATGGTCTTGTTCTTTCACCTTCCAAGTGTAGTCTGTTTCTGACAAAAGTCGGGTTTCTCGGTCTAATCCTCTATCAAGGACTCACTCGGCCTATTGACAGAGCTATTCAATTTGCCGACCGATTTCCAGATAAGATTACCGACAAAACTCAGCTACAGAGATTTCTTGGCTCGCTTAATTATATAGGCAAGTTCTACAAGAATCTCAGGAAGATTTGTAAGCCTCTTTTTCAGCGCTTACAAAGTAATCCCCCTCCATGGACTGACATTCATACTTCTGTCGTCCAACAAGTTAAAAAATATGTCAAGGTTTTGCCTTGCCTTGGCATCTCTAATGATTCAGCATTCAAAATAGTTGAAACAGATGCCTCCGACATCGGATTTGGTGGCATTCTCAAACAGCAGTTAACCCCCACTTCTGACGAACAAATTGTTCGTTTCCATTCGGGCGCATGGAACCCAACACAGTTAAAATATAGTACTATTAAAAAAGAAATTTTGTCACTTGTATTATGTATTAAAAAATTTCAGAGAGATTTACTAAATCAGAAATTCTTAGTTAGGATAGATTGCAAATCAGCCAAATTCATTCTTGAAAAAGACGTTGAAAACGTCGCCTCTAAGCATTCTTTCGCTAGATGGCAAGCTATATTAAGCATTTTTGATTTTGATATTGAATATATTAAAGGTAGTAACAACTCAGTTCCTGATTTCCTGACACGTGAATTCATTAACACAGGTACTATTGCAGCACCATGAGTGTTCGAGGAGGATCATCTTCTCGAGGTCATGGCCGTTCCTCAGGCCCAGTCAACCAGTCAAGAGGAACTGTTGTTCCTCATCCAGTAACTCAAACACATAATAAATTCCAGGTGCTTGGTACAGTCCCCAAGCCCTATGCGTCAGTTCTTGTTAGTCAGCCTAAACCGTTTGACATTTTTGCTAATCAATCCAAAGCATCTGCGTCAAACACTAGTAACCCAGCTTCGGAATATCGTGCTAAGTATGATCAGCACTTATTCCACATCGAGTTACCAATGAAACCAAAAAATGACCCAGTCAAATTAGCTGCCCAGTATTTTCCTGCTGGATGGCATTTTCTTCCTCTCGCTCCTTATAAATCTTTGGTCTTTTATAAGGATATTCTTATTGAAACAGAGTCAGTATTCATCAAGCCTATTTATGCCAACGATGATAGCTCCAAGCTTCTCTATCATTCGCTGTATATTAAACAGGTTCTCAATCTTTCTGATTGGGGTAGTCATCCTTCCGATCTCAAGTCGCTCTCTAATCATTCTAGCCCATATTGCTATTATGATTATATTGAGGCTTGGTTTAAAATCATGCTTCACCAGAATGATGATCATAGTCATTCTTGGTTTTTCCAGTTCGATCAAAAGTTCAAAAGTCAGTTCCCCAAGTGGTTCATTCTCTGGTGGACTCGGCATGGTCTTGATCATGCAATCTTCCCAGAACCACTACTGGTTCAGTTAGAACATTTTTGTCATCGTAGTAACTATCTCCCAAAATATGAGGAAATTCCTGCATTCCTTATATTTTGTAGTAAATATAAAATCCCTTGGATCCTTAAATGGCAATATGTCGTTACGGCCACCCAAGAAGTCACAGTTTTCCAGCCTCCTTCTTCCATAGGAATTAGGTCAGCTCAAACAGTTATCTCCCCAATTTCTCAAGTCTCTCGCCGTTTTTATATCAAATGGTGGGATAAATTTGGTGTCGACAGAATAGTTGGTCAAGTTCAGAAGGAATTCCCTCCTTCTCCATCTACTCCCTTGACCCCTTCAGTTAGCAAATCTCCAGCTATTGAATCTTCCAGTAAATCTTCAGTTAAAGCGTCTGAAAAATTAAAGTCGGTCGCTCCATCTAGTCCACATAAGGTCACTGATGTTTCCAGTTATTCTAGCTCTCAGTTAAAAGTTCTTACAGATGCCATCCAGGCACGTTTAGATCAGTTAGATGAAAAGTCTGATGCAATTTCTTCTCATTCCAGAGGAGAAAATGATAGTCAAAATCTATCAGACAGTCAGAACTTATCAGATGAGGAGGAAGATCGTGACCCCTATGGCACGATTAATCTTCAGGATGCTCAGGATCCTTTTGCCTGAACATTTCAGTCAGCACCTGCCCCGGCAGCCTAGTCAGCTCAGTCAGCACACGCACCTGCTCCGGCAGCCTAGTCATCAGCTCAGTCAGCACATGCAGCCTAGTCATCAGCTCTGATACCATTTGGGACGGAAGCAAGAATAGATGAACAGAGTAGAGACGCGCATACAAGCACAAGTTAAATATGATAATAAAATAAATTTTATTGATTCAAGATATTTACAAGTGCAGAAATAAAATTAATTTACAGGTTAACTTACAAGAAGATTAAACTAAGAACATGAGAAGAAGAGGGGCTAGGTAGGCTAAACAGCGGTAGAGGCTAAAGACTTAGAAAGACTCAGAGCTCCTTCTCTGACAAATCTTTAGCCTCTACCGCTGTTTAGCCTACCTAGCCCCTCTTCTTCTCATGTTCTTAGTTTAATCTTCTTGTAAGTTAACCTGTAAATTAATTTTATTTCTGCACTTGTAAATATCTTGAATCAATAAAATTTATTTTATTATCATATTTAACTTGTGCCTGTTTATAAGTCTCAAGTAAGTGAGCAGTGTAAGGCCAAAGGGAATCTTTAGATCTAAGGGGTATGATTCATCGGCAAGTAAGGCCTTTACAGTGGACCTTCAAGAAAAAGAATTTTTGTTTAAACGGTTTTCAGAGTCGTCTGTTTAGATCGATTTCACTGATAGATCGGGACCGATCGAGTGATCCTTTGTTTCAGATTTCATCTGATTTGTTTTTTAAACAAAAATCTTTTACAAAATTAAAGAAATCTTGAAGATCTTGACCAATTTTTCGGTGAAAAAAATTTTCCTCTCCTTCTTTTGTAAACAAAATTTTTGGGGGTGAAAGGGTTATTTCCTGGATAAAAATTTTGAGGTGGAAATGTATGGAGGTGATGACTCGTCGGAGAAGACGATCAGCAGTTCCATCCGGCACCGGAGGAGACGGACAAGTAAACCGGAGAAGCCGCCGGAGAAGACGACGCAACAGTCGCCGCCAGTCAGTCAACGAAGACGCCAGGGGCATCTTCAGTCAGCACTGATGGCCGACAGCCATCAGATCAGCTTTTGCTTTCCGTAAAGCAAAAGCATTTACTTTAGTAAAATGTAAAAGTAAAAGTAAAAGAATAACTTTTGCTTTTACTTTAAGTTAAATGTTTTTAACTTAGTTAAATGTTTTTAACATTTACCAATGTAAAAGTAAATGTAAAATGTTTCTTACGTTTTACTTTTACTTAAGTAAATTACTTTTACTTCCAGTCATTGTAATAGTGATTCCTGCGTGAATCAAATAGTAATTTACTTTTCAGTTTTTCTATTTAAAGAACTCGAAGTGTTAGAGTTCTTCAGGTTTTCATTTAGGCTTTTCTTTTGAAAGAAAACCTCACCTGAGGTCCGCTCTCCCTTCTCTCTAGAGTTCGCCGGAGACGAAGCTTCCAGCTTCGATCTTCTTAGTCAGAAGATGAAGTCGAAGTCTTTCATACTTCGATCTTCCTCAAACAGTTAGTCTAGGATATATGTAATCCCTTCCTCAACTGTTTATAAATAAAAGAAAGAGATTACTTTACCGATTCACCGGTCATCTTCTTAATCTTTTCTTTTCTGTTTAAGTTTTTCTTTTTAAAAACTTATCCGCTGTTATATGGTATCAGAGCCACACGGTTGGTTCTTGATGCTATCGGCGATTTCGATCTATAACGGAGGTATGCGTTCTGTTTAAACGTTTTAGCAAACTTTTATTTTTCTTGCTCCGCTTTAAGTAACCGGACCTTCGCCGTTAAACACCCAAGATCGCCTTAAGTCCCGATTAGTGCCTGTTTATAAGTCTCAAGTAAGTGAGCAGTGTAAGGCCAAAGGGAATCTTTAGATCTAAGGGGTATGATTCATCGGCAAGTAAGGCCTTTACAGTGGACCTTCAAGAAAAAGAATTTTTGTTTAAACGGTTTTCAGAGTCTTCTGTTTAGATCGATTTCACTGATAGATCGGGACCGATCGAGTGATCCTTTGTTTCAGATTTCATCTGATTTGTTTTTTAAACAAAAATCTTTTACAAAATTAAAGAAATCTTGAAGATCTTGACCAATTTTTCGGTGAAAAAATTTTCCTCTCCTTCTTTTGTAAACAAAATTTTTGGGGGTGAAAGGGTTATTTCCTGGATAAAAATTTTGAGGTGGAAATGTATGGAGGTGATGACTCGTCGGAGAAGACGATCAGCAGTTCCATCCGGCACCGGAGGAGACGGACAAGTCAACCGGAGAAGCAACCGGAGAAGACGACGCAACAGTCGCCGCCGGTCAGTCAACGAAGACGCCAGGGGCATCTTCAGTCAGCACTGATGGCTGACAGCCATCAGATCAGCTTTTGCTTTTACCTAAAGCAAAAGTCTTTTACTTTTTAGTAAATTGTAAAAGTCAAAGTAAAAGACAAATAACTTTTACTTTTACTTTAAGTTAAATGTTTTTAACTTAGTTAAATGTTTCTTACATTTACCAATGTAAAAGTAAATGTAAAATGTTTCTTACGTTTCACTTTTACTTAAGTAAATTACTTTTACTTCAGTCATTGTAATAGTGATTCCTGCGTGAATCAAATAGTAATTTACTTTTCAGTTTTTCTATTTAAAGAACTCGAAGTGTTAGAGTTCTTCAGGTTTTCATTTAGGCTTTTCTTTTGAAAGAAAACCTCACCTGAGGTCCGCTCTCCCTTCTCTCTAGAGTTCGCCGGAGACGAAGCTTCCAGCTTCGATCTTCTTAGTCAGAAGATGAAGTCGAAGTCTTTCATACTTCGATCTTCCTCAAACAGTTAGTCTAGGATATATGTAATCCCTTCCTCAACTGTTTATAAATAAAAGAAAGAGATTACTTTACCGATTCACCGGTCATCTTCTTAATCTTTTCTTTTCTGTTTAAGTTTTTAAAAAGAAAAACTTAAACATAAAAGAAAAGATTAAGAAGATGACCGGTGAATCGGTAAAGTAATCTCTTTCTTTTATTTATAAACAGTTGAGGAAGGGATTACATATATCCTAGACTAACTGTTTGAGGAAGATCGAAGTATGAAAGACTTCGACTTCATCTTCTGACTAAGAAGATCGAAGCTGGAAGCTTCGTCTCCGGCGAACTCTAGAGAGAAGGGAGAGCGGACCTCAGGTGAGGTTTTCTTTCAAAAGAAAAGCCTAAATGAAAACCTGAAGAACTCTAACACTTCGAGTTCTTTAAATAGAAAAACTGAAAAGTAAATTACTATTTGATTCACGCAGGAATCACTATTACAATGACTGGAAGTAAAAGTAATTTACTTAAGTAAAAGTAAAACGTAAGAAACATTTTACATTTACTTTTACATTGGTAAATGTTAAAAACATTTAACTAAGTTAAAAACATTTAACTTAAAGTAAAAGCAAAAGTTATTCTTTTACTTTTACTTTTACATTTTACTAAAGTAAATGCTTTTGCTTTACGGAAAGCAAAAGCTGATCTGATGGCTGTCGGCCATCAGTGCTGACTGAAGATGCCCCTGGCGTCTTCGTTGACTGACCGGCGGCGACTGTTGCGTCGTCTTCTCCGGCGGCTTCTCCGGTTTACTTGTCCGTCTCCTCCGGTGCCGGATGGAACTGCTGATCGTCTTCTCCGACGAGTCATCACCTCCATACATTTCCACCTCAAATTTTTTATCCAGGAAATAACCCTTTCACCCCCAAAAATTTTGTTTACAAAAGAAGGAGAGGAAAATTTTTTCACCAAAAAATTGGTCAAGATCTTCAAGATTTCTTTAATTTTGTAAAAGATTTTTGTTTAAAAAACAAATCAGATGAAATCTGAAACAAAGGATCACTCGATCGGTCCCGATCTATCAGTGAAATCGATCTAAACAGAAGACTCTGAAAACCGTTTAAACAAAAATTCTTTTTCTTGAAGGTCCACTGTAAAGGCCTTACTTGCCGATGAATCATACCCCTTAGATCTAAAGATTCCCTTTGGCCTTACACTGCTCACTTACTTGAGACTTATAAACAGGCACTAATCGGGACTTAAGGCGATCTTGGGTGTTTAACGGCGAAGGTCCGGTTACTTAAAGCGGAGCAAGAAAAATAAAAGTTTGCTAAAACGTTTAAACAGAACGCATACCTCCGTTATAGATCGAAATCGCCGATAGCATCAAGAACCAACCGTGTGGCTCTGATACCATATAACAGCGGATAAGTTTTTAAAAAGAAAAACTTAAACAGAAAAGAAAAGATTAAGAAGATGACCGGTGAATCGGTAAAGTAATCTCTTTCTTTTATTTATAAACAGTTGAGGAAGGGATTACATATATCCTAGACTAACTGTTTGAGGAAGATCGAAGTATGAAAGACTTCGACTTCATCTTCTGACTAAGAAGATCGAAGCTGGAAGCTTCGTCTCCGGCGAACTCTAGAGAGAAGGGAGAGCGGACCTCAGGTGAGGTTTTCTTTCAAAAGAAAAGCCTAAATGAAAACCTGAAGAACTCTAACACTTCGAGTTCTTTAAATAGAAAAACTGAAAAGTAAATTACTATTTGATTCACGCAGGCATCACTATTACAATGACTGAAGTAAAAGTAATTTACTTAAGTAAAAGTGAAACGTAAGAAACATTTTACATTTACTTTTACATTGGTAAATGTAAGAAACATTTAACTAAGTTAAAAACATTTAACTTAAAGTAAAAGTAAAAGTTATTTGTCTTTTACTTTGACTTTTACAATTTACTAAAAAGTAAAAGACTTTTGCTTTAGGTAAAAGCAAAAGCTGATCTGATGGCTGTCAGCTATCAGTGCTGACTGAAGATGCCCCTGGCGTCTTCGTTGACTGACCGGCGGCGACTGTTGCGTCGTCTTCTCCGGTTGCTTCTCCGGTTGACTTGTCCGTCTCCTCCGGTGCCGGATGGAACTGCTGATCGTCTTCTCCGACGAGTCATCACCTCCATACAGTTGACTGACCGGCGGCGACTGTTGCGTCGTCTTCTCCGGTTGCTTCTCCGGTTGACTTGTCCGTCTCCTCCGGTGCCGGATGGAACTGCTGATCGTCTTCTCCGACGAGTAGAGACGAACAGAGTAGATGAACAGATGAACAGAGTACAAGTAATTTATTTTATATATATATATATATATATATATATATATATATAATTATTATTACTTGTTGGGCACTCAAATGCTCATCCTTGCTTAATTTAAATGTTTTCAGCTAAGTGTGAAGAACCAGAGAGCTCATGCAGAAACAAAGGAAAAGAAAAGCTAACTAAATAAGATTTGTGACAGTTTATGTATTAGTTTGATATTATTAAGACAAGTATGATATTAATTATCTATCATGAGTTGTAATGAATGTATTAAAGGTTGCGTACTTGGGAGCTAGACTCTGATAATCATGTAAATTAAGTTGACTTTTATATTATTGTTATTATTATTAGTATTATTCCGCTCATAGAAGTGGTATCGTGAAGCACCGAGTTCGGGTTTCAAGTACCTGAATTTGGGGGCATCACAGAACTACCAATTTTGTCTTGTCTGGGACACCTTTTGATGCCTCCATTCCAGCTGGACTTGACTTTGGTGTACGACAAAATCGGGCTAGGTGACCTTCGTTTCCACAATTGTAACATGTTTTGGACTGCATCACGCAATTTGGACTGATATGTCCCTCCCCTCCACATTTGTAACATACGACCGACGGTCGTTCTCCTTCCTTAACAACAGGTGCTGGTGCTGATGTCTTTCCATCACTGTTGAATCTCCTCTTCTTGAAATGTCCACTCTTATTGTCATGGCCATGATTACCACCGAAGTGATTACCATTTCTGGCATGTTGATTCCCTCCACGCTTGTTGTCACCACTTCGATGACTGTTACAATTAGTATTATCATTTTGCCGACTACTTTTTCTTGGTTGGGTCGACTCGTTATCGCGTTCCAATAACTGAGCCATATTTACAACATCTGAATACAAACACAGTTTATGAGAAATCAGATATTGACGTATCACGGATTTCAAACCTATTAGAAACATCCTCGTCATTCTATCCCCGTTATCAACTAAGTGGGACGTAAACCGAGACAACTCGACAAACTTGGTTTCGTACCACGACACGGTCATTTTGTTTTACTCCAATTTAATGAACTCTACCTCTTTCATGTGACGAATACTTTCGGGAAAGTACTTGTCGTTAAACAGTTCTTGGAACTTCTCCCAAGTTATCTTCAGTGCGGCAGGTTGAGTACGCTTTACAAATTCCTACCAGTAATCTGCCTCTGCTCGCAACATAAAGGTGGCAAAGGGAACCTTTTGCTCCTCGGAGCATCTCAAGACATCAAATATCTTGGTGATCTTCTTTATCCACGTCTCCGCCTTAAGTAGTTTTGGCTCTCCAAAAAACTCCGGTGGTCCCAGCTCCTTGAACTGCTTAGCGTTGATCGTCCGAGAGTTGTCAGTGTTTCCACCTGCATTTTGGACAAGAGCCGCCCTCGCCTGATGTTGTATGAATTTCATAAAACCTCTGAACGTCCCATCTTTCATCATTTGATCGTTGTTGTTTTCCTGAGGATTATTGTCTTTCTGTTGCACATTATCCTGGGTATTAATCTGTGGTGACTCAACGATCTCATGTGCTTCATTGCTTATCTCAACATTTTCGGATGCCATTTTCAAATACTACCACAAAACAAGGGTTAATTAACATATCACATATTATCCCTATACTCTGACCGACCAATTAAATACCAAATAAACTTAGGTAGGTCATACTAGCGAAGGAATTCTCCGTCTCTCCCCTCCTAGTTCTTGTCTCACATCTTAGCCAGGGATCATATCCCTAAGCTTTGATACCAACTGTGACGCCCCCAAATAGGTATACATCACCCATCTTGAGTCGCCAAATACATGGTACAAAATTTAAATACAACTTAATTATACAACAGTCGTGTAAAATACGACAAAACATAATCTAAGAGTTTTAATAAGAATATTGTCATCTATACAGTATCCACACTCAATGGAGTCCTTATTACATTTATTGTCACACTATTTAACAGAATAGTGAGGACTATTAATGCTATCATCTGGACCGTCACTCCTTTTCCCGACTAGTCCCGGCTACGTTCTCATTTCCTGAAGAGAACAGTGAAAGAAAGCGTGAGCTCAACTAGCCCAGTAAGAAATATTATGACTAAGATAATGCAGAATAAATTATCATTAGCCTTCAATAATGTTAAACTGATAGAATATAATAGACAACAAGTTTAACTACAGCGGAATAAGCAATCCATTAGAAGAGTTAAGTAGAGCATGATATCTACTATCTTCTATGATTTAAAATGTTTTCATCAATTTTTATCGCTGAGACTCAGCTTAATAAATAAACCACATCATCGAATCATCCCTGCACTACGGGCAAAGGATATTCATTAAATCATCAATGGTCATGACTATACCAAATAATCCCTAGTCGTAATCATACCAAAAATTGTCCATCAATGCACTACAGGCCACTGAGGTCTTTTACCACATCATTTATAACATTATAGGTCATGATTATACTGAATGATCCCTGGTCATAATCATACCAAGTCCATCTATGCACGTAAGCCAAATATGTCTTTCTTCACAATATAAGCATGAGGATGATGACAATGACATAATATTTCAATAAAACAAGTTCAAGAATAAATTTTAAAGATTTATAAGTTAATTTATTCTGAAATCAATAACTTCCAAATTGTCAACATGATACTGCTTTGTGGAGTAAAATTTGAGAATGCTCAGAAGAATATTTCCATGAAAAGATACTGGATGAAGAGAAAATATCAAGGACATTCCACTAATTTCATGGAGTATAGAAGCCAAAACTTTAACCAACTGAATATAAAAGAATATATGAAATCGCAAATGGATTTTTGCCCTCCATACGGTATTCCACGTAGACAGATCATTTTCACAATTTAATAAGGAATGAATACGAAGGATCATTCACCATGCATGCGGTAATCCACATAGACATGTTATTCCAATAGAATAATAAAGAATGGAATAACAGAAAAATTCACCAGGCGTGCGTAATCTGCACAGACAGGTTATTCCAACAGAATAATAAAGAATGGAACCAGGTCATGCGTAACCCGCACAGACAGGATATTCCAACAGAATAATAACGAATGGAACCAGGTCATGCGTAATCCGCACAGACAGAATATTTCAACAGAATAATAAAGAATGGAATAACAACAGAATTCACCAGGCATGCGATAGATCGCACAGACAGGTTATTCCAACAGAATAATAAAGAATGGAATAACAGAAGAATTTCACCATGTATGCGGTACTTCGCATAGACAGGTTATTCCAACATAATAATAAAGAATGGAATAACAACCCTTAGGAGTATTGAAAGAAAATAACTCTCTTCATGAATACGAAATAATAATACCCTTTACCTTAGAAAAAATTTGATACTGAAATAGTGAGGTAGCCGACTTCTCTTCTTCTTTTTCTATATAATAATTGCTCTATAACTTTTGTTAATTGGTGAGAATGAAGGAAGAACGAGCTTCTGTTTATAGGAAAATATAGTTTCGATAATTACACGTTTTGGGACTCGAAATATTACAGAATAATGCCTTCCTCTTTTTCTTCATTTTTAATTTAGTCCTGCAAGTAATATCAAACTTGCACTACCTCCCTTAATAGTAAATAATGTGAATCAATAGTAAATCGTGTGAATCAATAGTTCTAGACATGTGAAAATACTAATTACAGTATAGTACCTCCATCTATACCTCTATTTTTAACTTAGTCATGCAAGTATTATCAATCTTGCACCCCCACCCCTAATAGTACAAGAATGTGAATCAATAGTACACACATGTGAACACATAGCTATAAGCATATTAATTAATAGCAATTAATTAATACCTCCATCTATACCTCCATTTCAAATTACAAAAAGTCAACAAAACTGACTGTGGAAGATTCGTGCGGCCGCGCGAGATTATACTGCAAAATGGGCGCGGGCGCGCTATAGGTTTACCTGACTTGGTCTTGACGTGGTCTTGGCGCGGGCACGCGATATTCCTTCATTGCTGGGGTGCGGCCGTGTAGCTGCATAATCTGCCTCTATCTTGCCTTAGGCGCGGTCGCGCCATGTTTAGTTCTTGAAGTAGCGCAGGCGCGCTGCTGCTGTACTTTACAGTCTGCTGACTTTTTTTTTTGCTTACTGTTGCTTCTTGTCTTCTGCTACTTCATTCCTCCACTGCTCCAGTTCTTCACATGTTCACGACCACCTTGCCATGCTTTTGCTAGCTTAATGCCATCCATGTCAATCCATGCCTTATGTTGCTAAACAACTATATAAACTGCAAAACAAACATAAAATGCACATAAAACGTAATAAACTACTTAAGTTGAGCATAATTCTCGTGAGTTAGTAATTAATAAGTAGGTATAAAACCTGCTTATCAAATACCCCTAAACTTGAATTATTGCTTGCCCTCAAGCAATGCATACGACAATTAACAATGCAATGCAACTACATGCTATGCAAACTAAACTATGATGCAATAAAGTCCCAAGTTTTCCAGCCAAAATGGAATTCCAATCTAATGTGCCTCAGCAAATTATCCGAATTCAAGACTAAAGTTTCAAACCAAACTACGGACATAATATCATACAATCAAATAACCCATACTCACTATAAAGATGCTATGTGTGTGTGTTGTGTTCACAAATATACTTGACCAAGGCAAAGACTAAATATGTTAAACTGCTAAAAATAGAAAATTGAACTCTAAGTCAAGAACCATGTATACTAATGCACAAAAACTACTCCAACACATCAAAACAAACTAAGGTTCAAGAATGAGTTTAATATGCTTTATTTTTACTCACGAGGGTGATTTTCGCACTTTCCAGTGGTGTTTATTGCTATATTTTAGCGAGTGCGTTTTACGCTCCATTTCGCCCCTTTCAATGACTCAATAATTCAGCTCAAAAAGGTTCCAAGATGGATTTTTTTCTTTTCTTTTTTTTAAACTTTTTTATATACAATAATCATACCCATGTGTTCCCAAAATTTGATTATTTATGTTTTCATATCCTAAGTCCACTTTCTACATAATTCTATTTTTAAAAATAACATATTCTACTAAGCAATAAAAACACATTATTCTTATACTAACAAGCATATGTGAACACGTATGTGCTAACCGAAAGCATCTAAACAACAAGCATGTCTTACATCATGTAAAATATTATAGCTAAGCTCATGTTATCCACTAAATTCAAAAATCCTTCAAAATTCTATTTCATCATTGGCTAGACTAAAGCATAAGTCTAGATACTGGGAATATGCAACTGAACACATAACTAAAACAAAAAATAAGCACTAAAAACAAAAAAAAAATCTGCAATTATAAACTAAACACAAACTAAACAAAAAAACATGCAAAAATTAAATTAACATGCAAAAATGATGCAAATTAACTACATGCAACTACACTACTACCCAATACCCCAAACTTAAAATATTCATTATCCCAATGAATGAAGGTAAAGGATTTAAAGGAACTCCCCTAGTTATAAATTGTACCACCCTCTTCGGGTGGTGAATCCGACTGTGGAAATGGCGCTGCGGTCCCAAATTGTAGCCACTCAAGCATGGCACTCTGCTGCGCGAAAGCTTTTGCTAGAGACCTCGTCAAACCATTGGGAAATGCTGCAAAATTATCGTAAATAGCGTCGACCTTCCTCTCCAACCTTCAGAGACGACGATTATCATGGATAGTAGTGGCTTGGGTTGACGTTCCTGCTTCAGATGCCTGCGAGGGTTGTGGTGAAGGCATTGATGATGTAGGTTGAAGGATAAAGCCTTTTCTCCTCGGGTGTGGAGTTCCTCCCGTCCAATCCTCAAATTTGGCAATAGTCGTATGGGTGATATCTTGGCTAGGGTACTACAGTTGTTCATTACCCCAAGTGACTCCTTATTGTACACACAGACTCGCAACAACGGACGCATGTGGGATACTTCCTGTAGTGTTCCCCCTCATATAACGTAATATATTCTGATGGATAAGGTGGCCCACATCGATGTATTTTCCTGTGACTATTCCCCACAAAATAATTGTCCGTTCAGTTGTGATCTCGTATTGATGCGATGATGGCATGAGCTTTACACAGATAAACAAGTTCTAAGCTTTAGTATAGCGATTGAGGGCTGAGGCTTTGAAGGTTCTAAGCTAATTCGTTCCTGGCCTATAATTCCACTGTGTCCCTGGTATTCACAAGTCAGCCTCAAAACGTGCAGCCTAGACCCAATTATCATATCTAGTTGGTGGTGTGTCGAGTATCCGAAAAACTGCTCTGATCGATTGTGGCTGATAGTCCACTTGAACTCCTCTGACCGTAGATATCCCACTCATAGTTTCTTTAGCATTTGCATAAAACTTCCGAACAATTCCCACTGGTATAGGCACAGGAGTAGCCATCACTCCCCCAATCTCTTTCACGTATCATATCCCATAACTGGTCATCTTGCTTTTCAGGCTTGAAACCTCATTCCTTCACAAAGGTCTTCACTATACTGTTATACTGCTAGTTGCAGTCGCATGAATTCTCATAAGCATAAACAGATTCCTCCAGCTTCAGCCACACGACAATTATCTCCACCTACAGTTCCTGAGCCCGTACGGTCTCCGGTAAAGGTGACGGCCCATGTAATGGCCATATTATTTCCTAAACTGGTACCGGTGAAGGAGAAAGATGACCTAGTCCCATATCCAAAAGTGGAAGAGGAGGAACGAAGAATTAAACAAGACATTATTTGGATGATGTCAAACATATGCATCATTGTCCATGATAAATATACAAATAGCTACACCCCAGACGATGATTTCCCAGACGTAATGGTCATCATTCGGGAGAAGGAGGACGATGACAGCCCCTCCATCGTTGCAGTCCCTCAGGACTTCACCCTTTACAATTGGAGCAGCCCTCTTTTCATTAGTCGACAAGGGTAAAACGGGCAGAAACTCCTTCTACCCTATAGATAATAATAACTGCTTACTTTTCTGTACAGTATTAGCAGTTGTTTTTTCCATACATGCTAACACTTTGTATGATTAAACAGTTTCATATATATTAAGTGGAAGCATATTTTATTTCAGGACTCTGAATTTTGATGTGCCTATACTTGCTGATAAGGTGCCTTTTCTCCACAAGGATTGTAGCTTTGATGAAGAGCTGGACTCAGACTTGATAGAAATACAAGAGGACGTTGAGATACCTCAAGAGATCAAACAATGGGTCGAAGATAAACCTAAACCCAACGTTGATCAAACTACCTCCTTCAATCTCAGAACCTTAGAGAACCCTAAGTTAATCTAGATTGGTTTAGACCTGACTCCAAACCAGAGGAATGACATGGTTATACTACTAGCCTAATTACAGGATGTGTTTGCATGGTCTCATGAAGACATGGTGGGTTTGTCAACTCACATTGTCCTTCATCGCCTTCCCATTAAAGACGGATTCAAGCCAGTCAAGCAGAAGCCCAAGTGGAGTTTAAAGGTTAAAGAAGAAATTATGAAACAATTTTAAGCTGGCATTAGCATTGTCCACCTATCCGGAATGGATATCCAACATCGTTCCCGTAACTAAACCTGGAAGAAAGATGCGAGTTTGCGTGGACTACCGGGATCTGAATAAAGCTTGTCTTAAAATAGTTTTTCCGTACCATTTATCCACATTCTCATTGACAATACTACTCAATACGGCATATACTCCTTTACGGACTGCTTTGTGGGGTACCATCAAATCATTGTTGCTAAGGAAGATCATGAGAAAGCTGCATTCATCACTCCTTGCGGAACCTTTTGCTATAGACGGTTGTCTTTCAGCTTCATCAATGTCGGAGTTACCTATCACCAAGCCATGATGGCTCTTTTCCATGATTTAATGCATAAGGAGATAGAGATCTATGTGGATGATATCATTGTCAAGTCCCGGAGGGAAGAAGACCACTTAGACCATCTCAGAAAGATCTTCAACAGGTTGCGTAAGTACAACTTGAAGTTGAATCCAGCCAAGTGCGCCTTTGGCGTTAAATAAGGCAAGTTGCTAGGATTCCTAATAAGCCACAAGGGGATTGAGCTAGATCCCACCAAAATCCAGGCCATTACAGAAATGCCCATTCCTTAGATAGAGAACAAAATGCGGGGATTTTTGGGAAGAAACAACTTCATTAGCATGTTCATTTCTCAACTCAAAGCAACCTGTGAGCCAATCTTCAAGCTGTTAAGGAAGAACTACTCCATAAAATGGAATGATGAGTGCCAGAAGGCCTTCCTTACAATCAGAGAGTAGCTAGTCAAAACTCCTATTCTGGTACCACCCAGGGATAATGTTCCCCTGTTCATGTACCTATCCGTAAGTGACAATGCCATGGGCTGCATGCTGGGACAGAAAGACGATAGAGGCCGAGAACGAGCTATCTACTACCTCAGCAAAAGATTCAGCATCAGTGAACACAAGTACACTATGATTGAGAAGACTTGTTGTGATTTAGCATGGGCTTCCATGAGGTTACAACATTACCTCCATGGACACACACCCCATCTCATATCCCGATTGGATCCTCTCAAGTACGTGTTCAGTAAACCCATATTAAACTGTCGGCTGTCCAAATTGCAGTTGTTCCTACAATAATTTGACATCGTCTACGTGACGTAAAAGTCCATTAAAGGACATGGAATTGCGGATAAACTGGCCGCCGCACCTTCAGGGGACTTCGAACTCTTAGAAACGTACTTCCCCGATGAAGGGGTAATGACAGTTCAGTAACACCATCAGTATGATACATGTCATACATGGAAAATGTATTTCAATGGAGCTATAAACATGGAAGGTTCTGGAGCTGGAGCAGTTCTAGTATCCGATACGGGGGAGCAATATCGTGTCACCGTCAAATTACAGTTTGTCAGCACCAGCAACACAGCTGAGTATGAAGGTTATATCATTGGGCTAAAAATTGCCCGTTCAATGGGCATCAGGCGGTTAACTATCGTTGGGGATTTCGAGTTGGTAATCCAATAATCCATGGGAATCTATCAAACTAAACAGCTACATTTGCTACCTTACCATCGACAAACAAATAACTTTGGAGTTCAAAGAGATCTCCTTTCTACACATTCCCCGTAACAGGAATGACTTTGCAGATGAGCTAGCAACTTTAGCCTCCTTGATTCACATACCTGATAAAGAACATGCTGAGCATCACATTTGCCATGCAAAAGGCACCAGACCATGGGAACTATGTTGGAGAAGTATCAGATGAGCTACCTCCCATCCAGCATACTTGGTATCAGCATATCAAGGAGTACTTGCAAGATGGATCTACACCCACTGAGGCGAGCCTGACTGAGAAAAGGAGGATCCATCGACTTGCTGTAAAATTCTACCTGAGCGGAGATACACTATAAAAAAGAGATGCAGGACTAGGTCTCCTCATATGCCTGGACAATGACCAAGCTCAGAGGCTCATGGATGAGGTCCATGGTGGAGTATGTGGCCCACACATGAGCGGCCCTCTACTTGTAAAGAAAATCCTCACAATAGGGAATTATTGGCTATCCCTCAAAGCTGACTGTGAAGATCACGTCACGAGATATTATCAGTGCCAAATTTATGGGAATGCTATCCATGCCCCTCCACGGGAGCTCCATAATATGAGTTTGTTTTGGCCCTTCTCCATGTGGGGAATGGAGGTGATCGGGCCCATCGAGCCCAAAGCTAGTAATGGGCATCAGTTTATTTTCACCATGATCGACTGCTTCACCAAGTGGGTTGAAGTAGCCTCATTCCCCAGGGTTACCAAAGAAGTCATTATTACTTTCATCAGAAATAATGTAATCTGTCGATATAGACAACCAGAGGTAATTGTGTTAGACAATGCTAAGAACCTCAACAACAAAATGATGGAGGAGTTATGCAGCAAATTCCACATCAAACATCTCAACCCCATCATCTTCCGTCCAAAGATGAATGGTGCTGGTGAAGCAACTAACAAAAACATCAAGAATATCATGTAAAAGATGCCCGCCAACCACAAGGGATAGCCTGACTTATTGCCTCTTACTCTGTTAGCCTACAAAATATTAATGCACACTTCCACTAAGGCAACCCCCTACGCATTGACCTATGGGATGGAAATAGTGCTACCCGTAGAAGTGAAAATGGAATCCCTCAGAGTGTTAATAGACGCTCAGCTAGATGAAGACCAGTGGGTACAAGATAGGTATAACCAATTGTCTCTAATAGACGAAAGGCAAACCGCGACTATCTTCCATGGTTAGTTATATAAACAAAGGATCGCCAGATCCTACAACAGAAAAGTTCGGCTACGGTAGTTTAAACAACATAAATTGGTTTTAAAGAAGATCATTGACAGCCAAGATCAGTCCAAGGGAAAATTCGCGCCATACTGGGAAGGCCCATTTGTTGTCGTGGAGGTATTGACAGGAGGCGCTCTGAGATTACAGGAAATGAATAGCGATAAATTTCTGCTACTCGTCAACTCGGACACCGTGAAACGGTACTATATCCGAGGTTACCATTAATCAAACATCCTGGTTTTGGATTATCAGATCACCAGTCATTCCGGTTCTTTAACCCTTCATCACATACAACTTTTTTTCACACTTTGCCCCTCAGGGAAACATATTCTTCAAGCCAATAGCCTGGCTTCACTCCATTTTAAACTTTTCACACAACTTCGATTATCCCACTAGGGATTGAACATTTCACACTTGCAGTGTGTCCCAAATATGGGATCAAACTTTTTCACACCTGCAATTTATCCTGAATTTAGGATCAAACTTTCTTTCCCCCCACAAGTTTGTCCTGCACATGGATCAAACTACGTCTACCTGATCTCCCCGATACCTAAGAGTACGTCGGCAACAATTTTATATGGCCTGGTCGCAATAAAACAAAAACATTTCTACACCATTTTCATTACAAAAATAACAAAAACATTTCTACACCCTTCTTTACACCCTTTTGCCACATAAAACGTTGAACCTCTTACACCAGGTTCAAACTACACAAACTTGATCTCCTCTTCAACATGAGTACGTAGGCAGTTCGGTTTAGCCCCCTGCCAAAACACAACGACTTGTCATCTGGTACTGGGATCAAACTTTAAACCACCACATTTCATTCGGCTTCAGACCAAAGGGATGGAATTACCTAACCTCCCCATGTAAATGGGAGACTCGACGACCATCTAAGCTACGATTTTTCCTCAAAGAGAAACACCAATCCATAAGAGATGGAATTAACTAGGCTCCTCCTAAATAGGAGTACTGGCGACCATCTGTGGTGTGGTCAATCTCAGAGAGGACAAGCCATATTCCTCTCCATATTTCCATACAGAAACCAGTCCCAAGACACCAAAAAGATAGTAGGGAATACACACTGATCAACGATCCATTCTGAAAGATCTGGAGACATTTCAATGTCCATCCATCAAGGAAGAATTCAGAATACATCAAGATCACAAGCCCTGAAGAAGTAGGCAAATATTAAGCAAGCAATAAGGTATAACTAAAAGGGAAGTGATCAAAAAAATATATTTTCCTGCTATATATAATGTTGTTTGATATATACATTATGAACTGTACATGACAAAATAGCTAAGCTAGTTAGTACAGGAAAATAAAAGCCCATCTATAAATTATTGTATATGCGAGCTATCAAGCCCAACATGGCATCTCTCTCCGAAGGAGGTAAAGTTGTGGTCTCTTGTACAATGGTATCCACATGAGCTAACAGATCCATAGCCATCTGCATGGTGATGCAATGCTCATCAATGTATGTGCTCATCTCTGCAATCATGCCAGTGGTGAGAGACCTCGCTGTGGTACTATCTATGATGGCTATATCTCGGATAGATATGGCGCTATCCCTCTTGACTATCACTGCATCTTTGACAAATATGGCCTCGTCCCGCTCAACAACAGTGGCATCTCTATGTGCTAATGCATCGTCTCTCTCTAATAGAGCAGCGTCTCTCCCATCAAGGGCTGTCAACATTAAGGCTCTAGCCTGATCTCTCTCAAAGGTCATTAGATGGAGGCTCTGCTCAAAGTACTGTGCTGAATGCTGGATAACGACAGTGCTAATACTGGGAGAATCTACAAGAGTTGTTGGCAATCCAGTGAATGGATCCTCCTTGGTGGGAGAATCAAAGTCCTCAATGGGCTCTCCATCATCTGAATCAATACCCGGCACTATGGATACTGCCGCAGCCGATGAAGTCTTGTCTCCATCCACGCATAATACTCTAGCGAATAACCCGAATGGCTAACAAAAAAAGTAGCTATCTCACGCTGATCCCAACATGTATACATTCGGGATCGGTCCTCTACTGATAGATGGCGAGAAGCTAAATGATGACCTAACGCCCCATCAAAAGGATGGAAATCCTGGAACTGGTCAAACTGTGACATCACGGCCAGCGGGTGGTAGGTAGTCATGCCCCTCAAACCAGCCAAAGGGAGATAATCCATGCCCGGAGTGTGATTAATGAAGCTATAGGGTGAGCTGAGCCCTGAGAATGGTAGGATGCCAAATAGATCTCTGATCTCTGTCAAGAAGACCGACCACGACATAGCGTTTGTAAGCTCCGATGGCTGAAAGGAGTAAGACATAGCTATATCATGGGTAAAGCAGTACCAGTATCGACGAAAAGTGTCAATCGGTCTCAAGTGTGACATAAACCACACGTATAACATGACCGAACTGCTTGTAAATACCCCTACAGGGTAGGTACTGCAAAACATGGCCAACCTCAATGTCTCCACCACAATCATCAGAATGATGGTATGACCCTCCCTGAGAGCTCTCACTGCCATGATAACACCGATATCCAGCTCATCCATATACCGTGGCATGTATATATACGCCACTATGCACATCACGAGTACATCCACTATGGCGAAATGCCACTGATCCTCTGGTGTGGTGAAATCCCCAAAATACCGTGTGTAGTTGTCTGATGAGCCAAACCTATCTATCAGGAAATGCTGGGATAATACATGCCCGGATGTAATCTCATCCTCTACTACTCTACGCCGTAACCTGGTGAGGGTCATGATCTGTCGGTGCATATCTCTGACAGCCATGTGAGTGCAAGGTCTGTCTAAGGCCATGGCCATTAACCGCTCGTACTCCTCCAATGTAGAAGTCAACTCCTAGGTACCGAACCGAAAAACCTGTCTCTCCAGTATCCAATGCTCCAGCATACCCTCCACAAATCCTGCGGGAACCTGAAACATCAAGAGGGTCATAGAATGCTATAATAGCTGGTCCATAGTCACCTGTCTGTAGGTGACATACTATTATACCACGACCTCAAACGGGAGGCTATCAACACTGGTAGGGTATGATCTATGCGGCTGACTGTCGAAGAAGACATCTGTGTAGGTCGTGTCATAAGACCATCCACGGGTCAATGTTGAATATCTTTGGACATACATACATATGCATAACATGATACATACATTACAGATCATAGATGGCGATATGATATAGGGAATGAAAAACTGTACATATATTCCTAAGTATATCATCATCTAATACTTCATCTATGTACAGCTAAAAAATACAGGGAAATGGGGGCACAGATGTCCTACTACTAATAGAGGCCTATCAGAAGATATAGCAAGAATGGGGCACAGCCACCCAATATCTAATATATGCATATTAAAAGAGATAACAAGAATACACATCAGAAGAAGGTAATGATATCATTATCTACATCATCAATCATGTCCAACTGATGTAACTCCTCCTAAGTCACTTGATCTCTATTAACAGGGATATTGGGCCTATACAATGGAGGATTCGATTCCCGTGATGGATATTTTCTACTGTAAGTAGCTTGTAAATTTATTCACGGTGTTTGGATTTTGGCAGATGGTTTTCATGCCCACGAGGATTTCGGCACTGCTTTGTACATTATTTTTTCGAGGATGCTTCGCATCTTTAAAATTAAAAACAATTAAGCCGAACACTTAATAAAAAATAAAAGTGTAAAAGGTCTCAATTACAATTGAGCATAAGGGTTTGAAAAACCTTTTTTTACAAAACATCATTGCTATATCTTGTTTAAAATTGAATTTTTACATAAATTCAAACCCTGAGTATATAGGTGCGAACGAGGCCTCGCACTACTTCCAAATAACTGCACATTAACCCCCCCCCACACATACATTCATATAACAGTTTCTTGAAAAGTGGCGATCACCATGGTAACACGGATGTCGGGAGGTGCCTAACACCTTCCCTCTACAAAATTAAGTCCCCGAACCCTAATGAATCTCGATTTCACAGACCCGTTTAGCAGTGTCACATCACTGGGTCAATGTGCAAACCTTTTCTCGGTTGTGTTGGTACAACCATTTAAAAAACCAACTGGAGGCTCTTACAGTCAAATCGTCGACATATACATGTTGAACCTTTTCACAACTTGTTCTTTCAAACAAATCTCGCCTAACATGAGAACACCAAAAGATAAGAACAAAAAAGGGACAAATAAAAATCCCGACGTCGACAATATTCATATATCAAAATTAATTCGGACAGAAAAAAAAATTAAATTTTGTTGTGAACAATACTCATGAATAGTACCGTATGAATTGTATTGTATGAATAGTACCGTATGAATAGTACCCCAACATGAGAAGATTAAAATTTAACAAGAATGTTATGACCAATATTCAAACGAAATGTTATTAGATGAAGCGCAAAACTTAAGGAATTTCTAATCATTTCAGGAATTATAGAAGCAATACTTACCATAGTAAGTTTAAATTTAGGAATATGAAATGAAATAATATCCCTTACATAATATGGAGTATGAAAGAAAATAATATTTCTTACGAGTATTGAAATAAAATAATATCATTTACCTTAGTAGAAACTAGATTTGACTGGAATATCAGATATTATCTTGAGAAAATCTTTCAGTAAAAGCTACACTCAAAGTATTCTTATACTCAAAATAAATACTCACAATATTATAGAATAAGAATTTATGATATTGATGGTGTGTTTAGGAAGGAGGTTACCCCTCCTTTTATAGTGCAACAGATGGAGAAAAATTAAATAAGCATGCCTAACTTTTTTTTCTCTTTCACGCCTAACTTCCATTCCTTCTCTGCCTAATTCCTCCCATTTCCTTATGGTGAGGGCCCACACTTAGAAAACAAGCTTTGCAGGAATTCCACCAACCACCACTTTGGAAAAAGAATACGCATAAGAGAATTCAAAATGTGCACGGAAGGTTTTGAATTTAAAACCAAAATAATAACATTCATTCCACTTTTTATTCACATGTTGGAAATTATATATTATAATAATAATATTACGATTTAAATTATAAACAAAATTATATTATTATAATATCACATTATTATAATGTAATATTACAATAATATATTTGAATGAATATTTTATCGGAGAAGATAATTGCAAAACTTTCAACAAATATTTCATGCTAAATTCCTTCATTTATATCAAAATTGAACCAATATCCACCACATAATAATTATTCACAATTTATATTATAAGCTCACAATATTAACAACCAGATAATTTCCAAGAAAGAAGGGGCTTTCCGATAAGAATTTATCCTTATTGTGGCGCAATTATATAACCTAACCCCTTTCCTCGACATAATTTTCTAGACATTTCCAATAATGCTAACTAATAATATGAATAATTGTGTCGCATTAATTATTTATTTAATAATATAAAATATTGTGCAGGTGATGCTGTGATAATAATCGAATCAATAATATGAGATACTATGCAACAATTACTGTGGCAACTATTAAATGAAACTGATTGACTTCTTACGTAAGAATCAATAATCAGAGAAACTGTACAATACCTTATGCTATTGTGCAACCACACATATTACTGTACTTTTATCACCGGGTATTTCAACAGTTAACGGTAAAAGTTTTGCTGTTATTTTTTATAAAAAGGTTATTTCTGTCACTTTCTATATCTGACCGTTATTCCGGTATGTGGTCCACCAATGATTGCGCCGTTATACGAATATTCTCCGACAAAAAGAACATTCCCCGACCAAATGAATATTTAATGACAACTTGCTTACTTTGCAAACTTCGCACATATCACCCATAACTATAACATTATATCAAATCAACACCTTATTATTCAAAATAATAATTAGAGAAATTAAATCTTTATTCATAAAAAGTTGGGGACTTACAACAGTTATATCCTCTGAGGGAGACGTGCTGCAACACCTCTTATAATTCAAACAATCAAGCTCAAAGGAGTTGAAATCCCTTTGAAGGTGGCTGCACCAGAACCTTTGGTATTTCCATTCAGGCCACAGTATCCTATCATCAACCTGAAGAAAGTCCCATGGAACTATGGGGAGGTTGAAGGATCAACATCAAACATAACTGCTACGATATCCAAGGAAAGCCCGTTATATCTCCCTCAACGAGTGATGAAGCCAGTCATCAGATCTAAGGGGAAAGTGCCCAAGGAGAAAAGCGAAGAATTCCTCCGCAAGATGGGACATAATGAAGCCAAGGTGGTGCGTAGCTTGACAGAAGCACCTCAACAGATATCTATTTTGGACTTGGTATTATCTTCTAAAGATTATCGGAAGGTCACAGTCTGAAGATTTTCAACAGCAATGTGATGTCTTTCACTGATGATGACATACCCCCGGAGGGGACGTGTCATTGCAAGCCACTACGCATAGTAGTGATGTCTTCTGGATATGTGGTCAGAGGTGTTCTAATAGATGAAGGATCGTCCATAAACATCTAACCCTATGCCACATTGGAAAGAATGAAGATTAATCCGAACTGGATCCGAAGCAGGCACACAGTCATAAGAGCCTTTGATGGATCTCAACTAGATGTTATAGGAGAAGTTGAATTACCCGTGGAAATTGGTCCACATATCTTTTACATATTCTTTCAAGTGCTCAAAATCACTACAGGATATAATTTACTGTTGGGAAGACCATGGATCCATATGGCAGGAGCCGTCCCATCCACTCTCATCAACAGCTCAAGTATATCATCAACATTAATCTAGTCACTATCAATGCTGAACCAGAGTATCTTGTCTAAAGTGATATACCTCTAATCAGTTTCAATGAAGGAGTTGAACTTGTTAGCTTCTAAGCCCTTAAGGTCAGCAACACTCACTATCAACCTATTGGGGTTCCAGCTTTGAAACCTTGAGTTTTTGCCATGGTAATTTTGGCCAGTCAAGAGATAATATCCTTGGGTTTCCAACCAGGACAAGGGTTAGGAAAAAATTAACAAGGAATCAAAAGCCCAATTCAAATTCCCAGCCAGACAGGGAAGGCCGGATTAGGCTATTCCTCTTAGTCAAGTCATAAGAACCCACACAAGCATACACCGGTTCCTTCATTTATAATTCTATTGCCTAAACCTATAGATGCAAATTTTGTACGGCTTATTAGGAAAATTCCTGTCTTCGTGCCGGGTATGGTATTTCCTAAGCCCAGACCGGCTAGTGGGAAAGAAGTCCTAATTCCAAACCCAGACATTGAGGAGAGGAATCAAAGGTGTAAACAATGCATAAAGAGATGGTTATCAAATATGTACGTTCTGGTACATACAAAGGGTATGAACGATGATATACCAGATGATGACTATTCAGATGTCATGGTCATAATCCAAGAAGAGGAGGATGACAATCGTCCCTTCATCACAGCCGTCCATCAGGACTTGGCCCTGGGAAATCGGAGTAGCACTCCTTACATTTGCCAAAAAGGGTAAAAAGGGCAGAAACTCCATCTGCCCTGTAGATATCATTAACTGCTTCCTTTTGTTGCATAGTATAAGCAGTTACTTTTGTCATGTCATGCTAACACTTTGTATGATCAAACAGTTTCATATATTAAGTGAAAGCATTTTGTTTTCAGGACTCCGGAGTTAGGTTTGCCTAAACTTGCAGATGGAATGTCGATTCTTCTCAATGACTGCAACATTGATGTAAAGTTGGACTCCGACTTGATGTAGATTGAGAAAGAGGACTATGAGGTGCATGAGGAGATAAAAAAACTCAAATCAAACCTTGATTAAACCACCTCCGTCAACCTCGAAACCTCAGAAAACCCAAAGCAAATCCAGATTGGCATGGACCTTACCCCAACCCAAAGGAATGATATGGTTGCTTTATTAACCCGATTATAGGGTGTGTTTGCATGGTCTCATGAAGACATGATCAGTTTGTCAACTGATATCGTCATTCATCACTTGCTCATTAAAGATGGATTCAAGCCAGTCAAATAGAAGCACAACCGATTGAAACTTAAGTGGAGTTTGAAAATCAAGGAAGAAATTGTGAAACAATTCAAAGCCAACATCATCATGGTATTAACATACCATGAGTGGCTATCCAACATAGTTCTTGTACCTAAACCCGGAGGGAAGGTGCGAGTGTGCGTGGATTATAGGGATTTGAAAAAAGCTTATCTCAAAGATAACTTCCTGGTACCATTTATCCACACACTCATAGACAGTATAACTCAGTATGGCATGTACTCCTTTGTTAAATACTTTGCTGAGTACCACTAGATCATTGTTGTTAAAGAGGACCGGGAGAAGACAACGTTCATCACTCCCCGGGGAACCTTTTACTACAAATGGTTGTCATTCGGCCTCATCAATGCCGGTGCTACCTATTACCGAGCCATGATGGCTTTTTTTCCATGATTTAATGCACCAAGAAATAGAAGTCTATGTGGATGACATCATTGTCAAATCCCGAAAGGAAGAGGATCACATAGACCATCTCAAAAAGCTTTACAATCGGTTGCGCAAGTATAACTTGAAGCTAAATCCGGCCAAGTATGCCTTTGGCGTCAAGTCAGACAAGTTATTATGATTTCTAGTAAACCACAAAGGCATTGAGCTAGATCCTGCCAAAATTTAAGCCATCACTTAGATGCTCGTGCCCCATACAGAGAGGAATATAGGGATTTTTGGAAAGAATCAATTTCATAAGCAGATTCATCTCCCGACTCATAAGAACCTGTGAGCCCATCTTCAAATTATTAAGGAAGAACTCCTCCAAGAAATGGAAAGAAGAGTTCTAAATAGCCTTCCTTTCCATCAAAGAGCAATTGGTTAAAGCTCCTATCTTGGTACCTCCCAAGGATGATGTTCCCCTGTTTATGTACCTGTCAATCAATGACAATGCCATGGGCTGCATGTTAGGACAAAAAGATAATAGAGGCAAAGAAAGAGCTATCTATTACCTCAACAAAAGATTTAGCATCAGTAAGCACAAGTACACTTTGATTGAGAAGACTTGATGTGCATTAGCATGGGCCTCCATGAGATTACAACATTATATCCATGGTCACACAACCCATCTCATATCCTGCATTGATCATCTGAAGTATATATTCAACAAACCCATATTAAATTATCGAATGTCCAAATGGTAGTTAATCCTCCAGCAATTTGACATCATCTATGTGACCCAAATGTCTATCAAAGGTCATGGAATTGTGGATCATCTAGTCGTATCACCATCAGGGAATTTTAAACCATTGGAAATATATTTCCCTATGAAGGGGTAATGGCAATTAAGTAACACCATCAAGAGAATATGATCTGATCATGGAAAATGTATTGTGATGGAGCTGTAAACATGGAAGGTACCAGAGTAGGGGCAGTTCTGATCTCTATTTTGGTAGAACAGTATCCCATTGCTAGCAAATTACAGTTTGTCAGTACCAACAACACATCTGAGTATGAAGGTTGTATAATGGGGTTGAAGGTAGCCCAATCCATGGGCGACAAATGGTTAGATGTCTTTAGAGATTCCAAGCTGGTAATCAAACAAAACACTAGGGTCTATCACACCAAAGAATTGCATTTATTGCCTTACCATCGGCAAGTTATCTAGATAGCTTCGGAGTTTAAAGAAATATCCTTCCTCCACATTCCTCGGAACATGAATGAATTTGCAGATGCGTTAGCAACTTTTGCCACCTTGGTCAATATATCGAAAAGAGGAGGCATTCTAAATATCAAATTTGCCAGCCAAAAGATCTTAAGATCAGGGCATTACTGGATCTCTCTCAAAGCTGACTGTGATGATTATGTAAGGAGATGTTATCAATGCCAAATTCATGGATATGCTATCCACGCTCCTCCAAGGAAACTCCAAAATATGAGTTCACCATGACCCTTTTCAATGTGGAGAATGGACGTGATCAGGAAAATCGAGCCCAAAGCCAGCAATGGTCATTGGTTTATCTTCACCATGATCGACTACTTCACCAAATGGGTAGAAATAGCCTCTTTTCCTAAAGTTACCAAAGAGGTGATCATTGGTTTCATCAGAAGCAATGTCATTTGTCGATATGGACAATCAGAGGTGATCGTATTAGACAATGCCAAAAATCTCAATAACTAAATGATAGAGGAATTATGCAGCAACTTTCACATCAAGCATCTCAACTCCGTCATCTATAGACCAAAGATGAATGGTGTTGTTGAAGCGGCTAATAAGAACATAAAAAAAATCATGCAAAAGATGTATGCCAATCACAAAGGATGGCCTGACTTGTTACCTCTGACTTTATTAGCCTGCAGAACGTCGATGTGCACTTCCACTGGGGCAACCCCCTATTCATTAACCTATGGCATGGAAGCAGTGCTCCCCATAGAGGTAGAAATGGAATCCCTAAGAGTGTTGATAGATGCTCGAATAGAGAAAGACCAATGGTTACAAGACCAATACCACCAATTATCTCTGATAGATGAAAGGTGGGCCACAACCATTTTCCATGGTCAATTATACCAACAAAGGATCGCTCGATCCTACAACAAGAAAGTCTGGCTACGACAGTTCAAAGGGAATGACTTGGTCATGAAAAAGGTCCTTGATAACCAAGATCAATCTAAAGGAAAATTCACCCCAAATTGGGAAGGCCCGTTCATTGTCAAGGAGGTATTGACAGTAGGAGACCTCAAATTGCAATAAATGGATGTCGAAGAATTTCCTTAGCTCATCAACTCAAACCCCATAAAAAGGTATTATGTCTGAAGTTTCCAGCAAACCAGCATCCTGGTTCTGGATCATCAATCCATAAGTGAATTCAAGTTTTCAAAACCTTTCTAAACTACATCAGTTCGTCCTAAGGGAAGAACTACGCATACCTGATCTCCCCTAGACACGGGAGTACGTAGGCAGCCATTTATGGTGTTGTCTAACCTCTACGAAAAAGAAAAACCCCTTCACCACATACAACTTTCAGCATTCTCACGCTAGGCTAGAACTACGCATACCTGATCTCCCCCAAACATGGGAGTACTTAGGCAACCTCTTATGGTGCGGTCTAACCACAAAAATGAAAAAATCCACACACTTCAACTTTGTCAACTTTTCGAACCTTTTCGCGCTAGGCTAGAAATACGCAGACCTGATCTCCCCTCATCAATGGGAGTATGTAGGCAGCCATTTACGATGCGGTCTCACCCCTATAAAATCATAAAATCCTTTCAACGGTGGTGTGATCAACCTTTCCAACCAAACCATAAGAGATGGAACTACCTAATCTCCCTCATACACGGGAGTACGTTGGCGACCATCTATGGTGCGGTCAAACCACACCTCATCGGCTTAGACCACAGGAATGGAACTACTTGGTCACCCCTTACAAATGGGAGAAAAATCGGTGACGATCTATGTTGCGGTTGAATCCTCAAAGAGAAACATCAATCCATAAGAGATGAAACTACCTAGTCTCCCCTCACAAATGGGAGAAAACTGACGACCATTTGTGGTACGGTCAACCTCAGAGAGGAAAACCAAAATCCTATCCTCAAATAACAACCACATTCAAAAACCAGTCCCAAAACACCAAAGAATTAGGAAATCCAAAAGATCAACGATCCATTCTAAAAGATCCTGAGACATCTCAATGTTCATCCATCAAGGAGGAGTTCAGAATACATCAAGATCGTAAGTCCTGTAGAAAAGGCAACTATCAAGCAAGTAATAAGGCACGTCTAAAAGGGAAGTGAATCAAAACATATTTCCTTACCATATAATATTGTTTAATATATATAATGTGTCCTATACATGACAAAAATGGATAACCTAGTCTATGCAAGAAAATCAAAGCTAATTTACAAATCCGTGGATAAGCGAACCATCAAGTCCAGCATGGCATCCCTCTCATTAGATGGAGGTGAATCTATGAGCTTCTGCCGTAGGGTGTTCATGAGATCTAGGAGATCTACGGCCATATGCATAGTGCTACCATGCTCATTAATTAATGCATTAATCTATGTACAATGTTAGCAGTATAAGATCTAAGTGTAATATTATCTGTACTGGTAGCACCTCGGGTAGCTAAAGCCTCATCTCGCTAAATAACAGCTGCATCCCGAGAAAATAGAGCATCATCCAGCTGAATAATAGCTGCATCATTAGACAATTGAGCCTCATCCCGCTCAACAACAACAGTATCCCTGCTAGTTAGGGCATCATCTCTCTCAACAAAAGATGCGTCTCTACCAGAAAGAGTTGTCAACATCAAGGCCCTAGCTTAATCCCTCTCAAACATTATCAGATGTAACCTCTGCTCTAAATAATCTGCAGAAGGTAGAGCCACGATAGTAAGAATACTATGGGAATCAACCAGAGCTACTGACGAACCAATAAATAGCTCATCCTCGAAGGGAAAATTAGGTTACTCCATAGGCTCCCTATCATCAGAATCAATACCCAGCTCTTAGGAAATAACCCTAGCCGATGCAATCTCTACCTCCAGCCATGCAAAATACTTTGGAGAGCGGCCTGGATGGCTAGTCAAAAATTCAGCCCTCTCTCAACGAGTCCAACAGTCATAAATTCTTGTCAAATCCTCTGTTGACAAAAGTTGAGATGACAATCGCTGACCCACTGCCCCATCAAAGGGATGAATATCCTGAAAGTGGTCAAACTATCCAATGATAGTTAGTGGATGATATGTGGTCACCCCCCTCAAACCGGCCTGGGAAGATAGCCCATGTCGACTGCATGAGTGATAAAGCTATAGGGAGAACTGAGCCCTGAACATGGAAAAATATCAAATGGGTCCTCGATCCTTGACAAGAAAGCCAAACAGGATGTTGCACCTGTACACTCAGTCGACTGAATAGAATAAGACATGGCTATCTCATGGGAAAAATAATACCCATGATATTTGAATGTACCAATCGGTCTCTAGTGTGTCATAAACCACACGTACAACTAGACCGCACTACATCTAAAAATCCCCACTCAATGGGTATGGCAAAACGTGGCCAACCTCAAGGTCTCTCATCGGTAAGATGGTATAACCATCCCTGAGAGCACGGACTACCATAATCACGCCGATATCCAAATGGTCCATATACAACGACATGTACAGATAGGCCACAATACAAGTCAAGAATATATATACATAGGCAATATGCCAATAACCCTCAAAATGGTGAAGTCCTTGGAATATCACAGATAGTTGTCCAACGACCCAAATCTATTAATCAAGAAGTCCATGGACACCACATGCCCAGAGGTAATCTCATCTAGGGCAACTTTGCGCCTCAAGCCTGTTAAGGTCATAAACTATCGGCTCATGCCCCCAACAGCCATCCGAGCATAAGGCCGATCCAAAGGCAAGTCTGTAAGACGCTCATACTCCTCCAATGTAGGAGTCAACTCATGGATATCAAATCTGAACACCTGTCTATCTGGTATCCAATGATAAAGCATGCCCTCTATAAGGCCCGACGAAACCTGAAATGCTAGGAGGGTCATGGAGTGCCTCAACAACTGATCAACTGTTACCCGATCTAAGGACGACAAATTAACATACCAAGATCTCAAAGAAGAGGCCACTAACATGGGTGGGGTATTCTTAATTCAGCTAACCGTGGATGAAGATATCTATAGAACTGTATCATAGGACCATATGCTAAACTCATCTCTAGGAATGCCTATCCGTAACATGATGTATGCATAATAAATGACAGATGACAATATGATGTAGGGAACATAAAGCATTATACATACATTCCTAAGTACATCATCGTATAAATACATCATTTCTGTATACAACTGGAAATAGAAATACAAGGAAATGGGGCACAACCGCCCAACATCTAACAGAGGACTATCAAAAGATATAACGAGAACTGGGGCACAACCGCCTAATATCTAACAGAGGTCTATCAAAAGAAATAGCGAGAAATGCATCAGAAGAAGTTAATGATGTTGATGTCTACATCATCCAATCTATCCATATGATGTAACTCCTACTAAGTCACTAAATCTCTACCAGAAGGGATATCAGGTCGATACAATAGAGGATCTTCACTGGTAAAACCATCAGAATATGGGCTAACTAAAGGGCCAACCCTAGAGCAAGAATAGATCAAAATTATCTACCTCTGATGGATCTCTGCCCAAATGCCAGATAAAGAAATGTGACTGGTTTAATTATTGGGTCAAACTTTCAATCTGCGTCAAATGAGTAGGCTCTCGAACATGGGCAATCCAATATATAATCATGACGTAGCCAGGAACCATATCCCCTATAAAATGTGTGGTGCGAGTCTGAGCTCCAATGGTGTGAGGGAACCACCAGCGGTAAAAAGCCTCCTGAGTGAAAGGTCCCTCTGATAAAGTAAAGCCATTCACGCCCATCAATGGGATCTCAGTGATCGGCTGCGACAAAGGCCAATGACGCCTAGCAGGAGGAAAGAACGGAATGCGTATCTCTCTTATGGCACTCCTAATAGCACGCTCTCTCAAATAGAGCTCCCAACCTCCATGAGTAAGGAGAGGTATCCGACGGGTGGACAATACATATTCAACACTAGTCGGGAAACCACCCTCGAAGCCAACTGTCAAGTGGTCCTCGGGGTAAGGAACTCATGTAATGACATCTGTGGTCAATAACTCCAACTGTATGCGAGAATGGGTGAAACCCTCAGCTACAGGAACCTCTTCTAGAGTGGAGTAATGCCATCGATGTCCCTGTGGATAGGTGTCCAGACCTAACGTGGTAACATGACGAAGACATGGGAGCCTTTCGTAGCCCCAAAACTGCGAAAACCAAAGATCAAATATTTGCAGTCAGTCAAATTGGCAACCCAAACAAGGGAAATTAAAAGAAAAATGCTCACCAGGAAGAATGGGTAAAACCCTAACCAAGCCTCTGTCGCGCCCTCTGAGCTTAGGCGCATCCCCTTGAGGAAGTAGGCAAAGGTGTAGGAGCCCTAATCAAACTCTCTGATACGGTCCACCTCCCGAGTTGAGCTAACTAAAGTGAATGACACTGTCAAAGAGTTATCAGCCAGGAAACAACCCTTGAGGATGATCAGAAACAATCACCAAAGGATGCGATCTCTAACCCTCCGATCATCGAGTAACTGCTCAATTAGAGCCCCACTCATGGCATCTACACTCAAGGGACCAGAACAGACAGTCCGACCCTTGAGCACCGTGGCCAAGACTCCCAACAAGGGTCTAACGGCAGTCGAGGAAATGTCAGCCACCAAAGGAACTAGCGCCCCTGAAAACTCCAATCAAGTGATGAATCTCTAATCCATCGACGTAATCATCACCTCATAATCCAACAAATGGAGAGACTGGGTCTAGTGAATCCAGTGCTCAAACAAAGCCCTAAGGTAACCCAAGGGACAACGACGGGGGGAGGGGGGATAAAAAAGAATGCCTCGAAGCCCCAGGCATGAACAATCTCTCGGTACTCTGGATGGAGAGTCTGGTACAGAGAATGTATGCTAAACAAGTTCCTTCTGGGCTGTATAAAATAGGGAACCTGCATTAAAGTACAAATCAAAGTCAGAGCCCCTGTCCCCACAAACGGGAAAAAGAAGATCAACACGGCTATTACCTCATTCGCGTGAAGATAGATCGAGGGGTGGCGACTCAAATCATCCAAAAGTTCTGGAATCATCATATTTATAGCTGAAAGCTCCCTGCAGGGAATGTAAGAAGAAGGGGTAAGATCCGTAATGGATACGTCCTCCTCCTCATCCTTAACATCCGATCTCTTAACTTGAATAGGACGAATCACTGACTTAGTCAACCGACGAGGCTGTCAGGCTGTGCGAGGCCGAGGAACATTTGAAGCTCTCCTCCTCACACTTGAAGAGGTCCTACGGGAGCTACTTAACTGGTCTGGATCCATGTATCTGAACAAAAGTCTTCAAATCACCTTATAAAGAGTGGTAAATTCTAACATGGAGCTCATTAAATTCAATTCATAGCTATATGCATGCATGCATTACTTTAACATACATCTAAGCATAGATCCGTAGTAGAGTTAAAATTTTATGTTCATTCAATGCCTAGACTCGTTAATTTTTTTTCCATAGTCTCCTTTGTAAAAAGGACTATCCACATGCACATAGGCATGACTAGGTGGCCATTCAGTAGCACACCTACTCAAAGTCATAAACATCTTATATGCATGAAAAAATATCAAAGTCATAGCCATCTAGGTAGCCTAATTATAAGGATTTCCTTGCTTCAAAACCTTTGCTCATTTGTCCTAAAATTGGATGAAAAAATAGCAAAAAAGGGTGCCAATTGACTGTTTCAAAAGGTAGTTTTTTAAAAATTGAGTGATACGTCTTTTCTGAAGCCTTCACCGATTTGTATTGGTCCAAAAACCCTCCTCAAGATTCCTAATTGACTTCAAAAATAACTTAGCAGTAGAAAAATCCAACTTTGATCGTGCATGAGCGCCTAGGCGCTCAACCAGGACCACATATTTACAAAAATGCCACTGAACTTTAATTTTAATGATTTTTGATCTTATTATTCTCCCAAATGACCAATTTATCCCTCAAGCTCCAACCTACAAGAAATAAACACAAAATACATAAAAAGATACTAAAAACACTTAAAGATAGTAATAATTAAGTTTAATAATATCAGATTTATAGGTGTAAAACCTACTCACAAATACTCCCAAACTTATCCAATTACTTGTCCCCGAGTAATGTAAATAAAAATACATTCTAACTATATGCCTACAAATCCAACCATCAATTAGTACGAAATCAAACAAATATGCCTCAGAGGTATCAACAATAGATTCAAACAAACATCCAAACAAGACAATTCAATTGTAAGACCCCAACTTTTATAAATAAAGATGAATTTTCTATAAATATCATTTTTGAATATTATGGAGTTAATTTGATATAATGTTATAGTTGTGGGTAATATTTATAAATTTTGCAAAGTAAGCAAGTTGTTATAAAATATTCGTTTGGTCGGAGAATATTCTTTTTGTCGGGGAATATTCGTACGACGGCACAATCATTGGTGGACCCCACAACGGAATTATTGTCGGATGGAGAAAACGACAGAATTATCTTTCTATAAAAATAACGGCGGAAATTTTACCATTGTTACTGTTGAACTACTCGGTAGTAAAAGTACAGTAATACGTGTGGTTGCATAGTAGCACACGGTATTGATTATTAATGCTTATGTGAGAAGTCACTCAGTTTGATTCTATTATTGTCAGTTAATAATATGAATTATTTAGCGATAATGACGTTTTGTTTTATTCGTATTATTAACGTAATAAAACAGAAACATCTTTTTATATAAAACAAAATACTTTATTAAAGTTATTCTATAAATAGAATATATTTTATTTTATTTAAAAGATTTTTCTTTAAATATGGACCGTCAGATTAAAGTAATCAATCTGGACCGTTCATGGATTAGTTACTATGCATTCTATTTTTCTATAAATAGCAGCTCATTCCTTCATTATTTCTTACGAATTCACTGAACTGTAGAGAGAGAAACTATAGAGAGAAACTATAGAGAGAAACTATAGAGAGAGAGAAGAAGAGTATTCTGCTACTTAACTACTTCCTTACTTCAGCTCTTCTTTAAAACGGTAAGGGATATTATTCTTTTGTATTCAAGAAGAGAATTTCTGTTATTCCATTTCTTTATTATTCTGTTGGAATAACCTGTATATGCGGAATACCCTATACTTGGTGACATTCTTCTATTATTCTGTTGGAACATCCTGTCTGTGTGTTTTACACCGGACCTGGTTCCGTCTTTATTATTATTCTGTCGGAATATCCTGTCTGTGTGTTTTACACCGGACCTGGTTCCGTCTTTATTATTATTCTGTCGGAATATCCTGTCTGTGTGTTTTACACCGGACCTGGTTCCGTCTTTATTATTATTCTGTCGGAATATCCTGTCTGTGTGTTTTACACCGGACCTGGTTCCATTATTTATTATACTGTTCTTTATTATTCTGTCGGAATATCCTGTCTGTGCGTTTATGCCGGACCTGGTTCCATTATTTATTATTCTGTTGGAATAACCTGTTTGTGCGGTCTATCGCATGCATGGTGATTTTTTTTGTTATTCCATTCTTTATTGTACTCAGTTGGTTAAGTTTTGACTTCTATACTCCATGAAATTTGTGAAATATCCTTGATAATTGCGTTTCGTCCAGTATCTATTCATGAAAATATTCTCCTGATCATTCTTGAATTTTACTCCACAAAGTAGTATCATGTTGACAATTTGGACGTTGTTAATTCTTGGATAAATTAATTCTTGAACTTGTTTTATTGAATTCTTATATCATTGTCATCATCCTCATGTTTATATTCTGTTGAAAGTCATCTGTGGCCTGTAGTGCATAGATGGACTTGGTATGATTATGACCAGGGATTATTCGGTGTAATCATGACCGTAATGTTACGAATGATGTGGTAAAAGTCCTCATTGGCCCGTAGTGCATTGATGGACAGTTGTTGGCATGATCATGACCATTAATGAATATACGAATATCCTTGGCCGTAGTGCAGGGGTGATTCGATGATGTGGATTATTTTATGAAGCTAAGTCTCAGCGATCAAAGTGTTGGAAAATCTTTTAAATCATAAAGATAGTAGAGTTTATTTTCTACTTGACTCTTTTAATGGATTGCTTATTCCGCTACAGTTAAACTTGATGTCTATTATATTTTATCAGTTTAACATTGTTGAAGGCTAATGATAATTTATTCTGCATTATCTTAGTCATAATATTTCTTACTGGGCTAGTTGAGCTCACCCTTTCTTTCACTGTTCTCTTCAGGAAATGAGAACGTAGCTGGGACAAGTCGGGGTACGGAGTGATGGTCCGAATGATAGTATTAGTTAGTAGTCCTCACTATTCTATGTAATGGTGTGTTAATAAATGTAATGAGGACTCTTTTTGAGTATGAATACTCTCTAGAAGATAATATTTGTATTCAAACTCACAGTTTATGTTTTGTCGTATTGTACCCGACAGTTGTATTATTAAGTTGTATTTGTATTCTGTACTATGTATCTGACGACCCAAGATGGGTGATGTATACCTAATTTTGGGGGCGTCACAGTTGGTATCAGAGCTTAGGGATATGATCCCTGGCTAAGATGTGAGAATAGAACTAGGAGGGGAGAGACGGGGAATTCCTTCGCTAGTATGACATACCTAAGTTTATTTGCATGGTATTTAATTGGTCGGTCATAATATAAGGATAATATATGACATATCAATTAATTTTTATTTTGTGGCAGTATCTGAAAATGACATCTGAGAATGTTGAGAATAGCAATGGAGCACAGACGACTGATGATTCACCACATATCACTAATCAGGATAATGTGCATCAGGAAGGTGACAATCCTCATGCAAACAACAACACTGACCAAATGATGAATGATCAAATGTTCAGAGGCTTTATGCAATTCATGCAACAACAGGTGAAAGCGGCTCCTGTCCACAACGTAGGTGGAAATACTGGAAACTCTCAGGCGGTCACCGCTAAACAGTTTAAGGAGCTGGGACCACCGGAGTTTAAGGGAGAACCCAAACCACTTGTAGCTGAAACATGGATAAAGCAGATCACCAAGATATTTGATGTCTTGGGTTGCTCCGAGGAGCAAAAGGTTCCCTTTGCCGCCTTTATGTTGCGAGGAGAGGCAGATTACTGGTGGGAATCGATAAAGCGTACTCAACCTGCCGCACTGAAGATGTCTTGGGAGAAGTTTCAAGATCTGTTTAACGACAAATACTTTCCCGAGAGTATTCGTCACATGAAGGAGGTGGAGTTTATCAAATTGGAGCAGAATAATATGACTGTGTCGCAGTACGAGGCAAAATTTGCGGAGTTATCCCGGTTTGCGTCCCACCTGGTGGATAATGAAGAAAGAATGACGCGGATGTTTTTAAGAGGTTTGAAGCCGGAGATACGTCAACATCTTGTTTCTCATAAACTGTGTTTATATTCAGATGTTGTAAATAGGGCTCAGTTGGTGGAGCGCGATAACGAGATAACGCAACCAAAAGAGAGCAGCCGGCAAAATGATAATACCAGTGAGAGCAGTCATCGAAGCGGTGACAACAAGCGTGGAGGGAATCAACATGCCAGAAATGGTAACCACTTCGGTGGTAATCAGGGCCAAAACAATAAGAATGGACATTTTAAGAAGAGGAGATTCAACAATGATGGAAAGATGTCAGCACCAGCACCTGTCGTTAAGGAAGGAGAACGACCACCTATCATATGTTTCAAATGCGGAGGGGAGGGGCACATCAGTCCAAACTGCGCGATGCCGTCCAAAGCATGTTATAATTGTGGAAGAGAAGGTCATTTAGCCCGATTTTGTCGTTTACCGAAGACAAATTCAGCTAGGATGGAGGCACCAAAGGCCGTCCCAGAAAAGTCAAAACCGGTTGTGCAAGGGAGAGCGTTTGTTGTGACCTCCCAGAACGCAAGGAACCCGAATGAGGTCATCACGGGTAAGCTTATCATAAACTCTAACGAAGTCTATACTTTATTTGATACCGGTTCAACCCATTCTTTTATTTCTCCTACTTGCGCTCATCGATTAAATTTGATTCCGGAGAAATTAGACTTTGACTTAGCAGTTGAAACTCCATTGGGAGAAACCTTCATTACATCCACGGTTTATAAGTCTTGTTTGGTTCAAGTTGGTACCCACACATTACCTGTCGATCTTATTTCATTAAAAATACTTGCATTTGACGTGATTCTAGGGATTGATTGGTTAACTACTCATCATGCAAAAATTGATTGTTTTCGTAAGGTTGTTAGCTTTCATATTCCTAATCGACCTATTATGCGAATTCAAGCAACCAAACCATTAAAATCAATCGCTGTCATCTCAAGCCATAAAGCTATTCGTTTATTGAAAAACGGATGTCAAGCTTTCTTAGCTCATGTCACAGATCTAAACAAAAATACGTCAGTTTTGAATGATATTTCTATTGTTAATAAATTCCCTGACGTATTCCCTGAAGAACTTCCTGGCCTACCCCCAGAGCGTGAAATTGAATTTTGTATCGACCTTGAACCCGGTACAAAACCCATTTCCAAAGCTCCATATCGAATGGCTCCTATTGAACTTCAGGAGTTAAAGACCCAACTGCAGGAATTGTTAGACATTGGTTTTATTCGTCCTAGTACTTCTCCTTGGGGTGCTCCTGTTCTGTTCGTGAAGAAGAAAGATGGAAGTATGCGACTTTGTATTGATTATCGGGAGTTGAATCATGTCACCATCAAAAACAGGTACCCATTGCCACGTATTGATGACCTGTTTGACCAGTTGCAAGGAGCACAATTCTTTTCAAAGATCGATCTTCGTTCTGGATATCATCAGCTGAAGGTTAGAACTGAGGATATTCCAAAGACGGCTTTTAGAACTCGGTACGGGCATTATGAATTCCTAGTCATGTCCTTTGGATTGACTAATGCTCCTGCTGCCTTCATGGATATGATGAACCGGGTATTCAAGGAATATTTGGATCACTTTGTGGTCGTCTTTATTGATGACATCCTTATTTATTCCAAAAGCCGTGAAGATCATGAGCAACACTTGAGGCTGGTACTCCAAAAGCTTCGTGAATACAAGCTTTATGCCAAGTTGAAGAAATGCGAGTTCTGGCTGGAGGAGGTAGCATTCCTTGGGCACGTAGTATCAAGTCGTGGAATATCAGTTGACCCGGCAAAGATTGAAGCTATACAAAGCTGGGAGCAACCTAAATCAGTGACCGAGGTACGTAGCTTTCTTGGTTTAGCTGGTTATTATCGGAGATTCGTGGAAGGATTTTCTCGAATCGCTACTCCATTAACTCAGCTGACTCGGAAAGATACAAAGTTTGGTTGGAGCGAAGAATGTGAGCAGAGTTTTCAAGAACTCAAGAGGAGACTCATTTCAGCACCTGTTCTAACAATACCATCTGGCTCGGAGGGATTTGTCATCTACAGTGATGCTTCGAGCAAAGGGTTGGGATGTGTTCTCATGCAACATGGAAAAGTCATAGCCTATGCATCAAGACAACTCAAGGAATATGAGAGGAATTATCCTACTCATGATCTAGAGTTGGCAGCTGTTGTCTTTGCACTTAAAATTTGGAGGCATTACTTGTATGGGGAGAAAGTGGAGATCTTTACGGATCATAAAAGCCTCAAATATTTCTTCACTCAAAAGGAACTCAACATGCGACAACGACGTTGGCTTGAACTGTTGAAAGATTATGATCATACCATTCAATACCATCCTGGAAAAGCGAACGTGGTAGCTGACGCATTGAGTAGAAGATCATATGCGGGTACAAGTGCAATATTAACAACGCAAAGGCCCATTTTGCGTGACTTGCAAAGGATGGAGATAGAGTTGAAGACTCCAGGGACCCATGTGATGATGGCGAATATACGAGTAGAACCGAATTTAATCGATAAAGTTAAAGCTGCTCAAGCTACAGACCTGGAGCTGATGCATATGAGGAAGAAAGTGCAAGAAGGTGTTATGCCGGAAGCAAGAATCGATGAGGAAGGAATACTTCGAGTCAACTCCAGACTTTGTGTTCCTAACAACCCTGATTTAAAGTATGAAATCATGATGGAGGCGCACAACACACCGTTTGCAATCCATCCTGGAAGTACCAAAATGTATCATGATCTTCGTCATACATTTTGGTGGAGCAATATGAAGAGAGAGATAGCGTTGTTTATCTCAAGGTGTCTAACTTGTCAACGAGTCAAAGCGGAGCATCAAGTACCAAAAGGTCCATTGCAACCACTTGAAATTCCAGAATGGAAGTGGGAGCACATTACCATGGATTTCGTTACCGGTCTTCCCAGGGTTTCTCAAGGTATTGATGCGATTTGGGTCATTGTTGATAGATTGACCAAGTCTGCTCATTTCTTACCGATACGAGAAACTTATACACTTGAACGTCTTGCTCGTATGTACATAAACGAGATTGTAAGACTGCATGGTATGCCAGTATCCATAATTTCTGATCGAGACCCAAGATTCACTTCACGATTTTGGGTTAGTTTACAAAAAGCTATGGGCACGGAGTTACGATTTAGTTCAGCATATCATCCTCAGACGGACGGACAATCAGAGAGGACTATTCAAACTCTTGAAGATCTATTAAGACTCTGTGTCTTTGACTTCAAGGGAAGTTGGGATAAGTTCTTACCATTGGTGGAGTTTTCCTACAACAACAGTTATCAAGCAAGTATTGGCATGGCTCCATTCGAAGCATTGTATGGAAGAAAATGTCGTTCTCCAGTATGCTGGGATGAGGTGGGCGAAGCAACGTTGTTGGGACCGGAGTTGGTACGTATAACTACAGAAAAGATTCAAACGATCCGACAACGTATAAAAACCTCACAAGATCGACAAAAGAGTTATGCTGATCTTCATCGAAAGGACGTGGAATTTGATGTAGGAGATCATGTGTTCTTACGTGTTGCTCCATGGAAAGGAGTTACAAGATTTGGAAAGAGAGGAAAGCTAAATCCTCGATTCATCGGTCCATTTTTAATCCTCGATCGAGTAGGAACTGTGGCTTATAGACTCGCTTTACCGCCAAGTATGTCTCGTGTTCATAACGTTTTTCACATATCAATGTTACGCAAATATGTGGAAGACCCGAACCACATTATTGAGTTAGAACCGGACGAAATAGCGGAGGATTTGACGTATGAAGAAGTTCCTGTTCAAATCTTGGATAAGAAGGAACATATTCTACGCTCCAAGGTTATACCTCAAGTCAAAGTTTTGTGGAGAAACCACGATGTTGAGGAAATGACTTGGGAGTTAGAATCAGAAATGAAATCAAGGTATCCTTACCTCTTCGACATACCAGGTACGTACCCTAATTTCGAGGGCGAAATTTCATAAGAAGGGGAGGTTGTAAGACCCCAACTTTTATAAATAAAGATGAATTTTCTATAAATATCATTTTTGAATATTATGGAGTTAATTTGATATAATGTTATAGTTGTGGGTAATATTTATAAATTTTGCAAAGTAAGCAAGTTGTTATAAAATATTCGTTTGGTCGGAGAATATTCTTTTTGTCGGGGAATATTCGTACGACGGCACAATCATTGGTGGACCCCACAACGGAATTATTGTCGGATGGAGAAAACGACAGAATTATCTTTCTATAAAAATAACGGCGGAAATTTTACCATTGTTACTGTTGAACTACTCGGTAGTAAAAGTACAGTAATACGTGTGGTTGCATAGTAGCACACGGTATTGATTATTAATGTTTATGTGAGAAGTCACTCAGTTTGATTCTATTATTGTCAGTTAATAATATGAATTATTTAGCGATAATGACGTTTTGTTTTATTCGTATTATTAACGTAATAAAACAGAAACATCTTTTTATATAAAACAAAATACTTTATTAAAGTTATTCTATAAATAGAATATATTTTATTTTATTTAAAAGATTTTTCTTTAAATATGGACCGTCAGATTAAAGTAATCAATCTGGACCGTTCATGGATTAGTTACTATGCATTCTATTTTTCTATAAATAGCAGCTCATTCCTTCATTATTTCTTACGAATTCACTGAACTCTAGAGAGAGAAACTATAGAGAGAAACTATAGAGAGAGAGAAGAAGAGTATTCTGCTACTTAACTACTTCCTTACTTCAGCTCTTCTTTAAAACGGTAAGGGATATTATTCTTTTGTATTCAAGAAGAGAATTTCTGTTATTCCATTTCTTTATTATTCTGTTGGAATAACCTGTATATGCGGAATACCCTATACTTGGTGACATTCTTCTATTATTCTGTTGGAACATCCTGTCTGTGTGTTTTACACCGGACCTGGTTCCGTCTTTATTATTATTCTGTCGGAATATCCTGTCTGTGTGTTTTACACCGGACCTGGTTCCGTCTTTATTATTATTCTGTCGGAATATCCTGTCTGTGTGTTTTACACCGGACCTGGTTCCGTCTTTATTATTATTCTGTCGGAATATCCTGTCTGTGTGTTTTACACCGGACCTGGTTCCATTATTTATTATACTGTTCTTTATTATTCTGTCGGAATATCCTGTCTGTGCGTTTATGCCGGACCTGGTTCCATTATTTATTATTCTGTTGGAATAACCTGTTTGTGCGGTCTATCGCATGCATGGTGATTTTTTTTTGTTATTCCATTCTTTATTGTACTCAGTTGGTTAAGTTTTGACTTCTATACTCCATGAAATTTGTGAAATATCCTTGATAATTGCGTTTCGTCCAGTATCTATTCATGAAAATATTCTCCTGATCATTCTTGAATTTTACTCCACAAAGTAGTATCATGTTGACAATTTGGACGTTGTTAATTCTTGGATAAATTAATTCTTGAACTTGTTTTATTGAATTCTTATATCATTGTCATCATCCTCATGTTTATATTCTGTTGAAAGTCATCTGTGGCCTGTAGTGCATAGATGGACTTGGTATGATTATGACCAGGGATTATTCGGTGTAATCATGACCGTAATGTTACGAATGATGTGGTAAAAGTCCTCATTGGCCCGTAGTGCATTGATGGACAGTTGTTGGCATGATCATGACCATTAATGAATATACGAATATCCTTGGCCGTAGTGCAGGGGTGATTCGATGATGTGGATTATTTTATGAAGCTAAGTCTCAGCGATCAAAGTGTTGGAAAATCTTTTAAATCATAAAGATAGTAGAGTTTATTTTCTACTTGACTCTTTTAATGGATTGCTTATTCCGCTACAGTTAAACTTGATGTCTATTATATTTTATCAGTTTAACATTGTTGAAGGCTAATGATAATTTATTCTGCATTATCTTAGTCATAATATTTCTTACTGGGCTAGTTGAGCTCACCCTTTCTTTCACTGTTCTCTTCAGGAAATGAGAACGTAGCTGGGACAAGTCGGGGTACGGAGTGATGGTCCGAATGATAGTATTAGTTAGTAGTCCTCACTATTCTATGTAATGGTGTGTTAATAAATGTAATGAGGACTCTTTTTGAGTATGAATACTCTCTAGAAGATAATATTTGTATTCAAACTCACAGTTTATGTTTTGTCGTATTGTACCCGACAGTTGTATTATTAAGTTGTATTTGTATTCTGTACTATGTATCTGACGACCCAAGATGGGTGATGTATACCTAATTTTGGGGGCGTCACATCAATAACCCATACCAATCCATAAATCAAAGCCTGTTATTACTAATATAGGGTGTGTGTGCTTAGCAACCATTAAAATCAACTACAGTTTAAATACATTGCATAATATGCTTTTTATAGGAAAAGACGCAGTTTAAACTTAAGAAATTTCGTTCACAAGTTAAGCTCCAGCTAAAACAACGCAATCACAAAATTTAGAGTCAATACGGGATTTATTTCTTATTTTATTTGCTCACGAGGGCATTTGTGCTCTTTCTCATGTTTACACTTGACCGTGTAATGTTTAGTTCTCTTAGGCTTTTCAATGTTACCCATGCAACGAGCTTTCGACCAACGACTCCCAAACCAAATGGTTTTAGGCCGCTGGGTGTAGAGACATCCCTAAGGGCTTACTTACTCTAGTAACAAAGGCCACAAAACTAAACTGGTCAACGTGATTATTCATATGAAATTTTTTTTCTTTTTCTGAATTTTCTATTTTTTCTCTTTTTTATTTAAAAATCCCATATTTTCCCCCAAACTTGAGTTTTTGCGTCATCATAGCCTTTACTACAAGTTTACCAATTTTTATTCAATAAAACCATGATTTCCCTCATGAAGACAATTATGCGATCATTTAAACTAAGTTCATCAAAAGGTTACATCAGTTTCAAATAGGATAAGATTTACATCATGATATGAAATTATATCCACGTCTAAGTTGTCATATTGTTCAAATGTATACGCGATCCCAATCTCATCATTGACCAAGTCAAACTCACACTAACTAACATGCTCAGATTCATGCAATATGAACTAACTAAATTCAAGAATTTTTTAAATGACAACTACATCCAAAACTATAAGATGAATGAGTTATTCTAAACGATGCTAAACGAATGCAAATACTAAATAAATGTAACTAAATGAATGCAATGCAACTAGTAGAATGCCCCCCAAAACTTAACATATGAAATTTCCTCATTATATATAAAAATATAAGAAATTAGGCCTTGAGCACTGAGGACTTCCCTGAAAGATCGAAGTCTTACTCCTCGTCAGCATCATCTACTTCTTCTTCATCAACCTCATCCTCAGGAGGTAAGTCAGTCGAGGCATACACATACAATGGTGGAGGTGGTGGAACTGGTATAGAGTCGCCGCAGGAATCATTTTGCTAACAAACTATTCTCTCTCTTTTTCAAACTTGGTTGAAGTACCCAAAGTCTATCCTCTATGCCTTTTAGAAGCCATATATCTAGCATTTGTCAAATCCTTGCCCAACAAATGATGTTCAGTGGCTAGATATATGAAAACCCTCTTTGTAGCAATTTCTTAAACACTTGTGGTGCAATGTTCAAAACAACTGTTGAAAAGCACTCCCCCAAACTTAACTTTCACCAAATTTATCAATTAATTAAGCAAACTAGCCTTCCAATGCAATAAAATCAAAAATTAAGAGTACCCAATCCCAATTGAGCCAGCACAAACTCAATGGGTGTTCAAACAAAGATATTTAATGAATTTGTTGAATCACTCCCAAAATAAGCAATTTTGAGTAAATAATGTTAAATCTCAGTTACACTTACTTGATTATGGTAATTGATGACCTTAATTGAAGTAGTTGATATCAATCTTTGAAATTGAAACTCTTATTCAAATTCTTCCTTGTCAATTTAGAAATTGGATGTGAGAAACTGTGATGGTGAATGGAGATGATGTGATAGTGTTTAATTTCATTATTGAGGTTGGGTAATAAATTATGATTTTGATTTTTATGAGGAAAGGGAAGTAAGAGTTTCATGTGGTTTAGGAAGAGAAAAGATAAGAGTTTTAGATGAACTAGGAGAGAAAATAGAGTTTGATTTGGGTTGAAAGGAGTGATGCCCGATTAGGGCTTAATTTTTTTTTCAAAGTCTGGGCAGGAGCACCTAGGCGCTTGATTTTGTATGGGATTGATCGCCTAGGCGCTTCAAAATAGAATGTATTGGTCAGGTGTAGCGCCAAGGCACTTGGAATGAGCATGGAGTTAATGCTCCTAGGAGCTTGTTTTGTGCATGGTTTGGGCGCCTAGGCGCCTAGGCGCTTGGGCCTGACTTGGTGGATTTTGTGTGTCTTTCATGCTTCCAACCTATATACCAAAGATTCAATTCTTTGCTTTTGTTTGCAAGGAGATTACAACTTATTCTGAAACCCTAAACTAAGATAAAATATAGTTAACTAAACTAACATACTAAAATAAAAGAAACTAACCAAAATTAAAGACTCGCCTAAAGTACTAATAAACAAGATACCCTACACTACTAAGCAATTCAATAACACTAAAATGAAGGAAAATGATTAGAAATATGAGAATTTGACAAATGGACATTCTGTAATTGAGCTTATAATTGCTTGGCTTCCAAGTGGCGCCACACCCTTACAACCTCTGCCACCTCACCGACAAGCTGGGCAGCCGCTCGCTCACCGGTGAGTGAGACCCACAACTGGGTAGTCATAGTGGCCATTAGTCAAACTCGCTAAATATGAAATCTTGTTTCCTATCTTGAAATCAAATGAAGACTATGTTAGTGAACATAAGGGGTGTACCTACTGAAATTAGTTCTATAAAATCCTAAGCTATAAAAGTTTAACCACTAAATAAACTAACAATAAAGCAAATAAAATAAAAATTCCTGGTTGCCTCCCAGTTAGTGCTTGGTTTATAGTCTTTCAGGTCAACTTTGTCTTCTTTATTCTAATTACGCTCCGCTGGGATATTTTGGATGCTCTTGCTCTTAGATGCACATCTTCAGCAATGTTTCACCATTTTTCCTTTTCCACCATCGATTTACTTTTTATTGGGAATTTCATCATAAATCCCAGTTTTCCCACCAACTATTCAGAGAATCATTATGAACCAATTCCTCTCTTTTCTTAATCAAACTACAATCCTCAACATCACTTGGTAATTTGATCGCGTTGAACTCCTGGAATTTTACCTCTTGGTTATCCACTTTCATAGTTAATTCACCATTCTGCATGTCAATCAAAGTTCTTTCAATGGCAAAAAATGGTCTTCCCAAGATGATTGGAATGTCTTTATCTTCTTCGTAATCCAACACCACAAAATCTGCTGGCAAAATTAATTTGTCAACCTTTACCAGAACATTCTCCACTATACTTAATGGATACGTGATCAATCTATCTACAAGCTGTATGGTGACAGATGTTGGCTTTTCTTCCTTTAAACCCAGCTTCTTGTCTATGGAGAGTGGCATTAGATTTATGCTTCCTCCCAAATTGCACAAAGCTTTCTCAACAAATTGATTTCCGATTAAACAAGGGATCTTAAAACTCCCTGGATCCTTCAACTTTAGTGGAAGCTTTTTTTGCAAAATTGCACTACACTCTTCGATTAATGCCACAGTTTCAAACTTGCCTAGCCTTCGTTTCTTGGATAAAATTTCTTTCATAAATTTCATGTAGATTAGCATTTGCTCTAGTGCTTTGGTAAACGGGATACTAATGTGCAATTTTTTAAAGATCTCCATGAATTTGGCAAACTGGTTCTTAAGTTTTTGACTTTATAATCATTGAGGAAAAGGCACAGGTGCTACAACTGAACTTTGTTTTTCTTGTTTCGAATTCACATTTTGGCTTTCATCAGTTTTTTTTCTCCACACCTTTAATCTCATGTTCTTTTCCCTTGTAGCTAGGCACCCTCTATTGATTCTCAGCAGTAGTTTCCTTTAACTCTTTTCCATTCCGAAGTGAGATAGTATTACACTATTCATTACCATTGTTCCTCAAATTTTTCTCAGTATCACTTGGTAAAGAGCTTTGAGGTCTATTATTGAGAGCACTTGCAATCTATCCCATTTGGTTCTTAAGGTTCTTTATCTCAACTGTTTGAGTCCTCATGGTTGCCTCAAATTGGGTTGCCATTCTCATTAGCTATTTGTCTAACTGAGATACCTTATCGATTGGTTGATGTTGTTCAGCTTGTTAAGGCTGATTATTGCACCAATTACTCTCCTTTCTTGAACAAACTACAGTCCTCAACATCGTTTGGTAATTTGATCGCGTTGAACACCTGGAATTTTATCTCTTGGTTATCCACTCTCATAGTTAATTCACTATTCTATATATCAATCAAAGTTCTTCCGGTGGAAAAAAATGGTCTTCCCAAGATGATTCGAATGTCTTTATCTTCTTCGTAATCCAACACCATAAAATATGCTCGTAAAATTAATTTGTCAACCTTCACTAGAACATCCTTCACTATACCTAATGGATACGTGATCGATCTATCTACAAGCTGTATGGTGACATTTGTTGACTTTGTTTCCTTTAAACCCAGCTTCTTGTCTATGGAGAGTGGCATTAGACTTATGCTTCCTCCAAAATCGCACAAAGCTTTCCCGACAATTTGATTTCCGATTGAATAAGGGATGTTAAAACTCCCCGGATCCTTCAACTTTAGTGGAAGTTTTTTCTACAAAATTGCACTACACTCTTCCATTAATGCCACAATTTCAAACTTGCCTAGCCTTCGTTTCTTGGATAAAATTTCTTTCATAAATTTCATGTAGCTTAGCATTTGCTCTAGTGCTTCGGCAAACGGGATACTAATGTGCACTTTTTTAAAGATCTCCATGAATTTGGCAAACTGGTTCTTAAGTTTTTGACTTTGTAATCATTGAGGAAAAGGTACAGGAGGTACAACTGAACTTTATTTTTCTTGTTTCTAATTCACCTTTTGGCTTTCATCAGTTTTTTTTCTCCACACCTTTAATCTCATGTTCTTTTCCCATGTAGCTAGGCACCCTCTATTGATTCTCAGCAGTAGCTTCTTTTAACTCTTTTCCATTCTGAAGTGAGATAGCATTACACTGTTCATTACCATTGTTCCTCAAATTTTTCTCGATATCACTCGATAAAGAGCCTTGAGGTCTATTGTTGAGAGCACTTGAAATTTGTCCCATTTGGTTCTAAAGGTTCTTTATCGCAACTACTTGAGTCCTCGTGGTTGCCTCGAATTGGGTTGTCAATCTCATTAGCAATTCGTCTAACTGAGATATCTTATCGCCTGGTTGCTATTGTTGAGCTTGGTAAGGCTGTTGAGGGTGAAATCCAGGGGGATATGGTTGCCTTAGAGCTTGAGCTTGTGTCTGTAACTAATTATTGCTCCAAGATAAATTTGGATGATTCCTCCATCTCGGATTGTAGCTATTCGAATTACTGCCTTACTACTTACAGAAATTTGACACGAACTACATTGATTCATTATTTATTGCACATTGATCGCTCGAATGGTTACCCATGCATATCTCACAAACTGTTTCCATTCTCTGAACCGGTTGTACCCCAAGTGTATCTATCTTCTTTATAAGAGCAGAAATTTGAGCTGTCACTTGAGCAGATAACACTGTTATTGCATCCACTTCATGAACATCGGTTGTCCTTGGTTAAGTTGTTCTTGTTGTTGGCCACTGATAATTATTAGCTGCCCCTGATCACAGTTCTTGGCTATAATAGCTCCACCCGCTGCAACATCTATACTTGATCTCACTATGCTGAATAAACCGTTATAAAATGTCTGCACCTAAAGCCATTTAGGAATCCCATGGTGTGGACATTCTCGCAGTGAGTCTTTGAATCTCTCCCACGCTTCATATAGTGATTCTGATTCATGCTAAACGAAAGAAGAGATATCGTTCCGCAACTTTGCTATTTTTGTAGGCTGGAAAATCTTTGCAAGAAATTTTTGGGCTAGGTCATTCCATGTAGTAACACAACTGAGTATGAAGGTGTCTTTAGGAGAACAATATCCCGTTGCTATCAAGTTGCAGTTTGTCAACACCAATAACACAGTTGAGTATAAAGGTTGTATAATGGGGTTGAAACTGGCCTAATCCATGGGTGTCAAACGGTTAACTGTCTTTGGGGATTCCAAGCTAGTAATCGAACAAACCACATGGGTCTATCACACCAAAGAATTGTATTTGCTGCCTTACCATCGGCAAGTTATCAATATGGCTATGGAGTTTGAAAAAATATCCTTCCTCCACATTCCTCAGAACATGAATGACTTTGCAGATGGGTTACCAACTCTGGCCTCCTTGATCAACATATATAAAAGGGGAGGCATTCCAAATATCAAATTTACAAGCCAGAAGGCACCGGCCTATGGAAATTACATTGTAGAAGTATCAGATGAACTACCTCTCATCCAACACCCTTAGTACCATTCCATCAAAGATTATATGTGAGATGGATCTACACCCACTAGGATAAGCCAAGCTGAAAGAAAGTGGATCCATAGAATGGCCATGAAATTCTATTAAAGCGGAGTCACACTCTAACAAAGGGATACGAAACTAGGCCTTTTAAGATTCCTAGACAAAGACCAAGCCCGGAGGCTCATGGATGAAATCCATGGTGGAGTATGTGGCCTACACATGAGCGGTCCTCTATTATCAAAAAGATCTTAAAAAAAGGGCATTACTAGATCTCTCTCATGGCTGATTGTGATGATCACGTCAGGGGCTGTTATCAATGCCAAATTTATGGAAATGCTATCTACGTTCCTCCGAGGGAATTCCACAATATGAGTTCACCATGACCCTTTTTAATGTTGGGAATGGATGTAATCGGGCCAATCAAACCCAAAGCCAACAATTATCATTAGTTTATCTTCACCATGATCGAATACTTCACTAAGTGGGTAGAAGCAACCTCTTTTCCCAGACTTACAAAAGAGGTGATCATCTGTTTCATCAGAAATAATGTCATTTATCAATATGGACAACTGGAGGTGATCGTATCAGATAATGCCAAAAACCTCAACAATCAGATGATCGGGGAATTATGCAGCAAATTCCACATCAAGCATCTCAACACTGTCATCTATCATCCAAAGACGAATAGTGATGTTGAAGCGGTTAATAAGAAAATCAAAAATATCATGCAAAAGATGTCCGCCAATCACAAAGGATGGCCTGACTTGTTGCCTCTGACTCTGTTAGCCTACAAAATGTCAATGCGTTCTTCTGCTGGGGCAACCCCCTACTCATTAACCTATGGCATGGAAGCAGTACTCCCCATAGAGGTAGAAATGGAATCCCTAAGAGTGTCAATAGATGCTCAAATGTAGGAAGACCAATGGTTGCAAGATCGGTATCAAAAATTATCTCTGATAGATTAGAGGAGGACCACATACATTTTTCTTGGTCAATTATATCAACAGAGGATCGCTCAATCCTACAATAAGAAAGTCCAGCTACGACAGTTCAAAGAAAATGACTTGGTCTTGTAAAAGGTCCTTGACAATCAAGATCAATTTAAAGGAAAATTCGCCCCAAATTGGAAAGGCCCTTTCAATGTTAAGGAGGTATTGACAGGAGGAGCCCTCAGATTGAATGAAATGGACGGCAAAGAATTTCCCCAGCTTATCAACTCAGACACCGTGAAGAGGTATTATGTCTGAAGTTACCTGCAAACCAGCTTCCTGGTTCTAGATCATCAATCAAGTCAATTCAGATTTTTAAAACGTTTCCAACCGCATCAGTTCTTACTAAGGAAAGAACTACGAAGACCTGATATCCCCTCATCAATGGGAGTATGTAGGCAGCCATTTATGGTGCGGTCTAACCTCTGAGAAAATCCAAAAAACACTTGACCACATACAACTTTTGAACCATTCCATGCCAGGTTAAAACTACGCATACCTGATCTCCCCTCATCAATGGGAGTACGTAGGCAATCATTTATGGTGCAGTCTAACCTCTGTGAAAATCCAAACCCCTTCAACTTTGTTAAACTTTCGAACCTTTTTATGCCATGTTTGAACTATGCAGACTTGATCTCCCCTCATCAATGGGAGTACGTAGGCAGCCATTTATGGTGCAGTCTAACCTCTGGGAAAATCCAAACCCCTTCAACTTTGTCAAACTTTCAAACCTTTTTACGCCAGGTTCGAACTACGCAAACTTGATCTCTCCTTATAAATGGGAGTACGTAGGCAGCCATTTATGGTGCGGTCTAACCTCTACGAAAATCCAAACTCCTTCAACTTTGTCAAACTTTTAAACTTTTTCACGCCAGGTTCGAATTACGCAAACTTGATCTCCCCTCATCAATGGGAGTACGTAGGCAGCCATTTACGGTGCGGTCTCACCCCTGTAAAATCATAAAATCCTTTCAACGGTTCTGTGATCATCCATTCAAGTTTCAACCTTTCAGGCCAAATCACAGAGCATGAACTACCTGGTATCCTCTCATCAATGGGAAAAAATTGGTGACCTGTTGTGGCACGGTCAAACAACATTGGCTTAGAACACAGAGATGGAACTACCTGGTCTCCCCTCACCAATGGGAGAAAAATCGGCAACCATCTATACTGCAGTTGAATCCTCAAAGAGAAACACCGATCCATAAAGATGGAACTACCTGGTCTCCCTTTATCAATGGGAGAAAAGCGATAACCATCTGTGGTACGGTCACCCTCATAGAGGAAAGCCAAAGTTCTCTCCTCAAACCACAACCACATTCAGAAACCAGTTCCATAACACCAAAGAACTGAGAAACCCAAAGATCAACGATCCATTCTGAAAGATCCTGAGACATCTCAGTCTCCATCCACAAAGGAGGAGTTTATAATACATTGAGATCTCATGTCCTGGAGAAAAGACAACTATTAAGGCATATCTAAGAGGGAATTGAATCAAAACATATTTTCTAGCTATATAATACTGTTTTATATATACAATATGTCATGTACATGAAAAAAATGGCCAACCTATTCTAACACAGTCTATGCAGGAAAATAAAAGCTAATCTACCAACCCGTGGATAAGCGAGCCATCAAGTCCAACATGGCATCCCTCTCAGTAGATGGATGCGAATTTATGAGCTCCTGTCTCAAGGTGTCCATGCTATCCAAGAGATCTACGATAGTCTGTATAGTGCTACCATGCTCATTAATGAATGCATTCATCTCTGTAACAATGTCAGCAGTATGAGATCAAGTGTAGTACTATCTGTAGTGGTAGCATCTCGGGTAGCTAGAGCCTCCTCCGGCTCAATAACAGCGGCATCCCGAGATGATCGAGCCTCATCCTGCTCAATAACAGCGGTATCCCTGCTAGCTAGGGCATCATCCCTCTCAATAATAGCGGCATCTCTACCAAAAAGAGCTGTTAACATCAAGGACCTAGCTTGATCCCTCTCAACTATCATCAGATGCAATCTATGCTCCAAATACTCTACAGAAGGTGGAGCCATAGCGGTCGGAATACTGGGGGAATCAACTAGAGCTACTGTCGAACCAGCAAATAACCCATCCTCGATGGGAGAATCAGGGTCCTCCATAGGCTCCCCATCATCAGAATCAATACCCGGCTCTGAGGAAATAACCCTAGCTGATGCAATCTCTGCCTCCTGCCATGCAAAATACTCTGAAGAGCGACCTGGATGACTAGTCAAAAAGTCAGCCCTCTCTCGACGAGTCCAACAGTCATAAATCCTAGTCAAGTCCTCTGCTGACAAAAGCCAATAAGATAATAGCTGACCCACTGCCCCGTCAAAGGGATGAATATCCTAAAACTGGTGAAACTGTCCCATGATAGCCAATGGATGATATGTGGTCACCCCCCTCAAACTGACCAATGGAAGATAGTCGATGCCGACTGCATGAGTGATAAAGCTATAATGAGAACTGAGCCCTAAACATAGCAAAATAGCAAATAGGTCATCAATCCCTGACAAGAAATTCAAGCAGGATGTTACGTCTGTACACTTAGCTGACTGAAAGAAATAGGACATGGCTATCTCACGGGAAAAGAAACACCCATAACGTCTGAAGGTGTCAATCAGTCTCAAGTGTGTTATAAACCACACATACAATAAGATGACACTACCTCTAAAAAACCCCATAGAATGGGTATGGAAAAACGTGACCGACCTCAATGTCTCTGCCAAAATTATTGGTAAGATGGTATGACCCACCCTGAGAGCACGGAATACTGTAAACACACCGATATCCAGATGGTCCATATACAATGGCAAGTACAAATAGACCACAATGCACATCAAGAATATATCTACATGGGTGACATGCCTATCACCCTCAGAAATGGTGAAGTCCTCGGAATATCGCAGATAGCTGTCTAATGACCCAAATTGGTCAATCAAGAAATCCATGGACACCACATGCCCTGAGGTAATCTCGTCCAAAGCAACTTTGCACCTCAAGCATGTCAAGGTCATAAACTACCGGCTCATATCACTGACAGTCATCCGAGCGCAAGGCTGATCCAAACGGAAGTCTGTAAGACGCTCATACTCCTCTAATGTAGGAGTTAACTTATGGGCATCAAATCTGAACACTTATTTATCTGGTATCCAATGATCAAGCATTCCCTCTATAAAGCCTGACGGAACTTGAAATGTCAGTAGGGACACGGAGTGCCTCAACAACTGATCAGCTATCACCCGATCTAGGGAAGATAAACTGCCATATCAAGATCTCAAATAAGAGGCCACCAACATGGGTGGGGTATGCTCAATCCGGCTAATAGTGGATGAAGACATCTATAGAGCCGTATTATAAGACCATCCAGGGGTTAATACTAAACTCATCTCTGGGAATGCATATCCATGACATAATGCATGCATAATAAACGACAGATGACAATATGATGTAGGGAATAAAAAGTATTATACGTACATTCCTAAATACATCATCATCTAATACATTATCTATGTATACAACTAGAACTAAAAGTACAGGGAAATGGGGCACAACAACCTAAAATCTCACAGAGACCTATCAAAAGATATAACGAGAACTAGGGCACAACTGCCCAATATTTAATAGAGGCCTATCAAAAGAAAAATCGAGAAATGCATCAGAAGAAGTCAATGATGTCCACATCATCTAATCTATCCATCTGATATAACTCCTCATGAGTAACTAAGTCTCTGCCATAAGGGATATCAGGCCGATACAATAGAGGATCTGATCCGGTAAAACCATCGGAATATGTAAAGCCCCCAAATCCAGGTACTTGAAACCCAAACTCGATGATTTATGATACCATTTCTACGAGCAGAATAATACTAACAATAATATAAAAGTCAAACTTAATTTACATAATTATCAGAGTCTAGCTCCCAAGTACGTAACCTTTAAACATTCATTACAACCAATGATAGATAGTATATATCATAATTATCTTAATAGTAATATCAAACTATTACATAAGATAACATTTGCATTCAATCAACAACCTTTCCCTTTCCCTTGGTCTTAGCAGAGCTCTCTAGTCGTTCGCACTTAGCTGAAAACATTTAAATTAAGCAAGGATGAGCATTTGAGTGCCCAACAAGTAATAAAAATTATATATATATAAGCTGAAAGAATTTAAATGTTTTTCTTTATATTACCCTTCTACAACAGATCAATAGTTGTGAAGTAATCTGTACAGATAGTAATAACATAACAATCCTCTTTCAAATTTTTGAAACTACGCAATGACTATATTTAGGGTTAAGGTGACATATTATGAACATTGTTTTTATTTTTTAAAAGGTTAAACAGAAATTCATTTGCAAATCATCATAGCTTACGGGCAAGGGGGTGATCAGCCCGTTGTACCCTGCATTGATCAATACTACATGCAAGAAAGAGGGTATCGTTCACTCTGTCCGCCTTGGACGCATAAAAGTTTTCCCATGTAGGGATGTCCATACTTGTCTAGGTTCCAAATCAAAAGTTTTATCTTGTTTCAATAATAATCTATAATTCAACATATATATATATATATATATATATATATATATATATATATATATATATATACGGGTAATTGACAAAGGTATATCAACATGTGATTAAATACAATGATTATCCAAGTGGGGACACTTGTTTAACCATTTCTAGAAATTAACAAACAGAATATATATATCTGAATTATCATATACTAACATGTTGATAATCAATGAGCTTATATAATATAAGGTTAATAATTTGTACAGTAATAATATAGTTTAGAAACATTCTTACTCATGTCCATTGCATAAAAAAATACAAAGGTTAGATACTTGCCTGAAGCGCTACTTACAACTTGTAATTTAGATATATCGCTTATCTCACGACCTATCATTAATAAGATCGTTCGTTCTATTAGAACAACATACTATAACACATTACACATAACACTGCTTATTACAGTCAGTATATACCCTAATCACATTGGCACATAGATTTAACAACCATTGTGTCACAAATAATCACATATCTAATCACATTATCTAAGTCCAGATCAATTTCTAAAATATGTCGGTGTACCGACAACTTTATCGGGTAATTATCTAGTCTAAGACTCTATACTGTAACTTAATATCAGTCATACTATTTTTAAATGACTTCATATAATTTTAAAACATTTATTATAATTTATCACGAAATTTTAAACATCGAAATCACATTAAAATAATTTAAATACTAATGAATTCTATTATCATTAATATTTAATTAGTATTAAACTATTAATGAAATCATTTCTAAAATGTTAAAGTTATTTATAATAACTCAAAATACTTTTAAAGTATTATTATTAACCTTAAATAATTTTTAAAATATTTAAAATCGTTCTTAAATAATTACCATTAATATTAAAGTATTAATGTTTCTTTTATCAAAATATTAAAAGTCATTAAGTATAACTTAAAATATTTTTAATTCATTTATATCCCTTTTAAATGATTTTTAAATTAATAAAACCATTTATAAACTATTTATTTAATATAATTATTAAATAAATTTAATATCATTAATAATAACTTAATAATAATTAATATTTAATTATTAATGAAATTATTCTTTAAATATTAAAAGTTATGTTTTATAACATAAAATATCTTTAGACACTTTATTTTCATTTAAAATGATTATTAAAATATTAAAATCATTTTTAAACTAAATTATTTAATATAATTATTAAATAACTTTAATATCATTAATAATAATTAATTAATGAAATTTACCTTTAAATATTAAAAGTTATATTTTATAACTTAAAATATTTTTAAATACCTTTTTATTATTTAAAATAATTTTTAATATAATAAAATCATTTTTAATTAATTTATTTAATTTATTTAGTAAATAACTTAATTATCATTAATATTAATTTATTAATGAAGTTTATCACATAATATTAAAAGTCATAAAAATAACTTAAAATATTTTCTTATATCATAATATAATTTTAAATGATTTTTCAAATATTAAAATCATTTTTAAATAATTTATTTAATATTATAATTAAATAAATTAAATACTTTTAATATTCCAAAAATATTAAATATTTATAAAATATATTAAAAATAATTAAAAACTAATTTTTGGAATCTAAAATAATTTTTAATAATTTAATTTGTATTTTTAATAATTTAAAACTATTTTTTTCTATTTAATAATTAATTTTCAAAAAATAATAAGCTGTCTGTCGCTAAAGGCCACCTATAGTGACAAAATTGTCGCTATAAGTGTTCTTCATGTTCTTGAGCATTCATAAGGCAGTTTCGTGGGTGCTACTTTGACCATCGATTAAACGTTGATCAATTTGTTTCTGGACATGTTGATGGTCAGATATTGTAGTATAAGCACAAGACTACACGATCCAACAAACAACATCATCAAACCATGCATAACCAACGAGATCTGGAGCCTTGAACAAGCTGTCAGAGCCGTTCTTCATTTTCTGGGCTACCCAGAAATGAAGAACAGTTCGACTGGCTCGTTTTGGGCTTCCATAACTTGTTGATCTTGTAATGTTTTTGTGCTTTAAAACATGCAGTGTGTAGCTAACATGTAGGACAAGAGACCTATCACATATACGCACCATAACAACAACTAAATCACCAGATATTAACCGGTCAACCCATGTTAGAAATCACGATCATACGTTTTCTGGGTTACCCAGAAAACGGAAATCGTGATCTTCTTACATGGTTTGACCGTACAATACAAGAATCCTGTTATTCATTTATACGCACTGTAAGCTTAAATATACATCGTAAACAACAAACAGCAAATTTGTTACAACAACAGAAACCAAACAACAAAAATATGAAAGATCTAACCGGTTAAAAATCTTGTCAGAGGCTGATCTTGGCTTTCTGGGCTGCCCAGAAAAGGCCCAGTCAATGCCGGTCAACGTGGTTTAACCACTAATAACTTTCTACTGGTTTACGATCTGACTTTGATTCCAGTTTCAGATCAAAGATCTTATAGCATACTACCAGATCAAAGCTTAAAAACACAAAATTCGTAACAGATCACAGAGATATAAGCTCTGACATTCGTTGTCAGACCACCAAGAACAACTTTTCAAGATGTTTAAAAAACACAAATCCCGAGCTTCTAAATGCTATGGATCCAACATTTAGCAACCCAGATCGTCAAAATGGACTACAACCAACATATTTAACACAAAAACAACAACATCTAACATCCGATTTTTGGTCATATCATAGCTAGGGTTTTTATACCTTGATGATCAATCTCTTGATTTCTGACCTCTAATATGTTATGGTTGATCGTGGGGCTTTGATTTAGGACTGATATAGCTAATAATTTCGGAGGTTAGAGAGAGAGAGAGAGCTTAGTTGAGTGTTTGTGAAAAATGTAAGTAACAAATAAATTTTCTCTCTCTTCCAATCTATTTATACAAGTCTTGATGCATGAATTGGCTGATGTATATTGCTTGTTGCTGTCATTTTGAGTACATGGGGTGGTTGAAGTGGTTCACCTACACAACCTATTGTCAAAACCTACATGGTAGCCAAAATAATACACTATAGGCAAAATGGTCATTTGTATTTTCCATTTAATGGCATAATTGGAACTTGGCAAACCCTTAGGGTTTAACCCTAAGGTTTAACACAAAATAATAATAGGATTTAGCAATTAGAGTTTCCACAAAAATAAATAAAATCAAATAAAAATTAAATAAACTTTAGTTTCTAAAATTTTGAAATTAGGGTTTCCTAATTATAATTAATTATCTAATTACCTTATACAGTAACATTAGGGTTTAAATCATATAATTATCATTAACATTGCTAAAATAGCAATTAAGGTTTAAGATTTTGATAATTAGGGTTACCGATTATAATTAGGTTTTTCTAATTATCAAATTAGGGTTTAAAATTTTAGGGTTTCCAAAATTAGCAATTGAAATTATAAAACTTGCTAATTAATCACATTAACACAATTACAACCAATCTCGAACTCTAATTTAAATTTCAAATTAGGGTTCCTCATTTTCAAAAATTATTTAGGGTTTCTAGATTATAATTAGGGTTTACCTAATTAATCAAATCATTATATAATACACATCATAAAACATATAACACCGTTATAACAGTCTTAAACTCACAGTTAATTTTCAAATTAGGGTTTTCCCTCAGTAAAATTAGGGTTTAACCAAATAATATTAGGGTTTTGAAATTAAACACCATAATTGACCAATCATCATCAGTACGTACATACAGTACATATTTATAAAACTGAAAAATCAAAATATAATTAATATTATATTATTATTCTCATACCTTGACAATAATCCAAAATTAGGGTTTGGATTCCATATCTGATTTATTCTTCCTATTTAACCTTAACAATTAAGGTAAAATAATTAACTTAATAGCCCGTACTAAAATTCATATAATAAAATAATTATTATAATTATTCTAAAAATCAATTCATATGTTATTTAAATAATATATGATTATATTTTTTATGGAAAATAATTAATAAAAATATTTCTACTATAAAATTAATTATTATAAGAATGTACTTTATAGTAATCAATAATTCTAAAATAAAATTATTTATAAATATTTATGTAATAAATATATTTTTATTTACCACATAAATACACATACACATTATCTTGTACAAATCCTCATCCTTAAATAAAAAATAATAATTTATACGCAAAATTTCTTATTTATTTATGTAGAAAATATCGGGTTGTTACATTCACCCTCCATTATAAAGATTCCGTCCCCGGAATCTCCGTTTAAAAACCTATACATACACGGTTACATAGCATACACAATCATCGCAAGTAGATCTTGATCAACGTTGATCGAACTGATCATTAACTATTCACATAAAGCTTGTCTTTCTGATTAAACGGAAAAATTAGTTTCTAAAAGAACTCAAATTCCTCCTCAAAATTTCTTTATAAAATAATTTACTATATATAGGAAAATCATGTATAAGAAAATAAAAGGCATACGAATAATACATGGAGTTCCAGTGCCAGCTGCTGCCGTATCCTGAACTGTCATGTTGTAGACCTTTGCTGTTGATTTTGTTGGTTTGTTTGACGAAGTCAGTCCCGTTATTGCTAACGTTCCGCTTCTAGTGCCCGTGTTCACACTACCTACCTCTGTCCTCCTTTTCGGACAATCTTTCACCCTGTGCTCAGTCGATCCGCATAGAAAACATCCACTGTTCATCCTAGGATTGGGGCAGTTGGGAGAGATATGGCCCTCCTGCCCGCACTTGTAGCACACGAACTTCCCCTTCAGACGTTCCCCTGAGTGGTTCTTTCCACATGTCTTACACGGCACCACCTGCTTCTTAACACCTTCTTTCTTTATCTGTACACTTCCAAAACTGCTCACCTTTCTCTTACCATCTCCACTCCTGCTCCCACTATTCATTCTTACCTTCCCTGCTCCTTCTACCTTGCATTTGTTCTTTCTCTCCTTGTTGTAGAGGCTCATGGCCTCACTTCCCTCCTCAGCTATGATTGCCTTCTCCATGAGTGCTGCAAATGTAGGAATCTACAACACTGCCACCTTGTTGTAGAGCCAGGGTTTCAATCCCAGCTCAAACCTTCTAGCTTTCCTAGCCTCTGTATTAACTTGATTAGGAGCAAACCTAGCTAACTCATTAAATTTCGCGGCGTATTCTGACACCATCATGTTTTCCTGCTTCAATTCTAAAAATTTCACCTCCATCATCGCCTGCATACTTGGTGAAAAATAATTTTCGAAAAATAGTGTTTTGAATCTATCCCATGTAACTACACCTTCTCCTGCCCTTGCCTGATTCGCTTCCCACCGAAAGTTTGCCTCACCCTTCATCATAGAGGTGGAAAAAGCGGTCTTTTTCCCCTCAGCTACCCTAGCTATCACGAATGCCTTCTCAATCTCTTTGACCCAAGTTTGGGCTTCAACATGGTCAGTTGTACCCTTGAATTCCGGCGGTCCTACAGCCTTAAAGTATTTAAAGTTCGCTAAGCGATTGTTTGGCTGATTCCCAGCGACTGGTAATCCTTGTTGCATAGCCTGAGCTATCATGTTCGCAAATTGCTGAATTGGGTCTGCTTGTTGTTGTCCTTCTACGTTGTTGACAGATTCTTCTGCCCTTTGATTTCGAGTTCGACGTTTTGGCGGCATTATCTGATCATAAATTTAACTTACATTCTAAACCTTATCATATAAGTTTAATATTCTAAATTTATTTTATTTCTCAAACTTAGATTCATATTCATTGAACGAATATTTTACATAACATAGCATATAATGCTTTAAACATCATTCATCCCTTTGTGACTACAAAAGTCAGGATTTACAGTCTTAACTTAATACAAAAGTTGGAAACATTACATTACACAAACATATTTATCATATATATTACATTAAACACACCTACACAACAAAACCTATACTACCTATTTATTACACCTCTTCCTTGGACAACCTTTTGCTCGATGACCTTCCATCCCACATATAAAACATGCTCCTAGCTTAAAGTCGGGACAATTATGAGAGGTATGCCCCTCATGTCTGCAAATGTAACATATTCTTTTCCCTCTCTTCTTATCAGGTTTTCCTAAGTCATGCTCCTCTATCTTTCTTTTCACCTTCTTGCTTGGAGCTGCACACGAAGTGTTACTTGTGGCTCTCATCTGATCAATTTTGATTTTAAGCTTATCTTGTTCTTTCAATGTTTCTATTAACGCCTGACGCAACTGACTATTCAACAACTTTTCTATCTCCCACAGCCTTTCCAGAGAAGAAACCTTGTTCCTCAGATCCTGCACCTCCGTTGATGCTTGGTCAGCTTCAACTTTAGTGTCCGAATCACTATCTGTCAGCTCCACCATCTCCGGATCTTGTACGACATTTTCTACGATAACCACATCGTCTGAGTTGTTTTCATCGTGAGCCTCTATTTCAGCTATTGGCTTCGATATCAGCTCGGGTGTATGGGTTTGATTCTTCTTCATGCTATATGCATATAACAAGCCTTTTCCCCCAGACATCTACAAACATATAAATTATCCTGATTAGCATATAATATATACACACAGCAATTAAGAGTTTTATATAAGTTATCTTTTATTTTGTTTGACGATGAATTTATTCAATTCATCTCCTTTTTAAACTATATATGAGTTATTTATATTTTTAACGTTTCCCTCTGTTCTAAGGTTATAGCATAAGGTCTAACCCACCTAAGGTTTTTAACCCTAAGCTCTGATACCAACCTGTAAAGCCCCCAAATCCAGGTACTTGAAACCCGAACTCGATTCTTTACGATACCATTTTTATGAGTGGAATAATACTAACAATAATAACAATAATATAAAAGTCAAACTTAATTTATATAATTATCAGAGTCTAGCTCCCAAGTACGTAACCTTTAAACATTCATTATAACACATAATAGATAATATATATCATAATTGTCTTAATAGTAATATCAAACTAATACATAAGATAACATTTGCATTCAATCAGCAACCTTTCCCTTTCCCTTGGTCTTAGCAGAGCTCTCTGGTCGTTCACATTTAGCTGAAAACATTTAAATTAAGCAAGGATGAGCATTTGAGTGCCCATCAAGTAATAACATATATATATATATATATATATATATATATATATATATATATATATATATATATAAGCTGAAAGAATTTAAATGTTTTCTTTATATTACCCTTCTACAACAGATCAATAGTTGTGAAGTAATATGCACCGATGGTAATAACATAACAATCCTCTTTCAAATTTTTGAAACTACGCAATGACTATATTTAGGGTTAAGGTGACATATTATGAACATTATTTTGATTTTCGAAAAGGTTAAACAAAAATTCATCTGCAAACCGTCATAGCTTACGGGCACGGGGGTGATCAGCCCGTTGTACCCTGCATTGATCAATACTACATGCAAGAAAGAGGGTATCGTTCACTCTGTCCGCCGTGGGCGCATAAAAGTTTTCCCGTGTAGAGATGTTCATACTTGTCTAGGTTCCAAATCAAAGGTTTTATCTTATTTCAATAATAATCTATAATTTAACACACACACACACACACACACACACACACACACACACACACACACACACACACATATATATATATATATATATATATATATATGTATATATACGGGTAATTGACAAAGGTATATCAACATGTGATTAAATACAATGATTATCGAAGTGGGGACACTTGTTTAACCATTTCTAGAAATTAACGAACAGAATATATATATCTGAATTATCATATACGAACATGTTGATATTCAATGAGCTTATATAATATAAGGTTAATAATCTGTACAGTAATAATATAGTTTAGAAACATTCTTACTAATGTCCATTGCATAAAAAAAATACAAAGGTTAGATACTTGCCTGAAGAGCTACTTACAACTTGTAATTTAGATATATCGCTTATCTCACGACCTATCATTAATAAGATCGTTCGTTCTATTAGAACAACATACTATAACACATAACACTGCTTATTGCAGTCAGCATATACCCTAATCATATTGGCACATAGATTTAACAACCATTGAATCACAAATAATCACATTATCTAAGTCCAGATCAATTTCTAAAATATGTCGGTGTACCGACAACTTTATCGGGTAATTATCGAGTCTAAGACTCTATACTGTAACTTAATATCAGTCATACTATTTTTAAATGACTTAATATAATTTTAAAATATTTATTATAATTTATCACGAAATTTCAAACATCGGAATCGCATTAAAATGATTTAAATACTAATCAATTCTATTATCATTAATATTTAATTAGTATTAAACTATTAATGAAATCATTTCTAAAATATTAAAGTTATTTATAATAACTCAAAATACTTTTAAAGTATTATTATTACCCTTAAATGATTTTTAAAATATTTAAAATCATTCTTAAATAATTACCATTAATATTAAAGTATTAATGTTTCATTTATCAAAATATTAAAAGTCATTAAGTATAACTTAAAATATTTTTAATTCATTTATATCCCTTTTAAATGATTTTTAAATCAATAAAACTATTTATAAACTATTTATTTAATATAATTATTAAATAAATTTAATATCATTAATAATAACTTAATAATCATTAATATTTAATTATTAATGAAATTATTCTTTAAATATTAAAAGTTATGTTTTATAACTTAAAATATCTTTAAACACTTTATTTTCATTTAAATGATTATTATATTATTAAAATCATTTTTAAAATATATTATTTAATATAATTACTAAATAACATTAATATCATTAATAATAATTAATTAATGAAATTTACCTTTAAATATTAAAAGTTATATTTTATAACTTAAAATATTTTTAAATACCTTTTTATTATTTAAAATAATTTTTAATATAATAAAATCATTTTTAATTAATTTATTTAATTCATTTAGTAAATAACTTAATTATCATTAATATTAATTTATTAATGAAATTTATCACAAAATATTAAAAGTCATAAAAATAACTTGAAATATTTTCTTATATCATAATATAATTTAAAATGATTTTCAGATATTAAAATCATTTTTAAATAATTTATTTAATATTATAATTAAATAAATTAAGTACTTTTAATATTCCAAATATATTAAATATTTATGAAATATATTAAAATTAATTAAAAACTAATTTTCGGATTTTAAAATAATTTTTAATAATTTAATTTATATTTTTAATAATTAAAAACTATTTTTTTCTATTTAATAATTAATTTCCCAAAAATAATAAGCGGTCTGTCGCTAAAGGCCACCTATAATGACAAAACTGTCGCTATAGGTGTTCTTCATGTTCTTGAGCATTCATAAGGCAGTTTCGTGGGTGCTACTTTGACCATCGATTAAACGTTAATCAATTTGTTTCTGGACATGTTGATGACCAGATATTGTAGTATAAGCATAAAACTACACAATCCAACAAACAACATCATCAAACCATGCATAACCAACGAGATCTGGAGCCTTGAACAAGCTGTCAAAGCAGTTCTTCATTATCTGGGCTACCCAGAAATGAAGAATAGTTCGACTGGCTCGTTTTGGGCTTCCACAACTTGTTGAACTTGTAATGTTTTTGTGCTTTAAAATCTGCAGTGTGTAGCTAACATGTAGGACAAGAGATCTATCACATATACGCACCATAACAACAACTAAATCGCCAGATATTAACCGGTCAACCCATGTCAGAAATCACGATCATACGTTTTCTGGGTTATCCAGAAAATGGAAACCGTGATCTTCTTACATGGTTTGACCGTACAATACAAGAATCCTATTATTCATTTATACGCTCTGTAAGCTTAAATATACAGCCTAAACAACAAACAACAAACTTGTTACAACAGAAACCAAACAACAAAAACATGAAAGATCTAGCCGGTTAAAAATCTTGTCAGAGGCTGATCTTGGCTTTCTGGGCTGCCCAGAAAAGGCCCAGTCAATGCCGGTTAACGTGGTTTGACCACTAATAACTTTCTGCTGGCTTACGATCTGACTTTGATTCCAGTTTCAGATTAAAGATCTTATAGCATAGTACCAGATCAATGCTTAAAAACACAAAATTCGTAACAGATCACAGAGATATAAGGTCTGACATTCGTTGTTAGACCACCAAGAACAAATTTTCCAGATTTTTAAAAACACAAATCCGAGCTTCTAAATATTATGGATCCAACATTTAACAACCCAGATCGTCAAAATGGACTACAACCAACATATTTAACATAAAAAAAAACATCTAACATCCAATTTTTGGTCAGATTATAGCTTGGGTTTTTATACCTTGTTGATCAATCTCTTGATTTCTGGCCTTGGATATGTTATGGTTGATCGTGGGGCTTTGATTTCAGACTGACATAGCTAATAATTTCGGAGGTTAGAGAGAGAGAGAGAGCTTAGTTGAGTGTTTGTGAAAAATATAAGTAACAAATAAATTTTCTCTCTCTTCCAATCTATTTATACGAGTCTTGATGCATGAATTGGCTGATGTATATTGCTTATTGCTGTCATTTTGAGTACATGGGGTGGTTGAAGTGGTTCACCCACTCAACTTATTGTCAAAACCTACATGGTAGCCAAAATAATACACTATAGGCAAAATGGTCATTTGTATTTTCCATTTAATGGCATAATTGGAACTTGGCAAACCCTTAGGGTTTAACCCTAAGGTTTAACACAAAATAATAATAGGATTTAGCAATTAGAGTTTCCACAAAAATAAATAAAATCAAATAAAAATTAAATAAACTTTAGTTTCTAAAATTTTGAAATTAGGGTTTCCTAATTATAATTAATTATCTAATTACCTTATACAGTAACATTAGGGTTTAAATCATATAATTATCATTAACATTGCTAAAATAGCAATTAAGGTTTAAGATTTTGATAATTAGGGTTACCGATTATAATTAGGTTTTTCTAATTATCAAATTAGGGTTTACAATTTTAGGGTTTCCAAAATTAGCAATTGAAATTATAAAACTTGCTAATTAATCACATTAACACAATTACAACCAATCTCGAACTCTAATTTAAATTTCAAATTAGGGTTCCTCATTTCCAAAAATTATTTAGGGTTTCTAGATTATAATTAGGGTTTACCTAATTAATCAAATCATTATATAATACACATCATAAAACATATAACACCGTTATAACAGTCTTAAACTCACAGTTGATTTTCAAATTAGGGTTTCCCCCAAGTAAAATTAGGGTTTAACCAAATAATATTAGGGTTTAGAAATTAAACACTATAATTGATCAATCATCATCAATACGTACATACAGTACATATTTATAACACTGAAAAATCAAAATATAATTAATATTATATTATTATTCTCATACCTTGACAATAATTCAAAATTAGGGTTTGGATTCCATATCTGATTTATTCTTCCTATTTAACCTTAATAATTAAGGTAAAATAATTAACTTAATAGCCTGTACTAAAATTCATATAATAAAATAATTATTATAATTATTCTAAAAATCACTTCATATATTATTTAAATAATATATGATTATATTTTTTTATGGAAAATAATTAATAAAAACATTTCTACTATAAAATTAATTATTATCAGAATGTACTTTATAATAATCAATAATTCTAAAATAAAATTATTTGCAAATATTTATGTAATAAATATATTTTTATTTACCACATAAATACACATACACATTATCTTGTACAAATCCTCATCCTTGAATATAAAAAAAAAATTATACGCATAATTTCTTATTTATTTATGTAGAAAATATCGGGTTGTTACAGAATATGGGCCACCTAAAGGAAGGATCAAAAGTATCTACATCTGATAGATCTCTGCCCAAATGTCGGATAAAAAAATGTGCTCGGTCTAACTGCTGGGTCAAACTCACAATTTGCGTCAAATGAGTAGGCTCTCGGATGTAGGCAATCCAATATGTCATCATGACGGAACCAGGAACCTTATCCCCTATAAACTATGTGGCGCGTGTCTAGGCTTTAATTATATGAGGGAACCATCGGCAGCAAAAAGCCTCATGAGTGAAAGGACCCTCTGGCAAAGTACAACCATCTATGCACATCAAGTGGATCTTAGTGAATGGCTTAGACAAAGGCTAATGACGCCTGACAGGAGGTAAAAACAGAATGCGTATCTCTCCTGTAATGCTCCTAATAGCATGTTCTCCCAAATAGAGCTCCCAACCTCCATTAGTAAGGAGAGGAATCTGACGGGTGGACAATATATACTTGACACCAGTCGGGAAACCACCCTCAAAGCCAACTGTCAAGTGGTCCTATGAGTAAGGAACCCATGTAATGACATCGGCTGTCAACAACTCCAACTGTAAGCGAGAATAGGTGAAACCCTCAGCTATAGGAACCTCAGCCAGAGAGGAGTAATGCCATATCTGTCCCCGTGGATAGGTGTCCAGACCTAACGTGCTAACGGGATGAAGACATGGGAGCCTCTCGTAGGCCCAAAACTATGAATGCAAATATCAAATATCTGTGGTCAGGTAAACTAGCAACCTGAATAAGGGAAATCAAAAATCAAGAGTAAATACACACCAACAATAATGGGTAAAACCCTAACCAAGTCTCTGTCACATCCTCTGAGCATAGGCGCATCCCTTTGAGGAAGTAGGCAAAGATATAGGAGCCCCAATCAAACTCTCTGATATTTTCCACCTCCCGAGTGGCGCTAACTAAAACGAATGATACCGTTGAGGAGTTACCTGCTAGGAAATAACCCCTGATGATGATCATGAACATTCGATGAAGGATGTGTTCTCTAACCCTCCAATCATCGGGCAATAGCTCAGTTAGAGCCCCACGCATGTCATCTACACTCAAGGGACCTGCACGAACAGTTCGACCCTTGAGCGCCGTGGTTGAGACTCCCAACAAGGATCTAACGGCAGTCGGGGAAATGTTAGCCACTAAAGGAACTGGCTCCCCTGAAAACTCTAATCTAGTGATGAATTGATAATCCATCAGTGTCATCATCACCTCACAATCCAACAAGTGGAGAGACTGGGTCTGGTGAAACCAGCGATCAAATAAAGCCCTGAGATAACCCCAAGGACAACAAGGGGGGATAGAGAAGAAAGCCTTGACGCCCCAGGCATGAATAATCTCCAGGTACTCTAGATGAAGAGTTTGGTATAGAGAATGTATGCTAAACTAGTTCCCTCTGGGCTGCGTAAAGTCAGGAACCTACATCAAATTGCAAATCAAGATCAGAACCCTTACCCCCACAAATGGGAAAAGGAAGATGGAAATGGCTATTACCTCATTTGCAAGGATATAGATCAAGAAGTGACGAATCAAATCATCCAGAAGATCTAGAATCATCACATTTATAGCTGGAAGCTCCCTGCAGGGAATTGAAGAAGAAAGAGCAGGATCCGCGACGGGTACGTCCTCCTCCTCGTCCTCAACATCCGGTCTCTCAACCTGGATAGCGCGAATCCCTGACCCAGTCAATCAATGAGGTTGTCCAGCTGGGTGAGGCTGAGGAACATCTAAAGCTCTCCTCCTCACACCTTAAGAGGCCCTACGAGAGCTACTCAGCTGGTCTAGATCCATAAATCTGGACAAGAGTCTCCAAATCACCTCAGAAAGGGTGAGGTAAATGCTAAAGTGAAGCTCATTAAATTCAAATTATAGCTTTATGCATGCATGCATTGCTTTAACATACATCTACAATAGAGTTAAAAATGTATATTCATTCAATGCCCAGACTCGTGAATTTTTTTTACTAGAGTCTCCTTCATAAAATGAATTGTCCATATGCACATAGGCACGACTAGGTGGCCATTCAGTAGCACACCAACTAAAAATCATGAATATCTTATATGCATGAAAAAACATCAAAGTCAAATCCCTCATAATTACCAGGATTACCTTACTTCAAAACTTTTGCTCATTTGTCCTCAATTATGACGAAAAAATAGCAAAAAAGGGTGCCAACTGATTGTCTCAAAAGTTAATTTTTCCACATCAATACGTTCAACTTGGTAAAAAACTAACATTTACTGCGTTGAATAATTTTTATCAAGTTATATGAGCATGCAAATTCACTACAATGTGTTTAGAAGCATTCTATATGATATCTCATTTTCCAACGGTTAAAATAGGTAAAGAAAACATGTAAATGTTACTAGGATAGTGCAGAACGATTGTACGGTGACGGATTTTGCAGAAAGCAACCCAAACTCAGTTGATCTGAAGAAGAAATATTGAATTTTTTGTGTGGCTTCAGTTTGAAAATAACTTATGAAAAAGATGGGATGGAGTATATAACACATGGGTGGCCGTGAGTAAACCCGCAGCAGTCGCGAGTCTACCTGCGGCTACCCAAGGTGTTCCCCACCCCCTCTGGCTCGATCAAATTTGAGTTAGAAAGGAGGTCCTAAAAGTTGAAAAGTCAAATCAGGAAAAAAGGTGCTATGCGATTAAAGCAGAAAGGGCCTGAAATCCTGAATTCGAAGACCAAATTGCTGGTCTACATGCAAGTCATTGGTATTCACCTGGATGCTGGGTTCAGGAAGCCGATGATAAAAGCTATTAAAAGTGGCCCTTGTCAATGCATCGTGAAGGTTCGATGTCATGAACTGGGGGTTGTGATTGCAATCAAAAGCATCTAAACTTGTCAAGAGTGTAGCTCATCAGAAATACATCCCCATGGGAGATTTCAGACATCAACGATAATGTAAGCCATTAAAAGCTACTTCAATGAAGGTCAAACATCCCTGACATTGCAAGCCATTGGCGATAACTCTATTGAAGCATCGAAAATGTTCCGGTGATGAAAGTCATTGAAAGCTACTTTAACTAAGATTAGAGTATCTAACATTGCAAGCCGTTGGTGATAACTCCAGTGAAGCGTCAGAGAAGTCTGATGATGCAAACCATGAAAAACTATCTTTATCGGGGAGGACCGATAATGAAATCTATTATATAGATCCTTAGCCAAGACACCACAATGGGGATCTTGAGAACATCTCTGCGACTTATAGATAAATCAAGCTCATATAGCACTTATGGATATTTCAAACCGCTGGCGAAAACCCCAGCGTTGCATCAAGAGATTCTGGTGGTGAGAGCTTGTAGACTACCGTTCGAGTAGACATCAAAGGGGTTCAGTCGAGCCATCATTGATAACTTCATCCCCCAACAGAAACGGCAGGAGCAAGCAGTTATCACATCCCGTATGAAATCATTCCAACAAAAACGTTCAACATAACATCGCATCATGCTGCATTGCATTGCATCATCCTAATCTTATCATATTTTAAGTGTCTAGTAGTCTTTATTCTGTCCATGCCATTACAGTGCATACACATGATAAAGAGGGGCATTTATAGACACTCAAAATTTTGCATTCCTATTACTAACCATACAGGAGGGCAGCATTGTCTTCTAGAAAAGTCACATAAGTTTCTAACCCCGAAGATAACCCTGGGAGATCAAGTTTCAACCCCGAAGATAACTCTGGGTGATCTAGTTTCCAACCCCGGGAGATTAAGTACCAACCTCAGAGATAACCTTGAGAGATCCAGTTTCCAACCTTTGAGATGTCCTCGGGAGATTCAGTTCCAATCCCAGAGATAATCCCGGGAGATCCAGTTTCCAACCCTGGAGATAACCACGGAAGATCCAGTTCTAACCCTGGAGATAACCCCGGGAGATTTAGTCCATGTTTCGAATATAACCCCGAGAAAGTCAATTCCAACCCTAGAGAAAACCCCAGGGGAGCAAATCCAAAGCCCGGAGTTCACCTCAGGAGGACAAACCAACCTCAGAGAAATCCCTGAGGATAGTCAAAGATAACAGCAGACCAATCTAGGATATAACCTTGAGAAAAGACTAATATAACTGTGCCAAAGCCAGAGATAACCACAGAAGGGGAAAAATGATCATTTTGCCACCTCAACATCGTCTCAACATAGTTTAACTCAAACAATGCCACAGGATGTCCCACAAGAATCATAACTCAAATCCCGAGTGACAATTGCACAAGATAACTCAACGGATAGACAGTGAAGACTTGGAGATCTTGTCATGGACCCATTTTCCTGGATTCGGACAATGTCTAATCCCATGTCATTGAGTAACTCTTGCCAATGGCTTTCTGAAAAGGTATAGCACGCCTCCATCGGATGCCCGAATTTAAAGTTATGAAGGTTCGAGCAGACAACGTATAGCCCAAGTGCACGTACTTTGAGATGACGGGACCAAAAAATCCTAGGGTAGGCTGCCCGGGTTTCTTTTCGTTTATAAATAGACCTTTCCTTCAGCTATTTGAAAAAAAAAGAAAAAAAAATAGAGAAAACTCTATCCATTTCAGCCCTTAACCTCTTCTAGAGTGCTTCAAACTTCGTTATTCTTCTTTTTATAAACTTGTAAGCTCGTGTTCTACAACATACTAAAATTAAACTGGTGGAAATCGAGTTTTTAGGCCCCAAAAGCTATCTAAAGTCTTTTTGGCAGCCCACTGTAAGATTTTTCAGATTTTTAAGCTTTTTACTTCTTTATATATATATATATATATATATATATATATATATATATATATATATATATATATATATATATATTAACAACTTTCGCAATGTAGATATTTAATCTTCCAGCCTATGGAGTAGATTTTTCTAAACCTAGCTATCTCTAGCCTTAACCTGTTCAAAAGTGACTAAACTGGAACCGTTGAAGCTAGAATGGTTTAAATTTATTTAAATCTAGTTTTCTTTCTAGCTTTTGTACATATTAATCTATCATGTGAGTGTTGGAGCCATGAGATCGAAGATTTAGCCTGTGAATCTAGATATGGTTCCCACGATGGACGCTTTTCACCTACAGCCAACTTGTAAATTATCTACGGTGTATGGACATCCTTGGATGGCTTCCATGCCCATAAGAAGTTCGACACTACTATGTATCTTATTTTTTCGAAGATGCTTCATATCTCAAAAATAAAATCAATCAAGCCGAATACAAAATAAAATGGAAGTATTTAAGGACTAAGTTACTATTGAGCATAAAGGTTTGAAAACCTATTTTCCAAAACTTCACTGCTATATCTTGTTAAAATTGAACTTTTATATACAAGTCAAACCCTTTGTATGTAGGTGCAAACGAGACATATCACTACTTCCAGATAATTGCACATAGGCCTAATACACACACACATGTAGATAATTAGGGTAATTGAAAAGTTGTGGTAACCGTGTTTTTCACGGAAGTTGGGGGTGCCTAACACCTTTCTCCCGCTTAATCAAGCCCCCGGACTCAATGAATCTCGGTTTCCAAGGTCAGTTAAACAGTGTCTAACCATTGGGACTTTGTGTAAACCTTTTCAAAATCGGTTGAGTTGGTTCAACCATTTCAAATATACCAACTGGCGACTCTAAATTTCAAATCGTCGATATTCACATGTCGGACCTTTTTTAAACTCGATGTTTGATAAGTGGATTTTATATCCACGACTCGGTGTCCATTTCAAGCATAATTTGTTGTTATTTTCTTGATTTTCGTGTTCGTTTTAATTCGTTTGGTGTTCTTTTATGTGTAGGGTAGTTGTTTTGGAAAGTGGTGAATAAAGGAGGTCTGGTGGAGCAATTTTTGAAAAATACATGAAATAAGAAAACTCGGTTGACAGTGTACTAGCCCGCCGGAGCGGGCATGATTTGCCTTGTACCCCCCGCCGGGGCGGGGGTGCCAAGATCTGGAGCCTCCTGGCTTGATTTGAACTTAGCTGGGACATGGATTTGAGACTTGGTGAGGCGCGTAGACTCCCTTTGGCAGGGGTTTTCGGCTGGAACACTATGCTATCTATATATTGCATTATAAATAACGAAAAAAGCACCACGCAAGGCAATATATAGAGATTAATTCCAGTTTTTCATAGCAATATTCGGAGGAGTATTTTGAAGAGATTTCTGAGACGGTTGTAGATTAAGGCTACATGAAGGGTGTCTTGCACTAATCTTCATCTTAGTTCTATGTTTGTAATTGATAGGATATTTCCTTTAGATTATTCAGTTTTTATTTCACCCATTATGAACTAATTCGCTTTTTAGGCTTATGGTGGATGCTTAAGTGAAACGATGATTTTATAACTTTGATTTCCAGTTCAATAAGTTATTTTCCAGTTTATCTATATTAATTTGAGCTTTAATTTATGAATTTCCTAATCAACAATTCTTTGTGAATGTGCATGGAATCGAGAGAGGATATTCGAATCTAAACTTAGTTAATATAGCGTGTGTTCATGAATTTTATGAATAACAGAATCTTGATTAATGTTAAGGTAGAGATATGCTTGACATCGCATGTGATCGGATGGAGAACTTAATCTTAAACCTTATTTAATTTTAATTCACATAGAGATATAGTGAGTTAGTTGATTAAGGTGTTTAACTTGTTTCTATCTAAATTGTGGATTTAAGTTAATACGGTATTAGTGAATCGAGAGGTGGTCAGTACTACATTTGTGTTCTTGGTTAACGAACTGGGATAGTGAGTTGAATTGAAATAAAGGTGTGGAAATCAGAGTGAAGCTTAGGGTGAAATCATAAGTCAAATTCTCCATTAATTGTGTGAAATTCTAGTTTTTTTGATATTTATTTTTGTTTTGTGGTAGTTTATTTGTTACTTAATTTAGTTTTTATAATTTTGATCATTGAGTTGAATAGTTTAATAAAATTAGGATTAATAGGAAATTGATAATTGTGAGATTAAATTTCTTGCTAATTTGTCTATGTGGGAACGATACTCTACTTTCATTGTATTACTTGTTGACTATGTATACTTGCGTGTTGTACGTAATTAGATTTTACCCAACAAGTTTTTGGCGCCGTTGCCGGGGATAATTTTGTATAGATCTTAATATTTTTACAATATCAGTTTGATTAGTCCAGTTTTACTTAAACAATTTTTATTTTCTTTTTGTTCCTCTTATTTCAGGTTTTTGAAGTAGTTTATGCAAACTCGGTCCAAAAATTCAGACTTGCTTCCTTTTGAGGACGACATTGAGAGACGGTTTTAGAGGTTAAGTAAGTGGATCAAGGAAACAAAGGAAGACTTTGAAAATCCTGACAAAGAAGAGGCAATGACAGCTGAAGATCAGAAAGCGTTGAGGGATTTCGCTACACCTAAGGTGACCGAACTGCAGTCAAGTATCACCAGGCCTACAATAGATACAAATATATTTGAAATCAAGCCTGGGACGATTCAAATGATCCAAAATTCAGTTCAGTTTGGGGGATTGGTAAATGACGATGCCAATGAACATCTAGTCAACTTTCTGGAGATTTGCGATACCTTCAGGTATAATGGGGTGTCGGATGATGCGGTAAGACTTCGCTTGTTCCCATTCACCTTACGGGACAAGGCGAAGAGTTGGTAACACTCTCTACCGCCGGGATTGATAACTACATGGGAAGACTTAGCCCAGAAATTCCTTGCCAAATTTTTCCCACCGGCTAAACTGCAAAAATGAGGAATGAGATATCAATGTTTGAGCAGTAACATGGGGAGTCGCTATATGAGGCATGGGAGAGATACAAGGAGTTGCTCAGAAAGTGCCTGCATCATGGATTGCCTAAGTGGCTGCAAATGAATACTTTCTATAACGGACTACATGGGAATCTTAGGACTAGTATTGATGCAGCGTCGGGTGGAGCGTTCATGGCTAAGAGTTATGAGGAGGCCTATAATTTGATTGAGACCATGGCGGCTAACAACTACCAGTGGACCACGGCAAGAATGACACAGGTAAAGGCTGCTGGGGTGTTAGAAGTAGATGGGGTAATAGCAATACAAGCACAATTTTAGCACTGCCTAAGAAGTTGGATGCAATGTCGGGGACACAGGCACGGACACAGGTACAGTAGGTTGCGGTCGTATGTGAATTATGTGCGGGTGAGCATCCTACAGATCAATGTGTAATCAACCCAGCGTCCGTACAATTCGTGGGTAATTGCAACAGGATTCCACAGAATTTGCACCAGAATAATTTTGAATAGGAATCACCCAAATTTCTCGTTGAGTAATAATCAGCAACACCAAGCTCCACAACCGTCATATCCCCCTGGTTTTCAAAATAACAAACAACCGGCTCAACATCATGAAAGAAAATTAGATTTAGAGGAGTTGTTGTAGAAGTACATAACAAACAATGAGGCAGTGATGAAAAACCTAGTAATGGCCATCAAGAATTTGGAAAATTAGATGGGGAAAATTTCCTTAGCATTAAATAATAGGCCACAAGGGACCCTACCGAGTGATACCGAGAGAAATCTAAAGGGTAACGACGAACAGTGTAAGGCAATTATGTTGAGGAGTGGAAAACATCTCGTTGGTAATGATGCAAAAAATTCAGCAATATCGGATGAAAAAGTTGATGACAGTAAAGTGGTGGAAGGAAATAAGGGTGATGATAAGCAAAGTGAGAAAACAAAGTTAGACGATAAGCCAGCTGTATATCCTCCACCACCCTTTCAACAGAGGGTCCAAAACTAGAAATTAGATAAGCAATTTGTGAAGTTTTTGGAAGTTTTCAAGAAACTTCAAATTAACATCCTGTTTGTAGAAGCCCCAGAGCAGATGCCGAGTTATGCAAAGTTCATGAAAGGGATTCTGTCAAGGAAAAAGAAATGGGAAGATTTTGAAACAGTGGCATTAACAGAGGAGTGTAGTGCGGTGTTACAATAGAAGTTGCCACAAAAGCTGAAAGACCCGGGGAGTTTCATTATTCCATGCACAATCGGGAACATGTCTTTTAATAAGTGTTTATGTGATTTGGGGGTGAGTGTGAACCTGATGCCATTGTTAGTATACACATAATTGGGTTTACCCGCACCAAAGTCTACGAATATTTCATTGCAGTTGGCGGATAAGTCAGTCACATATCCGAGAGGCATAATAGAAGACATATTGGTTAAGGTGGATAAGTTTATCTTCCCCGCGGACTTTATTATTCTGGATTTTGAGGAGGACAAGAACATCCCGATTATCCTAGGGAGACCTTTCTTGGCTACGGGTAGGACACTCATCGACGTACAAAAAGGTGAACTTACTATGACGGTCCAAGATCAAGAAATTAAATTTAACGTGTTCAAGGCCATGAAATTTCCTACGGATGAAGAAGAATGTTTCAAGATTAATATAATTGAGTAGATTATCAGTGAAGATATGGGCAAGAATTTGGTCAACTATCCATTAGAAACAACATTATTGGGGGATGAAGAATTCGATGACCCAGAATTTGTGGACTACTTACAGATGTTAGATTCATTGCCACGAGTTAGCCGATTCAGAGCACCATTTAAACCTTTGCACACGAAGGAGACAGCCACATAAAAATTGAAACTGTCATTGGAGGAGCCACCAACTTTGGAACTTAAACCACTCCCCAAACACCTCAGGTATGCGTATTTAGGCAATTCAAATTCCTTACCTGTTATTATTTCTGCTGCACTTAACGATTTGTAGGAAGAAAAATTGCTGAGGGTGCTTAAGGAACATAAAGCAGCGATAGGATGGACAATAGCTGATATAAAGGGAATCAGCCCTTCGTTTTACATGCACAAGATTCTGATGGAAGATGATGTAAAACCTATGGTGGAGCAACAACGTCGACTTAACCCCATTATGAAGGAAGTTGTGAAGAAGGAAATTTTGAAATTGTTGGATGCCGGTATCATATACCCGATTTCCTACAGTAATTGGATTAGTCCGGTCCAGTGTGTGCCGAAAAAAGGAGGAATAACGATGGTACAGAATGAGGATAACGAGTTAATACCGATAAGAAAAGTGACAGGGTGGAGGGTTTGCATGGATTATAGGAAGTTGAATAAGATAACCCGAAAAGATCATTTTTCGCTGCCCTTTATCGATCAAATGTTGGACATATTGGCGGGATAAGAGTACTACTATTTATTGGATGGATACTTGGGCTATAACCAGATCGTCATCGCTCCTGAGGATCAAGAGAAGACTATATTTACGTGCCCGTACGACACATTCACATTCAAGAGAATGTCATTCAGGTTATGCAATGCACCTGCGACTTTTTAACGGTGTATAATTGCCATTTTCTCAGACATAGTGGAGAAAAATATTGAAGTCTTCATGGACGACTTTTCTGTCTATAGGGACAACTTTGATACTTGCCTAGGAAATTTAGTAATGGTATTACAGTGATGCAAGAATACGAACCTCTTACTTAACTGGGAAAAATGCCACTCCATAGTTGAGGAGGGCATAATTTTGGGCCACAAGGTATCGGCTCAAGGATTGAAGGTTGACAAAGCGAAGCTGGAAACAATCGAGAAACTGCCCCCACCGAGCTCAGTTAAGGGTATTAGAAGTTTTCTGGGACATATTGGGTTCTACAGGAGATTCATAAAGGACTTCTCTAAAATTGCAAAACCTTTATGCAGTCTTTTAGAGAAGGATGTTGTTTTCAGTTTTGACGACAATTGTAAGTCAGCTTTTGAGTTGTTCAAGAAGAAGTTGACTACAGCCCCCGTGATCATCACACCAAATCGAAATATGCCTTTCTAGCTAATGTGTGACGCAAGTGACTATGCAGTTGGGGCCATTTTGGGTCAACGTCGAGAGAAGGTGTTTCACACCATATATTATGCTATCAAAATGCTCACGGAGACTCAAATGAACTATACAACTACGGAAAAAGGAATTGCTTGCAGTGTTGTCTGTGTTTGATAATTTTTAAGGCATACTTGATTCGAACAAAGGTGATAGTATACACGGACCATTCGGCTATTCAGTACCTAATTGCGGAAAAAGATGCTAAGCCACACCTTATCTGATGGATTCTCCTGCTTCAAGAGTTTGATTTAGAAATAAAGGATAGAAAGGGGACGGAGAATCAAGTAGCCGATCACTTGTCTAGGCTGGAAAACCAAGGGAAATTGAAGGAGGACAAGTGTGAAATTAATGAATCATTCCCAGATGAGCAAATGTTTGGCATAAATGCAAAATTTTCGTGGTATGTGGATTATGCGAATTATCTTGTGAGCAACGTTCTTCCACCTGATCTCACAAGACAACAAAAAAAGAAGTTTCTTCATGACGTAAAATGGTACATATGGGATGAACCTTATTAATTCAAGCAATGCGCTGACAAAATGATTAGAAGGTGCGTGCCCTACAGTGAAGTGAAGAACATACTGCATGAGTGTCATTCATCTGCGTATGGCGGTCATTATGGTAGTGAAAGGACAGCAGCAAGGGTATTACAATCTGGGTTTTATTAGCCTACACTATTCAAGGACGATCACCATTTTGTCAAAACATGTGATAGATGTCAAAGGGTGGGAAACATTTCCAAAAGGAATGAGATGCCTCTACAAACGATTCTCGAAGTTGAAATTTTTGATGTATGGGGCATTGATTTCATGGGGCCATTCCCGTTATCACTTAACAATCAGTATATTCTACTCGTAGTGGATTACGTATCAAAGTGGGCTAAAGCTGTAGCACTCCCATATAACGACGCTAAGGTGGCCTTAAATTTCTATACAAAAACATTTTCACGAGGTTTGGCACGCCAAGAGCAATTATAAGTGACGAAGTTAGTCACTTTTGCAATAAATCAATCACAGCTCTATTGGCAAGGTATGGTGTCAACCACAAGGTAGCGATAGTGTATCACCCTCAAACCAGTGGACAGGCTGAGGTGTCGAACAGGGAAGTCAAGAGAATATTGGAGAAAGTGGTGAATCCGAATCGTAAGGATTGGTCGCTCCATTGGATGATACCTTATGGGCATACCGGACTGCGTACAAGACTCCGATCGGGATGTCACCATATCAACTATTATACGGAAAGGCTTATCACTTACCAGTTGAGCTATAACATAAGGCTTATTGGGCGATTCAGAAACTCAATTTCGATTAAGCAACTGTAGGGGAAAAGCGACTACTGCAAATAAATGAGCTCGATGAATTTCGCCTTCAAGCCTAAGAGAACTCCAAGATATACAAGGAAAAGGTCAAGAAATGGCACGACCAGAAAATTATGCATAGAACATTCAAACTGGGGCAATCATTCCTTCTGTTCAACTCACGACTGAGATTGTTCCCAGGAAAGCTCAAGTCGAGATGGTCGGGACCATTCACTATAAAGCGGGTGTTCTCTCATGGAGCCGTTGAACTTTATAGTCGAAATCCATTAGAAACTTTCAAAGTCAATGATCAACGATTAAAGCACTATTGGGGTGGCGAGTCCAACACCGATGTCATCGCCATTACATTGTCTGACACAATGTGAACATGAAGTAGTCAGGCTGAATAACTTAAAATCAAGCTCTAATTGGGAGGCAACCCAATCTTTCATTTATTTTTAGTATTTTCATTCATAATTGATAGAATATAAATTTTATTAAGTTATTAGGTAGGTATTATATAGTAACAGTCTTGTTAATCTCTCAATCATAATCAAAGTGATCAATAATCTATTATTGTGCATGTTTTATGGTTACAGGAGGTGTCAAAAGTGAGTAATAGCAACAACATGCAAGAAAAGAAGAAAATAGAGCTAATTTTGCACTGCCAAATTCGAAGCCAAAAAGTTGAAGTCAGGGGACTAGCTCGTCGGGGCGGGCTATTTTGGCCTTGCACCCCCCGCAGGGGCGGGGGTCCTTGAATTTGGGCAGACATTTTCGGCAGTTACACACGCTGGTTCTTTCTTCTTCCCAACTACACGCCCACTACTCCTTCTTTCTCACCTAAACTACCCATTCTCCTACACAACACCCACTATTTTACATTATCTCACCCCATTACTACTCACAAGCCTATTAACTCCATCAATCACTCATAACCTTCTCCCTCACATCATCCTCTGTTATAAATTCACTCACTCAATCCCCAAACTCACCACATAGTCTCCACTCCTTCTACAAAAGGCTACGAATTCAACAAGATATTAGGGTAATTTCATAGCACAATCCCACTTCATCTTCATCTTCTCTCACCAGAAATGCCATAGAAATCACCTAGTTTGGTGGGGATAAAATATTGTGCCCACCAAGTGTTCGGTATTTTGTGTGAACCAAGTTTGGGGGAAAGATACTGTGAGTAAGGCAATAGAGAGCAAATGGCTTCGCAACCCACATCGAAACGCCAACGGGGAGATAATTCAAGGCCCGCACAATCGACCCGCATATTCAACCACCGTAAGTTCAAAAGTGCCCCCGCCGTCGACCCGTACGATTACATGGTCACAGAGGCTCTTACACCGGAGCGGGGGTTGGCACCGGAGGCTCACAATGGTGAAATGATGCAACAAATTTATCAGAAAGGGTGGGTCAAGTTCACTGAGGAGCCCGAGGCTGCCGTTGTCTACGTGGTCAAAGAGTTATATTCTAATGCCGAGGACAAGGCACCTTTCACAACCTTTGTGCGGGGTGGTCGATTGGTCCCGTTCAGTGCCGATGCCATCAACACGTATGATCAGTTGCGGGTGCCTCGACAGTGCCAATATGCTCATTTGAGGGATTTCGATCCTGACTATGAGGAAGTTATTAAAGAAATGACTAAGCTGGGTACGATATGGATCAAAGGTAGGAAAGGAGGCACGGTGCTTTATAGCAAAGATCTCTGTCGGTATGGGAAAATCTGGTACGCCTTCCTATGGCTGAAACTGTGGCCATCCACGCACACCTCGGACGTCACCAAGGAAAAGGCACTACTCGTTTTTGCTATTATGCAAGACTTCATCATCGATGTCGAGGCCATAATCAATTTTTCAATTCGTTGATCTTTACGGGGTAATTTCTCAGGAGGCTTGCCACACCCTTCCCTCCTTTGTGGGTTATGTTGTCAAGCAGGTGTTAGATGGTCTGATGATGAGCCCACCCTTATGCCATTGCAATTACTAGACAACAGAATGATCGCACGGTATTCAGTGTGGGCCGGGGGTGAATCTTAACCTAGAGGTTTAGGATTTATATTTCCATCAGCTTCAGAGGACGAGGTTGACGCTGAAGACACCTCAGGTGATGAGGACAAAACTATGGGAGATCAAGGAATTGAGGCGGAACCATCTTCTGATGTCGTGTCTAACCCTCAATTTCTTGCATTCCAACAACACATGGAGGACCACAACAGAGCAGCACGGAGGGAGATACGACGACTCACTGTGCGACAAGACCACATGTTTGATGCTATGAACATGTCGTTCACATCCTTGAACACCACACTCTAGTGTTTTAATTCGGCTTCACAATTTCCATATCAGCAGCCCATGCCAATACCAAGGTTTCCACCAAGTGATTCCGATGAAGAGGAACACCACACACCACCACCCCAGGCTTGAAGAGATTACAGGGAAGTCCTCATGTTTTTATCGCTATATCATTACAATGAGGGCATTGTAACTGTCAAGTTTGAGGGATTTACATTCATTTACATTCATATTTGCATTTCATGTTTGCATATTCATTAAGCTAGGCTTGTATAGTAGTTTGTTATTATATCTAGGGTGATTAATTGTTGCATACTTATGTATTCATGCATTCGCACAATTGCTTCGTTGCATATTTAGTTTTTTTAGTTATGTACGTTTGCATTCATGTTAAGCATAAAAAAACATTTAGTTTAATATTGTGTTTGCATATGTCCAGCAGTGATGTATTTCATGTTATTTGTGGGCCAATGATGATATTGTGAATAAGTTAACCAATACAGCATTGATTATTAAAACTGTGATATAATTTCTGTTATGAATCGAATATTGCGCTTATTTAAAATTGGTATAGAAAGGTTAGCACGCTAATAACATCTTTGTTGACTTGTCAGTTCAAATTGATACATAAATAGCTTCTAAAGGATATTGCTAGGGTAAATACAAAAACGACAAGGATAGGCAGTAAAGGCAAAAATTAGGCAATAACCTAAGTTTGGGAGATTATATGTGGGGTATATAAGCTTTAATAAAAAATGGGATTATATATATTGACTAGTCTTGTTTTGGGGCCTTTGTTACTTGAGCAAGTATGCCCGAGGGGATTGTCTTTACACCTAGCGCCATAAGGTCTTTTATGGTCTGGTAGTCGTTAGTCGAAAGCTCGCTAAGGGGTATCACTGTTAGCCTAATGGGATGAGACATTGCACGGTCATGTATGAATCTATGAAAAAAATAATAATAAAAGGGGAAAAGAGCAAAAAGCCCCCGTATAAAATAATATAAATAAAGTATAAGTACCCTGCATGAACCCTTCAAGATGGTATTGTTTAGTTTTAGTTGGAATATGCCTATTTTTGAAATTTTTAAGTTTGCACTGTATGATTCCTTATAAGAAATTGATTATGTATTGAATTTGAGTCCGTATCAGTTTCATGGATGTTGAACACACACGCACATTATACAAGTGATAATAGTTTAAGATTTGAGAATTAATAAGAAGTTGTGGATTGGTTTTGGTGATTAATAGTGTAAGGTTTTCTTGTTTTCTCTGAGGCAACTTAAATAATTTTTGATTGATTCTGCGATACTGTTGGAATTGTATTCATTTAGTTAGATACATTGCATATCATTGCATTGCATAGCATGTAGTTGTTTTATGCTCTAGGACTAGCACGGTTTAAGTATAGGAGATTTTAATAAGTTGATTTTATATCCACGTCTCGATGTCCATTTAAAGCGTAATTTGTTGTTATTTTCTTATTTTTCGTGTTCGTTTTTATTCGTTCGGTGTTCTTTTATATGTAGCGTAGTTGTTGTGGCAAGTGGTGAAGAAAGGAGGTCTGTTGGAGAAATTTTGGAAAAATACATGAAATAAGCAAACTCGGTTGACGCACTAGCCCGTCGGGGCAAGCATGATTTGCCTTGTACCCCCCGCTGGGGCAGGGGTGCCGAAATCTGGAGTCTCCTGGCTTGATTTGAACTCGGCTGGGACATGGATTTGAGACTTGGTGTGGCGCATGGACTCTATTTGACAAGGGTTTTTGACTGGAACACTATGGTATCTATATATTGCATTACAAATAACGAAAAAAGCACCACGCAAGGTAATACACAGAGATTAATTCCAGGTTTTCATAGCAAGATTCGGAGGAGTATTTTGAAGAGATTTCCTAGACGATTGCAGATTAAGGCTACATGAAGGGTGTCTTGCACTATTCTTCATCTTAGTTCTATATTTATAATTGACATGATGTTTCCTTTACCTTATTCAGTTTTTATTTCATTCATTATGAACTAATTCACTTTTTAGGCTTATGGTGGATCCTTAAGTGAAACGATGATTTTATAACTTTGATTTCCAGTTCAATAAGCTATTTTCCAGTTTATCTATATTAATTTGAGCTTTAATTTATGAATTGCGTGATCAACAATTCTTTGTGGATTTTTATGGAATCGAAAGAGGATATTCGAATCTAGACTTAGTTAATATAGCGTGTGTTCATGAATTTTGTGAATAGCAGAATCTTAATTAATGTTAATGTAGAGATATGCTTGACATCGCATGTGATCGGATAGAGAACTTAATCTTAAACTTTATTTAATTTTAATTCACATAGAGATATAGTGAGTTAGTTGATTAAAGTGTTTAACTTGTTTCTATTTAAATTGTGGATTTAAGTTAATACGGTATTAGTGCATCGAGAGGTGGCTAGTACTACATTTGTGTTCTTGGTTAATGAACTGGGATAGTGAGTTGAATTGAAATAAAGGTGTGGAAATCAGAGTGAATTTTAGGGTGAAATCATAAGTCTAATTCTCCATTAATTGTGTGAAATTCCATATTTTGATATTTGTGGTTGTTTTGTGGTAGTTTATTTGTTGCTTAATTTAGTTTCTATAACTTTAATAATTGAGTTGAATAGTTTAATAAAATTAGGATTAATAGGAAATTGATAATTGTGAGATTAAATTTCTTGCTAATTTGTCTATGTGGGAATGATACTCTACTTTCGCTATATTACTTGTTGACCACATATACTTGCGTGTTGTGCGTAATTAGATTTTACCTAACACCTTTTCAGATAAAACTCAACTAAATGAGAACACCAAAGGGCAAGGACAGATAGGGATACAATTTTCCCGATGTCGACATAAGTGATTTATCAAAAGTAATTATATAAATATCAACAGTGAAACTATAAATTTGGTCAGTTTTAGGTACCACTATTTGGAGGTATTTCTTAAACAAGAATATCATTCGAACGGTTTTGAAACTCTAAGTGACCTTATTTAATATTCACAAGATAAATAAAATATTATATATATATATATATATATATATATATATATATATATATATATATATATATATTCGAGTATAATAAATTTATTTGTTATATCAAGTATTACTAAAATTATTTAATTTATTATACTTGATATCTGTTATTATTTCAACATTCATAATATACTTGTTGCATAATATAAAAGTTATTTAAACTTTTATATCACAAACTTCTATGAATTTATCTGTTTAACAAGAAGTATAATTATAAAAATCATTTAAACTTTTATATTAGTAATTAAATTTAAAATTGGTCTCCATAGAAAAACATTCTTTATTTTATAAAGAAATTTATATCGTTAGAAAGTAAAACTAAAGTCATCTGCTTATATAGAAGTGCATTTAAACTAAGCTTAAATTTATATACTTGCTTATTCAAGAAGCAACTTTTACACACAATATAAAAGTTAATTAAACATTTATAATAGTGCATAAATTTATATATTTGCTTACTTAGAAGCATTATTTGATCTAATCATAAATTGATATCTACTTACAAAGAAGCATATTTTCTCAAGTATAAAAGTATCTGAACTTTAATAAATATATCTACTTTTTAACTACTATCTGCTTATTTGAGAAGCTGTAAATATAAAAGTTATTTAAACTTTTAAATATATGTGTATTCAATTGTATCTACTTATTTAAGAAACAAAATTCTGTCAAACATTTTGTAAAAGGGAAAATGATAGAGTTAGTTTATTTTATGTACCTGTGAGAAAGACTAGTAATTCTTTGGCCAAGACCAGAGTCTTAGAGAGGTCAACTGGGAGTTGGGTCTCTAATGTACTCTGTTAGGTTTACTCGAAACATGAATATGCAATCAAATCACATAAACGAAGCGGAAGTGTAATAAGATTGAATTTTAAAATTTTATTAAAACCAATAAACCATGATCATTCTTGTGCTTCATTATCAATCTATAAAAGAGTATGAGAATTAGAATCATACCCTTAAATATTAGAGTTTCCTCAAGTACACGTTCTACTTCTAGTCCTTCGTGCTCGCCTTGAATACGCGAGATTGATTCTTTCATTTGATCAACGTTAGCCACTCAAGCATTTGGCCTCTAGAGGTGATCCACCAAGGAAAAACAAAAACTTAAGAAGAATGGTGTTTTGGCTAAACCATATTTTTTTCTATCTCTGTAGAAAAAGAAGTACTCTACTGATATTAGACATAAGACTCCTCTTATATAGATATTAGTTAACCATTCTAATCTAATTAGAAATATGGTTATATTTAATTAATTAAAATTCTTTAATTAATTAAGCTCCCTAATATTATTATGGATAATTAATTAAATTATTTTAATTATTTTGTCTCCTAATCTTATTAGGAATAAATGAGAATACTTATAATAAATTAACTCTCAAACTTCTTTTGAAATTAAAATAATAATAATTGGAATAATATTAATAAGACTCCTGGTATTAATTTATATTTAATATTCTCAAAATATTAAATAATAAATATTAAGCTATTTAATTTATTCTATCATCATAGATTAAATTAAATACACTTAATATATTATTACGATTATGACATTAACTTCTTAAATAATTTTTCTTCCGTATATGGTGTGACTATTTGGATTTTCCATATTAAACTGGTTGTGAATAAATCAATTAAAATAATTCTAATCTTATTTAAATAAATAAATTAAACTAATAATCTAATTAAATAAATAATATTTATTCTACAATAAGGATAAGCCTCCTTAGCGATCAACGACTTTTCAGATAATATAGATTTCAACATTAATCATAAAAGAACTTTTGAGTAAATAGTTTCCATACAATTCAATCATTCCACTATATAATATCCCAATTAAATATAAGACATAGAATTATTGTCAAGTTTTATTTTATTTAATTATATGTATTTCGAATAAATGTAAATTAGAAACTCCTTTCTAATTTCATTCCACCTTGGTCAATGATTCCTAGGTTATAATTTATCGAATCACATAGGACATATCTCTTCTTTTACTAGAAATAGTAGATTCTTTATTGACCATTCATTATCTTCATATATAACTCATTACACCTAAGCATACCCTTTGCTATATCCCAAGGGTCTTAAAGAATAAGTAAAAGTATAATTCATTATACACAAGATATTATGATTATCTCAAGTCTAAGGATCACTTGTACTACTATCACTTCATGAATTCCTATTGACAGACAAGTAAAACTCCATTAAGTATTCCTTAGTGAGCCATGTTCAGTGAACTTATTCTCCAATAAGCATGTACATACTTACTTTAGTGTCTCCACATAAATTATCATGAGATCAATCATCCTCATTCAATGAGCAAGCAACGTATATACCAATCTATTCGAATTCACTAATCCCCTTTTTAGTAATCCATTTATTGGGAACATTTTAGTTTTTAAGCTATCTAAGAATTTAGATCTCATTAGCATGATCTCATGATAATTCTAAAAGCATTGCTTAAAACTATGGATTTATCACATATTGTTAAAATAACATCATATAGAAAATTAAATGCCTTTAATAAATAATTCTTTTATTAATAAATGAATAAGATTGTTTACAAAGTATATGCTTTATTATTATACATGATTGTCTTGTATGCATACTACTTTTAATCTCCCACTTGCACTAAAGCCAATCGTCATGGTATCTCATACCCATCTTCTCTAAGTAACGATCAAACTGGTGTTGTGTTAACGCTTTAGTAAATGGATCTGTAATGTTGTCTTGAGAGTCCACACGTTCCAGGATGACAACTCTTCTTTCTATGATTTAAATAATCAAATTAAACCGCCGTAACACGTGTTTGGATTTTTGATGAGACATGGGTTCCTTAGCCTGCGCAACAGCTCCGGTTTTGTCACAGTATAAAGGTACTACTCCTCTAAATGCTAGAAACCATGCCAAGTTTGGTTATGAACTTCTTCATCCAAACAACCTCCTTTATAGCTTCACTTACAGCTATGTACTCTGCCTCTGTCACTGAATCATCAATTGTTTGCTATTTGGGACTCTTCCAACACACTGTGCTATTGTTTAAGGTAAACACATACCTCAAAATGGATTTACTATCATCTTTATCTGTTTGAAAACATGAGTCTGTGAAGCCCTCTAGTTTCAATTCAGATCTACCATAGACAAGAAATACATCGTTAGTTCTTCTTAAATACTTTAGGATATTTTTCACTGCCATCCAGTGCTCTTCTCTTGGATTCAACTGATATATGCTTGTTACACTAAGTGCATGAGTGACATCCGGTCTAGTATATATCATACTGTACATGATAGATCCTATTTTTGAAGCATAATGAATCTTACTAATATGGTCTCTCTCCTCAGGTGTCTTTGGGGCCTGTTTATTGGATAGATGTATTCCATGGCTCATTGACATGAGATATCTCTTGGAATCTTCCATGCTAAACTTCTTTAGCATCGAGTCAATGTACGTTTATTGGGATAAGTCAAGCATCCTTTTAGATCTATCTCTATAGATCTTTATCCCCAAAATATAGGATGCTTCTCCCAAGCCCTTCATAGAGAAGTGTTTAGATAACCAGATTTTAATCGATTGTAGCATATGAATATCATTCCCTATCAGTAATATATCATCAACATATCATATAAGGAATGAAACAGCGCTCCCACTAACCTTTTTGTACACACATGGTTCATCCTCATTTTTGATAAAATCAAACTCTTTGATTATCTCATCAAAACGGATGTTCCACTTATGAAAACGGATGTCTCATCAAACTCTTTCATCCTCATTCTTGTAGCTTACAGACTTGATTTGTTCCAACTGTTGAAACAAATCCCTCTGGCTGTGTCATATACACATCCTCCTTAAGTTTCCCATTGAAGAAGGTCATTTTCACGCCCATTTACCATATTTCATAGTCGTGATAAGCTGCAATCGCAGGCAAAATCTGAGTGGACTTGAACATCGCTACTGATAAGAAGGTTTCATCATAGTTAACTCCTTGTCTTTGTTTGAAACTTTTTACAACCAGTCGGGCCTTATAGGTCTCTGCCTTACCGTTCGCTCCAGTCTTCCTTTTAAAGACCCATTTGCACCCAATAGGCTTAATGCCCTCATGTGATGAAACCAAAATCCATACTTGGTTCTCATACATGGAGTTCATCTCGAATTTTATGGCTTCTAGCCATTTCTCTGAGTCTTTACTACTCATAGCATGTTCATAATTTAATGGATCATCATCATCATCTATGACGAATCCATACCTCTCAGGTATCCTCGGTACTCTTCCAGATTTAGGAATAGGGTGTTGTACAAAAGATGTCTCTACTTGGATAGGTTCATCTAATTGACCTGTAGTGGTTTGTGGTTCTTCAATTTCTTCAAGATCTATTTTCCTCCTACTGGCCCCTTTAATGATAAACTCCTTTTCAAAGAAGGCACCGTGTTTGGCAACAAACACCTTTTTCTCAGTAGAATTGTAGAAATACTATCCTAAACTTTCTTTAGGATATCCCACAAATGTACACTATTCAGATCTTGTCTCAAACTTATCATTTTGAAACTTTTTCACAAAAGTTGGACATCCCCAAATCTTAACATGCTTAAGAATAGGTTTCATCCATGTCCACATCTCATATGGAGTCTTAGGGATGGATTTCGAGGGGACCTTATTTAGTAGATATGTAGTCGCTTCTAGGGCATTTCCGCAGAACGACACCGAAAGATCGGTAAAACTCATCATGGAACGAACCATATCCAATAGGGTTCGATTTCTCCTTTCAGATACACCATTCAACTGTGGTGTTTGTAATAACCCAATATTTTTAATATAATTAAATAATAAATTTTGCATTTAATTTTTTTTATTTATATAAAGGTGGGAATATATGCAAAGAAAAGTATAAGTATATATGTGATAAATAAAACTTATTTAATAAATGAATAATTGTAAATAATTTCTTTTTAAGAATTATTGATCATTATAGATTATATTCTTATAATAAATTAATTTTATAATAAAAATATTTATTATATATTTTTCATGAAAAATATGATTATTATATATGATATGATTATAAGGATTATTATGATATGTATTTTATTATATTAGTTAAGTTAATTATTTTAACATAATTAATAATGGTATATATGAAGGTTATGTCGGATATGGATTCAGGACCCTAATTCTGAATTTTGAGTAAGGAATGAGAATATTAATATAATATTATTTATATTTCAGTGATATAAACATGTCTGATATGTGTGCAATGTTAATGTGTGGAACAGCTATAGTAAAACAGTGCAAAACCCTAGGATTACTGATAAACTATAGTACATAAGTCAATTACGACTGTAAGATTTGTTAAGTTGTTATGTTATGTAATTAATGACAATTATTATAGATTTAATATTAATTAGGTAAACCCTAATTAATATTTAGAAACCCTAATTACTAAATTAGAATCCTAATTGCTAAGTTAAAAACCCTAATTATTAATTGGGCAAGGTTAATGGTAACTAGTATATTATAAAGTCTAATTTAAAAATCCTAGGTGATTAGGAAACCTAATTTAATTGGGGAACCCTAATTCACATTTTTAGAAACTAAGATTTCCATTTCAGGTCTAATCACAAAATCCTAGAAATTGGACTCATGGAACCTTAGGGTTAAATCCTAAGGGTCAAACCCTAAGGGTTAGAATAAATTGTCAACTTTGCCACTAAAAGTAAAAGCCAAATGACATAATTTCTCTTATTGCATTATTTAATAGATAACTTGTAGAATTTGCCATAACTTTAGTTGGTGACCAACTCTAGCTAGGCATGTGCCTATAAACCAAATATCTCTGCCATCTTGCATCACAATTACATTTGACTCAAGTATTATATAAGATCAAAGAGAGAGAAGTTTCATTAATAAGCCCATTTGTACACCAACACTCAACCAATACTCTCTCAACTCCAAACCTCCGAATTTTAGTGTTGGATCAGTCCCTAATCAAGCCCCACTCTCACTTATAGCATATTAGAAGTCAGATTCAAGATTTTGTTCATAGAAAGGTATTACCCTAAACCAAAATTTTAATCTCGTATGCTATGTTGGATTTGGTGTATGAATGTTTCAATATGTTATATAAGTTGTGAATCAGTGATCCGGGTTGCTAAATAGTGGATCCATAACATTTATATGCTTGAATTTAAGTTTTTTTAAAATCTGGGAAATTTTCAAAAGTGGTCTGACAACCGAATGTCAGACCACATAGATCTTTATCTGGTTATAATTTTTGTTGTTTAAATGTTTGAACATGTAGTATGCTATGAGATCTGTGTTCTGGAACTAGAATTAGGGTCAGATGATGTGTAGATTTCATGTTATTGTTGGTCAAACTCGGTTGACCGAGCATGACTAGGCAATTCTGGGTAACCCAGAAACTGCCCAGAAGCGTCTGACAACGTATTTGTGATCTCTGATCTTGCAGGTGATTTGTGATATGAGTTTGTTGTTGCAACCATGTTGTAGTATGTTAGGTTAACTTTAGATACATGCCTTTAGAACACATAAACATCAAATTGTGTGGATTTAGTGAACGGTCAAACCAGGCAAGATGATCACGGTTTCTATTTTCTTGGTAACCCAAAAAACGTATGAACGTGATTTCTAAATGGTTTAACCGGACCGGATCTGTTGATTCTGTTGTCGTTATACTGTTTATACGTAATAGATCTCTTCCTTTACATGTTGGCTACACACTAGAACTTTTAAATCATAAAAACATTACACAGAAAACGAGTGGTGGAAGCCGAAAGTAGGCCTCAGGAATTGTTCATCATTTCTGGTAACCCAGAAAATGAAGAACAGCTATGACAGCTTGTTCTAGGCTTTTTAACTTGCTCGTTTGTTATGATCTGACCCAGATGTTAGTTGATACCTGTAGTGTTACATTAACACTACAAGATCTATGTTATAGGTTGACCAGAAACAATTTACACAGCGAATTACACTTGGTCAAACGTGACCACTTGTTAACTGCCTTGAATGTTCTTAGTGCTCAAGAACACAATAGGTGACACTTTCTGTCGCTAAAAGCTTTAGCGACAGACTTATTTATTTTAATTATTTTAATTTCTAAAAATTATTTAAAAATAGAAAATAATTTTTAAAAATTATAAAATCAGTTTTAAAAATTATTTTAAGTCATAAAAATTAACTTTTAATAATTTGGCATATTTTTCATAAATATTGATAATTATTTGAATATTATAGATAATTAATTTATTTAGTAAATGCATTAAATATATTAATTAAAAATGATTTTATTATATTAAAAATCATTTTAAATGATAATAAGGTATTTAATAATATTTTAAGTTATAAAATATAACTTTTAGTATTTTAAAGTAAATTCCATTATTTATTTGATATTAATGATATTAGATTTATTTAATAATTATATTAAATAACTAGTTTTAAAATAATTTTATTGATTTAAAAATCATTTAAAATAGATATAAATGATTTAAAAATATTTTAAGTAATAATAAATGACTTTTAATATTTTGATAAATAATAAATTAATATTTAAATATTAATGGTAATTATTTAAAAATGATTTTAATTATTTTAAAAATTATTTAAGGGTAATATTAATATTTTAAAAATATTTTGAGTTATTATAAATAACTTTGATATTTTGGTAATTGTTGCATTAATATTTTAATATTATTTAAATATTAATGATAATAGAATTATGTAATATTTAAATTATTTAATAATGATTCTAGAGTTTGAACAATCAAGATAAATTATAATAATTATTTAAAAATTATTATAAGTCATTTAAAAATAATATGATTGGTTTTTAAAATATCCAGGATAATATTGAACTACATGATTGAGTTTTAAACTCAATAATTACCAGATAAAGCTGTCGGTACACCGAAATGTTACCGAAATTGATCTGAAACTATATAGATTGACTATATAAATGTCTATTTATGATCCAATGACTGATATAACTATGTGACAATGTGATTAGGTTATGTGGTTACTATAAATAATAGTACTATGTGTTATGATATGTTATTCTAATCAATAGAACAATCTTGTAAATGATAGGTCGTTGAATTAAAGATAGAACTAAGTTGTGTAAGCAGCAGACCAGGCAAGTATTCTAACTTTGCATTTACTTTATGCAATGGACATGAGTAAGAAAGTTTCATAATTATATTATCATTGTGTCAGATTATTAACTCTATTTCTATTGATTATGTACTCAAATATTCGTATTCACGCAAGTTCTCGAACTTCATTCGTACATTATTTATTAGTACAGTATTACTATTAGATTTAGATATATCTATTCTGTTCGTAAATTCCTAATATTGGTTTTACAACTGTCCTCACTTGGTTAATTAATGAATATGTTGATACATACTTATTGATTTCCAATATGTATATCTTAATTGAAAGTCGTCCAAGTTATTTGTCTCGGCTAGACACAGATTTAAAAATATCTTTGAATATGATAGAACTTTATTGATATCTAACTGAATTGTTAGTTTGGATTCCCAACTAATTATGAACATCCCGAACATAGAAAAACTTTGTGCGCGAAAGGCGGATAAGATAAACAAGAATATCGTTATGGTATGTAGTATTGATCAGTACATGGCATAACAGGCTGATCACCCCCCGTGCCTGTAAGCTATGATGGTTTACAGATGAAGTTCTGTTAAATCCTATTAAAAATTGAAAACAAAGTTCATAGTCTGATGACTGCTCACCAATTATAGTCAGTACGTAGTTTCAAAATTTGAAATAGATTTGTTATGTTGTTTAGTGTTGCTTCAGTTTACTTCACAACTATTACTTCGTTGTAGAAGTGTCATTCAAAGAAAATATTTAACCCTTTCAGCTAATGTTTATTGTCTGTTATTACTTGTTGGGCACCCAAATGCTCATTCTTGCTTAATTTAATTGTTTTCAGGTAAGTATGATTGACCTGAAGGTTCAGGAAAGAACAAAGGGAAAGGAAAGCTAGCAGAATAAGTTGTGTTATCTTATGTAATAGCTATACTTAAATAAGTTGACGATATTTATTATCTATCATGTAATGAAATGTTTTGAAGGTCACGTACCTAGGATTTAGACAACTCTGATATGTAAATTAAGTTTGATATTTATGACATTATTATTATTATTCCGCTCAAAGAAATGGTATCGTGAAACACTGAATTCGGGTTTCAAGCACCTAAATTTGGGAGCGTCACAGGTTGGTATCAGAGCTTTAAGGTTAGAAACCATATGTGGGATAAACCTTAGGCTATAACCTTAGGGGTAGAGAAAAATGTTGAAAATATAAATAACTCGTATAGAGTTTTAAGGAAGATGAATTGAATAAATTCATCATAAAACAAAATAAAAATAACCTATATATTATATACTAATCTAGTTAATTTTGTGTAGATGTCAAAAGGAAAAGGATTAGGATACCCTCAGATCGTAAAGAAGGAGTCAATCTCTATAATCGAGCCAATATCAAAGTTAATAGCTGAAATAGAGGCTCACGTTGAAGATAACCTTGATGAGGTGATCATTTTAGAAAATATAGTACCGAACCCAGAAATGGTGGAACTAACATATAGTGATTCGGACACCGAAGTTGGAGCTGATCAAGCATCGACCGAAGTGCAAAATTTGAGGAACAAGGTTTCTTCTTTGGAAAATTTGTGGGAAATAGAAAAGCTACTAAATAGTCAATTGCGAAAGGCATTAATCGAAATGATGCGAGAACAAAAAAAGCTTAAACTCCAAATTGATCAGATAGGAACCAAAAGTAGCATATCGTGTGCAGCTCCGAGCAAGAAAGGGAAAAGGAAGATAAAAGACCGCGAAATAGGAAATTTCAATAATAACCAAGAGAACGCTAACAAAATAGAAAAGTGTACAAACTGTGACAAGAAATATAAAGGCGTATACAGGAAAGGGAAAAAGATATGTTACATTTGCAGACATGAGGGACATGTTTCTCATCATTGTCCCGACTTTAAGCTAGGTGCATGTTTTATTTGTGGAATGGAAGGTCATCGGGCAAAAGGTTATCCAGAATCAGGAAAAGGTGTAGGAAATAATTAGGATTAATATTTGATTATGTATGTTTGATAATGTGCGTGTGTAATCTAATATTTTCACTTTTGTATAAGTTGTAGCAGCGATTCCCGACTTTTGTGGTCACAAAGGGATATCGGATGTTTAAAGCCGTATGTGCTATGCTATGTACTATGAAATAGTTGAATGAATATGAATCTATATTTGATTAATGAAACAAGTTTAAAATATTAAACTTATACGAAAAGGTTTAGAATGTAAGTTAATAAAATATAGATTATGTTTTATTTAACTAGATAATGTCGCCAAGATGTCAAACTCGGAACCAAAGGGCAGAAGAATCTGTCAATAATGCTGGAGGACAACAACCAGACCCGATGTAGAATTTCACGAACATGGTAGCTCAAGCCATGCAGAATGGAATGCCGGCCACGGGAAATCAACCAGACAATCAAATTGCGAACTTTAAAGATTTTAAGGCTGTAGGATCGCCAGAATTTAGAGGTACCACTGACCCGATAGAAGCCCAAACTTGGGTTAAGGAAATAGAAGAAGCGTTTATAGTCGCTAGGGTAGCTGAGGGGCAAAAGACAGCTTTTGCCACCTATATGATGAAATGAGAGGCAAATTTTTGGTTGGAGGCAAATCAAGCTAGGGCAGGAGAAGGAGTGATAGCATGGACTAGGTTTGAGACGCTGTTCTTTAAGAACTATTTCTCATCCAGTGTGCAGGCTAGGATGGAGGTGAAGTTTTTGGAGCTGAGGCAGGAGAACATGACAGTTGCGGAGTATCCAGCAAAGTTTAATGAATTAGCTAGGTTTGATATGCATCAAGTTGATATGGAGGCAAGGAAGGCAAGGAGGTTTGAGCTGGGCTTAAAACCCTGGCTGTACAATAAGGTGGCTGTATTGCAGATAAATACTTTTGCAGCACTTTTGGAGAAGGCTATCATAGCCGAAGGGGGAAGTGAGGCCATGAGCCTCTACAATAAGGAGAAAAAGAACAAGGGGTAAGGTTTAGGGAGCTGGGAAGGTAGAAGCTGGTAGTGGTAGTGGGAATGGAAAAAGGAAGTGGAACAATTTTGGAAATGTCTAAGTCAAACAGGAAGGTATGAGGAAGCAGGCTATGCAATGTAAGAATTGTGGATAGAATCATTCAGGAGAGTGTCTTAGTGGTAAGTTTGTATGCTATAAGTGTGGGCAGGAGGGACATATATCTCCTAACTGCCCAAATCCAAGGATGAACAATGGGTGTTTTATGTGTGGATAAACGGAACATAAGGTAAAGGAATGTCTGAAAAGGAGAATGGATGCAGGATGCGTGAATGCGGGGAAAGGCAACGGAACACTGGCGCTAACGGGACCAACTTCAACAAAATCAACCACATGAGTCTTCAACATGACAATTCAGGATACCGCATCAGCCGGGGATAGAACTTCAGGTATTATTCGAATAAATTTTATTTTCTTATATATGATTTTATTTTATTTTATTTTTATTATAAAGAAATTTTGAAGGAGAAATTTGAGTTCTGTTAGAAATCAATTTCCGTATGATCAGATAGACAAGTTTTATGTTGAATAGTTAAAGATCAGTTCGATCGAATCTGATCGATATCTACTTGAAATGATTGTGTATGCTATTTTCCCTTGTATCTATAAGTTTTGAAGCGGTGATTCCGGGGACGAAATCCTTAGAAGGGAGGGTGGATGTAATAACCCAATATTTGTAATATAAATAAATAATAAATTTTGTATTTAATTTTTTTTGTCTATATAAAGGTGGAAATATATGCAAAGAAAAGTATATGTATATATGTGATAAATAAAACTTATTTATTATATGAATAATTATAAATAATTTATTTTTAAGAATTATTGATCATTATAGATTATATTCTTATAATAAATTAATTTTGTAATAAAAATATTTATTATATATTTTCCATGAAAAATATAATTATTATATATGATATGATTATAAGGATTATTATGATATGTATTTTATTATATTAGTTAAGTTAATTATTTTAACATAATTAATAATGGTATATATGAAGGTTATGTCGGATATGGATTCAAAACTCTAATTATGGATTTTGAGTAAGGAATGAGAATATTAATATAATATTATATATATTTCAATGATATAAACATGTCTGATATGTGTGCAATGTTAATATGTGGAATAGTTATAGTAAAACAGTGCAAAACCCTAGCATTACTGATAAACTATAGTACATAAGTCAATTACGACTCTAAGATTTGTTAAGTTGTTATGTTATGTAATTAATGGCAATTATTATAGATTTAATGCTAATTAGATAAATCATAATTAATATTTAGAAACCCTAACTACTAAATTAGAACCCTAATTGCTAAGTTATAAACCCTAATTATTAATTTAGCAAGATTAATGGTAACTAGTATATTATAAAGTCTAATCTACAAATCCTAGGTGATTAGGAAACCTAATATAATTAGGGAATCCTAATTCACATTTTTAGAAGCTAAGATTCTCATTTTAGCCCTAATCACGAAATCCTAGAAATTAGACTTATGGAACCTTTGGGTTAAACCATAAGAGTCAAATCCTAGGGTTTAAACCCTAAGGGTTAGAATAAATTACCAACTTTGCCACTAAAAGTAAAAGCCAAATGACATAATTGCCCTTATTGCATTATTTAATAGATAACTTGTAGAACTTGCCATAACTTTAGGGTGACCAACTCTAGCTGGCCATGTGCCTATAAACCAAATATCTCAGCCATCTTGCATCACAATTACATTATATTCAAGTATTATATAAGATCAAAGAGGGAGAAGTTTCATTAATTAGCCCATTTATACACCAACACACAACCAATACTCTCTCAACTCCAAACCTCCGAATTTTAGTGTTGGATCAGTCCTTAATCAAGCCCCACTATCACTTATAGCAGATCAGAAGTCAGATTCAAGATTTTGTTCATAGAAAGGTATAACCCTAAACCAAATTTTTAATCTTGTATGCTATGTTAGATTTAGTGTATGAATGTTTAAATATGTTATATAATGTGACGCCCTCAAAATTAGGTATGCATCACCCATCTTGGGTCGTCAGATACATGGTACAGAAAATAAATACAACTTACTAATACAACTGTCGTGTAAAATACGACAAAACATAACTGTGAGTTTGAATACAATTATTGTCTACTAGAGACTATACAAACTCAAAAGGAGTCCTCATTACAATTATTGTCACACTATTTAACATAATAGCGAGGACTACTAATACTATCATCTGGTCCATCACTCCGTTCCCCGACTCGTCCCAGCTATATTCTCATTTCCTGAAGAGAACAGTGAAAGAAAGGGTGAGCTCAACTAGCCCAGTAAGAAATATTATGACTAAGATAATGCAGAATAAATTATCATTAGCCTTCAACAGTGTTAGACTAATAAAATATAACGAACATCAAGATTAACTGCAGCGGAACAAGCAATCCATTAAAAGAGTCAAGTATAGAATAAAATCTACTATCTTCTATGATTTAAAAGATTTTTCAACACTGTTATCATTGGGACTCGGCTTAACACAGTAATCAACATCATCGAATCACCCCTGCACTACGGCCAAGGATATTCTTTAGTATCACGACACAATTATCCATGCACTACGGGCCAAGAATATTTGTGTATTCATTAATGGTCATGATCATGCCAACAACTGTCCATCAATGCACTACGGGCCAAATGAGGACTTTTACCACAACATTTGTAACATTACGGTCATGATTATACCGAATAATCCCTGGTCATAATCATACCAAGTCCATCTATGCACTACAGGCCACAGGTGACTTTCAATATTTTATAAACATGAGGATGATGACAATGATATAAGAATTCAACAAAACAAATTCAAGAATTAATTTATCCAAGAATTAATAACGTCCAAATTGTCAACATGATACTGCTTTGTGGAGTAAAATTTAAGAATGCTTAGAATAATAATTTCATGAAAAGATACTGGATGAAACGCAATTATCAAGGATATTCCACTAATTTTATGGAGTATAAAAGTTAAAACTTAACCAACTGAGTATAATAAAGAATGGAATAACAAAAGAAATCACCCGGCATGCGATAGACCGCACAGACATTTTATTCTATCAGAATAATAAATAATGGAACCAGGTCTGGCGTAAACGCATAGACAGGATATTCCGACAGAATAATAAATAATGGAACCAGGTCCGGCGTAAACGCACAGACAGGATATTTTGACAGAATAATAAATAATGGAACCAGGTCCGGTGTAAAACACACAGACATGATGTTCTAACAACATAATAACAAGACGGAACCAGGTCCGGTGTAAAACACACAGACATGATGTTCCAACAGAATAACAGAAGAATGTCACCAACTATAGGGTAGACCGCGTATACAGGTTATTCCAACAGAATAATAAAGAATGGAATAACAAAAGTTCTCTTCATGAATAAGAAAGAATAACACCCCTGACCGTTTTAAAGAATAACTGAAATAAGGAAGTAGTTAAGTAGCAGAATACTTTTCTTCTCTCTCTCTATAGTTTCTCTATCTAAAGTTCAGTAAATTCGTAAGAAATAATGAAGGAATGAGCTGCTATTTATAAAAAAATGGAATGCATAGTAACTAATCCATGAACGGTCCAGATTGATTACTTTAATCTGACGGTCCATATTTAAAGAAAAATATTTTAAATAAAATATAATATATTCTATTTATAGAATAACTTTAATAAAGTATTCTGTTTTATATAAAAAGATGTTTCTGTTTTATTACGTTAATAATACGAATAAAATAAAACTTCATTATCGCTAAATAATTCATATTATTAACTGATAATAATTAAATCAAACTGAGTGACTTCTCATGTGACAACCCCAAAATAGGTCTATTCCACCCAACCCATTCTGAGTCGTCAAATACATGGTACAGAAAATAACTACAACTTTATTACAACAATTGTCGTGCAAAATACAACAACACATATGCTGTGAGTTTGGATACAAATATATACCAAATGTGACTCATGTTCCAACTGTGGACATCACCTCACAATAACACCTTACATAAAGGTATAGTCAAAACTGTTTTAGAAATTAGAATCTTTGGGAAGTGCTCAAAGAAACCTTCGTACATAGGAGGCCACGCGTCTAGGTTATGATAGATATCATATGGCCACAGAATTATCCTTGGTTGACCCAATAGACCCCAAAGACAAACGAGAAGATTACTATCATATTCTTCCCAATGGTGAGTCTTCTCTTGACTTATCATTATCTCCACTGTCTCTAATTGAGAATTATACTTCAAACAAACACCAAGATTATATAGGTAGTGCCCATAGATATACTCAGCAAGTGGATGAGCACAACCCTGTCCTATGATGACACGAGGTTGTATGTCATTAGACATCTTGTATGATAGTGACAAAACACCCTTCCAACGTTGGGTTCGCCTCACCCTATTTTCTTCACCAAATATAACTATTAAATGATGACCACCGTTCTATTCCCTTGTTACCCCCGCTCGACCCAGCTATACTCTTATTACCTGAAAGGAATTGTGAAGCAAAAGGGTGAGCACAACTAGCTCAGTAAAGAATATCACGACTAAAGATAATTAAATTATCAATAGCCTTCATCAATAATAAATCAGAGATTTAGAACATATGGTAAATGATAAAAATTTCAACCATAGTTGCAGCGGAACGAGCAATCCATTATAAGAGTCAAATAGACTATAAAGTCTATTATCTTCTCCATGTTAAAAATCCATCAATAATGTTTTATCCCTGTAACATCAATCAACAATTCTGGTCCACAATCATATGAATAACTCATAATCATAACTGTAGTTCTAAATTCCTCTTCTCATCCAGGACGAAGATAATTTTCATCACCTATCTTTACCTGAAACATCAAAGATCATGGTTACACCAAATCACATTTCCTGTTCATAATCATATTAATAACTTCATCTTTGCACTACGACCAAAGATATTCATTTATATCACCAGTTGGTCATGTTCATCTCAACACCTGCTCATCTTTGCACTACTGGCCAAAGATATTCAACAACATGTCATCTTTGCACTACGGGCCAAAGATATTCATCAACAATTCATCTTTGCACTACAGGCCAAAGATATTCATCAATATTTCATCTTTGCACTACAGGCCAAAGATATTCCTCAACAGTTCATATTTGTACTACAGCCAAATATATTTATCAACAGTTCATATTTACACTACAGGCCAAATATATTAATATCTCAAAGAAATATATAATCATTATATAAACAATAATTATAACCATGTTGATCAATTCACCTTTGCACTTAATCTAAAGATATTCACTTATAAATTCAATGGTCATGATCATACCAGTCAACAATTCAACTTTGCACTACTGGCCAAAGAGAACCCATAGTCATGATCATACCAATAATTTACCCATCTTTACCCTCAAGCGAAAGAGAATTTCAACATCAAGGTTATAAAAATGTTATATATGATAATAAAAACAATATGATCAAAACATTGATTTAATTTCAAGAGCAATATTCATAAATCAACTATAATTTGGTTAGAAAAATAAACCAATTTTGTCGTGAATAGTAACTCGTGAATAGTAACTCATGAATAGTAACTCGTGAATAGTAACTCATGAATAGTAACTCGTGAATAGTAACCCTGACATGAAAAAGGTAGAAATTCCACAATAATACACATACCAATATTTCGGTATAATGATATTGAAAGAATAATATTCTTAAGCTTATAAACAATTTATTTAAATTGTTTACACTTTACTAATTAATGCATTTAATCATCATAAAATGCCAACTCTTAAGATTTCATCATCAATAACCAAAACCCTCATCAAAAATCTGCATATACCTCATATATAGGATTCTCAAGCCATAAAATTCTATTTTCCAATTTTCTTACTTCACATAACATATTTAATTCATTTTCTCATAACTAGACTATTTTCATGAAAAATACCCAATCCGTTCCAAAAATATTTCTTTTCTGGGATTTAGCATAATATAGTCCCATAGTGAACATATATTTTTCTCAGAATTTTTAAAAGTCATTTACTATTTTTCATATGGCCAAAATAGCCGAATATTTAGACATTTATCAAAAATTGTACTTTTGTCTAAAAATTCTAAAATTTACAGAGTATACTTCTATCATATACATGTACTCCCAATAAAAATTTCATAAATTTTGGAGTTAACCACAAGTAATTATAAGCGATTACTTTTAAAATAGTTTTTTCTCATAAAATTCATAACTCTCAATCTATACATCAAAAAATCACCATTTTTGGACACAATCAAGAAAACTCATCAAAATATCATTTCAAATTTTTCCAGAATTTTTGAAGGTCAGAAAAATTACGAAACTAGAAAATATAACAACCCTTAAAATCCCTTACTATCCTTTACCTCAAAAGAGCAGTACTTCTGACTGGATATCGGATATGATGCTGAAGGAAACTTGCACTGATGAATAGCAATTCACCAAGTATCTAAAAACTCACAAAATATGCTTCATAATATAGAGAGAGAAAGAGAGAAAGCTTGTTTCTGGTCTGATTTTCAATTCTAACTTAGCCCTCTATCTATAGGAAAATTTTGGTAGGTTTGACCTGCAACTTGATGGCTATACCTGCTACTATTCCCACCCACCACATTTAAAATATAATTCAGCACATTTCTTCACCAACCACAAGTGGAGCCCACCAATTCTAGAATTTTTCACCAAAATGATTAACTCCGAAAATTCAACAATTTCTGAACCAGTCATCTCGTAAAATTCATAACAAATCATACGTTCATTATTAACGGTTCAAAATTTGTGGACATATACTCAACTTATATATGTATAACATATCCAAATATTACCACGATCCAACGGTCGGATTAAAAATTATAACCCTCGCAAAATATCTCAAAACCCTAATTTTTAATACCTCCATTCCGACAAAAATACTGATAAAAACCTCAATATTAACTCCTTCATTTTTAACCACAAAAATATATCCCTCATTTATATCCACATAAAATAAATATTTCCTTATCATATGAATCAATAATTAATTAATCACAAATAATATTACAGAATCACATTTATGACAACCAGGTCGTTCCCAGGAAAGAGGGGGCTTTCCAATAAGAATTTTTCCTTACTGGCGCGCAATTAGGTGACCAAACCTCTCCTTAGACAGAACTTTCTAGACATTTCCAATAATGTTATCTAATAATATTATTCAAATAATATGAATTATTGATCTGATAATGAGAAATACTGTGCAGTGACAATTATTGAACAACAATAATATAAAATTTCAACGTAGCAATTATTGAATCAATAAAATAAAATATTGAACAGTAATTACTGTAACAATTATTGAGTAGTGCCTTCTTACGTAAGAATTAATAATTTCAAAAATACTATGCAATACCGTGTGCTACTGTGCAATAACGCGTATTACTGTATTTTAACCACCGGGTATTCCAACAGTGTTAACGGTAACAACTACGCCGTTATTTGTAAAAACTCAAATTTATCATTTTCTTCACCCGACATTTATTCGTTATGGGGCCCACAAATGGCTGCGCCGTCGTACGAATATTCCCCGACAACAATGATTATTTTATAACCACTTGCTTATTTAAAAAAAAAATCATATTTCACTCATAACTTTAAACTTTTATCAATTTAACCATTTACTGAATAGTAATTATAAGAAAAATTGAATACTTTTATTTCATAAAATTCGGGGTCTTACAATCTCCCCTCCTTATGAAATTTCGTCCCCAAAATTTACGTACCTGGTATTTCGAAGAGTTGAGAATACCTTGCTTCTATTTCAGATTCTATCTCTCAGATCATCATGATTTCTCCATTGCTCATCTCCCATGATAACTTCATTTGGGTTCCTCATTTGTTGGGAAGTCATGACAACCGCCATCCCTCGAACTACTCGGCTTTGACTTGTCTGGAGTAGCATTTGGCGTCATCATTACCGTTGGAATATACCTTTCTATAGGACATATTCCTCCCTCAACTGCCTCTTCGTACTCCTCATTCATGATCTGAATCATCAATCTTCGATCCATATCGGATTCAGGTTGACCGCTATGTACAGGGTAATTCAAAACTCGATGTTGGGTTCTCCCAATTGCTTTCAAAAAAGAGAAATTCATATCATCTATTTTAGCCTTCTTAGATCGAACATCTCTTTCCACAATATCCACGTGTCGTGCGGCTTTTGCCCATGCATCACTTATTCTCACTCGTTCAGTTTTTTCTTCTCTCAGCTCAGATTCTATTTTTATCATCTTATACTCTGCCAAAGAATGCTTCTGTTCAAGCATCACATATCGGGTAACACAAGCTTGAATTGTTGCATCCTTTTGTTCCACGACCGCCTGTCATTCTTCTGCCTGCTCTTCTAACTCACGAATACGATTTTGAAATTCTACATTTTGATCATATAATACCTCTAATAAACTCTCCTCTGGTACTTCTTCTTCCTCTTCTTCCTCAGTCTCAGCTGTTACCTCTGCGACTATCTCGGGTGTAACTATCAATTCTTCACTCACCACATGGATATCTCTAATTCCTTCTTCGTCTGACATCACATTATCACGGTTAGTGATTAGAGGTATCCCCACAGTCTCATTCACTCCATTATTAGCATTCTCAGCTGCCATTCTCAAATACTGCCATAAAACAAGGGTTAATTAAACAAATTAACATATCACATAATATCCCGATATTATGACTGACCAACAAATAAGCTTAGGTAGGACACACTAGCGAAGGATTTACTCATCTCTCCCCTCCTAGTTATATTTCCCGATCTCCGCCAGAGACCATATCCCTAAGCTCTGATACCACCTGTGACAACCCCAAAATAGGTCCATTCCACCCAACCCATTCTGAGTCGTCAAATACATGGTACAGAAAACAACTACAACTTTATTACAACAATTGTCGTGCAAAATACAACAACACATATGCTGTGAGTTTGGATACAAATATATACCAAATGTGACTCATGTTCCAACTGTGGACATCACCTCACAATAACACCTTACATAAAGGTATAGTCAAAACTATTTTAGAAATTAGAATCTTTGGGAAGTGCTCAAGGAAACCTTCGTACATGGGAGGCCACGCGTCTAGGTTATGATAGATATCATATGGCCACAGAATTATCCTTGGTTGACCCAATAGACCCCAAAGAAAAACGAGAAGATTACTATCATATTCTTCCCAATGGTGAGTCTTCTCTTGACTTATCATTATCTCCATTGTCTCTAATTGATAATTATACTTCAAACAAACACCAAGATTATATAGGTAGTGCCTATAGATATACTCAGCAAGTGGATGAGCACAACCCTGTCCTATGATGACACGAGGTTGTATGTCATTAGACATCTTGTATGATAGTGACAAAACACCCTTCCAACGTTGGGTTCGCCTCACCCTATTTTCTTCACCAAATATAACTATTAAATGATGACCACCGTTCTATTCCTTTGTTACCCCCGCTCGACCCAGCTACACTCTTATTACCTGAAAGGAATTGTGAAGCAAAAGGGTGAGCACAACTAGCTCAGTAAAGAATATCATGACTAAAGATAATTAAATTATCAATAGCCTTCATCAATAATAAATCAGAGATTTAGAACATATGGTAAATGATAAAAATTTCAACCATAGTTGCAGCGGAACGAGCAATCCATTAGAAGAGTCAAATAGACTATAAAGTCTATTATCTTCTCCATGTTAAAAATCCATCAACAATATTTTATCCCTGTACCATCAATCAACAATTCTGGTCCACAATCATATGAATAACTCATAATCATAACTGTAGTTCTAAATTCCTCTTCTCATCCAGGACGAAGATAATTTTCATCACCTATCTTTACCTGAAACATCAAAGATCATGGTTACACCAAATCACATTTCCTGTTCATAATCATATTAATAACTTCATCTTTGCACTACGGCCAAAGATATTCAGTTGTATCACCAGTTGGTCATGTTCATCTCAACACCTGCTCATCTTTGCACTACTGGCCAAAGATATTCAACAACATGTCATCTTTGCACTACGGGCCAAAGATATTCATCAACAATTCATCTTTGCACTACAGGCCAAAGATATTCCTCAACAGTTCATATTTGTACTACGGCCAAATATATTTATCAACAGTTCATATTTACACTACAGGCCAAATATATTAATATCTCAAAGAAATATATAATCATTATATAAACAATAATTATAACCATGTTGATCAATTCACCTTTGCACTTAAGCTAAAGATATTCACTTATAAATTCAATGGTCATGATCATACCAGTCAACAATTCAACTTTGCACTACTAGCCAAAGAGAACCCATAGTCATGATCATACCAATAATTTACCCATCTTTACCCTCAAGCGAAAGAGAATTTCAACATCAAGGTTATAAAAATGTTATATATGATAATAAAAATAATATGATCAAAACATGGATTTAATTTCAAGAGCAATATTCATAAATCAACTATAATTTGGTTAGAAAAAGAAACCAATTTTGTCGTGAATAGTAACTCGTGAATAGTAACTCATGAATAGTAACTCGTGAATAGTAACTCATGAATAGTAACTCATGAATAGTAACCCTGACATGAAAAAGGTAGAAATTCCACAATAATATACATACCAATATTTCGGTATAATGATATTGAAAGAATAATATTCTTAAGCTTATAAACAATTTATTTAAATTGTTTACACTTTACTAATTAATGCATTTAATCATCATAAAATGCCAACTCTTAAGATTTCATCATCAATAACCAAAACCCTCATCAAAAATCTGTATATACCTCATATATAGGATTCTCAAGCCATAAAATTCTATTTTCCAATTTTCTTACTTCACATAACATATTTAATTCATTTTCTCATAACTAGACTATTTTCATGAAAAATACCCAATCCGTTCCAAAAATATTTCTTTTCTGAGATTTAGCATAATATAGTCCCATAGTGAACATATATTTTTCTCAAAATTTTTAAAAGTCATTTACTATTTTTCATATGGCCAAAATAGCCGAATATTTAGACATTTATCAAAAATTGTACTTTTGTCTAAAAATTCTGAAATTTACAGAGTATACTTCTATCATATACATGTACTCCCAATAAAAATTTCATCAATTTTGGAGTTAACCACAAGGAATTATAAGCGATTACTTTTAAAATAGTTTTTTCTCATAAAATTCATAACTCTTAATCTATACATCCAAAAATCACCATTTTTGGACACAATCAAGAAAACTCATCAAAATATCATTTCAAATTTTTTCAGAATTTTTGAAGGTCAGAAAAATTACGAAACTGGAAAATATAACAACCCTTAAAATCCCTTACTATCCCTTACCTCAAAAGAGCAGTACTTCTGACTGGATATCGGATATGATGTTGAAAGAAACTTGCACTGATGAATAGCAATTCACCAAGTATCTAAAAACTCACAAAATATGCTTCATAATATAGAGAGAGAAAGAGAGAAAGCTTGTTTCTGGTGTGATTTTCAATTCTAACTTAGCCCTCTATTTATAGGAAAATTTTGGTAGGTTTGACCTGCAACCTGATGGCTTTACCTGCTACTATTCCCACCCACCACATTTGAAATATAATTCAGCACATTTCTTCACCAACCACAAGTGGAGCCCACCAATTCTAGAATTTTCCACCAAAATGATTAACTCCGAAAATTCAACAATTTCTGAACCAGTCATCTCGTAAAATTCATAACAAATCATACGTTCATTTTTAACGGTTCAAAATTTGTGGACATATACTCAACTTATATATGTATAATATATCCAAATATTACCACGATCCAACGGTCGGATTAAAAATTATAACCCTCGCAAAATATCTCAAAAACCCTAATTTTTAATACCTCCATTCCGACAAAAATACTGATAAAAATCTCAATATTAACTCCTTCATTTTTAACCACAAAAATATATCCCTCATTTATATCCACATAAAATAAATATTTCCTTATCATATGAATCAATAATTAATTATTCACAAATAATATTACAGAATCACATTTATGACAACCAGGCCGTTCCCAGGAAAGAGGGGGCTTTCTAATAAGAATTTTTCCTTACTGGCGCGCAATTAGGTGACCAAACCTCTCCTTAGACAGAACTTTCTAGACATTGCCAATAATGTTATCTAATAATATTATTCAAATAATATGAATTATTGATCTGATAATGAGAAATACTATGCAGTGACAATTATTGAACAACAATAATATAAAATTTCAACGTAGCAATTATTGAATCAATAAAATAAAATATTGAACAGTAATTACTGTAACAATTATTGAGTAGTGCCTTCTTACGTAAGAATCAATAATTTCAAAAATACTATGCAATACCGTGTGCTACTGTGCAATAACGCGTATTACTGTATTTTAACCACCGGGTATTCCAACAGTGTTAACGGTAACAACTACGCCGTTATTTGTAAAAATTCAAATTTATCGTTTTCTTCACCCGACAGTTATTCGTTATGGGGCCCACAAATGGCTGCGCCGTCGTACGAATATTCCCCGACAACAATGATTATTTTATAACCACTTGCTTATTTTGAAAAAAAAATCATATTTCACTCATAACTTTAAACTTTTATCAATTTAACCATTTACTGAATAGTAATTATAAGAAAAATTGAATACTTTTATTTCATAAAATTCGGGATCTTACAATCTCCCCTCCTGTACGTACCAACTCTGGTCCAAATAATGTTGCTTCACCCACCTCATCCCAGTATACTGGAGAACGACACTTTCTTCCATACAACGCTTCGAATGGAGCCATGCCAATACTTGCTTGATAACTGTTGTTGTAGGAAAACTCCACCAATGATAAGAGCTTGTCCCAACTTCCCTTGAAGTCAAGGACACAGAGTCTTAATAAATCTTATAGAGTTTGAATAGTCCTCTTTGATTATCCGTCCGTCTGAGGATGATATGCCGAACTAAATCGTAAATCTGTGCCTATAGCTTTTTGTAAACTAACCCAAAATCTTGAAGTGAATCTTGGGTCTCGGTCAGAAACCATAGATACTGGCATACCATGCAGTCTTACAATCTCATTTATGTACATACGAGCAAGACGTTCAAGTGTATAAGTTTTTCGTATCGGTAAGAAATGAGCAGACTTGGTCAATCTATCAACAATGACCCAAATCGCATCTATACCTTGAGAAAACTTAGGAAGACCGGTAACGAAATCCATGGTAATGTGCTCCCACTTCCATTCTGGAATTTCAAGTGGTTGCAATAGACCTTTTGGTACTTGATGCTCCGCTTTGACTCGTTGACAATTTAGACACCTCGAGATAAACAACGCTATCTCTCTCTTCATATTGCTCCACCAAAATGTATGACGAAGATCATGATTCATTTTGGTACTTTTAGGATGGATTGCAAACGGTGTGTTTTGTGCCTCCATCATGATTTCATACTTTAAATCAGGGTTGTTAGGAACACAAAGTCTGGAGTTGACTCGAAGTATTCCTTCTTCATCAATTCTTGCTTCCGACATAGCACCTTCTTGCACTTTCGTGCTCATACGCATCAGCTCCAGGTCAGGTCTGTAGCTTGAGCAGCTTTAACTTTATCGATTAAAGTTGGTTCTACTCGTATATTCGCCATCATCACATGGGTCCCTGGAGTCTTTAACTATATCTACGTCCTTTGCAAGTCACACAAAATGGGCCTTTGTGTTGACAATATCGTACTCGTACTTGCATATGATTTTTTACTCAATGCGTCAGCTACACGTTCGCTTTTCCAGGATGGTATTGAATGGTATGATCATAATCTTTCAACAGTTCAAGCCAACGTTGTTGTCGCATGTTGAGTTCCTTTTGAGTGAAGAAATATTTGAGGTTTTTATGATCCATAAAGATCTCCACCTTCTCCCCATACAAGTAATGCCTCCAAATTTTAAGTGCAAAGACAACAACTGCCAACTCTAGATCATGAGTAGGATAATTCCTCTCATATTCCTTGAGTTTTCTTGATGCGTAGGCTATGACTTTTCCATGTTGCATGAGAACACATCCCAACCCTTTGCTCGAAGCATCACTGTAGATGACAAATCTCTTCGAGCCAGATGGTATTATTAAAACAGGTGTTGAAATGAGTCTCCTCTTGGGTTCTTGAAAACTCTTCTCACATTCTTCGCTCTAACCGAACTTTATATCTTTTTCGAGTCAGCTGAGTTAATGGAGTAGCGATTCGAGAAAATCCTTGCACGAATCTCCGATAATAACCAGCTAAACCAAGAAAGTAGTTAAAACTTAACCAACTGAGTATAATAAAGAATGGAATAACAAAAGAAATCACCCGGCATGCGATAGACCGCACAGACAGGTTATTCTATCAGAATAATAAATAATGGAACCAGGTCCGGCGTAAATGCACAGACAGGATATTCCGACAGAATAATAAATAATGGAACCAGGTCCGGCGTAAACGCACAGACAGGATATTTTGACAGAATAATAAATAATGGAACCAGGTCCGGTGTAAAACACACAGACATGATGTTCTAACAACATAATAACAAGACGGAACCAGGTCCGGTGTAAAACACACAGACATGATGTTCCAACAGAATAACAGAAGAATGTCACCAACTATAGGGTAGACCGCGTATACAGGTTATTCCAACAGAATAATAAAGAATGGAATAACAAAAGTTCTCTTCATGAATAAGAAAGAATAACACCCCTGACCGTTTTAAAGAATAACTGAAATAAGGAAGTAGTTAAGTAGCAGAATACTTTTCTTCTCTCTCTCTATAGTTTCTCTATCTAAAGTTCAGTAAATTCGTAAGAAATAATGAAGGAATGAGATGCTATTTATAAAAAAATGGAATGCATAGTAACTAATCCATGAACGGTCCAGATTGATTACTTTAATCTGACGGTCCATATTTAAAGAAAAATATTTTAAATAAAATATAATATATTCTATTTATAGAATAACTTTAATAAAGTATTCTGTTTTATATAAAAAGATGTTTCTGTTTTATTACGTTAATAATACGAATAAAACAAAACTTCATTATCGCTAAATAATTCATATTCTGAACTAACAATAATTGAATCAAACTGAGTGACTTCTCACATAAGCATTAATAATCAATACCGTGTGCTACTATGCAACCACACGTGTTACTCTACTTTTACTACCGAGTAGTTCAGCAGTATCAATGGTAAAACTTCCGCCGTTATTTTTAATAAAATATTTTTGTCGTTTTCTCAATCCGACAATAATTCTGTTGTAGGGACCAATGATTATGCCGTTAAATATTTTAATTTCTAAAAATCATTTAAAAATAGAAAATAATTTCTACAAATTATAAAATCAGTTGTAAAACTATTTTAAGTCGTAAAAATTAACTTTTAATAATTTGGCATATTTTCCATAACTATTAATAATTATTTGAATAATATAGATATTTAATTTATTTAATAAATGCATTAAATAAATTAATTAAAAATAATTTTATTATATTAAAAATTATTTTAAATGATAATAAGGTATTTAATAATATTTTATGTTGTAAAATATAACTTTTAATATTTTAAAGTAAATTCGATTAATTATTTGATATTTATGATATTAGATTTATTTAATAATTATATTTAATAAATAGTTTAAAAATAATTTTATTGATTTAAAAATAATATAAACGATTTAAAAATATTTTAAGTAATAATAAATGACTTATAATATTTTGATAAATAATACATTAATAATTAAATATTAATGGTAATTATTTAAAAATAATTTTAAATATTTTAAAAATTAATTAAGGGTAAAATTAATACTTTAAAAATATTGGCAATTATTGCATTAATATTTTAATATTATTTAAATATTAATGATAATAGAATTATCTAATATTTAAATCATTTAATAATGATTCTAGAGTTTGAAAAATCAAGATAAATTATAATACTTATTTCAAAATTGTTATAAGTCATTTAAAAATAATATAATTGGTATTTAAAATATCCAGGATAATATTGAACTACATGATAGAGTTTTAAACTCGATAATTACCCGATAAAGCCGTCGGTACATCGAAATGTTACCGAAATTGATCCGAAACTATATAGTTTGACTATATAAATATCTGTTTATGATCTAATAACTGATATAACTATGTGACAATGTGATTAGGTTATGTGTTGACTGTAAATAACACTACTATGTGTTATGATATATTATTCTAATTAATAGAACAGTCTTATAAATGATAGGTCATTGAATTAAAGATAGAACTAAGTTGTGTAAGTAGCAGACCAGGCAAGTATTCTAACTTTGCATTTACTTTATGCAATGGACATGAGTAAGAAAGCTTCATAATTATATTATCATTGTGCCAGATTATTCACTCTATTTCTATTGATTATGTACTCAAATATTTGTATTCATGTAAGTTCTCGAACTTTATTCGTACATTGTTTATCAGTACAGTATTACTATTAGATTCATATATATCTATTATGTTCGTAAATTCCTAATATTGGTTATACAAGTGTCCTCACTTGGATAATTATTGAACACGTTGATACATACTTATTGATTTCATATATGTATATCTTAATTGAAAGTCGTCTAAGCTATTTGTCTCGGCTAGACAAAGATTTAAAAATATATTTGAATATGATAGAACCTTATTGATATCCAACCGAATTGTTGGTTTGGATTCCCGTCTAAGTATGAACATCCCGAACATGGGAAAACTTTGTGCGCCTAAGGCGGATAAGATGAACGAGAATATCGTTCTGGTATGTAGTATTTATCAATATATGGCATAACAGGCTGATCACCCCCCGTGCCTGTAAGTTATGATGGTTTATAGATGAAGTTCTGTTAAACCCTATCGAAAATTGAAAATAAAGTTCATAGTCTGTCGACTACTCTCTAATTATAGTCAGTACATAGTTTTAAAATTTGAAATAGATTTGTTATATTGTTTAGTGTTGCTTTAGTTTACTTCACAACTATTGCTTCGTTGTAGAAGTGTCGTTTAAAGAAAACATTTAACCATTTCAGCTAATGTCTATTGTATGTTATTACTTGTTGGGCACTCAAATGCTCATTCTTGCTTAATTTAAATATTTTCAGCTAAGTATGATCGACCTGAAGGTTCAGGCAAGAACAAAGGGAAAGGGAAACTAGCAGAATAAGTTGTGTTATCTTATGTAATAGCTAGACTTGAATAAGTTGGCGATATTTATTATCTATCATGTAATGACATGTTTTGAAGGTCGCGTACCTGAGATTTAGATAACTCTAATATGTAAATTAAGTTTGATATTTATGACGTTATTATTATTATTCCGCTCAAAGAAATGGTATCGTGAAGCACTGAATTCGGGTTTCAAGCAGTTGAATTTGGGGGCGTCACAGTGTTCCCGGTGGAGTCCATTGTGAGATTATATCATTTTCTTTGAGACAATTGAGAAACTCACTTCTTAAGTATTCACCTCCTCGATCTGATCGAAGAATCTTAATACTCTTGCAAGTTTGCTTCTCTACTTCACTTCTGAACTTTTTAAATGATTCAAATTTGTATTTCATTAAATACACATATCCAAATCATCGGTGAGAGTAATAAAATATACCCTCATCTTGCATTCATTATCATAGGTCCATATACATCTATGTGAACCAACGCTAACAACTCTGTAACTCTTTTTCCTTTTCCACTAAAAGGAGATTTAGTCATCTTACCCATGAAACAAGATTCACAAGTTGGATATAATTCATAATCAAATAACTCTAAGAGCCCATCTTTATGCAACTTGAATAATCTTGTTTCATTGATATGACCGAGTCTATAGTGCCACATGAAGGTATAATTAACATTATCTATTTTCTTTTTATTACTTTGTTCAATTTGAATTATATTTTCATGCAAGTCAGGTATGTAAAGTCTATTTCGCAAATTACCAACATCATATAAAAAATTATTATTATAAATAGAACAACTGTTTTTCTTTATTATAATATCAAAACAATCTATATCCAATATAGAACTTGAAATAATGTTTCTAATAAGTGATGAAAAAAAAATAATTTTTAAACTAATGGACTTACCCGTAGGCAATGCTAAACAATAAGTCCCTACAGCTAATGCATCAACCTTTGCTCCATTTCCCAATCATAGGAAAACCTCATCCTTGTTCAGCTTTCTACTTCTGACCAGAACCATAACTGGTATCCAATACCCAAGTAGAAGATTGACTTTTAGAAAAATTAATTTCAATCATAAACAAATCTTGATTAGGAGTCGAAGCTTCTCCAAGCTTCTTCTACTTTTGTTCCACAAGGAACTCCTTACAGTTTCTCTTCCAGTGATCCGGCTTGTTGCAATGGAAGCATATTCCATTGCTGTCTGAATCAGGTTTCTTATTATCCTTTCCTTTCGCCTTTCCCTTAGTCTTCTTGGATTTCTTCTTTTTAGAAGATACCTTGGGCCTCTTCCTTTTCTTGGAAGAATCATCCACTAGTAAGACTTGGTTCTTCTTGGATGGGAAGTGACCTTCAACAATTTTCAACATGTTAAGTAACTCATGCAAGCTGACATTGTTGGGTAAATTCTAAATACGCTCAACACGCAAGTGTACGTGGTCAACAAGTAATATAATTATAACTAGAGTATCGTTCTCACATAGACTAGTATGAAATTTAATCTAACAATTACCAGTTTTATATTATTTCAATTTTATTAAACTATTTTGAATTAATGATTGCAAGTAATTAATAACTAAATAAATAAAAGTCAAAATAAATCAACCTAACTAGATACCGCAAATTTCAATCAGATAATGGAGAATTAAGCTTACAATTTCACTTTAAGTCTCACTTTGATTAGTACACTTCTTTCTAGTTTAATTCACTACCTCGGTTCATTAATCAAGAACATTAATGTAGAATTAGTCATCTCTCGATGCACTAACACTGTATTAACTTAAATCTACAATTTGATAAAATTAAACCAAACACCCTAATTAACTAATTCACTATATCTCTATGTAAATTAAAATCAAATAAGGTTTAAAGTTCAAGTTCGTTACGCGATTACATGTGATGCTAGGTATATCTCTATCTTAAGCATTCATCAAGAAATCCATCAAAGTGTAGAAATCAAGAACACGTGCTAAAACGATTAGGTCTAGATTCATACATCATCTCTCAAGTCCATACAAATCCACAAAGAATTGGTGATCAAGCAATTCATAAATTAAAGTACAAATCACAGTAGATAAACTGAATTGATAGTATTATTAAACTGAAATCAAAACATGACAATCATTGTTTAACACTAAAGATCCATTGCAAGCCTAATTTAGAATTTAGTTCATCACCAATGAATTAAAAACTGAATAAAGTAAAGAATTCATCATCCCAATTACAAAAATTTGAATTGAAAGACAAAGAATAGTAAAACACCACCCTTTTCCTCGCTCCAATCTGCAATTCTCGCGATCTTGACCTTCTACTCTGCTCCTCCAATTTTCTTCAGAAATTAGGGCTTAAAGTATGATTAATTGATTGTTGTGATTGATGTATGTGTTATGTTGTATTAACTGATGTATATGTCATGTAATAGCTCATAAATAACGCCGAATAATAGTCCCAATTAGAGCCAAAGTCCCTCAGATCCCAGCCTCAGCAGTGTTCTATCAACATCAGAAGTCTTTCTCTCTCCTCGTACCCCGACCCCGACGGGGGTTTTGTACTTGTAGATGCCCGCCCCGGCGAGGGGTATTATTGTAGTTGGCAAATGCACCCCCGCCCAGGCGGGGTTTTTTTCTATATAAAGCACGTCCCCGCGGGGGGGGGGGGGGTCATTCTGCAGAACTTGATCTTTTGCTCATTTCATGCCATTTTCTTGCCACAGTGCCACCATTATGCCACGAATGCCGCGTAATACAACCTAAACATAAAACAACACACAAACAAGTATAACTGTACAGAAATAGACACGATAAACACCATTTAAGTCCAAATCAGAAGTCGATTCGTATGTATAAAACGCACTCATCAAACTCCCCCAAACTTAAACCGTGCTAGTCCTCGAGCACAACACAGAATGCAATACAATGTAATGGAATGCAACTACATGCCTACGAATTCAGCAGTAAGACAGATCATAGTCTAATCATACGACCTCAAAGAAATCAAGTAAATATGACAGTATATCATATTAAGGCAAATCAATAATTTTCTAGTCAATCATCAAATCTTAGACTGTTATCCCTAATATAGTGTGTGTGCTCAACAGCCATGTTAATTGATATAAAACTAAATACAACACATAATAGACCTCTTTACAGGAATCATACAGTGTAAACTCCAAAAATCAAAAAACAAGTAAGATCCGACTAAAATTAAACCGTTACCAGATTCAAGGATGAAGACGGGATACTTATGCTTTATTTTTCGCTTACGTAGGATTTTTGCTCTTTTTCCCGTTTTATTCACTTATTTTTTTTATACTCATGGCTGTGCAATGTCTAATTCCCTTAGGCTTTTCAATGATACCTTAACGAGCTTTCGACCAACGACTCGCAAACCATTTAGGCTTTAGGGCGCTAGGTGTAGAGATATCCCCTTGGACTTACTTACTCAAGTAACAAAGGCCACAAAACTAGACTGGCCATGGTGTTTATTCATTTTTTTAATATAGCTTATATACCCCAAATTTTTCCCCAAACTTAGGTTCTTGTCTAATTTTAGCCATCACTGCCTATTCATGAGTTCCTATTATTCTAACTAGCATTATCGTTAAGAATTCCATTATGTGTCAATTTAGACTCAATCAGTCAATATAGTTATTTTTTAATGTGTTATCCTTGTTATATCAGTTTCAAACATATAAAGATCAAATTCAAGACACACAATCCAATCAAAGCCTTAATAGTCAATACCATACTTGTCTACTCAATTCTAATCTCATCATTGGCCAAAACAAACTTTTACTATCTAACAGCTGGAAACATGGAAGATGAACTAGATGCAATATAAACACAGGAACATAAACTAATATTTTTGAAATTTTCAATTTTTCATTTTTTTAGAATAACAGAATAAGAAACTATTTACATTAAACTATTCATAATAATATAGTACTATACAAACTGTCGACGTCGGGATTTTTAGATGTCCCTTTCTGTTACTTGTTCGTTGGTGTTCTCATTTTAGGTGAGATTTATTTGAAAAAACAAGTAAAAAAGGTCCGACATGTATAATGTCGACGATGGACTGTTAAGAGTCGCCAGTTGGTTTTTTAAATGGTTGTACCAACACAACCGAGAAAAGGTTTGCACATTGACCCAATGATGTGACACAACTATACGGGTCGGTGAAACCGAGATTCATTTAGGGTCCAGGGACTTGGTTATGCGGGGGGAAGGTGTTAGGCACCCCCGACATCCGTGTTACCACGGTGACCGCCTCTTTTCAAGAAACTATTATCTGAATGTGTGTGTGTGTATATGTGAGTCAATGTGCTGTTATTTGAAAGTGGTACGAGGCCTCGTTCACACCTATATATGCAGGGTTTGAATTTATGTAAAAATTTAATTTTAGCAAGATATGGCAATGATGTTTTGTAAAAGAGGTTTTTTCAAACCCTGTCGCTCAATAGTAATTGAGGCCTTTTGCACTCCCATTTTATTAAATGCGCGGCTTGGTTGATTTTATTTGATGGCTGCGAAGCATCTGTACGAAAATAATGTACAAAATAATGCCGACTTCCTCGCGGGTATGGAAACCATCTGAGGAAATTCAGACACCGCAGAATAATTTATAAGCTGATTACAGCTGAAAATGCCCATCAAGGGAACCGAATCTAGATCCAATGGGATGAATCTGTGATCACATGATTCCTAGGCTCACATGATACCGAAATTTGTATGAAAGCAGTAAGCATGTATATATATAAAAGCCGTAAATATATATATATACAGACATGATCACTGTGACGCCCCCCAAATCCGGGTACTTGAAACCCGAACTCGGTGCTTCATGATACCATTTCTATGAGCAGAATTCTACGAATAATAATAACAATAATATGTATAACAACTTAATTTACATAATAATCAGAGTTTATCTCCCCAGGTACGAGACCTTAAATTGCATTCCATACAATACATGATATATATATATATATATATATATATATATATATATATATATATATATATATTATTGTCTTAATAATATAAACTATTACAGCAACTACCACAAATCTTATTCAGTTAGCTTTCCTTTTCCTTTGTTTCTGCACGAGCTTTCTAGTTCTTTAAACTAAACTGAAAACATTTAAATTAAGCAAGAATGAGCATTTAAGTGCCCAGTAAGTAATAACAATAATATATATTAGCTGAAAGAATTAAATGTTTTCTTTGAAAGACACTTTTACAACGAATCAACAGCTCTGAAGTAAGTTGTACCAAGAATAATAATAACATAACAACTCTCTTTCACATTTTTGAAACTACGTATTGACTATAAGTAGGGTTAAGTGACATATCATGAACATTGTTTTCTTTTTCGAAAAGGTTAAACAGAAATTCATCTGCAAATCGTCATAACTTATGGACACGGGGGTGATCAGCCCGTTGTGTCCTGCATTGATCAATACTACATTTTAAGAACTCTCTCCGCCTTGGGCGCATAAAAGTTTTCCCTATGTAAGGGATGTTCATACTTGTCTGGGTTCTAAAGCAAAGGTTTTATCTTGTTCAACAATAATCTATAATTCAACCTATATATATAAGGGTAATTGACAAAGCTATATTAACATGTGATTAAATACAATGATTATCCAAGTGGGGACACTTATATAACCATTTTATAGAAATTGACGAACATAATATATATCTGAATTACCATATACTAACATGTTGATAAATAATGAGCGGATATAGAATATGTCGCAGCAGAGTTGATAATATAGCATAATAATAATTTAGTTCTGAAACTTTTTACTCATGTCCATTGCATAAAGGAAATGCAATGGTAGGATACTTGCCTGAGCTGCTGCTTACAATAACGCAACTTAGATTAATCTTTTATACAGCGACCTATCAGTAATAAGATCATTCGTTCGATTAGAATAATATACTATAACACATAGTACTGCATTTCGCAGTCAGCACATAATCTAATCACATTATCACACATATCCAACAGTCATTGAATCATAATTAATCATTAATACAGTCAAAATATCTAAGTCTAGATGAATTTATGAAACATGTCGGTGTACCGACATCTTTATTAGATAATTATTGAGTCTAAGACTGTATACTGTATTTCAATATCCGTAGGTATCAGTCATATTATTTTTAAATGACTTAATATAATTTTAAATATTTATTATAATTTATCATGAATTTTCAAACGTCGGAATCATATTTAAATGATTTAAACATCAAATAATTCTATTAACATTAACATTTAATCAATATTAAATTATTAATAAAACTGTTGCCAAAATATTAAAGTTATGTATAATAACTCCAAATGCTTTTAAAACATTTATATTACTCTTAAATGATTTTTAAAATATTTAAAATCATTTTTAAATAATTACCATTAATATTAAAATATTAATGCACTATTTATCCAAATATTTAAAGTCATTTATTATAACTTAAAATATTTTTAATTCATTTATATCCTTTTTAAATGATTTTTAAATAAATAAAACCATTTTAAACTATTTATTTAATATAATTATTAAATAAACTAAATATCATCAATATTAGATTAATATCATTAATATTAAATTAATAATATTTTTCATGACAAAATATCCAAAGTCAAATTTTATAACTCAAAATATTTTTATGATACTATAAATGATTTTTAAAATTATTAATTCTATTTTCCATAATTATTTCATACATTTATTAATTAACTTAAACATCATTAATATTAATTAATTAATTAAATTTTATCACAAAATATTAAAATTCATCAAAAATAACTTAAAATATTTTCTAACACAATAATATAAATTTTCATGATTTTTCATGAATTAAAATTATTTTTAAATAATTTATTTAGTATTATAATTAAGTAAATAAATACCTTTTTATATTCCAAAAATACTAAATATTTTTGAAATATACTCATAATAGTTAAAAACTATTTTTCAGACTTTAAAATAATTTTTCAGAATTTATTAAGTATTTTTAATAGTTAAAATATAATTTTTCTAATTTTTAAATCATTTTCGAAATTTTCAGAAATTGAAAATTTTAAAATAAATCAAAACCGTCGCTAAAGGCTTTAGCGACACTTATCTGTTGCCTTACGTGTTCTTGAGCCTCAAGAATACTGACAAGGCAGTTATCAGGGTACCTAGTTTGACCGATTATAATTCTCAATCCATTACGTTTCCGGGCAATCTAACACTTGAATTTTGTAGTGCTCATGTAATACTACAATTACCAACAAACATCATGACTAAAAAACATCAGAACTAAGAGTTATTAGCCATCAAAAAGTCTGACAAGGCTGTTCTTCGACTGAAGAACAGTCAAGGTGCCTACTTTGGATCCTTATAACTTCCAATCTGTGTATTATTTGTATGATCTATCAATTGGAGTGTGTAGACAACATGTAGGACTACAACTACAAAGTATCATAACACATTAACATCATAACATGAGCAAGATCTAGCTGGTCAAACTTCAACACGGAATCTGCTCAAAAAAATTCTGGGTTTGTGTTCTTCAGCGTTATCGGTCAACGGGTTTTGACCATAAATAACTCCCGATCTACAAAAGCTATGAACTTGATTCTTTTTTAATATTAAAGACGACATATCCGACTACACATAACAACTTTTAAACAACAAAAATCATGATCGAGCAAAGATTTATAAGCTCTGACATTTGCCAAAAAATATTTTATGGACACTTAAAATATTTTCTAGGTTTGAAGAACAGCTGGTTAATGCCGGTCAACCCACTTTGACCTTGAATAACTTTTGATCCAAAATAGATATGGACCTGATTCGTTTTGGAGATTAAAGACCACATAACAAGCTACACATATCAACTTTTTAGAACACAAAACACATTAAAGATCACAGAGATATAAGGCTTGACGTTTGCCAAAAAATCACAGAAAATAAAATTTTTAGATTTTGGAAATCTTCAAATCAGAGCTTCTAAATGTTATGGATCCAACATCTAGCAACCCAGATCATCCTTGGACACTATAATCAACATGTTCTAACATTTAAACATAACATCTAACACCAAAAATTTTAAAAAAAAATCAAGCTATAGTTTATACATTTTCTAAGCTTTGATTCTTGATTCTTGGCTTATGATTTGTTATGATTGGTAGTAGGGCTTTGTTTTGGGACTGAAATACTACAATAATTCGTAGGTTTTAGAGAGAGAAGCTCAAGGATGAGAGTTGGGTAATTTTTAGTGTACAAAATGCCTTAATTCTCTCTCCAATCTATGTATAAACCAAATTAGATCCATTGAATGCTTAAAATGGTTGATTGAATCTGAATATAATTGAGTCTTGGATGCAAAATTCGTAGGGTAGGATGTTTTCCTGCTTTGATAGTAATAATGCACAATAATTCATTAATAATACACTAAAGAGACAAAAAGGGTATTTTGGTAATTTTCCATATAATTTCAATGGCATTCTTGTACAAGGTGATTAAATCTAGGGTTTATTCACTAGATTGAAAATCTTACAATTTCTCAAATAATTTATAGGGATTGGACAATTTAAAATTTAAAGTGTAATACAATTTTAATTTAAAAACATACTAATTAAATTAGGGTTTTTAATATAAATTAGGGTTTTTAAATTAGGGTTCCTAAATATTATTAGGGTTCCCAAATTAATTATGGTTTCCTAATTATCTTTATGATTCACAAAATAATAATTAGGGTTTCTAAAATTTGCAATTAGGGTTTTCAAATAAATAATTAGGGTTTTTCCTAATTATTAGCATAAGACAATAATTAGGGTTTTTTCTAATTACAGAAATTCTAATACGCAGAAGAATTCATATAACACAATTACTACTCAGTCTTAACTCATAACTGAGTTTAACAATTAGGGTTTCACAATACAATATTAGGTTATGACCCAATTTACCACAATTGACCAACATTAACAGTCTACAGATATACGGTATATATTTAACCACTGAAAATTAAAATATAATTAATATTACATTATTATTCTCATTCTTGCATAAAAATCCAAGTTTAGGGTTTGGATTTCATTTCTGACTTATCCTTTGTACACAACATCAATAATCAAGTTAAAATAGTTAACTTAAATATTCTGAACAAATTCATATAATAACATATTTATTATTATAATTCTAATTGTCACTTCATATATTATTTAAATAATATATAAATTATATTTTCATGGAAAATAAATAATAAAAACATTTCTGCTTACAGAAATTAATTATCATAAGAATATAATTTGTAGTAATTAATAATTCTAAAATTATTTCTAATTTTTCAAGTAATAAATATATTTGCATTTAACATCACAATACTTGACACTTATTCTAATTGTAAAAAAAAATTTATATGCAAAATTTCTTATCTATTTATATAAAAAATATCGGGTTATTACATTCACCCTCCCTTACAAGGATTCCGTCCCCGGAATCACCATTTTAAAACTCATATATACAAGGGTACATAGCATATATAATCATTGCAAGTAGACCTCGATCATAATTGATCGAACTGATCTTTTACTATTCAGCATAACGCTTGTCTACCTGATTAAACAGAAGTTTGATTTCTAAAAGGACTCAAATTCTTCATTCAAAATTTCTTTATAAATTAATTTACTATATATATAAGAAAATCATATAAGATATATAAGTTATTCGAATAACACCTGGAGTTCCATTTTCAGCTGCCACAGTATCCTGGACCGTCATGTTGAAGACCCTCGAAGTTGCTTTTGTTGGGTTATTGGTTGAGGTCGGTCCTGTGATTGCTAAAGTCCCACTGCCTTTCCCCGTGGTTATATTTCCTGCCTCCATTCTCCTCTTTGGACAATTTTTCACCTTATGTTCAGTCGATCCACATATAAATCACCCACTGTTCATCCTTGGGTTGGGGCAGTTGGGAGAGATATGACCCTCCTGCCCGCACTTGTAACATACAAACTTACCCTTCAGGCACTCACCAGAGTGATTCTTCCCGCAATTCTTGCACTGCACTACCTGCTTCTTCATACCTTCCTGTTTCACCTGAACATTCCCAGAAAAATTGCTCTTTCTTTTCTCACTCCTGTTTCCACTATTTCCTTCCACCTTCAAAGATCCTTCTGCCTTGCTTCTATTCTTCTTCTCCTTGTTGCAAAGGCTCATGGCCTCACTCCCCTCCTCAGCTATGATAGCCTTTTCCATGAGTACTGCAAAAGTATTGATTTACAATACTGCCACCTTATTGTAGAGCCAGGGTTTTAAGCCCAGCTCAAACCTCATTGCATTTCTAGCCTCCATATCAACTTGATGTGGAGCAAACCTAGCCAACTTATTAAACTTTGCGACATACTCCGCAACAGTCATGTTCTCCTGCTTTAACTCTAGAAATTTTACCTCCATCCTAGCTTGCATACTAGCTGAGAGATAGTTTTCGAAAAATAAAGTCTTAAACCTATCCCAAGTAACTACTCCTTCTCCTGCCCTAGTTTTATTTGCCTCCCACCAAAAGTTGGCTTCCCCTTTCATCATATAAGTGGCAAAACCAGTCTTTTGCCCCTTATCTACCCTAGCAATTATGAACACCTTTTCTATTTCATTAACCCATGTCTGGGCTTCTATAGTCAGCTGATCCTCTGAATTCTGGTGGTCCTACTGCTTTGAAGTCTTTAAATTTTGCCAAGCGATTATCTGGCTGGTTTCCTGCGGCTGGTATTCCCTGCTGCATAGCCTGAGCTACCATGTTTGCAAAGTTTTGCATCGAGTCTTGTTGTTGTTCCTCAGTATTGTTGAGAGATTCTTCTACCCTTTGGTTTCGAGTTTGACATCTTGGCGGCATTATCTGGTTAAGTAAAACCATAAATTATACTTTATTAACTTACATTCTAAACCTTATTGCATAAGATTAATATATTAAACTTGTTTCATTTCTCAAACTTAGATTCATATTCATTCATCGAATATTTTACATAGCATAGCACATACTACTTTACACACCAGCTATCCCTTTGTGACTACAAAAGTCGGGATTTACAACATTGACGAACACAAAAGTTGAAAATATTTTATTACACAAACATACTTATCACACATATTACCTTAAACATACCTACACAACAGAACCTATACTACCTATTTACTAAGCCTTTCTCTCGGACAATCTTTTGATCGATGACCTTCCATCCCACAAACAAAACGTACGCCTAGATTAAAGTCGGGACAATGATGAGAGGTATGTCCCTCATGTTTGCAATTGTAACATATCTTTTTCCCTTTCTTCTTATCAGGTTTTCCTAAATCATGGTCTTCTATCTTTCTTTTTCCCTTATCTCTCGGAGCTGCACATGATGTGTTGCTTGAGGCTCCTATCTGATCAATTTGGATTTTAAGCTTATCATGCTCTTCCATTATTTCTATTAACGCCTGACACAGTTGAATATTCAACAGCTTTTCTATTTCCCACAGATTTTTCAAAGAAGAAACCTTGTTCCTCAAATCATGCACCTCCGTTGATTCTTGATCAGCTTCAACTTTAGTGTCTGAATCACTATCTGTCAGTTCCACCATTTTCGGATCTGGTACTACATTTTCCACAATAACTACCTCGTTCGAGTTGGTTTCATTGTGAGCCTTTATTTTAGCTATTGGCTTCGATATTAGCTCGGGTGTATGGATTTGATTCTTCTTCAAGTTATAAGCCCATAACAATCCTTTTCCACCAGACATCTACACACATAAATTATCCTGATTAGCATATAGTATATACACACAACAAACAATAGTTTTATAAGAGTTATCTTTAATTTTATTCAACGATGAATTTATTCAATTCATCTCCTTTTAAAACTCTATATGAGTTATTTATATTTTCAACGTTTTCCCTGTCCTAAGGTTATAGCCTAAGGTCGATCCCACCTAAGGTTTCTAACCCTAAAGCTCTGATACCAACCTGTGACGCCCCTCAAGTCCGGGTACTTGAAACTCAAACTCGGTGCTTCACGATACCATTTCTATGAGCGGAATTCTACGAATAATAATAACAATAATATGTATAACAACTTAATTTACATAATTATCAGAGTTTATCTCCCCAGGTACGAGACCTTAAAGTACATTCCATACAATACATGATATTATATATATATATATATATATATATATATATATATATATATATATATATATATATATATCACTGTCTTAATAATATAAACTATTACAACAACTACCACAAATCTTATTCAGTTAGCTTTCCTTTTCCTTTGTTTCTGCACGAGCTTTCTGGTTCTTCAAACTTAACTGAAAACATTTAAATTAAGCAAGAATGAGCATTTGAGTGCCCAGCAAGTACTAACAACAATATATATTAGCTGAAAGAATTAAATGTTTTCTTTGAAAGACACTTCTACAACGAATCAACAGTTCTTAAGTAAGCTGTACCAAGAATAATAATAACATAACAACTCCCTTTCACATTTTTGAAACTACGTATTGACTATAAGTAGGGTTAAGTGACATATCATGAACATTGTTTTCTTTTTCGAAAATGTTAAACAGAAATTCATCTGCAAACCGTCATAACTTACGGACAAGGGGGTGATCAGCCCGTTGTGTCCTGCATTGATCAATACTACATTTTAAGAACTCTCTCCGCCTTAGGCGCATTAAAGTTTTCCCTATGTAAGGGATGTTTATACTTGTCTGGGTTCTAAAGCAAATGTTTTATCTTGTTCAACAATAATCTATAATTTAACCTATATATAAGGGTAATTGACAAAACTATATTAACATGTGATTAAATACAATGATTATCCAAATGGGGACACTTATATAACCATTTTATAGAAATTGACGAACATAATATATATCTGAATTACCATATACTAACATGTTGATAAATAATGAGCGGATATAGAATATGTCGCAGCAGAGTTGATAATATAGCATAATAATAATTTAATTATGAAACTTCTTACTCATGTCCATTGCATAAAGGAAATGCAATGGTAGGATACTTGCCTGAGCTGCTGCTTACAATAACGCAACTTAGATTAATCTTTTATACAGTGACCTATCAGTAATAAGATCATTCGTTCGATTAGAATAATATACTATAACACATAGTACTGCATTTCGCAGTCAGCACATAATCTAATCACATTATCACACATATCCAACAGTCATTGAATCATAATTAATCATTAATACAGTAAAAATATCTAAGTCTAGATGAATTTCTGAAACATGTCGGTGTACCGACAACTTTATTGGATAATTATTGAGTCTAAGACTCTATACTGTATTTCAATATCCGTAGGTATCAGTCATATTATTTTTAAATGACTTAATATAATTTTAAAACATTTATTATAATTTATCATGAATTTTCAAACATCGGAATCATATTTAAATGATTTAAACATCAAATAATTCTATTATCATTAACATTTAATCAATATTAAATTATTAATGAAACTGTTGCCAAAATATTAAAGTTATGTATAATAACTCAAAATGTTTTTAAAACATTTATATTACTCTTAAATGATTTTTAAAACATTTAAAATCATTTTTAAATAATTACCATTAATATTAAAATATTAATGCACTATTTATCCAAATATTTAAAGTCATTTATTATAACTTAAAATATTTTTAATTCATTTATATCCTTTTTAAATAATTTTTAAATAAATAAAACCATTTTTAAACTATTTATTTAATATAATTATTAAATAAACTAAATATCATCAATATTAGATTAATATCATTAATATTAAATTAATAATATTTTTCATGACAAAATATCCAAAGTCAAATTTTATAACTCAAAATATTTTTATGATACTATAAATGATTTTTAAAATCATTAATTCTATTTTTCATAATTATTTCATACATTTATTAAATAACTTAAACATCATTAATATTAATTAATTAATAAAATTTCATCACAAAATATTAAAATTCATCAAAAATAACTTAAAATATTTTCTAACACAATTATATAATTTTTCATGATTTTCATGAATTAAAATTATTTTTAAATAATTTATTTAATATTACAATTAAATAAATAAATACCTTTTTATATTCCAAAAATACTAAATATTTTTGAAATATACTCAAAATAGTTAAAAACTATTTTTCAAACTTTAAAATAATTTTTTAGAATTTATTAAGTATTTTTAATAATTAAAATATAATTTTTCTAATTTTTAAATCATTTTCGACATTTTCAGAAATTGAAAATTTTAAAATAAATCAAAACCGTCGCTAAAGGCTTTAGCGACACTTATCTGTTGCCTTACGTGTTCTTGAGCCTCAAGAATACTGACAAGGCAGTTATCAGGGTGCCTAGTTTGACCGATTATAATTCTCAATCCATTACGTTTCCGGGCAATCTAACACTTGACTTTTGTAGTGCTCATGTAATACTACAATTACCAACAAACATCATGACTAAAAAACATCAGATCTAAGAGTTATTAGCCATCAAAAAGTCTGACAAGGCTGTTCTTCGACTGAAGAACAGTTGAGGTGCCTACTTTGGATCCTTATAACTTCCAATCTGTGTATTTTTTGTGTGATCTATCAATTGGAGTGTGTAGACAACATGTAGGACTACAACTACAAAGCATCATACCACATTAACATCATAACATGAGCAAGATCTAGTTGGTCAAGCTTCAACACGGAATTTGCTCAAAAAAATTCTGGGTTTGTGATCTTCAGCGTTTTCGGTCAACGGGTTTTGACCATGAATAACTCCCGATCTACAAAAGCTATGAACTTGATTCTTTTTTAATATTAAAGACGACATATCCGACTACACATAACAACTTTTAAACAACAAAAATCATGATCGAGCAAAGATTTATAAGCTCTGACATTTGCCAAAAAATATTTTCTGGGTTTGAAGAACAGCCGGTCAACCCACTTTGACCTTAAATAACTTTGATCCAAAATAGATATGGACCTGATTCGTTTTGGAGATTAAAGACCACATAACAAGCTACACATATCAACTTTTTAGAACACAAAACACATTAAAGATCACAGAGATATAAGGCTTGACGTTTGCCAAAAAATTACAGAAAATGAAATTTCTAGATTTTGGAAATCTTCAAATCCGAGATTCTAAATGTTATGGATTCAACATCTAGCAACCCAGATCATCCTTAGACACTATAATCAACATGTTCTAACATTTAAACATAACATCTAACACCAAACATTTAAAAAAAAATCAAGCTATAGTTTATACCTTTTCTAAGCTTTGATTCTTGATTCTTGGCTTATGATTTGTTATGATTGGTAGTAGGGCTTTGTTTTGGGACAGAAATACTACAATAATTCGTAGGTTTTAGAGAGAGAAGCTCAAGGATGAGAGTTGGATAATTTTTAGTGTACAAAATGCCTTAATTCTCTCTCCAATCTATATATAAACCAAATTAGATGCATTGAATGCTCAAAATGGTTGATTGAATCTAAATATAATTGAGTCTTGGATGCAAAATTCGTAGGGTAGGATGTTTGCCATGCTTTGATAGCAATAATGCACAATAATTCATTAATAATACACTAAAGAGACAAAAAGGGTATTTTGGTAATTTCCCATATAATTTCAAGGGCATTCTTGTACAAGGTGATTAAATCTAGGGTTTATTCACTAGATTGAAAATCTTACAATTTTTCAAATAATTTATAGGGTTTGGACAATTTAAAATTTAAAGTGTAATACAATTTTAATTTAAAACATACTTATTAAATTAGGGTTTTTAATAGAAATTAGGGTTTTTAAATTAGGGTTCCTAAATATTATTAGGGTTTCCTAATTATCTTTATAATTAACAAAATAATAATTAGGGTTTCTAAAATTTGCAATTAGGGTTTTCAAATAAATAATTAGGGTTTTTCTTAATTATCAACATAAAACAATAGTTAGGGTTTCTTCTAATTACAGAAATTCATATAACACTATTACTACTCAGTCTTAACTCATAATTGAGTTTAACAATTAGGGTTTCATAACACAATATTAGGTTATGACCCAATTTACCATAATTAACCAACATTAACAGTCTACAGATATACGGTATATATTTAAGCACTGAAAATTAAAATATAATTAATATTACATTATTATTCTCATTCATGGATAAAAATCCAAGTTTAGGGTTTGGATTCCATTTCTGACTTATCCTTCGTACACAACATCAATAATCAAGTTAAAATAATTAACTTAAATATTCTGAACAAATTCATATAATAACATATTTATTATTATAATTCTAATTATCACTTCATATATTATTTAAATAATATATAAATTATATTTTTATGGAAAATAAATAATAAAAACATTTATGCTTACAGAAATTAATTACCATAAGAATATAATTTGTAGTAATTAATAATTCTAAAATTATTTCTAATTTTTCAAGTAATAAATATATTCGCATTTAACATCACAATACTTGACACTTATTCTCATTGTAAAAAAAAAATTATATGCAAAATTTCTTATCTATTTATATAAAAAATATCGGGTTATTACAATCACCAACCACGAAGAACCTCCATGGGGGATCAGAAATGTAAAGAAAGCTGTTAAAAGTCATCAACCGCCACAGAGGAAACTTTAGGCGGGACAAAACATAGATAAAGCTTTAAAAACGGTCAACCACTACGAAGTAAACTCCAGGTGGGACGAAATGTAAATATATATATATATATATATATATATATATATATATATATGTATGTATGTATATATATATATATAAAAGCATGTAAACTCACCGGATATAAAATCCAGGCTCACCGAACAGAGTTCGATAGCAGTTCATATATATAAGTATATATAAATAAAAGCAAGTAAACGCACCGGATGTAAACTCCAGGCTCATCGAACGGAGTTCGACCACAATTTATATATATAAGTATATATATATAAGAAAACAATTAAACGCACCAAACCGAAGTTTAGGCTCATCGAACAAAGTCTGACATACAGTGAATATATATAAGTATATATATATATTAATGCAATAAACGCACCAAACCGAAGTTTAGGCTCATCGAACAAAGTCCGACACAAAGTTAATATATATAACTATATATATATTAAAGCAATAAACGCACCAAACCAAAGTTTAGGCTCATCGAATAAAGTCCGACACACAGTTAATATATATAAGTATATATATATTAAAGCAGTAAACGCTCCAGACCGAGGTCTAGGCTCAATCGAACAAAGTCCGATACACAGTTCATATATATATATATATATATATATATATATATATATATATATATATATATATATATATATATATATATATATAGAGACTGAAATGAAATCACGGACCGAAGTCCGGGCAAAAGCAAGCAACACGACTCTCAACGTGTAGAAGCGTGTGTGCAAAGATGAAGAGAAAGACTCTAAAGTGTGTGAGAATGCTTACATCTGACTGCTAGAAAAGGCTTCTATATCTTTAGAGTGGGTAAGCACTGGCTTTTGTAGGTATAAAAGAGGGATGTATATGAGCTCACAAGTGTTTAAAATGGGAAAATACACTATATGGCAAGCGTAGAGCGAATTCTGCATGGGTTTCCCCGTCTTTTTTCTCTTAAAAATCAGCACCCCAAGTCTCTTATTTATAGGCAAAAGGTGCCGCAAGTGTACCTGCGGCTCAGCCGCAGGTGTACCAGAGGCGGGTCGGGTCGGTCCGGTTTGGTCGGGTCGGGTCGTCTCGAAGTACGTGCACGTGGGCACTATAATGTCCACTCAGTTTTTCTGAAGTGCAATTCGGGCATCCGTTTGAGGTATACAGAACCTATTTCGGACCGCCGTTGTCGAGAGTTTGTACGATGGCATGGGATTAGTGTTTGTACGAAGTCTTTGAAGATGGGACGGTGCCCTCCGGTCTTCAAGCTTCAACTTTCATCCGTTACCCCGCACAATAGCAACTCGGGATTGGTTAGCCTTGTGGGCCGTTGTTGCGTAGATGTGTTGAGACGACTTGGTGTGGCATCATGTTGGTCAGATGACGATGTTGCCCCTTATCAGTGTTATTGCCGGGTTGGGTCGATACAACAGACGTTGCTCAGCTTCGCTGGGATTGGACTGCTGCAATTGGTTGAAAGTCCTCATTGTCATCTTTGAGGTGTGTCTGTCTTCCCGACGTCATCGCCGGGCTGATACAGTGTATCTCGTTGTGAGCGTCGAGATTGAAGCTGGTTGCACTTGTAACAAGCATTTCCGGGGTTAATGCCGAAATTGCTTCCCTTGGGGCTATCACCAAGGTCGGTGGCTATTCCAATGTTTAGGGTTGAGACTGGATACCTCGGGGTTATCTCCGATATTAATCGGTCTTCTCCGGTGTGTGTTCCGGTATTGATCTACATGCCTCGGGGTTCTCCAAGATTGGAACGATTACTCCCAGATTGCGATCTGGGGTTGATGCTGAACCTCCGGTAGTATCCGGTATGGTTGTGGATTGTCTTTCATGGTTCTCTCATAAAAGAGGAACCTGCCTTCCTGCAATGTTAGTGTCAGTAGTACAAAAAATTTCTAGTGTCTACAGATGCCCCTCTTTATCATACTCATGCATGGCGATGCAGGGGTAGGATAAAGAATCCTAGACACTTGAAACGTAATAAGATGAACATGGTACTATGGATAGCAACATGATGTAGATGTATGATGCATCTGTACGGGGTTGTAGCTCAACACGCTGAGGATAATTGCTGGATCCCTGTTGCTTCAATCGGGGATTGGTAATGATGACCAGATTTGATGTATAATCTGAGTCTGTCAGGATGTTGATGTTGGAGTTATCATCAAATTCCTGGATAAGGACTGGATCCTACAGAGGTACCTCTTATGTGTAAAAGATCTGTAGGGATAAAGCTTGATCTGTTTGAGGATGTGTATAACATATTCCATCATCCATCCTCCTTGATGACAATCTCCTGGTTTGTATCGTCAGGACATGTCAGGGTTCTGTTGGAGTTACTGCCAACAGTAAATGCTGTCAGGGATGCCTGACCTTCATTGATGTGTATTTCACCGATATGTGAATCAACAGCTAAAAAATCCTGTGGGATATACTGTCAAGGTTGCTTGACTTCCGCTATCGTATAGATCAATGGAACATTACGTTGTGATCCCCTCGCCGGGGAATATGGGTAATCGGGTGGTAGGAACCCCGAATGGCTCCAGAGCTCTGATAGGTCTAACCCCCTATCGGCTGGAATGATGTCAAGGCTGCTTGACCTTCGTTGATGTGTGTGTCAACGACTTGAATGTACGTGGTAATCCCCTGCCGTGAATTCACGTTGCAAACCCCTCGGGAGATCTATTGGGGACGTATGCATTGATCAAACAACTGTGTATGCTCTGATGGGTTTACTTGCCATCGACTTAGATAATGTCAAGGCTGGTTAACCTTCGTTGATTTGTGTGTTAACGAATAAACACGCGTTGTAACCCCCGCTGGGGATCTACGTTGTAACCCCCATCGGGGACTCACGTTGTAACCCCCATCGGGGACTGACGTTGTAACCCCCGTCAGGGACTGACGTTGTAACCCCCGTCGGGGACTCACATTGTAACCCCCGTCGGGGATCTAGGTTGACAAGGATGATGATAGTGAGAAAGTGGTATTGGACCTGCGTACGGTATTGCCAAGCTTGACTGAGATCATTTGAGATCACTGGTATAGTGTACCCTGTGTGTGGGCGAATACCAATGCGTGATGTACCGATTCAAAGTCTCATCAGAGAAGACCAGGATTGTATGCAGTTTTGCTCAATCGCGTGGCATTTTTATTCTCGATTTGACCTTTTTAATTCGTAAGACCTCCTTTGCAACTCGAACTAGACAGAGCCGGAGGGATGGGACCCACATAGGGGTGCCGCAGGTGTACCTGCTACAGCCACAGATAGGCCTACGGCCAGGCATGGATCATATATCCATCAGCCAGCAGCATTCACAAGTCACTTTTAACTTATTTCGCTTAGAGAAAACTGCGAGCCATCTTCAGATCTGCTGAGTTCGGGCTGCTTTCTGCAAATTCTGTCACCGTGCAAGTGTTCCACACTATCCTGGTAACGTATGCCTGTATTTTCTTTAGTTTTTATCCGTTAAATTGTGAGTTATCGCACGAAATGCATCTAAACACATAGTAGTGGTTATGTATGCCCAAATGACTTGATAAAAAATATTCAACATAGTAAATGTTAGTATTAAACCATACTGAACATAATGATGTGAAAAAATTTAACTTTTGAGACACTCAAATTGGCACCTTTTTCTGCTATTTTTTGTTCTATTTGAGGTCCAATGAGCAAAAGGTAGAAAGGCAAAGTACTCCTAGCATTGAGGTTGGCCTTATGATGCTTTTGATTTTTAATGCATATATTGTGTATATGACTCTGGGGCAGGTGTGCTACTGAATGGCCACCTAAACATGCCTGAGTGCATGTGGATAGTCCTGTTTTCAAAGGGGACTATGGAAAAAAAATTTCAAAAGGTAGGCATTGGGTAGTCATGCATTTTAACTCTATTATTTGTTATAGTAAATGCATGCATGCATATAATCATAAATGCATTAGAGAAAGCTCCAGGTAAGGAAATACCACACCCTTTCTGAGGTGATTTGGAGACTTATTGTCTAGATATTATGGATACGGATCAGCCGAACAGTTCCTATAGGACTGCTTCAAGCGTACGGCGGAGGGCTTCTGAAGTGCCTCGTCCCCGTTCTGTCAGACAGCCTCATCAGTTGGTGAAGGCTGTGATCCGACCTGTCCAGGTAGATGTTCCGGACATTGAGGACAAGGAGGTGGATATTGAAGACCCCGCTCCTACTGCATCTGTCCCTCGTAGGGAGCTTCCGAGCATTCAGGTGGCTAACCCAGAGTTGCTGGGTGATTTGGGTAGACATCCATCGATGTACTTACATGCTAACGAGGTATGGCATTAGACTTTGCTTTTCCTTCTTTCCTATTGATGAGGATTAAAGGGTTCTGACATAGATTTGCATTTCATGCAGGTTCCAGGTTTTACACAACCTCGAGGGAACTGGGTTAGCATCCACTCCATGTACCAGGCGCTTCATCCTGATTATAGAGCAGTAGTGCATGAGTGGGGATTTGGGACATTCTTCTCCATCCTTTCCCGTCGTTGTCCCTGGGGTTACCTCAGGGCATTGTCTGAGCGGTGGTTTCACCAGACTCAGTCACTCCACCTGCTGGATTGCGAGGTGATGATGACGCCGATGGATTGGCGATTTATCACCGACGTGGAGTTTGGAGGGGAGCCAGTGCCTTGCGCGGCGAATATTACCCTTACTGCCGTCAGATCCTTGTTAGGAGTTCCGGCGGCGGCGCTCAAAGGCAGGACCGTCCGTTCAGGTCCTTTGAGCATGGATGCTGTGAGCGGGCTATTGAGTGAGCCCATACCTGATGATGTCAGGATCAGGGATCGCGTTCTGCGGCGATTGTTCCTGATGATCATTCGAGGCTGCTTCATAGTAGATAACTCTTCCACGGTATCTTTTGTTTTGGTCAGCGCTACGCGTGACGTGGACCGTATTGGAGAGTACGATTGGGGCTCCTATACCTTTGTCTATTTCCTCCGGGGCATGTGTATGCACTCACAGGGTTTGACCGAGGCTTGGCTTAGATTTTACCCGTTTCTACTGGTGAGTATTTCTCTTGTCTTTTCCCATTTATAGGTTATGAGTGTTTAATGATAGCAGATGTCTTGCCATTGTGTTGGCATTTTTGGGCCTATGAGAGGCTTCCATGTTTACGTCACGTGAGTGTGTTAGGTTTAGATACCTATCCACGAGGACGAAGATGGCATCATTCGATTCTGCCCGAGGTCCCTGTAGCGGAGGGATTCACTCATTGCCGTATGCAGCTGGAGTTGCTGACGGCCGACACCATCACCTGGCTTCCCTATTATACGGAACACTTGACAGTGGGTTTTGAGGATGGATACCTGACTGGGGTCTAGTATTTAATTTCCACCAGGAGAGTTCCACTCTTCACAGATGGTGGTTGGGAGCTCTATCTAGGAGAGTGTGCTATCAGGAGCACCACAGGGGAGATTCGTATACCAATCTTACCTCCTGTCAGGCGTCACTGGCCTATATCGCAGTCACCCGCCATTGATATCCCGTTGTTGGGTGTTGACGGATTTGCATTATCAGAGGGTCTATGTACTCAGGAGATATTCCAGCGTTGGTGGCTTCCTCGTACTATTGGAGCCCAGTCTCGCGCCACACAGTTTATGGGGGACATGGTTCCTGGATCCTTGATGATGACGGATTGGATAGCTTGTGTCCGAGATCCAACTCATGTGACCCAGATTGATAGCTTGACCCGTCAGTTGGACCAGACACATATATTTATTCGGCACTTGGGCAGAGATCCAGCAGAGGCAGAGTCATTTGTTCCTTCCAGCGCAGGCGCTGGCCCCTCGGACGACCCATTTGGTTTTGCCAGCGCAGATCCTCCTCTTTATAGGCCTGACATCCCTGTTGATAGAGATCCAGTGACTCAAGAGGAGTTACATCAGGTGGACAAGATTGATGATGTGGATATCGACACCATTGTCTTCTTCTGATGTATTCTCGTTATATCTTTTGATAGGCCTCTGTTAGATATTGGGTGGCTGTTCCCCATTCTCGCTATATCTTTTAATAGGCCTCTTTAGTAGTAGGGCGTCTGTGCCCCATTTCCCTATATTTGTAGTTGTACGGAGCTGGTGTATTAGATGATGATATACTTAGGAATGTATGCACAGTCTTTTCCATTCCCTATATCATATTGTCATCCATTATCTGTTATGCATGTATCATGTTATGTATATGTATGTATGTCCAGAGATATTCGGCATTGACCCCTGGATGGTCTTACGACACGGCCCTCACAGATGTCTTCTTCGACAGTTAGCCGTATAGATCATACCCCATCGTCAGTGGTGGCATCGGGTATGCGATCGTGGTATGATAGTATGTCACCACCAGACAGGGTGACCGTAGATATGTTACTACAGCATACCATGACTCTTTTGGCATTTCAAGTTCTTACAAGATTCGTAGATGGGATGCTAGAGCATTGGCGACCTGACAGGCAGGTATTCCGCACCCATGAGTTGAGTCCTACTCTAGAGACGTTTAACGATGCTACCCTTGGACAGACCTTGCGTGCATATGGCTCTAGGAGACATGAGTAGACGATTCATGACTCTCACAGGATGGAGGCGCAGAGTAGTGCAGGATGAGCTGACATCTGGCCATGTGATCTCTCAGCGTTTTCTGTACGACATATTTGGCTCAGAGGACAGTTACTCATGACATTCCGGGGATTTCACAGCACCGGAGGATCATTGGCGTCTAGCCAGAGTTGACGTACTAATGTTATGTGTACTATCATATGTGTTCATACCGCGGTATATATGGATGAGATAGATATAGGTGTTATCATGGCCGTGAGAGCTCTCAGGGAGGGTCATACCATTGTGCCTATGATCTTGGCAGAGACTATGCGGTCAGCGTCCTACTGCAGTACTTATCCATCAGGAGTATTTACTGGGAGCTCAGTCCTTCTGTATGTGTGGTTCATGTCACACTTAAGACCGATTGGTGCCCTTAGACGGCATGGATATTGGTTTACACACAATGTGTCCATGTCATACTCCTTTCAGCCATCAGAATGTATAGATGCTCAGTCCTGGCCCGTATTTTTGGCAGACATCAGAGACCCATTTAGCATATTACTGTGCTCGGGGCTTAGCTCACCATACAGCTTTATTACTCATGCTCCGGGCATGGATTTCCTCCCTCTGGATGGCTTGAGGGGTGTGACTACTTATCACCCATTGGCCGTGATGTCGCAGTTCGACCAGTTTTAGGATTTTCATCCTTTCATAGGGACGACAGGTCAGCGTTCAGCTGCCCGATACCTCTCAGCCGAGGACCGATCTAGTGTATACGCTTGTTAGGACCATCGTGAAGGAGTTGCTTTTTCAGTGAGCAGTCCAGGTTCGATCTATGATGTCGACTGCTCTGGATGTGAGGGAGGCCGCTCTGTTGGAGAGTGATGAGGCCTTAGCTCACAGGGATGCCGCTATTGTTGAGCGGGATGAGGCCAGATTAGCCAGATATGCAGTGATAGTTGAGCGGGATAGTGCCATATCTGTCCGGGATGTAGCCGTCATAGACAGTACTGCAGCGAGGTCCCTTACCACTGACATAATCGCAGAGATGAGCACATATATTGATGAGCATATGGTCATCATACAGACGGCTTCTGATCTATTGTGTCGTGTGGATACTCTCATACATGAGACCACAGCTTTACCTCCTTCTTCTGAGAGGGATGCTATGTTGGGCTTGCTAGCTCGCATGTATCCTGACTCATAGATTAGCTTGTACTTACCTGAACAGACTAGCTTAGCCATTTTGTCATGTACAGTTTACATCATGTATATCAAACAACATTATATATGACAGGGAAATATATTTTTGGATCACTTCCCTTTTAGATACACCTTGTTATTTGTTTGATATTTTGCCTGCTGCTTCAGGGCTTGTGATCTTGATGTATTCTGAATTCTTCCTGGGTGGATAAACATTGATTTGTCTCTGGATAGTTCAGAATGGATCATCGATTTGTGTATCCCTACCATCTTTTGGTGTCTTGGGACTGGTTTCTGTATGAAAATATGGAGAGGAGTGTGGCTTTCCTCTTTGAGATTGACCGCACTACAGATGGTCACCAGTACTTCTATTCAGGAGAAGCCTAGTTAATTCCATCTTTTATGGATTGGCGTTACTCTTCGAGGTATGACCGCAACTTAGATGGTCGCCGAATCTCCTATTTGGGATGAGAGGTTGGGTAATTCCATCCCTTTGGTCTGAAGCCGAATGAAACGTAGTGGATTGATGTTTGATCCCAGTACCAACTGACAAGGTTTTGTGCTTTGGTAGGGGGTGAGACCACACCATGAATGGCTGCCTACGTACTCCTATTGAAGAGGAGATCTGGTCTGCGTAGTTCGAACCTGGTGTAAGAGGTTCAACGATGTATGTGGCCGAAATGATGTAGGAATATTTTTGTTGTTTTTTGTGAGGAGAGAAGGGTATAAATGTTTTTGTTGTTTTTGTTTTATTGCGACCGGGCCATATGAAATGGTTGCCTACGTACTCCTATTAAAGAGGAGATCAGGTCGACGTAGTTTGCCCCTCAGGGCGAGAAGAGAAAGCGTAATCCCATGTGCAGGTCAGAGTGCGGGGATGAGAAAGTTTAATCCTAAGTTGAGGATAAACTGCAGAGGAAAAGTTTGTTCCCAGGTATGGGTAGCCAAACTATAAACGTAAGAGGTTCGATCCACGGTGGGATGACCTAAGTTCTATGAGTGCAAAGGAAAACCAGGCTGCTGGCTTGAAAAGTATGTTTCCCTGAGGGGCAAAGTGCAGAAAAGTTGTATGTGGTAAAGGGTTAAAAAACCGAAATGACTGGTGATCTGATGGTTTGACACCAGGGTGTTTGCGAGTTACTTCAGACATAGTACCGTTTCACAGCGTCTGAGTTGATGAGTTGTGGAAATTCATCACCGTCCATTTCTTCCAATCTGAGAGCGCCTCCCGTCAATACTTCTTTGACAATAAACGGGCCTTCCCAGTTATGAGCGAATTTTCCCTTAGATTAATCTTGGTTGTCCAGGATTTTCTTCAAAATAAAGTCATATTGTTTAAATTGTCGTAGCCGGACATTTTTGTTGTAAGATCGGGCGATCCTTTGCTGATATAACTGACCATGGAAGATAGCCGCGGTTCGCCTTTCGTCTATTAGAGACAATTGGTGATACCTGTCTTGTACCCATTGATCTTCGTCCAGCTGAGAGTCTATCAACACTCTGAGAGATTCCATCTCAACTTCTATGGGGAGCACTACTTCCATCCCATAGGTTAGTGCGTAGCGGGTTGCCCCAGTTGAAGTATGCATGGATGTTCTGTAGGCTAACAGAATCAGAGGCAATATATCAGGCTAATCTTTATGGTTGGCGGACATCTTTCGCATAATCTTCATGATGTTTTTGTTAGCCGTTTCAACAGCACCGTTCATCTTTGGACGATAAATGACTGAGTTGAGATGTTTGATGTGGAATTTACTGCACAATTACTCCATCATCTTATTATTTAGGTTTTTGGCATTATCTGACACAATCACCTCTGGTTGCCCATAACGACAAACAACATTGTTTCTGATGAAAGCAATGATGACTTCTTTAGTGACCCTGGGGAAGGAGGCTGCCTCTACCCACTTGGTGAAGTAGTCAATCATGGTGAATATAAACTGATGCCCATTACTGGCTTTAGGTTCAATGGGCCCAATAACGTCCATTTCCCACATTGACAAGGGTCAAGGTGAACTCATATTGTGGAGTTCTCGTGGAGGGGCGTGTATAGCATTCCCACGAATCTGGCACTGATAGCATCTTTTGACGTGGTCATGGCATTCAGCTTTGAGAGATAGCCAATAATGTCACGTTTTGAGGATTTTCTTGACAAGGAGGGGGCCATTCATGTGGGGGCCACAGACTCCGCCATGAATTTCATCCACGAGCCTTTGGGCTTGATCTTTGTCTAAACACCAGATGAGGCCTAATCCTGCATCTCTTTTGTAGAGCGCATCTCCACTCAGGTAGAATTTCATTGCAAGTCGATGGATCCGCCTTTTCTAGGTCGGGCTCGCCTCAGCGGGTGTAGATCAATCTCGCAGATATTCCTTGATATTTTGATACCAAAGCTGTGGGATGGGAGGTAGCTCATCCGATACTTCTCCAACATAATTCCCGTAGGCTGGGGCCTTGTTTAGAGAAATTGGGACGCTTGTCAATTGCTCTGTGTCTGATATATGAACCAAGGAGGCCAAAGTTGCTAATACGTCCGCAAAGTCATTCCTATTACGAGGAACATGTAGAAAGGAGATTTCTTCGAACTCCATATCCATCTTTAAAACCTGCCGATGGTAAGGCAGCAAATGTAGTTCCTTGGTTTGATAGATTCCGGTGGATTATCGGATTACCAACTCTGAATCTCCAAGGACAGTTAACCATCTGATGCCCATTGAACGGGAAAGTTTTAGCCCCATGAGACAGCCTTCATACTCAGCCGTATTATTGGTGCTGTCAAACTGTAATTTGATGGCGACGGGATACTGCTCCCCCGTATCAGATACTAGAACTGTTCCAGCTCCAGAACCTTCCATATTAATATCTCCATCAAAATACATCTTTCATGATTGGCGCGTATCGTACTGATGGTGTTGTTGTACTGTCATTACTCCTTTATCAGGGAAATATTTTTCTAAGGGTTTGAAATCCCCTGAAGGTGCGGCGGCCAGTTGATCCGCGATTCCTTGACCTTTGATGGACTTTTGAGTCACATATACGATGTCAAATTATTGTAGGATCAACTGCCATTTGGACAGCCGACAATTTAACATGGGTTTGTTGAACACGTACTTGAGAGGATCCACGCGGGATATAAGATGGGTTGTGTGACCATGGAGGTAATGCTTTAACCTCATGGAAGCCCATGCTAAAGCACAACACGTCTTTTCGATCAGAGTGTACTTGTGTTCACTGCTGCTGAACCTTTTACTGAGGTAATAGATATCTCGTTCTTGGCCTCTATCGTCTTTCTGCCCCAGCATGCAGCCCATAGCATTGTCACTTATGGACAGGTACATAAACAGGGGAACATCATCCCTGGGTGGTACCAACACAAGAGCTTTGACTAGCTGTTTCTTGATTGTAAGGAATGCATTCTGACACTCATCATTCCATTTCATGGAGGAGTTCTTCCTTAATAGTTTGAAGATTGGTTCACAGGTTGCTGTGAGTTAGGAGATGAACCTGCTAATGAAGTTGATTCTTCCCAAAAATCCCCGGATTTCCTTTTCTGTATGAGGAATGGGCATTTCCGTGATGGCTTGGATTTCAGCAGGATCTAGCTTAATCCCTTTGTGGCTGACTAGAAATCCTAGCAACTTGCCTGATTTAACGCCAAAGGCGCATTTGGCTGGATTCAACTTCAAGTTGTTCTTACGCAACCTGTTGAATAGCTTTCTGAGATGGTCTATATGGTGAGCCTCCTTTCGGGACTTGACAATGATGTCATCCACGTAGATCTCAATCTCTTTATATATTAAGTCGTGGAAAAGAGCCATAATAGCTCGTTGATAGGTAGCTCCGGCATTAATAAGGCCGAATGACAACCGTCTATAACAAAAAGTTCCCCAAGGAGTGATGAAGGCAGTCTTCTCATGATCTTCCTCGGTAACCATGATTTGATGATACCCCGCAAAGGAGTATATGTCGTATTGCGCAGTATTGTCAATGAGAATGTGGATAAATGGCACGAGAAAGTTATCTTTTAGGCAAGCTTTATTCAAGTCCCGGTAATCCACACAAACTCGCACGTTCCCTCCAGGTTTAGGCACGTGCATGATATTGGATATCCACTCAGGATATGTAGACACCATGATGATGCCAGCCTGAAATTGTTTCACAATTTTCTCTTTCACCTTTAAACACCACTCAGGTTTCAATCGCCTGAGTTTCTGTTTGACTGGCTTAAATCCCTCTTTAATGGGAAGGCGATGAAGGACAATGTCAGTGGACAAACCCACCATGTCTTCATGAGACCATGCAAACGCATCCTGGAATTGGGTTAATAGTGTAACCATGTCATTCCGTTGGTTTGGGGTAAGGTCTGAACCAATCTGGATTAACTTAGGGCTTTCTGAGGTTCCGATATTGAAAGAAGTGGTTTGATCAAGGTTGGGTTTAGGTGTATCTTTGACCCATTCTTGAATTTTTGGAGGCACCTCAATGTCATCCTGTGTATCCATCAAGGTTTAATTCATCTCTACATCAAAGGTACAATCCCTTTGTAGGAGAGGCATCGTATCAGCAAGTACATGCACATCTAAATTCAGAGTCCTGAAACAAAATATGCTTTCACTTAGTATATATGAAACGTGTTTGATCATACATAGTGTTAGCATATACTGGCAAAATAAACTGCTAATACTGTACAGAAAAGTAAGTAGTTATTATATCTACTGGGCAGAAAGAACTTCTGCCCGTTTTACCCTTGACGACCAATGCAAGGAATGCTGTTCCAATTGGCAAGAGCAAAGTTCAGGTGAACCGCAGTGATGGAGGGACTGTCATCATCCTCCCTGTCCCGAATGATGGCCATTATGTCTGGGCAATCATCGTCTGGGGTGTATCGGTTGATATGTTAATCATGTACGATGATATGCATGCTCGACATTATTCGGACAACGTTCTCCTTGATTCTCCGCTCCTCTTCTTCGATTGCGGGATCTGGAATAACGATTTTGTTTTCCTCCACCGGTTTCGGCTTAGGAAATAGCATAGCCAAGACATTGGCTGCCACCTTTACAGGAGGTTGTGCGGACTCAGCACTTGAAGGCGAAGATAAACGCCACATAGTTGAAGCTGAAGGAACCTGTGGAAGTTTATGTGGGTTCCTGTGACTAGAGCTGGCCGAACAGCCTAGTTCAGCTGTTCTAGTGTGCTTGGTTAAGAGAAATCTAGGGTTCGGGTAGTGGTGCTCCAATAGCATGGTATTGGGTATTGCTTATTTCCAAAGCATGAAAATTGACTGGTTCAACGTCCGCATTAGCATTGATGACCGGTAAATCCCCGTGTTGAGGACACTCTGGTTCAACATTGACCATGACCAGGCTGTTGTTGATAATATATATTAATTTTTGATGAAGGGTGGAGGGGACTGCCCCAGCCATGTGGATCCATGGTATTCCCAAGAGCAGGTTGTATCCCGACTCTATCTTGAGCACATGGAAGGATACGCAGAATGTATGAGGACCAATCTCAATTGGCAGCTCAATTACTCCAACCGAATTCCGGCGGGCTCCATCAAAAGCTTTGATGATAGTATGGCTACTCCGGATTCGATTAGGATTGATATTCATCTTCACCAAGGTAGCATATGGGCAGATATTTAGGGATGAGCGTCCATCTATCAGGACTCCAGCCACCATATATCCGGAGGACAAGACTGCCATGTGCAACGGTTTGCAATGACCGGTCCCTTCAGGCAGAATGTCATCATCGGTGAAGGATATCACATTGTCTTTGAAAATGTGATCAACCAGATGTTGAAATTTTTCCGCACCCACGGATGTCGGGAGATAGGCTTCTTCTAAAACCTTTAACAATATCTTCCGGTGATTCTCGGAAGTGAGGACCAAGTCCAAAATTGATATCTGTTGTGGAGCTTCTTTCAAGCTTAAAACCACCGTAGCTTCGTTATGACCCATAGTGCGGATGAATTTTTCAATCTTCTCCGTGGGTATTTTTCCCTTTGATTTGACGGCAGATTTCATCACCCGTTGGGGAAGGTATAGTGGATTTTCTTTCGACACTACAGCAGTGGTATGTGAGGTGGATCCTTCACCTTCTCCATAATTCCACGAAACTTTATGCAAGCTAACAATAGGATATTGTGCTCTGCACGACAAGTTGATTGGCTCGGGAGCGGCCACTTTCAAAGGATTGTTGCTTCATTTGAGTTGAATTATTGGCATGACGAGTGATTAATCAGCTTCAGTAGATATGACGGCTACCACACTCTTCCATTTAGTGGGACCTACATTCTCACTGGCGCGTACCACAGTGCCGTCATCTGCCAGGCTCAGTACGCCACTGTCGATTAGGTTCTAAATAAGGTGGCAGAGTGCCCAGCATTCTTATGTGTTGTGACCACGAGATTGGGAATGATATTGACATACTCCCTCAGAATTGTACTGTCTCGAACGGGGGTTGATTGGAGGTAGAAGGGAACTGATTATTCCTTCATTGATTAACATGTGGAGTATCTCCTCAATAGGTTGACCCAAATTGGTGAATTCCCTTTTGTTGGCGAAATCCCGATGGGCCTTGGAATTTACTCTCTTCGTCACTTTGTCTTCCAGCATTTCATTTTCTGAAAGTGAAGAGGGAATATTCATGACAATGGGCAGGAGACTGGCATGCTCCTAGCTGATTAGCTGACGAGTCACTTGATGCTGATAAGTCACCAGTTCCGCCAATTACTCAATTTGTTTGCAGAGAGCTTTCATTTTTCGTTCCATTGTGAACTGGAACTTGGCATAATCCCATCTGTTATCACCGTCTTTGATGGTTTGGGAAGAATCATAGCTGAAGTTGGAACTCTGTCCATTGCTCCAATTAATCATGTTGACCTCTTCTTCTTTGTGTTGAGGAAGAGGGTTGTCTTGAACGTTAGGTTGATCTGGTTTAGTGACCACGATCTCACCTTTGTCTATCAGGTCTTGGATCTTGTGTTTCAAGGCCCAACAATCCTGAGTATCATGTCCAGGTGCCCCGGCATGATAAGCACATTTCCGAGTAGCATTAAAACCCCTTCCATTTGGGCTGGCTGGTGGAAGTAGATGTGTAATCTTCTTTTGTGTTGTCAGAAGATTAAGGATATTCTCGACGGTATCCCCTAAGGGTGTGAACACTCGAGGGCGTTTGGCTTCTCCACCTTTTGGTATTGGAGGGTTTACAGACTGTGCTGGGAAAGGAGTATAGTTTCTCCTCTGAACAGGCATATTTTGACTACCTTTTTGACCCTGTAGTATCAGGGAAACATCTTCCTCTTTCTTTTTATGGACCCTCCTGGGGTTGTTCCCATAATTTCCAGACTGGATGTGATCAGCAATTGCTTTGAGTGCAGCTAGGTCTTGAATCTTTCCGGATTTCAATCCCATCTCAGCCATCTCCCCATGTTTGACCATTTCAGAAAACGGTTTGCCGATGCCGGCTAAAACTCTCTCATAAAAGGGAGCTTCTTGTATGTCTATGAACGTCATGACCATTTCTGATTCGGTTATGTAAGGATTCACTTGGGCAGCCAGGCATCTCCACCTCTAGGCATACTCTCTGAAAGACTTGTTAGACTGTTTTTTGATCTTGGTAATTTGGTACCGATCAGGAGCTATTTGAGTTTGAAAACTGCATTGAGTGAGGAAGGCATGTGCTATCTCTTCCCAGCTGTGGATTTTGGAATTGTCTAATCTTGTGTACCTTGAACGGGCTTCTCCAGTTAGACTCTTTTGGAATAATTGCATTATGAGCTTTTCATCCTCTGCATAAGATCCAAATTCTCCAATAAATACCTTTAAATGTGTATAAGGATCACCTAACCCGTCATATTTTTCAAAGTCAGGAGTTTTAAACTTTTCTGGATAATGAACACTTGGAAAAATACATAGATCAGCATATGAAACACTCTCGTGTGTTCCAATTCCTTTGATAGTGCGAAGGGTCTCTTCCATTTGGAGGACTTTTTTTTTATGTCACCAGTGTCTAGGTCTCCAATGGGATGGGAAGCATCATGAGTTTTGTTGGTAATATCCAACTGTAGTTCAGGTATGGTTATGACCGGACTCCCTCCTTGGATGGAGGATTCAGCATATACGGGTATTTTCTTACCCTGTGTAGATTGGTGTAATTCTTTGAGCAGAACAGTCAAATCTGCAATTTGTTTGCTTAATCCGTCGATTTCTTTGCGAGAAACTGGATTAAGTTCAGTCTGGTCAGATGACATCATAATTGACTGTAGGCCTATTGCCCTTTTGGACTTTGAACGGGTAGTAGGCTCGATTGACTCCTTGCGAAAGACTTGCATAGTTTAGTCCTTAGGGAAGGTGAATATTAATATGCAATGTGATGAGTCCATTTTAGGAATTTTATCTGCAAAAACGGATGTCAGCTGTTTGTAGCATGTATGTATATGTGTACACATTCCTTCATATTTCTCATTACATGGAGATAGATATGTCATGAAATTGTGTAATTTAAAATGAGAGCATGAAGAGACTTTCCTCTGTTTTGGGTTTATTAGAGGCTGACCTATCTTAGGTTACTATCGCGGCTTTTTGGCATGAAGGTTCCCAAATCATCGCAATCTACTTGACAGGAAGTTAATCCGGTCTTTCAACTGGAGCAAATTTGGGTGGTGCCTTTCCTGAGCCTCGGAGAATCAGGCTTCTCACGAGTCCAGTAATCAAACACCGACGGGATAGCCTCCTGGTGGAGGGACCACACAACATACATTCACATACATCGCGTCTCACCATATGAAATGATGACATGTGCGAAGCACAAATATCATGAGCAGTTTATAGTGTGAGGCACTAACATCACATGCAGTTTATAGTGTGAGGCACTAAATAAACAAGACATGCATTCGTACACATTCATCCACACACAAGCAGATAATAATTTTGAAAAGATTGAAATAGCGGCTTAAGTCCTCTTACTGGAGTCCTCAGCAGAGTTGCCACCTGTCGACGTCGGGATTTCTAGATGTCCCTTTACGTTACTTGTTCTTTGGTGTTCTCATTTTAGGTGAGATTTGTTTGAAAAACAAGTGAAAAAGGTTCGACATGTATAATGTCGACGATGGACTGTTAAGAGTCGCCAGTTGGTTTTTTAAACGGTTGTACCAACACAACCGAGAAAAGGTTTGAACATTGACCCAGTGATATGACACTGCTATACGGGTCGGTGAAACCAAGATTCATTTAGGGTCCGGAGACTTGGTTATGCGGGGGGAGGTGTTAGGCACCCCCCGACATTCGTGTTACCATGGTCACCGCCTCTTTTCAAGAAACTATTATCTGAATGTGTGTGTGTGTGTGTGTGTGTGAGTCAATGTGCTGTTATTTGAAAGTGGTACGAGGCCTCGTTCGCACCTATATACGCAGGGTTTGAATTTATGTAAAAATTTAATTTTAGCAAGATATGGCAATGATGTTTTGTAAAAGAGGTTTTTTCAAATCTTGTCACTCAATATTAATTGAGGCCTTTTGCACTCCCATTTTATTAAATGCGCGGCTTGGTTGATTTTATTTGACGGCTGCGAAGCATCCGTACGAAAATAATGTACAAAATAATGCCGACTTTCTCGTGGGTATGAAAACCATCTGAGGAAATTCAGACACTGCAGAGTAATTTACAAGCTGATTACAGCTGAAAATGTCCATCACGGGAACCGAATCTAGATCCAATGGGATGAATCTGTGATCACATGATTCTTAGGCTCACATGATACCGCAATTTGTATGAAAGCAGTAAGCAGGTATATATATAAAAGCCATAAATATATATATACAGACATGATCACTAACCACGAAGAACCTCCATGGGGGATCAGAAATGTAAAGAAAGCTGTTAAAAGCCATCAACCGCCACGGAGGAAACTCCAGGCTGGACAAAATGTAGATAAAGCTGTAAAAACGGTAAACCACCACAAAGTAAACTCCAGGTGGGACGAAATGTAAATATATATATATATAAAAGCATGTAAACGCACCGGGTATAAAATCCAGGCTCACCGAACAGAGTTCGATAGTAGTTCATATATATAAGTATATATATATAAAAGCGAGTAAACGCACCGGATGTAAAATTCAGGCTCATCGAACGGAGTTCGACCACAGTTTATATATACAAGTATATATATATAAGAAAGCAATTAAATGCACCAAATCGAAGTTTAGGCTCATCAAACAAAGTCCGACACATAGTTAATATATATAAGTATATATATATTAAAGCAATAAACGCACCAAACCGAAGTTTAGGCTCATCGAACAAAGTCCGACACACAGTTAATATATATAAGTATATATATATTAAAGCAATAAATGCACCAACCCGAAGTTTAGGCTCATCGAACAAAGTCTGACACACAGTTAATATATATAAGTATATATATATTAAAGCAGTAAACGCTCCAGACCGAGGTCTAGGCTCAATCGAATAAAGTCCGATACACAGTTCATATATATAAAAATATATATATAGAAAAGCAAATAAACACTCCAGACTGAAGTCTAGGCTCAACCGAGGCATAACTTGGTAATGTTAGTCAATATATATATATAAGATATATATATATATATATATATATATATATAGACTGAAATGAAAACACGGACCGAAGTCCTGGCAAAAACAAGAAACACGACTCTCAACGTGTAGAAGGGTCTGTGCAAAGATGAAGAGAAAGACTCTAAAGTGTGTGAGAAGGCTTACAGCTGACTGCTAGAAAAGGCTTCTCTATCTTTAGAGTGGGTAAACACTGACTATTGTATGTACAAAAGAGGGCTGTATATGAGCTCACAAGTGTTTAAAATGGGAAAAATACACTGTATGGCAAGTGTAGAGTGAATTCTGCAGGGTTTCCCCGTCTTTTTTCTCTTAAAAATTAGCATCCCAAGCCTCTTATATATAGGCAAAAGGTGTCGCAGGTGTACCTGTAGCTCAGTCGCAGGTGTACCAGAGGCGGGTCGGGTCGTCTCGAAGTACGTGCATGCGGGCACTGTAATGTCCACTCGATTTTTTTGAAGTGCAATCCGGGCATCCATTTGAGGTATACAAGACCTATTTCGGACCGCCGTTGTCAAGAGTTTGTATGATGGCATAGGATTAGAGTTTGTACGAAGTCTTTGAAGATGGGACGGTGCCCTCCGGTCTTCAAGCTTCAACTTTCATCCGTTACCCCGCACAATAGTAACTCGAGATTGGTTAGCCTTGTGGGCCGTTGTTGCATAGATGTGTTGAGACGACTTGGCATGGCATCGTGTTGGTCAAATGACGATGTTTCCCCTTATCGGTGTTACTGCCGGGTTGGGTCGATACAACAGACGTTGCTTAGCTTCGCTAGGATTGGACTGCTGTAATTGGTTGAAAGTCCTCATTGTCATCTTTGAGGTGTGTCTGTCTTCCCGATGTCATCGCCGGGCTGATACAGTGTATCTCGTTGTGAGCATCGAGATTGAATCTGGTTGCACTTGTAACAAGCATTTCCGGGGTTAATGCCAAAATTGCTTTCCTTGGGGCTATCACCAAGGTTGGAGGCTATTCCCATGATTAGGGCTGAGACTGGATACCTCGGGGTTATCTCTGAGATTAATCGGTCTTCTCCAGTGTGTGTTCCGATATTGATCTGCATGCCTCGGGGTTCTCCAAGATTGGAACGATTACTCCCAGATTGCGATCTGGGGTTGATGCTGAACCTCCAGTAGTATCCAGTATGGTTGTGGATTATCTTTCAGGGTTCTCTCATAAAAGACGAATCTGGCTTCCTGCAATGTTAGTGTCAGTAGTACATAAAATTTTGAGTGTCTACACAAACTACTATGCAATTACGCTACAGGAATGCAAACATAATTAGCATGACTAACTAAACATAAAAATAACTAATCTAACATATGCAAACTAAACATACTTATCAAAATAACAACTAAAACATTGAATATAAATATAAAACTAACTCCCCCAAACTTAGCAGTTACAACGTCCTCATTATAAGAATTTTGCAATAAAAGAACAGAGGACTTCCTTGTATCTGACTAAGTAGGAGGTGATGGTGGAGATGGTGGCGATGGTGGCCGTGGAACAAAAACTTTGCGATCCTTCATATCTGAATCTGATGGAGTATATTGTGGCATAGGCTTGGGCATCTGGAACTGGAACTGAGCGACAGCGGGAGGATTTAGACTTTGTAATAACGTATTCAATGAGGCGAAGGAATTTTTCATGGAATTAGACATGTGATCCTGCCAAGCTGCCAGTCCGATCATCATTATGTTATCATCTTTGCCTTGCTTATTCATCTGTCCCTGAAGTCTACAAAATTGAGTACTAAACATGTACTTACCCATCCTGCTACTCCGTGTAGTCTCCTCCTCCATAGTTATCTCATCTGCTCAGAATTCATCATCCTCCAAGGTGTCCTTAGCCTCTTCATTATCATCAGAAGCCTCAGGAAAAACAAAATCGACTCCTCGTCGATGTGACTCCCCTCAAGCCCAGACAGTGTATCTAGCGATCATCCTGGAGTTTAGTAGCTGGAGTGACTATTGCACAGGCTCATCCCCTGGCCATCTAATGTCTGACTGCCTACATAACCCATATATGAGAGATGGGTATGGCAGTCCACCTGAGAATGGCCCTCGCAGACATTGTTGTATGGAGAAACTGATGATAGCACGGATGTTGATTTCGAAGTCCTTCACAATTGCATAAAGTAGTAACACTTTCTCCCTTGTCACCTCACTGGTATATGTCGAAGGAAATAACTTTACGCATAGAAATGCATACCAGATTTTTCCATAACGGCTCAAATCGTTGCTCAAGAAAATCGTGCCACCCTCTCTTTCTTTCACCCAAATTATCCCCGATTTAGTTATCTCTGTCAAGATCTGGTCATAGTTGGGATTGCTATCATGTAGCTGAGCATACTAGCACACTATAGGGGCTCACAGACTGTAGTATTCATTGATTGCCTTTGCATAGAAGGGAACCTGCTTACTCCTCACAAATGACATGTATGGCACTCTGTCCTCAACATTGGTATAGAACTCCTTCACCACATTAACTATGACCGGGTCTTGATTATCAATGAGCATTTCCTAGACATACTCATGTATTTGCCTATGCATCTATCCATCAAATGAATCCGGTGCAAACTCCGCTCAGGTGTTAGTGCTTTGGGCACTAAGTAATCATACTTATCTGCGGCATTGGCACTAACAAACTTTTGCTTATCAAAGGCACGTGTGGGTGCTGAAGAACCTAAACCCTCACCCCTTTGGCGCTTCGATGGAGTTTTAGGTGCCATTTCATTATACTTCTGTGTCTACTCCCCCAAACTATTCTCATGAGTAATACATCGAACACTTGGTGTGCAACAACACCACGTAACCCAAATTCGATGACTGCAATTCCAACTTGTGATGAAAACTGAAAGCAAGAGCTTATCCAATGATTTTCCTCCCAAATGAATGATATAATTGCAGTAAGTGATGCCAATTTAAAGTTTTCCCCCTTCCTTGTTGCTATCAAATCCGAACTTAGTGAAACCGTAACCTTTTAGTGACTGAAATTGAATGAAATTGGATGGAGATGTGGTGTGGAATTACGAATTTAGGGTTTGTATTTATAGAGAGTGATAGTGGTAGTTGAATTCGTAGGTTAATGGGACCGTTGAAGGTAAATCGTGGGTTAATGGAAGTGTTCGGGTTAGGTTTCGTCGGTAGGGAAGGGACTGAATTTGGTTTGAAGAGATTAGAAATGGGAAAGACTCAGTCGTGCATCATTAAAAAGTTTATGTTCTAACTCCCGTACCCCCGCCGGTGTAATACCCCAACTTTCATAAATAAAGATTAATTTTTCTCGAAATATATTTTTGAATATTATGGTGTGGATTTGATATAATGTTATAGTTGTGGGTAATATTTATAAATTTTACAAAGTATACAAGTTGTTACAAAATATTCAATTGGTTGAGAAATATTCGTTTTATCAGGAAATATTCGTACAATGGCGCAATCATTGGTGGACCCCACAACGGAATTATTGTCAGAATGAGAAAACGACAGAAATATCTTTTTATAAAATTAGCGACGAAAGTTTTACAGTTAAACTGTTGAAATACCCGGTGGTAAAAGTATAGTAATACGCGTGGTTGCGTAGTAGCACACGGTATTGATTATTGATGCTTACGTGAGAAGTCACTAAGTTTTATTCAATTATTGCTACAGTAATTGCTACATAGTATCTCACGTCATTTGATTCAATTATTGTCAATACTTTATATTATTAAATTAATAATTGAGACGACAAAGTTATTCATATTAATATTTACAATATTGACGATGTCTAGAAAGTTCTGTCGATGAGAGGTTTGGTCACCTAATTGCGCGCCAATAGGGAGAAATCCTTATCGGAAAGCACCCTCTTTCCTGGGAATGATCTAGTTGTTAATATTGCAAGTTACAATAATGATGAATAAATGTTGCTAAAAATATTGAGGAGAGTTTTATGAAGTATTTGTTCTAAATTTTGCTTATTATTTAAACCCACACCTAGTCATTTTTCAAAATAGTGTGTGTTATGAGGGGGCGTGGGGGGGGGAGAGTTAACGTGGGAGGGAGGGAGTTATTATAATAAGTTTGGTTTTTTGTGAAAAATAGAATATATTATATTTTAGTTGCATAGTCTTTTACTATGAAGTGCACAGTAAATCTTGTGAATCAGAAAGTTACGCCCGTGAATTTGTTTAATTTCAAACACTGTGCATCCGTGATTTCTAATTTCAAATAGTATCCCTTCCATTTTCCTATAAATAGAATGCTTAGTTAGAATTGAAAATCACACCAGAATCAATGAATTCTTCTTCTATAATATTAAGCGTATTTCTTTAGAGTTTTAAGAAGCTTTGAGCGTAGAAAATAGTGAAAGTTTTCTTCAATAATATGTCCGCTATACCAGTTGGAATACTCTTCTTTTTAAGGTAAGGGATATTATTTCTGTTTAGTATTCGTATAAAATAATATTTTCTTTCATACTCTGTAGTATATAAGTAATATTATTTCGTTTCATATTTTGAATTATATACTCATTTTGTTAAGTTTTGGCTTCTATACTCCATAAAATTAGTAGAATATCCTTGATATTTGCGCTTCATCCAGTATCTTTTCATGGAAATATTATTATGAGCATTCTTGATAAGTTTTAACCTTTTTATGTTAGAGTACTATTCATGGGGCACTATTTACAAAGTACTATTCATAAAGTACTATTCACTTGGGTACTATTCACCTATGGTACTATTTAAGAAAAAAAATTATTTCTTTTCGGTCAAAATCATTTTTAATATAATATTATTCTTGAATTTTACTCCACAAAGCAGTATCATGTTAACAATTTGGACGTTTTTGAATTCTGGATAAATTAAATTATAAATCTTTAAAATTTATCCTTCGATTTCATTTAATTGAATTCTTATATCATTATCATCATCCTCATGCTTATATTGTGATGAAAGTCATCAATGGCTTACGTGCATAGATGGACTGTTGATTGGTATAATTATGACCATGGATTATTCTATATAATCATGACCGTAATGTTACAAATGATGTGGTAAAAGTCATCCTTGGCCCGTAGTGCATGGATAATTCGTGGTCGTGATACTAATGAATATCATTAGTCGTAGTGCAGGCATGATTCAATGATGTGGATTATTTATTCAGCTGAGTCTCAGCGATAAAATTGATAATAAACTTTTTTAAATCATAGAAGATAGTAGATATCATGCTCTACTTGACTCTTCTAATGGATTGTTTGTTATGCTACAGTTAAACTTGATGTTTATTATATTTTATCAATTTAAGACTGTTGAAGACTAATGATAATTTATTCTGCATTATTTTAGTCATAATATTTTTTACTGGGCTAGTTAAGCTCACCCTTTTTCTTTCATTGTTCTCTTCAGGAAACGAGAATATAGCTGGGACTAGTCGAGGAATGGAGTGACGGTCTAAATGTTTGCATTGGTAGTCCTCACTATTCTGTAAAATAATGTGATAGTAAATGTAATAAGGACTCCATTTGAGTTTGGATACTGTCTAGAAGATAATATTCGTACTAAAACTCTCAGCTTATATTTTGTCGTATTTTACACGACAATTGTATAATTAAGTTGTATTTAAATTTTGTACAATGTATTTGGCGACTCAAGATGAGTGATGTATAACTATTTTAGGGGCGTCACAGTTGGTATCAAAGCTTAGGGATATGATCCCTGGTTGAGATGTGAGACTAGATCTAGGAGGGGAAAGTCGGGTAAATCCTTTGCTAGTATGACCTACCTAAGTTTATTTGTTATTTCATTGGTCAGTCAGAATATAGGGATAATATGTGGCATATCAATTAACCCTTATTTTGTGGCACTGTTTGAAAATGACATCTGAGAATGGTGAGATAAGCAATGGAGCACATGAGACCGTTGAGTCGCCAATGATTAATACCCAATATAATGTGCACCAGGAAGGTAATAATCCTTAGGAAAACAACAACACTGACAAAATGATGAACGATGGAGTGTTCAGAGGCTTTATGCAATTCATACAACATCAGGCGAGAATGACTCCTATTCAAAATACAGGTGGAAACACTGGCAACCCTCGAATGGTCACCGCTAAGCAGTTCAAATGCTGGGACCATCGGAATTTTTGGGAGAACCAAAACCACTTAAGGTGGAGACGTGGATAAAGTAGATCACCGAGATATTTGATGCCTTGAGATGCTCCGAGGAGCAAAAGGTTCCCTTTGCCACCTTCATGTTGCAAGGAGAGGCAGATTATTGGTGGGAACCCGTAAAGCGTACATAGCAAGCTGCACTGAAGATATCTTGGGAGAAGTTCCAAGAACTGTTCAACAACAAGTACTTTCCCGAAAGTATTCGTCACATGAAGGAAGTAGAGTTCATCAAGCTAGAGCAAAACAATATGACTGTGTCGCAGTACGAAGCTAAGTTTGCCGAGTTATCCCGGGTTGCGTCCCACTTGGTTGATAATGAGGAGAGAATGATGCGGATGTTTTTAAGATATTTGAAACCCGAGATACGTCAATACCTAATTTCTCACAAACTGTGTTTTTATTCAGATGTTGTAAATAGGGCTCAGTTATTGGAACGTGATAATGAGTCAACACAACCAAGAGATAGCAACCAACAAAGCGATACTACTAGTGGAAGCAGTCATCGAAGCAGTGACAATAAATGTGGAGGAAGTCAACATGCCAGAAATGGTAACACTTTGGTGGTAATCATGACCAAGACAATAAAAGTGGGAATTTCAAGAAGAGGAGATTCAATAATGATGGAAAGACGTCAGCACTAGCACCCGTTGTTAAAGAAGGAGAACAATCAACAATCGTATGCTACAAATACGGAGGGAAGGGACACATCAGTCCAAATTGCATGCAACAGTCCAAAACGTGCTATAATTATGGAAAAGAAGGTCACCTTACTCAATTTTTTCATGCAGTGAATCTAAGTTCAGTTGGGATGGTAACACCAAATGTCGTCCCAGACAAGTCAAAACCAGTAGTTCAAGGGAGAGCGTTTGTCGTGACCTCCCAAAAAGTAAGGAACCTGAACGAAGTCATTACGAATAAGCTAATCATAAACTCTTACGAAGTCTATACCTTATTTGATATCGGTTCTACCCATTCTTTTATTTCTCCTACTTGCGCTCAACGTTTAAATTTAACTCCGAAGAAATTAAACTTTGACTTATCTGTTGAAACTCCGTTGGGAGAAACCTTCATTATATCTATTGTTTATAAGTCTTGTTTGATTCAAATCGGCACTCGCATGTTACCTGTCAATCTTATTTCTTTGAAAATACTTGCATTTGACGTGATTTTAGGGATTGATCGGTTAACTACTCATCATGCAAAAATTAATTTTTTTCGTAAGGTTGTTAGCTTTCATATTCCTAACCAACCTATTAAGCGAATTCAAGCAACCAAACCACTAAAGTCGATCACTGTCATATCAAGTCATAAAGCTATTCGTTTATTAAAAAATGGATGTCAACCTTTCTTAGCCCATGTCACAGATTTAAACAAAAATACGTCAGTTTTGAATGATATTTCTATTGTTAATACATTTCTTGACGTATTCCCAGAAGAACTTCTTGCCCTACCCCCAGAGCGTGAAATTAAATTTTGTATTGACCTTGAACTCGGTACAAAACTCATTTCCAAAGCCCCATATAGAATGGCTCCTATTGAACTTCAGGAGTTAAAAACCCAACTGCAGGAGTTGTTAGACATCGGTTTCATTCGTCCTAGTACGTCTCCTTGGGGTGCTCCTGTTCTATTCGTAAAGAAGAAAGATGGGAGTATGCGACTTTATATTGATTATCAGGAGTTGAATCACATCACCATCAAAAATAGGTACCAGTTGCCTCGCATTGATGACATGTTTGACCAATTACAAGGCTCCAAATTCTTTTGAAAGATTGATTTTTGTTCTGGATATCACTAGTTAAAGATTAAAACTGATGACATTCCAAAGACTGCTTTCAGAACTCGGTACGGACATTACGAATTCCTAATTATGTCTTTTGGATTGACTAATGCTCCTGCTACCTTCATGGATATGATGAACCGAGTATTCAAGGAATATTTGGATCATTTTATTGTAATCTTTATTGATGACATCCTCATTTATTCCAAAAGCCGTGAAGATCATGAGCAACACTTGAGGCTGATACTCCAAAAGCTTCGTGAAAATAAGCTATATGCCAAGTTAAAGAAATGCGAGTTCTGGCTTGAGGAAGTAGCATTCCTTGGGCACGTGATATCAAATCATGGGATATCTATTGACCCGACAAAGATTGAAGCAATTCAAAGCTGGGAGAAACCTAAGTCAGTGACCGCTTAGCTAGTTAATATCGGAGATTCGTGGAAGGATTTTCTCGAATCGCTACTCCATTAACTCAGCTGTCTCGAAAAGATACAAAATTTTGTTGGAGCGAGGAATGTGAGAAGTGTTTTTAAGAACTCAAGTAGAGACTCATTTCAGCACCGATTCTGACAATACCATCTGGTTCGGAGGGATTTATCATATACAACGATGCTTCAAGTAAAGGTTTAGGATGTGTTCTCATCTAACATGGGAAAGTCATTGCCTATGCCTCACGACAACTCAAAGAATATGAGAGGAATTATTCTACTCATGATCCACAGTTGGCAGCAGTCGTTTTTGCACTAAAGATCGGGAGGCATTACCTGTATTGAGAGAAAGTGGAGATCTATACGAATCATAAAAGCCTCAAATATTTCTTCACCCAAAAGGAACTCAACATACGGCAATGACGTTGGCTCGAGCTGTTGAAAGATTACGATCATACCATCCAATACCATCCTAAAAAAGCGAACGTGGTAGCTGACGGATTGAGTAGAAGATCATATGCGGATATAAGTGCGATATTGTCAATGTAAATGACCATTTTGTGTTACTTACAAAGGATGGAGATAGAGTTAAAGACTTCAGGGACCCACGTGATGATGGCAAATATACGAACAAAACTCACTTTAATCGATAAAATTAAAGCTGCTCAACTTGCAGACTCGGAGCTGATACGTATGAAGAAGAAAGTGCACGAAGGTGTTATCCCGCAAGTAAGAATCGATGAAGAAGGAATACTTTGAGTCAACTCCAGACTTTGTATTCCTAATGACCCTGATTTAAAATATAAAATCATGATGAAGGTGCACAACACACCGTTTGTAATCCATCTTGGGTGTACCAAAATGTATCGTAATCTTCGACATACATTTTGGTGGAGCAATATGAAGAGAGAGATAGCGGAGTTTATCTCAAGGTGTCTAACTTGTCAACGAGTTAAGGTGTAGCATCAAGTGCCAAAAGGTCCATTGCAACCACTTAAAATTCCAGAATGGAAGTGGAAACACATTACCATAGATTTCGTTACTGGTCTTCCTAAGGTTTCTCAAGGCATAGATGCGATTTGGGTCATTGTTGATAGATTGACCAAGTCTGCTCATTTCTTACCTATACGAGAAACTTATACACTTGAACGTCTTACTCGTATATACATAAATGAGATTGTAAGACTGCATGGTATGCCAGTATCCATAATTTCTGATCGAGACCCAAGATTCACTTCACGATTTTGGGTTAGGTTGCAAAAAGCTATGGGCACGGATTTACGATTTAGTTCGACATATCATCCTCAAATGGATAGGCAGTCGGAGAGGACTATTCAAACTCTTGAAGATCTATTAAGACTATGTGTCCTTGACTTCAAGGAAAGTTGGGACAAGTTCTTACTATTAGTGGAATTCTACTACAACAACAGTTATCAAGCAATTATCGGCATGGCTCTATTTGAGGCGTTGTATGGAAGAAAGTGTCGTTCTCCAGTATGCTGGGATGAGGTGGGTGAAGCAGCGTTGTTGGGACCAGAATTGGTACGTATGACTATAGAGAAGATTCAAATGATCAGGCAACGTATAAAAACCTCACAAGATTGACAAAAGAGTTATGCTGATCTTCATCAGAAGGACGTGAAATTCAATGTTGGAGAACATGTGTTATTACGTTTTGCTTTATGAAAAGGAGTTACGAGATTTGGAAAGAGAGGAAAGCTCAATCCTCGATTCATTGGCCCATTTGAAATCCTTGACCGAGTAGGAACTGTGGCCTATAGACTAGCTTTACCGCCAAGTATGTCTCGTGTTCATAACATTTTTCACATATCCATGTTACGTAAATATGTGGAAGACCCGAACCAAATTATTGAGTTAGAACCAGACGAAATAGCCAAAGATTTAACGTACGAAGAGGTACCTGTTAAAATCTTGGATAAGAAGGAACATATTCTATGCTCCAAGGTTATACCTCAAGTCAATGTTTTATGGAGAAACCACAATGTTAAGGAAATGACTAGGAATTAGAATCTGAAATGATATCAAGGTATTCTCACCTCTTCGACATACCAGGTATGTACCCTAATTTCGAGGATAAATTTTCATAAGAAGGGGAGGTTGTAAGACCCCAACTTTCATAAATAAAGATTAATTTTTCTCGAAATATATTTTTGAATATTATGATGTAGATTTGATATAATGTTATAGTTGTGGGTAATATTTATAAATTTTTCAAAGTATGCAAGTTGTTATAAAATATTCGACTGGTCGGAGAGTATTCATTTTATTAGGTAATATTCGTACAACAGGGCAATCATTAGTGGACCCCACAACAGAGTTATTGTCAGAATAAGAAAATGACATAAATATCTTTTTATAAAAATAACCGTGACAGTTTTACCGTTAAACAGTTGAAATACCCGATGGTAAAAGTACATTAATACGCGTGATTCTATAGTAGCACACGGTATTGATTATTGATGCTTACGTGAGAAGTTACTCAGTTTTATTCAATTATTGCTACAGTAATTGTTGCATAGTATCTCACGTCATTTGATTCAGTTATTGTCAATATTTTATATTATTAAATTAATAATTGAGACGACAAAGTTATTCATATTATTATTTATAATATTGACGATGTCTAGAAAGTTCTATCGAGGAGAGGTTTGGTCACCTAATTGCGCGCCAATAGGGAGAAATCCTTATCAGAAAGCCCCATCTTTCCTGAGAACGATCTGGTTGTTAATATTGCAAGTTATAATAATGATGAATAAATATTGTTAAAAATATTAAGGAGATTTTTATGAAATATTTGTTGTAAATTTTACTTATTATTCAAACCCCTACCTACTCATTTTTCAAAATAGTGTGTGTGTGTGTGTGTGTGTGTGTGTGTGTGTGTGTGTATATATATATATATATATATATATATATATATATATATATATATATATATATATCTTTGTGTGTGTGTGTATGCTAATGATGTTGATGGGGATTTACGAATTAGAAAGTTGCGCCCATGAATTTGTTTAATTTCAAACATTGTGCGTCCGTGATTTCTAAATTCAAATAGTATCTCTTCCATTCTCCTATAAATAGGATGATTAGTTAGAATTGAAAATCACACCAGAATTAGAGAATTCTTCTTCTATAATATTGAGCATATTTCTTTAGATTTTTAAGAAGCTTTAAGCATAGAAAATAGTAAAAGTTTTCTTCAAAAATATCTCTGCTATACCAGTTAGAATACTATTCTATTTAAGGTAAGGGATATTATTTTTGTTTAGTATTCGTATAAAATAATATTTTTTTCGATACTCTGTAGTATGTAAGTAATATTATTTCGTTTCAGATTTCGAATTCTATACTCATTTTGTTAAGTTTTGGCTTCTATACTCCATGAAATTAGTAGAATATCCTTGATATTTGCGCTTCATCTAGTATCTTTCCATGAAATTATTATTATGAGCATTCTTGATAAGTTTTAACCTTTTTATACCTGAGTACTATTTACGGGATACTATTCACTCAGATACTATACACCCTGGTACTATCTATGACAAAAATTAATTTTTTTTCGGTCCAAATTATTTTTAATACAATATTATTCTTGAATTTTACTCCACAAAGTATTATCATGTTGACAATTTGGACGTTTTTGAATTCTGGATAAACTAAATTATAAATCTTTCAAATTTATCCTTTGCTTTCATTTAATTGAATTCTTATATCATTGTCATCATCCTCATACTTATATTGTGATGAAAGTCATCTATGGCTTACGTGCATAGATGGACTATTGATTTGTATAATTATGACCTGGGATTATTCTATATAATCATGACCGTAATGTTACAAATTACGTGGTAAAAGTCATCATTGGCCCATAGTGCATTGATGGACAGTTGTTGGCATGATCATGACCATTGATGAAAACACGAATATTATTGGCCCGTAGTGCATGGATAATTCGTGGTTATTATACTAATGAATATTTGTGGCCGTAGTGCAGGAATGATTCGATGATGTGGATTATTTATTAAGCTGAGTCTCAGCGATAAAATTGATAATAAACTTTTTAAATCATAGAAGATAGTAGATATCATGTTCTACTTGACTCTTATAATGGATTGTTTGTTCCGCTGCAGTTAAACTTGATGTTTATTATATTTTATCAGTTTAACACTATTGAAGGCTAACGATAATTTATTCTGCATTATCTTAGTCATAATATTTCTTATTGGGCTTGTTGAGCTTACCCTTTTCCTTTCATTGTTCTCTTCAGGAAATGATAATATAGCTGGGACTAGTCGGGGAACGGAGTAATGGTCCAAATGTTTGCATTAGTAGTTCTCACTATTCTGTGAAATAGTGTGATAGTAAATGTAATGAGGACTCCATTTGAGTTTGAATACTGTCTAGAAGATAATATTCGTACTAAAACTCTCAGCTTATGTTTTTTCGTATTTTACACAACAGTTGTATTTGAATTTTGTACCATGTATTTGGCGACTCAAGATGGGTGATGTATACCTATTTTGGAGGCGTCACGGCGGGGGCGGTGGGTATTTGCACCGCCCCCGCGGGGAGGGCTACTCTAGAAGACCTCCCCGCCGGGGCGGGCGTGTTAGGATGTAAAACCCCCCGCCGGGGCGGGGGTCCCTTTATTGCACAACTTTGAATTTTTAGTTTATTTTCCCCGTAAACATGTCCAATAGCATCCTAAGTACCTGAAATCAATTATAATCACAAATATGAGATAAAAGAATGGAGTGTGAGCAAGTATGATCGAATTTACAAAAATTAAAAACTAACTAACTATGAATTATACACGAATTTACAATGCACTACTAGAATTATGAACTAAGCTATAAAATGAATAACATAACACAAAAATACTGTAAATTAAAAGAAAATTGGGTTGCCTCCCAATGAGCACTTGTTTTTGGGTCTTTCAGCCTGACTACTCCCTGTTCATGGCGCATCGATAAGTATGATTGCAGTGGCTTCGTTGTCGATGTCTCCACCCCAGTAATGCTTTAACTGCTGCCCATTGACTTTGAATGTCTCGAGTGGATTTCTGCTGTACAGTTCAACGGCGCCATGAGGTAAAATAATCTTGATCATAAATGGCCCCGACCATCGGGATTTGAGTTTTTTCGGGGAATAACCTCAGTCTAGAGTTAAACTGTAACACATATTATCCTGGTTCAAACTTTCTCTATATAATTTTCTGATCGTGCCATTTCTTGACTCTTTCTTTGTACAGTTTTGAGTTCTCATAGGCTTGTAGTCGAAATTCATCGAGTTCATTCAATTGGAGTAATCTCTTCTCACCTGCAGCTGTTTGATCAAAGATGAGTTTTTGAATGGCCCAATACGCCTTATGTTATAATTCCACTGGAAGGTGACACGCTTTCCTGTAGACCAATTGATACGGAGACATCCCAATTGGTGTCTTGTATGCTGTCCGATAAGCCTATAAAACGTCATCTAACTTTAGAGACCAGTCATTTCTATTCGAATTCACCACCTTCTCTAAAATTCGCTTCTCCTTTCGGTCGGAAACCTCAGCTTGACCACTCGTTTGGGGATGATAAGTTGTTGCAACCCTATGATTCACCTCGTACTTCGCCAAGAGAGTTGTAAAGGACCTATTACAGAAGTGACTTCCTTCGTTACTGATGATTACTCTCGGCGTGCCAAACCTTGGGAAAATATTCTTTTGTAGAAATTTTAGAACCAGCTTGGAATCATTGGTAGGGAGTGTTGTAGCTTCAACCCGCTTTGAAATGTAATCCACAGTTAGCAGAATGTACAAGTTGTTGAATGAAGGTGGAAAAGGTCCCATGAAATCCACCCCCCATACATCAAAAACCTCGACTTCCATGATCGTGTTGAGCGACATCTCATTCCTTTTCGAGATATTGCCCACCCTTTGGCATCTATCACAGTTTTTCACGAACTGGTGGGCATCCTTGAACACAATAGGCCAATAGAATCCTGCTTGTAGTATCTTAGCCGTTATCCATTCACTACCATAATGTCCCCCGTACGTAGATGAATGGTATTCGTGCAAGATATTCTTCACTTCGCTGTAAGGCACACATCTACGAATTATTTTATATGCACACTCTCCGAAAAGATATTGCTCGTCCCACATGTACCACTTGACAACATGTAGAAACTTCTTTTTATGTTGACGTGTCAAATCAGGGGGAAGGATTTTGCTCACCAAGTAAATGGCAAAATCTGCATACCATGTAAACTCAGAGTTTACTCCAAATAGCTGCTCATCCGGAAATGACTCGTTGATTAAACACTTATTTGCCCCGTCCTTGTCCAGATTTTCTAGTCTTAAAAGATGATCCGCCACTTGATTTTCTGTCCCCTTCCTACCCGTTGTTTCCAAATCAAATTTCTGAAGGAGTAGAATCCATCTAATGAGCCTAGGATTAGCATCCTTCTTCGAAATTAGATAACGAATCGTTGAGTGATCTGTGTATACCACCACCTTTATTCCAATCAAATAAGCTCTAAATTTGTTTAAGGCGTATAATACTGCAGGTAGCTCCTTCTCGATGGTTGTATAATTTAATTGAGCATCTGTGAGGGTTTTACTTGCATAGTATATGGCATGGAATATCTTCTCATGTCGTTGACCCAAAATAGCCCATACCGCGTAGTCGCTAGCATCGCACATTAATTGAAAAGGCATTGTCTAATCTGGTGCTACTATCACGGGAGCTTTTGTCAATTTATTTTTTAACTGCTCAAACGATGACATACATTCTTCATCAAAGCTGAAAACTGCATCTTTCTCTAAGAGACTGCATAGTGGTTTTGCAATCTTAGGGAAATCCTTAATGAATCTACGATAGAATCCGGCGTGCCCAAGAAAATTATGGATTCCCTTAACTGAATTGAAAGTAGTATGCACACCAGCCAATCATGTTTAATGATAAAGTATATACTTTGTAACAATATTATTCATTTATTAATAAAAAATATTAATTTATTAAAGGCTTTTAATTATCTACATGATGTTGCTTTATAATATGTGATAAACTCATAGTTTTAAGTAATGTTTTTAGAATAATGATGTTGATCATTCTAATGAGATCTAAATTCTTAGAAAACTTAATACTAAAATAGTTTCCAAGCGTTGAATTACTAAATTGGGGATTAGTGAATCCGGATAGATTGGTACATACGTTACTTGCTCATTGGATGAGGATGATTGATCTCATGATAATTTGTGTGGACACACTAAAGCAAGTATATAGGTGCTTATTAGAGAATAAGTTCATTGAGCGTGGCTCGCTAAGTAATACCTAATGGAGTTTTACTTGTCTGTCAATAGAAATTCCTGTAGTGATAGTAGTACAAGTGATCCTTAGACTTGAGGTCATCATAGTATCTTGTGTATGATGAGTTATACTTTGACTTATTCCTTAAGACCCTTAGGGCATATCAAAGGGTATGATTGGGTATAATAAGTCATATATAGAGATAATATATGATCAATAAAGAATCTACTACTTCTAGTAAAAGAAGAGAAATGTCCTATGTGATTCGATAAATGACAACTCAGTAGTCATTGGCCAAGACATAATGAAATTAGAAAGGAGTTTCTAATTTGCATTATTTTGTGTTGTGCATTTAAGAGTCGAAATACATATAATTAAATAAAATAAGACTTGACAGTAATTCAATGTCTTATATTTAATTGGGACATTGTATGGTGGAAGGATTGAATTGTACAGTAACTATTTACTCAAAGGTTCTTTTATGATTAATGTTAAAATCTATATTATCTGGAAAGTCGTTAATAACTATGGAGGCTTATCCCTATTGTAGAATAAATATTATCTATTTATATAAATTAATAGTTTAATTTATTTATTTAAATAAGATTAGAATTGTTCTAATTGATTTATTCACATCCGGTTTAATATGGAGAACCTAAAGGGTCACACCATAAAAGGAAGAATAATTATTTAAGAAGTTAATGACATAATCGTAATAATATGTTAAGTTTACTTAATTTAATCTGTAGTGATAGAATAAATTAAATAGCTTAATATTTATTATTTAATATTTTGAAAATATTAAATATATAAATTAATAAGAGGAGTCTTATTAATATTATTAAAATAATTATTATTTTAATTTCTAAAAAATTGGAAATTAATTTAATATAAGTACTCTCATTTATTCCTTATAAGATTAGGAGACTAATTAATTAAAAGATTTTAATTAATTATTCCTAATAAGATTGGGAACATAATTAATTAAAGGAGTTTAATTAATTAAAATAAAATCTAATTCCTTAATTGTTAATAAGGGTTGCCCACATCTATAAATAAGAGGAGTCTTATTATGAGTGAGGTTGGTTGATGCTTTCACAACACACAAACGTGAATACATAATTTCAATAGTTGGGAGAGTACACATTTTCTATGAGAGATAGAAAAATTATGGTTTTGCCAAATACACATCTTCTTGAATCTTTCTTCTTCCTTGGTGGATCACCTCTAGAGGCTAAACACTTGGGTGGCTAACATTGATCAAAGGAAGGAACCAAACTCGGTGGATTCAAGTTGAACGCAAAAAGGATTGGAGGTGAACTTATACATGAGGAAGCTCGAATATTCAAGGGTATAATTCTTGTTCTTTATCTTTTCGTTTAATTAATAATTATGCATAAAGGATGATCCGGGTATATGATTTGTAAAATTTTAAAACTCTGTTTTACCACATTTTCGCTTATTTTATACAATTTGATTGTGTTCATGAATATTACAAACCTAATAGTGGTATCAGAGCCAAACTTTTATGCGAATTATTAATTATTTTATTTTGATATGTATATTGATATGTGTTTAGAATAATTTAAGTGGGAATAATTTGTTGTATAAAAAAAATCTTGCGAAATCACAAATACCGCGTTTTTAAAAACAAGGCTGCTGATTCGCATGGGTTATACAAGGTAATCGTGGAATTTTTTGTGGGATTTCATGTTAACTTTTATATATATATATATATATATATATATATATATATATATATATATATATATATATATATAAAAGATCCTGTTACTTTTCTGGCTAAGTACATATGATGTACGGTTATATATTATATATATATAATATATTCTTATAAACCGATAACGGGGGTGAATATATATAATATGTATTCTTAATTATTTTATAATTAAAATAAAAAGGTTTATTTTAATTTTAAAATTTGATTTCATGCTAACTAATTAGAGATGGAATTGGATTCCATGATAAATAATTGGAGTTGAAATTGGATTCTATGTTTCCTTAAATAAAGGAGTTTATTTATATATGAAATAAGATTTCATATTATTCAAAATAAAGGAGTTTATTTATTAATAGGAAAGAGAACTCGTATTTCATTAAATAAAGGAGTTTATTTAGATATGAAATAAGATTTCATATTATTCAAAATAAAGGACTTTATTTGTGAATAGGAAAGAGAATTCGTGTTTCCTTTAATAAATGAGTTTTTATACTTGGAATTAGGTTCCATAATTAATTAAAATAAATGAGTTTATTTTGATTAAAGAATTTGATTAAAATAAAATAGTTTATTTTATTCAAAATTAGATAAATTAAAATAAAAGAGGTTTATTTTGATTTAAATTTGGATTAAAATAAAGGAGTTTATTTTGATTCAAAATTAGATTTTATGCTAACTAAATTTTCCTATTAAATGATATCAATATATATATTGAATGTTTATTATTAATGAGATAAATGGTATTTATTGATGCATATGGTGATGTGTATGATAATAAATAGGATTGATTATGGGCTATTGACCAATGTGATTGAATTTTATTTTAGTTGGATGCGTGAATGTATGAGTTTTATTAAATGGGGTCTGTGTACCTCGTCTTCTCTAATTTTTCCTTAATGTAAATTATAACTCCCTCCTATGTACTTCCCCTTGACTGCTGATCAAGGTTTCTATTTATTTTAAATAGTTTTGTAATAGAAATAATTAGAATTAATTTTGAAGAATTGGAGATCAAGGAACAAAGAGCACTTGAAGACCCGTTTGTAATGGAGCCCGGGTTTAAATGTAATTGTTATATTTAAACTTAATTATTGCACCCTAGGTTTGACCTCTTGGTTCACTTGGTGGCTCTAGTGAACCAAACAAGAATAAAGTCCATAATCAATCCAGATATAATATAGTATTCTATATGTGCATGCTTATAATATATATATATATATATATATATATATATATATATATATATATATATATATATATATATTATGCAAACATGCTTCACATGTTAATTAATATGACGTGTATTTTATATATACCTGTGCATGTGTGCTAAACAAGATGAGACAAATTATTAACAAAACCCTCAAATTTTTAATATTAAGTCCTAAGCGTTCAAAGATATTTAGAATATCGAACGTCGCCGTCTAGAATGATAAAAATAATAGAGTATCAATTAATTATTATAAGTTTGTTGTGTCACCACAAGGCTTATCTTAATTCTTTGAGATGTTAATTTTATCACATTTGATGCTTATAAAGAAAATTGAACAATGTTATTTTATTGTGTCACCACAAGGACAATGTTCTTCTTTTTTGAATATATGGAAGTGCTAGGTTGGACTTAACTTGGATAATTTTGATTCGGATCTGCCACCACTTGATTAAAATAATCTAAGAGGCAAAATAAAAGAAGTTACATGATGATGTAATTGACAAGAGTTGTCTACCTATTTATTTATATATAGTTTGTTGTGTCACCAGAAGGCTATATACATTTGAAATGAGATCCTTATTCTCACTAGCAAATATTTAATTAAATTTTGTCGAACTATATAAGTGAGGGTAATATAGTTTGATGAAAATAGTGGAGATACCAAATTAAAACAAGACCTAAATTATTTTGGTAATTAATAAAAGAATGTATGCTAAAATATTGTTAATTACAAATTCATTTATAGAATTTTACAGTGTTTAAAATTACTATCACTGCGTAGCATATTAGATACTAAATTAATTGGACCGAATTAAACGGATTGGTTAAGAAATTTGAGAATAGGTCTCATAGCTGAAAAGCTATCTTATGTCCTTCATATGCATATCCCTGCAATGGTTGCAGACAAAGCCTCCGAGAAAGAGAATGCAACTTTTAGAAAGTGACAAGATGATGTACAGTTGGCTCAATGCATCATGCTCGTATCCATGAGTAACAAGCTTCAACGTCAGCATGAAACTATGGATGATCCTACTATATTCCAGCACATCAAGTAGTTCATGGTGAGGAAAGTAGGACTAATAGATATCAGATATCTAAGGAACTCTTCCGATCTAGAATGATCGATGACACTGCAGTACAGATAAAAGTCCTTAACATAATCAATTTGATTGATCAATTAGGATAACTAGTTTTTTCATGGATGGAGAGTTGAGCCAAGATTTGATCTTGCACTCATTTCCGGACTCCTTTCATAATTGTTATGAATTTTTCATATGAACAAGCTAGATATCAGCTTCGCTGATTTACTTAACATGTTGAAAAATGTGGAGAGTCACTTTCCAACTAAGAAAGATCAAGTCTTACTGGTAGGGGCCAAATGATATTCTGAAAAGAAGAAAGATTCAAATAAGGTAAATAGAAAGGCAAAAACAAAGTATAATAAGAACAAAACTGATACGGATAGCAAAAGAGTTTGCTTCCGCTGCAATAAGCTAGGACACTTGAAAAGAAGCTGCGAGAAGTATCTTGTAGAGGCTAACCAGAAGAAGCTTAGTGAAGCTTAGGTTACAAATATAGTTTTTGTTCATGATTAAAATGATTTTTTATTTAGGTCAAGGTTCTACTAGGGTATTGGATACCAACTTTAGTTATCATAAATATAGATTTATGAAGGGACCAAGCAGAAATAGAAAACTAAACAAAGATAAGTAATCCTATGTGTGAAAAAAGAAGCAAATGTTGCTATATTAGCCATATGAACTTATTGTTTAGCATAGCCTACGAGCAAATCTATTAAGTCAATAAGTTGTTATTGTATTTCAGTTCTTGTTAAAACATTGCTTCCATTTTGTTGTTGGACAACAAAATTTTTGGTATTATATTTTAGAACAATTGTTGTTCTATTTATAATAATAATATTTTGTATAGAACTGGAATACTACTTAATGGATTTTGTATACTTGACTTACATGAAAAATAATTTTGCATATTGAACAAATTAGTATAAGAAAAGGAGATGATCATTCAAAAAGTTGAATGTGTGTATTTGCTGAAATACAAGTATGAATTATTTGAAAGGTTTAAAGGATTCAGAAGTGAAACAAATTGGCAAAGTATTAGGATTCTTTGATCGAATCAAGAAAGGAATACTTATGCAATGAGTTTCTAGATCATCTCAAATGATTTTCTTTTAATAGACGCCTCCTGAGACGCAAAAAATGATTGATGTATCTAAAAAGAAAAATTACGCCTTGTTGGACATGGTACGGTCCATAATGATTTTACCGACATTCCAATATCCCTCTAGGGTCATGCCCTAGAAATGGCTGAATATCTACGAAAAGGCAACCTCAAAATCCAGCCTCAAAACTCCATAAAAGTTATGGACAGGGAGGATTTCTAATCTTAAGTATGTTAAGATAAGGGGTTGTCCAACTTATGTGAAAAGATTTCAAAGGATAAGCTTGAGACAAGATTTGACACGTACAAATTTATGGGACATCCTAAAGTGAGTTTAGGGTATATGTTCTATAATCCTACTTAGCAAAAGGTGTTTTTTGTAAAACATGTTACCTTATAAGATAAAAGTGTTTATCATTGAAGAGGCTAGTGGGATGATAATAGAATCTTGAAGAGTTCAAAAATCACAAAATATTATAAGTTAAATAAGAGGAACTTGTAGATAGACCTATTGTACCACCACCGAATCGTAAATCTGGAATAATACCGAAGATACCTAGGCGGTATGGATTCATCATAGATGATGATGATGAGGTACGCATCATAGAAGATGATGATCTAGTTACATATGATAAGGTAAGAGTTACAGACAATCAGAGAAATAGATTGAAGCAAGCTTCTCAAAAATTGAACATTCGTTTTGATGAAACAATTAAAAGAGTTTGATTTTATCAAAAATAAGAATCAACCTAGTGTGTATAAAAGGGTCAGTGGGAGCGTCGTGACATTCCTAGTATTATATATTGATATACTACGGATAAGGAATGACATACTAATGCTACAATCAGTAAAGATAAAGTTGTCTAAACATTCCTCTATTAATGATTTGGGAAGAGTATCTTAATTGGGGATACAAATCTATATAGATAGATTTAAAAGGATGATTGGCTTAACCTAAGGAACATATATTTATTTCATGTTAAAGTTATTTACCATGACAAAGTCCAAGAGATGTCTCATGTTGATGAGTCATGTAGTGCATCTCTCTTAATAGTCTCCATAGACTCTTAAAAGAGAGATCACATGAGTAACTATCTTGTATACAATGAAATATATGAGACCCGATGTTGTTAGGTCATATTCTGGAGAAGATCACTATAAGACAGTGAAAAACATCTTAAAGTACTTAACCGACACTAAGGATGTGATTAAAATTTATGGTGAGTTTAAATTAAAACTAGAGGGCTTAACAAACTCAAGTTTTTCAGATAGGCCAAGACAACAAAAAATCCACTTTAAGGTAAAGGGTTACCTTGAACAGTGGTACAGTGAATTGGAAAGGTTTCAAACAACAAAAAGTTGTTGGTTTAGTGATAAAGACAAAGTATGTAGCTATAAATGAAGCTACAAGTTGATTGTTTGGATGAAAAGTTCATTATAGAACTAGGAATAGTTCTTAAGTCTCATCTTGGATCTAAACATGTGTTGTGGCACTTTCATTTAATTATAGGAATCATTGAAAGATGGGAAATCACTTTAGAGTTAGTGGACTCTTAAGAACAACATTACATATCCATTAACTAAAGCTTATCCAACAGTAGGATAATCGTCACTTAGAGAAGAAAGGTATGAGATACCATGGCGATTGGCTTTAGTACAACTAGGAGATTGAAAGTAGTATGCACACAAGCCAATTATGTTTGATGATAAATCATATACTTTGTAACAATCTTATTCATTTATTAATAAAAAGTATTAATTTATTAAAGACTTTTAATTATCTACATGATGCTGCTTTATAGTATGTGATAAACCCATAGTTTTAAGTAATACTTTTAGAATAATGATGTTGATCATTCTAATGAGATCTAAATTTTTAGAAAGCTTAAAACTAAAATAGATCCTAATCGTTGAATTATTAAATTTGGAATTAGTGAATTCAAATAGATTGGTACATGCGTTGCTTGCTCATTGGATGTGAATGATTGATCTCATGATCATTTGTGTGAAGACACTAAAGCAAGTATGTAGGTGCTTATTAGAGAATAAGTTCACTAAATGTGGCTCGCTAAGGAATACCTAATGGAGTTTTACTTACCTGTCAATAGGAATTCCTGTAGTGATAGTAGTACAAGTGATCCTTGGTATTGAGATCATCATAGTATCTTGTGTATGATGAGTTATACTTTGGCTTATTCCTTAAGGCCCTTAGGGTATATCAAAGGGTATGCTTGGGTATAATAAGTCGTACATGGAAATAATGGATGATCAATAAAGAATCTACTACTTCTTTTAAAAGAAAAGAAATGTCCTATGTGATTCGATAAATGACAACCCAATAGTCCTTGGCCAAGGCAGAATGAAATTAGAAAAGAGTTTCTAATTTGTATTATTTTATGTTGTGCATTTAAGAGTCGAAATACATATAATTAAATAAAATAAGACTTGACAGTAATTACATGTCTTATATTTAATTGTGACATTGTCTTATATTTAATTGTGACATTGTATGGTGGAAGGATTGAATTGTATATTAACTATTTACTCAAATGTTCTTTTATGATTAATGTTGAAATCTATATTATTTGAAAAGTCGTTAATCGCTAGGGAGGCTTATCCCTATTGTAGAATAAATATTATTTATTAAAATAAATTAATAGTTTAATTTATTTATTTAAATAAGATTAGAATTGTTATAATTGATTTATTCACAACCGGTTTAATATAGAGAACCTAAAGGGTCACACCATAAAAGGAAGAATAATTATTTAAGAAGTTAATGGCATAATCGTAATAATATATTAAGTGTATTGAATTTAATCAGTGGTGATATAATAATTTGAATAGCTTAATATTTATTATTTAATATTTTAGAAATATTAAATATATAAATTAATAAGATGAGTCTTATTAATATTTTTACAATTATTATTATTTTAATTTCTAAATAGTTGGAAATTAATTTAATATAAGTACTCTCATTTATTCCTATTAAGATTAGAAGGCTAATTAATTAAAAGATTATAATTAATTATTCCTAATAAGATTGGGAGCATGATTAATTAAAGGAGTTTAATTAATTAAAATAAAACTCAATTCCTTAATTGTTAATGAGGGTTGCCCACATCAATAAATAAAAGGAGTCTTATTATCGGCGAGGTTGGTTGATGCTGTCACAACACACACACTTGAATACGTAATTCCAATAGTTGGGAACGTACACCTTTTCCATGAGAGATAGAAAAACTAGGATTTTGTGAAATACCCATTTTCTTAAATCTTTCTTCTTCCTTGGTGAATCACCTCTAGAGGCTAAACACTTGGGTGGCTAACATTTATCAAAAGAAGGAACCAAACCCAGTGAATTCAAGTTGAACGCGAAAAGGATTGGAGGTGAACTTGTACCTGAGGAAGCTCGAATCTTCAAGGGTATAGTTCTTGTTCTTTATCTTTTCGTTTAATTAATAATTGTGCATAAAGGACGATCCGGGTATATGGTTTATAAAATTTTAAAACTCTATTTTACCACATTTCCACTTATTTTATGCAATTTGATTGTGTTCATGAATATTACAAACCTAACTTAAATTTGGCGGTGGAAGATTCTTGATTGTGTCCAGCTTTACCCTATCAACTTCCAAACCCTTTGAAGAGACTTTGTGCCCAAAAATATTTCCTTCTTCAACCATAAAGTGGCACTTCTCCCAGTTCAACACCAAGTTGGTTTTCACACATCATTTTAGAACTATGACCAGATTTTGAAGACACATATCAAAGGTGTTCCCACAGACTGAGAATTCATCCATAAAAACTTCGACATTCCTCTCTACCATGTCTGATGTCTGAAAAGATGGCCATCATATACCTCTAGAAGGTCGCTGGTTCATTACATTAATTGAAGAACATCCTCCTGAATGCAAAGGTGTTGTATGGGCATATGAAGGTGGTCTTTTCTTGATCCTCAGGAGCTATGACTATTTGGTTGTACCCCAAATATCCATCCAATAAGCAGTAATACTCATGCCCAACCAACCGGTCTAACATCTGATCGATAAAGGGAAGAGGAAAGTGGTCCTTCCTAGTTGCCCTATTTAGCTTCATGTAATCCATGCAAACCCTCCATTTGTTCATTGTCCTCGTCGAAATCAGTTCATTATTATCGTTCGTCACTACTGTCATTCCACCCTTTTTCGTAACAAATTAAACTGAACTTACCCATGTACTGTCTGAAATCGGGTAGATTATCCTAGCATCCAGCCACTTCAATATTTCTTTCTTCACCACTTCTGTCATGATTGGATTTAACCTTCTCTGATGTTCCACTATTGGCTTTGAGTCCTCTTCCAAGAAAATCTTGTGCATGAAAAAAGAAGGGTGTATCCCCTTGAAATCAGTGATCCTCCATCCTATTGCAGACTTGTATTCTCTAAGCACCTTCAACAACTTACTTTCCTGCAATTCGTTAAGCGCAGATGCAATAATAACATATAAAGTATTAGAATTACCAATATACGCATACATGAGGTTTTTAGGAAAGGGCTTAAGATCAAGAGTCTTTGGCTCCTCTAATGAAGGTTTCATTCGTGCCGAAGCTTTTTCTTCTGTATGTAGAGGCTCGAATAGCACTTTGAACCTGCTAACTCTAGGTAAAGAATCCAGCATATACAAGTTAGTCTACAAACTCTGGATCATCCAGGTCCTCATCCCCCAGTAGAGTATTTTCCAACGGATCCCTGACCAAACATTTAACCAAGTCTTTATTTACTATTTTGTCGATCACATCCAATCGAAAACACTCCTCCTCATCTATAGGGAACTTCATGGCTTTGAACACGTTGAATTTAACTTCTTGGTCTTGAACCCTCATGGTTAATTCCCCTTTCTGAACGTCAATGAGAATTCTCCCAATAGCTAAAATTGACCTTCCTAAGATGATTGGGATATTTTTGTCCTCTTCATAATCCAATATTATAAAATCTTCCAAAAAAATAAACTTATCAACCTTAACTAAAATGTCTTCCATAATCCTTCTTGGATAAGTCACTGATTTGTCCACTAACTGAAGTGAGATGTTTGTAGGCTTCGGAGCTGGCAAACCCAATTGAGTATAAATTGACAGAGGCATGAGATTCACACTTGCCCCCAAATCACACAAACACTTGTTGAAGGCCATATTCCCAATTGTATAATAAACAATAAAACTCCCCGGATCCTTCAACTTCGGAGGAAACTTTCTCTGTAAAACTGTACTGCATTCCTCCGTCAATGCCACATTCTCGTAGTACTCTAATTTCTTTTTCCTTGACAAAATACCCTTCATAAATTTGGCATAGCTCGACATTTGTTCTAAGGCTTCTACAAAAGGAATGTTAATCTAATGTTTCTTGAAGACTTCCAAAATTTTCGAGAACTGCTTGTCTAATTTCTATTTCTAAACTCTCTGCTGAAACGGTGGTGGATGATAAACAACGGGCTCAATATCTGTCCAACTCTTGTCCACTTGTTTTTCCTCACCCTGTTTCTCTTCAACCACTTTGTCTTCACCTTGTTTAACATCTTTCTTTGCTAAATTTTCTGCATTCTGTCCCGCAAGATGCTTTCAACTTCTCAAAGTGATTGATTGACACTGTTCATGATTCCGCTTCGAAATCTTCTTTGTGTCACTAGGTAAAGTCCCTTGAGACATGTTGTCGAATGCTAAAGCAAGCTGCCCCATCTGATTTTCTAAGTTCTTGATTGTCACTGCTTGTATTTTCATTGCTGCTTCGTTACTAGATATGTACTTCAACAGTAGCCCTTCCAAATCTGTCTTTTTCTCTTGATGCAGAGCTGCTTGCTGATCCTGATTTTGAAATCCCAGGGGATTAGATGGTCATGGAGCCTGCTGATTTTTGTTTTTACTCCATAAAAAATTTGAATGATTCCTATTCCCTAGATTGTAGGCATTTTGATACGGATTCTGTGAAATTATATTATAGCTACCCACAAACTATACCAATATTAGGTTAATGGCACACTGTTCTGTAGGATGTTCCCCCGTACACAACTCATAAATAAAAGAAACATGTTGTGTATGTGCATCTGTAAGAGCATCCATCTTCTTTGATAAAGCTGAAATATGTGCCGCTAATGCTGTCACACAATCTACCTCTAACATCCTAATGGTCTTTGGCTGTGTCATTCTTGTTGTGGGCCACTGGTAGTTGTTAGCTGCCATCATCTCTATCAGATCATATGCTTCCTCGTAACTCTTAGCCATGAAAGCTCCCCCCAGAAGTTGCATCAACACTCGTTCGGAGATTACCACTCAACTCGTAGTAAAATGTGTTCATCTGCAGCCATTTGGGTAGTCCGTGATGTGGACACTTACTAAGTAATTCCTTGTACCTCTCCCAAGCTTCGTACAAAGACTCCTCATGCTGCTGCTCAAACATAGTTATCTCGTTCCTTACCTTCGTAGTCTACGTCGGTGGGAAAAATTTGGCCAAAAATTTTCTGAGCAAGGTCGTCTCATGTTGTAATCGACCCTGGCGGTAGTGAGTGTAACAAACTTTTCACCTTATCCCGTAGTGTGAATGAAAATAAGCGAAGCCTGACTGCATCATCCGTCACCCTGTTGTATCTAAAGGTGTTGCAAATTTCCAGAAAAGCTAACTAAGTACTCATTCAGATCGTCATTGGCTAATCCCCCAAACTGGACTAAATTATGTATCATTTGTATGGTCCCAGGCTTGATCTCGAAGTTATTCACAGCTATAGCAGGCCTGGTAATGCTCGACTGAATCTCAGTCACCTTGGGAATAACATAATCCCTCAGTGCTTTCTGATCTTCTGTAGCCATTGTTTCTTCCTGTTTATCATAGTTCTCCCTGTTGTCCCTAATCCACTTTTTGAGCCTTTGAAACCTTCTCTCGGTATCGTCCTCAAAAGGAAGCAAGTCTGGCTTCTTAGACCGAGTTTGCATACACTAAGTCAGAGAACCTAAAACAAGAAAGAACAAAACAAAAAGAAAATTTGTTTAACTAAAATTGAACTAATTAAACTGATATTGAAAGTACTAAAATCAAAACTAGTCCCCAGCAACGGCGCCAAAAACTTGTTGGGTAAATTCTAAATACACTTAACACGCAAGTGTACGTGGTCAACAAATAATATAATGATGACTAGAGTATCTTTCCCACAGAGACTAGTATGAAATTTAATCTGACAATTACCAGTTTAATATTATTTCAATTTTATAAAACTATTTCGAATTAATAACATTCATTTAATTAATTACCAAAATAATTTAGGTCTTATTTTAAATCGGTATATCCCACTATTTTTTTCAAAATATATTACCCTCATTATATAGTTTGGCAATATCTAATTAAATATATGCTAGTGAGAATAAGTATCTTATTTCAAATGTATATAGCCTTGTGTGTGCATAACAAACTATATATAAATAAATAGGTAGACAACTTTTGTCAATTACATCATCATGTAACTCCTTGTATTTTGCCTCTTAAATCATAATGGTCATGTGTGCGCATCCGAACTAAAATGATTTAAGTTAAGTCAAACCCAACATTTTCATATAAGTGAAGAGAAAACTACATTCCTTGTGTGTTCACAACAAAGCGGTAATATTCAATTCCTTATAAACATCATATGCAATAAAAATAACATCTCAAATATTTAATACTTGCCTTGTGTGTACACAACAAACTTATATTAAATATTCAATACTCTATTATTTCTATCATGCTAGAAGATGACGTTCGATATTCCAAATATATTTGAACGTTACAACTTAATATAATTTTTTTGAGGGGTTTGTTATTATTTGTCTCATCTTGTTTAACGCGCATGCACACACACACATACACACACACACACACACACACATATATATATAGTATAAGCATGAATATAGAATACTTTATTTTACCCGAATTGATTATGAACTTTATTCTAATTTGGTTCACTCGAGATAACAAGTGAATCAAAAAACCAAACCGTAGGGTGCAAAAATTAAATTTAAACGTAACTATTACATTTAAATCTGGACTTCATTACAAACGGGTCTTTAAGCACTCTTTGCTGCTTGGTCTCCAATTCTTCAAAATTTTAATTCTAACTATTCATATTACAAAACTATTTATAAAAATAGAAACCTTGATCAGCAGTTAAGGGGAAGTAAATAGGAGGGAGATAGAATTTACATTGAGAAAAACTAGAGAAAACGATGTACACATACCCCATTTAATAAAACTCATACATTCATGCATCCAACTAAAATAAAATCCAATCACATTGATTAATATAGCATAATCAATAAATAATATTCATCTCATGAATAATAAATTCATTCCATATATGCATCAATATCAATTAATGGGCAAAAGTTTGCTAAACTTTAGTTTTAAAACAAAATAAACTCTTTTATTTTAATCAAAAGCCAAATCCAAATTAAACTCTTTAATTTTAGCAATTTGAAATCATATTTTAGATAAAATAAACTCTTTATTTTAACCTTTTATCAATTAAATAAACCATTTATTATATTTGAAAAAATAAAAGTTTTTCATATTCCGGGCGCAGATGCCCCTAGAATGAACTAGGTCGCAGCGCAACTGCGCTTCAAAGGCAGAAACTGATTTTCAGGTAATGGTGCAGCTGCGCCCAAAATGAACTGGGATGCGGCGCAGCGGCGCTATTCATCCAGGTAAAAAGATTTGGGCAACGGCGTAGCTGCGCTCCAGAATGAATTAGAGGCGGCACAGCTGCTCTCGATCGCAAAAACAGTAAACTTTTGCTGTTGCCCAAGAATCTGTTCCAATCGTATATTATACATACATGGAATCAAAAAGATTGATAATTAGCACAAGATTGACTTTGATGCCACTATTAGGTGTTCTAGAAACATTAATATGCAACCAAATCACATAAACGAAGCGGAAGCGTAATAAAATTGAATTTTAATTTTTTTTTACAAATCATAAACCATGATCATTCTTATGCTTGATTATCAATCTATAAAATAGTAGGATAATTAGAATCACAAATCATAAACCATGATCAATGTTTTATCCCTGTAACATCAATCAACAATTCTGGTCCACAATCATATTAATAACTTATAATCATAATTGTAATTCTAAATTCCTCTTCGCATCCAGGACGAAGATAATTTTCATCACATGTCTTTACCTGAAACATCAAAGATCATGGTTATACCAAATCACAGTTCCTGTTTATAATCATACTAACAATTTCATCTTTGCACTACGGCCATAGATATTCATTAACAGACCATCTTTGCACTACAGGCCAAAGATATTCAACAACATATCATCTTTGTACTACAGGCCATAGATATTCAATCAACAGATCATCTTTGCACTACAGGCCAAAGATATTCCTCAACAGTTCATATTTGCACTACAGGCTAAATATATTCATCAACAGTTCATATTTGCACTACAGGCCAAATATATTCATCAACAGTTCATATTTGCATTGCAGGCCAAATATATTAATATCTCAAAAAAATATATAATCATTTCAGAATTTATATAAACAATAATTATAACCATGTTGATCATTTCACCTTTGCACTTAAGCTAAAGATATTCAATTATAAATTCAATGGTCATGATCATACCAGTTAACAATTCAACTTTGCACTATTGGCCAAAGGAAACCCATAGTCACGATCATACCAGTTAACAATTCAACTTTGCACTACTGGCCAAAGGAAACCTATAGTCACGATCATACCAGAAATCTACCCATCTTTACACTCAAGTCAAAGAGAAATATCATCATTAGGGTTGTAAAAATGTTATATATGATAATAAAAATAATATGATCAACATATAGTTTTAATCTCAATAGTAATATTCATAAATCAACTATAATTTGGTCAGAAAAAGAAACTAATTTTGTCATGAATAGTAATCCATGAACAGTAACTTCGTGAATAGTAACTCATGAATAGTAACTCGTGAATAGTAACGCATGAATAGTAAACCCGATACAAAAAGGTAGAAATTCTACAATAAAATACATACCAATATTTCGGTATAATGATATTGAAATAACATTTCTTAAACTTATAAAAAATTATTTTAATTGTTTACACTTTATTAAATAATACATTTAATCATCATAAAATGCCTAACTCTTAAGATTTCATCACCAATACCCAAAATCCTCATAAAAAATCTGCATATAACTCATATATGATATTCAAACCATAAAATCATATTTTTCAATTTTCTTACTTCACATAACATATTTAATTCATTTACTCATAATTAGACTATTTTCATGAAAAATATCAAATCAGTTCCAAAAATATTTTTTTCTTGAAATTTAGCAGAATATAGTCCCATATTGAACATATATTTTTCTCAGAATTTTTAAAATTTATTTACTATTTTTCATATGGCCAAAACCGCCACATATTTAGACATTTATCATAAATTGTACTTTTATCCAAACATTCCGAAATTCACAGAGTATACTGATATTATATAGATATATTTCTAATAAAAATTTCATCAATTTTGGAGTTAACCACAGGGAGTTATAACCGGTTACTTTTAAAATAGTCTATTTCCGTAAAATTCATAACTCTTAATCCATACATCCAAAAATCACCATTTTTGGGCACAATTAATAAAACTCATCAAAATATCATTTCAAATTTTTTCAGAATTTTCTGAAGGTTGAAAAAAGTACAAACTGAAAAACATAATAACCCTTAAAATCCCTTACTATCCCTTACCTCAAAAGAGCAGCACTTCTGACTCGATATCGGATATAACGCTGAAGAAAACTTGCACTGATAAATAGTAACTCACCAAGTATCTAAATACTCACAAAATACACTCGATAATCTAGAGAGAAAAAGAGAGAAAACTTATGAATTCTGGTGTGATTTTCAATTCTAACTTAGCCCTCTATTTATAGGAAAATATTAGCACGCCGAAGCAGACTTAACCTGCAACCTGATGGCTTTACCTGCTACTATTCCCACCCACCACATTTGAATAAAAATCTCAACACATTTCTTCACCAACTAAGAGTGGGACCCATCAATTCTAGAATTTTCCACAAAAATGATTAACTCCGAAAATTTAACAATTTCTGAACCAATCATCTCGTAAAATTCATAACAAATCATACGCTCATTTTTAACGGTTCAAAATTTGTGGACATATTCTCAACTTATATATGTATAACATATCCAAATATTTCCACGATCCAACGGTCGGATTAAAAATTATAACCCTCGCAAAATATCTCAAAAACCCTAATTTGATTTTCAATACCTCCGTTTCGACAAAAATACAGATAAAACACCTCAACATTAACTCCTTCATTTTTAACCACAAAAATATATCCCTCATTTATATCCACATAAAATAAATATTTCCTTATCATATGAATCAATAATTAATTATTCACAGATAATATTACAAAATCACATTCATGACAATCCGGCCGTTCCGAGGAAAGAGGGGGCTTTCCAATAAGAATTTCTCCTTACTGACGCGCAATTAGGTGACCAAACCTCTCCTTAGACAGAACTTTCTAGACATTAACAATAATGCTATCTAATAATATTATTCAAATAATATGAATTATTGATCTGATAATGGAAAATACTGTGCAGTGACAATTATTGAACAACAATAATATAAAATTTTAACGCAGTAATTATTGAATCAATAAAATAAAATATTGAACAGTAATTACTGTAACAATTATTGAGTAGTGCCTTCTTACGTAAGAATCAATAATTTCAAAAATACTGTGCAATAATGCGTATTACTGTATTTTAACCACCGGGTATTCCAACAGTGTTAACGGTAACAACTACGCTGTTATTTATAAAAACTCTAATTTTTCGTTTTCTTCATCCGACAGTTATTCTATTATGGGGCCCATAAATGGCTACGCCGTCGTACGAATATTCCCCGACAGAAAGAATATTCTACGACTAAACGAATATTCTCCGACAACAATGAATATTTTATAACCACTTGTGTATTTTTAAAAAAAAAATCATATATCACCCTTAACTTTAATATTTATCAATTTAACCATTTACTGAATAGTAATTATAAGAAAAATTGAATACTTTTATTTCATAAAATTCAGGGTCTTACAGACAACTCTCAACAACATGAAATGAAAATGTAGCTGCCTTTTTATAGAACAATGGTGGACTGGTTATTGGGTTTACACTTTGGTTACAATTAATGAGGAATAAGAAGAACACAATGGATATTAAGGAATTGCTCAACTACCACTTCAACTACCACTTCTCAGCCATCTTCATAGCAATGATAACCTCCATTGTAACTTACTGTTCACAGCTTGGTGGTTACATAAAGAAGATATGGAACACTATTCGGGTAACTGAAATGGAAAAAGCTTCTAAATCCTCAACATTTGGTTCAATTGGTCAATTTAATTTCCTTTTGTTCCCTCAAGTGATTTTAATGTACAAATATTACCACAATATGAAAAGTTAGGGATTTAATATATACTCATATCATATAATCCATGTACATTAGGTCAACATAATTTAATATTTAATATAGATAAAATAACGCACTAAGGTATTATTGACAGGGTATTCCCATAGATATTATTAGTACTCACATAACCACATTATGACACTATCTAATATTAAATGTCCATTTTAAATAGTTAATCCTTTCTCGAATTTCTGGGATACTCAATTAATTTATTAACTTTGTCTTAAAATGTTACGCATGATTTTATTGTGTTACTGGGTTTCTCATATTATTTAAATGTACTCTTATCATATGATTTAAATGGTGTCACACATTACAATAATGTTCCATCTAACAATAATTACAATAACAAACTTTTCAAGTTTTGGCCACTAGCGCAGCTACGCCAGTTTGTACTGCAAAGCCAGTTCTGACCTCTATCACCATACTAGTTTTACATGACATGAATTAACTTCCATATTGGCAATACTACTAGTTAAAGAGTCTATTTATTCCATACATGGAATTATACAATCACTCGTCATTAATCTTCCTCTTATTAAACTGTTCCTTTCTTAATCCACTTAGTAAGTTTCATTATGCCACACTAGGAAAATTCTCATAAGCTTTATAATAAGATCTTCATTAGTCTCATCACATTGTTTCGCTGTCATATAGATCTCAATACTTATTTGTAAGACCCCAACTTTTATGAATAAAGATTTAATTTTCTCGAAATATCATTTTGAATATTATGGTGTGGATTTGATATAATGTTATAGTTGTGGGTAATATTTAAAATTTTTGCAAAGTATGCAAGTTGTCATAAAATATTCGATTGAGCGGAGAATATTCGTTTTATCAGGGAATATTCGTACGACAACACAATCATTGGTGGACCCCACAACGGAATTATTGTCGGAGTTAGAAAACGACATAAATATCTTTTTATAAAAATCACGGCGAAAGTTTTACCGTTAACTGTTGAAATACCTGGTGATAAAATTATAGTAATACGCGTAGTTGCATAGTAGCATACGGTATTGATTATTAATGCTTACGTGAGAAGTAACTCAATTACACTCAATTATTGCTACAGTAATTGCTGTATAGTATCTCACGTTATTGATTCAATTATTGTCATAATATTTTATATTATTAAATCAATAATTAAGACGACAAAGTTATTCATATTATTTTTTGTATTATTGACGATGTCTAGAAAGTTCTATCGATGAAAGGGGTTTGGTCACCTAATTGCGAGCCAATAGGGAGAAATCTTTATCGGAAAGCCCATCTTTCCTGGGAATGATCTGGTTGTTAATATTGCAAGCTATAATATTAATGATGAATAATTGTTGTTCGAAAATACGTTTAGTGAAGCCAAGTGAATTGAGATAAATAAATGGGTATTTTATGAAGTATTTGTTGTAAATTTTGCTCATTATATGGACCCCCCACTTAACTATTTTTCAAAATCGTCGGAGAAAGTTATCTCAGTTTTGTTTTATATATATAAAAGTATTATATATATATATATATATATATATATATATATATATTATATAAGTTTTATTTTATTAGATTATAAATAGAATATATTATATTTTATTTAAAGTTTTTATTTTATTAGAATATTTTATTGCACAGTAATGAATAGTAAAAATCAGAAAATCAGTTTTTCCTCCGTCGAATTCATCCGTGAGTTTTCTAAATTGTGCACCCGTGATTATTTTCTAAATAGTATCATTTCATTCTCCTATAAATATGATGCTCAGTTTAGAAATAAAAATCACACCAGAATCAGAGAATTCTTCTTCTATAGTATTGAGCGTATTTCTTTAGAGTTTAAGAAAGCTTTGAGTGTAGAAAATAGTATAAGTTTTCTTCAAAATATCTCCGCTATACCAGCTAGAAATACTTTCCTTTTGAGGTAACGAGTATTATTTATTTCATATTCGCTTACGATTATTGTTCGTATTCATAAAGAATTTTATTTTCGTTCAATATTCGTAAGAAATATTATCTTCATTCAATATTCGTTGGAATATTATTTTCGTCCAACAGTTGTAAGAGGCATTATTTTTGTTCAATATTCGTAAGAAATAATATTTTCTTCCATACTCTGTAGTATGTAAGTAATATTATATTGTTTTCAGATTCCAAATTCTACACTCATTTTATTAAGTATTGCTTCTATACTACTTAAAATTAGTAGAATATCCTTGAAATTTGCACTTCATCTAGTATCGTTTTACAAGGATATTTTTCTAAAAATTGTTGTTAAAGTTTAATTTTTTTATACCGGAGTACTATTCACGGGTACTATTCATGAAGTACTATTCACGGAATACTATTCACTCAAGTACTATTCACCCGGGGTACGATTCATGAATAAAAATTAATTTTTTTTTCTATCCAAATTATTTTTGATACAATATTATTCTTGAATTTTACTCCACAAAGTAGTATCATGTTGACAATTTTGACAATTATTAAATTCTTGATAAATTGAATTATAAATCTTTAAAATTTATTCTTGCTCTCATTTAATTGAATTCTTATATCATTGTCATCATCCTCATGCTTATATTGTGATGAAAGTCTTCTTTATCCCGTAGTGCATAGATGGATTGTTGATTGGTATGATTATGACCGGGGATTATTTGGTATATAAATGACGTAGTAAAAGTTCTCATTGGCCCGTAGTGCATTAATGGATAGTTGTTGGCATGATCATGACCATTAGTGATAACACGAATGTCCTTAGCCCGTAGTGCATAGATAATTCATGGATATTGTGACGCCCCCAAAATAGGTATACATCACCCATTCTGAGTCGCCAAATACATGGTACAGAAACAAATACAACTTCAATAATACAATTGTCGTGCATAATACGACAACACATATACTATGAGTTTGAATACAAATATTGTGTACTAGAGAGTATACAAACTCAAAAGGACTCCTCATTACAATTATCACACTATTTCACAGAAATAGTGAGGACTACTAATGCAACCATCTGGACCGTTAATCCATTCCCCGACTAGTCCCAGCTATATTCTCATTTCCTGAAGAGAACAGTGAAAGAAAGGGTGAGCTCAACTAGCCCAGTAAGAAATATTTTGACTAAGATAACGTACAACAAATTATCATTAGTCTTCAACAGGGAAAAATCTGATAAAATAAAATGGACAACAAGTTTTAGATCAACAACTGCAACGGAAAAAGTAATCCATTAGAAGGGTCAAATAGAGCATAAAACCTACTATCTTCTATGATTTAAAAGATTTATCATAAATTTTATTGCTGAGATTCAGCTTAATAAATAATCCACATCATCGAATCATCCCTGCACTACGGACCAAAGATAATCGTGTTTTCATCAACGGTCATGATCATGCCATAAAACAATTCATCTTTGCACCCTTGGCCGAAGAGAATCTATGGCCATAATCGTACCAAAAATTATCCATCAATGCACTATGGGCCAATGTGGACTTTTACCACATCATTTGTAACATTACGGTCATGATTATACCGAATAATCCCTGATCATAATCATACCAAGTCCATCTATGCACTAGAAGCCATAGATGACTTTCAACAGAATATAAACATGAGGATGATGACAATGATATAATAATTCAATTAAACAAGTTCAAGGATAAATTTTAAAGATTTATAATTTAATTTATCCAAAAAATCAATAACGTCCAAATTGTCAACATGATACTACTTTGTGGAGTAAAATTCAAGAATAATACTCAGTTGGTCATGTTCATCTCAACACCTGTTCATCTTTGCATTACGGGCCAAAGATATTCATCAGGTAATCATTCATCTGTGCACTACATGCCAAAGATATTCAGTAATATCATCATTTAGGACTGAGGATGATGAAAAATATCTTAAAGAAAATGAATCCAGTGAGATAAAAGAACAAATATTAGGGATTCGTATTATAGTTTATCCAAGTTTAATAATACTCCGAAATAAACAATTTCGAAGTAGAATTCAAAAATAATGATCAAAATATGGATACAATCAAAGATAATAACCATAATAGCCATCTTGGATAAAAAGAAAAAAAATTTATTTTTTGGTGAATAGTGCCGTATTCGTGAATAGTGTCGTATACGTGAATAGTGCTGTATACCTGAATAGTAACCCCGACACAAAAAGTTCTAAATTTGATAAAAAGTTTAAACCACTATTTCGGCATAATGATATCGAAAGAAATAATATCATTTACGAAGAAAATAACATCCTTTACCTCAGAATAACCGTACTTCTGACTGAATTTCGGATATAGTGCCGACAGAAACTTGCACTGAATAGCAACTCTCAAAGTATCAAAATACTCACAAAATACGCTCGATAATATAGAGAGAAAAAGAGAGAAAACTTATGAATTCTGGTGTGATTTTCAATTCTAACTTAGACCTCTATTTATAGAAAAATATTAGCACGCCGAAGCAGACTTGGCCTGTAACCTGATGGCTTTACCTGCTACTATTGCCACCCACCACATTTAAAATAAAATTCAGCATATTTCATCACCAACCACAAGTGGAGCCCACTCAATTCTAGAATTTTCCACCAAAATCATTTATAAACATAATTTCCGAATCAGTTACCTCTTAGAATTCATAACAAATCATACGTTCATTTTAACGGTTCAAAATTTGTGGACATATACTCAACTTATATATGTATAACATATCTAAAAATTACAATGATCCAACGGTCGGATTAAAAATTATAACTCACGCAATATATCTGAAAAGTACTGATTTGATTTTTAATACCTCCATTCTGACAGAAATACTGATAAAACACCTCAACATTAATTCCTTCAATAATAACCACATAAATAAATCCATCATTTATATCCACATCAAATAAATATTTCCTTATCATATAAATCAATAATTAATTATTCACAAATAATATTACAGAATCACAATTATGACAACCAGGCCGTTCTCAGGAAAGAGGGGGCTTTTCGATAAAGATTTCTCCTTACTAGAGCGCAATTAGGTGACCAAACCACTCCTTAGACATAACCTTCTAGACATTGCTAATAATGATATCTAATAATATTATTCAAATAATATGAATTATTGATTTGATAATGGGAAATACTGTTCAGTAACAATTATTGAAACAACAATAATATAAAATATCAACGTAGCAATTATTGAATCAATAAAATAAAATATTGAACAGTAACTACTATAACAATTATTGAGTAGTGTCTTCTTACGTAAGGATCAATAATTCAAAAATACTGTTCAAAACCGTGTGCTACTGTGCAACCACACGTATTACTGTATTCTAACCACCGGGTATTCTAACAGTGTTAACGGTAACAACTACGTCGTTATTTATAAAAACTCAATTTTGTTGTTATCTTCATCCGACCATTTTTCGTTACGGGGCCCACAAATGGCTGCGCCGTCGTACGAATATTCCCTGACAGAAAGAATATTCCACGACCAAACGAATATTCCCCGACAACAATGAATATTTTATAACCACTTGTTTATTTTATAAAATTTGCACATTTCACCCATAACCAAAATATTATATCAAATTAACACCTTATTATTCTCAATAATAATTAGAAGAAATTTGATTTTATTCATTAATAAGTTGGGGTCTTACAACTCCCCTCCTTATAAAATTTCGTCCCCGAAATTTACGTACGTACCTGATATGCCGAACAGATGGGGATACCTCGTCAGATTTTAACTCTTCAGGTATAACCTTTGAGCGTAAAATATATTCCTTCTTATCTAAGATTTTAACATGTATCTCCTTATACGTTAAATCTTCCGCTATCTCGTCCGGTTCTTAATCAATAATGTGGTTTGGATCATCCATATATTTACGTAACATCGATACGAAATAAATGTTATGAACACGCGACATACTTGGCGTTTAAAACGAGTCTATAGGTCACAGTTCCTACTCGATTGAGGATTTCAAATAGACCAATAAAATCAAGAGTTGAGATTTCCTCTCTTCATCGACTCTTGCTCCTAGAATAACGCCCTCTTGAACCTTCTTCTTTACATTCATCAGCTCTGAGTTTGTAGCTTGAGCGGCTTTAACTTTATCGATTTAAAGTCGGTTCTAATTGTATATTTGCTATCTTCACGTAGGTTCGTATATTCGCACTCGTAAATGCATACGATCTTCTGCTCAACGCGTCAGCTACCACGTTCGCTTTTCCCACGATGGTATTAAATGGTATAATCGTAATCTTCAATAGCTCGAGCCAACGTCTTCAGTGCATAATACGTTCGCTTTAGGTGAAGAAATATTTTATGGGTTTTAGAAATAGGTTTTATACTGGGATCAAGTTTAAACGTTGAGCGCAAGTAGGGGAAATAAAATAATATGTAGAACAGGTATTGAATAAGGTATAAACTTCGTAAGAGTTTATGATTAACTTACCCGTGATAACTTGTTCGGGTTCCTCGACAAACGCTCTTACTTAAACTACTGACTTTGACTTGTCTGGGACATCCTTTGGCATCACTATCCCTGCTGGACTTGACTTCACTACAGGACAAAATAGAGCTAGGTGACCTTCTCTTCTACAATTGAAACACAATTTGGGTTACTGCGTACATTTTGGATGGATGTGTCCCTTCTGTCCGCATTTGAAATATACGACCGGTGGTCGTTCTTCTTCTTTTAAAATGGGTGCTGGTGTTGCTGTCTTTCCGTCATTATTGAACCCCCTCTTCTTGAAATTTTCACTTCTATTATCTTGGCCATGATTACCATCTAAGTGGTTACCATTCTTGGCATGATAATTTCCTCCACGATTGTTGTCACTGCTTCGATGACTGCTACCACTGGTATTATCATTTTTTCGGCTGCTTTCTCTTGGTTGGGTTAACTCGTTAATATGCTCCAATAACTGAACCCTATTTACAACATCTGAATATAAACACAGTTTGTGACAAATTAGGTGTTGACGTATCTCTATTTTCAAACCTCTTAGAAACATCCGCGTCATTCTCTCCTCGTTATCAACTAAGTGGGACGCAAATTGGGACAACTCGACAAACTTAGCTTTGTACTGTGACACGGTCATATTGGTTTGCTCCAGCTTGATGAATTCCACTTCCTTCATGTGACAAATACTTTCGGGAAAGTACTTGTCGTTGAACAATTCTTCGAACTTCTCCCAAGACATCTTGAGTGCGTCAGGCTGGGTACGTTTTACAAATTCCCAACAATGATCTGCTTCTTCACGCAACATTAAGGTGGTGAATGGAACCTTTTGCTCCTCTGAGCATTCCAAGATATCAAATATCTTGGTGATCTGCTTTATCCATGTCTCTACCTTAAGTGGTTCTGGCTTTCCCAAAAACTCCGGTGGTCCTAGCTCCTTGAACTGCTTAGCGGTGGCCAACCGTGAGTTGCCAGTGTTTCCACCTGCACTATGAATAGGAGTCTCTCTCGTTTGGTGTTGCATGAATTCTAAAAAGCTCCTAAACGTACCGTCGTTCGTCATTTGGTCGGTGTCGTTGTTCACCTGAGGATTGTTGCCTTCCTGATGCACATTATCCTGAGTATTGATCTGTGGTGACTCAACGGTCTCCTGTGCTCCATTGCTATTCTCAACATTCTCGGATGTCATTTTCAAATACTGTCACAAAATAAGGGTTAACTGACATGTAACATATTATCCCTATATTCTGACCGACCAAACAAATACCAAATAAACTTCGTCATGTCATACTAGCGAAGGAATCCCTCGTCACTCCCCTCCTAGTTCTTATCTCACATCTCAGCCAGGGATCATATCCCTAAACTTTGATACCAACTGTGACGCCCCAAAATAGGTATACATCACCCATTCTGAGTCACCAAATACATGGTACAGAAATAAATACAACTTCAGTAATACAATTATCGTGCAGAATACGACAACACAAATACTGTGAGTTTAAATACAAATATTGTCTACTAGAGAGTATACAAACTCAAAAGGAGTAATCATTACAATTATCAGACTATTTCACAAAATAGTGAGGACTGCTAATGCAACCATCTGGACCGTCAATCCATTCCCCGACTAGTCTCAGCTATATTCTCATTTCCTGAAGAGAACAGTGAAAGAAAGGGTGAGCTCAACTAGCCCAGTAAGAAATATTATGACTAAGATAATGTACAACAAATTATCATTAGTCTTCAATAGGGAAAAATCTGATAAAATATAATAGACAACAAGTTTTAGATCAACAACTGCAACGGAAAAAGCAATCCATTAGAAGAGTCAAGTAGAGCGTAAAACCTACTATCTTCTATGATTTAAAAGATTTATCATAAATTTTATTGCTGAGATTCAGCTTAATAAATAATCCACATCATCGAATCATCCCTGCACTACGGGCCAAAGATAATCGTGTTTTCATCAACGGTCATGATCATGCCATAAAATAATTTATCTTTGCACCCTTGGCCGAAGAGAATCTATGACCATAATCATACCAAAAATTATCCATCAATGCACTACGGGCCAATGTGGACTTTTACCACATCATTTGTAACATTACGGTCATGATTATACCGAATAATCACTGGTCATAATCATACCAAGTCCATCTATGCACTACAGGCCACAGATGACTTTCAACAGAATATAAACATGAGGATGATGACAATGATATAATAATTCAATTAAACAAGTTCAAGGATAAATTTTAAAGATTTATAATTTAATTTATCCAGAAATCAATAACGTCTAAATTATCAACATGATACTACTTTATGGAGTAAAATTCAAGAATAATACTCAGTTGGTCATGTTCATCTCAACATATGTTCATCTTTGCATTACGGACCAAAAATATTCATCAGGTAATCATTCATCTTTGCACTACAAGCCAAAGATATTCAGTAATATCATCATTTAGGACTGAGGATGATGAAAAATATCTTAAAGAAAATGAATCCAGTGAGATAAAAGAACAAATATTAGGGATTCATATTACAGTTTATTCAAGTTCAATAATACTCCGAAATAATCAATTTCGAAGCAGAATTCAAAAATAATAATCAAAACATGGATACAATCAAAGATAATAACCATAATAGCCATCTTGGATAAAAAGAAGAAATTTTTTTTTTCGGTTAATAGTGTCGTATTCGTGAATAGTGTCGTATACGTGAATAGTAATCCCGACACAAAAAGTTCTAAATTTGATAAAAAGTTCAAACCAATATTTCGGCATAATGATATCGAAAGAAATAATATCATTTACGAAGAAAATAACATTCCTTACCTTAGAATAACCGTACTTCTGACTGAATTTTAGATATAATACTGACAAAAACTTGCACTGAATAGCAACTCTCAAAGTATCAAAATACTCACAAAATATGCTCGAGAATATAGAGAGAGAAAGAGAGAAAACTTATAAATTCTGGTGTGATTTTCAATTCTAACTTAGCCCTCTATTTATAGAAAAATATTAGCACGCCGAAGCAGACTTGACCTACAACTTGATGGCTTTACCTGCTACTATTGCCACCCACCAAATTTTAAAAAACATTACCACATTTCTTCACCAACCACAAGTGTGGCCCACCCAATTCTAGAATTTTCCACCAAAATCATTTATAAACCTAATTTTCAAATCAGTCACCTCTTAAAATTCATAACAAATCATACGATCATTTTTAACGGCTCAAAATTTGTGGACATATACTCCACTTATATATGTATAACATATCCAAAAATCACAACGATCCAACGGTCGGATTAAAAATTATAACTCACGCAATATATCTAAAAAATACTGATTTGATTTTTAATACCTCCATTCCGACAGAAATACTGATAAAACACCTCAACATTAATTCCTTCAATAATAACCACATAAATAAATCCATCATTTATATCCACATCAAATAAATATTTCCTTATCATATAAATCAATAATTAATTATTCACAAATAATATTATAGAATTACAATTATGACAACCAGGCCGTTCCCAGGAAAGAGGGGGCTTTTCGATAAGGATTATCCTTACTGGACGCAATTAGGTGACCAAACCTCTCCTTAGACATAACTTTCTAGACATTGCCAATAATGCTATCTAATAATATTATTCAAATAATATGAATTATTGATCTGATAATGGGAAATACTGTGCAGTAACAATTATTGAAACAACAATAATATAAAATATCAACGTAGCAATTATTGAATCAATAAAATAAAATATTGAACAGTAACTACTATAACAATTATTGAGTAGTGCTTTCTTACGTAAGGATCAATAATTTAAAAATACTGTTCAAGACCGTGTGCTACTGTGCAACCACGCGTATTACTGTATTTTAACCACCGGGTATCCTAACAGTGTTAACGGTAACAACTACGCCGTTATTTATAAAAACTAAATTTTGTCATTATCTTCATCTGACCATTTTTCGTTATGGGACCCACAAATGGCTGCGCCGTCGTACGAATATTCCCCGACAGAAAGAATATTCCACGACCAAATGAATATTCTCCGGCAACAATGAATATTTTAAAACCACTTGTTTGTTTTGCAAAATTTGCACATTTCACCCATAACCAAAATATTATATCAAATTAACACCTTATTATTCATAATAATAATTAGAGAAAATTTGATTTTATTCATTAATAAGTTGGGGTCTTACAGATATGATAATAGTGAATATCCTTGGCCCGTAGTGCATGGATAATTTAGTGATGTGGATTATTTATTAGGCTGAGTCTCAGCGATAAAATTGATGATAAACTTTTAAATCATAGAAGATAGTAGATATCATGCTCTACTTGACTCTTCTAATAGATTGTTGTTCCGCTGCAGCTAAACTTGTTGTCTATTGTATTCTATCAATTTAACACTATTGAATACCAACAATAATTTATTCTGCATTATCTTAGTCATAATATTTTTTACTGGGCTAATTGAGCTCACCCTTTTACTTTCATTGTTCTCTTTAGGAAATGAAAATGTAGCCGGGACTAGTCGGGGAATGGAGTGACGGTCCAAGATGGTGGCTATAGTAGACCTCACTATTTTATAAAATAGTATGATAATAATTATAATGAGAACTCCATTTGAGTTTGGATATTGTCTAGAAGATAATATTCGTGTTAAAACTATCAGCTTATGTTACACGACAGTTGTATAATTAAGTTTGTATTTGTATTTTGTACAATGTATTTGGAGACTTAGAATGACTGATGTATACCTATTTTGGGGGCGTTACAATTGGTATCAAAGCTTAGGAATATGATCCCTGACTTAGATTTGAGGCTAGAACTAGAAAGGAAGAGACATGTAAATCATTCGCTAGTATGACCTACCTAAGATTAATTGTTATTTAATTGGTCGGTCAGAATATAGGGATAATGTGTGGCACGTCAATTAACCCTTGTTTTGTGGCAGTGTTTGAAAATGACATCTAAAAATGTTGAGATAAGAAATGGAGCATGTAAGATCCAACTTATTAATGAATAAAATCAAATTTTCTCTAAATATTATTGTGAATAATAAGGTGTTAATTTGATATAATACTTTGGTTATGGGTGAAATGTGCAAATTTTACAAAATAAGCAAGTGGTTATAAAATATTCATTTGTTATCGGGGAATATTCGTTTGGTCGTGGAATATTCTTTCTGTCGGGGAATATTCGTACGACGGCGCAGCCTTGTGTAGGCCCCATAATGGAAACCAATTGGATGAAGGAAACGACAAGTATAAGTTATTTATAAATAACGACGTAGTTGTTACTGTTAATATTGTTGGAATACCCGGTGGTTAAAATGCAGTAGCACACAGTATTGCACCAATTATTGTTTCTTACATAAGAAGGCACTACTCAATAATTGTTATAGTAATTACTATTTAATATTTTATTTTATTGATTCAATAATTGCTACGTTGATATTTTATAATATTGTTGTTTCAATAATTGTTGTTGTACAATATTTTTTATTATCAGATCAACAATTTATATTATTTGAATAATATTATTAGATAGCATTATTGGCAATGTCTAGAAAGTTCTATCTAAGGAGAGGTTTGGTCATCTAATTGTGCGCCGGTAAGGAGAAATCCTTATTGGAAAGCCCCCTCTTTCCTGGGAACGGCCTGGTTGTCATAATTGTGATTCTGTAATATTATTTGTGAATAATTAATTATTGATTTATATGATACGAAAATATTTATTTTATATGGATATAATTGATGGATATATTTATTTTATGTGAAGGAATTAATGCTGAGGTGTTTTTGTCGGAATGGAGGTATTAAAAATTAAATCACTGTTCTTGAGATATATTGCGTGCGTTATAATTTTTAATCTGGCCATTGGATCGTTGTGATTTTTGGATATCTTATACATATATAAGTTGAGTATATGCCCATAAAATTTGAACCATTAAAAATGAACGTATAATTTGTTATGAATTTTAAGAGGTGAATGAGTAGAAAATTCTAGAATTGAGTGGGCCCCACTTTTAGTTGGTGAGAAATGTGCTGAATTTTTTTTTCAAACGTGGTGGGTGGGAATAGTAGCAGGTAAAACCATCAGGTTGCAGGTCAAGTCTGCTTCGGCGTGCAAACATTTTTCTATAAATAGAGGGCTAAGTTATAATTAAAAATCACACCAGAATTCATAAGTTTTCTCTCTTTCTCTCTCTATATTATCGAGCGTATTTTGTGAGTATTTAGATACTTTGTGAGCTTTTATTTATCAGTACAAGTTTTCTTCAGCCTTATACCGATATTCCGAACAGAAGTACTGTTATCTTGAGGTAAGGGATGTTATTTTCTTCTTAAATGATATTATTTTCTTCAATATCATTATGTCGAAATATTGGTTTGAACTTTTTATCAAATTTGAAACTTTTTGTGTCGGAATTACTATTCACATATATGGCACTATTCACGAATACGACACTATTCACCGAAAAATAAAATTTTTTCTTTTTGTCCAAGATGTCTATTATGGTTACTATCTTTGATTGTATCCATGTTTTGATTTATTTTTGAATTCTACTTCACATTTGGTTGTTATAGAGTATTATTGCACTTGGATAAACTGTAATACGAATCCCTAATATTTGTCCTTCGGTCTCACTGGGTTCGTTTTCTTTAAAATATTTTTTATCATCCTCAGTCCTAAATGATGATATTACTGAATATCTTTGGCCTGTAATGCAAAGATGAATGATTAACTGATGAATATCTTTGGCCCGTAGTGCAAAGATGAACAGGTGTTGAGATGAACATGACTGACTGGTGATACAAAGGAATATCTTTGGCCTGCAGTGCAAAGATGAATATTTGATTAAAGATGATTATTAATTGTTGTTACAGGGATAAAATATTGATGATGGACTTTTAAATCTTAGAAGATAGTAGAACCCATTCTCTACTTGACTCTTCTAATGGTTTGCTGTTTCCGCTGCAGTTGTTGATCTAAAACTTGTTGTCTATTATATTTTATCAGATTTTTCCCTGTTGAAGACTAATGATAAGTTGTTGTATATTATCTTAGTTATAATATTCTTTACTGGGCTAGTTGAGCACACCCTTTTCCTTTCTGTTCCATTTTCTCAGGAGGCGAGAATATAGCGGGAACTAGTCGGGGTGTGGAGTGATATTTCTAGTCAGTGGTGTTAGCAGTCCTCACTATGTTATTAAATAGTGTTTCAATAATTATAATGAGGACTTATTTGAGTGTGGATATTATCTAGAAGGCACTATTTATATTTAAACTCACAGTATTTGTGTTGTCGTATTTTGCGCGACAAGTGTTTTAATAAAGTTGTATTTGTTTCTATACCATGTATTTGGCGACTCAGAATGGGTGATGTATACCTATTTTGGCAGCGTCATAGTTAGTATCAGAGCTTAGGGATATGGTCTCTGGCGTAGATCGGGGAATAGAACTAGGAGGGGAGAGACGAGTAAATCCTTCGCTAGTGTGTCCTACCTAAGCTTATTTGTTGGTTGGTCATAATATAGGGATATTATGTGATAAGTTAATTTGTTTAATTAACCCTTGTTTTATGGCAGTATTTGAGAATGGCAGCCAAGAACGTTAACAATGGAGTATATGAGACTGTGGAACAACCTTTAGTCACAAACCAGGAGAACGTGCAACAGGAAGGCAATATTCCTCCTGTAAACAACCCTTATTTTAGGAGCTTTTTGCAGTTCATTCAAAATCAGACGAGGGAAACTCGTGTGCAAAATACGGGTGGAAATGATAACAACACGCTGTTTGTCACGGCCAAGCAGTTCAAAGAGTTGGGACCACCAAACTTTCAGGGAAAGCCGGATCCGATCAAAGCGGAAACGTGGCTTAAGCAAATTACCAAGATATTCAATGTCTTGGGATGCACGGAGGAACAGAAGGTTTCATTCGCCACCTTTATGTTCCATGGTGAGGCAGACTATTGGTGGGAGTCTGTGAAGCGTACCCAGCCTGACGCACTCAACATGTCCTGAGAAATATTTCAAAAACTATTTAATGACAAGTACTTTCCTGAAAGTATTTGTTATATGAAGGAGGGAAAGTTTATTAGACTGAAACAAAATAATATGACTGTGTCCCAGTACGAGGCGAAGTTTGCAGAGTTATCCAGGTTTGCACCTCATTTGGTCGAGAATGAGGAACGAATGACAAGGATGTTTTTTGGAAGGTTTAAAACTCGAGATTCGACAATATCTTATCTCTCATAAATTTTCTTTATATTCAGATGTTGTAAACAGGGCTCAATTATTAGAGCGAGATAATGAGTATATTCAACCGAGGGAACACAACTAAGGTAATACCGATAGCAGCGGTCATGGGACCAATGAAACCCGCAAGGAGGAAAACATTAGGACAAAAGCGGTAACCACTCTGGTGGAAATTGTGGCCATGATAATAGAAGGAGCGAGTTGGGATGAGATTTCAAGAAGAGAAGGTAAAACAATGATAACGTGAAAACGTCAGCACAAACATCAACTGTTTCTAGGGGAGGAGAATGAGCACCGGTCGTTTGTTACAAATGCGGGAAAGAGGGACATATCAGGCCAAACTGCCCACAACAATCCAAGGTATGTTATAACTGTGGAAAGGAGGGTCATATAACTCGAGAGTGTTCTATAGTAAAACCAAGTTCAGCGGGGATGGTAACTCCAAAAGCTGTCCTGGATAAGTCGAAATCAGCGGTTCCTAGAAGAGCGTTTGTCGTGATTGGCCAAAACGCGAGAAACCCGAACGAGGTGATCACGGGTAAGCTAATCTTGAATTCTTGCGAAGTTTATACTTTACTAGATACCGGTTCTACCCATTCTTTTATCTCTCCTGCTCGTGCTCAACGTTTAAACTTGACTCCGGAGAAATTAGACTTTGACCTATCCGTGGAGACTCCGTTAGGAGAAACTTTCATTACATCTATAGTTTATAAATCTTGCTCAATCCAAGTTGGCACAATCACATTACCTGTTGATCTTATCTCTTTAAAGATACTTGATTTTGATGTGATTTTAGGAATTGATTGGTTAACTACTCATCATGCCAAAATTGATTGTTTTCGTAAGGTTGTTAGTTTTCATATTCCTAACCAACCTATTATGCGAATTCAAGAAACCAAACCATTAAAATCAATCGATGTCATATCAAGCCATAAAGCCATTCGTTTATTGAAAAATGGATGTCAACATTTCTTAGCCCATATTATGAACTTGAACAAAAACACGTCAGATTTGAATAATATTTTTGTTGTTAGTGAATTTCCTGACGTATTTCCTGAAGAACTTCCTGGTCTACCCCCCAGAACGTGAAGTTGAATTCTTTATTGACCTTGAACCCGGTACAAAGCCCATTTCTAAAACCCCATATCGAATGGCTCCTATTGAACTTCAGGAGTTAAAAGTCCAATTACAAGATTTGTTAGACATCGGTTTCATTCGTTCTAGTACGTCTCCTTGGGGTGCTCCTGTTTTATTCGTAAAGAAGAAAGATGGGAGTATGCGACTTTGTATTGACTATCGAGAATTGAACCGTGTCACCATCAAGAATAGGTATTCGCTACCTCGTATTGATGACATGTTCGACCAGTTGCAAGGAGCACAATTCTTTTCAAAGATCGATCTTCGTTCTGGATGTCATCAGCTGAAGATTAAAACTGAGGATATTCCAAAGACTGCCTTCAGAACTCGGTACGGGCATTATGAATTCTTAGTCATATCTTTTGGATTGACTAATGCTCTTGCTGCCTTCATGGATATGATGAACCGTGTATTCAAATAATATTTAGATCAGTTCTTTGTTGTCTTTATTGATGACATCCTCATCTATTCCAAAAGCCGTGAAGATCATGAGCACCATTTGAAGCTGGTACTGCAAAGGCTTCGTGAAAACAAGCTATATGTCAAACTAAATAAATGCAAGTTCTGGCTTGAGGAAGTAGTATTCCTTGGGCACGTGGTATCAAAACATGGAGTATCTGTCGACCCGACAAAGATTGAAGCCATACAAAGTTGGGAGCAACCGAAGTCGGTGACCGAAGTTCGTAGCTTTCTGGGCTTAACTGGTTATTATCGGAGATTCGTGGAAAGATTTTCTAGAATCGCTACTCCATTAACTCAGCTGACTCGGAAGGATACAAAATTCAGTTGGAGCAAAAATTGTGAAAATAGTTTTTAAGAACTCAAGAGGAGACTCATTTCGGCACATGTTCTGATAATACCATCTGGTTCGGATGGATTTGTTATCTACAGCGATGCTTCAGGAAAAGGGTTAGGATGTGTTCTCATGCAACATGGGAAAGTCATAGCTTATGCCTCGCGACAACTCAAAGAATATGAGAGGAATTATCCTACTCATGATTTGGAGTTGGCAGCAGTCGTTTTCGCGTTGAAGATTTTGAGACACTACCTGTATGGGGAGAAAGTGGAGATCTATACGGATCATAAAAGTCTCAAATATTTCTTCACCCAAAAGGAACTCAACATGCGGCAACGACATTGGCTTGAGCTGTTGAAAGATTACAATCATACCATCCAATATCATCCTGAAAAAGCAAACGTAGTAGCTGACGCATTGAGTAGAAGATCATATGCGGGTATGAGTGTAATGTTGTTAACACAAAGGCCCATTTTGTATAATTTGCAAAGGATGGAGATAGAGATGAAGGCTCCAATTACCCACATGATGATATCAAATATACGAGTAGAACCGACTTTAATCGATAAAGTTAAAGCTGCTCAAGCTATGAACATGGAGCTGATGCGTATGAAGAAGAAAGTACAAGAAGGTGTTATTCCAGAAGCAAGAATCAATGAAGAAGGAATACTTCGAGTCAACTCTAGACTTTTTGTTCCTGACGATTCTGACTTGAAACATAGAATCATGATGGAAGCACATAACACGCCGTTTGCAATCCATCATGGGAGTACCAAAATGTATCACGATCTTCAACATACATTTTAGTGGAGCAATATGAAAAGAGAGATCTCGGAGTTTATCTCGAGGTGTTTAACTTGTCAACGTGTAAAAACGGAGCATCAAGTACCAAAGGGTCAATTGCAACCACTTGAGATTCCGAAATGGAAATGGGAACACATTACTACGGATTTTGTTACGGGTCTTCCCAAGGTTTCTTATGGCACAGATGCGATTTGGGTCATTGTTGATAGATTAACCAAGTCTGCTCATTTCTTACCTATACGTGAGACTTATTCCCTTGAACCTCTTGCTAGTATGTACGTGAATGAGATTGTGAGATTACATGACATGCCATTATCCAAAGTTTCGGATCGTGACCCAAGATTCACTTCACGATTTTGGCTTAGCTTGCAGAAAGCTATGGGCACGGATATACGATTCGGTTCGGCATACCATCCTCAAACGGACGGACAATCAGAACGAACTATTCAAACCCTTGAAGATCTACTAAGACTCTGTGTTCTGGATTTCAAAGGAAGTTGGGATAAGTACTTGCCACTGGTGCAATTCTCCTACAACAACAGTTATCAGGCAAGTATAGGTATGGGTCCATTTGAAGCCTTGTATGGATAAAAGTGTCGTTCTCTAGTATGCTGGGACGAGGTGGGTGAAGCAACGTTGTTGGGACCAGAATTGGTACGCATAACTACAGAGAAGATCCAAACGAGTCGACAACATATACAAATGGCACAGGATCGACAAAAGAGTTATGCGAATCTTCATCGAAAGGATGTAGAATTTAGTATTGAGGATCATGTATTATTATGTGTTGCACCATGGAAAGGAGATACAAGATTTAGGAAAAGAGGAAAGCTCAATCCACGATTAGTTAGTCCATTTGAAATTCTTGACCGAATAGGAAATGTGGCATATCGACTCGCATTACCTCCAAGCATGTCTCATGTTCATAATGTTTTTCACGTATATGTGCTTCGTAAATATGTGAAAGGCCCGAACCACATAATTGAGTTAGAATTAGACGAGATAGCCGAAGATTTAACGTATGAGGAGGTACCTGTTAAGTTCTTGGATAGGAAAGAGCATGTTCTACGCACGAAGGTTATACCATAAGTTAAGGTTTTGTGGAGAAATCATGCTATTGAAGAAATGACCTGGGAGTTGGAATCAGAAATGAAAGCAAGGTATCCTCACCTTTTCGAAAAACCAGGTACATACGTCAATTTTGAGGACGAAATTTCATAAGGAGGGGAGGTTGTAAGATCCCAACTTATTAATGAATAAAATCAAATTTTCTCTAAATATTATTGTAAATAATAAGGTGTTAATTTGATATAATGCTTTGGTTATGGGTGAAATGTGCAAATTTTACAAAATAAGCAAGTGGTTATAAAATATTCATTTGTTGTCGGGGAATATTAGTTTGGTCGTAGAATATTCTTTCTATCAGGGAATATTCGTACGACGACACTGCCTTGTGTGGGCCCCATAATGAAAAGCAATTGGATGAAGAAAACGACAAGTATAAGTTGTTTATAAATAACGGCGTAGTTGTTACCGTTAATACTGTTAGAATACCAGGTGGTTAAAATACAGTAGCACACGGTATTGCACCAATTATTGATTCTTACGTAAGAAGGCACTACTCAATAATTGTTACAATAGTTACTGTTCAATATTTTACTTTATTGATTTAATAATTGCTACGTTGATATTTTATATTATTGTTGTTTTAATAATTGTCGCTGCACAGTATTTTCTATTATCAGATCAATAATTCTTATTATTTGAATAATATTATTAAATAGTATTATTGACAATGTCTAGAAAGTTCTGTCTAAGAAGAGGTTTGGTCATCTAATTGCGCGCCAGTAAGGAGAAATTCTTATTGGAAAGCCCCCTCTTTCTTAGGAACGGCCTGGTTGTCATAATTGTGATTCTGTAATATTATTTGTGAATAATTAATTATTGATTTATATGATAAGGAAATATTTATTTTATGTGGATATAATTGATGGATATATTTATTTTATGTGAAGAAATTAATGTTAAGGTGTTTTTGTCAGAATGGATGTATTAAAAATTAAATCACTTTTCTTGAGATATATTGCGTGAGTTATAATTTTAAATCTGACCTTTGGATCGTTGTGATTTTTGGATATGTTATACATATATAAGTTAAGTATATGTCCACGAATTTTTAACCGTTAAAAATGAACGTATAATTTTTTATGAATTTTAAGAGGTGAATGATTCGGAAATTAGGTTTATAAATGATTTTGGTGGAAAATTCTAGAATTGAGTGGGCCCCACTTTTGGTTGGTGAGAAATGTGCTAGAATTTGTATTCAAATGTGGTGGGTGAGAATAGCAGCAGGTAAAGCCATCAGGTTGCAGGTCAAGTCTGCTTCGGCGTGCTAACATTTTTCTATAAATAGAGGGCTAAGTTAGAATTGAAAATCACACCAGAATTCATAAGTTTTCTCTCTTTCTCTCTTTATATTATCGAGCGAATTTTGTGAGTATTTAGATACTTTGTGAGTTTTTATTTATCAGTGCAAGTTTCCTTCAGCCTTATACCGATATTCCGAACAGAAGTACTGTTATCTTGAGGTAAGAGATGTTATTTTCTTCTTAAATGAAATTATTTTCTTCAATATCATTATGTCGAAATATTGGTTTGAACTTTTTGTCAAATTTGGAACTTTTTGTGTCGGAGTTACTATTCACGTATACGGCACTATTCACGAATACGACACTATTCAACGAAAAATAAAATTTTTTCTTTTTGTCCAAGATATCTATTATGGTTACTATCTTTGATTGTATCCATGTTTTAATTTAATTTTGAATTCTACTTCACAATTGGTTGTTATAGAGTATTATTGCACTTGGATAAACTGTAATACGAATCCCTAATATTTGTCCTTCTGTCTCACTGGGTTCGTTTTCTTTAAAATATTTTTTATCATCCTCAGTCCTAAATGATGATATTACTGAATATCTTTGGCCTGTAGTGCAAAGATGAATGATTAACTGATGAATATCTTTGGCCCGTAGTGCAAAGATGAACATGTGTTGAGATGAGCATGACCGACTGGTGATACAAATGAATATCTTTGGCCTGTAGTGCAAATATAAATATTTGATTAAAGATGATTATTGATTGTTGTTACAGGGATAAAATATTGATGATGGACTTTTAAATCTTAGAAGATAGTAGAACTCATTCTCTACTTGACTCTTCTAATGGTTTGCTGTTTCCGCTGCTGTTGTTGATCTAAAACTTGTTTTCTATTATATTTTATCAGATTTTTCCCTGTTGAAGAATAATGATAAGTTGTTGTATGTTATCTTAGTCATAATATTCTTTACTTAGCTAGTTGAGCTCACTCTTTTCCTTTTTATTCCATTTTTCTCAAGAGGCGAGAATATAGCGGGAACTAGTCGGGGTGTGGAGTGATATTTCTAGTCAGTGGTGTTAGCAGTCCTCACTATGTTATTTAATAGTATTTCAATAATTGTAATGAGGACTTATTTGAGTGTGGATATTATCCAGAAGACAATATTTGTATTTAAACTCACAGTATTGTGTTGTCGTATTTTGCGCAACAAGTGTTTTAATAAAGTTATATTTGTTTCTGTACCATATATTTGGCGACTCAGAATGGATGATGTATACCTATTTTGGGGGCGTCACAGAGCACATGAGACCGTTGAGTCACCAACGTTCAATAACCAGGATAATGTGCATCAGGAATGCAATAATACTCATGCAAACAACAACACCGACCAAATGATGAATGATGGTATGTTTAGGAACTTTCTAGAATTCATGCAAAACTGAACGAGAGAGACTCCTGTTCAAAATGTAGGTGGAAACACTGGAAACTCACGGATGGTCACTGCTAAGAAATTCAAGGAGCTGAGACCATCGGAGTTTTTAGAAAAGCCAGAACCACTTAAGGCAAAGACGTGGATTAAGCAGATCACCAAGATATTTGATGTCTTAGAATGCTCAGAGAAGCAAAAGGTTCCCTTCGCCACCTTTATGTTGCGAGAAGAGGCATATTACTGGTGGGAATATGTGAAACGTACTCATGGCCACTTCGGTGGTAATCATGGCCAAGATAATAGGAAAGGTGAACTAAGTGAGAACAAATTTAAGAAGAGAATATTCAACAATGACAACGTAAAAACGTCGGCAACAGCAGCAACACCCATTTCAAAGGAAGGAGAATGACCACCAGTCATATGCTACAAATGTGGAGGGGAAGGACACATCAATCCTAATTATACGTAGCAACCCAAAGCGTGTTTCAATTGCAGAAGAGAAGGTCACCTAGCACGATTTTGTCGTGTAGTGAAGTCAAGTCCAGTATGGATGGAGACACCAAAGGTTGTCCCAGATAAGTCAAAGCAGTAGTTTAAGTGAGAGCATTTTTTGAGGAACCCGGATGAAGTTATCACGGATAAGTTAATCATAAACTCTTGCGAAGTCTATACCTTATTCGATACCAGTTCTACCCACTCTTTTATTTTACCTAATTGTGCTTAACGTTTAAACTCGACTCCGGATAAATCAGACTTTTACTTATCTGTTAAAACTCCGTTGGGAGAAACCTTCATCAAATCCACTATTTATAAATTTTGTTTGATTCAAATCGGCATCTTCACGTTACCTATCGATCTTATCTCTTAGAAAACAATTGTATTTGATGTGATTTTAGGAATCAACTGGTTAACAACTCATAACGCTAAAATTGAATGTTTTCATAAGGTTGTTAATTTTTATATTACTAACCAACCTGTTATGCGAATTCAAGCAACCAAACCACTAAAGTCAATCACTTTCATATCAAGCCATAAGTAAAGAGCCCCGAGCCTTTCGTTGGTGGCTTCCATGTGTGGGATGCATCAAAGCCAGACTTTTCGTAGGGGACGTCGTGAATAACAGTGGCAAGTTGTTAGGTATCAATGTGAGGTGCTATCCAAGTCTTGGATGAGAGTCAAAATTTTGACTGATATTTCTATTGTTAATAAATTTCCTGACGTATTCCCCGAAGAACTTCCTAGCTTACCCCAAGAGCGTGAAATCGAATTTTGTACCGACCTTGAACCCGATATAAAACCTTCAAATATTTCTTCACCTAAAACAAACGTATTATGCGCCAAAGATGTTGGCTCGAGATGTTGAAAGGTTACGATCATACCATTTAATACCATCCTAGAAAAGCGAACGTAGTAGCTGACGCATTAAGTAGAAGATCGTATGCGGTTACGAGTGTGACGTCGTTAACACAAGGATCCATTTCTTATGACTTACAAATGATGGAGATAGAATTAAAGACTCTAGGGACCCACGTGATGATGTCAAATATACGAGTAGAATCAACTTTAATCGATAAAGTTAAAGCCGCTCAAGCTACAGACCCGGAGCTGATAAATATGAAGAAGAAAGTACAAGAAGTCGTTATTCCAAAAGCGAGAATCGACGAAGTGAGGAAAGCTCAAACCCTCGATTTCATTGGTCCATTCGAAATCCTCAATCAAGTAGGAACTATGGCGTATAGTTTCGTCTTACCGCCAAGTATGTCTTTTGTTCGTAACGTTTTTCAAATATCTATGTTATGTAAATATGTGGAAGACCCAAACCACATTATTAAATTAGAACCAGACGAGATAGCAGAAGATTTAACGTATGAAGAGGTACCTGTTAAAATCTTGGATAAAAAGGAACATATTATACGCTCCAAGGTTATACCTCAAGTCAAAGTTTTATGGAGAAACCACGATGTTGAGGAAATGACCTGGGAGTTAGAATCTGAAATGAAATCAAGGTATCCTCACCTCTTCGACATACTAGGTACGTACACCAATTTCGAGGATGAAATTTCATAAAAAGGGGAGGTTGTAAGACCCCAACTTTTATGAATAAAGATTAAATTTTCTCGAAATATCATTTTGAAAATTATGGTGTGGATTTGATATAATGTTAAAGTTGTGGGTAATATTTATAATTTTTGCAAAGTATGCAAGTTGTCATAAAATATTTGATTGGTCGGGGAATATTTGTTTTATCAGGAAATAATCGTACGACAGCACAATCATTGGTGGACCCCACAACGAAATTATTGTCAAAGTTAGAAAACGACAGAAATATTTTTTTATAAAAATAACGGCGAAAGTTTTACCGTTAACTGTTCAAATACCTAGTGATAAGAGTACAGTAATACGTGTGGTTGCATAGTAACACACGGTATTGAGTATTGATGCTTACGTGAGAAGTCACTCAGTTATACTCAATTATTGCTATAGTAATTGTTGCATATGATCTCACGTTATTGATTAAATAATTGTCATAATATTTTATATTATTAAATCAATAATTGAGACGACAAAGTTATTCATATTATTATTTATATTATTGACAATGTCCATAAAGTTCTGTCGAGAAAAAGGGTTTGGTCACCTAATTACGCGCCAATAGGCAGAAATCTTTATCGGAAAGTCCCCTCTTTCTTGGGAATGATCTGGTTGTTAATATTGCAAGTTATAATATTAATGATGAATAATTTTTGTTCAAAATTGTATTTAGTGAAGCCAAGTAAACTGAGATAAATAAAGAGGTATTTTATGAAGTATTTGTTATAAATTTTACACATTACATGGACCCCCCAGTTACCCATTTTTTAAAATCGTGAGAGGAAGTTATATTAGTTTTGTTATATATATATATATATATATATATATATATATATATATATATATATATATATATATATATATATATATATATATATTATAAGTTTTATTTTATTAGATTATAAATAGAATATATTATATTTTATTTAAAGTTTTTATCTTATTAGAATATTTTATTGCACAATAATAAATAGTAAAAATCCGTTTTTCCTCCGCCGAATTCATCCGTGAGTTTTCTAAACTGTGCACCCGTGATTATTTTCTAAATAGTATCCTTCCATTCTCCTATAAATAGGATGCTTAGTTTAGAAATGAAAATCACACCAGAATCAGAGAATTCTTCTTCTATAGTATTGAGCGTATTTCTTTAGAGTTTAAGGAAGCGTATTGAGCATATGATACGTATAAGTTTTCTTCAAGAATATCTCCGCTATACCAGTTAGAAATACTTTTCTTTTGAGGTAAGGGATAATATTTTTTTCATATTCGCTCCTGATATTATTTTTCGTATTCATAAGGAAATTTATTTTTGTTCAATATTCGTAAGAAATATTATTTTCGTTCAATATTTGTAAGGAATATTATCTTCGTTCAATATTCATTGTAATATTATTTTCGTTCAATAGTTGTAAGGGATATTATTTTTGTTCAATATTCGTAAGAAATAATATTTTATTCCATACTCTGTATGATATAAGTAATATTATTTCATTTTAGATTCTAAATTCTACACTTATTTTGTAAAGTATTACTTATATACTCCTTGAAATTAGTAGAATATCCTTGAAATTTGCGTTTTATCTAGTATCATTTCACAAGGATATTTTTCTGAACATTCTTGTTGAAATTTAATTTTTTTATGCCGGAGTACTATTCATGGATACTATTCAAGAAGAACTATTCATGAGATACTATTCACCTGTGGTACTATTCATGACAAAAAATTGATTTCTTTTTGTCCAAATTATTTTTGATACAATATTATTCTTGAATTTTACTCTACAAAGCAGTATCATGTTGACAATTTGGACAATTATTGAATTCTAGATAAATTGAATTATATATTTTTAAAGTTTATCCTTGCTCTCATTTAATTAAATTCTTATATTATTGTCATCATCCTCATGCTTATATTGTGATGAAAGTCATCTTTGGCCCGTAGTGCATAGATGAACTGTTGATTGGTATGATTATGACCATGGATTATTCGGTATAATCATGACATGTAATGCTACAAACGACGTGATAAAAGTCCTCATGGCCCGTAGTGCATTGGTGGACAGTTGTTGGCATGATCATGACCATTGGTGAAAACACTAATATCCTTGGCCCGTAGTGCATGAATAATTCGTGGATGTGATAATAGTGAATATCCTTGGTTTGTAGTGCATGGATAATTCAGTGATGTGGATTATTTATTAAGCTGAGTCTCAATGATAAAATTGATGATAAACTTTTAAATCATAGAAGATAGTAGATATCATGCTCTACTTGACTTTTCTAATGGATTATTTGTCCGCTGCAGTTAAACTTGTTGTCTATTGTATTCTATCAGTTTAACACTGTTGAAGGCTAACGATAATTTATTCTGCATTATCTTGTCATAATATTTCTTACTGGGCTAGTTGAGCTCAGCCTTTTACTTTCATTGTTCTCTTCAGAAAATGAGAATGTAGTCAGGAATAGTTGGGAAATAGAGTGACGGTCCGAGATGGTGGCTATAGTAGTCCTCACTATTTTGTAAATAGTGTGATAATTTTGTAATGAGGACTCCATTTGAGTTTTAATATTGTCTAGAAGACAATATTTGTGTTAAAACTATTAGCTTATGTTACACGATATTTGTATAATTAAGTTTATATTTGTATTATGTACCATGTATTTGGTGACTTAGAATGGGTGATGTATACTTATTTTGGGGGCGTCACATTATTTAATTGAATCGAGGTTTTACAACTCATGTAAAAAAAACTCCTAATTATATTCAAATAAATCTTCGACTTTCATTAATTTATACATAAATAATATTCAGAAATTCTCGGGTATTATAGAGCCACTTAAGGTAAAGGCATGGATTAAGCAGATTACAAAGATATTTGATGTCTTGGGATGCACTAAAGAGCAAAAGGTTCCCTTCGCCATCTTTATGTTGCGTGGAGAGGCAGATTACTGGTGGGAATTCGTAAAACGTACTCATCTGTCCGCACTTAAGATGTCTTGGGAGAGGTTCCAAGAATTGTTCAACGACAAGTAATTTCTGTAAAGTATTCATCACATGAAGGAAATGGAATTCATCAAACTGGAGCAGAATAATATGATTGTATAGCAATACGAGGCAAAGTTTGCAGAGTTATCCTAGTTTGCATCCCATTTGGCAAATAATGAGGAGCGAATGATGCGAATGTTTCTAAGAGGTTTGAAACCCGAAATTCATCAACATCTCATCTCCCATAAACTCTATTTTGTATTCAGATGTTGTGAATAGAGCTCAATTATTGGAGCGGGATTATGAGTCAACTCAACCAAAAGACAGCAATCGGTAGTAAGATAATAGTCATACCAGTGGCAACAATCATCGAAGCAGTGATAACCAACGTGCCAGAAATGGTTGCCACTTTGGTGGTAATCATGGCCAAGATAATAGGAGAGGTCAGTCAAGTGAAATTTTCAAAAAGAGAAGATTCAACAATGACGGAAAGTTATCGACAGCAGCAGCAACACCAATAATAATTTCTAGGGGAGGAGAACGACCGCCAGTTAGATGCTACAGGTGCGAAGAGGAGGGACACATAAGTCCAAACTATACACAACCTTCCAAGGTGTGTTTCAGTAATGGAAAGGACAATCACATAGACCGATTTTGTCCTATAGCGAAGTCAAGTCCAGCTAGAACGGTGGCACCAAAGGCGGCTACGGACAAAACAAAGTCGGTGGTTCAAGGGAGAGCGTTTGTCGTGACTTCCCAAAAGGCGAGGAACCCAAATAAAGTTATCACGGGTAAGCTAATCATAAACTATTGTGAAGTCTATACCTTATTAGATACTAGTTCTACCCATTCTTTTATTTCACCTGCTTGTGCTCAACGTTTGAACTTGACCCCTGAGAAATTAGACTTTGACTTATCTGTTGAAACTATGTTAGGAGAAACCTTCATTAAATCCACTGTTTATAAATCTTGTTTGATTCAAATCGGCACCCTCACATTACCTATTGATCTCATCTCTTTGAAAATACTTGCATTTGATGTGATTTTAGAGATTGATTGGTTAACTACTCATCATGCTAAAATTGATTATTTTTGTAAGGTTGTTAGTTTTCATATTCCTAACCAACCTGCTATTTGAATTCAAACAACCAAACCGCTAAAGTTAATCACTGTCATATCAAGCCATAAAGCCATTCGTTTATTGAAAAATGAATGTCAAGCTTTCTTAGCCCATGTCATGGATTTAAAAAAAATATGTCAGATTTGAATGGTATTTCTGTTGCTAATGAATTTCCTAACGTATTTCTTGAAGAACTTCATGGCCTACCCCCAAAGAGTGAAATTTAATTTTGTATTGACCTTGAACCCGGTACAAAACCCATTTCCAAAATCTCATATCAAATGGCTCCTATTGAACTTCAGGAGTTAAAAACCCAACTATAGGAGTTGTTAGATGTGACACCCCAAAATCCGGGTACTTGAAACCCGAACTCGGTGCTTCACGATACCATTTCTATGCGCAAAAAATACTAATCATAATATTAATAACAATAATATTGATACCAAATTTAATTTACATATGCATCAAAGTTTAAATCCCCGGTAGGAGACCTTTAAACATTCATTGCATCATATATAATAAGTATCAATATCTTAATAAACTATAACTATTACACAAAATATTATAAATCTGATTCGAACAACTTTCCTTTCCCCTTGTTCTTTCCTGATCCTTCGGGTTGATCATACCTAACTAAAAACATTTAATTTAAGCAAGAATGAGCATTTTAGTGCTAAGCAAGTAATAACTGTAACGCCCTGAAATTCAGTCTACCTTCAGACCCAGATTCCGTGCGTCACGATCCCATCTCCTTCCAAATACACATCATTATAAAGCTAAATATAATGACATATATTTTCAAATCCCAGGTTCTCGAAACCTTAAAACCTCTTTCATTACAAATAATGATAATTATATTATACTTTTCTTCTTACACAAGTGACTTTCATCCGCCACCAAAGATACATAAAGGTTCATTAAACTATTCTATAGTTCAATTCATCTTTCCACATTACAAGTCTTCACTTGATCTTCATGCACATTTATATACTGAATGGCACTTCTTCTGGATACCACTCAGTTTGATTTTAAGGGATCCTTAAGTTCTTTCTAACATCGTATGCTGAAAATGTTTTTCATTTAAAGCAAGTGTGAGCATTCAATTGCCCAGGAAGTCATAACAGTTGAACAAACAACTTCAAGAGTTTAAACATTCTTCAGAACTTCGATAACCGAACAAAGGTTATGAAGCAGCTTGAATAATTGGAATAGTCTCAATTCCTATCATTTTACAACATTCATCACATACTCTTTACACTACTTTCATTCTTCTACCTTTTTCCATACATATACTGTTTGGCTGGAATCATTAGCACAGACTTAACAGTAATAGTTCATGTATAAACAGAACATACTTGTATTAAACAGTTCAATCACAGAACAGTTCATCTCATAAAAACACCGAAGTGTTCTCATTGTGGCACAAGGCCTTATACGTTCTACCACCTTGTACAAATATCGCACATTTGCACATAGACGAAACTTCTCAAGTTCAACATCTGAGAAGTTTAAGAAACTAGCATTCATGTAAAAATATGAATGAAGTTAGAAAACTTGCCTTACGCACAGCTACAGCTTATAGTTTATGCTGAACAGCTCATTCCAATTTCTATGTAGCACATAAGAAAATAACATGTATACCAATTAGTCATATACTTGACTTACGCATTGGTTTACTTAACTTTACTTATTAAGGTTTGCGTTCTTGTAATTTAAGCTTATGCGACTAACTTTTATTACCAATTTACGGCTTTATGACATGCAGAGATGTCTTATTCATACATTTATCATCTTGGATGATTTACATTCTTATCTTCTTCTTATAACTCTCCTAGGACTCAGCACACATTGTCGAGTTCCCATGTAGCATCTTTGACATTGTCGCACTTGATCACATGATTGCAGTCGAGCTTGTTCGATCATCTCACCGAAACATAAAAAACATTTCGAATGCGCTTTAACTATAGAGGTAAGGCTACCTCAAAACCATCTTTCAACTTCATCAACGCTTCCTATACTATAACCGCTTTATACCCAATAGTTCATCAAACTTACCACACTTTAGAAATCCAGAAACTTGCCATAATCATATGAGTTTAGGAACTTATCCTAGTCAGACCATAGGCGTCCATTCGCTGAGGGTTTCAAAATATACCATATGATTATGAGTCACGAACTTACCATATGCTTTAGTTGTAAGAACCGAACCTAATCCTAATATCAACTAACTTAATCTTAAAAACCTCTAGCTATTAAATATATACATGAGAGAAGAATCACCTTTCCACCACATATACCTTGATAGCGCGATACCGATATTCCAATGATTATCAATGTGATAAACCAAGTACATGCACAAAACTTCTGCTCATACCAAGGTTTGTACGACTTAGTCACCATATGAGTCCTCAGTTGAAAACCCACCTAACACTACCTTACTCTTAAATTATTTAACTTGCCCATAACTTGCTCAATACGGATTCCTCATAGGACATTATCAAAAACTTCTCGTGTGCCTAGCACGTCTTTCGATGTTTGGACTTCCTTTTAGTTTTGCAATCGATTTGCAAACGATATGACATACTTCTTTGTAATTGTGTTCCACACGTTCTTGCAAACCTTTTTGAAAATTTGATGTAAATCGTGAATCTCGGTTTGACACAATTGACACAGAAACATCGCGTCTTGAAACGATTTCATAACTTCACACACTTCTCGATATGTAATATGCTAACTTTGACATACCAAAAATCTACCGCCATATCTTGCCACAAATAGTAATATTGAAGGCAATATATAATTTCGTGCTTCCTAATTGATTCAATACATAAATTTTATGCAAAACTTCCTTTTTAAATTCCTGGTATTAGCGAAACCTAGTTTCTTCCTTATACTTTCAACTATGACTATTTAGGACTTTGTATTCACAATCCTTAATCAACTCCCACAATCACTTCAACGCATGTTTAAATACCCCTATCTCTAAATCGTGAGTCGGATCCCCTTTCAATTAAAAATTTTAACTGACGTGATCCGTAAGAAATGACCATGTCATTCTGCCTAAACACACCGCCTAATACATGGTACGATACGTCGCTATACAACACAAAGTTTTTTGTACTATCTGGTAGAGACAACATAGGTGCTAACTAAATTCTTCTTTAATTCTTGAAAATTCACTCTATAATTTCTTGCCCATATAAATTCCACCGATTTCCTCCTCAACTTAGCTAACTAAGAAACTATCTTGATCTTCACATAACCCACAAATTATTTTCTTAATAACTTCTTGTTTTACAAAATCGATAAATAATTCTACCGTACAGACGTCTTATAGCTAAAAGAACAAAATACTACCTTTAACCTCCTCAGAGTCTTAAGATTATGCACTTTCTTTGACAATAACTTGTCACCACATGATTTAACATGTGGCCTTTAATACAACACGACAATTCTACACATCAACTTAAAAGAAATCACTATTCACACTTTCTAATTTTTAAGGAATAATCTAACTCTTCCAGAAGCGAATCTAGTTTCTAAATTAATTCATCAAGCATAAATTAACAAGTGGCGGTTAAGTTAAATAACACGCAACCGTATAGATAATTGATGGAAACCCTACCTTGCATTGCGTTCTGGATCTTCATGTTAGATGATTGTTCAGTTGGTCGACACAGCAGAGTTGACTCTACAATAACCAGTTTTCCACTTCCCCCTTTGCTTTCACTTGCTTTTCCTACTGCTTTCTTTGGGCAACCTCGAGCCAAGTGTTCCTTCGATCCACACGTGAAGCAGGCTCTCTTCCTCGCTCTTGAACATTTTGGTGCAATGTGATCCTTCGAACCACAATTAAAGCACACCCTTTTTCCCCTCAAACAAACACCTACATGTTTCTTTCCGCAGTTGCTACACGCCTCTACCTTATTCTTTTCCTTCCCTTGCTGATTTTCAATATTAATATTACTGTCCCACTTTCTTTTACAAGCGTTACCGGTATGACTATCACCCACCTTATCATCTTCACTCTTCTTTCCCCTCTGCTCTTGATTGTATGCCAGCGTAGTCTACATCAATCGTTCTTTCCAACCCTGTTGTAAACGAATTTGGTTGGAACATCGAGATTTGATTATACAGCCAGAAATTCAATTGATTTGTCAGTGCTCCCACCAGCAAATTCACCAATTGTGGCACTGGATTTGCGTTAGCTTCCCTATCGTATGCGTTTTCCTTGGGGCTCTGTTGACGCTGTTGTCTTCTTCTAGGCGGCATTTTACTATTTAAAACTTGACCTATTAGATAACACATAATATTTCTTAATAAATAATGATAATACTTTATTCATTTATTACATCACCACATCACAAAATAACCACACTGCTATTTATATTATTTATCCCGAAATAATAAAATTCTAGGATTACTTCATCACATCCCACTATTTAATTCAAAAGATAGGATCCACATCTATTAATTTTCATTCTAATTTATATATCATCTTATTGTTTCTCTTGCAATCTACAAGAACAGTCTACGTTGTACAGCTTCATTTCGCTCTTGCTCTACGATACGAATCATCAGGAGAGTGGAAGATTAAATGCTAAGTTCCACCATTCGTTTGGCACTCTTCAACTTATCTTCAACACGATTTTTGCGTTTAGAAGCCTTCATCCATGCGTCCTCAGCTTTCGCCCGCTTTGTTGACTCCTTTCACTAACCATTCATGCGCAATCTCGTTAATAACTAATAACTATCCTCTTTAATACTTTAACTGAGATAATCTCTACTCTACATCTGCAAGTCGTGCGGTAAAGTCTTGAGTCGCGACATCTTTTTATGCTAGCTCTATGGCTTTCCTAACTCTTCTTACTCATACTTCATATTTACCTTCTAAAATTCATCTTCCGGATCAAACTCAAGCTCATACCCAAGTTTTATAACAAAAATCCACGGGTATGGCTTTCCCAATACCAACCATACTCAAACTATATAACTTCTCAGGGCTCCTAATCCCTATCTTCCTTCATCAATCTCTTCGACAACAAAGTTTTAATAACTCCACAACTTGATATATATAATACTCGCTACTCCTAAGTACTCACGAGCACATAAGTCATTAACACATAAGCACATAAAGTCTTTTATCACTTTATCTTCAATAAATTTCCTTAATTCATTCCTTAAAACTCGATAAGAGTTTATCACCTCTATGTTTTTCGATCTCCTTGAAGGTTATAGCCTAAGGTTTCCCCCACCTAAGGTTCATAACCTAAGGCTCTGATACCAACTTGTGACACCCCCAAATCTGGCCACTTCTATCCCACAGATTTGGTGTTCATTGTCCAATTAAATCATAACTAACTACCCATATCCAAAGGATAAAATTAAACTCAAAAGTTAAAATAATAAATCTCCCATTAAAGGGTTACATAATCTCAAATAAATCCCAGGTCATCTAACCTTTATTACAATCACCAGCGAAAAATTAAAACATGATTATAATTAAATCTATTACATAAGCTTCATAAATAAAAATATAAATTAAATGTTGTCGTCTAATCAAGCACTTTGTCATTGCCCTTGCTTGTAAAAAGTTTTTCAAACATTGTAACTTAATCTGCTTTGTTTTGTTCAAGAGTGAGCAAAAAATTGCTCACAAGAAGGATAATATACAATAACGTTTTATGAATGATAATTAACTAAGCTTTCAATGGTAAAGTATTCTTACCGGAACAAGAAACTTTAATTCAACAGCAATGAGTTCAAAGGAATAATGAACGTTTAAGTTAACAATAGATAACAACATCAAAGAATGTACTGAGGATCACAAGACCACGAACTCTATTCTAGGTTTACAAGTATTTATACTTTAACCTTTAACAGTCTAAAAGACTATAATCATCATCTATGTCCTAGGTTCACAGGTGTTTCTACTGTAACCTTTAACAGTCTAAACGACTATATGGACCATCATCTCGTACTCCAGGTGATCAGCCCTTTGTACTATGTATTGTGCAAATATTTTAACGCTTGCGTATTTCTAAAATAATCCCCTAATAATAGGGTTGTTCATCTTAGCTTAGATCATCAGGTTCCGAACCAAATGAAGTTTGATTGGGAATTAGCTTTCAAGGAATTCTAGATCTTTAGAATGCTCATCAACCAAGTACTGGTTGAATCAGATAGAAACAAATAACTATTCAGAGTTTGATTATAATATCTTTATGACCAAGGTATATTGATGAATCAATAAGAGCTAGAGTATTAATAATTTCCAAATTGAACAAATGTTATCATCGACAACATGCTTTCAAAATTTGTGTGAGTACATATGCAAACCAAAGGAAGTTTGGTTTGGGTAGACTTCAAGGATAATTTAGAGTTTAGAACACTCATCAACTAAGGATTAGTTGAATTGGTAAAGAATCGCTAAGCAACTTAGAGTTCGGTACAATAACGTAAGATAGTACAGTGATACTGAAGAATGAAGATCAACCAACAGTTATTAGTAGCTGAATAAACACACTTCTTACAATAATAATACAGACTTTGAATAAAGAGTTAAAGATTAACTAACTTGCTCAACAATAAATGAGTACAAACTTTGAATAATCAAGGTAATCTCGATTGGAATAAAGAAACAAAGATTAACTAGCTTGCTCAATAATAAATCAGGGTTAAAGAACTTGCATGACAATAAATCGTTAAACAAGAAATTAGAAATAGAGAATTTGCATAAGTATAACATAACAATGAAAAGTAACCTTGCTGAATAATAAAGTAGCAAAGGTTAGGGAACTTGCCTCGTGCGTAGGTTAAAAATCACTACTCACGTTCACCACAAGTGCTACACATACCATATGTATTGACAATACACATTAGTTACATTAATATTAGTTTCATATAACTTCCTAACAATATCACATCTTTTCATGAACATCACTATTTAGCTTTATTACAACTGCTTAAGTGATCAAGTCATTGCACCACATACACATTAACAACTTGATACAACACCATATTACATTACCAACATGTTATCATTAAGTTATACTAATACACAAAGCGTTGCACTTGCATTCGTGCATCCCGACGCCCTCCGATTGGTTCCAAATACACAAAAGTCCTAAAGATGGCCATTTTGACTACTCTTACAGACCTCATATTAAAAAATTTAAAGCATTAAAGTTGTAGGTCTATTCGTCCACGTGCTGGATCATCTTGAATCAACTCAATCGGAGTTCGTATGAGAAAGTTATTGACATTTTACTACAGGATGTCAAAACTGCCAAACTCAGACAATTTTTTCGGCGCCGGGGCGCGGATCAGTGGCGCCGAGGCGCGAGTACCAGCACCGGGGCGCGAGTTCCAGCGCTAGGGCGTGAGCTACTAGCCCATTTTTCGCGTTGGGGCGCGAACTTTGGCGATAGGGCGCGAAATTTGGCGCTGGGGCGCCGAAACTCAGAGAACCCAACGACAAAGAACAGAACAACTAAATTTTGTACTAAATGATGCTACTAACATCTAAATTTACATGAACAACTAACATAATTTACCCATAATCATAACCAATTATTCAAATACTAATTAACAACGGCTAAACCAAGATTTTAGAAAACTTAAATTTTGAAAACACGGTTTAAAAAACTAAAACTCTATAGTTGATAACACAGTAAACACTTTGAATTCATTAATAGATCAAAATAATCTATCCAACCTACGTTCCGTTCGTATCTCAATGAAATACCATAAACAAACATCAATTTACAGTTTCACAACCAAATTGGCCATTAAATTTGGTACTTACATGATTACATATGGAAACATACCAAGAATACATATACTGACAAATTTTCTTCCTACTGTAAACGAAATTTGCATGCGATAATTGTTTAAACACCATATCCAATCACTATAAACATGTATAACCCCCATAACTTAATTACATAACAACTATTCGGAAGAAATAGAATTCACAGGGCATAGAAAAATTTTACGTAGAAACCCATATATACATAATAAGAGTATAGAACATACCTTTTTCTTCTTAACAGAAATCCTTGCTACACACCGGAAATGTTCTTCTCTGCACAAGCTCTCTCTCAAATTCTCTCAAGTCTCAATTCTCTCTATTGCCTAACACAACTAGAATGAAGTTCTGATAGCTAGTATGCGTAACATAAGAAAACACAAACTGATATGGCCTTAATAGCCATCATCAGTTATCAAAATAACGTCAACAACATATATCAATACGTTATACTTATTATTTATTTTATTTAAATTATTCACAAATTAACAAATTAAAAAATCCAAAAGCCATAAGGCTTTGTTTGGCAAATCCCTTTAAAATAAAATAGTTTATATCCTTAAGCTTTGTTTGGGTAAAACTAAAATAAACTACTTTAATTTATTTTAATAACTCTTATAACATAGTTATTTGTCACACTTTATTTAATAATAATTTATTAAATCGATTACTTAATCACATAACTCAATCCACATAACACATTAATTATTTAACAAATAAATAATTAATTAATCACATTAATTATTTAACAAATAAATAATTAACTAAATCAACTCAATCAAATTGAACAATTATATAATAAACACATCCAATAAATATTTATATAATTCAATAAATATTTATAACATACATTTTAAAAAAATCTGGAATGTTACATAATTCCCCTCTTAAAAGGATTCTGTCCTCAGAATCACAACTCAAACAAATCATTCGTTACATTCTTCCCTACTTACAAAGATTATGTCCCCAGAATCGAAGACACAGATTAAACAAATAACTCAGGGTAATTCTTCGTCATTTCAGTTTTGAGTTCCCACGTAGCATCTTCGACAATATTGTACTTGATCACATGATTGCAGTCGAGCTTGTTCGGTCATCTCACCGAAACATGAAAAACATTTCGAATGCGCTCTAACTATAGAGATAAGGCTACCTCAAAACCATCTTTCAACTTCATCAACGCTTCCTATACTATAACCGCTTTATACCCAATAGTTCATCAAACTTACCACACTTTCGAAATCCAAAAACTTGCCATAATCATATGAGTTTAGGAACCTATCCTAGTCAGACCATAGGCATCCATTCGCTGAGGGGTTCAAAACATACCATATAATTATGAGTCACGAACTTACCATATGCTTTAGTTTTAAGAACCGAACCTAATCCTAATATCATCTAACTTAATCTTAAAAACCTCTAGCTATTAAATATATACATGAGAGAAGAATCACCTTTCCACCACATATACCTTGATAGCGCGATACCGATATTCCAATGATTATCAATGTGATAAACCAAGTACATGCACAAAACTTCAGCTCATACCAAGGGTTGTACGACTTAGTCACCATATGAGTCCTCAGTTGAAAACCCACCTAACACTACATTACTCTTAAATTATTTAACTTACCCATAACTTGCTCAATACGGATTCCTCATAGGATATTATCAAAAACTTCTCGTGCGCTTAGCACGTCTTTCGATGTTTGGACTTCCTTTTAGTTTTGCAATCGATTTGCAAACGATATGACATACTTCTTTGTAATTGTGTTCCACACGTTCTTGCAAACCCTTTTGAAAATTTGATGTAAATCGTGAATCTCGGTTCGACACAATTGACACAGAAACAACGTGTCTTGAAACGATTTCATAACTTCACACACTGCTCGATATGTAATATACTAACTTTTACATACCAAAAATCTACCGCCATATCTTGCCACCAATTGTAATATTGAAGCCAATATATAATTTCGTGCTTCCTAGTTGATTCAATATATAAATTTTATGCAAAACTTCCTTTTTAAATTCCTGGTATTAGCGAAACCTAGTTTCTTCCTTCTACTTTCAACTATGACTATTTAGGACTTTGTATTCACAATCATTGATCAACTCCCACTATCACTTCAACGCATGTTTAAATACCCCTATCTCTAAATCGTGAGTCGGATCCCCTTTCAATTAAATATTTTAACTGACGTGATCCGTAAGAAATGGCCCTGTCATTCTGCCTAAACACACCGCCTAATACATGGTACGATACGTTGCTATACAACACAAAGTTTTATGTACTATCTGGTAGAGACAACATAGGTGCTAACTAAATTCTTCTTCAATTCTTGAAAATTCACTCTATAATTTCTTGCCCATATAAATTCCTACGATTTCCTCCTCAACTTAGCTAACTAAGCAACTATCTTGATCTTCACATAACCCGCAAATTATTTCCTTAATAACTTCTTGTTTTACAAAATCGATAAATAACTCTACCGTACAGATGTCTTATAGCTAAAAGAACAAAATACTACCTTTGACCTCCTCAGAGTCTTAAGATTATGCACTTTCTTTGAAAATAACTTATCACCACATGATTTAACATGTGGCCTTTAATACAACACGACAATTCTACACATCAACTTAAAAGAAATCACTGTTCACACTTTCTAATTTTTAAGGAATAATCTAACTCTTCCCGAAGCGAATCTAGTTTCTAAATTAATTCATCAAGCATAAATTAACAAGTGGCGATAAAGTTAAATAACACGCAACCGTATAGATAATTGATCGAAACCATACCTTGCATTGCGTTCTGGATCTTCATGTTAGATGATTGTTCAGTTGGTCGACACAGCAGAGTTGACTCTACAATAACCAGTTTTCCACTGCCCCCTTTGCTTTCACTTGCTTTTCCTACCGCTTTCTTTGGGCAACCTCGAGCCAAGTGTTCCTTCGATCCACACTTGAAGTAGGCTCTCTTCCTTGGTTTTGAACAATTTGGTGCAATGTGATCCTTCGATCCACAATTAAAGCACACCCTTTTTCCCCTCAAACAAACACCTACATGTTTCCTTCCGCAGTTGCTACACGCCTCTACCTTCTTCTTTTCCTTCCCTTGCTGATTTTCAGCGTTAATATTACTGTCCCACTTTCTTTTACAAGCGTTACCGGTATGACTATCACCCACCTTATCATCTTCGCTCTTCTTTCCCCTCTGCTCTCGATTGTATGCCAGCGTATTACCTTCCCCGTCTACATCAATCGTTCTTTCCAACCCTGTTGTAAACGAATTTTGTTGGAACATCGAGATTTGATTATACAGCCAGAAATTCAGTTGATTTGTCAGTGCTCCCACCAGCAAATTCACCAATTATGGCACTGGATTTGCGTTAGCTTCCCTATCGTATGCGTTTTCCTTGGGGCTCTGTTGACGCTGTTATCTTCTTCTATGCGGCATTTTACTGTTTAAAACTTGACCTATTAGATAACACATAATATTTCTTAATAAATAATGATAATACTTTATTCATTTATTACATCACCACATCACAAAATAACCACACTACTATTTATATTATTTATCCCGAAATAATAAAATTCTAGGATTACTTCATCACATCCCACTATTTAATTCAAAAGTTAGGATCCACATCTATTAATTTTCATTCTAATTTATATATCATCTTATTGTTTCTCTTACAATCTACAAGAACAGTCTACGTTGTACAGCTTCATTTCGCTCTTGCTCCACGATACGAATCATCAGGAGAGTGGAAGATTAAATGCAAAGTTCCATCATTCGTTTGGCACTCTTCAACTTGTCTTCAACACGATTTTTGCGTTTAGAAGCCTTCATCCATGCGTCCTCAGCTTTCGCCCGCTTTGTTGACACCTTTCCCTAACCATTCATGTGCAATCTAGTTAATAACTAATAACTATCCTCTTTAATACTTTAACTGAGATAATCTCTACTCTACATCTGCAAGTCGTGCGGTAAAGTCTTGAGTCGCGACATCTTTTTACGCTAGCTCTATGGCTTTCCTAACTCTTCTTACTCATACTTCATATTTACCTTCTAAAATTCATCTTCCGGATCAAACTCAAGCTCATACCCAAGTTCTACAACAAAAATTCACGGGTATGGCTTTCCCAATACCAACCATACTCAAACTATATAACTTCTCAGGGCTCCTAATCCCTATCTTCCTTCATCAATCTCTCTGACAACAAAGTTTTAATAACTCCACAACTTGATATGTATAATACTCGCTACTCCTAAGTACTCACGAGCACATAAGTCATTAACACATAAGCACATAAAGTCTTTTATCACTTTATCTTCAAGGAATTTCCTTAATTCATTCCTTAGAACTTGATAAGAGTTTATCACCTCCATGTTTTTCGATCTCCTAGAAGGTTATAGCCTAAGGTTTCCCCCACCTAAGGTTCATAACCTAAGGCTCTGATACCAACTTGTGACACCCCCAAATCTGGCCACTTCTATCCCACAGATTTGGTGTTCATTGTCCAATTAAATCATAACTAACTACCCATATGCAAAGGATAAAATTAAAGTCAAAAGTTAAAATAATAAATCTCCCATTAAATGGTTACATAATCTCAAATAAATACCAGGACATCTAACATTTATTACAATCACCAGCGGAAAATTAAAACATAATTATAATGAAATCCATTACATATGCTTCATAAATAAAAATATAAATTAAACGTTGTCGTCTAATCAAGCACTTTGTCCTTGCCCTTCCTTGTAGAAAGCTTTTCAAACTTTGTAACTTCATCCGCTTTGTTTTGTGCAAGAGTGAGCAAACAATTGCTCACAAGAAGGATAATATACAATAAAATTTCATGAATGACAATTAGCTAAGCTTTCAATGGTAAAGTATTCTTACCGGAACAAGAAACTTTAATTCAACATCAATGAGTTCAAAGGAATAATGAAAATTTAAGTTAACAATAGATAACAACATCAACGAATATACTGAGGGTCACAAGACCACGAACTCTATTCTAGGTTTACAAGTATTTCTACTTTAACCTTTAACAGTCTAAAAGACTATAATCATCATCTATGTCCTAGGTTCACAGGTGTTTCTACTGTAACCTTTAACGGTCTAAACTACTATATGGACCATCATCTCGTACTCCAGGTGATCAGCCCTTTGTACTATGTATTGCGCAAATATTTTAACGCTTGCGTATTTCTAAAATAATCCCCTAATAATAGGGTTGTTCATCTTAGCTTAGATCATCAGGTTCCGAACCAAATGGAGTTTGATTGGAAAATAGCTTTCAAGGAATTCTAGATCTTTAGAATGCTCATCAACCAAGTACTGGTTGAATCAGATAGAAACAAATAACTATTCAGAGTTTGATTATAATATCTTTATGACCAAGGTATATTGACGAATCAATAAGAGCTAGAGTATTAATAATTTCCAAATTGAACAAATGTTATCATCGACAACATGCTTTCAAAATTTGTGTGAGTACATATGCAAACCAAAGGAAGTTTGGTTTGGGTAGACTTCAAGGTTAATTTAGAGTTTAGAATATTCATCAACTAAGGATTAGTTGAATTGGTAAAGAATCGCTAAGCAACTTAGAGTTCGGTACAATAACGTAAGATAGTACAGTGATACTGAAGAATGAAGATCAAACAACAGTTATTAGTAGCTGAATAAACACACTTCTTACAATAATAATACAGACTTTGAATAAAGAGTTAAAGATTAACTAACTTGCTCAACAATAAATGAGTACAAACTTTGAATAATCAAGGTAATCTCGATTGGAATAAAGAAACAAAGATCAACTAGATTGCTCAACAATAAATCAGGATTAAAGAACTTGCATGACAATAAATCGTTAAACAAGGGATTAGAAATAGAGAATTTGCATAAGTATAACATAACAATGAAAAGTAACCTTGCTGAATAATAAAGTAGCAAAGGTTAGGAAACTTGCCTCGTGCGTAGGTTAAAAAATCACTACTCACGTTCACCACAAGTCCTACTCGTACCATATGTATTGACAATACACATTAGTTACACTAATATTTGTTTCATATAACTTCCTAACAATATCACATCTTTTCATGAACATCACTATTTAGCTTTATTACAACTGCTTAAGTGATCAAGTCATTGCACCACATACACATTAGCAACTTGATACAACACCGTATTACATGTCCAACATGTTATCATTATATTATACTAATACACAAAGGGTTGCACTTGCATTCGTGCATCCCGACGCCCTCCGATTGGCTCCAAATACACAACAGTCCGAAAGATGTCTATTTTGACTACTCTTACAGACCTCATATTAAAAATTTTAAAGCATGAAAGTTGTAGGTCTATTCGTCCTCGTGCCGGATCATCTTGAATCAACTCAATCGGAGTTCGTATGAGAAAGTTATGGCCATTTTACTACAGGAGGTCAAAACTGCCCAACTCAGACAATTTTTTCGGCGCCGGGGCGAGGATCAGTGGTACCGGGGCGCGAGTACCAGCGCCGGGGCGCGAGTTCCAACGCTGGGGCACGAGCTACTAGCCCATTTTTGGCGTTGGGGCGCGAACTTTGGCGCTGGGACGCGAAATTTGGCGCTAGGGCGCCGAAACTCAGAGAACCCAACGACGAAGAACATAACAACTAAATTTTGTACTAAATGATACTGCTAACATCTAAATTTACATGAACAACTAACATAATTTACCCATAATCATAACCAATTATTCAGATACTAATTAACAACGACTAAACCAAGATTTTAGAAAACTTAAATTTTGAAAACACGGTTTAAAAAACTAAAACTCCATAGTTGATAACACAGTAAACACTTTGAATTCATTAATAGATCAAAATAATCTATTCAACCTACGTTCCGTTCGTATCTCGATGAAATACCATAAACAAACATCAATTTACAGTTTCACAACCAAATTGGCCATTAAAATTGGTACTTACATGATTACATATGCAAACATACCAAGAATACATATACTGACAAATTTTCTTCCTACTTTAAACGAAATTTGCATGCGATAATTGTTTAAACACCATATCCAATCACTATAAACATGTATAACCCCCATAACTTAATTACATAACAACTATTCAGAAGAAATAGAATTCACGGGGCATAGAAAAATTTTGCGTAGAAACCCATATATACATAATAAGAGTATAGAACATACCTTTTTCTTCTTAACAGAAATCCTTGCTACACACTGGAAATGTTCTTCTCTGCACAAGCTCTCTCTCAAATTCTCTCAAGTCTCAATTCTATCTATTGCCTAACATAACTAGAATGAAGTTCTGATAGCTAGTATGCGTAACATAAGAAAACACAAACTGATATGGCCTTAATAGCCATCATCAGTTATCAAAATAACGTCTACAACATATATCAATACGTTATATTTATTATTTATTTTATTTAAATTATTTACAAATTAAAAAATTAAAAAATCCAAAAGCCATAAGGCTTTGTTTGGCAAATCCCTTTAAAATAAAATAGTTTATATCCTTAAGCTTTGTTTGGGTAAAACTAAAATAAACTACTTTAATTTATTTTAATAACTCTTATAACATAGTTATTTGTCACACTTTATTTAATAATAATTTATTAAATCAATTACTTAATCACATAACTCAGTCCACATAACATATTAATTATTTAATAAATAAATAATTAATTAATCACATTAATTATTTAACAAAAAAATAATTAACTAAATCAACTCAATCAAATTGAACAATTATATAATAAACACATCCAATAAATATTTATATAAATCAATAAATATTTATAACTTACATTTTAAAAAAATCTGGAATGTTACAGGTCCTGCCCGTTTAATAATCACTTACACTCAACCCTTACGTTTGTTAAAGTGTTTAATGCTTACTTCATTCTAACATTCTCTATCCGACCCATACTTGGACCTTCATTACTCTTATTACCGTTCGCTACATCTTTCTTACGATAATTCATATCTTACTTACTACATTCGTCAACGTCCAAGTCATACAACCATTGTACACTTAGAACGTTCGTCCAACATGATACGATTCACGAGGATCGTTTACGTATTTGACGTTCACGTTGCTCGTCTCTTAATCTCTCATTCAACCTTTACTCAAGGTTTCAATTTCATTCAATCGTTATTCAACCCATGAACCCCATGTTCATTATTCTTTCTTAATGTCGAAGCCATGCCATTTATTGTATGCTAAGACCGATCGTTCATCGCAACAATGTTGCATTCACAGCGTCTGTACGCTTTACACTTATCTCTCATTACCATGATATAACATCAGAATGTTATTCATTACCTTTATCACTCAACGTCTAAGGAATAATAACCATAGCAATCCTTCACGTTCATTCATTATGACTACGGTCCCCGGATATCGGTTACGTAATCTAGCACTTAAATTCCACATCTTTTAATCCCGTTTAATCTTTTCGTTCAACCTTTACTAAAGGTTTAAGTCACTTGATTAAGTGTTACGTTACATGAACTATATGTTCATATTTCTTTCTTGCACATCCCCCAGTAATTGAGCACATAAAGTCTCATTTATGGGCCTTGCCCTGCACCGGCGCTGCGGCGCCGTGCCCTGCACCAGCGCTGCGCCGCCGTGCCCTTTCCTCTCTCTCTCGCTGCGGCGCGACCCACGTCTCTCTCTTCCCTTTGGTCTGGCGCTGCTGCGCCAAACCCTTCATTGTCTCTCTCGCTGCAGCGCCAACTAATAGTGCCTGAGGCTCCGAGCTCGCGTTGCAGCGCCACTTCTCAAAGCTCAGCCGGCACTGCGGCGTCGAGCCTAAACCCTACAAATTTTTCTAAGTGTTAAATCAGATTCGAGACGCTTACTTCCCGATCTCATAACTTCTTTGTTATAACTCAGAACTAGGTCATTCCAAAGCCATTCTCTTCCTTATCTTACGTAATTCAATATCCCTCTGACAGAAATTCATTCTGAATCTGTTAACTTACCATTAGATTGGCTTAGTCTACACCCTTCGATCATTTTTACGCTTTTAACGTTCTTCGCTCGTTCGTCCGTAATTCGGTCATCCGAACTTGGAACTCGATCGTTCTTGAGTCCACGACTCACATTTTCTATATTCTCTTACTTTCTTATGAAACCCTACATGTTCGGGTTCATTTACTAACTTCCTAATTCTCGTTCATCTTTTATAAAAAAAAATTCATAACTTCGTTATAACTACGTTTAAATTCGGTCTTCATGAACGTTTCTTCCATTCCTAACCAAGCAATATGCAACTAACTTATACGCGATGGTTTTCAGCTTGTCCATCAACAACAATTATCCTACGATGGTTTTAAACTTGTCTGTCAACAACAATTATCCTATGATGGTTTTAAATTTGTCCATCTACATCGTTCTTCGTGTTATTCGTTCGTTCTTCATTTTAATCGATATTTTGGATTACGAGTCAACTTTTTCTTGGAATTTGATATTATAGAACACCATTCCTTACTTAATTCATCTACTCATTCATAATATTCGCTTGGATCGCTCAAAATCCTTACGAATCTTATACTTCCTTAAAAAATTTATAACCTAAATTTCTAATTCTTCTTTCTTCATTTTCTCATGATTTCAACCATATGAAATCATTTCTGACATTATCTTCTCTCTATTCTTGTTAAGCTATGTTTTTGAACATAAAAACTTTAAAAAAAATATTAGAAGAACTAGGGTTCGGATTACCGTTCTTCTTTATTCTTCTTCCGTTATACAAAGCCGGCAATTTGCAAGCTTTTCTATTCCACGATCACTTTTGATCCGAGCCTTCATGCTCAATCTCTTCCTTCTCCCTCTTCATCCTAGCTCTCTCTCTCTCTCTCTCTCAAGTTATAGGATTTTCAAAATCCCAAAATAATGAACATAAGCTTTCTATTTATAGAATTTCAAGGCTAGGGGTAGTTTGGTCATCATCCCCCACCTCCTTACTATTCCCACCTCCTCCAACACTTAGCCACCAAGTAAACTTGGCATCTACCCTTACTTGGTGGCCAAGTGGCTGGCCCACATGCCCATGGGTCATCCCATGGGTTTCCCCAATGGTTCTTACCCATCCGTTTACCCATCGGTTCGATCCACAGTTTCTTTTCTTGGTTTGGGCCTTAACCCTATTTCTTATTGGGCTTATCTTGGGCTTGATTTCACAAATCATTGGGCTTGACATAATCCAAGTCCAATTGGATTCTACAAAGTCCATGATCTCAAAGTCCATTAAGACTAATTGTATTCTATGCATTCCATTCTCGTATTCTCGTATTCTCTTCGTATATCATTCGAACGATATTCGTATTATACGTCATACTAATCTTCGTACTGTACTCATATAATAACTAGTATTATACTCGTATTTCTCACACATAATAACCCTAATTATTATACGTACTCATAAAATTCTCGAAAATCACTTTTCCTAACCCTTAGGTTTTGAGTCCGCAGGCGAAAACTTCATTTTTGCCATAACTAAAATATTATTGAATATTCCATCACGTCTCAACATTTTACGTAATCAATAACTTCTCAGAATTTCAAAATAAATCTCTGAGCAGAAACGGATGAATAGTGCCTATTTTGTCTTTTTTCCCAAAAATATTTTTGTTTTCGGAAAAATCTCATTTTCGTCTTGAAAATTCTTACTCGCTTAGACCAGCTCGTAGCTAAAATACTCCCGACTTATAATCATCCTAGGTCATAGAACGATTAATAAACACTTAGCACCGAATAGTATTAATAAAAATTCTTTTTATTAATAACTAATTCTTTAAACCTAAATTCTGGATAATCCAAAATTCCAGGTTGTTACATTCTTCCCTCCTTATAAAAATTTCGTCCTCGAAAATTCTTAAAACCAAACCCTTACCCAGGTTCTCACATTCTTCCCTTCTTCACAGAATTTCATTCTCGAAATTTTACCTCACACTTCTTCTCAACTTCTCTTCAAAGAAGTTCTTATCTTTCCATCATTCCAACCTCCATAACCTATCAAGAATCATGAAGTAGAAGGAATAGCGAGGAATATAAAATATCCTTTAAAATATCTCATACTTTTGTTGAGGGGTCAAATTGACCATGAACTCTTTACTAGGTTAAACAGCCTTTCGCCATAAACCTTTCTTTCCACGGTAAGTTTACAATCACAAAGAAGATAAACTACCTCTTTTCATACGTAGGTGATCAACCCATCGTATATCCCCATTTCGGGGTTTGTTCACCTCAGACTTAATCATTAGATTTCGCACCAAAATAATTTAGCTTGGCATAACTTTTTCAAAGAAAGCTCGATTGTCTTATAATATGACATACCATTTTTCTTAGCCAAATCAATTAGCTTAGACCATACCAATAAATTGGACATCAACTTGAAACATTCGTCTAGTCAACTCAATTGACATCGACTACTTCTTTAAATTCTTTTCACAATACATCAAAACGTTTTATGACGTCATGATACCGTACTCTTCACAGTATGTTGAGGACTTTGTCATTATACATCATACCATAGTGGTTTGTTGATCCTAAGATCACATCCCACAAGGTTCAATTGCATTAACAACTCCATCTTTTTACCACCCTTGCATCAAATGCACGGATGATATAAAAATTCTTTTTGATATTTTTAAATCCACTTTTGTCTAGCCGAAACAATTGGCATAGACATACCAAGAAAAACTCTTTTAAAATCCATTAGTTTCAAAAAGTTGAACCAATCCTTTCCTTTTTCAAAATGTACATATCAGCACGATTTCAATAAATTTCGAAATCTAGCATAGCTAAAGGATTTGGAATATCATATTCTCCATCTTCCTTCATTGTCTTACTGCGACAATACTTAAACTTCTCTAGCACCTTTAATGCTAAGTCTACTGAAAATACTTCGGTTTTAGTCTAAACATTCCTATACCTTAGTACAGTCCATCAACTTACCACACATTATGAGTTCAGGAACTTTCCATAATAGTATGAGTTTAAGAACATCCAGACAGACCTTAGGCGTCCATTCGCTGAGACGTTCGAAAATATACCATATTATTATGAGTCACGAACTTACCATAAGTATGAGTTTCAAGAACTCACACCTACCTTATCGTTCTTTACCTATCAAGTATATACATGAGAAAAGATTCATCTTCTCGTCATATACATCTTAATAGCGCAACCAATTCCAATAATTATCACTATAATAAACTGAGTAGTTGTTACACCAAGCACAAACATCTGCCCATACAAAGGTTCATACAACTCAACCATCACATGAGTCCTCAATTAAAATCTTACAACTTCCAAATTTCTCTTTACTTAATACGAATTTTCTTTAATTTGTATGCTATCCTTCATAACTAAATATGAGTTCTTCCTCCCGTACTACTTCGTAGTACCATTCATTCATAGCATTAGCTATACATTATTCATCGTTTAACAGCTCATCTGTTACTAAGGTCTACTATGATCACGTGGTGATCTTCTTCCTTAATCATTTACCTCAACGATTTTCTTATCCTTCTCTCTACGATTATAGTCTTAGGTACTCTTACCTAAGAGTTATAACCTATAGCTCTGATACCACTCTGTAACGCCCCAAAATTCGGTCTACCTTCAGACCCAGATTTCGTACGTCACGATCCCATCTCCTTCCAAATACACATCATTATATAGCTAAATATAATGACATACATTTTTAAATCCCAGGTTCTCGAAACCTTAAAACCTCTTTCATTACAAATAATGATAATTACATTATTCTTTTCATCTTACACGAGTGACTTTCATCCGCCACCAAGGATACATAAACGTTCATTAAACTATTCTATAGTTCAATTCATCATTCTACATTACAAGTCTTCACTTGATCTTCATGCACATTAACATACCAAATGGCACTTCTTCTGGAAATCGTTCAGCTTGATCTTTAAGGGATCCTTAAGTTCTTTCTAACATTGTACGCTAAAAATATTTTTCATTTAAAACAAGTGTGAGCATTCAATTGCCCAGCAAGTCATAACAGTTAAACAAACAACTTCAAGAGTTTAAACATTCTTTAGAACTTCGATAACCGAACAAAGGTTATGAAGCAGTTTGAATAATAGGAATAGTTTCGATTCCTATCATTTTACAACATTCATCACATACTCTTTACACTACTTTCATTCTTCTACCTTTTTCCATACATATACTATCTGGCTAGAATCATTAGCACATACTTAACAATAACGGTTCATGTATAAACAGAACATACTTGTATTGAACAGTTCAATCGTAGAACAGTTCATCTCATAAAAATACTGAAGTGTTCATATTGTGGCACAAGCCCTTATACGTTCTACCACCTTGTACAAATATCGCACATTCGCACATAGACGGAACTTCTCAAGTTCAACATTTGAGAAGTTTAAGAAACTAGCATTCATGTAAAATATGAAAGAAGTCAGAAAACTTGCCTTACACACAGCTACAACTTATAGTTTACGCTGAACTGCTCATTCCAATTTTAATTTAGCACATAAGAAAATAACACGTATACCAATTAGTCATATACTTGACTTACGCATTGGTTTACTTAATTTTACTTCTTAAGGTTCGCGTTCTTGTAATTTAAGCTTATGCGACTAACTTTCATTACCAGTTTACAGCTTTATGACATACGGAGATGTCTTATTCATACATTTATCATCTTGGATGATTTACATTATTATCTTCTTCTTATAACTCTCTTAGGACTCAGCACACATCGTATCTTTGCTAGTAGTCCATATGGTACTCTGAGTGGTTTCCCACAAACAACCAACAAACAAGTTCCTATCTCATCTACGCTGCCCACACAGTGAGTTAGATCGGTTGCCAGTTTTGTATATACCTTTGCTCTCTGAAGGAATTGTTCAGCTCAGCCCCCATATGTCAACCATCAAAGGTTACGATTGTACCACAAACTAACTTCTCTTAACTTATCCGAACCATTAAACTATAATGTTTGTTAAGTCAAATTCATATTCCTTACGACTTTTTGGTAACTAAATGCCATACCTCAGGATTCATTCTTTATCGTCTAAGGCATACAGTCCTTCGTATACTCAGAGCGATAATTCAATACTATGAGGTCATAGCGTGAAACATTTTACAATCCCTTATTCTTATCTTACCACGTCCGGTTCACTCGACTCGGAACGTTATCCAAGTTAAAACTACTAACTCGGCTTCTTAACGTTATACGTTATTGTCTTCCATTCATTTTATTCACCGTTCACGATTAAACTTTAGTCTTCATCACCCTACGGTCAAACCATACACGGAGTGTAGGTCCTACCCATTTAATAATCACTTACACTCAACCCTTACGTTGGTTAAAGTGTTTAATGCTTACTTTATTCTAACATTCTCTATCTGACCCATACTCGGACCTTCATTACTCTTATTATCGTTCGCTTTGGCTTTCTACGATAATTCATATCTTACTTACTACTTTCGTCAACGTCCAAGTCATACAACCATTGTACACTTAGAACGTTCGTCCAACGCGAATACGATTCACGAGGATCGTTTACGTATTCGACGTTCACATTGCTCGTCTCTTAATCTCTCATTCAACCTTTACTCAAGATTTCAATTTCATTCAATCGTTATTCAACCCATGAACCCCATGATCATTATTCTTTCTTAATACCGAAGTCATACCATTTATTGTATGCTAAGACCGATCGTTCATCGCAACAATGTTGCCTTCACAACGTCTATACGCTTTACAATTTTCTCTCATTACCATGACATAACATCGGAATGTTATTCATTACCTTTATCACTCAACGTCTAAGGAATCACAACCATAGCAATCCCTCACGTTCATTCATTATGACTACGGTCCCCGGATATCGGTTACGTAGTCTAGCACTTAAATTCCTCATCTTTTAATCCCGCTAAACTTTCCGTTCAACCTTTACTAAAGGTTTAAGTCACTTGATTAAGTGTTACGTTACGTGAACTATATGTTCATATTTCTTTCTTGTACATCCCCCAGTAATTGAGCACATAAAGTCTCATTTCAGGTCTTTCCCTGCACCGGCGCTGCGGTGTCGTGCCCCTTCCTCTCTCTCTCTCTCTCTCGCTGCGGCGCGACCCACGTCTCTCTCTTCCCTTTGGTCTGGCGCTACGGTGCCAAACCCTTCGTTATATCTCGCGCTGCGGCACCAACTAACAGTACCTGAGGCTCCGAGCTCACATTGTGGCGCCACTTCTCAAAGCTCAGCCGGCGCTGCGGGGCCGAGCCTAAACCCTATAATTTTTTCTAAGTGTTAAATCCGATTTGAGACGCTTACTTCCCGATCTCATAACTTCTTTGTTATAACTCGGCACTATGTCGTTCCAAACCCATTCTTTCCTTATCTTGCGTACTTCAATACCCATCAGATAGAACTTTGTTCTGAATCCGTTAACTTGCCATTCAATTGGCTTAATCTACACCCTTCGATCATTTTTACGCTTTTAACGTTATTAGCTCGTTCGTCCGTAATTCGGTCATCCGAACTCGGAACTCGATCATTCTTAAGTCCACTACTCACATTTTCTATATTCTCTTACTTTCTTATGAAACCCTACATGTTCGGGTTCATTTACTAACTTCCTAACTCTCGTTCATCTTTTACAAAAAATTTGCCATAACTTCGTTATAGCTACAATTTAATCCGTTCCTCATGAACGTTTCTTCCGTTCCTAACCAAGTAATATGCAACTAACTTATACGTGATGGTTTTAAGCTTTTCCATCAACAACAATTATCCTACGATGGTTTTAAACTTGTCCATCAGTAACAATTATCCTACGATGGTTTTAAATTTGTCCATCAACAACGTTCTTCGTGTTCTTCGTTCGTTCTTCATTTTAATCGATATTTTGGATTACGAGTCAACTTTTTCTTAGAATTTGATGTTATAGAACATCATTCCTTACTTAATTCATCTACTCGTTCATAATATTCATTTGGATCGCTCAAAATCCTTACGAATCTTATACTTCCTTAAGAAATTTATAAACTAAATTTTTAATTCTTATTTCTTCATTTTCTCATGATTTCAACCATATGAAATCATTTCTGACATTATCTTCTCTCTATTCTTGTTAAGCTATGTTTTTAAACATAAAAACTTAAAGAAAAAATATTAGAAGAACTAGGGTTCGGATTATCGTTCTTCTTTATTCTTCTTCCGTTATACAAAGCCGACAATTTGCAAGCTTTTCTATTTCACGATCACTTTTGATCCGAGCTCTCTCTCTCTCTCTCTATCTCAAGTTATAGGATTTTCAAAATCCCAAAATAATGAACATAAGCTTTCTATTTATAGAATTTCAAGGCTAGGGGTAGTTTGGTCATCATCCCCCACCTCTTTACTATTCCCACCTCCTCCAACACTTAGCCACCAAGTAAACTTGGCCTCTACCCTTACTTGGTGGCCAAGTGGCCGGCCCACATGCCCGTGGGTCATCCCATGGGTTGCCCCAATGGTTCTTACCCATCCGTTTACCCATCGCTTCGATCTGCGGTTTCTTTTCTTGGTTTGGGCCTTAACCCTAATACTTATTGGGCTTATCTTGGGCTTGATTTCTTAAATCATTGGGCTTGACATAATTCAAGTCCAATTGAATTCTACAAAGTCCATGAACTCAAAGTCCATTAAGACTAATCGTATTCTATGCATTCCATTCTCATATTCTCGTATTCTCTTCGTATATCATTCGTACGATATTCGTATTATACGTCGTACTAATCTTCGTACTATACTCGTATAATAACTAGTATTATACTCGTATTTCTCACGCATATTAACCCTAATTATTATACGTACTCATAAAATTTTTAGAAATCACTTTTCCTAACCCTTAGGTTTTGAGTCCGCAGGCAAAAACTTTATTTTTGCCATAACTGAAATATTGTTGAATATTCCATCACGTCTCAACATTTTACGTAATCAATAACTTCTCTAAATTTCAAAATAAATCTCCAAGCAGAAACGGATGAATAGTGCCTATTTCGTCTTTTTCCCCGGAAATATTTTTGTTCCCGGAAAAATCTCATTTTCATCTTAAAAATTCTTACTCGCGTAGACTAGCTCGTAGCCAGAATACTCCCAACTTATAATCATCCTAGGTCATAGAACGATTAATAAAGACTTAGCACCGAATAGTATTAATAAAAATTTATTTTATTAATAACTAATTCTTTAAACCTAAATTGTGGATAATCTAAAATTTTAGGTTGTTACAATAACAATTATAAACATTAGCTGAAAGGGTTAAATGTTTTCTTTGTACTACCCTTCTACAACAAGTCAATAGTTGTGAAGTAATCTGAACCGATAATAATAACATAACAGCTCTCTATCAAGTTTTTGAAACTACGTAATGACTATAATTAGGGTTAAGGTGACATACTATGAACATTGTTTTCAATTTTCGAATAGGTTTAGTAGAACTTCATCTGCAAACCGTCATAACTTACGAGCACGGGGGGTGATCAGCTCGTTATGCCCTGTATTGATTAATACTACATGCAAGAACAATAGTATCGTTCACTATGTCCACCTTGGGTGCATAAAAAGTTTTACCGTTTACGGGATGTTCATACTTGTCGGGTTCCAAACCAAAAGTTTTATCTTGTTCAACAATAATTTATGATTCAACATATATATATATATATATATATATATATATATATATATATATATATATATATATATATATATACGGGTAATTAACAAAGGTGTATCAACATGTAATTAAATACAATGATTATCCAAGTGGGGACACTTGTATAACCATTTATAGAAATTAACGAACAGAATATATATATCTGAATTACTATATACTAACATGTTGATAATCAATGAGCGTATATAGTATAGGGTTAATAATCTGTACAATAATCATATAATTCTGAAGCATTCTTACTCATGCACATTGCATAAAGGAAATGCAAAGGTAGGATACTTGCCTGATACGCTGCTTACAGTTCGTAACTTATTTTTAACTTTTATATTACCACCTATCAGTAATAAGATCATTTTACTGATTAGAACAACATATTATAACACATAGCACTACTTATTACAGTTAGCACATTACCTAATCACATTGTCACATATGTTTAACAACCATTGAATCACAAATAAACACTTATAAAGTCAAATTATCTAAGTCTATATCAATTTCTAAAATATGTTGGTGTACCAACTGCTTTATCGAGTAATTATCGAGTCTAAAACTCTGTCATGTAGCTCAATAACTGTAATTATCAATCATATTATTTTTAAATGGCTTATAATAATTTTTAAAATATTTATTATAATTTATCATGAATTTTCAAATATCGGAATCATTATTAAATGATTTAAAGATTAAACAATTTTATTATCATTAATATTTAATTAATATTAAACTATTAATGAAACCATTGCCAAAATATTAAAGTTATTTATAATAACTCAAAATACTTTTAAAGTATTAATATTACCCTTAAATGATTTTAAAACAATTAAAATTATTTTTAAATAATTACCATTAATATTTAAATATTAATGTACTATTTATCAAAATATTAAAAGTCATTAATTATAACTTAAAATATTTTTAATTCATTTATATCCTTTTTTAAATGATTTCTAAATTAATAAAACTATTTTTAAACTATTTATTTAATATAATTATTAAATAAATTTAATATCATTAATAATCATTAATATTAACTTATTAATGAAATTATCCTTTAAATATTAAAAGTTATATTTTATAACTTAAAATATCATTAAACACTTTATTTTCATTTAAAATAATTTTTATAATAATAAAAATATTTTTAAACTAAATTATTTAATACAATTATTAAATAACTTTAATATCATTAATTAATGAAATTTACCTTTAAATATTGAAAGTTATATTTTATAACTTAAAATATTTTTAAATACCTTATTATTATTTAAAATGATTTTTAATATAATAAAATCATTTTTAATTAATTTACTTAATTCATTTAGTAAATAACATAAATATCATTAATATTAATTTATTAATAAATTTCATCACAAAATATTAAAAGTCATTAAAAATTACTTAAAATATTTTCTTATACCATAATATAATTTTAAATAATTTTTTATGCATTAAAATCATTTTTAAATAATTTATTTAATATTATAATTAAATAAATTAAATACCTTTAATATTCCAAAAATATTTAATATTAATGAAATATATTCAAAATAATTAAAAATTAACTTTTAGACTTTAAAATAATTTTTAATAATTTATTTTGTATTTTTAATAATTTAAAACTATTTTTTTCTATTTATTTAATTAAAATAATTAATTTCCGAAATTAAGTGTCGCTCTTTAGGCGACAAAACTGTCGCTGAAGGTGTTCGTTAGCAAACCCAGATCTTCAAAGTCAGTCACGGGGGTATTAGGTTTGACCAAGTTTAGTTCGTAATATGTAATGTTTCTATGCATGTTGTTAGTCAGATCGTGCAGTACTCGTGCAAGACTACACGATCCAGCTATCAACAGGTTCATAACACAACACAAATGCAAGATTTAGGGTCATGAACAAGCTGTCAGAGTTGTTCTTCATTTTCTAGGTTACCTATAAATGAAGAACAGTTCGGATGGTAATATTTGGGCTTCCACTACTTGTTATACATGTGAGGTTTTAGTGATCTAAGACTTCCAGATTGTAGCCCACATGTAGAACTATTGATCTAATACAAAATATAACCATAACATCAAAATAATAGTAAGATATGGATTGGTCAAAGGCTATCAGAATATGTGTTCTTCACGTTTCCTGATATTCCAAAAAAATGCAATTGAGACCGAGTGCCCTGATTTGACCACTCTCTACGTTCGATCACTTGAGTTTTTAAGGGATCTAAAGGTCAGGATTCAAAGCCCAGATTACAGTCTACATGTGACAACCCCAAAATAGGTCCAATCCATCCAACCTATTTTGAGTCGCCAAATACATGGTACAGAAAACACCTACAACTTTATTACAACAATTGTCGTGCAAAATACAACAACACATATGCTGTAAGATTTGATACAATTATATACCAACTGTGACTCTCATCCCAGCCTTGGATAGCACGTCACAACGACACCTTAAATAAAGGTATAGTCAAAAATTGTTTTAGAAATTAAAATTTTTGGGAAGTGCTCAAAGAAACCTTCGTACATGGGAGGCCATGCATCTAGGTTATGATAGATATCATATATCCACAGAATTATCCTTGGTTGACCCAATAGACCCCAAAGAAAAATAAGAAGATTACTATCATATTCTTTCCAATGGTAAGTCTTCTCTTGACATATCATTATCTCCACTGTCTCTAATTGAGAATTATACTTCAAACAAACAGCAAGATTATATAGGTAGTGCTCGTAGATATACTCAGCAAGTGGATGTGCACAACCCTGTCTTATAATGACACGAGATTGTATGACATTAGACATCTTGTATGATAGTGGCAAAACACCCTTTCAACGTTGGGTTCGCCTCACCTTATTGGACTCATCAAATATAACTACTGAATGATGACCACCGTTCTATTCCCATGTTACCCCCACTCGACCCAGCTACACTTGTAAGACCCCAAATTATTAATAAATGAAATTTAATTTCCTCTATATATTATTTAAAATAGTAAAGGTTAAATTGATTAATGAGGTTAGTTATGGATAAAATGCGCAAATATTTCAAATAAGCAGGTGGTTATAAAATATTCATTGTTGTCGGGGAATATTCATTTGGTCGTGAAATATTCTTCCTGTCGGGGAATATTCGTACGACGGCGCAGTCTTTTGTGGGCCCCATAACGTAAAGTGATTGGATGAAGAAAATGACAAGTATAAGTTGTTTATAAATAACGGCGTAGTTGTTACCGTTAATACTGTTGGAATACCTGGTGGTTAAAACGTAGTAATACGCGTTGTTGCACAGTAGCACACTGTATTGCACCAATTATTGATTCTTACGTAAGAAGGCACTACTCAATAATGGTTACAGTAATTACGGTTTAGTATTTTATTCTATTGATTCAATAATTACTGCGTTGATATTTTATATTACTGTTGTTTCAATAATTGTCACTACACAGTATTTTCTATTATCGGAGTAATAATTCATATTATCTGAATAATATTATTAGATAACATTATTGGCAATGTCTAGAAAGTTCTGTCTAAGAAGATGTTTGGTCACCTAATTGCGCGCCAGTAGGGAGAAATCCTTATTGGAAAGCCCCCTCTTTCTTGGGAACGGCCTGGTTGCCAGTACTGTGATTCTGTAATATTATTTGTGAATAATTAATTATTGATTTATATGATGAGAAAAATATTCATTTTATGTAGATATAGATGGAGAAAATTTTTAAAATGACAATTGTTAAAAAATCGATATTTTATCTTTTCTGATAAAATAATATTTTATTATATTATTATAATATATTAATGGTGATATTTTTACAATGAATGTCGGATATATGAGGAGGAAGAGTATTTTGTGGTATTAAATGATTAACACATATTTTGTGTGTCGGCGGACCCCAGTAATTGATTGAAATTTGATTATAGCTTGTAAAATCGTCCGATTGTGGATTTCGGTCAATTTCTGTTTGGAATTTGGTAAAACTTTCTTCTGCAAAGTTGTAGAGAATTGAATTTCCTATAAAAACTAGCAAGATTCAAATTTTCTGACAAAAGGGCTATTTGTTATGAATTATTGAAGTTCTGAAATAATTGATTTTTGGGAGTTTTAGTTAATTATTTTGAGAAAAACATTTTTTGTGCAATTAGTGGGCTCACATGTGTTATAAATGATCTGAATTCAGATCTTCAAAGGTGGGCTTGACAAAAATTTAATTATATTAATATTTTATTAAATTTTCTGCTTTGGTGTTCTAAGCATTTACCTATAAATAGGGTGTTTAGGTTAGAATTGAAAAACACACCATAAACTAAAATCTTCTCTCTCTTTCTCTCTCGATATATTGAGCGTATTCTTGTGAGTATTTTAATACTTTGAGTGTTGCTATACGGTGCAAGTTCAAGTCATAGCCTATATCCGGTGTTTCAACTAGAAGTACTGTCTTTACGAGGTAAGAGATATTATTTTATTCGAAAATGATATTATTTCTTCAATATCATTATGTAGAAATATTGGTTGGAAATTTTTATCAAATTTAGAACTTTTAATGTCAGGGTTACTATTCATGAATTACTATTCACAAGTTACTATTCACCGAAAAATGAAAATTTTCTTCTTTTTGTCCAAAACATCTATTCTGGATACTAGCTTTGATTGTATCCATATTTTGATCATTCTTGAATTTTACTCCACTATGATTATTTATGAGGTATTTTTGGACATGGAATAACTGAAATACGAATCCTTAATATTTACTCTTTTGTTTCACTGGATTCGTTTTCTTTAAAATATTTTTCATCATCCTCAGTCCTAAATGATGATATAACTAAATATCTTTGGCCTGTAGTGTAAAGATAAATGATTTCTTGATGAATATCTTTGGCCCGTAGTGCAAAGATGAACAGGTGTTGAGATGAACATGACCAACTGATTAATATCTTTGGCTTGTAGTGCAAAGATGAATATTGATTGATGTTACAGGGATAAAATATTGATGATAGACTTTTAAATTTATGGATAATAGTAGATTTCATTCTCTACGTAACTCTTATATGAATTATTATTTTTCGCTGCGAATATTGATTTAAAACTTGTTGTCTATTGTATTCTATTAGATTTTTCCTTATTAAAGACTAACGATAATTTGTTCTATATGATCTTAGTCATAATGTTCTTTACTAAGCTAGTTGAGCTCACCCTTTTCCTTTTTGTTCTATTTTTCTCAGGAGGCGAGAATGTAGCGAGTACTAGTAGGGGTGTGGAATGATGGTTCTAGAAGTTATTTTAGTAGTCCTCACCATTTTTGTGAATTAATGTATCAAAAATTGTAATGATGACTTATTTAAGTGTGGATATTGTATAGATGACAATATTTATATTTAAACTCACAGTTCTTATGTTGTAATAGTAACGATGTAGTTGTTTCTATACCATGTATTTTGGCGACTCAGAATGGGTGTTGTATACCTATTTTGGGGGCGTCATAGTTGGTATCAGAGCTTAGGGATATGATCTCTGGCAGAGATCGGGGAATAGAACTAGGAGGGGAGAGACAAGTAAATCCTTCGCTAGTGTGTCCTACCTAAGCTTATTTGTTGGTCGGTCATTATATAGGGGTATTATGTGATTTGTTAATTTGTTTAATTAACCCTTGTTTTATGGCAGTATTTGAGAATGTCGACTGAGAATGTTATCAGTGGAGTAAATGAAACAGTGGAGACGCCTGTATTCACCAACGAGGAGAGCGTGCAACAGGCTGGCAATGTTCCTCCTATGAACAACACCAATGGGCAGATGATGAACGATGGGATGTTTAGAAGCTTTTTGCAATTCATGCAAAACCAGACGAGGAAGACTCGTGTTCAAAATACAGGAGGAAATGATAGCAATTCACTGTTTGTCACAGCCAAGCAGTTCAAAGAATTGGGACCACCAAAATTTAAGGGAAAGCCGGATCCGATCATGGCGGAAACGTGGGTCAAGCAAATTACCAAGATATTCGATGTCTTGGGATGCACGGAGGAACAGAAGGTTCCATTCGCCACCTTTATGTTCCGTGGCGAGGCATACTACTGGTGAGAGTCTGTGAAGCGTACCCATCCAGCCGCACTCAGCATGTCTTGGGAGATATATCAGAAACTATTCAATGGCAAGTACTTTCCTGAAAGTATTCATCATATGAAGGAGGTAGAGTTTATTAGACTGGAGCAGAATAACATGACGGTGTCCCAGTACGAGGTGAAGTTTACAGAGTTGTCCAGGTTTGTACCTCATTTGGTGGAGAATGAGGAACGTATGACACGGATGTTTCTAAGAGGTTTGAAACTCGGCATACGTCAATGTCTCATTTCTCATAAATTTTCTCTCTATTCAGATGTTGTCAACAAGGCTCAATTATTAGAGCGAGATAACGAATACGGTCAACCGAGGGACCACAACTAGGATCATATTGGTGACAGCAGTCATTAGAACAATGATAACCAGCGGAGAAAGAAAAATACAGACAAGAACGGCAACCACTCTGGTGGCAATCGTGGCTATGAAAATAGAAGAAGCGAGTCGGGAGGAGATTTTAAAAAGAGGAAATTCAACAATGACAATACGAAGACGTCAGCACCAGCAGCAACTGGTTCCAAGGGAGGAGAACGACCACAAGTTATATGCAATAAGTGTGGAAAAGAAGGACATATCAGCCCAAACTGCCCACAACAGTTTAAGGTATGTTATAATTGTAGAAAGGAAGGACATATCGCTCGAGATTGCACTGTAGCGAAACCAAGTCCAGCGGGGATGGTGACTCAAAAAGCTGTCCCAGAAAAGACAAACTCAATGGTTCCTGGAAGAGCGTTTGTAGTGACTGGTCAACATGCGAGGAACCCAAACGAGGTGATCACGGGTAAGCTAATCATAAATTCATGTGAAGTTTATACCTTGCTAGATACCGGTGCTACCCATTCATTTATTTCTCCTGCTTGTGCTCAACGTTTAAACTTGACTCCGGAGAAGTTAGACTTTGATTTATCTGTGGAGATTCCGTTAGGAGAAACTTTCATCACATCCACTGTTTACAAATCTTGTTTGATCCAAGTTGGCACCATCACCTTACCTGTTGACCTTATCTCTTTAAAGATACTTGCTTTTGATGTGATTTTAGGGATTGATTGGTTAATTACTCATTATGCCAAAATTGATTGTTTTTATAAGGTTGTTAGTTTTCATATTCCTAACCAACCTGTTGTGCGAATTTAAATAACTAAGCCATTAAAATCAATCACTGTTATATCAAGTCATAAAGCTATTCATTTATTAAAAAACGGATGCCAAGCTTTCTTAGCCCATGTTATGGATTTGAATAAAGACACGTCATATTTGAGTAATATTCCTGTTGTTATTGACTTTCCTGACGTATTTCCTGAAGAACTTCCCAGTCTACCCCCAGAACGTGAAGTTGAATTCTTTATTGATCTTGAACCTGGTACAAAGCCCATTTCTAAAACCCCATATCGAATGGCTCCTGTTGAACTTCAGGAGCTAAAGGTCCAACTACAGGAGTTGTTGGACATCGGTTTCATTCGTCCTAGTACATCTCCTTGGGGTGCTCCTGTTTTATTTGTAGAGAAGAAAGACGGGAGTATGCGACTTTGTATTGACTATCTAGAATTGAACCATGTCACTATCAAGAATAGGTATCCGCTACCTCGTATTGATGACCTGTTTGACCAGTTACAAGGAGCACAATTCTTTTCAAAGATCGATCTTCGTTCTGGATATCATCAGCTGAAGGTTAAAACTGAGGATATTCCGAAGACTGCCTTCAGAACTTGGTACGGGCATTATGAATTCCTAGTCATGTCTTTTGGATTGACTAATGCTCCTACAGCTTTCATGGATATGATGAATCGAGTATTCAAGGATTATTTGGATCAGTTCGTTGTTGTCTTTATTGATGACATCCTCATATATTCCAAAAGCCTTGAAGATCATGAGCACCATTTGAAGCTGGTACTCCAAAGGCTGCGTGAAAACAAGTTATATGCTAAGTTGAAGAAATGTGAGTTCTGGCTTGAGGAAGTAGCATTCCTAGGGCACGTGGTGTCAAAATATGGAGTATTTGTTGACCCGACGAATATTGAAGCAATACAAAGTTGGGAGCAACCAAAGACGGTGACCGAAGTACATAGCTTTCTGGGCTTAGCTGGTTATTATCGGAGATTCGTGGAAGGGTTTTCTTGAATCGCTACCCCGTTAACTCAGCTGACTCGGAAAGATATCAAATGCGTATGGAGCGAGGAATGCGAGAAGAGTTTTCAAGAGCTTAAGAGGAGACTCATTTCGGCACATGTTTTGACCATACCATACGGTTCGGATGGATTTGTTATCTACAACTATGCTTCAGGCAAAAGGCTAGGATGTGTACTCATGCAACGTGGAAAAGTTATAGCCTATGCCTCGCGACAACTTAAAGAATATGAGAGGAATTATCCTACTCATGATCTAGAGTTGGCAGCAGTCGTTTTCGCGCTAAAGATCTGGAGGCACTATCTATATGGGGAGAAAGTAGAGATATATTCAGACCATAAAAGTCTAAAATATTTCTTCACCCAAAAAGAACTCAACATGCGGCAACGACGTTGGCTCGAGCTGTTGAAAGATTATGACCACATTATTCAATACCATCCTGGAAAAGCAAACTTTAGAGCTGACGCGTTGAGTAGAAGATCATATGCAGGAACGAGTGCGATGATGTTAAGTTTACGCATAGAACCAACTTTAATTGATAAAGTTAAAGTTGCTCAAGCCACAGACCCGGAGCTGATGCTTATGAAGAAGAAAGTGCAAGAAGGTGTTATTCCAGAAGCAAGAATCGATGAAGAATGAATACTTCGAGTCCACTCCAGACTTTGTGTTCCTAACGATTCTGATTTAAAGTACAAGATCATGATGGAGGCACACAATACACCATTTGCAATCCATCCTGGAAGTACCAAAATGTATCGTGATCTTCGACATACATTTTGGTGGCACAATATGAAGAGAGAGATTGCAAAGTTTATCTCGAGGTGTTTAACTTGTCAACGTGTAAAGGCGAAGGATCAAGTGCCAAAGGGTCCATTGCAACCACTTGAGATTCTGAAATGGAAGTGGGAACACATTACCATGGATTTCGTTACGGGTCTTCCCACGGTTTCTCAAGGCATAAATGTTATTTGGGTTATTGTTGATAGATTAACCAAGTCTGCTCATTTCTTGCCGATACGGGAAACTTATTCCCTTGAACGTCTTGCTCGTATATACGTAGATGAGATTGTGAGACTGCATGGCATGCCAGTATCCATAGTTTCAAATCGTGACCCAAGATTCACTTCAAGATTTTGGGTTAGCTTGCAAAAAGCTATGGGCACGGATTTACGATTTAGTTCGGCATACCATCCTCAAACAGACGGGCAATCAGAGAGGACTATTCAAACTCTTGAAGATCTATTAAGACTTTGTGTCCTAGATTTCAAAGGGAGTTGGGATAAGTACCTACCATTGGTGGAATTCTCCTACAATAACAGTTATCAGGCAAGTATAGGTGTGGCTCCATTTGAAGCATTGTATGGACGAAAGTGCCGCTCTCTAGTATGTTGGGATGAGGTGGGAGAAGCAACGTTGTTAGGACCAGAGTTGGTACGAATGACTACAGAGAAGATCCAAACGATTCGACAACGTATACAAACGGCACAGGATCAACAAAAGAGTTATGCGGATCTTCATCGAAAGTACGTGGAATTTGACATTGGGGATCATGCATTGTTGTGTGTGGCTCCATGGAAAGGAGTTACAAGATTTGAGAAGAGAGGAAAGCTCAATCCATGATTTATTGTTCCATTTTAGATTCTTGACCGAGTAGGAAATGTGGCCTATAGACTCGTGTTACCTCCAAGTATGTCTCGTGTTCATAATGTTTTTCATATATCTGTGTTACGTAAATATGTGAAAGACCCAAACCACATTATTGAGTTAGAACCGGACCAGATAGCTGAAGACTTAACGTACGAAGATATACCTGTCAAGATCTTGGATAGGAAGGAGCATGTCCTACGCACGGAGGTCATACCACAAGTTAAAGTTTTGTGGAGAAACTATGCTATTGAGGAAATGACATGGGAGTTGGAAACGAAAATGAAAGCGAGGTATCCTCATCTTTTCGAAACACCAGGTACGTACGTCAATTTCGAGGACGAAATTTCATAAGGAGGGGAGGTTGTAAGACCCCAAATTATTAATAAATGAAATTTAATTTCCTCTATTTGTTATTTGAAATAGTAAGGGTTAAATTGATTAATGAGGTTAGTTATGGGTAAAATGTGCAAATATTTCAAATAAGCAGGAGGTTATAAAATATTCATTATTGTCGGGGAATATTCGTTTGGTCATGGAATATTCTTTCTGTCGGGGAATATTCATACGACGGCACAATCTTTTATGGGCCCCATAACGGAAAGCGATTGGATGAAGAAAACGACAAGTATAAGTTGTTTATAAATAACGGCGTAGTTGTTACCGTTAATACTGTTGGAATACCCGGTGGTTAAAACGCAGTAATACGCATTGTTGCACAGTAGCACACTGTATTGCACCAATTATTGATTCTTACGTAAGAAGGCACTACTCAATAATGGTTACAGTAATTACTGTTCAGTATTTTATTTTATTGATTCAATAATTGCTGCGTTGATATTTTATATTACTGTTATTTAAATAATTGTCACTACACAGTATTTTCTATTATCGGAGTAATAATTCATATTATCTGAATAATATTATTAGATAACATTATTGGCAATGTCTAGAAAGTTCTGTCTAAGGAGAGGTTTGGTCATCTAATTGCGCGCCAGTAAGGAGAAATCCTTATTGGAAAGCCCCCTCTTTCCTGGGAACGGCCTGGTTGCCAGTACTGTGATTATGTAATATTATTTGTGAATAATTAATTATTAATTTATATGATAAGGAAAATATTCATTTTATGTGGATATAGATGGAGAAAATTTTTAAAGTGACAATTGTTAAAAAATCAATATTTTATCTTTTCTGATAAAATAATACTTTATTATATTATTATAATATATTAATGGTGATATTTTTACAATGAATGTGGGATATATGAGTATATGAGGAGGAAGAGTATTTTGTGGCATTAAATGATTAACATATATTTTGTGTGTTGGTGGACCCTAGTAATTGACTGAAATTTGATTATAGCCTGTAAAATCGTCCGATTGTGGATTTCGGTCAATTTCTGTTTGGAATCTGGAAAAACTTTCTTCTGCAAAGTTGTAGAGAATTGAATTTCCTATAAAAACTCGCTTGATTCAAATTTTCTGACAAAAGGGCTATTTGTTATGAATTATTGAAGTTTCGAAGTTCCGAAATAATTGATTTTTGGTAGTTTTAGTTAATTATTTAGAGAAAAAAAATTTTTTGTGCAATTAGTGGGCTCACATGTGTTATAAATGATCTGAATTCAGATCTTCAAAGGTGGGCTTGACAAAAATTTAATTATATTAATATTTTATTAAATTTTCTACTTTGGTGTTCTAAGCATTTACCTATAAATAGGGTGCTTAGGTTAGAATTGAAAAACACACCAGAAACTGAAATCTTCTCTCTCTTTCTCTCTCGATATATTGAGCGTATTCTTGTGAGCATTTTAATACTTTGAGTGTTGCTATACAGTGCAAGTTCAAGTTATAGCGTATATCCGGTGTTTCAACTAAAAGTACTGTCTTTACGAGGTAAGGGGTGTTATTTTATTCGAAAATGATATTATTTCTTCAATATCATTATGCAGAAATATTGGTTGGAAATTTTTATCAAATTTAGAACTTTTAATATCGGGGTTATTATTCACGAGTTACTATTCACGAGTTACTATTCACCAAAAAATAAATTTTTTCTTCTTTTCGTCCAAAAATCTATTCTGGATACTAGCTTTGATTGTATCCATATTTTGATCATTCTTGAATTTTACTCCACTATGATTATTTATGAGGTATTTTTGGACATGAAATAACTGAAATACGAATCCTTAATATTTACTCTTTTGTTTCACTGGATTCGTTTTCTTTAAAATATTTTTCATCATCCTCAATCCTAAATGATGATATAACTAAATATCTTTGGCCTGTAGTGCAAATATGAATGATTTCTTGATGAATATCTTTGGCCCGTAGTGCAAAGACGAACAGGTGTTGAGATGAACATGACCAACTGATGAATATCTTTGGCTTGTAGTGCAAAGATGAATTTTGATTAATGTTACAGGGATAAAATATTGATGATGGACTTTTAAATTCATGGATAATAGTAGATTTCATTCTCTACGTAACTCTTCTATGAATTATTATTTTCCGCTGTGAATATTGATTTAAAACTTGTTGTCTATTGTATTCTATTAGATTTTTCCCTGTTAAAGACTAACGATAATTTGTTCTGTATTATCTTAGTCATAATGTTCTTTACAGGGCTAGTTGAGCTCACCCTTTTCCTTTTTGTTCCATTTTTCTCAGGAGGCGAGAATGTAGCGAGTACTAGTAGGGGTATGGAATGATGGTTCTGGAAGTTATTTTAGTTGTCCTCACCATTTTTGTGAATTAATATATCAATAATTGTAATGAAGACTTATTTGAGTGTGGATATTGTCTAGATGATAATATTTGTATTTAAACTCACAGTTCTTATGTTGTAATAGTAAAGATGTAGTTGTTTCTATACCATGTATTTTGGCGACTCAAAATGGGTGTTGTATACCTATTTTGGGGGTGTCACAACACTCGTATTACCTGAAAGAAATTTTGAAACATAAGGGTGAGCACAACTAGCTCAGTAAAAAATATCATGACTAAAGATAAATAAATTATCAATAGCCTTCAACAGTAATAAATCAGAGATTTAGAACATATGGTAGATGATAAAAAATTTTAACCATAGTTGCAGCGGAACGAGCAATCCATTAGAAGGGTCAAATAGACCATAAAGTCTATTATCTTCTCCACATTAAAAATCCACCAACAATGTTTTATCCTTGTAATATTAATCAATAGTTTCTTTCCACAATTATATAAATAACTCATAATCATAATTGTAATTCTAAATTCCTCTTCGCATCCAGGACGAAGATAATTTTCATCACATGTCTTTACCTGAAACATCAAAGATCATGCTTATACCAAATTACATTTCCTGTTTATAATCATACTAACAATTTCATCTTTGCACTACGGCCAAAGATATTCATCAACATACCATCTTTGCACTACATGCCAAAGATATTCAACAACAGGTCATATTTGCACTACGGGCCAAAGATATTCATCAACAATTCATCTTTGCACTACATGCCAAAGATATTCATCAACAGTTTATATTTGCACTACATGCCAAATATATTCATCAACAGTTCATATTTACACTACAGGCCAAATATATTCATCAAGAGTTCATATTTGCACTACATGCCAAATATATTAATATCTCAAAGAAATATATAATCATTTCAGAATTTATAGAAATAATAATTATTATCATGTTGATCATTTCACCTTTGCACTTAAGCTAAAGATATTCAATTATAAATTCAATGGTCATGATCACACCAGTCAACAATTCAACTTTGCACTACTGGCCAAAGGGAACCCATAGTCATGGTCATACCAAAAATCCACCTATCTTTACCAATATTTCGGTATAATAATATTGAAAGAATAACATTTCTTAAACTTATAAACAATTTATTTTAATTGTTTACACTTTACTAAATAATGCATTTAATCATCCTAAAATGTCAAACTCATAAGATTTCATCACCAATAACCAAAACCCTCATAAAAAAATCTGCATATACCTCATATAGGATTCTCAAGCCATAAAATCCTATTTTTCACTTTTCTTACTTCACATAACATATTTAATTCATTTACTCATAACTAGTCTATTTTAATGAAAAATATCAAATCAGTCCCAAAAATATTTTTTTTTATGAGATTTAGTAGAATATAGTCTCATATTGAACATATATTTTTCTCAGAATTTTTAAAAATCATTTACTATTTTTCATATGGCCAAAACAGCCGAATGTTTAGATATTTATCAAAACTTATACTTTTATCCAAAAATTTCGAAATTTACAGAGTATACTTCTATCATATACATGTACTCTAAATAAAAATTTTACCAATTTTAGAGTTAACCACAAGGAGTTATAAGCGGTTACTTTTAAAATAGTCTTTTATCATAAAATTCACAACTTTTAATCTATACATCCAAAAATCGCCATTTTTGGACACAGTCAAGAAAACTCATCAAATTATCATTTTAAATTTTTTCAAAATTTTTGAAGGTCAGAAAAATTACGAAACTGAAAAACATACAACCATTAAAATCCCTTACCTCAAAAGAGCAGCACTTCTGACTGGATATCGGATATGACGCTGAAGGAAACTTGCACTGATGAATAGAAACTCACCAAGTATCCAAATACTCATAAAATACACTCGATAATCTAGGGAGAAAAAGAGAGAAAACTTATGAATTCTGGTGTGATTTTTAATTCTAACTTAGCCCTCTATTTATAGGAAAATGTTAGCACGCCGAAGCAGACTTGATCTGCCACCTGATGGCTTTAATTGCTGCTATTCCACCCACCAAAAATTAGCCATCTTCCCCAACAACCAAAAGTGGTGCCACCCATTTCTAGAATTTTCCACCAAAATCATTTATAAACCTAATTTCCGAATCAGTCACCTCTTAAAATTCATAACAAATCATTCGTTCATTTTTAACGGTTCAAAATTTGTGAACATATACTCAACTTATATATGTATAATATATCCAAAAATTACAACGATCGAACGGTTAGATTAAAAATTATAACTCACACAATAAAGCTGTAAGAACACTGATTTGATCTTTTAATACCTCCAGTCCGACAAAATACTGATAAAATACCTCAACATTAATTCCTTCATTTATAACCACATAAATAAATCCATCATTTATATCCACATCAAATAAATATTTCATTATCATATAGATCAATAATTAATTATTCACAAATAATATTACAAAATCACAATAATGACAACCAGGCAGTTCTCAGGAAAGAGGGGGCTTTCCGATAAGGATTTCTCCTTACTGGCGCGCAATTAGGTGACCAATGTAAGACCCCGAATTTTATGAAATATAAGTATTCAATTTTTCTTATAATTACTATGCAGTAAATGGTTAAATTGATAAATGTTAAAGTTAAGGGTGATATATGATTTTTTTCAAAATACACAAGTGGTTATAAAATAATCATTGTTCTCGAGGAATATTCGTTTGGTCGTGGAATATTCTTTCTGTCGGAGAATATTCGTACGACGGCGCAGCTATTTGTGGGCCCCATAACGAATAACTGTCGGGCGAAGGAAAACGACAAATTTGAGTTTTTATAAATAACGGCGTAGTTGTTACCGTTAGCACTGTTGGAATACCCGGTGGTTAAAATACAGTAATACGCGTTATTGCACAGTAGCACACGGTATTGCATAGTATTTTTTAAAATTATTGATTCTTACGTAAGAAGGCATTACTCAATAATTGTTACAGTAATTACTGTTCAATATTTTACTTTATTGATTCAATAATTGTTGCGTTGATATTTTATATTATTATTGTTTCAATAATTGTTGTTGCACAGTATTTTCTATTATCAGATCAATAATTCATATTATTTAAATAATATTATTAGATAACATTATTGGCAATGTCTAGAAAGTTCTGTCTAAAGAGAGGTTTGGTCATTTAATTGCGCGCTAGTAAGGAGAAATCCTTATTGGAAAGCCCCCTCTTTCCTGGGAACGGCCTAGTTGTCATAAATGTGATTCTATAATATTATTTATGAATAATTAATTATTGATTCATATGATAAGGAAATATTTATTTTATGTGGATATAAACGAGGGATATATTTTTGTGGTTAAAAATGAAGGAGTTAATGTTGAGGTTTTTATCCGTATTTTTGTCGGAATGGAGGTATTAAAAATCAAGGTTTTTGAGATATTTTACGGGGGTTATAATTTTTAATCCGACCGTTGGATCGTGGTAATTTTTGGATATGTTATACATATATAAGTTGAGTATATGCCCACAAATTTTGAACCGTTAAAAATGAACGTATGATTTATTATGAATTTTACGAGATGACTGGTTCAGAAATTGTTGAATTTTCGGAGTTTATCATTTTGGTGGAAAATTGTAGAATTGGTGGGCTCCACTTGTGGTTGGTGAAGAAATGTGCTGAATTATATTTCAAATGTGGTGGGTGGGAATAGTAGCAGGTAAAGCCATCAGGTTGCAGGTCAAACCTACCAAAATTTTTCTATAAATAGAGGGCTAAGTTAGAATTGAAAATCACACCAGAAACATAAGTTTTCTCTCTTTTTCTCTCTAGATTATTGAGTGTATTTTGTGAGTATTTAGATACTCTGTGAGTTTTTATTCATCAGTGCAAGTTTCCTTCAGCCTTATACCGATCAGAAGTACTGCTCTTTTGAGGTAATAAGAGTGTAGCTGGGTCGAGCGAGGGTAACGGGGAAATAGAACGGTGGTCTCTAGCTGTGGATGTTCTCCCGAAGCAATATAGAAAAGTTCATTTAGTAGTTATATTTGGTGAATCCAATAGGGTAAGGTGTACCCAACGTTGGAAGGGTGGTTTTCCACTATCCTACAAGATGTCTAACGACATACAACCTCGTGTCATCATAAGACAGGGATGTGCTCATCCACTTGCTGAGTATATATACGAGCACTACCTATATAATCTTGGTGTTTGTTTGAAGTATAATTCTCAATTAGAGATAGTAGAGATAATGATATGTCAAGAGAAGACTCACCATTGGGAAGAATATGATAGTAATCTTCTCGTTTTTCTTTGGGGTCTATTGGGTCAACCAAGGATAATTCTGTGGCCATATGATATCTATCATAACCTAGACGCGTGGCCTCCCATGTACGAAGGTTTCCTTGAGCACTTCCCAAAGATTCTAATTTCTAAAACAGTTTTTGACTATACCTTTATGTAAGGTGTTATTGTGAGGTGATGTCCACGGTTGGAACATGAGTCACATTTGGTATATATTTGTATCCAAACTCACAGCATATGTGTTGTTGTATTTTGCACGACAATTGTTGTAATAAAGTTGTAGTTGTTTTCTGTACCATGTATTTGACGACTCAGAATGGGTTGGGTGGAATGGACATGTTTTGGGGTCGTTACAGGTGGTATCAGAGCTTAGGGATATGATCTTTGGCGGAGATCGGGGAATATAACTAGGAGGGGAGAGATGAGTAAATCCTTCGCTAGTGTGTCCTACCTAAGCTTATTTGTTGGTCAGTCATAATATCGAGATATTATGAGATATGTTAATTTGTTAAATTAACCCTTGTTTTGAAGCTGTATTCTAGAAAGATATCTGAAATACAGAAGATGAGCAATGGAGAAATCATGATGATAAGGAAGATGGAATCTGAAATGAAAGCAAGGTATTCTCAACTCTTTGAAATACCAGGTACGTAAATTTCGGGGACGAAATTTCATAAGGAGGGGAGATTGTAAGACCCCGAATTTTATGAAATATAAGTATTCAATTTTTCTTATAATTACTATGCAGTAAATGGTTAAATTGATAAATGTTAAAGTTAAGGGTGATATATGATTTTTTTCAAAATACACAAGTGGTTATAAAATAATCATTGTTCTCGAGGAATATTCGTTTGGTCGTGGAATATTCTTTCTGTCGGAGAATATTCGTACGACGGCGCAGCTATTTGTGGGCCCCATAACGAATAACTGTCGGGCGAAGGAAAACGACAAATTTGAGTTTTTATAAATAACGGCGTAGTTGTTACCGTTAACACTGTTGGAATACCCGGTGGTTAAAATACAGTAATACGCGTTATTGCACAGTAGCACACGGTATTGCATAGTATTTTTTAAAATTATTGATTCTTACGTAAGAAGGCATTACTCAATAATTGTTACAGTAATTACTGTTCAATATTTTACTTTATTGATTCAATAATTGCTGCGTTGATATTTTATATTATTATTGTTTCAATAATTGTTGTTGCACAGTATTTTCTATTATCAGATCAATAATTCATATTATTTGAATAATATTATTAGATAACATTATTGGCAATGTCTAGAAAGTTCTGTCTAAGGAGAGGTTTGGTCATTTAATTGCGCGCTAGTAAGGAGAAATCCTTATTGGAAAGCCCCCTCTTTCCTGGGAACGGCCTAGTTGTCATAAATGTGATTCTATAATATTATTTATGAATAATTAATTATTGATTCATATGATAAGGAAATATTTATTTTATGTGGATATAAACGAGGGATATATTTTTGTGATTAAAAATGAAGGAGTTAATGTTGAGGTTTTTATCCGTATTTTTGTCGGAATGGAGGTATTAAAAATCAAGGTTTTTGAGATATTTTACGGGGGTTATAATTTTTAATCCGACTATTGGATCGTGGTAATTTTTGGATATGTTATACATATATAAGTTGAGTATATGCCCACAAATTTTGAACCGTTAAAAATGAACGTATGATTTATTATGAATTTTACGAGATGACTGGTTCAGAAATTGTTGAATTTTCGGAGTTTATCATTTTGGTGGAAAATTGTAGAATTGGTGGGCTCCACTTGTGGTTGGTGAAGAAATGTGCTGAATTATATTTCAAATGTGGTGGGTGGGAATAGTAGCAGGTAAAGCCATCAGGTTGCAGGTCAAACCTACCAAAATTTTTCTATAAATAGAGGGCTAAGTTAGAATTGAAAATCACACCAGAAACATAAGTTTTCTCTCTTTTTCTCTCTAGATTATTGAGTGTATTTTGTGAGTATTTAGATACTCTGTGAGTTTTTATTCATCAGTGCAAGTTTCCTTCAGCCTTATACCGATCAGAAGTACTGCTCTTTTGAGGTAATAAGAGTGTAGCTGGGTCGAGCGAGGGTAACGGGGAAATAGAACGGTGGTCTCTAGCTGTGGATGTTCTCCCGAAGCAATATAGAAAAGTTCATTTAGTAGTTATATTTGGTGAATCCAATAGGGTAAGGTGTACCCAACGTTGGAAGGGTGGTTTGCCACTATCCTACAAGATGTCTAACGACATACAACCTCGTGTCATCATAAGACAGGGATGTGCTCATCCACTTGCTGAGTATATATACGAGCACTACCTATATAATCTTGGTGTTTGTTTGAAGTATAATTCTCAATTAGAGATAGTAGAGATAATGATATGTCAAGAGAAGACTCACCATTGGGAAGAATATGATAGTAATCTTCTCGTTTTTCTTTGGGGTCTATTGGGTCAACCAAGGATAATTCGGTGGCCATATGATATCTATCATAACCTAGACGCGTGGCCTCCCATGTACGAAGGTTTCCTTGAGCACTTCCCAAAGATTCTAATTTCTAAAACAGTTTTTGACTATACCTTTATGTAAGGTGTTATTGTGAGGTGATGTCCACGGTTGGAACATGAGTCACATTTGGTATATATTTGTATCCAAACTCACAGCATATGTGTTGTTGTATTTTGCACGACAATTGTTGTAATAAAGTTGTAGTTGTTTTCTGTACCATGTATTTGACGACTCAGAATGGGTTGGGTGGAATGAACCTATTTTGGGGTCGTTACAACCAAACCTCTCCTTGATAGAACTTTCTAGACATTGCCAATAATGTCATCTAATAATATTATTCAAATAATATGAATTATTAATCTGATAATGGAGATACTCTGTAGTGACAATTATTGAAACAACAATAATAAAAAATGTCAACACAGCAATTATTGATTCAATAAAATAAAATATTGAACAGAAATTACTGTAACAATTATTGAGTAGTGCCTTCTCACTTAAGAATCAATAATTTAAAAAATATTGTGCAATACCGTGTGCTACTGTGTAACTACGCGTATTATTGTATTTTGACCACCAGTGTAAGACCTCAAATTATTAATAAATGAAATTTAATTTTCTCTATTTATTATTTTGAAATAGTAAGGGTTAAATTGATTAATGAGGTTATTTATGGGTAAAATACGCAAATATTTCAAATAAGCAGATGGTTATAAAATATTCATTGTTGTCGGAGAATATTCGTTTGGTTGTGAAATATTCTTCCTGTCGGAGAATATTCGTACGACGACGCAGTTTTTTGTGGGCCGCATAACAAAAAGCGATTGGATGAAAAAAAAGACAAATATAAGTTGTTTATAAATAACGGCGTAGTTGTTACCGTTAATACTGTTAGAATACCCGGTGGTTAAAACAGAGTAATACGCGTTGTTGCACAGTAGCACACTGTATTGCACCAATTATTGATTCTTACGTAAGAAGACACTACTCAATAATTATTACAGTAATTACTGTTCAGTATTTTATTGATTCAATAATTGCTGCATTGATATTTTATATTACTGTTATTTTAATAATTGTCACTACACAGTATTTTCCATTATCGAAGCAATAATTCATATTATCTGAATAATATTATTAGATAACATTATTGGTAATGTCTAGAAAGTTCTGTCTAAGGAGAGGTTTGGTCACCTAATTGCGCGCCAGTAAGGAGAAATCCTTATTGGAAAGCCCCCTCTTTCCTAGGAACGACCTGGTTGTCATTATTGTGATTCTGTAATATTATTTGTGAATAATTAATTATTAATTTATATGATGAGAAAAATATTAATTTTATGTGGATATAGATGGAGAAAATTTTTAATGTGACAATTGTGGAAAATGAATATTTTATTTTTTTCTGATAAAATAATTTATTTTAATATATTATTATATTTTAATAATATAATAATGCTGATATTTTTACAATGAATGTGGGATATATAAGTATATGAGGAGGAAGAGTATTTTTATTGTAAAAGATGTTTAAAACATGTTTTGTGTATCGGTGGACCCCATTTCTTAACTGAAATTTGATTATAGCCTCTAAAATCGTCCGTTTATGGATTTTAGTCAATTTTTGTTTGGAATTTGGAAAAACTTTCTTCTGTAAAGTTTTAGAGAATTGAATTTCCTATAAAAAGTCGCGAGATTTGAATTTTCTGATAAAAGGGCTATTTATTATGAATTATTGAAGTTCTAAAATTCTGAAATAATTGATTTTTGGAAGTTTTAATTATGCTAAGTAAGAAAAATGTTTTTTAAAAGTTTTGTGAGGTGAGCTTCTTGTATTGAATGCTTAATTCAGTTGATAAAAAGTGTGCGTAAGAATTTTAATATATATATTAAATTTTCTGCTTTGGTGTTCTAAGCAATTTCCTATAAATAGGGTGCTTAGGTTAGAATTGAAAATCACACCAGAAACTGAAGTTTTCTCTCTATTTCTCTCTCTATAATATCGAGCGTATTTTTGTGAGTATTTTAATACTTCGAGTATTGCTATACGGTGCAAATTCTTTTAGCACTATATCCAGTATTCCAGTCAAAAGTACTATTCTTTCTGAGGTAAGGGATGTTATTTTATTCAAAAATGATATTATTTCTTCAATATCATTATGCCGAAATATTGGTTGGAGTTTTTATCAAATTTGAAACTTTTTCATGTCGGGGTTACTATTCACGAGTTACTATTCACGAGTACTATTCACGAAGCATAATGATGTTTTTTGTGAAATTTCTATCTTTTGGTGTCGGAGTTACTATTCACGTATACGGTAGTATTCACGAATACGGTAGTATTCACCGAAAAATAATTTTTCTTTTTTTTTTGTCCAAAATATCTATTCTGAATACTAGCTTTGATTGTATCCATGTTTTGATCATTCTTGAATTTTACTCCACTATGATTATTTATGAGGTATTTTTGGACATGGAATAGCTGAAATACGAATCCTTAATATTTACTCTTTTGTTTCACTGGATTCGTTTTTTTAAAAATATTTTTCATCATCTTCAGTCCTAAATGATGATGTTACTGAATATCTTTGGCCTGTAGTACAAAGATGAATGATTTCTGATGAATATCTTTGGCCGTAGTGCAAAGATGAATAGGTGTTTAGATGAACATGACCAACTGATGAATATCTTTGGCCTGCAGTGCAAAGATGAATGATTGATTCCAGATATATATTGATTGATGTTACAAGGATAAAAGATAGACGATGAACTTTTAAATTCATATATAGAAGATAGTAGATTTCATTCTCTACTAAACTACTCTTCTAATGATTATTATTTCCGCTGCGAATATTGATTTAAAACTTGTTGTCTATTGTATTCTATTAAATTTTTCCCTGTTGAAGACTAACGATAATTTGTTCTATATTATCTTAGTCATAATGTTCTTTACTGGGCTAGTTGAGCTCACCCTTTTTCCTTGTTGTTCCATTTTTCTTCTCAGGAACTAGTCGGGGTGTGGAGTGGTGGTTCAAGACAGTTGTTTTAGTAGTCCTCGCTATTTGTAAAATAGTGTATCAATAATTGTAATGAGGACTTATTTGAGTGTGAATATTGTCTAGATGACAATATTTGTATTTAAACTCACAATTTAAGTGTTGTCGTATTTTGCATGACAATTGTTTTAATAAAGTTGTAGTTGTTTCTGTACCATGTATTTTGGCGACTCAGAATGGGTTGTGGATTGGACCTATTTTGGGGGCGTCACAGTTGGTATCAGAGCTTAGGGATATGATCTCTGGCGGAGATCAGGGAATAGAACTAGGAGGGGAGAGACGGGTAAATTCTTCGCTAGTGTGTCCTACCTAAGCTTATTTGTTGGTAGGTCATTATATAGGGGTATTATGTGATTTGTTAAATTAACCCTTATTCTATGGCAGTATTTGAGAATGTCGACTGAGAATGTTAACAGTGGAGTAAATGAAACCGTGGAGACGCCTGTACTCACCAATGAGGAGAACGTGCAACAGGCTGGCAATGTTCCTCCTGTGAACAACACCAATGAGCAGATGATGAACGATGAGATGTTTAGAAGCTTTTTGCAGTTCATGCAAAACCAGACCAAGGAGACTCGTGTTCAAAATACAGGAGAAAATGATAACAATTCACGGTTTGTCACGGCTAAGCAGTTCAAGGAGTTGGGACCACCAGAATTTAAGGGAAAGCTGGATCTGATCATGGCGAAAACGTGGGTCAAGAAAATTACCAAGATATTCGATGTCTTGGGATGCACGGAGGAACAGAAGGTTCCATTCACCACCTTTATGTTCCGTGGCGAGGCAGACTACTGGTGGGAGTCTGTGAAGCGTACCCATCCAGCCGCACTCAGCATGTCTTGGGAGACATTTCAGAAACTGTTAAATGACAAGTACTTTCCTGAAAGTATTCGTCATATGAAGGAGGTAGAGTTTATTAGACTGGAGCAGAATAACATGACGGTGTCTCAGTACGAGGCGAAGTTTGCAGAGTTGTCCAGGTTTACACCTCATTTGGTGAAGAATGAGGAACGTATGACGAGGATGTTTCTGAGAGTTTTGAAACCCGACATACGTCAATATCTCATTTCTCATAAATTTTCTCTCTATTCAGATGTTGTCAACAGGGTTCAATTATTAGAGCGAGATAACGAGTACAGTCAACCGAGGGACCACAACCAGGATCATACCGGTGACAACAGTCATCAGAATAACGACAACCAGCGGAGAAAGAAGAATACGGACAAGAACGGCAACCACTCTGGTGGTAATTGTTTCCATGAAAATAGAAGAAGCGAGTCGGGAGGAGATTTTAAAAAGAGGAGATTCAACAACGACAATACGAAGACGTCAGCACCAGCAGCAACTGGTTCCAAGGGAGGAGAGCGACCACCGGTCATATGCTATAAGTGAGGAAAAGAGGGACATATCAGCCCAAACTGCCCACAACAGTTTAAGGTATGATATAATTATGGAAAGGAAGGACATATCGCTCGAGATTGCACTGTAGTGAAACCAAGTCCAACGGGGGTGGTGACTCAAAAAGTTGTCCTAGAAAAGTCAAAGTCAACGGTTCGTGGAAGAGCATTTTTCATGACTAGTCAGAATGCGAGGAACCCGAACGAAGTTAGCACGGGTTAGTTAATTATAATTTTTTGCGAAGTCTATACCTTATTAGATACCAGTTCTACCCATTCATTTATCTCTCCTGCTTATACTCAACGTTTAAACTAGACTACGGAGAAAATTAGACTTTGACTTATCTGTGGAAACTCCGTTAGGAGAAACTTTCATCACATCCACTGTTTATAAATCTTGTTTGATCCAAGTTGGCACCATCACATTACCTGTTGACCTTATTTCTTTAAAGATACTTGCTTTTGATGTGATTTTAGGGATTGATTGATTAACTACTCATCACGCCAAAATTGATTACTTTCGTAAGGTTGTTAGTTTTCATATTCCTAAACAACCTGTTATTCGAATTCAAGCAACCAAACCATTGAGGTCAAACTCTTTAATATCAATCCATAAAGCCAGTCATTTATTGAAAAACGGATGTCAAGCTTTCTTACCCCATGTCATGGACTTGAAAAAAAAATACGTCAGATTTGAATGATATTTCTGTTGTTAGTAAAATCCCTGACGTATTTCCTGAAGAATTTCTTGCCCTACGTCCAGAGCGTGATATTGAATTTTGTATCATCTTTGAATCTGGTACAAAACTCACTTCTAAAATCTCATATCGAATGGCTCCTATTGAACTTCAGGAGTTAAAAACCTAACTATAGAAGTTTGTACTCGAGCCTCTATCTGGTGACTTCCTTTGTGGAATACATTGAAGCCAGACTCTCCGTACGGGATACCATATTTGTGTGGTAGTAAACTGATAGGTTTCATTGTGACGTGCTATCCAAGATTGGGATATGAGTCACAGTTGAGAGCAATCTAAGTCAGTAATCGAAATACGTAGCTTTCTATGCTTAGCTGGTTATTATCGATGATTTTGTGGAAATATTTTCTCGAATCGCTATTGCATTAACTCAGTTGACTCATAGAGATACAAAATTCGAATGGAGCAAGGAATGTGGGAAGAGCTTCGAAGAACTCAAGGGGAGACTCATTTTGGTACATGTTCTGACCATACCATCTTGGAAAAGCGAACGTGGTAGCTGACGTGTTGAGTAAAACATCGTATACGAGTACAAGTACGATATTGTCAAAGACCCATTTTGTATGACTTTCAAATGATAGAGATATAGTTGAAGACTCTAGGTACCCATGTGATGATATACGAGTAGAATCGACTTTTATCGATAAAGTTAAAATCGCTCAAGCTACACACCGGAGTTGATGAATATGAAGAAGAAGATGCAAGAAGTTGTTATTCTAAAAGCGAGAATTGGCGATGTGAGGGAAGCTCAAACCTTCGATTTATTGGTCCATTTGAAATCCTCGATCGAGTAGAAAATGTGGCCTATAGACTCGCGTTACCTCCATGTATGACTCGTGTTCATAATATTTTTCATATATCTGTGCTACGTAAATATGTGAAAGACCCAAACCACGTTATTGAGTTAGAACCAGACGAGATAGCCGAAGACTTAACGTATGAAGAGGTACCTGTCAAGATCTTGGATAGGAAGGAGCATATCCTACGCACGAAGATCATACCACAAGTTAAAGTTTTGTGGAGGAACCATGCTATTGAAGAAATGACCTGGAGTTGGAAACGATAATGAAAGCGAGGTATCCTCATCTTTTCGAAACACCAGGTACGTACGTCAATTTCGAGGACGAAATTTCATAAGGAGGGGAGGTTGTAAGACCCCAAATTATTAATAAATGAAATTTAATTTCCTCTATTTATTATTTTGAAATAGTAAGGGTTAAATTGATTAATGAGGTTATTTATGGGTAAAATGCGCAAATATTTCAAATAAGCAAGTGGTTATAAAATATTCATTGTTGTCGGAGAATATTCGTTTGGTTGTGGAATATTCTTCCTATCGGAGAATATTCGTACGACGGCGCGGTCTTTTGTGGGGCCCATAACAGAAAGCTATTGGATGAAGAAAACGACAAATATAAGTTGTTTATAAATAACGGCGTAGTTATTACCGTTAATACTATTAGAATATCCGGTGGTTAAAACACAGTAATACGCGTTGTTGCACAATATCACACTGTATTGCACCAATTATTGATTCTTACGTAAGAAGACACTACTCAATAATTGTTACAGTAATTATTGTTCAGTATTTTATTGATTCAATAATTGCTGCGTTGATATTTTATATTACTGTTGTTTTAATAATTGTCATTACACAGTATTTTCCATTATCGAAGCAATAATTCATATTATCTGAATAATATTATTAGATAACATTATTGGCAATGTCTAGAAAGTTCTGTCTAAAGAGAGGTTTGGTCACCTAATTGCGCGCCAGTAAGGAGAAATCGTTATTGGAAAGCCCCCTCTTTCCTGGAACGGTCTAGTTGTCATTATTGTGATTCTGTAATATTATTTGTGAATAATTAATTAATAATTTATATGATGAGAAAAATATTGATTTTATGTGGATATAGATGGAGAAAATTTTTAATGTGACAATTGTTAAAAATTAATATTTTATCTTTTTCTGATAAAATAATTCATTTTAATATATTATTATATTTTAATAATATAATAATGGTGATATTTTTACAATGAATGTGGAATATATGAGTATATGAGGAGGAAGAGTATTTTTGCTATAAAAGATGTTTAAAACATGTTTTGTATGTCGGTGGACCCCATTTCTTAACTGAAATTTGATTATAGCCTGTAAAATCATCCGTTTATGGATTTCGGTCAATTTTTGTTTGGAATTTGGAAAAAGTTTCTTCTGCAAAGTTGTAGAGAATTGAATTTCCTATAAAAAATCGTGAGATTTGAATTTTCTGATAAAAAGGCTATTTATTATGAATTATTGAAGTTCTGAAATAATTGATTTTTGGAAGTTTTAATTATGTTAAATAAGAAAAACGTTTTTTTAAAAGTTTTGTGAGGTGGGCTACTTGTGTTGAATGTTGAATTCAGTTGATAAAAAGTGTGCGTACGAATTTTAATATATATATTAAATTTTCTACTTCGGTGTTCTAAGCAATTTCCTGTAAATAGGGTGCTTATGTTAGAATTGAAAATCACACCAGAAACTGAAGTTTTCTCTCTATTTCTCTCTCTATAATATCGAGCGTATTTTTGTGAGTATTTTAGTACTTCGAGTATTGCTATACGGTGCAAGTTCTTTTAGCACTATATCCAGTATTCCAGTCAAAAGTACTACTCTTTTTGAGGTAAGGGATGTTATTTTATTCGAAAATGATATTATTTCTTCAATATCATTATGCCGAAATATTGGTTGGAGTTTTTATCAAATTTGGAACTTTTTCATGTCGGGGTTACTATTCATGAGTTACTATTCATGAGTTACTATTCACGAGTTACTATTCACGAGTACTATTCACGAAGCATAATGATGTTTTTTGTGAAATTTCTATCTTTTGGTGTCGGAGTTACTATTCACGTATACGGTAGTATTCACGAATACGGTAGTATTCACCGAAAAATAATTTTTCTTTTTTTTTTGTCCAAAATATCTATTCTGAATACTAGCTTTGATTGTATCCATGTTTTGATCATTCTTGAATTTTACTCCACTATGATTATTTATAAGGTATTTTTGGACATGGAATAGCTGAAATACGAATCCTTAATATTTACTCTTTTGTTTCACTGGATTCGTTTTTTTAAAAATATTTTTCATCATCTTCAGTCCTAAATGATGATGTTACTGAATATCTTTGGCCTGTAGTACAAAGATGAATGATTTCTGATGAATATCTTTGGCCGTAGTGCAAAGATGAATAGGTGTTTAGATGAACATGACCAACTGATGAATATCTTTGGCCTGCAGTGCAAAGATGAATGATTGATTCCAGATATATATTGATTGATGTTACAAGGATAAAAGATAGACGATGAACTTTTAAATTCATATATAGAAGATAGTAGATTTCATTCTCTACTAAACTACTCTTCTAATGATTATTATTTCCGCTGCGAATATTGATTTAAAACTTGTTGTCTATTGTATTCTATTAAATTTTTCCCTGTTGAAGACTAACGATAATTTGTTCTATATTATCTTAGTCATAATGTTATTTATTGGGCTAGTTGAGCTCACCCTTTTCCTTTTTGTTCCATTTTTTTTCTCAGGAGACGAGAATACAGCGGGAACTAGTATGGGTGTGGAGTGATGGTTCAAGACAGTTATTTTAGTAGTCCTCGCTATTTTGTAAAATAGTATATCAATAATTGTACTGAGGACATATTTGAGTGTGGATATTGTCTAGCTGACAATATTTGTATTTAAACTCACAGTTTAAGTGTTGTCGTATTTTCCACGACAATTGTTTTAATAAAGTTGTAGTTGTTTCTGTACTATGTATTTTGGCGACTCAGAATGGATTGTGGATTGGACCTATTTTGGGGGTGTCACAACCAGGTATTCCAACAGTGTTAACGGTAATAACTACGCCGTTATTTATAAAAACTCAAATTTGTCATTTTCTTCATCCGACAGTTGTTCTGTTATAGGGCCCACAAATGGTTGCGCCGTCGTACGAATATTCTCCGACAGAAAGAATATTCCACGACTAAACGAATATTCCCTGACAACAATGAATATTTTATAACCACTTGCGTATTTAAAAAAAATCATATATCACCCTTAACTTTAACTTTTATCAATTTAAATATTTACTGAATAGTAATTATAAGAAAAATTGTATACTTTTATTTCATAAAATTCGGGGTCTTACAATCTCCCCTCTTTATGAAATTTTGTCCCCGAAATTTACGTACCTGGTATTTCGAAAAGTTGAGAATACCTTGCTTTCATTCCAGATTCTATCTCCCTGGTCACTATGATTTCTCCATTGCTCATCTCCCGTGATAACTTCATTTGGGTTCCTCACTTGTTGGGAAGTCATGACAACCACTATCCCTTGAACTACTCGGCTTTGACTTGTCTGGGGCAGCATTTGGTGTCATCACTACCGTTGGAATATACTTTTCTATAAGGCATATTCCACCCTCAACTGCCTCGTTATACTCCTGATTCATGATCTGAATCATCAATATTCGATCCATATCGAATTCAGGTTGACCGCTCTGTACAGGGTAATTCAAAACTCGATGTTGGGTTCTCCCAATTGCTGTCCAAAAAGAGAAATTCGTATCATCTATTTTAGTCTTCTTAGATCGAACATCTCTTTCCACAATATCAACGTGTCGTGCGGCTTTTACCCATGCATCACTCATTCTTACTCGTTCAGTTTTTTCTTCTTTCAGGTTAGATTCCAGCTTTATCATCTTATACTCTGCCAAAGAATGCTTTTGTTCAAGCATCACATATCGGGTAACACAAGCTTGAATTGTTGCATCCTTTTGTTCGACGACCGCCTACCGTTCTTCAGCCTGCTCTTCTAACTCATGAACACGATTTTGCAATTCTACATTTTGATCATAAAATACCTCTAATAAATTCTCCTCAGGTTCCTCTTCTTCCCCACTCTCAGCTGCTACCTCTACGACTAGCTCGGGTGCAACTATTAATTCTTCCCTCACCACAAGAATATCTCAAATTCTTTCTTCGTCTGACATCACATTATCATGGTTAGTGATTAGAGGTATCCCCATAGTCTCATTCACTCCATTGTTAGCATTCTCCGCTGCCATTCTCAAATACTGCCATAAAACAAGGGTTAATTAAGTAAATTAACGTATCACATAATATCTGTATATTATGACCAACCAACAATTAAGCTCAGGTAGGACACACTAGCGAAGGATTACTCATCTCTCCCCTCCTAGTTATATTCCCCGATCTCCACCAGAGACCATATCCCTAAGTTCTGATACCAACTGTGACAACCCCAAAATAGGTCCAATCTATTCAACCTATTTTGAGTCGCCAAATACATGGTACAGAAAATAACTACAACTTTATTACAACAATTGTCTTGGAAAACACAACAACACATATGCTGTGAGTTTTGATACAAATATATACCAACTGTGACTCTCATCCCAACCATGGATAGCACGTCACAATGGCACCTTACATAAAGGTATAGTCAAAAATTGTTTTAGAAATTAAAATTTTTGGGAAGTGCTCAAGGAAACCTTCGTACATGGGAGGCCATACATCTAGGTTATGATTGATATCATATGTCCACAGAATTATCCTTGGTTGACCCAATAGACCCCAAAGAAAAACAAGAAGATTACTATCATATTCTTTCTAATGGTAAGTCTTCTCTTGACATATCATTATCTCCACTGTCTCTAATTGAGAATTATACTTCAAATAAACACCAAGATTATATAGGTAGTGCTCGTAGATATACTCAACAAGTGGATGTGCAAAACCTTGTCTTATAATGACACGAGGTTGTATGACATTAGACATCTTGTATGATAGTGACAAAACACCCTTCCAACATTGGGTTCACCTCACCCAATTGGATTCATCAAATATAACTACTAAATGATGACCACCGTTCTATTCCTCTGTTACCCCCGCTCGACCCAGCTATACGTATTACCTGAAAGGAATTTTGAAACAGAAGGGTGAGCACAACTAGCTCAATAAAGAATATCATGACTAAAGATAAATAAATTACCAATAGCCTTCAACAGTAATAAATTAGAGATTTAGAGCATATGGTAGATGATAAAAATTTTCAACCATAGTTACAACGGAACGAGCAATCCATTAAAAGAGTTAAATAGACTATAAAGTCTATTATCTTTTCCACATTAAAAATCCACCAACAATGTTTTATCCCTGTAATATTAATCAACAGTTCCTTTCCACAATTATATGAATAACTCATAATCATAATTGTAATTCTAAATTCATCTTCGCATGCTGGACGAAGATAATTTTCATCACATGTCTTTACCTGAAACATCAAAGATCATGGTTATACAAAATCACAGTTCCTATTTATAATCATACTAACAATTTCATCTTTGCACTACGGCTAAAGATATTCATCAACAGACCATCTTTGCACTACAGGCCAAAGATATTCAACAACAGGTCATCTTTGCACTACGGGCCAAAGATATTCATCAACAATTCATCTTTGCACTACATGCCAAAGATATTTCTCAACAGTTCATATTTGCACTACATGCCGAATATATTCATCAACAGTTAATATTTGCACTACAGGACAAATATATTCATCAACAGTTCATATTTGCACTACATGCCAAATATATTAGTATCTCAAAGAAGTATATAATCATTTCAGAATTTATATAAACAATAGTTATAACCATGTTGATCATTTCACCTTTGCACTTAAGCTAAAGATATTTAATTATAAATTCAATGGTCATGATCACACCAGTCAACAATTCAACTTTGCACTACTGGCCAAAGGGAACCCATAGTTATGATCATACCAAAAATCTACCCGTCTTTACACTCAAGTCAAAGAGAAATATCATCATTACGGTTATAAAAATGTTATATATAATAGTAAAATTAATATAATCAAAACATCTAGATTTAATCTCAAGAGTAATATTCATAAATCAACTATAATTTGGTTAGAAAAAGAAACCAATTTTGTCATAAATAGTAACTCGTGAATAGTAACATATGAATAGTAACTTCGTGAATAGTAATTCATGAATAGTAACCCTGACATGAAAAAGGTCAAAATTCCACAATAAAATCCATACCAATATTTTGGTATAATGATATTGAAAGAATAACATTTCTTAAACTTATAAATAATTTATTTTAATTGTTTACACTTTACTAAATAATGCATTTAATCATCCTAAAATATCAAACTCATAAGATTTCATCACCAATAACCAAAACCCTCATAAAAAAATCTGCATATAGCTCATATAGGATTCTCAAGCCATAAAATCCTATTTTTAACTTTTCTTACTTCACATAACATATTTAATTCATTTACTCATAACAAGTCTATTTTCATGAAAAATACCAAATCAGTCCCAAAAATATTTCTTTTCTAAGATTTAGTAGAATATAGTCCCATATTGAACATATATTTTTCTCAGAATTTTTAAAAATCATTTACTATTTTTCATATGGCCAAAACAGCCGAATATTTAGATATTTATCAAAAATTATACTTTTATACAAAAATTTTGAAATTTATAGAGTATACTTCTATCATATACATGTACTCTCAATAACAATTTCACCAATTTTGGAGTTAACCACAAGGAGTTATAAGTGGTTACTTTTCAAATAGTCTTTTCTCATAAAATTTACAACTCTTAATCTATACATACAAAAATCGCTATTTTTGGACACAATCAAGAAAACTCATCAAATTATCATTTCAAATTTTTTCAGAATTTTTGAAGGTCAGAAAAATTACGAAACTGAAAAACATAACAACCCTTAAAATCCATTACTATCTCTTACCTCAAAAGAGCAGCACTTCTGACTGGATATCGAATATGACGCTGAAGGAAACTTACACTGATGAATAGTAACTCACCAAGTATCTAAATACTCACAAAATACACTCGATAATCTAGAGAGAAAAACATAGAAAACTTATGAATTCTGATGTGATTTTCAATTCTAACTTAGCCCTCTATTTATAGGAAAATGTTAGCACACCGAAGCAGACTTGACCTGCTACTTGATGGCTTTACCTGCTATTATTCCACCCACCAAAAATCAGCCATCTTCCCCAACAACCAAAAGTGGGGCCCACCGATTTCTAGAATTTTTCACCAAAATCATTAATTTATAAACCTAATTTTCGAATCAGCCACCTCTTAAAATTAATAACAAATCATTCGTTCATTTTTAACGGTTCAAAATTTGTGAACATATACTCAACTTATATGTGTATAACATATCCAAAAATCACAACGATCCAACGGTCAGATTAAAAATTATAACTCACATAATAAAGCTGTAAGAACACTGATTTGATCTTTTAATACCTCTAATCCGACAAAATACTGATAAAATACCTCAACATTAATTCTTTCATTTATAACCATATAAATAAATCCATCATTTATATCCACATTAAATAAATATTTCATTATCATATAGATCAATAATTAATTATTCACAAATAATATTACAGAAACACAATAATGACAACCAGGCAATTCCCAGGAAAGAGGGAGCTTTCCGATAAGGATTTCTCCTTACTGGCGCGCAATTAGGTGACCAAACCTCTCCTTGACAGAACTTTCTAGACATTGCCAATAATGCTATCTAATAATATTATTTAAATAATATGAATTATTGATCTGATAATGAAAATACTCTGCAGTGACAATTATTGTAACAACAATAATATAAAATATCAACGCAGCAATTATTGATTCAATAAAATAAAATATTGAACAAAAACTACTGTAACAATTATTGAGTAGTGCCTTCTCACTTAAGAATCAATAATTGAAAAAATAATGTGCAATACCGTGTGCCACTGTTCAACTACGCGTATTACTGTATTTTAACCGCCAGGTATTCCAACAGTGTTAATGGTAACAACTACGCCGTTATTTATAAAAACTCAAATTTGTCATTTTCTTCATCCGACATTTATTCTGTTATGGGGCCCACAAATGGTTGCGCCGTCGTACGAATATTCTCCGACAGAAAGAATATTCCACGACTAAACGAATATTCCCTGACAACAATGAATATTTTATAACCACTTGCGTATTTTGAAAAAAAAAATCATATATCACCCATAACTTTAACTTTTATCAATTTAGCCATTTACTGAATAATAATTATAAGAAAAATTGAATACTTTTATTTCATAAAATTCGGGGTCTTACACTACAATCTAGTTATAATAACAACATCAAAAAGTCAATAATCTGACAGATCTTGGCCTTCAAACATCCTGTCAGACGCTGAAAACCCATTTTTGGGTTACCTAGAAATGGTCTGGTCATGGTCATTCAACGACATTTGACCAACAATATCATGCAATCTAACACAGATCTAAGTCTGATTTCAAGCCCAGATCCAAGAGCACATATCAGACATCAACTACCAACTTTCAAAACACAAAACACATTAAAGATCACAGAGATATAAGGTCTGACATTTGGTTGTCAGACAACAAAAACAAAATTTCCAAATTTTACAAATTCTCAATTTCGAGCCTCTATATGTTATGGATCTAACATCTAGCAACCCAGATCACTTAAATAGACTACAAATAACATGTTTTAACATTAAATCATAACATCTAACACAAGATCAAAACTCAAATTTCCTGATTAGGGTTTACCTCTTTATGATCCAATTCTAATTTCTATGCTTCTGATTTGATATTGGTGTTAGTGGGGTTTGATTTGTGATTGATCTAACACTAAAATTTAGTGTGTTTGGTCTTGAGAGAGTATGACTAAGTATAAGTGATCAAATGGCTTTGTTTTGTGGTTTTCTCTCTCTTAAATTCTCATTTCTATTGACGCAATGTATTTGATTACTTGCAATGGCTGATGTGCGGGTATTCCTAGCTCATAGCTAGGTAGTGTAGGGTGGCTTGCAAGATTTTGCTAAGATCTTCCAACAATAATACACTAAATGGGACAAAAAAGGGTACTTTGGTAATTTTATTTTAATTTTAAGGGCATTCTTGTCCAAGGTGCTTGAATCTAGGATTTATTCACTAGATTTTACATCTTAAAGTTTCCCAAATAATTTATAGGGTTTGAACAATTAAAATTAAAGTGTAATAAAATTTTAATTACAACACACTAATTTAAAAATAGGATTTTTAATAGAAAATTAGGGTTTTTAAATTAGGGTTCCTTAATATTATTAGAGTTCTCAAATTAACAATTAGGGTTTCCTAATTATCATTATTGTTTACAAAAATAATAATTAGGTTTCTAATTTTAGCAAATTAGGGTTTTTAAATAATAATTAGGGTTTCTCCTAATTACAGAAATTCTATAATACACAGTAAAATTCATATAACACAATTACTACATAGTTTCGAACCCATAACTGAGTTTAACAATTAGGGTTTAATAACTTGATATAATGGTCATGACATAATTTACAATAATTGACCAATCATTATCAGTCTACACATTTACAGTACATATTTATAGCACTGAAAAATTAAAATATAATTAATATTATATTATTATTCTCATCCTTTGATCAAAATCTATTTTAGGGTTTGGATTCTATATCTGATTTATCCTTCATATGCAACATCAATAATTAAGCTAAAATAATTAACTTAAATATTCTGAACACATTCATATATTAAAATATTTATTATTATAATTCTAATAATCATTTCATATATTAATTAAATAAAATAAAATCATGTTTTTATGAAAAATAATTATTAAAATATTTCTACTTACAAAAATTAATTATTATAAGAATATAATTTGTAATGATCAAAACTTCTAAAATTATTTATAATTTTTCATGTACTAAATATATTTGTATTTATCATACACATTACTAGACACTTATTCTCATCATTAAGATAAATGAAAAATAATAATTTATATGCAAATTTTTTTTATTTATTTTATATTGAAAATATCGGGTTATTACATTCACCCTCCCTTATAAGGATTCAGTCCCCCGGAATCACTGTATTAAAACCCATATATGCAAGGGTACATAGCATACGCAATCATTGCAAATAGATCTCGATCATAATTGATCGAACAAATCTTTAACCATTAAACATAAAGCTTGTCTGACTGATTATAAGGAAATTTGATTTCTAAAATAACTCAAATTCCTCCCTCAAAATTTCTTTATACAATAATTTGCTATATATAAGAAAATCATATATGTACGAAAATAAAAGTTTTTCGAATAATACCTAGAGTTCCATTCCCAGTTGCCACTGTATCCTGGACCGTCATGTTGAAGACTCTCGTGGTTGGTTTGTTGCTTGAATTTGGTCCCGTGATTGCCATAGTCCTGCTGCCTTTTCTCGTGGTTACACTCCCTGCCTCCATTTTCCTCTTTAGACAATCCTTCACCTTATGTTCAGTCGATCCACATAGAAAACACCCACTATTCATCCTTGGATTGGGGCCGTTGGGAGAGATATGGCCCTCCTGCCTGCACTTGTAACATACAAACTTACCCTTCAGACACTCACCAGAGTGATTCTTTTTGCAATTCTTACACTGCACAGTCTGTTTCTTCACACCTTCCTGCTTCACCTGAACATTCCCATAAAAATTCCCCTTTCTTTTCTCACCCCTATTTCCACTATTACCTTCCACCATCACAGCTCCTTCAGCCTTGCTTTTGTTCCTCTTCTCCTTGTTGTAGAGGCTTATGGCCTCACTCCCTCCTCGGCTATGATAGCCTTTTTCCATGACTGCTGCAAAAGTATTGATCTGCAACACCGCCACCTTATTGTAGAGCCAGGGTTTTAAGCCCAGCTCAAACCTTCTTGCCTTTTTAGCATCCGTATCAACTTGATGCGAAGCAAACCTAGCCAACTCATTAAACTTTATGGTATACTCCGCAACAGTTATGTTATCCTGTTTTAACTCTAAAAATTTCACCTCCATCCTAGCCTGCATGCTAGCTGAGAGATAGTTTTTGAAAAATAAACTCGGGCACTTTGATACCAACCTGTGACGCCCCCAAATTCGGGTACTTGAAACCCAAACTCGGTGCTTTACAATACCATTTCTATGCGTGAAAAATACTAATCATAATATTAATAACAATAATATTGATACCAAATTTAATTTACATATGCATCAAAGTTTAAATGCCAAGTATGAGACCTTTAAACATTCATTACATCATAGATAATAAGTATCATTATCTTAATAAACTATAACTATTACACAGAATATTATAAATCTCATTCGAAGAACTTTTCTTTCCCCTTGTTCTTGCCTGATCCTTCGGGTTGATCATACCTAACTTAAAACATTTAATTTGAGTAAGAATGAGCATTTGAGTGCCCAGCAAGTAATAACAATTATAAACATTATCTGAAAGGGTTAAATATTGTTTTGGACTACCCTTCTACAACAAGTTAATAGTTGTAAAGTAATCTGAACCGATAATAATAACATAACAACTCTCTATCAAAATTTTGAAACTACGTAATGACTATAATCAGGGTTAAGGTGACTTACTATGAACATAGTTTTCAATTTTCGAATAGGTTTTGCAGAACTTCATCTGCAAACCATCATAACTTACGGGCATGGGGGGTGATCAGCCTGTTATGCCCTATATTGATCAATACTACATGCAAGAACGATAGTATCGTTCACTCTGTCCACCTTGGGTGCATAAAAAGTTTTTCCGTTTACGGAATGCTCATACTTGTCGGGTTCTAAACCAAAAGTTTTATCTTGTTCAACAATAATCTATAATTCAACATACAACATATATATATATATATATATATATATATATATATATATACGTGTAATTAACAAAGGTGTAACATCATGTGATTAAATACAATGATTATCCAATTGGGACACTTATATAACCATTTATAGAAATTAACGAACAGAATATATATATATATATATATATATATATATATATATATATATATATATATATATATATATATATATCTGAATTACCATATACTAATATGTTGATAATCAATGAGCGTATATAGTATAGGGTTAATAATCTGTACAGTAATCATACAATTCTGAAACATTCTTACTCATGCCCATTGCATAAAGAAAATGCAAAGGTGGGATACTTGCCTGATACGCTGCTTACAGTTCGTTACTTATTTTTATCTTTTATATAACCGCCTATTAGTAATAAGATCATTTTATTGATTAGAACAACATATTATAACACATAACACTGCTTATTGCAGTCAGCACATTACATAATCACATTGTTACATATGTTTAACAACCATTGAATCACAAATAAACACTTATCAAGTCAAATTATCTAAGTCCAGATCAATTTCTGAAACATGTCGGTGTACCGACTGCTTTATCGGGTAATTATCGAGTCTAAAACTCCATCCTGTAGCTCAATAACTGTAATTATCAGTTATATTATTTTTAAATGACATATAATAATTTTTAAAATATTTATTATAATTTATCATGAATTTTCAAATATCAGAATCATTATTAAATAATTTAAAGATTAAACAATTTTATTATCATTAATATTTAATTAATATTAAACTATTAATGAAACCATTGTCAAAATATTAATTTTTTTTATAATAACTCAAAATACTTTTAAAGTATTAATATTACCCTTAAATAATTTTTAAAACTATTAAAATTATTTTTAAATAATTACCATTAATATTTAAATATTAATGTACTATTTATCAAAATATTAAAAGTCATTAATTATAACTTAAAATATTTTTAATTCATTTATATCCTTTTTTAAATGATTTTTAAATTAATAAAACTATTTTAAAACTATTTATTTAATATAATTATTAAATAAATTTAATATCATTAATAATAAATTAAAAATCATTAATATTAACTTATTAATGAAATTATCCTTTAAATATTAAAAGTTATATTTTATAACTTAAAATATCATTAAACACTTTATTTTCATTTAAAATGATTTTTATAATAATAAAATTATTTTTAAACTAAATTATTTAATATAATTATTAAGTAACTTTAATATCATTAATTAATGAAATTTATCTTTAAATATTGAAAGTTATATTTTATAACTTAAAATATTTTTAAATACCTTATTATTATTTAAAATGATTTTTAATATAATAAAATCATTTTTAATTAATTTATTTAATTCATTTAATAAATAACTTAAATATCATTAATATTAATTATTAATAAATTTCATCACAAAATATTAAAAGTCATTAAAAATAACTAAAAATATTTTCTTATACCATAATATAATTTTAAATGATTTTTCATGCATTAAAATCATTTTTAAATAATTTATTTAATATTATAATTAAATAAATTAAATACCTTTAATATTCCAAAAATATTAATTATTAATGAAATATATTTAAAAATTAAGTTTTAGACTTTAAAATAATTTTTAATAATTTATTTTGTATTTTTAATAATTTAAAACTATTTTTTTCTATTTATTTAATTAAAATAATTAATTTTCGAAATTAAGTGTCGCTAAAGTTACTTTAGGCGACAAAATTGTCGATGAAGGTGTTCTTCAGCAAACCCAAATCTTCAAAGTCAGTCACGAGGGTACTAGGTTTGACCAAGTGTAATTCGTAATATGTAATGTTTATAGTGCAACACTACACGATCCAGCCATCAACATGTTCATAACATAACACAAATGCAAGATCTAAGGTCATGAACAAGCTGTCAAAGATGTTCTTCATTTTCTGGGTTACCCAGAAATGAAGAACAGTTCGGATGGTCATATTTGGACTTCCATTACTTGTTGTACATGTGAGGTTTTAGTGATCTAAGACTTCCAAATTGCAGCCCACATGTAGAACTATAGATCTACTACAAAATATAACTACAACATCAAAACAATAGCAAGATGTGGATTGGTCAAAGGCTGTGAGAAAATGTGTTCTTCACGTTTATGGGAATTCCAGAAAAATACAATTGTGACCGAGTGGCCTGATTTGACCACTCTCTACGTTCGATCACTTGAGTCTTTAAGGGATCTAAATGTCAGGATTCAAAGCCCAAATTACAGTCTACAATCTAGTTATAACGACAACATCAAAAAGTCAATAATCTGACAGATCTTGGCCTTCAAACATCTTGTTAGACGCTGAAAACCTATTTCTGGGTTACCCAGAAATGGTCTGGTCATGATCGGTCAATGACCTTTGACCAACAATATCATGCAATCTAACATAGATCTAAGTTTGATTTCAAGCCCAGATCCAAGAGCACATATCAGACTACAACTACCAACTTTCAAAACACAAAACACATTAAAGATCACAGAGATATAAGGTCTGACATTTGGTTGTCAGACATCAAAAATAAAATTTCTAGATTTTACAAATCTTCAAATTTGAGCCTCTAGATGTTATGGATCTAACATCTAGCAACCCAAATCACTTAAATAGACTAAAACAACATGTTTTTACATTAAATCATAACATCTAACACAAGATCAAAAGTCAAATTTCTAGATTAGGGTTTATGGCTAAGTATAAGTGATCAAATGGCTTTGTTTTGTGGTTTTCTCTCTCTAAATTCTCATTTCTATTGATGCAATGTATTTGATTACTTGCAATGGCTGATGTGCTGGTATTCCTAGCTCATAGCTAGGTAGTGTAGGGTGGCTTGCAAGATTTTGCTAAGATCTTCCAACAATAATACACTAAATGGGACAAAAAAGGGCACTTTGGTAATTTTATTTTAATTTTAAGGGCAATCTTGTCCAAGGTGCTTGAATCTAGGATTTATTCACTGGATTTTACATCTTAAAGTTTCCCAAATAATTTATAGGGTTTGAACAATTAAAATTAAAGTATAATAAAATTTAATTACAACACACTAATTTAAAAATAGGGGTTTTAATAGAAAATTAGGGTTTTTAAATTAGGGTTCCTTAATATTATTAGAGTTCTAAAATTAACAATTAGGGTTTCCTAATTATCATTATAGTTTACAAAAATAATAATTAGGTTTCTAATTTTAGCAAATTAGGGGTTTTAAATAATAATTAGGGTTTCTCCTAATTACAGAAATTCTATAATACACAGTAAAATTCATATAACATAATTACTACACAGTCTCGAACTCATAACTGAGTTTAACAATTATGGTTTAATAATATGACATAAGGGTCATGACATAATTTACCATAATTGACCAACCATTATCAGTCTACACATTTACAGTACATATTTATAGCACTGAAAAATCAAAATATAATTAATATTATATTATTATTCTCATCCTTTGATCAAAATCCAAATTTAGGGTTTGGATTCCATATCTGATTTATCCTTCATATGCAACATCAATAATTAAGCTAAAGTAATTAACTTAAAAATTCTGAACACATTCATATATTAAAATATTTATTATTATAATTCTAATAATCATTTCATATACTATTTAAATAATATAAAATCATGTTTTTATGGAAAATAATTAATAAAACATTTCTGCTTACAAAAATTAATTACTATAAGAATATAATTTGTAATGATCAAAAATTCTAAAATTATTTATAATTTTTTAGATACTAAATATATTTGTATTTATCATATACATTACTAGACACTTATTCTCATCATTAAGATAAATAAATAAAATTTATATGCAAAAATTTCTTATTTATTTTATATTGAAAAATTGGGTTTTTACATTAGACATTGTTTTATTCGTCCTAGTACATCTCCTTGGGGTGCTCCTATTTTATTCGTAAAGAAGAAAGATGTGAGTATGCGACTTTGCATTGACTATTGGGAGTTGAACCATATCACCATCAAAAATAGGTACCCGTTACCTCGTATTGATGACTTGTTTGATCAGTTGCAAGGTGCTAAATTCTTCTCAAAGATCGATCTTCGTAACGAATATCATCAGTTAAAGATTAAAATTGATGACATTCCAAAGACTACTTTCAGATCTCGGTACGAGCATTACAAATTCATAGTCATGTCTTTTGGATTGACTAATTCTCCTGCTGCTTTCATGGATATGATGAACCGAGTATTCAAGAAATATTTAGATCATTTTGTGGTTGTCTTTATTGATGACATCCTCATCTACTCCAAAAGCCACAAAGATCATGAGCAAAAATTGAAGCTAATACTCCAAAAGCTTCGTGAAAATAATCTATACACAAAGTTAAAGAAATGTGAGTTCTGGCTTGAGGAAGTAACATTTCTTGGGCACGTGATATCGAAGAATGGAATATTAGTTGACCCGACAAAGATTGAAGCAATACAAAGTTGGGAGCAACCTAAGTCAGTAACCGAAGTACGTAGCTTTCTGGGCTTAGCTGGTTATTATCGGAGATTCGTTGAAGGATTTTCTCGAATCGCTACTCCATCAACTCAGCTAACTCGAAAAGATACAAAATTCAGATGGAGCGAGAAATGTGAGAAGAGTTTCTAAGAAATCAAGAGGAGACTCATTTCAACAACTGTACTAACAATACCATCATGTTTGGAGGGATTTGTCATCTACAGCGATGCTTCAGGCAGAGGTTTAGAATGTGTTCTTATGTAACATGAGAAAGTTATAGCATGTGCCTCATGATAACTCAAAGAATATGAGAGGAATTATCTTGCTCATGATCTAGAGGTCGCAGTAGTTGTTTTTGCGCTAAAGATCTGGAGGCACTACCTATATAGGGAGAAAGTGGAGATCTATACAGATCATAAAAATCCCAAATATTTATTCACCCAAAAGGAACTCAACATGCGGCAACATCGTTGGCTCGAGCTGTTGAAAGATTACGACCATACCATTCAATATCATCCTAAAAAAGTGAATGTGGTAGCTGACGCGTTGAGTAGAAGATCTTATGCGGGTACGAGTGCGATGTTGTTAACACAAAGACCTATTTTTTATGACTTACAAAGGATGGATATAGAGTTAAAAACTCTGGGGACCCATGTGATGATATCAAATATACAAGTAGAACTGATTTTAATCGATAAAGTTAAAGGTGCTCAAGCTAGAGACCTTGAGCTGATGAGTATGAAGAAGAAAGTACATGAAGGTACTATTCCAGAAGCAAGAATCGACGAAGAAGGAATACTTCAAGTCAACTCTAGACTTTGTGTTCCTAACAATTCTGAATTGAAGTATAAAATCATGATGGAAGCACACAACACACCGTTTACGATCCATCCTGGAAGAACTAAAATGTATTGTGATCTTCGACATACATTTTAGTAGAGCAATAAGAAGAGAGAGATTGTAGAGTTTATCTCAAGGTGTTTAACTTGTCAACGTGTTAAGGCGGAGCTTCAAGCACCAAAAGGTCCATTGCAACCACCTGAAATTCTAGAATGGAAGTAGGAGCGCATCAACATGGATTTCGTTACCGGTCTATGTAACACCCCAGTCCCACATCGAAAGATAGGGAGAAAATTTATCTGCATATAAGGAAATAAGTTACTACCAATAGTACCTTCAAGTCAAGACCTTTTGGGAGCCTGTGGTGGGCTAAGATGACCCAAGAAGATACTATTGGGCCAGTGGTTTGAGGCCTTATTTTGATGGATTTGATTCGATTCGGACTTGGGATTTGACCAGAGATTTGTTCCGAACTCGGGATTTGACCGGGGTTATTTCTTATGGTATCAGAGCTGACTCTCGAAAGCTCGGGTCGGGTCATCCGATCGGGTTGATGGAGGTGGGGACACGAAAGCTGGTGGTATTATCCCACAATAGAGAGATGGAGGTCCGGAGGTGGGGACACGAAGGCAGCTGGTATTATCCCACAATGGCTAGAGAGGCAAAGATCTTTGGGCCGTGTGTGTGATCGGTTCTAACGGGGACGTCAAAAATTTAAGTGGGGGAGTTTGTAACACCCCAGTCCCACATCTAAAGATAGGGAAAAAATTTATCTGCATATAAGGAAATAAGTTACTACCAATAGTACCTTCAAGTCATGACCTTTTGGGAGCCTGTGGTGGGCTAAGATGACCCAAGAAGATACTATTGGGCCAGTGGTTTGAGGCCTTATTTTAATGGATTTGATTCGATTCGGACTTGGGATTTGACCCGAGATTTGTTCCGGACTCGGGATTTGACTCGGGTTGTTTCAGTCTACCCAAGGTTTCTCAAGGTATAAATGCAATTTGGGTCATTGTCGATAGATGAACCAAGTCTGCTCATTTCTTTTCTATACGAGAAACTTATCCACTTGAACATCTTGCTCATATGTATAAAAATGAGATTGTGAGATTGCATGGTATGCTACTACTCATAGTTTCTGATCGAGACCCAAGATTCACTTCATGATTTTGGGCTTTGGGCACTTATTTATGATTCAGTTCTACATATCATCCTCAAACGAACGGGAAGTCGAAAAGGACTATTCAAACTATTAAAGATCTATTAAGACTCTGTGTTCTAGACTTCAAAGAAAGTTGGGACAAGTATTTACCATTGGTGGAATTCTCCAACAACAACAGTTATTAAGAAAGTATAAGCATGGATCCATTCGAGGCGTTGTATGGATGAAAGTGTCGTTCTCCAGTGTGCTAGGATGGGGTGGGAGAAGCAACGTTGTTGAGACCAAATATCGTACGTATAACTACAGAAACGATTCAAATGATCCGACAATGTATACAAACCTCACAAGATCGTCAAAAGAGTTATGTTGATCTTCATCGAAGGGACGTAGAGTTCAATGTTGGAGATTATGTATTGTTACATGTTGCTCTATGGAAAGGAGTTACGAGATTCAAAAATAGAGGAAAGGTCAACCCTCGATTCATTGGTCAATTTGAAATCCTCGATCGAGTAGGAACTGTGGCCTATAGACTCGCCTTTACTGCTAAGTATGTCTCGTGTTCGTAACGTTTTTTATATATCTATATTATGTAAATATGTGTTAGAACCGGATGAGATAGCGGAAGATTTAACATATGAAGAGGTACCTGTTAAAATCTTGGATAAGAAGGAACATATGTTACGCTCAAATGTTATATCTCAAGTCAAAGTTTTATGGAGAAACTACGATATTGAGAAAATGACCTGGGAGTTAGAATCTGAAATGAGAATAAGGTATCCTCACTTTTTCGACATACCATGTACATACATCAATTTCGAGGATAAAATTTCATAAGGATGGGAGGATGTACGACCCCAATATTTTATGAATAAACACTACTACAAAATAGTAAATAGACAACACTTAAACCACAACATTTTTATAAAAAAATGTTGTGGTTTTTTTTTCCATAACGTTTTTAAAAAAAACGTTGTAGATATATATGTAAAAACGTTATCTATTTAAAAGGATATTTTTTTTTGTTTTAACTAGATAACATTTTTTATAAACGTTGTCTATGGATAAAAACACGGAGCTAAAAATCTTTATCAATTTAAAGAGTTTACTTTTCTTTTCTTTTTCTCGCTCTATCAGCCCTCGCCTCTCTTCCTTCTTTCTCATCCCTCCATCCTGTCTCACAAATTCCTCCAGCTTTCTAGATTCAAAATCATTCTCTCCCCCTTCATTTTCATGGCAGATTTTACAGCTCCGTCGTTCTGTTTAGGGCTCAATTTTAACCTAGATTCGGAACCCCAAATCACTGTCAAAAAAGATTCGCCACCTAAACCAGCTCGACAACCTTCAACCTCTCTAAATCTGCTCCCTACAGTCGAAGAATTCGGCAACGATGATTTTGAATCACCCACGGTAGGTCCGGGTCCAGAAGTTTCGGACCCTCCTCGGACACTCAAGCGCCTTCGCCGGGGGCCCACACCGGTTGCCCAGAAGCCAGAGCCAGTGGTGTCTTGGTGTAAGGTAGATGATGAGATTGAAGAGTTCTCAAGGGATAAGTGTATAGGTAAATTTTAGTGGGAACTTGTTATTGTTTTGTTTTTGTGCTCTAAATTTGGTCTTGTTGTTTGTTTGGTCCAAAAATTTCGATGAAGAAGAAGAACCAGTCACCGAAGAGTCGAGAATACGTGACGAGAAAGAGAAACTGGAGAACCTACTCCGTCGACTCACGTTGGAGAGAGTTCCGTTGCGAGTCCACGACGTTTTAATTAAGGGAAGCACCAAGACGAAGGACCAACTCATCTAAGCCCTAAAAATTGATCGCTGCGAGTCCGCTCCTAGGTATGTTTTAATTGATTTATATTTCTCTATTGTAAATTTTTTAATTTTGTTTGTTTGTCATTTCATTCCTGTATGCTGGTCGATCACTAAATTGAAAACTTCTTTTTTTTTTCCATTAGGAATTTAAACATCAACTTGTTCAAGAGCTCTTCTTCAGAGAACACCTTGTGAGTTTCTTTTTCTAATTGCTTCTCTGAAATTTTTATATTTAAATTTTGTTGCTGAAATGTGAGGGAGAATTTTTCTTCAACAGAAAGGGAATTCTTCCTTGTGAGAAAGATTTCATCTGTCCTAAATGTAAGTTTGTTCGTGAACTTTGAAAGTCTTTACATGAATGGCCGAGAGATGATAATATTAACAAATGTATTAGATGCTTGGCCGGTGCATGATTTTATACCTATTATGAAACACCATCATCAATTATTGTTTGCCTGCCTAAATTACCTTGGTGTTGGCCTGTCTTCATATGTAGATCACTCATGAACTTGGTGCAAAAATTTTCATGAACCCTAATTTATTCTATAGGTTATCAATATTAGTGGGTTGACTGATTTAAGGAGTGTACTCCCAAGTGCAAACTTTACTCGATTAATGTCTCAAGTGCAAACTTTACTCAATATTAGTGGGTTGACTGCTTTTCTTGTGTTTACACAAATGATGCTTGACTATCATATTGGTGCAGCTAGCATAGCACGAAGTTTGTCAAGTTATGTAATTACAGTATTCGAGCTCATTCCCTTCCTCGGGGATAATATTCCAAGTTGGGTTGGACATGGTAGTGAAGAAATGTTTGGGGCTCTATCTTTCAACATATTAGCTCCAATTCTCCTAGTTCTTTTGACAGTAATCCTATGCCGAGGTGTGGGTGAATCTTCTATATTGAATTCACTCATGACTATTACAAAGGTAAACTTTCGATCTACTTTTTGTCTTTCAATTATAATTGATTAAATTCGAGCCTGATTCTCTATGGTATTTTTTACCGAAAATAGTTGAGTTTAATTTATGCCTTGTGGTTGGTTATAATATAAACTGTTTGTCTCACTACTTTTTCTGTCTACTTGCTAGACACTTCAATTTTATGATTGCTAAATAATATTTCCTCAATGTACCTGTTCTGCCATTAATCAGTAATGACTGAAACTCAACGTAAATGTAAGAATTGACAACCTCTTGGGCTGATGGGCAGGTAGTCATTGTTATTTTTGTCATCAATATCGGTGCTTTTAAAGTTGATGTTTCAAATTGGACTCTATTTGCTACAAATGGTTTTAGGGCCGTTTTGACATGAGCAACTGTTGTATTTTTTGCATATGTTGGATTTGATGCAGTTGCTAACTCAGCTGAAGAATCCAAAAGACCACAAGTAAGTCGTAGGATAATAAATGGATTCCCTTGTTGCACTAGTGTACAATGCATTAGGCATCATGTTTATGAAGAAGATTCTTGTTTTGAATGTCTGTTAGTATTCAATTTTAATTTTTTTTGTCTTCAATGTGAAATTTCAGCGGGACTTACCATTAGGCATAATCGAAAGCCTTCTTATCTGTATTGTATTATACATTGTTGTTTGCTTAGTGATTACTGGAATGGTACCTTACACATCTCTTGGAGAAGATGCTCCTTTGGCCAAAGCTTTCACATTTAAGGGCTTAAACTACGTATCTGTGTTAATCAGTGTTGGTGCTATTTCTGGTCTCACAACAACCCTTCTGGTTGGTCTGTATGTTCATGTAACTTATGCCAGAGTTTCAAAGTCTTCACATCTTTCATCACATTATGTTTCCAAGGACATGATTGGATGTTACTGATTTGCAGTCTCGGTTATATCTTGGGCTGGGAAGGGATGGTTTACTACCTTCGATATTTGCTAAAGTACACCTAACACGCCACACCCCAATTCATTCCCAGGTCTGGGTTGGTATCATTGCTATTGTCCTGGCGGGGCTGTTCAATGTGCAAGTGCTTTCCCACATCCTCTCAGTTGGCTCACTGGTATGTCCGGTTCAAACTCTCATAATTTAAACTTGGTTCCAAAACTAGTAATTTGAACTTGATGAATGTCTTTTTTTTGTTTAGGCAAAGTAGGGTGAATTTTTTTGCTTACTTTCTTATAAAATTGATGTCGTTATTAATTTTGTACTCTAGAACTCTTTGTGCTGAGAAGAAAAAATCTGCCAATGGCTCAGTTATATGTTCTGTTTTGATGGGTGACATAAGGATCATATAATATTTATGAAAGATGATTTGTCTATATCAAACATTCTATTCCTTGAGCATTCTACTCATGTTTGGAATTGGGTTGTGTATCACTAAGATGAACAATTATGTTTGTTTTAGACATGCTATTATGTTGTAGCAGCATGTGTGATAACCCTCCGCTGGACAGATAAGACTGCAACTCAAGTTTCTATGAGGTGGCGCTCAAATAGGATGGAAGGTGTCTTGTGCCTTATTATAATTTCCTTTAGTGGTTTCGCTGGTGGACTCCTCTACCATTTCAGTGCTTCATTTGCATCTCTTATCATAGTCATATTTATTGCAGTCCTCGTTATTGCGGGTCTTTATTTTCGTCAAGTAAGTAAAAGTCAATATTTTGCATACAGGAGATTGTAAATTGATTTACTAAAGATGGATGTGGCAATTTTATTATCGGATATTGCATGTGTTATATACTTGAAGTGGAACAGAAAAGTGAACTTTGAATGTTTTTATGTCTTGTGCTCGTGAATGGCCCTCCGATTTCTGGCGTTGATCGCAACATGGCATTGCAGCTTCCTGACAAGTGCACTGCTAATTTTCAACCATGTAATGAGACTGAACTTGTTCTTTATGTTTTGATAGACACACTCTTTCTTTTATATTTATTTATTACTATATATTATTTATATAAGTCTGGCCTGATAATTTGATTGCTCTTGTTGCAGGTGAAATTCTGAAGTAAAAGGATGTTATTTTTACACATGCTTAGGTAGTAGCTTAATTTTATGAATAGTTTGATTTATTGTGATTTATTTTATGGATTGAAAAGTGAATTTGAGATGTATATATGGATATTTTGGGATATTTTGGTATATATTTTGTGGATGTAGTAATTTAAAACTGTAAATGAATAATATTATTGGGATGCATTTTGAATGGTTGATACATTTTGGCTATATATCATGACATTAGCATATTACAGGTGCATTGGTACTATAGGTGAACTACATCTTTTTTTTTCTTTTTTATCTACAACGTTTAAAAAACGTTGTCTGATATACTAAACAACAACATTTTTATCCAAAAAACGTTGTGGAATCATACCTTCTACAACGTTTTTAAGCATCTGCTAATTTTTGAAAAACAAATCTACAACGTTTTTTCCTCAAAAACTTTATGTATTGTGTTTAACTACAACGTTTTAAAAACGTTGTGTAAGGGTGTCAAATAGATGACACCCTTAACCACGACGCTTTTCTAATTAAAACCACAACGTTTTTTTCGCGTTGTCTATTTACTGTTTTGTAGTAGTGAAAGATTAAATTTCTCTAATTATTATTTTGAATAATAAGGTGTTGATATTATATAATGCTTTAGTTATGAGTAAAATATGCAAATTTTACAAAATAAGCAAGTGGTCATAAAATATGTGTTTGGTAAGGGAATATTCTTTTGGTCGGGAAATATCCGTACGACGACGCAATCATTGGTGGACCACATAACGGAATAACTGTAACGACCGAGAAATTCGAATTTATTATAAAATACTTTTATTTAATTAATTAATGAATAAAATTATATTATATGTGATTATTATGTGTTAGTAAGATGAAGGCTGTTCTATAACCTAATTATGTTAGAATATCGTAGTATTCTGGCTACGTGAAGGATTAATAGTGTTTGAATTTCCAAGACGAAAATAAAAGCTTTCTAAGAAATTTTTCGAAAAACACTATTCATGGATTTATACTCGAGAATTATTTTTGAACTTCCGAGAAATACGTAACGATAGAATAACAAGGAAGGATGGATTATGTAATAATAATAGGGTTTGTAATATTCATGAACGCAATCAAATTGCACAAAGTAAGTGAAAACGTGAAAAATCAGAGTTTTAAAATTTTACAAACCATATACCCGGATCATCTTTTATGCACAATTATTAATTAAATGAAAAGATAAAGAACAAGAATCGTACCCTTGAAGATTCGAGTTTCCATAGGTACAAGTTTACCTCCAAATTTTTTTCGCGTTCAACTTGAATCCATCGGGTTTTGTTCCTTCCTTTGATCAACGTTAGCCACCCAAGTGTTTGGCCTCTAGAGGTGATCCACCAAGGAAGAAGAAAAATTTAAGAAGATGTGTATTTGGCAAAACCATGCTCTTCTAACTATTGGAATTACGTATTCACGTGTTTTGTGAAGGTGTCAACCCTCTCTCACCCATAATAAGACTCCTCTTATTTATAGTTGTGGACAACTCTCCCTAACAATTAAGGAATTTAATTTTATTTTAATTAATTAAATTCTTTTAATTAATTATGCTCCCAACTATTAGGAATAATTAATTAAAATCTTTTAATTAATTTGCCTACAAATCTTACTAGGAATATATGAGAGTACTTTTATTAATTAATTCTCAAAGTCCTTTAAGAATTAAATAATAATAATAGTAATACTAATAATAAGACTCCTCTTATTAATTTATATTTAATATTTCCAAAATATTAAATAATAAATATTAAGCTATTTAATTTATTTTATCACCATATATTAAATTAAATATACTTAGCTTATTATTACGATTATGCCATTAACTTCTTAAATAATTATTCTTCATTTTATGGTGTGACCCTTTAGGTTATCCATATTAAACCGGTTGTGAATAAATCAATTAGAACAATTCTAATCTTATTTAAATAAATAAATTAAACTATTAATTTATTTAAATAAATAATATTTATTCTACAATAGGAATAAGCCTCCCTAGCGATCAACGACTTTTCAGATAATATAGATTTTAACATTAATCATAAAAGAACCTTTGAGTAAATAGTTACCTTACAATTCAATCTTTCTACCATACAATGTCCCAATTAAATATAAGACATAGAATTACTATCAAGTCTCGATTTATTTAATTATATGTATTTCGATTCTTAAATGTACAACTCTAAATAAAACAAATTAGAAACTCCTTTCTAATTTTATTCTGCCTTGGCCAAACACTACTGGGTTGTCATTTATCGAATCACATAGGACATGTCTCTTCTTTTACTAGAAGTGGTAGCTTCTTTATTGATCGTACATTATATCTATGTACAACTTATTATACCCAAGCATACCCTTTGATATACTCTAAGGGTCTTAAGGAATAAGTCAAAGTATAATTTATTATACACAAGATACTATGATGATCTCAAGTCCAAGGATCACTTGTACTACTATCACTACAAGAAATCTTCTTGACAGACAAGTAAAATTCCATTAGGTATTCCTTAGCGAGCCATGTTCAGTGAAATTATTCTCTAATAAGTACCTATATACTTGCTTTAGTGTCTCCACACAAATGATCATGAGATCAATCATACTCATCCAATGAGCAAGCAACGTATGTACCAATCTATCCGGATTCACTAATCCCCAATTTAGCAATCCAACGATTGGGAACTATTTTAGTTTTAAGCTTTCTAAGAATTTAGAACTCATTAGAATGATCATCATCATTATTCTAAAAGCATTGCTTAAAACTATGGGTTTATCACATATTATAAAGCAGCATCATATAGATAATTAAAAGCCTTTAATAAATTAATACTTTTTATTAATAAATGAATAAGATTGTTACAAAGTATATGCTTTATCATCAAACATGATTGGCTTGTGTGCATACTACTTTCAATCTCCCACTTACACCAAAACTAATCGTCATGGTATCTCATACCCTTCTTCTCTAAGTGACGATTATCCTGCTGTTGGATAAGCTTTAGTTAATGGATATGTAATGTTATTCTTGAGAGTCCACTATCTCTATAGCGATTTCCCATCTTTCAGTGATTCCTATAATCAAATGAAAATGCCAAAACACATGTTTAGATCAAAGATGAGACTTAAGAACTATTCCTAGTTCTGTAATGAACTTTTCTTCCAAACAATCAACTAGCAGCTTTATTTATAGCTATATACTTTGTCTTTATCACTAAACCAGCAACTCTTTGCTGTTTAGAACATTTCCAATTTACTAAACCACCGTTCAAGGTAACACTTTACCTTAAAGTGGATTTTCTGTCGTCTTGGTCTGTCTAAAAAAAACTTGAGTCTGTTAAGCCCTCTAGTTTTAATTTAGACCTACCATAAATTTTAATCACATCCTTAGTGCCGATTAAGTACTTTAAGATATTTTTTCACTGTCTTACAGTGATCTTCTCCAGAATATGACCGATCACCATCAGGTCTCGTATATTTCATTGCATACATGATTGTCCCTCATGCGATCTCTCTTTTCAGGAGTCTATGGTGACTATTAAGAAAGATACACTCCATAGCTCATCAACATGAGACATCTCTTAGAGTTTGCCATGCTAAACAACTTTAGCATCAAATGAATATACGTTCCTTGGGTTAATCTGAGCATCCTTTTAAATCTATCTATATAGATTTGTATCCCCAATTAAGATACTCTTCCCAAATCATTCATGGAGGAATGTTTAGACAACTTTATCTTTACTGATTGTAGCATTGGTATGTCATTCCTTATCCGTAGTATATCAACATATAATACTAGGAATGTCACGACGCTCCCACTAACCCTTTTGTACACACTAGGTTCATTTTTATTTTTAATAAAATCAAACTTTTTTTATTTGTTATATCAAAACGAATGTTCCATTTTTGAGAAGATTGCTTCAATCCATTTCTTTGAGTGCCTAGAACTCTTACATCATTGTATATAACTGGATGATCATCTTCAATGATGTGTACCTCATCATCATCATCTATGATGAATTCTTGCCTCCCAAGTATCTTCGGTACTATTCCAGATTTATGATTTAGTTGTGGTACAATTGGTCTATCTACAAGTTCCTCTTATTTGACTTATAGTGCTTTGTGGTTCTTGAACTCTTCAAGATGCTATTATCCCCCAACTAGCCCCTTCAATGGTAAACACCTTTATCTTAGAAGGTAGCGTGTTTCGCAACAAATACCTTTTGCTAAGTAGGATTATAAAACATTTACCCTAAACTTACTTTAGGATGTCCCACAAATCTTGTCCAAAGCTTATCATTTGAAACCATTTCACATAAACTGGACAACCCCTTATCTTAACTTAATTAAAATTAGGAATCCTTCTTGTCCATAACTTTTATGGAGTTTTGTGGCCGAATTTTGAGGTTACCTTTTTGTAGATATGCAGCCATTTCTAGGACATTATCCCAGAAGGATACTAGAGTGTCGGTAAAATCATTATGGACCGTACCATGTCCAATAAGGTATAATTTTTCCTTTCAAATACATCAATCAATTATTGCGTATCAGGAGGCGTCCATTATGAGAAAACCATTTGAGATGATCTAGAAACTTGTTGCACAAGTATTTATTCCTTCCTTGATCCGATCAAAGAATCCTAATACTTTGCCAATTTGTTTCATTTCTGAATTCTTTGAACCTTTCAAATAATTCACAATTGTATTTCAGCAAATACACATATTCAACTTTTGAACGATAATCTCCTTTTTCTTATACTAGTTTGTTCATTTTGAAAAATAATTTTTCACGTAAGTCAAGTATACAAAATCCATAAAGTAATATTTCAGTTCTATACAAAATATTATTATTATAAATAGAACAATAATTGTTTTTAAATATAATACCAAAGATTTCATTGTCCAACAACAAAATAGAAATAATATTTCTAATAAGAACTGGAATACAATAGCAACTTATTGACTTAATAGATTTATCCGTAGGCATTGCTAAACTATAAGTTTCTATGGCTAATGTAGCACCTTTGCTTCATTTCCCACACATAGGATTACCTATCTTTGTTTAGCTTTCTACTTCTGCTTGATCCCTTCATAAATCTATATTTATGATAACCAAAGCTGGTATCCAATACCCAAGTAGAATCTTGAATTAAAGAAAAATTTATTTTAAATTATGAACAAAATTATATTTGTAACCGAAACTTCACTAAGCCTCTTCTGGTTAGCCTCTGTAAGATACTTCTTGTAGTTTCTTTCTAGTGTCCAGGCTTATTGCAGTGGAAGCAAACTTATTTGCTATCCGTATCAGTTTTGTTCTTATTATCCTTTGTTTTTGCCTTTCTATTTACCATCTTAGAATTGTTCTTCTTTTTTGAAGATCCTTTGGCCCTTACCAGTAAGACTTGGTCTTTCTTGGTTAGAAAGTGACTCTCAACTATTTTTCAACATGTTAACCAAATCAGCGAAGCTGATATCTAGCTTGTTCATATAAAAAATTCACAACAATTGTGAAAGGAGTCCGAGAGTAAGTACAAGATCAAATCTTGGCTCAACTCTCCATCCATGACAAAACTTGTTGTCATAATTGTTCAATCAAATTGATTATATTAAGGACTTTTGTCTGTACTGTAGTGTCATCGTTCATTAAAGATCGGAAGAGCTCCTTAGATATCTGATATCTATCAGTCCTACTTTCCTCACCATCAACTACTTGATGTGCAGGAATACAGTAAGAGCATCCATAGTTTCATGCTGACGCTGAAGCTCGTTACTCATGGATGCAAGCATGATGCATTGAGCCGCAGATTCATCATCTTGCCACTTTCTAAAAGTAGCAATCTCTTCCTCAGAGGCATTGTCTGCAACCATTGTAGGGATAGACGTATTAAGGACATAAGATAGCTTTTTAACTGTGAGAAATATTCTCAATTTCTTTAACCAATCCGTTTAATTCGGTCCGGTTAATTTAGCATCTAATATGCTACGTAGTGATAGTAATTTTAGACACTGTAAAATTCTATAAATGAATTTGTAATTAACAATATTTTAGCATACATTCTTTTATTAATTACCAAAATAATTTAGATCTTGTTTTAAATTGGTAGCTCCCACTATTATCATCAAACTATATTACCCTCACTTATATAATTCGGCAAAATCTAATTAAAGATTTGCGAGTGAGAATAAGGATCCTATTTCAAATGTATATAGCCTTGTGTGTGCACAACAAACTATATAAAAATAAATAGGTAGACAACTCTTGTCAATTACATCAACTATGCAACTCCTTGTATTTTGCCTTTTAAATCATAATGGTCAAGTGTGTGCACATCCGAACTAAAATGATTTAAGTTAAGTCAGACCCAACATTTTCATATAAGTGAAGAGAAAACTACAACCATTATTTGTGCACAACAAAGCAGTAATGTTCAATTCCTTATAAACATCATATGTAATAAAAATAACATCTTAAATATTTAATACTTGTCATGTGTGTGCACAACAAACTCATATTAAATATTTAATACTCTATTGTTTCATCATGCTAGAAGGCGACGTTCGATATTCCAAATATCTTTGAACGTTACAACTTAATATTAAATATTTGAGGAGTTTGTTATTAATTTATCTTATCTTGTTTAGCGCGCATGCACACACACACACACACACACACACACACACACACACACACACACACACACACACACACACACACACACACACATATATATATATATATATATATATATATATATAATACGGGTCATATTAATTAACATGCCAAGCATGTTAGCATAATATATAATATATATAGTATAAGCATGCACATATAGAATATTATATTCTACCCGGATTGATTATGATCTTTTATTCTAGTTTAGTTCACTAGAGCCACCAAGTGAACCAAAAAGTCAAACCCTAGGTGTGCAAGAATTAATATTTAAATATAACTATTATGTTTAAACCCGGGCTTCATTACAAACGGGTCTTCAAGCGCTCCTTGTTCCTTGATCTCCAATTCTTCAAAATAATTCTAACTATTCATATTATAAAACTATTTAAAATAAATAGAAACCTTGATCAGCAGTCAAGGGGAAGTACATAGGAGGGAGATAGAATTTATATGAAAAAAAAATTAGGGAAGACGAGGTAGGCATACCCCATTTAATAAAACTCATACATTCATGCATCCAAGTAAAAAAAAATTCAATCACATTGGTCAAATAGTCCATAATCAATCCCATTTATTATCACACACATCTACATATTCATCAATAAATTAATTCATCTCATGAATAATAAACATTCAATATATATATTGATATCATTTAATGGGTAAATTTAGTTAGTATAAAATCTAATTTTGAATCAAAATAAACTCTTTTATTTTAATCTAAATTTAAATCAAAATAAAACTCTTTTATTTTAATTTATCCAATTTTGAATAAAATAAACTATTTTATTTTAATCAAATTCTTTAATCAAAATAAACTCATTTATTTTAATTAACTATGAAATCCAATTCCAAGTAAAAAAAAACTCTTTTATTAAAGGAAACACGGATTCTCTTTCCTATTCACAAATAAACTCTTTTATTTTGAATAATATGAAATCTTATTCCATATCTAAATAAACTCTTTATTTAAGAAAATACGGATTCTCTTTCCTATTCACAAATAAACTCATTTATTTTGAATAATATAAAATCTTATTTCATATCTAAATAAACTCCTTTATTTAAGAAAACATGGAATCCAATTTCAACTCCAAATAGTTATTATGGAATCCAATTCTAACTCTAATTAGTTATCATGAAATCTAATTTTAAAATTAAAATAAACCTTTTATTTTAAGATTAAAATAAATTTTTTATTTTAATATTAAAATAATTATATATATATATATATATATATATATATATATATATATATATATATATATCACATGAATGCTTCTGAAGAATCCTTAGTTAACTGTTAACTATTATATAACCAAGCTTCCATTAATTAAGTCACCTTAAATAACAAAATAACGGAACATGTTTTGATACATGGTAAACATATTGCTGCAACACCAACATGATCGTTATTTATATATATACATATTAACGGTATGGAAAAACACGGAATCAGCGAGGAACAATACGCGATTTTTATTTTTATTTTTTTATACAACAAATTATGCCCAATTAAATTATTCTAAACACATATCAATATACATATCAAATTAAAATAATTAATAATTCGCATAAAGGTTTGTCTTTCATACCACTGTAAGGTTTGTAATATTCATGAACGCAATCAAATTGCACAAAGTAAGTGAAAACGTGAAAAATCAGAGTTTTAAAATTTTACAAACCATATACCCGGATCATCTTTTATGCACAATTATTAATTAAATGAAAAGATAAAGAACAAGAATCGTACCCTTGAAGATTCGAGTTTCCATAGGTACAAGTTTACCTCCAAATTTTTTTCGCGTTCAACTTGAATCCATCGGGTTTTGTTCCTTCCTTTGATCAACGTTAGCCACCCAAGTGTTTGGCCTCTAGAGGTGATCCACCAAGGAAGAAGAAAAATTTAAGAAGATGTGTATTTGGCAAAACCATGCTCTTCTAACTATTGGAATTACGTATTCACGTGTTTTGTGAAGGTGTCAACCCTCTCTCACCCATAATAAGACTCCTCTTATTCATAGTTGTGGACAACTCTCCCTAACAATTAAGGAATTTAATTTTATTTTAATTAATTAAATTCTTTTAATTAATTATGCTCCCAACTATTAGGAATAATTAATTAAAATCTTTTAATTAATTTGCCTACAAATCTTACTAGGAATATATGAGAGTACTTTTATTAATTAATTCTCAAACTCCTTTAAGAATTAAATAATAATAATAGTAATACTAATAATAAGACTCCTCTTATTAATTTATATTTAAGATTTCCAAAATATTAAATAATAAATATTAAGCTATTTAATTTATTCTATCACCATATATTAAATTAAATATACTTAGCTTATTATTACGATTATGCCATTAACTTCTTAAATAATTATTCTTCATTTTATGGTGTGACCCTTTAGGTTATCCATATTAAACCGGTTGTGAATAAATCAATTAGAACAATTCTAATCTTATTTAAATAAATAAATTAAACTATTAATTTATTTAAATAAATAATATTTATTCTACAATAGGAATAAGCCTCCCTAGCGATCAACGACTTTTCAGATAATATAGATTTTAACATTAATCATAAAAGAACCTTTGAGTAAATAGTTACCTTACAATTCAATCTTTCTACCATACAATGTCCCAATTAAATATAAGACATAGAATTACTATCAAGTCTCGATTTATTTAATTATATGTATTTCGATTCTTAAATGTACAACTTTAAATAAAACAAATTAGAAACTCCTTTCTAATTTCATTCTGCCTTGGCCAAACACTACTAGGTTGTCATTTATCGAATCACATAGGACATGCCTCTTCTTTTACTAGAAGTGGTAGCTTATTTATTGATCGTACATTATATCTATGTACAACTTATTATACCCAAGCATACCCTTTGATATACTCTAAGGGTCTTAAGGAATAAGTCAAAGTATAATTTATTATACACAAGATACTATGATGATCTCAAGTCCAAGGATCACTTTTACTACTATCACTACAAGAAATCCTATTGACAGACAAGTAAGATTCCATTAGGTATTCCTTAGCGAGCCATGTTCAGTAAAATTATTCTCTAATAAGTACCTATATACTTGCTTTAGTGTCTCCACACAAATGATTATGAGATCAATCATACTCATCCAATGAGCAAGCAACGTATGTACCAATCTATCCGGATTCACTAATCCCCAATCTAGCAATCCAACGATTGGGAACTATTTTAGTTTTAAGCTTTCTAAGAATTTAGAACTCATTAGAATGATCATCATCATTATTCTAAAAGCATTGCTTAAAACTATGGGTTTATCACATATTATAAAGCAGCATCATATAGATAATTAAAAGCCTTTAATAAATTAATACTTGTTATTAATAAATGAATAAGATTGTTACAAAGTATATGCTTTATCATCAAACATGATTGGCTTGTGTGCATACTACTTTCAATCTCCCACTTACACCAAAACTAATCGTCATGGTATCTCATACCCTTCTTCTCTAAGTGACGATTATCCTGCTGTTGGATAAGCTTTAGTTAATGGATATGTAATGTTGTTCTTGAGAGTCCACTATCTCTATAGCGATTTCCCATCTTTCAATGATTCCTATAATCAAATGAAAATGCCAAAACACATGTTTAGATCAAAGATGAGACTTAAGAACTATTCCTAGTTCTGTAATGAACTTTTCTTCCAAACAATCAACTAGCAGCTTTATTTATAGCTATATACTTTGTCTTTATCACTAAACCAGCAACTCTTTGCTGTTTAGAACATTTCCAATTTACTAAACCACCGTTCAAGGTAACACTTTACCTTAAAGTGGATTTTCTGTCGTCTTGGTCTGTCTAAAAAAAACTTGAGTCTGTTAAGCCCTCTAGTTTTAATTTAGACCTACCATAAATTTTAATCACATCCTTAGTGCCGATTAAGTACTTTAAGATATTTTTTCACTGTCTTACAGTGATCTTCTCCAGAATATGATCGATCACCATCAGGTCTCGTATATTTCATTGCATACATGATTGTCCCTCATGCGATCTCTCTTTTCAGGAGTCTATGGGGACTATTAAGAAAGATACACTCCATAGCTCATCAACATGAGACATCTCTTAGAGTTTGCCATGCTAAACAACTTTAGCATCAAATGAATATACGTTCCTTGGGTAAGTCTGAGCATCCTTTTAAATCTATCTATATAGATTTGTATCCCCAATTAAGATACTATTCCCAAATTATTCATGGAGGAATGTTTACACAACTTTATCTTTATAGATTGTAGCATTGGTATGTCATTCCTTATCCGTAGTATATCAACATATAATACTAGGAATGTCACGACGCTCCCACTAACCCTTTTGTACACACTAGGTTCATTTTTATTTTTAATAAAATCAAACTTTTTTTATTTGTTATATCAAAACGAATGTTCCATTTTTGAGAAGATTGCTTCAATCCATTTCTTTGAGTGCCTAGAACTCTTACATCATTGTATATAACTGGATCATCATCTTCAATGATGTGTACCTCATCATCATCATCTATGATGAATTCTTGCCTCCCAGGTATCTTCGGTACTATTCCAGATTTATGATTTAGTTGTGGTACAATAGGTCTATCTACAAGTTCCTCTTATTTGACTTATAGTGCTTTGTGGTTCTTGAACTCTTCAAGATGCAATTATCCCCCCACTAGCCCCTTCAATTGTAAACACCTTTATCTTAGAAGGTAGCGTGTTTCGCAACAAATACCTTTTGCTAAGTAGGATTATAAAACATTTACCCTAAACTTACTTTAGGATGTCCCACAAATCTTTTCCAAAGCTTATCATTTGAAACCATTTCACATAAACTGGACAACCCCTTATCTTAACTTAATTAAAATTAGGAATCCTTCTTGTCCATAACTTTTATGGAGTTTTGTGGCCGAATTTTGAGGTTACCTTTTTGTAGATACACTACAAGAAAAAGCGCCATCTGCGACCAATAATATCAGTGACCGCCGTATCCGGTCGCTGATAATAGTAACAGCGACTGCTATCTGTGACCGATAGGATTCTAGTCGCTAGTTCATATCAGCGACCGCATGCGGTCGCTGTTCGGTCGCTGATATGAATTTCCCTCCTAAAATTTGGTGCGAAACTTTGGCGGGGCGACCACTCTCTATCAGCGACCGCGGTCGGTCGCTGATATGTCCACGTCATTAAATATTAGCGACCGCATGCGGTCGCTGATGGCGGTCGCTGATTCTCATGAACTTAATCAAGTTCAGCAGTTCGCTCGATCAGTACTGAAGAAAAAAAAGAGGGGGAGACACTGACGAGAGGGAGAAGAGGGAGTAGGAGGAGAAGAGAAGAGAAGAGGGAGGAAAACTACCGCTACTGCCGACGCCTTCACCACCGACATCACCGGCTGACGCCTTCACCACCGCCGGTAACCCCTTTAATTAATCCCTAAATTAAACTATTTTTCTGTTATTTTTGATTGAATGGGCATGATTTGTTTTCCTGAAGATGTGAATGTGTTGATGTTCTGCTTCTAGATGCCATTTTCTTGAATTTTTTGGGTTTAATTTGAGTTTGACTGAAAATCCAAATGGGTTTGACTGAAAATCCAGTTTAATTTACAGTGACTTGTTCAAAATGGGTAAATTTACAATGTCTTGTTCAAAATGGGTAGAACCCTAATGGGTATGAAACTTTTGGGATAATCAATGAATTTAAAAAGAGAGATTCTTTTATGAGTTGATTGATACCTATATGTATATATATACACACATACATCATATATGTATAATTTTGTAAGTATATACACACACTTTACACCACAAGAATAATTTGGGAACATGCATGATTAGGTTTCATGTTTTAATATGAGATTATCTAAAGTTGGATAATTTTTTATTACTGAATAACAGTTGTTGAAATTTGGAAAAATTTTGAATATAACATTACTGCTGAATATATTGTTGCTGAAATTTAGATAAATTGTTGTTGATATTGCTGAAATTGGGACAATTTTTGGGCTTCTTATTGTTGTTACTAATATTGGATTCTCCTAAATTATGCCCTGAAATTGGTCAAGTATGCATGCCCTCGTGCATGTGGATAATTCATATTATAGGGGAGACTCTGCCGAAATTTTTTCATATATAAGTCAAATGGCTATATAACTTGAACATTAGGGCTTAACCCAAAACCTTGGTTGTAATATATGATCATACTTATACCAATCCAATAACTTGAACATGAGTATGACATAAAACATAACTAGGAATTAAGTTTATCCATAATTCAATCAAGAAGAAGGTTCAAAGAAGTTTATCCATAATTCACAGTCGAGAAGACATACTTGTCTAAATCTTCATATATAAGTTAAATGGCCATATACGCATTCGTATTCACAGGGGCTAATAGTATGCCTTCTTCTGCAATCTTGATATACGCATCGTTATAGTTTCTAGAACACATTTCAAATTCCATTGGTTGTTCTTCAAACTTGACCATCAAGATATTTTCATCACCTAATGTCCTATCATATGCAGACCATGCATGATGCAATGATTCATATTCTACCCCTAGGAATCTATTGTCTTTAGGTTGTTTTGGCATGTATCCTTGTTCAATTCCCGAATAATCATATATGATGCACACTCATGTTATATATGTATATATACATCTATATGTATTTATAAGCATCATAAATGGGATTGAGCTGAATTGTAAATCTCTAACAAGGGAATACAATAAATTCATGTCAACATAGGTACCGTGCAATCATGGACCTCTATTTAGACCGTAGTTGGATGGCACGACGAAAGTCAAGTGCCCAGATAGGTGCTACAGCTGAATTTAGAGCTGGTTGCCAAGTATTTTTGGAGTATGCGTATAGTCACCCGGAATGTATGAATGGTAAGTCGCAGATACGATGTCCATGTTTGAAGTGTAAGAATGTAAATTATATGGATAGAGACATGATAAACTATCATTTACTTGTTTCTGGGTTCATGAGAAATTACGAAGAATGCTGGTGGGCACATGGGCAGAGAAGAGATGGTGGCATCACACAAGTACATAATTCTGGCAGTAGTACTCATCGTATGAATGAAATGGTTCATGATATTGCATGGCCAGATTTTGATTGGGAGCAAGGCAGAGAACAACCTATGAATTCTGATGCCAAAGAATTCTTTAAGTTGTTAAACGAGGGTAGCGAGCCATTGTGGCATGGTTGCACCAAACACACTATATTGTCTGCAGTGGCGACATTACTTAACATCAAGGCTGATCACAACATGAGCCATGAGTGTTTTGAGTCGCTCTTGAAGGCCATTAAGAGTATGTTGCCTGACGGTGAGAAATTACCTGGTAACTATTACTTTTGTAAGAAAATGGTGAAGAAGTTGGGTCTTGGATACCAAAAGATCGATGCATGTCCCAACGATTGCATGTTGTTTTATAAGGAAAATGAACAGATGACAAGGTGCACGTTTTGCAGTCATGATCGGTTTAGGCCTAATAAAGAGGGTGTGACTACAAAAAAATCAAGTATACCGTTTAAGATTCTAAGGTATTTTCCAATAACACATCGGCTAAAAAGATTGTACATGTCTTCAAGAACAGCTGAACATATGAGTTGGCATGCGAAATCTCCAGCTAAAGATGGAGAACTAAATCATCCCGCAGATGGGAAGGCTTGGAAAGATTTCAACTTAGCACATCCTGGATTTGCATTGGAACCTAGAAATGTGAGGCTTGGATTGTCCACCGATGGTTTCAATCCGTTTGGCCACTCAGCTGTTCCGTACTCATGTTGGCCTGTGATTGTTACTCCGTACAACTTGCCACCTTGGATGTGTATGAAACAGCCATACTTATTTCTTTCACTCTTGGTTCCTGGTCCTAAGAGTCCTGGAAAGAACTTAGATGTTTACTTGAGACCTCTTATAGACGAGTTGAAGGTATTGTGGGAGGATGGAGTACAGACTTGGGATGTTGCAACGAAAACAAATTTCAACCTTAGGGCAGCGGTTATGTGGACTATAAGTGACTTCCCAGCTTATGGTATGTTAGCTGGATGGAGTACACACGGGAAGTTGGCTTGTCCGTATTGTATGGAGCATACAAAGTCGTTTAATCTATCAAAAGGTCGAAAGCCTTGTTGGTTTGACTGTCATCGTCGGTTCTTACCGGTAGATCACCCATTTCGAAGAAATAGAGAACACTTCAGGAAAGGGAAAGTAGACAATGATATACCTGCACCGCGATTTTCGGGAACGGAGATGCGAGATCGTGTGATGAGATTGCCGGTTATCCCATTTGGTAAGGTTGATGCCACAAATATAATCAATGGGTTTGGCGAATCTCATAACTGGGTTCGGAGAAGCATCTTTTGGGAACTGCCTTATTGGTCTACAAATTTGATTCGTCATAATCTAGATGTGATGCATATTGAGAAGAATGTGTTTGACAATGTGTTTAACACTGTGATGAATGTTACGGGGAAGACAAAAGATAACGATAAGGCACGTTTGGACATGAAAGATATTTGTAAGCGTCCCGGATTAGAACTTTACGAATCTCCTAATGGTAAGATTGTCAAACCGCATGCAAAGTACACATTGTCCAAAAAGCAAGTTGAAGATGTATGCACATGGGTTAAGTCTCTGAAACTACCAGATGGATATGCATCAAACATTGCAAGGTGTGTTACGGGTGGGAAATTGCAAGGGATGAAGAGTCATGACTGTCATGTGTTCATGGAGAGGCTCATGCCTATAGCATTTCGGGATCTGCTTGATAAACCAATATGGGATGCTTTGACGGATCTTAGTCGTTTCTTCAAAGACTTATGTTCAAAATCATTAAATGAGAAGGACATGTCTGTACTTGAGAAGAACATCATAGAGATCACGTGTAAACTGGAAAAAATATTCCCACCTGGTTTTTTTGACTCCATGGAGCATTTGCAAATCCATCTTCCCTATGAAGCTCGTGTTGGGGGTCCAGTTCAATATAGATGGATGTACCCTTTCGAAAGGGTGATGGGAAACCTTAAGAGAAAGGTTAAGAATAGAGCTTATATCGAGGGGTCGATATGCGAGGCATACAGTTTCGATGAGATATCTACGTTTGTCTCAGACTATTTTCCGGACGAAGTCTTGACAAAGGCCAATCGAGTATCGAGACATGATGATGGGGGAAATGTTGAACTAAATGGTCGACTATATGTATTTGGTCTATCGGGCCGCGCTTATGGAAAAGGGAAGCGCATATTCCTCTCTGAGCAAGAATTACATGCTGCACATACTTACATTCTTCTCAATTGCGAGGAGATTGACGAATTTGTGAGGTACACATGTAAACTTGATAATTTATCTTTTAAGTTGACAATTTATTCCAATATGTTAATGTTTATAACATGGTATAGATTGTACGATGACGAGTTAAAAGTGAAGCATCCCGTCATAACTGATAAAGATGTTCAAATCAATCGGGATAAAAACTTTGCACTTTGGCTAAAGGACAAAGTAAGTTTAATTTTTAAGCACGTAATATATATATATATACTCCATGTTAACTATGACTTCATTTAATAAGATGGAGTTTTTGTAGGCTTTGACTAAGGGATCAACGATTCCGGCTAATGTACAAGTCCTAGCTATGGGACCAGACAGGGACCAAGTCACCCGCAATGGTTACAAAATAAATGGTTGTGAATTTCACACAAAGGCATATGAGCACGGTAAAAGAACAACGAACTCTGGAGTGTGTGTCCAAGGAGATTGTTACAATGAGCTTGGTCGTGCCTTTTATGGGGAGTTGGAGGAAATCGTAGAGTTGTCGTACAAGGGCACGTACGGTGGTCATATTCACTTGTTCAAGTGCCATTGGTTTGATTCAGAAAAAGGGATACGTGTTGACAGACATGGAATCGTCGATATTGACCTCCATAGGTCTGCGTACTCCAACGAACCGTTTGTATTACCAACTCAAACAATACAAGTATACTATACTCCTAGTCCAGTTAGGAAAAGGGATAGACCGCCTACAGATTGGCAAGTTGTAATTCATACTCCCGCGCGTAGTCGTGTCCAAGTAATAGACGGGGATTTCTACCAAGAGGAAATGCTTCAGAGACCTCCTATAATAAATATAGAGGACAACAATGATGTAATCCAGTTAGAGGGTGGAGATGAACCTGATGAATTGGATCCCGAGACAGTTATTGTGCAGGATGACAGTGATATTGAGAAAGAGTTATTGACTGACACTGACACAGAATCTGAAGATGGTTATGAATCTCCGATACTTGTACAAAATGATTCTGACTCATCAGACAACGATTTTCATTAAAATGTATGTTTAGTTTTAATTGTACAAAATGTATGTTTATGTTCATGTTCATGTTTAGTTCATAATTATGTACCTTTCATTTATGTTCTCTATATAGGAATGTTCTCTATATCCTTAACTATATCATTTATAGTTGTTGTAGTTAACTATTTTGCAGTCATGTTTATGTACCTTTCACTTATGGTAATCGTAGTTAACTATTTCATACAATTAATTGTCATTCATAATTTCATACTAACATCCTAATTTTTTTTATTTATAGATGTCTTCTGAACCTGTTGCACGAAAGCGCGGGTTGGGTCGGGGCCCTAATCATGTGCCGAAGGCCCCGGCTAATCCGGATGATCGCATTCTTATACAGATCCGTCCTCCTCCAGAAAGCACGTAAGTTAAACATCGTGTATATATAAGGGTTTAATATTTCCATTGTTATAAATATATTTTAATGTAAATTATTGTATATTGTAGTGATTTTCAAGATAGTAAAATTGTGAAGTGCATTTCACAATTATGCTTACAGAACTGGCCTACGCCAGTGATTACATGGGCGAGCACACCTCTCGCCCATAAGGATGCAGTTTGGGCTGAATTTCAGGTATATTTATTTAATCACTCTGATAGATAATACATAGTTAATCAACTAATAGTTTAGTAATGTTGGATTATGGTATTATAGTAGTTTTAATATTATTATTGTTGTTTTATTTGCAGAAGCGGTATAGATGGGACGACGCACATGCATCAGTTATTCAAGCACTGTTCTGGCAGAAGTGCGCCGTCCGGACTAAAGATAATCTAAACAAAGAACGACAGAAAGCCCTGCACAATGCTGAGATTGACCATCCAGGACAGGGTGAGCAGTATATGCATGAGCATTGCCCCTGGTGGTGCGCACATCCCATATGGGTGCAGATGTGTGAGCAGTGGAGAGCTGAGAGCTGGGTCAAGAGACGTAAGACTGCCGCCTCGAACAGATCCTCAGGTGTATCTGAAGGCGAAAAGGCAAAAGGCACGTACAAGGGCGGCAGTATATCTCAGCTGCAACATATTGCTGCTAGGGTACGTATGTATAACAAGCTTATTGGCTTAGTTATTTGTCTTTATGTTTACAGTCATGTTTTGTAGCTAAAATATCATATGTTTACATATTAATATGAGAACATGAACTGTAGGAGTCTGAGTCTCAAGGTCAACCTATCAATTGGTTAGATGTGTATGTGGCCACCCGTGATGGTCTGCCTGATGCTGTTCAGATAGCGGTAATAAGTTAACTTTAAATATATTATAGTCATGTTTTTTAGCATTTCGTATTTATTTTTAACTATTTATTTGTTAACCTTCTGACAGGACACTTATAAGGGCTTAATGAACGAGCGCTATCCTGAAGGCACCCCGCGTCCGGCGATTGATCAAGAATTGTGGGAGAGGGCGTCCGTCGTGAAGAAAAATTATGTTAAAGGTCAAGGACAAAGACGACGCCCGACCATCAGTGGCACAGGCAGCTCTGCTACCCAGTCTACACAGTCATCAGGTCATCCAGCCTATCATACTCCTGCTGACTGTGTGAGAGCGATCTGTCAAAATCGTGATCTTCTTCTTATACTGGGCGGGCATCTGCATTCTCTGAATCCTGATGACTTGGCAAAGGCAGTGGCGGAAGCAGCAGCATCACAGCATCAGGGTGGCGACCAGGTACTTTTAATGTTTCATTACGTACATTGTCTATTATTTAGCTTTCTCCAAGTCATAGCAGTATCAACACATGTAACATATATGTTTTATTCTTTTGTTAATTACAGGGTACTAATTTGAATGATCCATGAAGAGCTAGACCAGTCATGCATGTTAGATTTGTAAAGCCTTGTTAGACTTGTTTTTTAGATTTTTAAAGCCTTGTAATCTTTTAAACTACTTATCTTTGGACTGTATTGGTTTACGATTCTATTATATGGATGTTTACGATTGTATTGTGTTGTGTTGATTTAGATTCATTCTTTGGACTGTATGTATGGATGGATGTTTATCATATAGTAGTTATCATGGATGGATGCTTATATATACTGCTGTGTGTTGGGATAAAAAGCAGGTTATTTTTGGGAAATCAATAAAACAGGAAAAATATTAAAAAAAAAAAAAACAAAGTCAGCGACCGCGTGCGGTCGCTGATACAGTATTAGCGACCGAGTAAGGTGCTTCTACTTCAGCGACCGCATGCGGTCGCTATTACCAGTCGCTGACACGTGTGCCACATCACGTCTGACGCATGACTCAGCATGAGTCAGAATAGCGACAGCTGAGGTCGCTGATAGCGGTCGCTAATAATGCGGTCGCTATTATTGGTCGCTGATGTCTTTTTAGCGACAAGATTTTCTGCGACTACTATTAGCGACTGCATCCGGTCGCTGATACCCATCTGCGACTATATGCGGTCGCAGATGTGCGGTCGCTGATAAGCCTTTTTGTTGTAGTGATATGCAGCCATTTCTAGGACATTATCCCAGAAGGATACTAGAGTGTCGGTAAAATCATTATGGACCGTACCATGTCCAATAAGGTATAATTTTTCCTTTCAAATACATCAATCAATTATTGCGTATCAGGAGGCGTCTATTATGAGAAAACCATTTGAGATGATCTATAAACTTATTGCACAAGTATTTATTCCTTCCTTGATCCGATCAAAGAATCCTAATACTTTGCCAATTTGTTTCATTTCTGAATTCTTTGAACCTTTCAAATAATTCACAATTGTATTTCAGCAAATACACATATTCAACTTTTGAACGATAATCTCCTTTTTCTTATACTAGTTTGTTCAATTTGAAAAATAATTTTTCACGTAAGTCAAGTATACAAAATCCATAAAGTAATATTTCAGTTCTATACAAAATATTATTATTATAAATAGAACAATAATTGTTTTTAAATATAATACCAAAGATTTCATTGTCCAACAACAAAATAGAAATAATGTTTCTAACAAGAACTGGAATACAATAGCAACTTATTGACTTAATAGATTTATCCGTAGGCATTGCTAAACTATAAGTTTCTATGGCTAATGTAGCACCTTTGCTTCATTTCCCACACATAGGATTACCTATCTTTGTTTAGCTTTCTACTTCTGCTTGATCCCTTCATAAATCTATATTTATGATAACCAAAGCTGGTATCCAATACCCAAGTAGAATTTTGAATTAAAGAAAAATTTATTTTAAATTATGAACAAAATTATATTTGTAACCGAAACTTCACTAAGCTTCTTCTGGTTAGCCTCTGTAAGATACTTCTTGTAGTTTCTTTCTAGTGTCCAGGCTTATTGCAGTGGAAGCAAACTTATTTGCTATCCGTATCAGTTTTGTTCTTATTATCCTTTGTTTTTGCCTTTCTATTTACCATCTTAGAATTGTTCTTCTTTTTTGAAGATCCTTTGGCCCTTACCAGTAAGACTTGGTCTTTCTTGGTTAGAAAGTGACTCTCAACTATTTTTCAACATGTTAACCAAATCAGCGAAGCTGATATCTAGCTTGTTCATATAAAAAATTCACAACAATTGTGAAAGGAGTCCGAGAGTAAGTACAAGATCAAATCTTGGCTCAACTCTCCATCCATGACAAAACTTGTTGTCATAATTGTTCAATCACATTGATTATATTAAGGACTTTTGTCTGTACTGTAGTGTCATCGTTCATTATAGATCGGAAGAGCTCCTTAGATATCTGATATCTATCAGTCCTACTTTCCTCACCATCAACTACTTGATGTGCAGGAATATAATAAGAGCATCCATAGTTTCATGCTGACGCTGAAGCTCGTTACTCATGGATGCAAGCATGATGCATTGAGCCACAGATTCATCATCTTGCCACTTTCTAAAAGTAGCAATCTCTTCCTCAGAGGCATTGTCTGCAACCATTGTAGGGATAGACGTATTAAGGACATAAGATAGCTTTTTAACCGTGATAACTATTCTCAATTTCTTTAACCAATCCGTTTAATTCGGTCCGGTTAATTTAGCATCTAATATGCTACGTAGTGATAGTAATTTTAGACATTGTAAATTCTATAAATGAATTTGTAATTAACAATATTTTAGCATACATTCTTTTATTAATTACCAAAATAATTTAGATCTTGTTTTAAATTGGTAGCTCCCACTATTTTCATCAAACTATATTACCCTCACTTATATAATTCGGCAAAATCTAATTAAAGATTTGCGAGTGAGAATAAGGATCCTATTTCAAATGTATATAGCCTTGTGTGTGCACAATAAACTATATAAAAATAAATAGGTAGACAACTCTTGTCAATAACATCAACTATGCAACTCCTTGTATTTTGCCTTTTAAATCATAATGGTCAAGTGTGTGCACATCCGAACTAAAATGATTTAAGTTAAGTCAGACCCAACATTTTCATATAAGTGAAGAGAAAACTACAGCCATTATTTGTGCACAACAAAGCAGTAATGTTCAATTCCTTATAAACATCATATGTAATAAAAATAACATCTTAAATATTTAATACTTGCCATGTGTTTGCACAGCAAACTCATATTAAATATTTAATACTCTATTGTTTCATCATGCTAGAAGGCGACGTTCGATATTCCAAATATCTTTGAACGTTACAACTTAATATTAAATATTTGAGGAGTTTGTTATTAATTTATCTTATCTTGTTTAGCGTGCATGCACACACACACACACACACACACACACACACACACACACACACACACACACACACACACACACATATATATATATATATATATATATATATATATATATAATACGGGTCATATTAATTAACATGCCAAGCATGTTAGCATAATATATAATATATATAGTATAAGCATGCACATATAGAATATTATATTCTGCCCGGATTGATTATGATCTTTTATTCTAGTTTAGTTCACTAGAGGCACCAAGTGAACCAAAAAGTCAAACCCTAGGTGTGCAAGAATTAATATTTAAATATAACTATTATGTTTAAACCCGGGCTTCATTACAAACGGGTCTTCAAGCGCTCCTTGTTCCTTGATCTCCAATTCTTCAAAATAATTCTAACTATTCATATTATAAAACTATTTAAAATAAATAGAAACCTTGATCAGCAGTCAAGGGGAAGTACATAGGAGGGAGATATAATTTATATGAAAAAAAAATTAGGGAAGACGAGGTAGGCATACCCCATTTAATAAAACTCATACATTCATGCATCCAAGTAAAAAAAAATTCAATCACATTGGTCAAATAGTCCATAATCAATCTCATTTATTATCACACACATCTACATATTCATCAATAAATTAATTCATCTCATGAATAATAAACATTCAATATATATATTGATATCATTTAATGGGTAAATTTAGTTAGTATAAAATCTAATTTTGAATCAAAATAAACTCTTTTATTTTAATTTAAATTTAAATCAAAATAAAACTCTTTTATTTTAATTTATCCAATTTTGAATAAAATAAACTATTTTATTTTAATCAAATTCTTTAATCAAAATAAACTCATTTATTTTAATTAACTATGAAATCCAATTCCAAGTAAAAAAAACTCTTTTATTAAAGGAAACACGAATTCTCTTTCCTATTCACAAATAAACTCTTTTATTTTGAATAATATGAAATCTTATTCCATATCTAAATAAACTCTTTATTTAAGGAAATACGGATTCTCTTTCCTATTCACAAATAAACTCATTTATTTTGAATAATATAAAATCTTATTTCATATCTAAATAAACTCCTTTATTTAAGAAAACATGGAATCCAATTTCAACTCCAAATAGTTATTATGGAATCCAATTCTAACTCTAATTAGTTATCATGAAATCTAATTTTAAAATTAAAATAAACCTTTTATTTTAAGAATAAAATAATTATATATATGTATATATATATATATATATATATATATATATATATATATATATATATATCACATGAATGCTTCTGAAGAATCCTTAGTTAACTGTTAACTATTATATAACCAAGCTTCCATTAATTAAGTCACCTTAAATAACAAAATAACGGAACATGTTTTGATACATGGTAAACATATTGCTGCAACACCAACATGATCGTTATTTATATATATACATATTAACGGTATGGAAAAACACGGAATCAGCGAGGAACAATACGCGATTTTTATTTTTATTTTTTTATACAACAAATTATGCCCAATTAAATTATTCTAAACACATATCAATATACATATCAAATTAAAATAATTAATAATTCGCATAAAGGTTTGGCTTTCATACCACTGTAAGGTTTGTAATATTCATGAACGCAATCAAATTGCACAAAGTAAGCAGAAACGTGAAAAATTAGAGTTTTAAAATTTTACAAACCATATACCCGAACCATCTTTTATACACAATTATTAATTAAATGAAAAGATAAAGAACAAGAATCGTACCCTTGAAGATTCGAGCTTCCATAGGTACAAGTTTACCTCCAAATTTTTTTCGCGTTCAACTTGAATCCATCGGGTTTTGTTCCTTCCTTTGATCAGCGTTAGCCACCCAAGTGTTAATTAGCCTTTAGAGGTGATCCACCAAGGAAGAAAAAAAATTCAAGAAGAAGAGTATTTGGCAAAATTCTACTCTCCCAACTATTAGAATTACGTATTCACGTGTTTTGTGAAAGTGTCAACCCTCTCTCACCCATAATAAGACTCCTCTTATTTAAGACGTGGACAACTCTCTTTAATAATTAAAGAATTTGGTTTTATTTTAATTAATTAAATTCTTTTAATTAATTATGCTCCCAACTATTAGGAATAATTAATTAAAATCTTTTAATTAATTTGCCTCCTAATCTTACTAGGAATATGTGAGAGTATTTTTATTAATTAATTCTCAAACTCCTTTAGGAATTAAATAATAATAGTAATAATAATAATAAGACTCCTCTTATTAATTTATATTTAATATTTTCAAAATATTAAATAATAAATATTAAGCTATTTAATTTATTCTATAACCATAGATTAAATTAAATATACTTAACTTATTATTACGATTATGCCATTAACTTCTTAAATAATTATTCTTCCTTTTATGGTGTGACCCTTTAGGTTCTTCATATTAAATCGGTTGTGAATAAATCAATTAGAACAATTCTAATCTTATTTAAATAAATAAATTAAACTATTAATTTATTTAAATAAATAATATTTAGCCTACAATAGGGATAAGCCTCCCCAGCGATCAACGACTTTCCAGATAATATAGAGTTCAACATTAATCATAAAAGAACCTTTGAGTAAATAGTTACCGTACAATTCAATCCTTCTACCATACAATGTCCAATTAAATATAAGACATGGAATTACTGTCAAGTCTTAATTTATTTAATTATATGTATTTCGACTCTTAAATGCACAACTCTAAATAATGCAAATTAGAAACTCCTTTCTAATTTCATTCTGCCTTAACCAAGGACTACTGAGTTGTCATTTATTGAATCACATATGACATATCTCTTTTTTTACTAGAAGCGGTAGATTCTTTATTGATCATATATTATCTCTATGTACAACTTATTGTACCCAAGCATACCATTTGATATACCCTAAGGGTCTTAAGGAATAAGTCAAACTATAATTTATTATACACAAGATACTATGATGATCTCAAGTCCAGGGATCACTTGTACTACTATCACTACAGGAATTCCTATTGACAGACAAGTAAAACTCTATTAGGTATTCCTTAGCGAGCCACGTTCAGTGAACTTATTCTATAATAAGCACCTATATACTTGCTTTAGTGTCTCCACGTAAATGATCTTGAGATCAATCATCCTCATCCAATGAGCAAGCAACATATGTACCAATCTATCCGGATTCACTAATCTCCAATTTAGTAATCCAACGATTGGGAACTATTTTAGTTTTAAGCTTTCTAAGAATTTAGATCTCATTAGAATGATTATCATCATTATTCGAAAAGCACTGCTTAAAACTATGGGTTTATCACATATTATAAAGCAACATCATGTAAATATTTAAAAGCCTGTAATAAATTATTACATTTTATTAATAAATGAATAAGATTGTTACAAAGTATATGCTTTATCATCAAACATGATTGGCTTGTGTGCATACTACTTTCAGTATATAATGAATGAGTATACGAGTTAGCATACGAGAACCATACGTAGATTATACATTATAAGGATTTAAGCCAATTGGATTGAACTTGTAGGATTTGTGTAGGAATTGTACAAGCCTAAGTGAATTAATGTTAAAGCCCAATGTTTGTTATTGCAAGCCCAATGGTTAAGTCAAAGTTATTAAAACCTAGGTCTAAATTAAGAACCGAATCCGTGGATCGAACCAATGGGTAAGAAAAACCCATGGGGTAAACTATGTGGGCCCCATGGATCACATGGCACCATTTTGGTGACCAAGTAAAGTGGTTTTACTTGGTGACCAAAGATAAATAGTAAGGAGGTTATTAAGGAGGTAGAGAAAGGAGGTAGGATGGCTTATTGTCCAATTTGCCTTCACTTTGGATTTTCCTATAAATAAGAGAAGGTTGCTAGATTATTTTGCTTGTTCAAAATACACTAACATCCTAGAGCTTCTATATTATTTAGAGAAAAGTAAGCAAAGTTAGTTTTACTAGTTCAGGAAGGAAGAAGAAGAATTAAGCAAGAGAACTTAAAGGGTAAGAATACTAAACCATAACTCTTCATCTCTTCATTTGTTAGAGAAGTAAGTAGTGGTAGAGCGTGCTGGTTAAGGAGTGATAAGGGTGGTTATTAATGGATGAAACCTTAATAAACCATGTGAAAGGGAAATCATACGTATAAAAGTTATAGACCAATAAAAGTTATTAAAGAATTGGATTATGTTATTGTTGATGGACAAGTTTAAAATCGTCATTTATAGGTTTAGATTATACATGTTGTGACAATGGAATGAATCCATGTGGAACAGTGTAAAAATCTAATGTAACGAAATTATGACAAAATCTACGAGATTAGATGATAATCGTCGAAATCGTTAAATTCTTAGAATGGAAGTCAAAAGTTAGCATTGAACTCGAAAACGTTAGTTTCCAATGGAGTATAGTCTCAATTGGCATTTTAGAGTTACGGATTCAGAAATGACCAAATTCTGACATAGAATAAAGAAACGAGCTTTAAACGTTCCCGAACGTTTATCATTTTCGTAATAATGAACTAATAAGTGAATTTTGAGTTAAAAGATTTGGAAATGAAATGTTTTCTAGTGAAATTATAGAGTATGTGATTTATGAACTAACGACTTTTGAACGAGCCAATTCGGACTTAAAATAAACAATTTATGAGTCCGAGAATTTTATTAAGCAAGAAGTCTATCAAATTTTTTCTGAGGCTCAGGGTCCGCGCCGCAACGCGACCCAGAGAAGTAAGGCTGGCGTCGCAGCTCTAGGCCGGACACCCAACCGCTGTAAAGTGGAGCCGCAGCGCAGCTAGGGTATATGGGAATGGCGCAGCAGCGCTATGAACATGACTTAGGTACTATAAAGGCGCGCCACAGCGCGAGTCTTGTATGTGAAGCTGGCGCCGCAGTGCCAGCACTAGGTTATGCATAGAGAAGAAAGCTTATAAAGATAAAAAGGAAGTTGGTTAATTAATGATGAACTACAACATTAATAAACTTGAAGTAGCATCCTCAATGATGTTAAGAAATCCAACTAAAGGTTGAAGAAAGACTACTTGAATGTAAGTGTAAAACAATGCGATAAATGTAACCAATGTTAACAAATTAAATGAACGATTAGATTGAGAAGAAGTGTAAGATATGTTAGGAACCATACATGTTTGATTATAACCTAATGTGGTATATTACTTTCTTATGTATTGTAGAGACGTTAAAGAATCAAAGAGAATTTGTATTGACTGTAGAAGACGCCAAAGACAAGTATTCTGACGATTGTGTGAATTCTTTGGTCATGCTTTGTGATTCATGTACCTTACGTATTAATTGATGTATGATGAAGTCAAAGTCAATTCCTTCGGCTAGACTTAAGATGTTTTATGGATTTCTTATAATCTATCAATGTTGTTACGTTTTGCCAAACTATTTTGGTATGGTTTTCAAAGGAAGACTGAGTATGCATAACAAATCTTTTATCGTCAAACGATAGGCACGTGAAGTTGCCAAACCTTAAACGTACATACGTTTAAAGAAAGTAGTGTTGTAAAATATAGAGTACTATAGGTTGATCACCTAGACGTGCTCGTGAGATATGTCGAACTTACGGACTTGGTGCCGGGTTGTCCTTTTTAAAGAAAGAATGAAATGCTTAAGGTATTGGACTGAACTTGATGTTTTACTGAATGTTATTCATTATTAAACGTTTTAAAGAAAAGAAAAGTGCTATTTTAAATTATCGATATTACTTCATAACTATTGTATCAGTTATTGAAGATATACGATTTATATGATTTAAGCCTATTGTTTAAATGAAATTGTCATACTTGCTGAGCTAGTTATGCTCACTCTTGCTTGAACCATATGAATGCAGCTAAGACTAAACGAACTGAAGGATCCAGAAAAGATAAAGGGAATGCCAAGGCAAACCAATAGGTTGCCTTTGTAATAGTATAGTAGTAATGTTGTAATTATTTGATATTATGACAATCAAATATTTAATGGTTATAAAGAACTTGGGAATGAGAATATTATTTTAGAATATATAAGACATATTCATTCTTTTGAGGCATATCAATTGAATGTATGTGTGAGTTGTAGCACCATATGTTGGGTTGGAATATACCCGGATTTGGGGGCATCACAATAACTGTCGGATATAGAAAGTGACATAAATAACCTTTTTATAAAAAATAATCGCAAGACTTTTACCGTTAACTGTTGAATACCCAGTGATAAAAGTACAGTAATTCGCGTAGGTGTACAGTAGCACACGGTATTGTACAGTATTTCTGATTATTAATTCTTACGTAAGAAATCACTCAGTTTTCATTCAATAATTGCCACAGTAATTGTTGTACAGTATCTCATATTATTGATTCAACTATTATTACAATATCATCTGTAAAATATTTTATATTATTAAATCAATAGTTGACACGACACAATTATTCATATTATTAGTTAATATTATTGACAATATCTAGAAAGTTCTATCGAGAAAAGGGGTTAGGTTATTTAATTGCGCGCCAATAAGGACAAATCTGAAAGTAGTATGCATACAAGCCAATCATATTTGATGATAAAGCATATACTTTGTAACAATCTTATTCATTTATTAATAAAAGGTATTAATTTATTAAACGCTTTTAATTATCTACATGATGCTGTTTTATAATATGTGAGAAACCCATAGTTTTAAGCAATGCGTTTAGAATAATGATGATGATCATTCTAATGAGATCTAAATTCTTAGAAAGCTTAAAACTAAAATAGTTTCCAATCGTTGGATTACTAAATTGGGGATTAGTGAATCCGGATAGATTGGTACATACGTTGCTTGCTCATTGGATGAGGATGATTGATCTCATGATCATTTGTATGGAGAGACTAAAACAAGTATGTAGGTGCTTATTAGAGAATAAGTTCACTGAACGTGGCTCACTAAGGAATACCTAATGGAGTTTTACTTGCATGTCAATAGGAATTCCTGTAGTGATAGTAGTACAAGTGATCCTTGGACTTGAGATCATCATAGTATCTTGTGTATGATGAGTTATACTTTGACTTATTCCTTAAGACCCTTAGGGTATATCAAAGGGTATGCTTGGGTATAATAAGTTGTACATGGAGATAATGTATGATCAATAAAGAATCTACCACTTCTAGTAAAAGAAGAGAAATGTCCTATGTGATTCGATAAATGACAACCCAGTAGTCCTTGGCCAAGGCAGAATGAAATTAGAAAAGAGTTTCTAATTTACATTATTTGGGGTTGTACATTTAAGAGTCGAAATACATATAATTAAATAAAATAAGACTTGACAGTAATTTTATGTCTTATATTTAATTGGGACATTGTATGGTGGAAGGATTGAATTGTACGGTAACTATTTACTCAAAGGTTCTTTTATGATTAATGTTGAAATCTATATTATCTGGAAAGTCGTTGATCGCTAGGGAGGCTTATCCCTATTGTAGAATAAATATTATTTATTTAAATAAATTAATAGTTTAATTTATTTATTTAAATAAGATTAGAATTGTTCTAATTGATTTATTCACAACCGGTTTAAATATGGAGAACTTAAAGGGTCACACCATAAAAGGAAGAATAATTATTTAAGAAGTTAATGGCATAATCGTAATAATATGTTAAGTATATTTAATTTAATCTATGGTGATAGAATAAATTAAATAGCTTAATATTTATTATTTAATATTTTAGAAATATTAAATATAAATTAATAAGAGGAGTCTTATTAATATTATTACAATTATTATTATTTTAATTTCTAAAAGAGTTTAGGAATTAATTTAATATAAGTACTCTCATTTATTCCTAATAGGATTAGGAGGGAAAATTAGTTAAATGAGTTTAATTAATTATCCCTAATAAGATTAGGGAGCCCATTTAATTAAAAGAGTTTAATTAAACAATACCTTATTTTAATAGGGTTACCTGATATCTTTATAAGGGAGTCTTATATCAGATATTAATATATGCAATTCCAATAGTTGGGAGAGTACGCTTCTTTTTCTATGAGAGATAGAAAAACTAGGGTTTTGCCAAACACCCATCTTCTTGAATCTTTCTTCTTCTTTGGTGGATCACCTCTAGAGGCCAAACACTTGGGTGGCTAACGTTGATCAAAGGAAGGAACCAAACCCGGTGGATTCAAGTTGGACGCGAAAAAGATTGGAGGTGAACTTGTACCTGAGGAAGCTCGGATCTTTAAGTGTATGATTCTTGTTCTTTCTTTTTCGTTTAATTAATAATTGCACATAAAGGGTGATCCGGGTATATAGTTTGTAAAATTTTAAAACTCTGATTTTACACGTTTCCGCTTATTTTGAGCAATTTGATTGTGTTCATGAATATTACAAACCTAGCAGTGGTATCAGAGCCAAACTTTTATGCAAATTATTAATTATTCAAATTTGATATGTATATTGATATGTGTTTAGAACAATTTAATTGGGCATTATTTTGTTGTATAAAATTTATTTAAAAAAAAAAAGGAGCCGAAATATTTTTTCTCCCGAAAATCTGTTATATTGCGGACTGTTAAAAAGAAAGAATGATTCACAGATTTTCGTGATTCAATGTGATTCGCGACCACCTGCTTTATTCAAAGTTAACAAGTTATTATATTATATATATGATATATATTACTTCCATGTTAACATGTAATCAAATATATATAATATATAAAATGATTATCTTATAATCATTTAACTTTTTTCAAGGTGGTGGGTAGCTACGCAGATTTTTTTTTTCAACAACATGGATTCAAGTGATTACTTAGTATAATATATATATAATATATTATTTTTAATAATTTTATAATTAAAATAAAATTTTATTTAAATTTTAAAATAAACGGTTTATTTTAATCTTAAAATTAAGAGTTTATTTTAATTTTAAAATTAAATTTCATGCTAACTAATTAGAGTTGGAATTTGATTCCATGCTAACTAATTAGAGTTTGAAATTGGATTCCATGTTTCCTTAAATAAAATGGTTTATTTAGATATGAAATAAGATTTCATATTATTCAAAATAAAAGAGTTTATTTGTGAATAGGAAAAAGAATCAGTCTTTCCTTAAATGAATGAGTTTATTTAGATAAGAAATAATATTTTATATTATTCCAAATAAAGGAGTTTATTTGTGAATGGGAAAGAGAATTCGTGTTTCCTTTAATAAAGGAGTTTTTTTTACATGGAATTGGATTCTATAATTAATTAAAATAAAGGAGTTTATTTTGATTAAAATAATATAGTTTATTTTATTCAAAATTAGAAAAATTAAAATAAAATAGTTTTATTTTGATTTAAATTTGGATTAAAATAAAGGAGTTTATTTTGATTCAAAATTAGATTTTATACTAACTAAATTTGCCCATTAAATGATATCAATATATATATTGAATGTTTATTATTCATAAGATGAATGTTATTTATTGATGCATATGGTGATGTGTATGATAATAAATGGGATTGATTGTGGACTATTGACCAATGCGATTGAATTTTATTTTAGTTGGATGCATGAATGTATGGGTTTTATTAAATGGGGTCTGCGTACCTCGTCTTCTCTAATTTTTCTTAATATAAATTATATCTCCCTCCTATGTACTTCCCCTTGACTGCTAATCAAGGTTTCTATTTATTTTAAATAGTTTTGTAATAGGAATAGTTAGAATTAATTTTGAAGAATTAGAGATCAAGGAGTAAGGAGCGCGTGAAGACTCGTTTGTAATGGAGCCCGGATTTAAATGTAATAGTTATATTTAAATATTAATTCTTACATATCTAGGGTTTGACCTTTTGGTTCACTTGGTGGCTCTAATGAACCAAACTAGAATTAAAGTCCATAATCAATCTAGGTAGAATATAGTATTCTATATGTACATGCTTATACTACATATATTATATTATGCAAATATGCTTCGCATGTTAATTAATATGACGCGTATTATATATATATATATATATATATATATATATATATATATATATATATATATATATATATATATATATGTGTGTGTGTGTGTGTGTGTGTGTGTGTGTGTGCATGCGCGCTAAACAAGATGAGATAAAATAATAACATGAAAACCCCTCAAATTTTTATATTAAGTCCTAAGAGTTCAAAGATATTTGGAATATCGAGCGTCGCCTTCTAGCATGATAAAATTAATAGAGTATTAAATATTTAATATGAGTTTGTTGTGTCACCACAAGGCAAGTATTAAGTATTTAAGGTGTTAATTTATCACATTTGATGCTTGTAAAGAAAATTGAACAGTATTGTTTTGTTGTGTCACCACAAGGACAATATTTTAATTTTTTGAATATATGGAGTGCTAGGTTGGACTTAACTTGGATAATTTTGATTCGGATGTGCCACCACTTGATTAAAATAATCTAAGAGGCAAAATACAAGGAGTTGCATAGTTGATGTAATTGACAAAGAGTTGTCTACCTATTTATTTATATATAGTTTGTTGTGCACACACAAGGCTATATACATTTGAAATGGGATCCTTATTCTCATTAGCATATCTTTAATTAGATATCGCCGAACTATATAGATTGAGGGTAATATAGTTTGAAGAAAATAGTGGGAGATACCAATTTAAAACAAGACCTAAATTATTTTGGCAATTAATAAAAGAATGTATGCTAAATTGTTGTTAATTACAAATTTATTTACAAAATTTTACAATGTCTAAATTACTATCACTGCGTAGCATATTAGATGCTAAATTAATCGGACTGAAATACTCAGATTGGTTAAGGAATTTGAGAATAGTTCTCATGGCTGAAAAGCTATCTTATGTCCTTAATACGCCTATCCATGCAATGGTTACAGACAATGCCTCTGAGGAAGAGATTACTACTTTTTGAAAGTGGCAAGATGATGCACAGTTGGCTCAATGCATCATGCTCGCATCCATGAGTAACGAGCTTCAGCGTCAGGATGAAACTATGGATGCTCCTACTATATTCCTACACATCAAGTAGTTGATGGTGAGGACAGTAGGACTAATAGATATCAGATATCTAAGGAGCTCTTCCAATCTAGAATAACCGATGACACTACAGTACAAACACAAGTCCTTAACGTAATCAATATGATTGATCAATTAGGACAACATGTTTTGTCATTGATGGAGAGTTGAGTCAAGATTTGATCTTGCACTCACTCCCGGACTCCTTTCACAATTGTTGTGAATTTTTCATATGAACAAGCTAGATATCAGCCTCGCTGATTTGCTTAACATGTTAAAAAATGTTGAGAGTCACTTTCCAACCAAGAAAGACCTTGTCTTACTGGTAGGGGCCAAAGGATCTTCTGAAAAGAAGAACGATTCAAAGAAGGTAAATAGAAAGGCAAAAACAAAGGATAATAAGAACAAAACTGATACGGATAGCAAAGGAGTTTGCTTCCACTGCAGTAAGCCTGGACACTGGAAAGGAAACTGCGAGGAGCATCTTGCAGAGGCTAACCAAAGAAGCTTAGTGAATTTTCGGTTACAATACAGTTTTTGTTCATGATTGAAATAAATTTTCTTTAAGTCAATGTTCTACTTGGGTATTTGATACCGGCTTTGGTTATCATAAATATAGATTTATGAAGGGACCAAGCAGAAGTAGAAAGCTAAACAAAGATAAGCAATCCTATGTGTGGAAAATGAAGCAAAGGTTGCTACATTAGCCATAGAAACTTATAGTTTAGCATTGCCTACGGGCAAATCTATTAAGTCAATAAGTTGTTATTGTATTTCAATTCTTGTTAGAAACATTATTTCTATTTTATTGTTGGACAATAAGATTTTTGGTATTATAATTAAGAACAATTGTTGTTCTATTTATAATAATAATGTTTTGTATAGAACTAGAATATTACTTAACGGATTTTGTATACTTGACTTACGTAAAAAATTATTTTATAAATTGAACAAACTAGTATAAGAAAAGGAGATGATCATTCAAAGAGTTGAATATGTGTATTTGATGAAATACGATTGTGAATTGTTTGAAAGGTTCGAAGAATTCAGAAGTGAAACAAATTGGCAAAGTATTAAGATTCTTTGATTAGATCAAGGAATAAATACTTGTGCAATAAGTTTATAGATCATCTCAAATGGTTTTCTCACAATGGACGCCTCCTGATACGCAATAATTGATTGATGTATCTGAAAGGAAAAATCGTATCTTGTTGGACATGGTGCGGTCCATAATGATTTTACTGACATTCCAGTATCCTTCTGGGGTTATGCCCTAGAAATGGCTGCATATCTACGAAAAGGAAACCTCAAAATCTGGCCCCAAGACTCCATAAAAGTTATGGACAGGGAGGATTCCTAATCTTAAGTATGTTAAGATAAGGGGTTGTCCAACTTATGTGAAAAGGTTTCAAAGGATAAGCTTGGACAAGATTTGACAAATACAGATTTGTGGGACATCCTAAAGTAAGTTTAGGGTATCTGTTCTATAATCCTACTTAGCAAAAGGTGTTTATTGCGAAACACGCTACCTTCTAAGATAAAGATGTTTATTATTGAAGGAGCTAGTGGGAGGATAATAGATCTTGAAGAGTTGAAGAACCACAAATCACTACAAGTCAAATAAGAGAAATTTGTAGATATACCTATTGTACCACAACCGAATCGTAAATCTGGAATAGTATTGATGATACCTGGGAGGTATGGATTCATCATGGATGATGATGATGAGGTACGTAACATAGAAGATGATGATCCAGAGTTACATATGATGAGGTAAGAGTTCTAGTGTGTACAAAAGGGTCAGTGGGAGCTTCGTGAACTTTCTAGTATTATATGTTGATATACTACGGATGAGGAATAACATACCAATGCTACAATCAGTAAAGATAAAGTTGTCTAAATATTCCTCCATGAATGATTTGGAAGAGTATCTTAATTGGGGATACAAATCTATATAGATAGATTTAAGAGGATGCTCGACATAACCCAAGGAATGCATATTCATTTGATGCTAAAGTCGTTTAGCATGGCAAACTCCATGGGGTGTCTCATGTTGATGAGCCATGGAGTGTATCTCTCTTAATAGTCCCCATAGACTCCAAAAAGAGAGATCGCATGAGTAACTATCATGTATGCAATGAAATGTACGAAACCTGATGTTAATCAGTTATATTCTAGAGAAGTTCACTGAGAGACAGTGAAAAATATCTTAAAGTACTTTACTGGCATTAAGGATGTGATCCTACATGGTGTGTCTGAATTAAAACTAGAGGGCTTAACAGACTCAAGTTTTTCAGACAGACCAAGACGACAGAAAATCAACTTTAAGGTAAAGCGTTACCTTGAACGGTGGTGCAGTGAATTGGAAAGGTTCCAAACAGCAAAGAGTTGCTAGTTTAGTGATAAAGACAAAGTAAGTAGCTATAAATGAAGCTACAAGTTGATTGTTTGGATAAAAGTTCATTACAGAACTAGAAATAGTTCCTAAGTCTCATCTTGGATCTAAACATGTGCTGTGGCACTTTCATTTGATTATAGGAATCATTGAAAGATGAGAAATCACTATAGAGATAGTGGACTCTCAAGAACAATATTACATATCCATTTACTAAAGCTTATCCAACAGCAGGATAATCGTCACTTAGAGAAGAAGAGTATGAGATACCATGACGATTGGCTTTAGTGCAAGTGGGAGATTGAAAGTAGTATGCATACAAGCCAATCATATTTGATGATAAAGCATATACTTTGTAACAATCTTATTCATTTATTAATAAAAGGTATTAATTTATTAAAGGCTTTTAATTATCTACATGATGCTATTTTATAATATGTGAGAAACCCATAGTTTTAAGCAATGCGTTTAGAATAATGATGATGATCATTCTAATGAGATCTAGATTCTTAGAAAGCTTAAAACTAAAATAGTTCCCAATCGTTGGATTACTAAATTGGGGATTAGTGAATCCGGATAGATTGGTACATACGTTGCTTGCTCATTGGATGAGGATGATTGATCTCATTATCATTTGTGTGGAGACACTAAAATAAGTATGTAGGTGCTTATTAGAGAATAAGTTCACTGAACGTGGCTCGCTAAGGAATACCTAATGGAGTTTTACTTGCATGTCAATAGGAATTCCTTTAGTGATAGTAGTACAAGTGATCCTTGGACTCGAGATCATCATAGTATCTTGTGTATGATGAGTTATACTTTGTCTTATTCCTTAAGACCCTTAGGGTATATCAAAGGGTATGCTTGGGTATAATAAGTTGTACATGGAGATAATGTATGATCAATAAAGAATCTACCACTTCTAGTAAAAGAAGAGAAATGTCCTATGTGATTCGATAAATGACAACCCAGTAGTCCTTGGCCAAGGCAGAATGAAATTAGAAAGGAGTTTCTAATTTACATTATTTGGGGTTGTGTATTTAAGAGTCGAAATACATATAATTAAATAAAATAAGACTTGACAGTAATTCCATGTCTTATATTTAATTAGGACATTGTATGGTGGAAGGATTGAATTGTACGGTAACTATTTACTCAAAGGTTCTTTTATGATTAATGTTGAAATCTATATTATCTGGAAAGTCGTTGATCGCTAGGGAGGCTTATTCCTATTGTAGAATAAATATTATTTATTTAAATAAATTAATAGTTTAATTGATTTATTTAAATAAGATTAGAATTGTTCTAATTGATTTATTCACAACCGGTTTAATATGGAGAACCTAAAGGGTCACACCATAAAAGGAAGAATAATTATTTAAGAAGTTAATGACATAATCGTAATAATATGTTAAGTATATTTAATTTAATCTATGGTGATAGAATAAATTAAATAGCTTAATATTTATTATTTAATATTTTAGAAATATTAAATATAAATTAATAAGAGGAGACTTATTAATATTATTACAATTATTATTATTTTAATTTCTAAAAGAGTTTAGGAATTAATTTAATATAAGTACTCTCATTTATTCCTAATAGGATTAGGAGGGAAAATTAGTTAAAGGAGTTTAATTAATTATCCCTAATAAGATTAGGGAGCTCATTTAATTAAAAGAGTTTAATTAAATAATACCTTATTTTAATAGGGTTACCTGATATCTTTATAAGGGGAGTCTTATATCAGATATTAATATATGCAATTCTAATAGTTGGGAGAGTACGCTTCTTTTTCTATGAGAGATAGAAAAACTAGAGTTTTGCCAAACACCCATCTTCTTGAATCTTTCTTCTTCCTTGGTGGATCACCTCTAGAGGCCAAACACTTGGGTGGCTAACGTTGATCAAAGGAAGGAACCAAACCCGGTGGATTCAAGTTGGACGCGAAAAAGATTGGAGGTGAACTTGTACCTGAGGAAGCTCGGATCTTCAAGTGTATGATTCTTGTTCTTTCTTTTTCGTTTAATTAATAATTGCACATAAAGGGTGATCCGGGTATATGGTTTGTAAAATTTTAAAACTCTGATTTTACACGTTTCTGCTTATTTTGAGCAATTTGATTGCGTTCATGAATATTACAAACCTTACAAAATCTTTATCGAAAAAGCCCCCTCTTTCTTGGAAATGATATGGTTGTTAATATTGTGAGCTTATAATATTATTTATGAATAATTATTATGTGGTGGATATTTGTTTAATTTTGATATAAATGAAGGAAATTGTTGAAAGTTTGGTAATTATTTTCTATGATAAAATATTCATTCAAATATATTATTATAATATTACATTATAATAATGTGATAATATAATAATATAATTTTTTTATAAGTTAAATGGTAATATTATTATTATTATAATATATAATTTTTAGCATGCGAATAAAAGTGGAGTAAATGTTATCATTTTGGTTTTGAATTCATTTTCCAAAACCTTCCGTGCACGCTTGCTTTTCATTTCTCCTATAATGCATTTCATCATCCAAGTTGGTGGGCCTTCAACCAATAAGTGGTGAGGAAAGGTTAGGCATGAAAGAACAAGGAATTAGGCAGGAAAGGTTGGGCAGAATTAGGCAACCTGCTTAATTCTTTTCTCCCTCCGTTGCACTATAAAAGGGAGGTCACCCCTCCTTCCTCAACACACCATTACAATATCAAAAATTCTTACTCTATAGTATTATGAGTATTTCTCTTGAGTATAAGCATTCTTTGAGTGTAGCTTTTTGTGGAAGATTTTCTCAGAATAATATCCGATATTCCAGTCAAATCTAGTTTCTACTAAGGTAAATAATATTATTTTATTACAATACTCGTAAGAAATATTATTTTCTTTCATACTCCATATTGTGTAAGGGATATTATTTTATTTTATATTCCTAAATTTAAACTTACTATGGTAAGTATTGCTTTTATAATTCCTGAAATGATTAGAAATTCCTTAAGTTTTGCGCTTCATCTAATATTATTTCACTGGAATATTGGTCTGAACTTTCTTATTAAATTTTAAAGTTTTCATGTTTGGATACTATTCATATAGTACTATTCACGGGCACTATTCATACATTACTATTCATACACACGATACTATTCATGATTACTATTCACAATAAAATTTAATTTTTTTTTCTGTCCAAATTATTTTTGATACATGAAGATCATTCTTGAATTTTACTCCACAAATAGTTATCATATTGACAATTAGGACATTTTGAACTCTGGATAAGTTGAATTATAAATATCTAATATTTATCATTTATATCACTTGATTAAATCATCATTATCATCATCCTCATGCTTATATTGTGCTGAAAGTCATCTTTGGCCCATAGTGCAAAGATGGACTGTTGATTGGTATAATTATGACCAGGAATTGTGTATTGGTATAATCATAACCTTTAATGTTACAGATAAGGTTTGTGGTGAAAGTCCTCTTTGACCCGTAGTGCATGGATGGACAAGTGTTTGGCATGATCATGACCATTGGTGATACTAACGAATATCCTTGGCTCGTAGTGTATGGATAATTCGTTGATTTGAAATATTTATTAAATGATGTTACAGGGATAAAATATTGACGATGGACTTTTAAATCATAGAAGACAGTAGATATCATGCTCTACTTGACTCTTCTAATGGATTGTTGTTTCTGCTGCAGTTGTATTCTAAAACTTGTTGTCTATTGTATTCTATCAGATTTTTTTCCCTGTTGAGGACTAAGGATAATTTGTTCTATATTATCTTAGTTATAATATTCTTTACTGGGCTAGTTGAGCTTACCCTTTTCCTTTTGGTTCCATTGTTTTTCTCAAGAGGCAAGAATATAACTGGGGCTAGTCGGGGAGTGGGGTAATGATTCAAGATGGTTATTATAGTAGTCCTGAATATCTTGTAAAATAGTGTAACAATAATTGTAATGAGGACTTTATTTGAATTTAGTTATTGTCTACTAGATAATATTTATATTAAAACTCAGAGCGTATGTGTTGTTGTATTTTGCACGACAGTTATATTAATGAAGTTTGTATTTGGTTTCTGTATCATGTATTTGGCGACTCAGAATGGGTTGTGTGAACCTATTTTTGGGGCGTCAGACCATATATGAAACATTAATGGAAAAGCTCAACTGAAAAACATTATTTTCTCTAAAATTCAAGAATTATAAGCTTAATAGAAAGATTAACAGATATATAAGGGTTACAGGACCACGAACTATGTCCTAGGTTAAGAAGTATCTCTACTGTAACTGTGACACCCCCAAATCCGAGTTCTCAAATCCCGGGTTTGGTGCTCACAATCCATTATCATCATAAGCATTGTATAAACTATTGCGGAATAATAAACATACATTGTTCATTATAATAAAGTCTTCCAACATTATCCCAAGGTCTATTAACCTTAACTTATACATACCTTAATTAAGTTACGCTTAGTAACACAAAAGGTTTACATTACCAATGTACATAAAATAATATAATACATAAACATTCTCCTTATCTATTCCTGTACTTTCCTTTGCCTTTGTCCCTCTTGGATGTCTCTGGTATGGCTGAAATAAATGTAGTGATATAGCAAGGGTAAGCAACAAATTTTCTTAGAAAGTTTAAGTACGAAGAAGATATATCATGATTAGCAAAAAATTTATCGTTTAATGTTTAACAATCGAAATTAATTATGAGAGAACATGAATTAAGTCTTGATAACTGAATATTCGAATAATTGAATAACAGATGCTAAGTGGTTATAGTGACTATGAACATATGCTAAGGTTGTCAGTATTTAAACTGGTCCTTTTAATAAGTTTTGGTAATCAAGGGGATCAGCCTTTCATACCCGGTGTATTATGCATAAACACCTAATATACGAGCAATAATTGTTTTTCAATAATGCTTTACTCCAATTGTTATTTTTCTCAGTCTGGAGTTCTTGCCAAATCAATTGATGAAGAACAACTTTTAACAATATATTTGATTTAACAAATTTAAACATACTTGATCTAGCTGGTACAATTAGCATAGATCTATATCTTAAACAGTTCATGAACGAAAGAACTTTATCTAATTCACACTTCAATAATAATAGAACCGGAATTTAATTGCACCAAGTGCGAGTATAAATAACCAATATAGATGTGAATAATAAATAACAATTATTCACTAACATGCTTTGAAAATAATAACTCAAGTTTGAGTTAAAGAACTTGCCTCAATCGCGGTATACTGCTAAGTAATTTACTTTAACTTCTTTAGAGAAAAGACCTATAATTGATCTTTCAATTAGATATAACATTACTCATTTATTATCTTGTCATCTTATATTAAAGTGTCTAACATTTAAACATATAGTTAAGTATTAGACATTACATTTAAGTTCTAATGTTATTGTTATACTTTGATAATCTTTTAATCACATCATAACTTGTACTTATAAGTTATCCCTTTTATATGTCATCTTAATAACTAGATAACATGTCAGTAAACTGAAATATTATTTCAGTAAACCAAAATATATTTCAGTATCCTAAAATCATCATTTCAGCAGACCAAAATCAGCTACAGTAAATTGAAATCATTTCAGTAACCCTGATTCCATTTCAGTACTCTGACTTCTCAATTCAATCTACTACAAACATAATATAGTTCATTCCCTACCAAATTCAATAACTACCATTAAAATAAAGTAATTTCTCTTATTTTAATCTCCTGTTTAATATTATTAATTAATTAATAATATTTTAAACTAATGTTATTAACTTTTAATAACATTTAAGTCTAATATTGCCGATAATATTTTAATCTAATATTATTAGTCATATAAAGATATTTTAAATCATTTATTGAATTAATAAACAATTTATGTAATTACTTTTTATATCAATAATTAATTCATTTAAACCTTTTTAAAATACCATTCACAAAGTCACTCTTCACAACTGACCGAAATCCTCACCATAAATCTGCATCAACCTTACATAAGGACCTCAAGTTATGAAATCATATTTTTCACATCTTTGACATCATATATTTAATTAAATTCATTTAACCATATTAGATCATTTATATGAAAAATAGCAAAACAACTCAAAAACTATTTCTTTTCTGGACAGTAGCTACATATAATCCTCTCATGAAAATAATTTTTTCTGGAAATTTTTAAAATTCATTTACTATATTTAAATAGTCCATAATGTCCAAATATTGCCAGATTTTTCATAAATCGAAATTAACTCCAAAAATTCTAAAATTTTCAGGGTAGGCTCCTGTCATATACATGTACTTCCAGTAAACATTTCATAATATTTGGATCAATACACAGAGAGTTATTCGGTTAAAGTTTTAAAAGTAGTACCCGACCGTAAAATGCATAACTCTCAAACCGTATGGTTAAAAATTGTCAAATTTTTACAGGAGCTACCTAACCTCTGATATTACCTCCCCAAATTTTCCTTGATTTTTTAAAGCACATTAAGGGGACGAAACTGCCCTCGTGGCAGACTAGCCAGAGAGCTTTTTAAAGCTTTCTGTCCACTACGTGGACTGTTTTGATCAAAACTTATACCACGACTGCTAAACAAGTGATTTTTCATGTTCCACCACTTGGGTTAACTAGTTAACACATATATCTAGCACCACTCTTCAACGGATCATGAAAAGAAGGTCTAGATTTAACATACCATTTGTTCAAAGGGAACGAAAGCTAGGGTTTTCTAGATTTCTAGAAACCTAGTTTCATTTCTCTCGTATTGATCCACTTTTAAATACTTGAACAAGTTAGATTCATACATTAATCTACATAAAACACATAAATAAAAGGGTCCTAACTCCCAAATCACAAAACCCTTTTCTCCATCAAATCCATAAAAAGAAAAGAAAATACAGTCTTGAAATTAATTTTATACCTTGACTTCTTAGCCTTCTTCCTTTTATACCCGTAGTAGGTTATAAATTTTGTGTGCACGAGCTTAGGCCCTCTTCCTTTCTTCTTCTTCTTCCCCACGAGTTCCTCCCTCTCTCTTTCTAGTACTTCATTTTATCTCTCTATTTTATTTTCTTTAGCAAATAAAATGAGAGTAAAATGGATGTATTAAATATGCTAGCATAATACAAATGATTAGGTTACATATCATAACCATATCTTGCTTACTTTCTCATCATACAAAAGATAACTTGCAAGAAACACTTAGTGTGTTGTCCAAATAAAAAGTTGACAACTAATGAAGTGGGTTACCTACTAAAGTTACCTTATCATTACATTCCACTCCCTTTTGCACTCCTCTCATCCGGCCATATGCCCTCTTTATTCACCAATTTTGTTTTTATTAGCTAGCTTAATTAATGACTATAATAACCTCTCTAAGTGGGCTTAACAATTGAGCTTGCAATTAAATGTTTAATGGGCACTTTTATTATCATGCTTACTTACAAAATTGAACTTGGGCTTTCATATTAGTTCAATTGGGCCATTATTATATTTATCTTATACATGACTTCTTGGGCTAATTTAATAAATTAATTTCCCTTAAATTAATTTTATTTACAAGTCCCACACTAAAAATATAATTGGGCTTGTTTGATTACTTTTTTTTCTATCATTATTATCTCTTGAGCTTATGCTCATTATTATTAATATTTCTATATTATTATTCATTAGTAATATTAATTCACTCACATAACCCAATTAGACTTCTCTTATTCAAGTTTATTGAGTATTTAATTAGGGTTTAACACCTTAAATCTATTTTCTAGATTATTAAAATACTTAGGTTAGTTCACTAACTTATTTAACTTATTAGTGAGGCTTCCTTTGATTATTCTAGCATGTTATTCACATAATCACTTAATCATCCCTAATATATTACAGATTATTTAATATATTTATTTACAATGTGCCACAGAAATTCTTGGTTATTACATTCTCTCCTCCTTATAAGAATTTTGTCCCCGGAATTTCATTAAGGTTACTCAAAAAGATTCGGATAATTCTTCCTCATCTTTTCTTCAAGCTCCCACGTAGCTTCCTCAGCATTGTGGTTTTTCAATAGGACTTTGACAGAATTTATAACCTTATTTCTCAATTTTTGCTCTTTCCTATCCAAAATTTTTATAAGAACCGCCTCGTACGATAAGTCCTTCTCGACTTGAATCGGCTCGTAAGATATCACATGCTTGTAATCTGGCTTGTACGGACGCAACACTGACACATGAAACACATTATGAATATGTTCCAGTTCAGGAGGTAGAGCTACCTCGTACGCCATTTCCCCTATCTTCTTCAGTATATCGAATGGTCCAATAAACCTTGGACTCAATTTATCTTTCTTCCCAAATCTTATCTTACCTTTCCAAGGAGATACCTTCAGAAATGCGTAGCTTCCTACTTCAAAATCTCTTCTCTTACGATGAATATGTGCGTACTTCTTTTGTCGATCCTGAGCTGCTACCAGTCGAGCTCTTATCACTTTGACGATCTCCACTGTCTGCTGTACTAATTCAGGCCCCAATAGTCTTCGTTCACCTACCTCGGCCCAACATAATGGCGTTCTGCATTTCCTTCCATATAGGGCTTTATACGGTGGCATTCCAGTGCTTGCATGATAACTATTGTTATACGTAAACTCCACCAATTGAAGATAATCTTCCCAGTTTCCCTTAAAATCCATCACACAGGCTCTGAGCATGTCTTCTAGTGTTTAAATCGTTCTCTCGCTTTACCCATCTGTCTGTGGATGATACGCAGTACTCAACCTTAATTGTGTCCCTATTCTTTCTTGAAGACTCCTCCAAAAGTTTGACGTGAAACTCGAATCTCTATCAGACATGATTGGTACTGGCACTCTATGTCTTGAAATTATCTCCTTTATATACAACTTGGCTAATTGATCCAAAGTATACCTGATCTTGATCGGTAAAAAGTGTGCTGACTTTGTAAGACGGTCGACAATCACCTATATAGCGTCATAACCCTTCTGTGTTGCTGGAAGTCCAACCACAAAATCCATCGTGACGTGCTCCCATTTCAATTATAGAATTTCCAACGGCTGTAATAGTCCACTTGGCCGTTGATGCTCTGCCTCGACTCTTTAATAAGTTAAACAACGGCTGACGCATTCAGCAACCTCTCTCTTCATGTTTGGCCACCAATAATATTGACGTAAATCTTGATACATCTTCGTGCTTCCTAGGTGTATTGAGTATCTTGTATTATGCACTTTTTGAAGAATCTCTTCTCTTAACTCTGGTACTGCAGGTACCTAAATTCTTCCTTCAAATCTTAGCAATCCAGTGCCGTCGATCTTATACTTCAGCTCTTCGCCTTCAGCCAACCGCTTCTTTATGTTACCACATTCTTCATCATTCCCTTGTGATTCTTTCACCTTTTCTAATAAAGTTGGACTTGCTTCCATTTCTATCACTTTATCTGAATCCTTCGAATTTTTCAACTCCAACTCCATTTTCTCCATTTCTCTTACTAATTCTTCCTGGTCTGTCAATACAAACAACTTTTCTCTACTTTTCCTGCTTAAAGAATCTGCTACTACATTGGCCTTCCCGGGATGATATAGAATATCACAATTATAGTCCTTGATCAATTCTAACCATCTCATCTGCCTCATGTTTAACTCCTTTTGTGTAAAGATATAATTCAGACTTTTATGGTATGTGTATATCTCACATTTTTCTCCGTAGAGATAATGTCTCCAAATCTTAAGGGCAAATACTACCGCAGCCAATTCAAGGTCATGGGCAGGGTATCCCTTCTCATAGTCCTTTAATTGTCGTGATGCGTACGCAATGACTTTACCATTCTACATTAACACGCAACCCAGTTCCTTGTGTGACGCATCACTATACACTGTAAAACCCCCTGTACTATCCGGTAAAGATAACACATGTGCTTCACTTAATCATTTCTTCAATTCCTAAAAATTCTGTTCACAGTTCTCTATCCACACATACTTAATAGTCTTCCTCATCAGATTAGTTAATGGTGTCGCTATCTTCGAGAAATCCTGAATAAACCTTCGGTAATATCCTGCCAAACCCAAGAAATTTCTAATCTCTGTCGGTTTCTTCGGTTGTCCCTAATTTTTCACCGCTTCTACTTTCGCTGGAACAATAGAAATTCCCTCGTTGTCGATGACATGTCCCAAAAATTGAACTCTCTTCAACCAGAACTCACACTTTGAAAATTTAACATATAACTTCTCTTCTCTTAAGGTTTCCAATACAATACGTAGATGTTCAGTATTCTCCTCTTCAGTCTTTGAATACACCAAAATGTCGTCAATGAACACCACCACAAATTTATCCAAATAGGCTTAAATACCCTGTTCATCAAGTCCATAAAAGAAGCTGGCGCATTTGTCAGTCCAAACGACATCACCAAGAACTCATAATGATCGTAACGAGTTCTAAATGCTGTCTTTGGTACATCCTATGTTCTCACCTTCAACTGATGATAACCAGTTCTCAGGTCAATCTTTAAAAAACATCTCGCTCCCTTAAGTTGATCAAACAGATCGTCTATTCTTGGTAACAGATACTTGTTCTTGATTGTCACCTTATTCAGTTCTCTATAATCCATACATAATCTCATCGAACCATCTTTCTTCTTTACAAACAACACTGGTGCTCCCCACGGAGATACACTAGGTTGAATGTACTTCTTATCCAACAACTCCTGTAGTTGGATAATTAACTCTTTCATTTCTACCGGAGCCATTCGATACGGTGCTTTCGATATCGACGCTGTCCCCGGTACTAAATCAATAATAAACTCTATTTCTCTATCTGGAGGAAGTCCCGAAAGTTCTTCTAGAAAGACATCCCCAAACTCATTAACTATAGGTATCTGCCCCATGTCTGAATTCACAACCCGTGTATCCACTGCATGAGCCAAATAGCCTTCACATCCTTTTTGTACCATCCTCCTGGCCTGCATCATCGTCAGACAACTTGTTTGCCTTAGCGACTTGCTACCATAAATTACAACCTTAGACTTATCTGGTGTCTCAAGTCATATGCTCTTTTTCTGGCAATCTATAACTGCCTCATGGGTAAACAACCAATCTATCCCTAAGATAACATCAAATTCTCCTAAGCGCATCGGAATCAAATTCACGCTTAACTTATGTCCCCTTATTTCCACACCACAGTTGTTATGGATAAACTCTACAGGGATCACTTCTTTGTTTGCAACTTCTATATTCATTGGGTTCTGATGAGTATGAAATATGTTATATTTTTATTCATTAATACTTAATCTTTTGTATTTATTTTGTGCCTAAATAAACTCATTATTCTTATATTTTTATTTTAGGTACAATTGAAGGGGTTTCATGATTTTGAAAATAAATTGGAGGAAGTTTACGGGATTCCTAACAAATCAAGGATTCAACAATTAGTATCATAAATAGATTTGGATTCACGCGGCAATGAATTTAAGCACATGGAAATTATGGGATTTAATTCCAATTTTAAATCTGAATTTTAGATTCTAGAAGAATAGTTTTTACAATTCTGTTGTAATTAGGATTTCTTTTAGACTAAGATTTATTTCCAAATTGAATTCTATTTCTTTATGGAAATTAGTGTAATCTGTAATTCCTTTTAGAATTTGGATTTCTACTTCCTATAGGATTTAGGACTTTGTCTAGCACTATAAATAGAGGATGAGAGTCAGGGTTTTATTCATTCAATCATCTACTACATTCTCTCATCTACAACATTGGAGGATTGAAGACATGAGCTAAATACTTTTTATTCAGTTCTAAGGGATGTTAAACCTTATTTATAATTAATGGTTAATTGAGAATTCATTATTTATTCCTTCTCACATGAAATTTATTCCTGATAATCTGATTTAATTTTTGAATGCTATTTGGCTTAACTGATTTGATTTCTGCAGGATTGAGTTGGTTAACAAATATCATATGCTAGATTAAGGAATAATATTACGTGTAATTGATATTATTTCTAATCACAAGTTGTAATTAGTAATACATGATTGTAGACAAGCTTTTGAGTATTGCTATGATTATCAGAAGACAAGTTAAACAATCTGAGCTTATGTGTTTGTTGCTTGGAATAGTCTAATTCCCTAGTTCTTAATGCTGCTATTATATTAAATCTAAAGAGCTTGTTATAGGTTATATAATTGTTAGAATCTTGTGAAGAGCTTATTTCATTGAGTGACAATCTAAGGGGAGTTTCGGGTAGCAGAGCTTGTTGTTACCTAGGGCTATTAGTTTCATTGTAGGGCAAATAATGTTACACTTGATTAATCTATTGTTGTAAAAAGGTGATACCGAACTGAAGAACTGAAGCTTTTTATTCATTGTTTATTCTTGTTAATTTAATTAATTAATTCAAAATTCCCTTTTCATTAGAAATCATAGGATAAATATAAAATAAATCACTCTCTGTGGGATCGATCCTTGCTTACTACTGTGCTAATTGTTTAAATTTGTAAAGTGAAAGTGAGGTTAATTTAGGAGTGTAAACGACAGCTCCCAAATTTTGGCGCCGTTGCCGGGGAGTGTTATTTGTTTTTGTTTATTCTTTGTTTTCGTTTATTTTTATTATTTTCTTTTTCTTTTTGTTTTATGACTCAATCCTCTAACTTTGTTGACTTAAATTTTGATCAGGAGATAGAAAAAACTATAGATACAAAAGAAGCTCTTATTCCATCACTTGAAGTGGAAGAGATGGCGGTGCACACACAATAACAGAACTTTGAAAGAACTGGCTAGTCCTGATCTGACTCAACCATCTTTTTGTATTGAGTATCCTACTTTAGATGTTGCTTTTGAACTTAACTCTAGAGTAATTCATCTTTTGCCTACTTTTCGTGGTCTTACAGGTGAAAATCCATATAAGCATCTAAAGGAGTTCCATGTGGTGTGTTCCACGATGAAAGTACAAGGAGTGGCAGAGGAGCAGATCAAGCTTAGACTTTTTCCATTCTCATTAGCAGATTTGGCTAAAGACTGGTTATACTATTAACCTTCAGGATCAATACGATCATGGACTGATATGCAAAGGTTATTCTTGGAGAGGTATTTTCCTGCATCAAGAGTTACTGATATAAGAAAGGAGATATGTGGAATTAGGCAGTTCAATGGAGAGAATCTCTATGAGTATTGGGAAAGGTTCAAGAAGTTGTGTTCCAGCTGTCCACCTCATGGAATAGATGAACATTACTTGATCCAGTACTTCTATGAGGGGTTGCTACCAATGGAAAGAAGCATGATTGATGCAGCAAATGGAGGAGCACTGGTAGACAAGACTCCAGAAGCAGCAAAGAACTTAATTACAAACATGGCAGCTAACTCACATCAGTATAGAACTAAGATGGATCACACACCATAAAGGGTAAATGGGGTAAGCACGAGAGACTTGGAGCAGCAGATTTCTAATTTAACTATTTTAGTTCGACAAATGGTTGCAAGGAATACGCAATTCATTCAGCAAGCTTAACCTCAGTACCACACAAAAAATCAAGAAGTACCTGTCAATTCTGGGACATCTATGGAGGATATGGTCAAGGCATTCATGAACCAAACACAACAGTTCATGTGTCAGACACATCAATTCCAGCAGGAGACAAGAACTTCTATTCAAGATCTGAGGGACCAAGTTGGTCAGCTTGCAACCACAGTAGGAAGGTCACTTTCTCAAACTGTTGAAAATGTAAGTGCCATAACATTAAGATGTGGTGCAGAGGATCACCAGCAAAAAAAGTCAATACAAAGCAAATCCGACAATAGTGAAATAGGCAGCAGTGATGTACTCAAGCATAAATTTTCACCTCTTTCAGCTTATGAACCGAAACTACCTTTTCCCAAAGTTCTACCAAGGAATTGGAAAGTTGGAAAGAATTCAACGTGGTGGTATACAGATTATAATGAAAAATTCCTAGAAGAAATCTCGAATAGGGAACAAGAACTTAAATATGATGAGGATTTCACTAGTGGAAACCAGTTGGAAGTGTTTGAGGCTACTACTGAATTTAAATAAGAAATCAGGTATTCAAAGTTTGAAAAGGATGAACAAGAAGAAGAGGAGAACAATTTGATAAGTTCTACAGATATTTACAAATAGGATATAGAGGATACATCAGTGCAAACAATTAAAACACTACATGATACATACCATGGGACCTTAACTATGGAATTAGATGAGGCACATGTCCAGCTTAGCATATATGAAGTTAAAAGGTATCTTGGTAATATTAATTCTATTTTTTCTACTGATGTTGTTGACTCTATAGTGCAAGAATCTCTTGATCAAATACAATTATACAAGGAGGATTTGAGGGCTGGAATGGAGCAAAATCAAGATCTGAAGGATACTCCTAATGAAGAATTGAAGCTGTTACCAATTAACTTGAAGTTCACAAGTCCAATTACATAGAATGAGAAGGATGATGTCAAGTCAATGACAATAAACAAGGGTAGCTGCTTGGGAGGCAACCCAAGATCTTAGATTTAATTTTTCTATCCCTTCACTTTTTAGTTTTTTTATTGCATGTTAGCTAGTAGTATTTTCTTCTTTGCATAATTTTCTTACATCGAGGATAATGTAAGGTTTGAGTGTGGGGGGAAGATTTAGGTTTTTATTTATGTAGGAATATTGATCCTATTTTGATGGGGAATTTGAAATTTTGATGCTTTTGACTTTTTTTAAAAACTTGGGTTCCATGATTCTATTTGCCTATGTGTTCGAAGGTTAAAGTCAAAGATTGAAAATTGATGCTAAAATTCAGAATCCGTTTGATGCTTAATTTGTTAATGAATGATAACAACTAAGACATGATCCATAGTAATGGATTTGAATTGAATTTGTGATACATGAGTACTTGAATATGAGAAACATGTTTATTTGGCTAAGTTATTTGTGCAGTTGTCTATGTGCACTGATTTCACAACTTAGAACTGTTTAACTTGCTTATGTTGTTGCAGAATCATGTGAAAAAAATGATGAATGAAAAACAAAAAGAAAGAAAAGAAAAGAAAAAAAATTGAAAATCTGCTTCAATGTCCATTGTGCGAAATAACTGGGTATCTAAGCCTCGGGAAGCATCAGTATTCACGCTGAAAAGTGTGATGGATAAAAGTAGCTTGACTAGTCAACTTTTGTGGCCTTTGTTACTTGAATAAGTAAGCCTTAGGGGTGTCTCTACACCTAGCACCCTAAGATCATATAGTTTGGGAGTCGTTGGTGGAAAGTTCGCTAATGGGTAACTCTGAAAAGCCTAAGAAAAGAAGACATTGCAGATGTTAAGAAAAGAAAAAAAATATACGAAAAAAAAGAAGCATGAAAATACATTCATCTGTGCTAAAAAGAAGGTTCTATGAAAAAACTTAAAAAGCAAGAAAAATTTGTTCTTGGTTGCGAGTCAGTGTGCACGATTTTTGCTCCATGGTAACTAAGTTGAGTAAGTATGTAGATTTTAGGAAAGTTTCTTATGTGGTTACAATTTGGGTTAATGAAATTCATTGGTGAAATTGTAAGGTTGTTCATTGTGAGTTAACTGACAAGACATTGATTAAATTTTTGCAAATTTTGTATTGATAGTCATGATTTGTACCTTGAAATCTTTTGACATTATGGTTGAATAGAATTTTTCTAGAAATCAAATTTTTAGTTTACACGAGGACGTGTAAAAAGACAAGTGTGAGGGAATTTGATTAGTATGAAATATGTTATATTTTCATTCCTTAATACTTAATCTTTTGTATTTATTTTGTGCCTAAATAAACTCATTATTCTTATATTTTAATTTTAGGTACAATTGAAGGGGTTTCATGATTTTGAAAATAAATTGGAGGAGGTTTACGAAATTCCTAGCAAATCAAGGATTCAACAATTAGTATCATAAATGGATTTGGATTCACGCGGCACTGAATTTAAGCACATGGCAATTATGGGATTTAATTCCAATTTCAAATCTGAATTTTAGATTCTAGAAGAATAGTTTTTACAATTCTATTATAATTAGGATTTCTTTTAGACTAAGATTTATTTCCAAATTGAATTCTATTTCTTTATGGAAATTGGTGTAATCTGTAATTCCTTTTAGGATTTGGATTTCTACTTCCTATAGGATTTAGGACTTTGTCTAGCACTATAAATAGAGGATGAGAGTCAGGGTTTTATTCATTCAATCATCTACTACATTCTCTCATCTACAACATTGGAGGATTGAAGACATGAGCTAAATAATTTTTATTCAGTTCTAAGGGATGTTGAACCTTATTTATAATTAATGGTTAATTAAGTATTCATTATTTATTCCTTCTCACATGAAATTTATTCTTGATAATCTGATTTAATTTCTGAATGCTCTTTGGCTTAATTGATTTGATTTCTGCAGGATTGAGTTGGTTAACAAATATCATATGCTAGATCGAGGAATAATATTACGTGTAATTGATATTGTTTCTAATCATAAGTAGTAATTAGTAATACATGATTGTGGACAAGCTTTTGAGTATTGCTATGATTATCAGAAGACAAGTTAAACAATCCGAGCTTATGTGTTTGTTGCTTGGAATAGTCTAATTTCCTAGTTCTTAATGCTGCTATTATATTAAATCTAGAGAGCTTGTTATAGGTTATATAATTGTTATAATCTTGTGAAGAGCTTATTTCGTTGATTGACAATTTAAGGGGAGTTTCGGGTAGCAGAGCTTGATGTTACCTAGGGCTATTAGTTTCATTGAAGGGTAAATAGTGTTACACTTGATTAATCTATTGTTGTAAAAAGGTGATACTGAACTGAAAAACTGAAGCTTTTTATTCGTTGTTTATTCTTATTAGTTTATTCTTGTTAATTTAATTAATTAATTCAAAATCCACTTTTCATTAGAAATCATAGGATAAATATAAAATAAATCACTCTCTGTGGGATCGATCCTTGCTTACTACTGTGCTAATTGTTTAAATTTGTAAAGTGAAAGTGAGGTTAATTTAGGAGTGTAAACGACAGCTCTCAAGTTCTTTAACTTTTCACGTGGCATGTTTAATCTTCTAGCAAATTCATCAGACACAAATGAACAGGTAGCTCCCGAAACAAATAATACGTATACATTTATATTATTGATTGGGATAATACCTGACACCACTTCCTTTGATGCAACTGCATCTTGCACAATCATGTTGAACGTTTGGGATGTCGGCTTGCTCTGCTGGACTGGTCCTCCAATGGTTAACTTTATAGAACTGCTCTTGTTTCCACTTCCTCCATCTGTATTCTTCTTGAATGGACATTCCTTGAATCAATGCCCCGTTCCTCCATAAGAAAAAAACCACCTTTCTCCGACTTAGGACAATTTGGTGAAATATGTCCTTCTTGACCACAATTATAACATACATTTTTTCCTTTCATACACTCTCCTGAGTGATTCTTTCCACACTTTGAACACGCTTGCTTCTTCTGCTGAGTATTCCCTTGTTGCATTCCTAATTCATTGCCACCGTTGTTCCACTTGCGTTTCTTGCTGTTACTTCCACCACTACTATAACCGTGATTTCCACCTTCCATCTTATTCTTATTTTTTCCCTATTATACTTAGACACCGCTTCACTACCACCTTCTGCAATGGTAGCCTTTTCCAACAACGTTGAAAACATATTAATTTGCCAAACTGCTACCTTAGTGTATATCTAATGTAACGCCCCGAAATTCGGTCTATTTTCACATCCAGATTCCGTACGTCACTATCCCATTTTCTTCCAAACATACATCATTATATACTAAAATATAATAACATAAATTCTAAAATCCCAGGTTCTATAACCACAAAACCTCTTTCATTACAAATAATGATAATTACATTATTCTTTACATCTTACACGAGTGACTTTCATCCGCCACAAAGGGTTCATAACTGTTCATTAAACTAGTCTATAGTTTAATTCTATCATTCTATATTACAAGTCTTCACTTGCTCTGCAAGCACATTCATATAATGAATGACACTTCGTCTGAATACCGCTCAGCTTGATCTTTACAGGATCTTTAAGTTCTTTCTAACATCGTTCGCTGAAAATGTTTTTATTTAAAGCAAGTGTGAGCATTCAATTGCCCAGCAAATCATACAGTTGAACAAACAACTTCAAGAGTTTAAACATTCTTCAGAACTTCAATAACCGAACAAAGGTTATGAAGCAGCTTGAATAATAGGAATAGTCTCGATTCCTATCATCTTAAAACCATACTCACTTTTACTTCGAAATACTTTCATTCTTCTACCTTTTGCATACACATTCTGTCTGGCTAGAATCATTAGCACAGACTTAACAATAACGGTTCATGAATAAACTGAGCATACTTGTATTGAGCAGTTTGATTACAAAACATTTCATCTCATAGAAACACCAAAGTGTTCACATTGTGGCACAAGGCCTCTTACATACTACCACGTTGTACAAATATCACACATTCGCACATAGGCAGAACTTCTCAAGTTCAACATCTGAGAAGTTTTAGAAACTAGCATTCATTTAAAATATGAATGAAGTTAGGAAACTTGCCTTACGCATAGCTACAGCTTACAGTTTACACTGAAATGCTTATTCCAAAACCCTATATAACAAATAAGGAAATAACAAGTACACCAATTAGTCATATGCTTGACTTACGCATTGGTTTACTTAACTTTACTTCTTAAGGTTCGCGTTCTTGTAATTTAAGCTTACGCGACTAACTTTCATTACCAGATTATGGCTTTATGACATACTGAGATGTCTTACTCAACACATTCATCATCTTTGATGATTCACATTCTTATCTTCTTCTTATACTTCTCAAGGACTCAGCACACATCACTTTTCTGCTAGTAGTCCATATGGTACTCTGAGTGATTTTCCACAAACAACCAACAAACAAGTTCACGTCTCATCTACACTGCCCACACAGTGAGTTAGATCGGTTACCAGTTTTGTATATACCTTCGCTCTCTGAAGGAATTGTTTAGCCCAGCTCCCATATGTCAACCATCAAAGTTACGATTGTACCACAACCTAAACTTATCTTAACTTATCCGAACCATTAAACTATAATATTCGTTAAGTCAACTTCTTATTCCTTATGGCTTTCTGGCAACTAAATGCCATACCTCAGGAATCATTCTTTATTGTCTAAGTCATACAATCTTTTGTATACTCAGAATAATCATTTATTGTCAATACTATGAGATCACAGCGTTAAACATTTCATATGAACTTATTCATATCTTACAATGTCCGGTTCCTTCAACTCGGAACATTGTCCAAGTTATACTTATTAACTCGGCCTCTTAACGTTATACGTTATTGTCTCCAATTTAGTTTCTTCACTGTTCACAGTTAATCAACATTCTTTATTACATTACGGTTAAACCATACATAGGGTGTAGGTTCTGTCCGTTTAACATTCTCTTACACTCAACCTTTACGCTGGTTAAAGTGTTCAGCGCTTACTTTTTATTCTATCATTCTCACCCGACTTATATGCAGCATTCAGAAATCTTATTACTCTCTTACGTTCTTCATTTAATTATGGTTAAACCATACATAATCTTCTATCATTCTCTATCCGACTCACACTCGGACTTTCTTTAATCTCATTACCGTTTGCTACGGCTGTCTTGATACCATTCGTATATTACTTCCTATCTTCATCAACGTCTATGTCATACAACCATCGTATACTTAGAACGTTCGTCCAACGTGAATACAATTCACAAGGATCATTTACGTATTTAACGTTTTACTTGTTCGTCTTTTAATCTCTCATTCAACATTTACTCAAGGTTTCAATTACTTTCATCATTATCCATCCCATGAACCCCATGTTCATTATTCTTTCTTAATGTCAAAGCCATACGGTTCGTTGTATGCTAAGACTGATCATTCATCGCAACAACATTGCGTTCACAGCGTCTATACGCTTTACGTTCGTCTTACAATACCATGACATAACATCAGAATGTTATTCATTACCTTCATCACTCAACGTCTAAGGAATCACAATCATAGCAATCCCTCGCGTTCGTTCATTACGACTACGGTCCCCGAATATTGGTTACGTAATCTATCGCTTACATTCTATATCTTTTAATCACGTTAAATCTTTCCGTTCAACCTTTATTAAAGGTTTAAGACACTTGATTAAGTGTTAAGTGTTACGTTAGTTGAACATTATGTTCATTACGACATTATGTTCTTTATCTTTCCTTACATTTCCTTACTGAGCAGTTAAAAGCTCTTCTCTGGCTTTTTCCCTTCACTGGCGCCGCGGCGCCACTCTCTTCCTTTCCGCTCGCGCTGCGGCGCGAACTACTTCCGGCCTGGCGCTGGGGCGCCAAGTCCCTTGCCATCTTCCGCGCTGCGGTGCCACTCTCCAGGAGTGCATGCCGAGCTCCCGCTGCGGTGCCCCCTCTCGCGCTGCGGCGCCCCTTCCCGCGCTGCGGCGCCAAGACAAACCTAGAAATTTTTCTAAGTGCTAAGTCAAGTTTGAGATGCTTACTTTACGATCTCATAACTTCTTCATTATAACTCAGAACGAGGTCGTTCCAAAGCCATTCTCTTCCTTATCCTACGTACATCAATACCCCTCGGATAGAACTTTGTTCTGAATCCGTTAACATGCCATTCAATTGGCTTAATCTTAACCCTTTGTTCATTTTACGCTTTTAACGCTCTTCGTTCGTTCGTCCATAATTCGGTCATCCGAACTCGGAATTCGTTCGTTCTTGAGTCCACGACTCACATTTTATACGTTCTATTATATTCGTATGAAACCCTACACGTTCGGGTTCATTTATTAACTTTCTAATTCTCGTTCGTCTTTTACGAAATTTCGCCATAACTTTCGTTATAGCTCCGTTTTAATCCGTTCTTCATGAACGTTTCTAACGTTCCTAACCAAGCAATAAGCATCTAACTTATACGCGATGGTTTAAAACTTGTCCATCAACAACAATTACACTACGATGGTTTTAAATTTGTCCATCAACAACGTTCTTCGTGTTCTTCGTTTTTAATCGATATTTTGGATTACGATTTCACTTTTTCTTGGAATTTGATGTTATAGAACACCATTCCTTACTTAATTCACCTACTCGTTCATAATATCCATTCGGATCGCTCAAAAATATCACGAATCTTATACTTGCTTAAGAAATTTATAAACTAAATTTCTTATTTCTCATTTCTTATTTTCTCATGATTTCAACCATATGAAATCATTACTAACATCTTTTACTCCTTATTCTCATTAAGCTATGTTTTAAACATATTAAACATAAAGAAAATAGTAGAAGAAACTAGGGTTCGAATTATTGTTCTTCTTTATTTCCCTTCCGTTGGACAAAGCCGACAATTTGCTAGCTTTTCTATTTCACGATCACTTTTGATCCGAACCTTCATGCTCATACTCTTCTTCTTCCTCTTCCAACCGAGCTCTCTCTCTCTCTCTCTCTCAAGTTCTAGGATTTTCAAAATCCTAGAAAATGAAATTAAGGTTCATATTTATAGAAAACCAAAGCTAAGGGAAAAATAGTCATTTCGCCCCCACCTCCTTACTATTCAAACCTCCTTAACAACTTAGCCACCAAGTTAACTTGGCCACCACCCTTACTTGGTGGCCAAGTGGCCGCCCCTTATGCCCATGGGTCATCCCCATGGGTTTTACCCATCGGTTCGATCCGCGGTTTCTTTTCTTGGTTTGGGCCTTAACCCTAATTCTTATTGGGCTTAACTTCATAAATCATTGGGCTTGATATAATCCAAGTCCAAATGGATTCTACAAAGTCCATGAACACAAAGTCCATTAAGACTAATCGTATTCTACGATCGTATTCTACGCATTCCTTTCTCGTATTCTCGTATTCTCTTCGTATATTGTTCGTACGATATTCGTATTATACGTCGTACTAATCTTCGTAATATACTCGTATAATAACTCGTATCATACTCGTATTTCTCACGCATAATAACCCTAATTATTATACGCGATCATAAAATTCTCGGAACTCACTTTCCCTAACCCTTAGGTTTTGAGTCCGCAGGCGAAAACTTCATTTTTGCCATAACTGAAATATTATTGAATATTCCATCACGTCTCAGAATTAAACGTAATCTATAACTTCTCGGAATTTCAAAATAAATCTCCGAGCAGAAACTGATGAATAGTGCCTATTTCGTCTTTTTCCCCGAAAAATATTTTGTTCCCGGAAAAAATTCATTTTCGTCTTGAAAATTCTTACTCGTTCAGTCTAGCTCGTAGCCAGAATCCTCCCGATTAATAATCATTCTAGGTTATAGAACGATTAATGAACACATAGCACATAATAGTATTAATAAAAATTCATTTTATTAATAACTAATTCTTTAACTTAAATTCTTGACAATCCGATTTTCCGGGTTGTCACATTCTTCCCTGCTTCAAAGAATTTCGTCCTCGAAATTTTATCTTACCCTTCTCCTCAACTTCTCTTCAAAGAAGTTCTTATCTTTCCATCATTCCTAACCTCCATAACCTATCAAGAATCATGAAGCGAAAGGAATAACTAGGAATATAAAGATTCCTTTAAAACATTTCATTCTTTTGTCGAGGGGTCAAATTGACCATGAACTCTTACAAGGTTAAACAACCTCTCGCCGTAAACCTTTCTTACACGGTAAGTTTACAATCACAAAGAAGGTAAACTACCTCTTCCATACGTAGGTGATCAGCCTAACGTATAACCCCATTTCAGGGTATGTTCACCTCAGACTTATTACCAAAAATTTGGATATTTTTCGAAACATTCGTCTAGTCAACTCGCTTGACATCGACTACTTCTTTAAATTCTTTTCAAAACGTTTCATGACGTTGTGATACCGTACTCTTCACAGTACGTTGAGGACTTCGTCAGTTTATGACTTCGTCATTATACATCATACCATAGCAGGTTATTGATCCTCTGATCAAATTCCATACCAGGTTTAATTGCATTAACAACTCCATCTTTTTGCCATCCTTGCATCAAATACACTGATGATATAAAATTCATTTTGATATTTTAAATCAATTTCTGTCTAGCCGAAACAATTGGCATAGACATAAAAAGTATAGCTCTTTTAAAATCCATTGGTTCCAAAAAGTTGAACCAATTCTTTTCTTTTTCAAAATGTACAATTCAGCACGATTCGAATAAACTTCAAAATCTAGCATAGCTAGAGGATTTGGAATATCCTATTCTCCATCTTCATTCATTGTCTTTCTGTGACAATACTTAAACTTCTTTAGCACCTTAAATGCTAAGTCTATTGAAAATACTTCATTTTCAGTCTAAACATTCCTATACCTTAGTACAGTTCATCAACTTACCACACATTATGAGTTCAGGAACTTTCCACAATAATATGAGTTTAAGAACATCCAGACAGACCTTAGGCGTCCATTCGCTGAAACATTCGAAAACATACCATATTATTACGACTCACGAACTTACCATAAGTATGAGTTTCAAGAACTCGCACCTACCTTATCGTTCTCTACCTATCAAGTATATACATGAGAAAAGATTCACCTTCCCGTCTTATACATCTTAATAGTGCGACCAATTCCAATGATTATCACTGTAATAAACTGAGCAGTTGTTACACCAAGCACAAACCTCTGCCTATACAAAGGTTCATACAACTCAGCCATCACACGAGTCCTCAATTGAAATCTTACAACTTCTGACTTCCTCTCTACTTAATACGAATTTTCTTTAATTCATATAATAACCTTTACAACTCAATCTGAGTTCTTCTTCTTGTACTACCTCGTAGTACTATTCATTCATAGCATTAGCTATAAATCATTCATCGTTTCACAGCTCATCTGTTACTACGATTTATTATAATCACATGGTGATCTTCTTATCATTCTCTCTACGATTATAGTCTTAGGTACTCTTACCTAAGATTTATAACCTATCAGCTCTGATACCACTCTGTAAGGCCCCGAAATCCGGTCTATTTTCACATCCGGATTTCGTACTTCACTATCCCATTTTCTTACAAACATACATCATTATATACTAAAATATAATAACATATATTCTAAAATCCCAGGTTCTATAACCATAAAACCTCTTTCATTACAAATAATGATAATTACATTATTCTTTACATCTTACACGAGTGACTTTCATCCGCCACAAAGGATTCATAACTGTTCATTAAACTAGTCTGTAGTTTAATTCTATCATTCTATATTACAAGTCTTCACTTGCTCTTCACGCACATTCATATAATGAATGACACTTTGTCTGAATACCGCTCAGCTTGATCTTTACGGGATCTTTAAGTTCTTTATAACATCGTTCGCTGAAAATGTTTTTATTTAAAGCAAGTGTGAGCATTCAATTGCCCAGCAAGTCATACAGTTGAACAAACAACTTCAAGAGTTTAAACATTCTTTAGAACTTCAATAACCGAACAAAGGTGATGAAGCAGCTTGAATAATAGGAATAGTCTCGATTCCTATCATCTTAAAACCATACTCACTTTTACTTCGAAATACTTTCATTCTTCTACCTTTTGCATACACATTATGTCTGGCTAGAATCATTAGCACAGACTTAACAATAACGGTTTATGAATAAACTGAGCATACTTGTACTGAACAGTTTGATTACAAAACATTTCATCTCATAGAAACACCAAAGTGTTCACATTGTGGCACAAGGCCTCATACATACTACCACGTTGTACAAATATCACACATTCGTACATAGACAGAACTTCTCAAGTTCAACATCTGAGAAGTTTTAGAAACTAGCATTTATTTAAAATATGAATGAAGTTAGGAAACTTGCCTTACGCATAGCTACAGCTTACAGTTTACGCTGAAATGCTTATTCCAAAACCCTATATAATAAACAAGAAAATAACAAGTACACCAATTAGTCATATACTTGACTTACGCATTGGTTTACTTAACTTTACTTCTTAAGGTTCGCGTTCTTGTAATTTAAGCTTACGCGACTAACTTTCATTATCAGATTATGGCTTTATGACATACTGAGATGTCTTACTCAACACATTCATCATCTTTGATGATTCACATTCTTATCTTCTTCTTATACTTCTCTAGGACTCAGCACACATCGCTTTTCTGCTAGTAGTCCATATGGTACTCTGAGTGGTTTCCCACAAACAACCAACAAACAAGTTCCCGTCTCATCTACACTGCCCACACAGTGAGTTAGATCGGTTGCCAGTATTGTATATACCTTCGCTCTCTGAAGGAATTGTTTAGCCCAGCTCCCATATGTCAACCATCAAAGTTACGATTGTACCACAACCTAAACTCATCTTAACTTATTCAAACCATTAAACTATAATGTTCGTTAAGTCAACTTCTTATTCCTTATGGCTTTCTGGCAACTAAATGCCATACCTCAGGAATCATTCTTTATTGTCTAAGTCATACAATCTTTTGTATACTCGGAACAATCATTCATTGTCAATACTATGAGATCACAGCGTTAAACATTTCATATGAACTTATTCATATCTTACAATGTCCGGTTCCTTCAACTCGGAACATTGTCCAAGTTATACTTATTAACTCGGCCACTTAACATTATACGTTATTGTCTCCAATTTAGTTTCTTCACCGTTCACGGTTAATCAGCATTCTTCATTACATTACGGTTAAACCATACATATGGTGTAGGTTCTGTCCGTTTAACACTCGCTTACACTCAACCTTTACGCTGGTTAAAGTGTTCAGCGCTTACTTTTTATTCTATCATTCTCACCTGACTTATATGCAGCGTTCAGAAATCTTATTACTCTCTTACGTTCTACATTTAATTATGGTTAAACCATACATAATCTTCTATCATTCTCTATCCGACTCACACTCGGACTTTCTTTAATCTCATTACCATTTGCTACGGCTCTCTTGATACCATTCATATCTTACTTCCTATCTTCGTCAACGTCTATGTCATACAACCACGGTATACTTAGAACATTCGTCCAACACGAATACAATTCACAAGGATCGTTTACGTATTCAACATTTTACTTGTTCGTCTTTTAATCTCTCATTCAACCTTTACTCAAGGTTTCAATTACTCTCATCATTATCCATCCCATGAACCCCATGTTCATTATTCTTTCTTAATGTCAAAGCCATACGGTTCGCTGTATGCTAAGACTGATCATTCATCGCAACAACGTTGCGTTCACAGCGTCTATACGCTTTACGTTCGTCTTACAATACAATGACATAACATCGGAATGTTATTCATTACCTTCATCACTCAATGTCTAAGGAATCACAATCATATCAATCCCTCGCGTTCGTTCATTACGATTACGGTCCCCGGATATTGGTTACGTAATCTATCGCTTACATTCTCTATCTTTTAATCACGTTAAATCTTTCCGTTCAACCTTTATTAAAGGTTTAAGACACTTGATTAAGTGTTACATTAGTTGAACATTATGTTCTTAATATTTCCTTACATTCCCCCCAAGAGCTAAGCAGTTAAAAGCTCTTCTCTGGCTTTTTCCCTTCTCTGGCTTTTTCCCTTCACTGGCGCCGCGGCGCCACTCTCTTCCTTTCCTCTCGCGTTGCGGCGCGAACTACTTCTTTTTTTTCTTCTCTTCCGGCCTAGCGCTGGGGCGCCAAGTCCCTTGCCATCTTTCGCGCTGCGGCGCCACTCTCCAGGAGTGCATGCCGAGCTCCCGCTGCGGTGCCCCCTCTCGCGCTGCGACGCCCCTTCCCGCGCTGCGGCGCAAAGACAAACCTAGAAATTTTTCTAAGTGCTAAGTCAAGTTTGAGATGCTTACTTTACGATCTCATAACTTCTTCGTTATAACTCGGAACGAGGTCGTTCCAAAGCCATTCTCTTCCTTATCTTACGTACATCAATACCCCTCAGATAGAACTTTGTTCTGAATCCGTTAACATGCCATTCAATTGGCTTAATCTTAACCCTTCGTTCATTTTACGCTTTTAACGTTCTTTGTTCGTTCGTTTGTAATTCGGTCATCCGAACTCGGAATTCGTTCGTTCTGGAGTCCACGACTCACGTTTTATATGTTCTCTTATATTCTTATCAAACCCTGCACGTTTGGGTACATTTATTAACTTTCTAATTCTCATTCGTCTTTTACGAAATTTTGCCATAACTTCGTTATAGCTCCGTTTTAATCCGTTCTTCATGAACGTTTCTAACATTCCTAACCAAGAAATAAGCATCTAACTTATACGCGATGGTTTTAAACTTGTCCATCAACAACAATTATACTACGATGGTTTTAAATTTGTCCATCAACAACGTTCTTCGTGTTCTTCGCGTGTTCTTCGCGTTCTTCGTTTTTAATCGATATTTTGGATTACGATTTCACTTTTTCTTGGAATTTGATGTTATAGAACACCATTCCTTACTTAATTCACCTACTCGTTCATAATATCCATTCGGATCACTCAAAATTCTCACGAATCTTATACTTGCTTAAGAAATTTATAAACTAAATTTCTTATTTCTCATTTCTTATTTTCTCATGATTTCAACCATATGAAATCATTACTAACATCTTTTACTCCTTATTCTCATTAAGTTATGTTTTAAACATATTAAACTCAAAGAAAATAGTAGAAGAAACTAAGGTTTGGATTACCGTTCTTCTTTATTTCCCTTCCGTTAGACAAAGCCGGCAATTTGCTAGCTTTTCTATTTCACGATCACTTTTGATCCGAGCCTTCATGCTCATACTCTTCTTCTTCCTCTTCCAACCGAGCTCTCTCTCTCTCTCCCTCTCAAGTTCTAGGATTTTCAAAATCCTAGAAAATGAAATTAAGCTTCATATTTATAGAAAACCAAAGCTAAGGGTAAAATAGTCATTTCGCCCCCACCTCCTTACTATTCACACCTCCTTAACAACTTAGCCACCAAGTTAACTTGGCCACCACCCTTACTTGGTGGCCAAGTGGCCGCCCCTTATGCCCATGGGTCATCCCAATGGGTTACTCCATGGGTTTTACCCATCGGTTCGATCCGCAGTTTCTTTTCTTGGTTTGGGCCTTAACCCTAATTCTTATTGGGCTTAACTTGGGCTTATCTTCATAAATCATTGGGCTTGACATAATCCAAGTCCAATTGGATTCTACAAAGTCCATTAAGACTAATCGTATTCTACGATCGTATTCTACGCATTCCTTTCTCGTATTCTCGTATTCTCTTCGTATATTGTTCGTACGATATTCGTATTATACGTCGTACTAATCTTCGTAATATACTCGTATAATAACTCGTATCATACTCGTATTTCTCACGCATAATAACCCTAATTATTATACGCGATCATAAAATTCTCGGAACTCACTTTCCCTAACCCTTAGGTTTTGAGTCCGCAGGCGAAAACTTTGTTTTTGCCATAACTGAAATATTATTGAATATTCCATCACGTCTCAGAATTAAACGTAATCTATAACTTCTCGGAATTTCAAAATAAATCTTCGAGCAGAAACTGATGAATAGTGCCTATTTCGTCTTTTTCCCCGAAAAATATTTTGTTCCCGGAAAAATTTCATTTTCGTCTTGAAAATTCTTACTCGTTCAGTCTAGCTCGTAGCCAGAATCCTCCCGATTAATAATCATTCTAGGTTATAGGACGATTAATGAACACATAGCACAAAATAGTATTAATAAAAATTCATTTTATTAATAACTAATTCTTTAACTTAAATTCTTGACAATCCGATTTTCCGGGTTGTCACATCTAAGGCTTCAGTCCATTCTCAAATCTGCGCGCCTTTATTGCCTCGGTGTCCACCTGATGTGGTGCAAATCTTGCTAGCTCGTTGAATTTGGCTGCGTATTCTGAAACTGTCATGTTCTCTTGCTTCAATTCAAGAAATTTGACTTCCATTCTGGCTTGCATGCTCGGCGAGAAATAATTCTCGAAGAACAACTCCTTAAACCTTGTCCAAGTTACCACTGCTATTCTGGCTCTAGCTTGGTTTGATTTCCTCTAATAATTAGCTTCATCTTTCATTAAATAGGTAGCTAAAGTTGTCTTTTGTCCCTCTACTACTCTAGCAATCACAAATGCTTTCACCATCTCATTCACCCAAGTCTGAGCTTCAATAGGATCTATGGTTCCCTTAAATTCTGGTGGTCCGATTGATTTAAAGTCTTTAAAATTTGCCAATCCAACATCTGGCCTACCTCTAGCAGCTGGTGCTCGATTTTGCATAGCCTAAGATAACATATCAACAAAGTTCTGCATTGGGTCTACCTGACCTTCTTCATTATTTACAAATCTTTCATCCCTCTAGTTATGATTTTGACGTCTTGGCGGCATTATCTGATTAAACAAAACCTTAATTTATTATATCGAGTTTTAATTATATGATATATCTTCTAAGTGTTTAAAATATAACATGTAATTTAAACTCTAACAATCATATTATCTTCATGTTCAACTTACTGAATTATCCATTTCTATTTACTGAAATATTCTTTTCAGCTTGCCGAAATGACCTTTTGAGTTTAATACAACTTTCAATTATCACAGAGATAAATTAACATCTTCAATCTCAAGATTTATCTACTTAATCAAACATTTAGTCATAATACCGCATTTATATTCATATACCAAATTTTTTAGTGTCGTATACATGCCTGTCATATTTTTATAAATGCTAGCTATCCCATTCTTAAAATCAAGAGATGGGATCTATCAAAATATATACTCCCCTACACACCTAATATGGGGATACATCATATTTACATACTACCTCGAACAGTCTGAGGTTAACATCAATCATAAAACCCTAATAAACAAAAGGGGTTCTACTATATCTATATACAATATAAAACTATTGAACTATCACTGCGCGTCTGGAGAGGGTGTGCCTGCATGCTCCTGTTCTGGTGGAATGAGTCCATCCATAAGTCGACGTCTAACAGATCGACTCGACTCGCCAATCTCGAAGTATGACCTCCTTTCTCCTACTCGGGGACCTGTAGATGCTGCATCTAAAGCCCGTCCCAAGGACTCCATCCTAACCCGTCCAGCCTCCGCCTCAACCTCTAACTGATCCACTCTTCTCACTGCTCGTACCCAGGCATCCTCAACTCGGATCCTGTAAGGGAACTCTAAGTCAAACCTCAAGTGCAACACCCGATGCTCAATACTCAATACTGCAAACTTATTTTTCTCTTGTTCTAGTATCTCCCTCAGCTCAACATTCATGGCAACCATATGTGTAGCCAAGGTTATCTGCTCCTGCAACTATATCTTCATCTCAGCAAGCTCGTTATAAGCTTGATATGCCAGCTCCTTGTATTGAGTTTCAGTAAACTTATGAGTGGCATTCTCCTACTCTAACTCTGTCACTCTATTCTCCACACCATGTTCTCGTCGAATAAATCCTCCATCACATCCTCGTCACACTAGTCACTATCAGCATGATCCTCTACCGGATCTATCGGCTCTTGCTTAACTGTATGGCTACCTTGTCCTTGCTCAGGAATCCTATAACAAAACAAACACAACATCATTATCACAATAAAATATATTCATTGATAAAATGAAACAATATTTTATTATGTACAATCTATAGTAGATGAATCTCCACAATCCACCTCTTAGCATACTCTGTACGAGTTTTCTTCTAATGTTATAACCTAGGTTTCGCATCCTAAAGTTTATAACCTACGGCTTTGATACCAATCTGTGACGCCACCAAATCCGAGTTCTCAAATCCCAGGTTTGGTGCTCACAATCCATCATCATCATAAGCATTCTATAAACTATTACGGAATAATAAACATACATTGTTCATTATAATAAAGTCTTCCAACATTATCCCAAGGTCTATTAACCTTAACTTATACATACCTTAATTAAGTTACCCTTAGTAACACAAAATGTTTACATTACCAATGTACATAAAATAATATAATACATAAATATTCTCCTTATCTATTCCTGCACTTTTCCTTTGCCTTTACCCCTCTTAAACGTCTCTGACATAACTGAAATAAATGTCATGATAAAGCAAGGGTAAGCAACAAATTTGCTTAGCAAGTTTAAGTACGGAGAAGATATATCATGATTAGCAAGAAATTAATCGTTCAATGTTCAACAATTGAAATTAATTGTGAGAGAACATGAATGAAGTCTTGATAACCGAATATTCGAATAATTGAATAACAGATGTTGAGTGGTCACAGTGACCATGAACATATGCTAAGGTTGTCAGTATTTAAATTGGTCCTTTTAATAAGTTTTGGTAATCAAGGGGATTAGCCTTTCATACCCGGTGTATTATGCATAAACACTTGATATACGAGCAATAATTGTTTTTCAATAATGCTTTAATCAAATTGTTATTTTTCTCAGTCTAGAGTTCTTACCAAATCAATTGATGACGAACAACTTTTAACAACATATTTGATTTAACAAATTTAAACATACTTGATCTAATTGATACAATTAGCATAGATCCATATCTTAAACAGTTCATGAACTAAAGAACTTTATCTAATTCACAGTTCAGTAATAATAGAACCGGAATTTAATTGCACCAAGTGCGAGTATCAATAACCAATATAGATGTGAATAATAAATAACAATTATTCACTAACATACTTTGAAAATAATAACTCAAGTTTGAGTTAAAGAATTTGCCTCAATCGCGGTCTACTGCTAAGCAATTTACTTTAACTTCTTTAGAGAAAAGACCTATAATTGATCTTTCGATTAGACATAGCATTACTCATCAATAATCTTATCATCTTATATTAAAGTGTCTAACATTTAAACATATAGTTAAGTATTAAACATTACGTTTAAGTCTTAAAGTTATTATTATACTTTGATAATCTTTTAATCACATCATAACTTGTTCTTATAAGTTATCCCTTTTATATGTCATCTTAATAAGATAGATAACATGTCAGTAAACTAAAATATCATTTCAGTAAACCAAAATATATTTCGGTATCCTGAAATCATCATTTCAGCAGACCAAAATTAGCTACAGTAAACTGAAATCATTTCAGTAACCCTGATTCCATTTCAGTACCCTGGCTTCTCAATTGTATCTACTACAAACATAATATTGTTCATTCCCTACCAAATTCAACGACAACGATTAAAATAAAGTAATTTTTCTATTTTAATCTCCCGTTTAACATTATTAATTAACTAATAATATTTTAAACTAATGTTATTAACTTTTAATAACATTTAAGTCTAATATTGCTAATAATATTTTAATCTAATATCATTAGTCATATAAAGATATTTTAAATCATTTATTGAATTAATAAATAATTTATTTAATTACTTTTTCTTTCACTAATTAATTCATTTAAACATTTTTAAAACACCATACACAAAGTCACTCTTCACCACTGACCAAAATTCTCACCATAAATCTGCATCTACCTTACATAAGGACCTCAAGTCATGAAATCATATTTTTCACATTTTTGACATCATATATTTAATTACATTCATTTAACCATATAACATCATTTAAATGAAAAATAACAAAACAGCTCTAAAACGATTTCTTTTCTAGACAGTAGCTACATATAATCCTCTCATGAAAATAAATTTTTCTAGAAATTTTTAAAATTCATTTACTATATTTAAATAGTCCATAATGTCCAAATATTGCCAGATTTTTCATAAATCAAAATTAACTCCAAATATTCTAAACTTTTTAGGGTAGGCTCCTGTTATATACATGTACTTCCAGTAAAAATTTCATAATTTTTGGATCAATATACACAGAGTTATTTGGTTAAAGTTTTAAAAGTAGTGCTCGACCGTAAAATGCATAACTCTCAAACCGTATGGCCAAAAATTCTCAAATTTTTAAAGGAGCTACCTAACCTCTGATATTACCTCCCCAAATTTTCCTTGAATTTTCAAAGCACATTAAGGGGGCAAAACTTCCCTCGTGGCAGACTAGCCAGAGAGCTTTTTAAAGCTTTTTGTCCACTACGTGGACTGTTTTGATCAAAACTCATACCACGACTGCTAAACACGTGATTTTCATGTTCTACCACTTGGGTTAACTAGTTAACACATATATCTAGCACCACTCTTCAATGGATCATGAAAAGAAGGTCTATATTTAACATACCATTTGTTGAAAGGGAGCGAAAGCTAGGGTTTCCTAGATTTCTAGAAACCTAGTTTCATTTATCTCCTTTTGACCCACTTTTAAATACTTGAACAAGTTAGATTCATACATGAATCTACATAAAACACATAAATAAAAGGGTCCTAACTTTCAAATCACAAAACCCTTTTCTCCATTAAATCTATAAAAAGAAAAGAAAATAAAGTCTAGAAATTAATTTTATACCTTGACTTCTTAGCCTCCTTCCTTCTATACCCGTAGTAGGTTATAAATTTTGGGTACATAAGCTTAGGCCCTCTTCCTTTCTTCTTTTTCTTCCCCACGAGTTCCTCCCTCTCTCTTTCTAGTACTTCCTTTTATCTCTCTATTTTTTTTTCTTTAGCAAATAAAATGAGAGTAAAATGGATGTATTAAATTTGCTAGCATAATACAAATGATTAGATTGCATATCATAACCATATCTTGCTTACTCTCTCATCATACAAAAGATAACTTGCAAGAAACACTTAGTGTGTTGTCCAAATAAAAAGTTGACAACTAATGAAGTGGGCTACCTACTAAAGTTACCTTATCATTACATTCCACTCCATTTCGCACTCCTCTCATCCGGCCACATGCCCTCTTTATTCACCAATTTTGTTTTTATTAGCTAGCTTAATTAATGACTATAATAACCTCTCTAAGTGGGCTTAACAATTGGGCTTGCAATTAAATGTTTAATGGGCTTGATCTTTTATTATCAGATTACTTACAAAATTGAACTTGGGCTTCCCCATTAATTCAATTGGGCCAATATTATATTTATCTTATACATGACCTCTTGGGCTAATTTAATAAACTAATTTCCCTTAAATTAATTTTATCTACAAGTCCCATACTAAAAATATAATTGAGCTTGTTTAATTACTTTTTTTTCTTTCATTATTATCTATTGAGCTTATGCTCATTATTATTAATATTTCCATATTATTATTCATTAGTAATATTAATTCACTCACATAACCCAATTAGACTTTTTTTATTCAAGTTTATTTAGTATTTAATTAGGGTTTAATACCTTAAATCTATATTTAGATTATTAAAATACTTAGGTTAGTTCACTAACTTATTTAACTTATTAGTGAGACTTCCTTTAATTATTCTAGCATGTTATTCACATAATCACTTAATCATCCCTATTATATTACAGATTATTTAATATATTTATTTATAATGTGTAAATACTCGAAATTTTCTGTACACCTGTCACTAACATTGCAGGAGAGCATATTCGTCTTTGAAGAGGGAACCCTGAAAGACGATCCATATCCATGCCGGATACTACCGGAAGTTCAGCATCAACCTGGATCGCAATCTGGGAGTAACAATTCCAATCTCGAAGATAACCCCGAGGCATGTAGATCAATACCGGAACACACACCGAATAAGATCGATTAATCTCTGAGATAACCCCGAGGTATCCAGTCTCAGTCCCAACCATGGGAATAGCCACCAACCTTGGTGATAACCCCAAGGAATGGAATTTCGGCAATAACCCCGGAAATGCTTGTTACAAATATAACTAGCTTCAATCTCGACACTCACAACGAGATACATTGTACCAGCCCGACGATAACATCGGGAAGACATGCACACCTCAAAGATGACAATGAGGACCTTCAACAAATTGCAGCAGTCCAATCTCAGCGAAGATGAGCAACGTCTGCTTTATCACCCCAATCAGGCGATAACACCGGTGAGGGGTAACATCGCCATCTGACCAACACGATGCCACGCCACGTCGTCTCAACGTCTCTACGCAACAGTGTCCCACAAGACTAACCAATCCCGAGTGACTATTGTGCGGGGTAACAGATGAAAGTTGAAGCTTGAAGACCGGAGGGCACCGTCCCATCTTCAATGACTTCGCACAAACTCTAATTACATGCCATCGTACAACTCTCGACAACGGTGGTCTGAAATAGGTCTTGTATACCTCAAACAGATGCCCAGATTGCACTTCTGAAAGTTCGAGTGGACATTATAGTTCCTGAGTGCACGTACTTTGAGACGACCCGACCCAAAAAACTCGAGCCAACCCGGGTTTCCTGTGGTATACCTGTAGCCCACCTGCGGCTCCACCCTCTATAAATAGAGGGCTTGGGGAGGCCATTTTGTAAGAAAAAATGGTGAGGAAGCCCTGCCCAATTTTCTCTATACTCACCCAAGACTAAGGGCTTTCATATTTTAAACACTTGTGAGCTCACATATAGCTTATTTTATACCTAGAAAAGCTAGTGTTTACCCACTTTAAAGATATTGAAGTCTTCTTTGGCAGCCCACTGTAAGCCTTCTTTCACACTTTAAAGTTTTTCTCTTCATCTTTGCACACACCCTTCTACACGTAGAGAGTCGTGTTGCACACTTTTGCCCGGACTTCGGTCCGTGGTTTATTTTTCGTTTGTATATACATATATATTTATATATACGGACTAACATTATCGAGTTATGCCTCGATTGAGCATAGAATTCGGTCTGGAGCGTTTAATTGCTTTTGTATATATATATATATATATATATATATATATGAACTGCATGTCGAACTCTGTTCGATGAGCCTAGACTTATGTCTGGTACGTTTAATGGCCTTCTTATATATATAATTATATATATGATGTGACGCCCCCAAAATTTGGTATACATCACCCATCTTGGGTCGCCAGATACATGGTACATAATTCAAATATAACTTACTAATACAACTGTCGTGTATAATACGACAAAACATAACTGTGAGTTTGAATACAATTATTGCCTACTAGAGATTATACAAACTCAAAAGAAGTCCTCATTACAATTATTGTCACACTATTTAACAGAATAGTGAGGACTACTAATACTATCATCTGGTCCATCACTCCGTTCTCCGACTCGTCCCAGCTATATTCTCATTTTCTAAAGAGAACAGTGAAAGAAAGGGTGAGCTCAACTAGCCCAGTAAGAAATATTATGACTAAGATAATACAAAATAAATTATCATTAGCCTTCAACAGTGTTAAACTGATAAAATATTATAAACATCAAGTTTAACTGCAGCGGAACAAGCAATCCATTAGGAGAGTCAAGTAGAGAATAAAATCTACTATCTTCTATGATTTAAAAGGTTTTTTAACACTGTTATCGCTGGGACTCAGCTTAATAAAATAATCCATATAATCGAATCACCCCTGCACTACGACCAAGGATATTCTTTAGTATCACGACCACAATTATCAATGCACTACGGACCAAGAATATTTGTGTATTCATTAATGGTCATGATCATGCCAACAACTGTCCATCAATGCACTGCGGCCTAATGAGGACTTTTACCACATCATTTATAACATTACGGTCACGATTACACCGAATAATCCCTGGTTATAATCATACCAAGTCCATCTATGCACTACATGTCATAGATGACTTTCAACAAAATATAAACATGAGGATGATGAAAATGATATAAGAATTCAATAAAACAAGTTCAAGAATTAATTAATCCAAGAATTAACAACGTCCAAATTGTCAATATGATACTACTTTGTGGAGTAAAATCAAGAATTCTTAAAAGAATATTTCTATGAAAAGATACTAGATGAAGCGCAAATATCAAAGATATTCCACTAATTTCCTAGAGTATAGAAGTCAAAGTTTTAACCAACTGAGTATAATAAAGAATGGAATAACAAAAGAAATCACCATGCATGCGATAGACCGCACATACATATTATTCCAACAGAATAATAAATAATGGAACCAGGTCCGACGTAAAATGGACAGAAAGGATATTCCAACAGAATAATAATAAAGACGGAACCAGGTCCGGTGTAAAACACACAGACACGATGTTCCAACAGAATAATAATAAAGGCAGAACTAGGTTCGCTGTAAAACACACAGACATGATGTTCCAACAGAATAATAGAAGAATGTCACCAAGTATAGGGTAGACCGCGTATACAGGTTATTCCAACAGAATAATAAATAATGGAATTACAGAAGTTCTCTTCATGAATACAAAAGAAATAATACCCCTTACCGTTTTAAAGAAGAACTGAAATAAAGAAGTAGTTAAGTAGCAGAATACTTTTCTTCTTTCTCTCTATAGTTTCTCTCTTTAGAGTTCAGTGAATTCGTAAGAAAATAATGAAGTAATGAGCTTTTATTTATAGGAAAATGGAATGCATAGTAACTAATCCATGAACGGTCCAGATTGATTTACTTTAATCTGACGGTCCATATTTAAAGAAAAATCTTTTAAATAAAATATAATATATTCTATTGATAGAATAACTTTAATAAATATTCTGTTTTATATAAAAAGATGTTTATGTTTTATTACGTTAATAATACGAATAAAACAAAACTTCATTATCGCTAAATTATTCATATTATTAATTGACAATAATTGAATCAAACTGAGTGACTTCTCACATAAGCATTAATAATCAATACCGTGCGCTACTATGCAACCGCACGTATTACTGTACTTTTACTATCGAGTAGTTCAACAGTATCAACGGTAAAACTTATGCCGTTATTTTTAATAAAATATTTTTGTCGTTTTCTCAATCCGACAATAATTCTGTTGTGGGGTCCACCAATGATTGTGTCGTCGTACGAATATTCCTTGTTAAAACGAATATTCCCCGACCAATCGAATATTATATAGCAACTTGCGTACTTTGCAAAATTTATAAATATTACCCCCAACTATAACATTATATCAATTTTACTTCATAATATTCAAAAATAATATTTATAGAAAATTTATCTTTATTCAAAAAGTTGGGGTTTTACAATCTCCCCTTCTTATGAAATTTTGCCCTCGAAATTAGGGTACGTACCTGGTATGTCGAAGATGTAAGGATACCTTGATTTCATTTCAGATTCTAACTCACCAGTTATTTCCTCAACATCGTGATTTCTCCACAAAACTTTGACTTGAGGTATAGCCTTTATGCGTAGAATATGTTCCTTCTTATCCAAGATTTGAATATGAACCTCTTCATACGTCAAATCTTCCGCTATTTCGTCCGGTTCTAACTCAATAATGTGGTTCGGGTCTTCCACATATTTACGTAGCATGGATATGTAAAAAACGTTATGAACACGAGACATACTTGGCGGTAAAGCGAATCTATAGGCCACAGTTCATACTCAATCGGTGATTAAAAATGGGCTGATGAATCGGGGATTGAGGTTTCCTCTCTTTCCAAATCTCGTAACTCCTTTCCATGGAGCAACACGTAACAACACATGATCTCCTATATCGAATTCCACGTCCTTTCGATAGAGATCAACATAACTCTTTTGTCGATCTTGTGAGGTTTTAATACGTTGTCAGATCGTTTGAATCTTTTCCGTAGTCATACGTACCAACTCCGGTCCCAACAACGTTACTTCACCCACCTCATCCCAGCATACTGGAGAATGACATTTTCTTCCATACAACGCTTCGAATGGAGCCATGCCAATACTTGCTTGATAACTGTTGCTGTAGGAAAACTCCACCAATGATAAGAACTTGTCTCAACTTCCCTTGAAATCAAGGACACAGAGCCTTAATTGATCTTCAAGAGTTTGAATAGTCCTCTCTGATAGTCTGTCCGTCTGAGGATGATATGCTGAAATAAATCGTAAATTCGTGCCCATAGCTTTTTTGTAAACTAACCCAAAATCGTGAAGTGAATCTTGTGTCTCGATCAGAAACTATGGATACTGGCATACCATGCAGTCTTACAATCTCGTTTATGTATATACGAGTAAGACGTTCAAGTGTATAAGTTTCTCGTATCGGTAAGAAATGAGCAGACTTGGTCAATCTATCAACAATGACCCAAATCGCATCTATGCATTGAGAAACTTTGGGAAGACCGGTAACGAAATCCATGGTAATGTGCTCCCACTTCTATTCTGGATTTTCAAGTGGTTGCAATGGACCTTTTGGTACTTGATGCTCCGCCTTGACTCGTTGACACTTTAGATACCTTGAGACAAACATCGCTATCTCTCTCTTCATATTGCTCCACCAAAATGTATGAAGAATATCATGATACATTTTGGTACTCCCATGATGGATTGCAAACGGTGTGTTATGCGCCTCCATCATGATTTTATACTTTAAATCAGGGTCGTTAGGAACACAAAGTTTGGAGTTGACTCGAAATATTCCTTCGTCATCGATTCTTGCTTTCGGCATAGCACCTTCTTGCACTTTCTTCCTCATACGCATCAGCTCAAGGTCTGTAGCTTGAGCAGCTTTAACATTATCAATTAAAATCGGTTCTACTCGTATATTCGCCATCATCATATGGGTTCCTGGAGTTTTTAACTCTATCTCCATCCTATACAAGTCGCATAGAATGGGCTTTTGTGTTGTCAATATTGCACTCGTACCCGCATATGATCTTCTACTCAATACGTCAGCTACCACGTTCGCTTTTCCAGGATGGTATTGGATGGTATGCTCATAATCTTTCAACAGTTCAAGCCAAACGTCGTTGTTGCATGTTGAGTTCCTTTTGAGTAAAGAAATATTTGAGGCTTTTATGATCCGTAAAGATCTCCACCTTCTCCCCATACAAGTAATGGCTCCAAATTTTAAGTGCGAAGACCACAGCTGCTAACTCTAGGTCATGAGTAGGATAATTCCTCTCATATTCTTTGAGTTGTCGTGAGGTATAGGCTATGACTTTTCCATATTGCATGAGAACACACCCTAACCCTTTGCCCGAAGCATTACTGTAGATGACAAATCCCTCCGAACCAGATGGTATTGTCAGAACATGTGCTGAAATGAGTCTTTTCTTGAGTTCTTGAAAACTCTTCTCACATTCCTCGCTCCAACCGAACTTTGTATCTTTCCGAATCAGCTGAGTTAGTGGAGTAGCGATTCGAGAAAACCCTTCTATGAATCTTTGATAATAACCAGCTAAGCCGAGAAAGCTACGTACTTCGGTCACTGATTTAGGTTGTTCCCAGCATTGAATATCTTCAAACTTTGTTGGGTCAACAGATATTCCATGACTTGATACCACGTGCCCAAGGAATGCTACTTCCTCAAGCCAGAACTCACATTTCTTCAACTTGGGATAAAGCTTATATTCACAAAGTTTTTGGAGTATCAGCCTCAAGTGTTGCTCATGATCTTCACGGCTTTTGGAATAAATAAGGATGTCATCAATAAAAACGACCACAAAGTGATCTAAATATTCCTTGAATACTCGGTTCATCATATCCATAAAGGCAGCAGCAGCATTAGTCAATCAAAAGGACATGACTAGGAATTCATAATGCCCGTACTGAGTTCTGAAATCCGTCTTTGGAATGTTATCGATTCTAATCTTCAATTGGTGATATCCGGAACGAAGATCAATCTTTGAAAAGAATTTGGCTCCTTACAACTGGTCAAACATGTCATCAATACGTGGCAACGGGTACCTATTTTTGATGGTGATATGATTCAACTGCCGATAATCAATACAATGTCGCATACTCCCATCTTTCTTCTTCACGAATAGAACAGGAGCACCCCAAGGAGAAGTACTAGGACGAATAAAACCAATGTCTAACAATTCCTGCAGTTGGGTCTTTAACTCTTGAAGTTCAATAGGAGCCATTCGATATGGGGCTTTAGAAATGGGTTTTGTACCGAGTTCAAGGTCGATACAAAATTCAATTTCACGCTCTGGGGGTAGGTCAGGAAGTTCTTTAGGGAATACGTCAGGAAATTCATTAACAATAGAAATATTATTCAAAACTGACGTATTTTTGTTTAGATCTGTGACATGAGCTAAGAAAGCTTGACATCTGTTTTTCAATAAATGAATAGCTTTATGGCTTGAGATGACAATTATTGATTTTAATGGTTTGGTTGCTTGAATTCGCATAACAGATTGGTTAGAAATATGAAAGCTAACAACCTTACAAAAATAATCAATTTTTGCATGATGAGTAGTTAACCAATCAATCCCTATAATCACGTCAAATGCAAGTATTTTCAATAAAATAAGATCAACAGGTAATACGAGGGTACTGATTTGAACCAAACAAGACTTATAAACAGTGGATGTAATGAAGGTTTCTCCCAATGGAGTTTCCACAGATAAGTCAAAGTCTAATTTCTCCGGAGTCAAATTTAATCGTTGAGCGCAAGTAGGAGAAATAAAAGAATCGATAGAACCGGTATCAAATAAGGTATAGACTTCGCTAGAGTTTATGATAAGCTTACCCATGATGACCTCATTCTGGTTTTTTGCTTTTTGGGAGGTCACTACAAACACTTTCCCTTGCACTACTGGCTTTGACTTTTCTGGGACGGCCTTTGGTGCCTCCATCCTAGCTGAACTTGTCTTCGGTGAATGATAAAATCGGGCTAGGTGACCTTCTCTTCCACAATTATAACATGCTTTCGACGGCATCCCGCAGTTTGGACTGATGTGTCCCTCTCCTCCAAATTTGAAGCATATGATAGGCGGTCGGTCTCCTTCCTTAACAATGGGTGCTGGTGCTGACGTATTTCCATCATTTTTGAATCTTCTCTTCTTGAAATGTCCATTCTTATTGTTTTGGCCCTGATTACCACCGAAGTGATTACCATTTCTGGCCTGTTGATTCCTTCCACGCTTGTTGTCACCGCTTTGATGACTGCTCTCACTAGTATTATCATTTTGTCGGCTGTTCTCCTTTGATTGCGTTGACTCATTATCGCGCACTACTAACTGAGCCATATTTACAACATCTGAATACAAACACAGTTTATGAGAAATAAGATGTTGACGTATCTCAGGTTTCAAACCTCGCAAAAACATTCGCGTCATTCGCTCTTCATTATCCACCAAGTGGGACGCAAACCGGGATAACTCAGCAAATTTAGCCTCATACTTCGACACGGTCATATTATTTTGCTCCAGCTTGATAAACTCCACCTCCTTCATATGACGAATACTCTCGGGAAAGTACTTGTCGTTGAATAGCTCTTGGAACTTCTCCTAAGACATCTTGAGTGCGTCAGGCTGGGTACGTTTTACAGATTCCCACCAGTAATCTGCCTCTTCACGTAACATGAAGGTGGAGAAGGGAACCTTTTGTTCCTCGGAGCATCCCAAGACATCAAATATCTTGGTGATCTGCTTTATCCATGCTTCTGCCTTAAGTGGTTTTGGCTCTCCTATAAACTCCGGTGGTCCCAGCTCCTTGAACTGTTTAGCAGTGACCGTCCGAGAGTTTTCAGTGTCTCCACCTACATTTTGAACAGGAACCGCTCTCGCCTGATGTTGCATGAATTGCGTAAAGCCTCTGAACAATCCATCATTCATCATTTGGTCAGTGTTATTTTTTGCATGAGGATTGTCGCCTTCCTGATGCACATTCTACTGATTATTGATATGTGGAGACTCAACGGTCTCTTGTGCTCCATTGCTATTTTCAACATTCTCGGATGTCATTTTCAGATACTTCCACAAAACAAAGGTTCATTAACATATAACATATTATCCATATACTTTGACCGACCAATTAAATACCAAATAAACTTAGGTAGGTTATACTAGCGAAGGAATTCTCCGTCTCTCCCCTCCTAGTTCTAGTCTCACATCTTAGCCAGTGATCATATCCCTAAGCTCTGATACCAACTGTGACGCCCACAAAATTTGGTATACATCACCCATCTTAGGTCGCCAGATACATGGTACAGAATTCAAATACAACTTACTAATACAACTGTCGTGTATAATACGACAAAACATAACTGTGAGTTTGAATACAATTATTGTCTACTAGAGATTATACAAACTCAAAAGGAGTCCTCATTACAATTATTGTCACACTATTTAACAGAATTGTGAGGACTACTAATATTATCATCTGGTCCATCACTCCGTTCCCCGACTCGTCCCAGTTATATCCTCATTTCCTGAAGAGAACAGTGAAAGAAAGGGTGAGCTCAACTAGCCCAGTAATAAATATTATGACTAAGATAATGCAAAATAAATTATCATTAGCCTTCAACAGTGTTAAACTGATAAAATATTATAAACATCAAGTTTAACTGCAGCGGAACAAGCAATCCATTAGAAGAGTCAAGTAGAGAATAAAATCTACTATCTTCTATGATTTAAAAGGTTTTTCAACACTGTAATCGCTGGGACTCAGCTTAATAAAATAATCCACATCATCGAATCACCCCTACACTACGACCAAGGATATTCTTTAGTATCACGACCACAATTATCCATGCACTACGGGCCAAGAATATTTGTGCATTCATTAATGGTCATGATCATGCCAACAACTGTCCATCAATACACTACGACATAATGAGGACTTTTACCACATCATTTGTACCATTACGATCATGATTACACCGAATAATCCCTGGTTATAATCATACCAAGTCCATCTATGCACTACCTGTCACAGATGACTTTCAACAAAATATAAACATGAGGATGATGACAATGATATAAGAATTCAATAAAATAAGTTCAAGAATTAATTAATCCAAGAATTAACAACGTCCAAATTGTCAATATGATACTGCGTTGTGGAGTAAAATTCAAGAATTCTTAGAAGAATATTTTCATGAAAGGATACTAGATGAAGCACAAATATCAAAGATATTCCACTAATTTCATGGAGTATAGAAGTCAAAGTTTTAACCAACTGAATATAATAAAGAATGGAATAACAAAAGAAATCACCATGCATGCGATAGACCGCACATACAGATTATTCCAACAGAATAATAAATAATGGAACCAGGTCCGACGTAAAATGGACAGACAGGATATTCCAACAGAATAATAATAAAGACGGAACCAGGTCCGGTGTAAAACACACAGACAGGATGTTCCAACAGAATAATAATAAAGGCGGAACCAGGTTCGCTGTAAAACACACAGACATGATGTTCCAACAGAATAATAGAAGAATGTCACCAAGTATAGGGTAGACCGCGTATACAGGTTATTCCAACAGAATAGTAAATAATAGAATAACAGAAGTTATCTTCATGAATACAAAAGAAATAATACCCCTTACCGTTTTAAAGAAGAATTGAAATAAAGAAGTAGTTAAGTAGCAGAATACTTTTCTTCTTTCTCTCTATAGTTTCTCTCTCTAGAGTTCAGTAGATTCGTAAGAAAATAATGAAGGAATGAGCTTCTATTTATAGAAAAATAGAATGTATAGTAACTAATCCATGAACGGTCCAGATTAATTTACTTTAATTTGACGGTCCATATTTATAGAAAAATCTTTTAAATAAAATATAATATATTCTATTTATAGAATAACTTTAATAAAGTATTTTGTTTTATATAAAAAGATGTTTCTGTTTTATTACGTTAATAATACTAATAAAACAAAACTTCATTATCGCTAAATAATTCATATTATTAATTGACAATAATTGAATCAAACTGAGTGACTTCTCACATAAATATTAATAATCAATACCGTGTGCTATAATGCAACCACACGTATTACTGTACTTTTACTATCGAGTAGTTCAACAGTATCAACGGTAAAACTTTTGCCGTTATTTTTAATAAAATATTTTTGTTGTTTTCTCAATCCGATAATAATTGCGTTGTGGTGTCCACCAATGGTTGTGTCGTCGTACGAATATTCCCTGTTAAAACGAATTTTTCCCGATCAATCGAATATTATATAGCAACTTGCGTTCTTTGCAAAATGTATAAATATTACCTCCAACTATAACATTATATCAATTTTACTCCATAATATTCAAAAATAATATTTATAGAAAATTTATATTTATTCAAAAAGTTGGGGTTTTACATATGAACTGGTATCGAACTCTGTTCGGTGATCCTGGATTTCACATCCGGTGTGTTTACTGGTTTATATATATATATATATATATATATATATATATATATATATATATATATATATATATTAACTGTTGTTGGACTTTGTCCGATGAGCCTGTATTTTATATCCGGTGCGTTTACATGCTTATATATATATATATATATATATATATATATATATATATATATATATATATATATATTTACATTTCGTCCCACCTGGAGTTTACTTCGTGGTGGTTGACGGTTTTTTAAAGTTTTCTGTACAATTCGTCCCGCCTCGAGTTTCCTCCGTGGCGGTTGATAACTTTTACAGCTTTATGTAAATTTCTGATCCCCCATGGATGTGCTTCGTGGCTGGTGATCATGTATATATATATATATATATATATATATATATATATATATATATATATTTACGGCTTTTATATATATACCTGCTTAATGCTTTTATATTAATTGCGGCATCATGTGAGCCTAGGAATCATGTGATCACAGATTCAGTCCCCTGAATCTAGATTCGGTTCCCGTGATGGACCTTTTCAGCTGTAAGCAGCTTGTAAATATATCTGTGATGTTTGGATTTCCTTAGATGGTTTTCATACCCACGAGGAATTCAGCACCTTTTTGTACATTATTTTCGTACGGATGCTTCGCATCTGTCAAATAAAATCAATTCAGCCGAATACGGAATAAAATAGGAGTGTAAAAGGTCTCAATTACTATTGAGCAACAGGGTTTGAAAAGCCTCTTTTATAAAACATCACTGCCATTTCTTGCTTAAAATTGAATTTTTACATAAAATTCAAACCCTGTGTATATAGGTGCGAACGAGGCCTCGCACTACTTCCAAATAACAATACATTGACCCACACACACACACACATTCAGATAACAGTTTCTTGAAAATAGGTGGTTACCGTGGTAACACGGATGTCGGGGGGTGCCTAACAGCTTCCCTCCGCATAACCAAGTCCCCGGACCCTAATGAATCTCGGTTTCACCGACCCGTTTAGCAGTGTCACATCACTGGGTCAATGTGCAAACCTTTTCTCACTTGTGTTGGTACAACCAGTTAAAAAACCAACTGGCGACTCTTATAGTCCAATCGTCGACATTATACATGTCGGACCTTTTTCACTTATTTTTTCAAACAAATCTCACCTAAAATGAGAACACCAAAGAACAAGTAACGGAAAGGGACAATTAAAAATCCCGACGTCGACAGGTGGTGACTCTGCTGGGGACTCCAGTAAGAGGACTTAGGCCGCTATTACAATTTTTTTTAAATTATTATCTACTTGTGTGTGGATGTTGCATTTACATTTTATGATGAATGTGTACGAATGCATTTCCTTACTTAGTGCTTCACACTATAAACTGCTTGTGATATTTGTGCTTCGCACTATAAACTGCTCGTGATATTAGTGCTTCGCACCATATCTGTTTGTGATATTAGTGCTTCGCACATGTCATCATTTTCATACGGTAAGACACAATGTATGTGAATGTATGTTGTGTGGTTCCTCCAGCAGGAGGCTATCCCATCGGTGTTTGATTACTGGACTCGTGAGAAGACTAATTCTCCGAGGCTCAGGAAAGGCACCACCCAAATTCGCTCCAGTTGAAAGACCGGATTAACTTCCCGTCAAGTATATTGCGATGATTTGGGAACCTCCATGCCAAAAAGCCACAAGAGTAACCTAAGATAGGTCAGCCTCTGATAAACCCAAAATGAAGGAAATTCTCTTCATGCTCTCATTTCAAATTACTTGTAAAGCACAATTAATTGTAATTATCTTCCATATCTATCTCCATGTAATGAGAAATATGAAGAAATGTGTACACATACATGCTACAAACAGCTGACATCCGTTTTGCAGGATAAAATTCCTAAACTGGACACATCACATAGCATGTTATTATCCACCTTCCCTAAAGACTGAACTATGCAAGTCTTTTGCAGGGAATCAATCGGACCTACCACCCGTTCAAAGTCCAAAAAGGCAACATGCCTACAGTCAATCATGTCGTCATCCGACCAGACCGAACTTATTCCAGTTTCTTGCAAAGAATTCGACGGATTAAGCAAACAGATTACAGATTTGACTGTTCTACTAAAAGAATTACACCAATCTACACATGGTCAGAAAATACCTGTACATGCTGAATCCTCCACACAAGGAGGAACCCAGGTCATTACAATACCTGAACTGCAGTTTGATCCGACCAACAAAACTCATGATGTTGCCCATCCCACTGGAGATTTAGACATTGGTGACATCAAAAAGAAAGTCCTCCAAATGGAAGAGACTCTTCGCACTATCAAAGGAATTGGAACACACGGGAGTGTTTCATATGCCGATATGTGTATTTTCCCTAGTATTCACTATCCAGAAAAATTTTAGACTCCTGACTTTGAAAAATATGACTGGTTAGGAGATCCTTACACACATCTAAAGGTGTTTATTAGAGAACTGGGATCTTATGTAGAGGATGAAAAACTCAGAATGCAACTGTTCCAAAAAAGTCTAACTGGAGAAGCCCGTTCGTGGTACACAAGATTAGACAATTCAAAGATCCATAGTTGGGAAGAGCTAGCACACGCTTTCCTCACCCAATACAACTTTCAATCTCAAATGGCTCCTGATCGGTATCAAAATACCAAGATCAAGAAACAGTCTAATGAGTCTTTTAGAGAGTATGCTCAGAGGTGGAGACACCTGACTGCCCAAGTTAGTCCTTCCATGACAGAATCAGAGATGGTCATGACTTTCATAGACATATAAGAAGCACCTTTCTATGAAAGAGTTTTAGCCGGCATCGCCAAACCATTTTCTAAAATGGTCAAACATGGGGAGATGGCTGAAATGGGATTGAAATCCAGAAAGATTCAAGACCTAGCTGTACTCAAAGTTGTTGCTGATCACATTCAATCTAGAAATTATGGGAACAACCCCTGGAGGGTCCATAAAAATAAAGAAGAGGATGCTTCCATTATACTACAGGGTCTAAAAGGCAGTCAAAACATGCCTATCCAGAGGAGAAATTACACTCCATTTCAAGCACAGTCTTCAAACCCTCCAGTACTAAAAGGTGGAGAAGTCAAAAGACCTCGAGTATTCACACCCTCAGGGGACACCCTCGAGAACATTATCAATCTTCTAACAACACAGAAGAAAATCACGCATCTGCTCCCACCAGCCAGCCCTAATGGACGGGGTTTTAATGCTTCTCAGAAATGTGCTTACCATGCCGGGGCACCTGGACATGATACTCAGGATTGTTGGGCCTTGAAACACAAAATCCAAGACCTGATAGACAACGGTGAAATCGTGGTTGCCAAACCCGATCAGCCTCACGTTCAAGACAACCCTCTTCCTCAACATAAGGAAGAAGAGGTCAACATGATCAATTGGAGCAGCAGACAGAGTTCCAATTTCAGCTGTGAATCCTCCCAGATCCCCAAAGATGGTGATGACAGATGGGATTATGCTAAGTTCTAATTCACAATGGAATGAAAGATGAAGGCTCTCTGTAAACAAATTGAGCAATTGGCGGAACTGGTGACTTATCAGCATCAAGTGACTCGTCAGCTAATCAGCTAGGAGCATACCAGTCTCCTACCTATTGTTATGAATATTCCCTCCTCACTTTCAGAAAGTGAAATGCTGGAAGACAAAGTGACGAAGAGAGCGAATGCTAAGGCTTGTCTGGATTTTGCCAACAAAAGGGAATTCACATATTTGGGCCAACCCATGGAGGAAATCCTTCATATGTTAATCAATGAAGGAAGGATTAGTTCCCTTCTACCTCCAATTAACCCCCGTTCAGGACGATACAACTCTGAGGGAGTATGTCAATATCATTCTCAATCTCGCGGTCACAGCACAGAAGAATGCTGGCCACTCCGCCACCTTATTCAAAATTTAATCGATAGTGGCGTACTGCGTCTGGCAGATAACGACACTGTGTTACGGGCAAGTTAGGATTCATGTCCTACTAAGTGGAAGGGTGTAGTAGAAGTCATATCCGCTGAAAATGATGGAGTTAACAAATCACTTGTCATGCCAGTAATTTAACTCAAGGGAATCAACAATCCTTTGAAAGTGGCCGCTCCCGAGCTAATTAACTTGCCGTGCAGAGCATAATATCCTATTATTAGCTTACGCTCAGTTCCATGGAATTATGGAGAAGGTGAAGGATCCACCTCGTATATAACTGCTGCAGTGACGAAGGAGAATCCATGGTATCTTCCACAACGGATAATGAAGCCTGACATCAAGTCTAAGGGGAAAGTACCCATTAAGAAGATTGAAATTTTCATCCACACTATGGGTCATAACGAAGCCAGGGTGGTTTTAAGCTTAAAAGAAGCTCCACAATAGATATCAATCTTGGACTTGGTCCTGACTTTTGAGAATCACCGGAAAGTCTTGTTAAAGGTTTTAGAAGAAGCCTATCTACCGACATCAGTTGATACGGAAAAATTTCAACATCTGGTTGATCACATTTTAAACAACAATGTGATATCCTTCACTAATGATGACATACTGCCCGAAGGGACTAGTCATTACAAACCGTTGCACATTGCGGTCTTATCCTCCGGATATATGGTTGTTGGAGTTTTAATTTATGGAGGTTCCTCTATGAATATTTTCCCATACGCTACCTTGGTGAAGATGAATATCAATCCCAATTGATTTTGGAGTAGCTATACCATTATCAAAGCTTTTGATGGAGCCCGTCGTAACTCGGTCAGAGTAGTTGAGCTGCTAATTGAGATTAGTCCTCACACATTCTATGTATCCTTCCATGTGCTCAAGATAGATTCGGAATACAACCTGCTATTGGGACGACCATGGATTCAAATGGCAGGGGCAGTCCCCTCCACTCTTCACTAACAGTTGAAATACATCATCAACAATAGCCTGGTCACAGTCAACGCTGAACCGGAGATTCCTCAGCACGGGAACATGCCACTCATCAATGCTAAGAAGGATGTTGAGCCAATTAGTTTTCATGCTTTGGAAATAAGCAGTATCCAATACCATGCTATTGGAACGCCACTGCCCGGACCCCAGATTTCTGCCGAGGTAATGTCGGCCACGTAAGAAATAATGTCGTTAGGTCATAAACCGAGACAAGGGTTGGGTAAAGATTGCTAGGGTATCAAGTACCCTATTCGCTTAACCAAGCAAATTGGGACAGCTGGACTAGGCTATTCTGCCAGCTCTAGTCACAGGAATCCTCATAAGCATCATCAGATTCCTTTAGCTTCAACCATGCGGCGTTTATCTTCGCCTTCAAGCTCCGAGTCCGCACAACCTCCCGTAAAGGTGCCAGCTAATATAATGGCAATGTTATTTGCCAAGCCGATACCGGTGAAGGAGAATGAAATCTTTGTTCCAGATCCCGTAGTGGAGGAAGAGGAACGAAGAATCAAGCAAGACGTCATACGGATGATGTTCGGCATAAGCATCATCGTTCATGATGAGCATACCAACAAATACACCCCTGACGATGATTGCCCAGACATAATGGCTATCATTCGGGACATGGAAGATGATGATAATCCCTCTATCACTGCGGTTCACCAGGAATTTGCTCTTATCAATTGGAACAACATTCCTTACATTGGTCGTCAAGGGTAAAGCTGGCGAAAACTCTTTCTGCCTTGTAGATATAATAACTGCTTACTTTTCTGTACAGTATTAGCGGTTTATTTTGCCAGTATTTGCTAACACTGTGTATGATCAACACATTTCATATATACTAAGTGAAAGCATATTTTGTTTCAGGACTCTGAATTTAGATGTGCCGGTACTTGCTGATACGGTGCCTCTTCTCCACAAGGATTGGACCTTTGATGTAGAGATGAATTCAGCCTTGGTGGATATACAGGATGACATTGAGGTGCCTCCAGAAATTCAAGAATGGGTCAAAGACAAGCCCAAACCCAACCTTGATCAAACCACTCCTTTCAATCTCGGAACCTTAAAAAACCCTAAGTTAATCCAGATTGGTTCAGACCTTACCCCAAACCGACGGAATGACATGGTTACGCTTCTAACCCAGTTCCAAGATGTGTTTGCATGGTCTCATGAGGATATGGTGGGTTTGTCCACTGACATTGTCCTTCATCGCCTTCCCATTAAAGAGGGAGTTAAGCCAGTCAAGCAAAAGCTCCCGCGATTAAAACCTGAATGGAGTTTAAAGGTGAAAGAAGAAATTGTGAAACAATTTCAAGCTGGCATCATAATGGTTTCTACATATCCTGAGTGGATATCCAACATCGTGCCCGTACCTAAACCTGGAGGGAAGGTGCGAGTTTGCGTGGATTATCGGGACTTGAACAAAGCTTGCTTAAAAGATAGCTTTCCCGTGCCATTTATCCACATTCTTATTGACAATACTGCGCAATACGACATGTACTCCTTTGCAGATTGCTTTGCGGGGTATCATCAGATCATGGTTGCCAAAGAAGATCGTGAAAAAACTACTTTCATCACTCCTTGGGGAACTTTTTGCTATAGACGGTTGTCATTCGGCCTCATCAATGCTGGAGCTACCTATCAACGAGCTATGATGGCTCTTTTCCACGACTTAATGCATAAGGAGATCGAGATCTACGTGGATGACATTATTGTCAACTCCCGGAATGAGGATGACCATATAGACCATCTCAGGAAGTTGTTCAACAGGTTGCGTAAGTACAACTTGAAGTTGAATCCAGCTAAGTGAGCCTTTGGCGTTAAATCAGGCAAGTTCCTAGGATTTCTAGTCAGCCACAAAGGGATAGAGCTGGATCCTGCCAAAATATAAGCCATCACGGAAATACCCATTCCTCAAACAGAAAAGGAAATACGGGGATTTTTGGAAAGAATCAACTTCATTAGCAGGTTTATCTCTCAACTCACAACAACCTGTGAGCCTATCTTCAAGTTGTTAAGGAAGAACTCTTCCATGAAATGGAATGAGGAGTGCCAGAATGCCTTCCTTATAATCAAGAAACAGTTAATTAAAGCTTCTATCTTGGTACCACCCAGGGATGACGTTCCCCTGTTAATGTATTTGTCCGTAAGTGACAATGCCATGGGCTGCCTGCTGGGACAGAAGGACCATAGAGGCCTAGAACGAGCTATCTATTACCTCAGCAAAAGATTCAGCAGCAGTGAATACAAGTACACTCTGATCGAAAAGACGTGTTCTACTTTAGCATGGGCTTCCATGAGGTTACAGCATTATCTCCATGGTCACACAACCCATCTCATATCCCGTGTGGATCCTCTCAAGTACGTGTTCAATAAACCTACGTTAAATTGCCGGCTGCCCAGATGGCAGTTGATCCTATACTAATTTGACATCGTATATGTGACTCAAAAGTCCATCAAAGGTCAAGGAATTGCGGATCAACTAGCCGCCGCACCATCAGGGGATTTCAAACCTTTAGAAACCTACTTCCCTGATGAAGGAGTAATGACAATTCAGCAACACCATCAGTACGATACACGCCAAACGTGGAAGATGTATTTCGATGGAGCTGTCAATATGGAAAGTTCTGGAGCTAGAGTTATTCTAGTATCTGATATGGGGGAGCAGAACCCCGTCGCCGTCAAATTACAGTTTGTCAGCACCAACAATACGACTGAGTATGAAGGCTGTCTTTTGGGGCTAAAACTTGCCCATTCAATGGGCATCAGGCAGTTAACTGTCCTTGGAGATTCAGAGTTGGTAATCAGACAATCCACCGAAATCTATCAAACCAAGGAACTACATTTGATGCCTTACCATCGGTAGGTTTTAAAGATGGCTTTGGGATTCGAAGAAATATCCTTTCTACACAGTCCTCGTAATAGGAATGATTTCGCAGACGCGTTAGCAACTTTGGCATCCTTGATTCACATATCAGACAAGGAACACTTGCCAAGCGTCACAATTTCCCTGTACAAGGCCCCATCCTATGGGAATTACATTGGAGAAGTATCGGATGAGCTACCTCCCATCCAACATCCTTGGTATCATCATATCAAGGAATATCTGCGAGATGGATCTACACCCGCTGAGAAAAGGCGGATCCATCGATTTACTATAAAATTCTACCTGAGTGGAGATGCACTCTACAAAAGAGATGTAGGATTAGGTCTCCTCAGATGTTTAGACAAAGATCAAGCCCAAAGGCTTATGGATGAAATCCATGGCAGAGTCTGTGGCCCCCACATGAGTGGCCCCCTCCTTGTCAAGAAAGTCCTCAGGACAGAACATTATTGGCTATCTCTCAAAGCTGATTGCAATGGCCATGTCAGGAGATGCTATCAGTGCCATATTCATGGGAATGCTATACACGCCCCTCCACGGGAACTTCATAATATGAGTTCACCTTGGCCCTTCTCAATGTGGGGAATGGATGTTATCGGGCCCATTGAGCCTAAAACCAGTAAAGGTCATCGATTTATCTTCACCATGATCGACTACTTCACCAAGTGGGTAGAAGCATCCTCCTTCCCCAGGGTTACTAAAGAAGTCGTCATTGCTTTCATCAGAAACAATGTCATTTATCGATATGAACAACCAGAGGTGATTGCGTCCGACAATGCCAAGAACCTCAATAACAAAAAAATGGAGGAATCATGCAGTAAATTCCACATCAAACATCTCAACTCAGTCATCTATCGTCCGAAGATGAATGGTGCTGTTGAAGTGGCTAACAAGAACATCAAGAAGATTATGCAAAAGATGTCCACCAATCACAAAAATTATCCTGACCTATTGCCCCTAACTCTATTAGCCTACAAAACCTCAATGCGCATCTCCACTGGGGCAACCCCCTACGCATTAACCTATGGGATGGAAGCAGTGCTCCCCATAGAAGTTGAGATGGAATCCCTCAGAGTATTGATAGATGCTCAGTTGGATGAAGACCAATGGATACAAGATAGGTATCACCAATTGTCTCTAATAGACGAAAGGCGAACCACGACTATCTTCCATGGTCAGTATATATCAGCAAAGGATCGCCCGATCCTACAACAAAAAAGTTCGGCAACGGCAATTCAGACAACATGACTTGGTTCTGAAGAAAATCATGGACAACCAAGATCAGGCTAAGGGAAAATTCACTCCTAACTGGGAAGGCCCGTTTATTGTCAAGGAAGTATTGACAGGAGGCGCTCTCAGGTTGTAAGAAATGGACGGCGATGAATTTCCACAACTCATCAACTCGGACACTATGAAATGGTACTATGTCTGAAGTTACCATCAAGTAAACATCCTGGTGTGGGACCATCAGGTCACCAGTCATTCCGGTTCTTTAAACCTTTACCACACATAACTTTTCTACACTTTGCCCCTCAGGGAAACATACCTTTCAAGCCAGCAGCCTAGCTTTCTCCTTTGCATTCCTACAAATTAGGTCATCCCACCGTGGATTGAACCTCTTGCGTTTGCAGTTTGGCTACCCATACCTGGGTTCAAACTTCTCATATTTACAGTTTATCCTCAACCTAGGATTAAAACTTTCCCCGCACTCTGACCTGCACATGGGATTACGCTTTTCATCTCGCCCTGAGGGGCGAACTACGTCGACCTGATCTCCTCTTCAATAGGAGTACGTAGGCAACCATTTCATATGACCCAGTCGTAATAAAATAAAAACATTTCCACCCTTTTCCTTACAAAAACAAAAATGAAAAAAACATTCCCACACCATTCCTGCCACATACAGCGTTGAATCTCTTACACCAGGTTCGAACTACGCAGATCTCCTCTTCAATAGGAGTACATAGGTAGCCATTCATGGTGCGACCTCACCCCCTACCAAAACACAAACCCTTGTCAGTTGGTACTGGGATCATCCTTTAATCTACTACATTTCATTCGGCTTCAGACCAAAGGGGTGGAATTACCTGAACTCCTCCCAACTAGGAGATTCGGCGACCATCTAAGTTGTGGTCATACCTTGAAGAGCAACACCAATCCATAAGAGATGGAATTAACTAGGCTTCTCATAAATAGAAGTACTGGCGACCATATGTGGTGCGGTCAATCTCAGAGAGGAAAGACACACCCCTCTCCTCATTTCCATACAGAAATTAGTCCCGAGACACCGAGAGATGGTAGGGATACACACAGATCAATGATCCATTCAGAACTGTCGAAAGACAACTCAATGTCCATCCACCTAAGAGGAATTCAGAATACATCAAGATCACAAGCCCTGAAGTAGCAGGCAAAATATCAAGCAAGTAGCAAAACATATCTAAAAGGGAAGTGATCCAAAAATATATTTCCCTTTCATATATATAATGTTATTTGATATACACAATGTAAACTGTACATGACAAAATGGCTAAGCTAGTCTGTGCAGGAAAATATAAGATCATCTATAAGTCAGGGTATATGCGAGCTAACAAGCCCAACATGGCGTCCCTCTCAGAAGATGGAGGTGAAGCTGTGGTCTCCTGTATGAGAATATCCACACGACCCAACAGATCTGCAGCCATCTGCATGGTGACCATATGATCATCAATATATGCGCTCATCTCTGCGATCATGCCAGTGGTAAGGGACCTCACTGTAGTACTATCTGTGACGGCTACATCCCGGACAGATATGGTGATATCCCGCTCAACTATCATTGCATCTCTGGCTGATATAGCCTCATCCCGCTCAACGACGATGGCATCTCTACGAGCCAATGCCTCGTCTCTCTCCAATTGAGCGGCCTCCCTCCCATCAAGAGCAGTCTACATCATAGATCGAATCTGATCTCTCTCAAAGGTCATCCAATGAAGACTTTTCTCTAAGTACTGTGCCGAGTACTGAATCACAACAGTACTTGTACTAGGAGAATTCGAAAGAAATGCTGACAACCCAGCAGTGGGATCCTCCTCGATGTAGGTATCAATGTCATCCATGGGCTCTACATCATCTAACTCGCGCTCCAGTACTGTAAATACTGCTGCAGTCGACATAATCTATGTCTCCATCCACGCGAAATACTCTGCGGAATAACCAGGATGACTGACAGAAAAAGCTGCTATCTCGCGCTGATCCCAACAGGCGTATACCCGAGATTGGTCCTCTGCTGAGAGGTACTGAGAAGCTGAACGTATACCTGTCGCCCCCTCAAAAGGATGAAAATCCTGGAACTGGTTGAACTGCGACATCACGGCCAATGGGTGATAAGTGGTCACTCCCCTCAAACTAGCCAGAAGGAGATTGTCCATGCCCGGAGCATGAGTAATGAAGTTGTATGGTGAGCAAAGCCCCGAACACGGCAATATACTGAATGGATCTCTGATATCTGCCAAGAACGTGGCAGAGCATCTATACACTCTGATGGCTGAAAATAGTATGACATAGCTACATCATGGGTGAAGCAGTACCCATGCCATCTAAGAGTGCCAATCGGTCTCAACTGTGACATGAACCACACATATAGCATGACTGAACTCCTAGTGAACACTCCTGTCGGATAAGTGCAGCAGTAGGATGCCGAGCACAGGGTCTCTGCTACAATCATAGGTACAATGGTACGACCCTCCCTGAGAGCTATCACGACCATGACAACGCCTATATCTATCTCATCCATATACCGTGGCATATACATATATAACAATACACATAGCATCAATACGTCAACTCTGGCCAAACGCCAATGATCCTCCGATGCGGTGAAATCCCCGGAATGTCATGAATAGCTATCCTCCGAGCCAAATCTATCGTACAAAAAATGTTGGGCTATCACGTGGCCAGATGTCAACTCATCCTGTACCACTTTGCGCCTCAATCCTGTGAGAGTCATCAATCGTCTGCTCATGTCTCCCAAAGCCAGATGCACCCAAGGTCTGTCTAAAGGCAACATCGTCAAACGTGCATACTCCTCCAGAGTAGGAGTCAACTCATGGGTGTCGAATCAGAATACCGGCCTATCCGATAACCAATGCTCTATCATCCCGTCCATAAATCCTGCGGGAACCTGAAAAGTCAAAAAGGTCATGCTATGCTACAATAAATGATCTACAGTTACCCTGTCTGGTGGTGACATGCTATCATACCACGATCTCATACTCGATGCCACCACTGACGGTGGGGTATGATCTATATGGCTAACTATCGAAGAAGACATCTATGCGGGCCGTGTCATAAGACCATCCAGGGGTCAATGCCGAATATCTCTAGACATACATACATATACAGAACATGGTACAAGTATAACAGATAATATATGGCAATATGATATATGTAATGGGAAAAAAATAGTGCATACATTCCTAAGTATATCATCATCCAATACATCATCTCTGTATAGCAACCAATACAGGGAAATGGGGCACAGACGCCCTACTACTGACAGAGGCCTATCAAAAGATATAGCGAAAATGGGGCACAATCACCCAATATTTAACAGAGGCCTAGCAAAAGATATAATGAGAATACACATCAGAAGAAGACAATGGTGTCGATGTCCACATCATCAATCATGTCCACCTGATGTAACTCCTCCTGAGTCACTGGATCTCTTTCAACAGGGATGTCAGGCCTATATAAAGGAGAATTCACGCCAGCAAACCAAATGGGTCACCTGAGGGGCCAGCGCCTGAGCTGGAAGGATCAAATGAAGTCGCCTCTGCCGGATCTCTGCCCAAATCACCCAGTAACTCTGGATTCTCCACCTGAATGCTCGGAAGCTCCCTACGAGGGACATGTGCAGCAGGAGCGGGATCCTCTATCGGAATATCCGCCTCCTAGTCCTCAACATCTGGAACATCTACCAGGAGAGGACGTATCATGGCCTCCACCAACCGACGAGGCTATCTGACAGAATGGGGACGAGGCACTTCAGAAGCCCTCCGCCGTACGCTAGAAGTGGTCCTATAGGAACTACTCGGCTGATCCAGTCCATAGTATCTGGACAACAAGTCTCCAAATCACCTTAGAAAGGGTGTGATATTTCCTTATGTAGAGCTTTCTAGAATGCATTTTATGACTATATGCACTCATGCATTTACTTTAACATATAATAGAGTTAAAATGCATGACTACCCAATGCTTACATTTGGAAATTTTTTGCCATAGTCTCATTTGGAAATAGGACTATCCACATGCATACATGCATGTCTAGGTGGCCATTCAGTAGCACACCTACCCTAAAGTCATATACATAATATATGCATTAAAAATTAAAATCATCATGCATAAGGCCTGCCCACTTTGCCTTGATACCTTATGCTCATTAGACCTCAAATAGGAAAAAAAAATAGCAGAAAAAGGTGCCAATTTGACTGTCTCAAAAGTTAAATTTTTTCACATCATTATGTTCAGCATGGTTTAATACTAACATTTACTATGTTGAATATTTTTTTATCTAGTCATTTGTGCATACATAATCACTACTATGTGTTTAGATGCATTTCATGGGATAACTCAAAATCCAACGGACAGAAATAAGAAAAAATATAGGCATATGTTACCAGGATAGTGTAGAACACTCGTACGGTGATAGAATTTGCAGAAACCAGCCCGAACCCAGCAGATCTAAAGATGGCTCGCAATTTTCTCTATGTGAAGCAGTTGAAAGTGACTTGTGAGACCAACCTGCTGGATTATATCATCCACGGTTGGCCGCAAGCCTATCTGCGGCTGCAACAGGTGCACCTGCGGCACCCCTATACGGTTCCCACCCCTCCGACTCGGTCCAGTTCGATTTGCAAAGGAGTTCTTACAAGCTGAAAAGGCCAAACAAGGGATAAAAACGCTACGCGATTGAGCAGAATAGTCTAAAACCTTTGTTTTTCAGGATCCAACTGTGGCTTTCTTTTCATCCATTGGTATTCGCCCGAACACAAGGTTTATTATACCGATGATTTAAGTCTTTGTATACCACATTCGACAATAACGTACAGAGGTTCGATGCCGTCAGCGTAAGGTTGTCACCCCAATCTTTTCACAAAAGAGGTCCCCGGCGGGGGTTACAACGCATGCTCATCCGTTGACACACAAATCAACGAAGGTCAAGCAACCTTGACGTTGTTTCAGCCGATGTCAAGTAAACCCATCGAAGCATGGAAAGTTGTTCAATCATTGCGTACGTTTATATTCATCACTCCCTAGTGGATCCCCGACGAGGGTTACAATATGAAGTCATGACAGGGGGTTACAATGCATGCTCATCCGTTGACACACATATCAATGAAGGTCAAGTAGCCTTGACATTATTACAGCCGATAGCAATTTAAACCTATCAGAGCTCTGAAGCTATTCGAGGTTTTCACACTCGACCGCTCGTATTCCCCAGCGGATCCCCGGCGGGGGTCACAACGCAATGTTCCGGTGATCTACACGACAGCGGAGGTCAATCAACCTTGACAGTATATCCCACAGGATTTTTCAGCCGTCGATTCACATGGCGGTGAAATGCACGGCAACAAAGGTCGGGCATCCCTGACAGCATATGCTAATGGCAGTAAATCCAACAGAATCGTGACATGTTCTGACGATACAAACCAGGAGATTGTCATCAAGGAGGATTGAGAATGGAATATGTTATACACATCCTCAACCAGATCAAGCTTCATCCCCATAGATCTCTCACACATAAGAGGTACATCTTCGGGATCAAGTCATAATCAAAGACACAGGACTTTGGTGATAACTAAAACATCAACAACCTACCAGATTCAGATTACACATCAAATCTGATCATCGTTACCAATCCCCAGTTGAAGCAACAGGGAGCCAGCAATCATCCCTAGCGTGTTTGGCTACAACCCCGTACACATGCATCGTACATTTGAATCATGTTGCTATCCATAGTACCATGTTCGTCTTGTTACGTTTCAAGAATCTAGGATTCTTTATCCTACCCATACATCGCCATGCATGAGTAAGATAAAGAGGGGCATCTGTAGACACTCGAAATTTTCTGTACATCTGTCACTAACATTGCAGGAGAGCAGATTCGTCTTTTAAGAGGGAACCCTGAAGGACGATCCATATCCATGCCGGATACTACCGAAAGTTCAGCATCAACCCCGGATCGCAATCTGGGAGTAACAATTCCAATCCCGGAGATAACCCCGAGGCATGCAGATCAATACCGGAACACACATCGGAGAAGACCAATTAATCTCGGAGATAACCCCGAGGTATCCAACCTCAGTCCTAACCATGGGAATAGCCACCAACCTTGGTGATAACCCCAAGGAATGCAATTTCGACAATAACCCCGGAAATGTTTGTTACAAATGCAACCAGCTTCAATCCCGGTGCTCACAATGAGATACACTGTACCAGCTCGGCGATAACATCGGGAAGACAAGTACACCTCAAAGATGACAATGAGGACCTTCAACAAATTGTAGCAGTCCAATCTCAGCAAAGCTGAGCAACGTCTGCTTTATCAGCGCGATAACACCGGTGAGGGGCAACATCGTCATCTGACCAACACGATGCCACGCCATGTCGTCTCAACGTCGTTACGCAACAGTGTCCCACAAGAATAACAAATCCTGAGTGACTATTGTGCGGGGTAACGGATGAAAGTTGAAGCTTGAAGACCGGAGGGCACCATCCCATCTTCAATGACTTCGCACAAACTCTAATCCCATGCCATCGTACAACTCTCGATAATGGCGGTCCGAAATAGGTCTTGTATACCTCAAACGGATGCCCGGATTGCACTTCTAAAAGTCCGAGTGGATATTATAGTGCCTGAGTGCACGTACTTGAAGACGACCCGACCCGAAAAACCCGGGCTAACCCAGGTTGCCTCTGGTCTATCTACGGCCGAGCTGTAGGACCTGCGGCTCCACCGTCTATAAATAGAGGGCTTCGGGTGGCCATTTTGTAAAAAAAAATGGCGAGGAAGCCCTGCCCAATTTGCTCTGTACACACCCCAAACTGAGTGCTTTCTCATTTTAAACACATGTGAGCTCACATATAACTTATTTTATACCTACAAAAGCCAATGCTTACCCACTTTAAAGATACTGAAGTCTTCTTTGGCAGCCCGCTGTAAGCCTTCTTTCACACTTTAAAGTTTTTCTCTTCATCTTTGTACACACCGTTCTACACGTTGAGAGTCATATTGCACACTTTTGTCCGGACTTCGTTCCGTGGTTTATTTTTAGTTTGTATATACATATATATTTATATATAAATATATTAATATACATGGACTAACATTATCGAGTTATGCCTCGATTGAGCCTAGACTTCGGTCTGGAGCATTTAATTGCTTTTGTGTATATATATATATATATATATATATATATATATATATATATATATATATATATATATATACGATTATATATATAAACTGCGTGTCGAACTCTGTTCGATGAGCCTAGACTTGTGTCTGGTGCATTTAATGGCTTTCTTATATATATAATTATATATATGAACTACTATCGAACTCTGTTCGGTGAGCCTGGATTTCACATTCGGTGCGTTTACTGCTTTAATATATATAAACTTATATACATTAACTATTGTTGGACTTTGTCCGATGAGCCTGGATTTTATATCCGGTGCGTTTACATGCTTATATATATATATATATATATATATATATATATATATATATATATATATATATATATATATATATATATATATCGTCCCACCTGGAGTTTACTTCGTGGTGGTTGACCGTTTTTTACAAATTTCTGTACATTTCGTCCCTCTTGGAGTTTTCTCCGTGGCGGTTGATAACTTTTACAGCTTTATTTATATTTATGATCCCCAATTGGTGTGCTTCGTGGCTGGTGATCATGTATGTATATATATATTTACGACTTTTATATATATGCCTACTTAATGCTTTTATATCAATTGTGGCATCATGACAGCCTAGGAATCATGTGATCACAAATTCAGTCCCCTGAATCTAGATTCGGTTCCCATGATGGACCTTTTCAGCTGTAAGCAGCTTGTAAATATATCTGTGATGTTTGGATTTCCTCAGATGGTTTTCATACCCACGAGGAATTCAGCACCGTTTTGTACATTATTTTCGTGCGGATGCTTCGCATCTGCCAAATAAAATCAATCCAGCCGAATACGGAATAAAATGGGAGTGTAAAAGGTCTCAATTACTATTGAGCAACAGGGTTTGAAAAACCTCTTTTATAAAACATCACTGCCATATCTTGATTAAAATTAAAATTTTACATAAAATTCAAACCCTGTGTATATAGGTGCAAACGAGGCCTCACACTACTTCCAAATAACAGCACATTGACCCACACACACACACATTCAGACAACAGTTTCTTGAAAAGAGTCGATCACCGTGGTAACACGGATGTTGGGGGGTGACTAACACCTTCCCTCCGCATAACCAAGTCCCCGAACCCTAATGAATCTTAGTTTCACCGACCCGTTTAGCAGTGTCACATCACTAGGTCAATGTGCAAACCTTTTCTCGGTTGTGTTGGTACAACCAGTTAAAAAACTAACTGGCGACTCTTATAGTCCAATCGTCGACATTATACATGTCGGACCTTTTTCACTTGTTTTTTCAAACAAATCTCACCTAAAATGAGAACACCAAATAACAAGTAACGAAAAGGGACAATTAAAAATCCCGACGTCGACATAGTGTACCACTGAAGTTCTTGGTTATTGTAATAACCTTTAACAGTTAAATAGACTATACGGACCATCTATCTCGTACTCTGGGGGATCAACCCTTTGTACAATATATTGTGCACATACATTTTAGCGCTTCGCATAATATAATCCCCTATATTAGGGTTGTTCATCTCAGCTTGACATTAGAGTCTGCACCAAAGGAATTTTGGTTTGGATTACCTTCAATGATAATTTAGGGTTCAACATTCACTAACTAAGGATTAATGAATCAACAAAAGTTCACTAGTCTTATAACAACAATGATATAATCTTTGCACGATGAGATTTCAATAATATTAGAAAATAATAATAAATCTCGTACATTGTGGTACTACTATCGTAAGAATAGAAAGCTTTCATTGACATAAACATTGTGTAGACACTCGAAAGTTTTTGCATTCCTGTTATTAACATTGTAGGAGGGCAAAGTCGTCTTCTAGAGATAACCCTGGAAGTCAAAGTAGCACAGTCCCTGAGACAACATCAGGACACTTAGTCAGTTCCATCTTGGAGACAACCCTGAGATCTTCAGTTTAGTCCCGGAGACAACCCCGGGATACTTAGTCTTTAACATTTTGGAGACAACCCTGAGATAGTCAGTTCCAGTTCCGGAGACAACCCCAGAATCATAAGTTTCAATCTCAGAGACAACCCCAAGATATTCAGTTCCAGTCCCGGGGACAACCCTGAGAGATACAGATCAAACCTCGAAGATAACCTCGAGGCATGCAGTTGCAGTTTCGGAGATAACCCTGAAAATGCTTATTTCAAACCCTTATGATCACTTCAACCTCGGTGATAGCCCCGACACACTCAGTTCCCAAACCTGGGAGGACAGGCATACCTCAGAGATAACCCTAAGGACATTCAGCATTTGCAGCAACCCAATCTCAGAGATAACCCTGAGCAATAACTGCAAAATCAGCCCAGAACCGGAGACAACCCCGGTGAGGGGTAAAATCATCATTTTGCCACCTCGATCCCACATTCACGCCATCTCAACATTTCAACCTACATGCTACACAGAAGTGTCCTACAAGAACCATAACTCCAATCCCGAGTGACTACTATATAAGACAACACACTAGATGGAATTTGATGACCTAGGTATGGACCCATCTCCCCGACTTCGTACAACCTCATATCCAATGTCATTGTATAGCTCTCGACAACAGCATGCCGTAAAAGGTCTTATACACCTCGATTGGATGCCCTGATTGAAGTTTTGAAGGTTCGAGCAGACAACACATTTCACGAGTGCACGTACTTTGAGACGGTGGGGCCCGTGGAGCCTGGGGCACCCCGAGAAGCCGCATGTACACCTGCGGCTCCCCCCTCTATAAATAGAGGGATTGGGGTTGCCATTTTGAAGAAGGAAAAGGCGAGGAAGCCCTGTCCAATTTGCTATGTACACACTATAAATTGAGTGTTTTCTAACACTTGTGAGATTATATTTGGCTACTTTTTACTGGTGGGAACCGAGTGTTCATCCATTTAAAGCTATTGAAGTCTTCTTTGGCAGTCCACTGTAAGCCTTCTTACATTACTTAAAGCCTTTTCCCCACTTCTTGAACACACTTTTATTCACGTTGAGAGTAGCGTGTGTGTGTATGCCCGGACCGTCGGTCCGTGGCTTTTATTGCTTTTCTATATATATATATCTATATATATATATATATATATATACACACACATGCATTCTTGTCTGGCCTGGAGTTCACTTCGTGGCCATTTACTGCTTTTATACATTTATATATATTTACATTTCCACTACTACAAAACAGTAAATAGATAACGCATAAAAAGCGTTGTGGTTGTTAATCTAGACACGTCATGGTTAAGGGTGTCATCTATTTGACACCCTTTATACAACGTTTTTAAAACGTTGTAGTTTGATACATTCTACAACGTTTTTTTCTTAAAAACGTTGTAGTTTTGTTTTCCAAAAATTAATAGATGCTTGGAAACATTGTAGATGGTATGATTCCACAATGTTTTTCGGCTAAAAATGTTGTAGTTTAATATATCAGACAATGTTTAAACACATTTACACAACGTTTAGAATGTGTTATCTATTTAGAAAAAATTATATAACGTTTTTAAAACGCTGTAGTGTGACTTAAAAATGTTACAATACATGCATATAACAACTGTTTTTAAATATAGACCATAGAAAGCAACAACAGACAACGTTAAAACTAGCTTTGTACAACGTTTAGAAGGTGTCATTTATTTATCCAAATATACAACGTTTTTAAAATGTTGTAGGTTGACTTAAAAAAAGAAAAAAAAAATTGTGGTTCATGTGACAACCCGAGAATTTAGATAATTATTAAAATCCTAAAATGATAGATTAAATGTTATAAGATAAACCTAGACAGAAAATAAGTGTATGGAATTGACGTTTCTGTGAAGGAATTTTAAGGATTTAAAAAATTTTATGAAGAACCTATATGGTTTCTTAATTGAATGAGAATAAAGAAATATGGGTTACAAAATTCCAAAACCCTAGAAATGAATTGACATGTATTTGAATGAATATCAATAATAATGTATTATGATACTTGTAAAATTTGATATGAATTGAATAGTGTACGAAATGTTATACTAATACAAGTGGAATTTTATTAACGAAATAAGATTTCATAGGAAGAAAAGCTATGAGGTTAAACGAAGATGAGTATATAGAAATATATATATACTTAGTAAGGTGCTATATATATTTTAGCAAGAGGAATGATGAATTAAGTTAATGATATAAGGATCAAGATAAAACTATGTTAGTTATAAACATAGCTTGAACGTTGGCCTTGGTAGGTAAATAAGAATTTGAATAAGTATAAAGTCGTTAGTTAATACGATTAGCAATAAGAAATGAGTAATTTAAAACTCAAAATTTGAGTAAGAGATAGAATTTTAAAGCATGGACTGCTCGGTTGCGTCCGGAACGTCAAGTTTAGTCAAAATGGGCAGTAAACACAAAATGTGTAAAGGTTGACTTTTGGTCAAAGTCAACAGTTGACTTTTTATGGAGAAAAGTCAAAATTAGTGTGAGAAGTAAAATATGTTATGATATTATGTTATATGGTTAATGGTATAATATTTAATATTAATACCAAATGATGTAAAGTAAAAATATGAGATGAAATCCAATATGCAAATATGTATATTGGTATCAAAGCAATTAGTAAATTAAATTCATATTTGAATAAATGATTGAATATATTATTTTATATATTTAATATATAAATAAATTGTTTGAGAACAATTTATGGAGAGGAGGAGGAAATTAATTTTAATTATACAATATAAATTGTATAACTTAAATAAGTTATTTAAATTAAGTATGATAATTAAATGACCTAAATGGTTATTATACTTTAGTAGTTCTAGTATTTAATATATACTTGTGACCTAATCTAAGAGTTGTGGACCATATTATTTTGTATGAATATGTGAGTAAGTGAGTTAAAAATCAAGTTGTGTAACCTAATATATATATTAGGTGTGTTAATTAAATAACATAAAATGTTATGATCCAGGAGAATTAGTATATAAATTATATACTAATTTTAAAATATTTATTTTATACATCTCAACTAATTAATTTTATAACCTAAATATAGAAAATCTAATTGGGTTAAGAAAATAAATGTGCATGAGTAAAAAATTATGTTATAATTGAGGAAATGTGAACCCTAATTAAATAATTAGGGAATGGTAAAATAAGAAGTGTTGGAAGATGTTAGTGGTTGTAGCTAAAAATTTTAATTTAAAAGCCCAAAAGAATTAATTGGGAGCCCAAAACTTAGCCCAATGGAAGATGGACTTTTTGGACATTTAGTAAATCAATTAAAGCATAAAAGGAAAGCCAAAAGTTGGACTAACTAAGGCCACATGGCCAGCCCAAACAAGAGAGGAGAGAAGGGGAGATGAATGTGATGATAGTTTAATTTAGTGGGTGACCAACTCTTCCGTGTGTCACTCCTTTATTTAACCAACATTCTTAACCAAAGTTACAAGCAACCTTGTAATGATGAAGAAAGAGAAAGCAATAGAGAGTTGTTGGATGATTAACATGAGATATATAAATATATCTACACTTTTGTGTTTACTAAATCATAAAAGCAATTTCATTTCTCTCTCATCGTATTACTTCTTATTAGCTAACTCAAAGAAAATCGAAACTAAAGAGAGAGGGAGAAGCTAGTATTTTGGCAGCCACAAGTGGAAAGGGAGAGAGATTTTGATCTTCAAGCTAACCAAGATCATCATCTACCTTGAAGGATTAAAAAAGCTAGCAAGATATCAAGGTATAAATCACCTTTTTTCTAAGTTATTCTTAGTTGTTTAAATAAAAACTTGGATTGATGATTTCAAACTTCAAAACTTTAGATCTACATGATCTATAGTGTGTTATGTGTGGATCTATCCATCTTATGTGTTAAAAGTTATGAAATGGAAACTAGTTTTTCAAAGGGTGGAAAACTCTAATTTTTCTTAGCCTCGATTGTGTTAATCTTTTGTTTGATGAAATAGATCATGTATTATGGTAGAATCATGGGTATATGAAGTATTAGTAGGTATTATGATGAGTGATGTTGGTTATTATGTGAGGACATGAAAGTTTTATTAGAACTCACAAAATGTTAAAAATTAGATTTTTGTGAGAACGAAGCATGAAATTCAAACAACCATATCTCTTATTGTATTTCAAATTTTTGAGTGTGGTAAAGTCCTAGAGTTAGATCTATAAGTTTTCTAACATCTCCAAGTAGAATCACTGAAAAAGGAGTTGTAGATTTCCGTATGGACTATTTTTAGGAAAGGACTCCAAAATTGCAAAACGCCAAAATGGTTCTGCCCAAAATTTTAAAAGGGCAATTTCGGCCACTTAAGTTGCCAGAAAAATTCCGGCCTTTTGGGACATGAAAATATATTGTATTAAGTACCTCCTGTCTAAAAATGAGCTCATTCTGACTTAAAATGACCAAATTATGACCATTTCAATTTTTCTAATTTTCCGACGAAAATTACTATAACCGGAGTTCTATAACTCCGATGGCCACAAAATTTAAACTGGAGTGTCACGTTAACACGTATGAGATTATGTCAAGAGATGGTAATTTTTGGAGTTAAGCATGAGGTAGTTAATTTCTTAAGAAATTAACTAAAAATAATTTTTTGAAAAATAATAAAGGAAGTGGGAAAATTTTGGAAAAATACTTTTTGTGTATGAAATACATGTATATAAGCATGGCCAAAAGATAGAAAAATAATAAGTTGTTTTGCTATTTTCGTAAAAAGGATATGGAATCCAGCTTGCTAGATTGGAAAATTTGTTGAATCCAGTTTGCTGGATTGCGATCTAGTTTGCTGGATTTAGAATCCAGTTTGTTGGATTGCAGTTAGGTTTGCTGAATTGACCATCTAGGTTACTGGATTTGGAATCCAGCTTGCTGAATTTGAAATCCAAGTTGCTAGTTTGGTTTTTGACTTATTAAAGTGTTAAATCATAATGTATATGATATAGTGATTAAAGAATTATCAAACGATGATAATAATACTGATGTGTTAATATGTTATCTAATATTTGATTAAGTGTTAGATAATTTATTGATAAAGTAATTGTATTATGATACAAAGTAGAATATGCTGATTGAAAGACCAATCTTATTAATGATAGGTCTTACTAAAAGAAGTTAACTTAAATTGTGTAGCAGTAGTCAACGAATCAGGCAAGTTTCCTAACTCAACCATGAGTTGTATTTTTAAAGCATGTCAGTGAATAGTTGTTGTTGATTATTCACGTCTATATTGATTATTGATTCGCACGTTGTGCATATTGTAAATGTTCATCTGGTATGAAAGGCTGATCACCTTCATTACCATTTGGTTCAGTTAATCTGTTCATGTTTATGCTTGACCATTCATTTTCATTGACTTGGTCTTTCAGCTAAGAAAATTTGTTTATGCTCTTTCACAATGTTTATATTGTTGAAAGTTAGCCAGCTTATTGTTCAATTCTTTCAATAATGATATATCCTCAATTAAACTTATGCTTGCTGGGCAAATTTGATGCTCACCCTTGCTATATCATGATAAAAAATTTCAGATTAAGATGAAAGCTCGAGTAAAGACAGAGGCAAAGACAAAGTCCAAGAATAAGCTATTATGCTGTTAGAACTATTAAATTTGCTAATGCAAATATTAATGTAAATCTTCTAATATATTGAAGTTATGTATTAAGTTAAGGTTGTAGAACTTGGGATTGATATGTAAAAGTTTAATGTATAAACAATTTATATTTATATCTTCCGCAATAGTTGTAGAAATAATATACCAGATCATTGGTGATTAGGACCGGGATCTGGGGATGCTATAGTTGGTATCAGAGCCGTAGGTTATAAACCGTAGATAGGGGTACCTTAGGCTATAACCGCGGAGATGATGATAAGGAATAAGCTCAGATCGAGTTTAAGTGATAAGAGATGAATTTAAAAAATTCATCATTTAAGTAAAGAGAAAGATAAATAAGATTCAAATAAAAAACTTGAAGAGCTATAAGGATAAGAATCTGGAGTTACCTGACTCCAGTAATAGAGATAAAAAGTGATAATAAATAGACTATGTCTATAAGATGAGAAATGTTAATAAAATCATAATATAATATGATTAAAGAGAAAAATAAGAAGATCATAAAATAAAACGATCATAAGTATAGGGAGAAATGATTACGAAATAAGATCACGACATGATCAGATTAAATTGTTGAATAACATATGATATGCTAAGTGATTGGAATGATATAGCTTGATGCTATAAAAAGAAGGTACTATGAAATGGTACAATGTAAACTCAGAAAAGAGTGGTAAATGTTAAGATATGGATTAAAGAAAATTCGTATTAAGAAAAGAGAAAGTTAGAATTGTGTAGAATTTCAATTGAGGACTCATGTCAGTAGCTGAGTTTTATAATTCCTTGTATGGGTGGGGAATTTGTACTTGGTTTTAGAATCACTTAGCTTCCTGGTCGATATAGTGGTTAGGTTGACCGATTCTTTGTATGGGCAGGGAATTGTCCGCTTAGCTTCCTATATTGATTAGTAGCCGAGTTTGGATTGACAACCACTTAGTTTCAGGTACTGATAATCATTGGAACCTGGTGTCGCGCTATTTTCTATATACATGTTGATAAGGTGATTCTTTTCTCATGTGTATAACGAATAGGTAGAGAATATAAGGTTAGTTGCGAGTTCTTAAAACTCATACTTATGGTAAGTTCATGACTCATAATCATATGGTATGTTTTTGAACCCCTCAGCGAATGGATGCCTATGGTCTTACTAGGATAAGTTCTGAAACTCACATGATTGTGGAAAGTCATGAACTCATAATGTGTGGTAAGTTTGATGACCTAGGTATAATAAAGTTGTGAATGGAGAATTGAGGATGATAGAAATAGATAGACTTATTAAGTAATGGATCAGTAGAGAAAGTAAAGTTGATGGTGGAAGCATAGGTATTCCAAATCTTCTAGCTATGCTAGACTTCAAAGTTTTTTGACATCAAGCTAAATTCGCACTGATGTGCCTTTCGAAATAAAATGAATTTTTGTTATCCTCAACACAGGGTTACAACTGTGTAGAAGTGGGCTTCGTACTACTAACACATCGTTACCTGTTGTGGCGTTATGATACCAAAGATGATTTTCAAGTATTTTTGAACGGTTTAAAGAAGAGTCTATGCTAATTGATTCGGCTAGACAAAAATGATTTGAGATGTAAAAATATATTTTATATATCATCAATGTATCATGGAACCTGATGCAGAATGATAAAAATGATGGAGTTATTAATGCATAATTACCTAGTGAGGTACGTGATCTAAAGATCGTCAGCCCACTATGGAATGATGTAGTATGACAAAGTCACACAATGACGGAATCCTCAAACGGACTGTAAATGCAGTGCGGTATCATGACGTCATAAAATGATTTTAAGAATTTTAAAAATAATTTATGGCCAACTGAATTTGGCTAGCAATGTTTCAATTGAAATTCGAATTATTGATATGCGTTTAAGCTATTTGATTCAGCTAGACAAATGTTTATGAAATTCAAAGTATTCTTGGAAAGCTTATGCCGAACAAAATTATTTTGGAACGGAATCTTATGATGAGTCTAAGGTGAATAACCCAGAAAATGGCGATGCACCAATTGGATAAAATATTCCAATCTAGGAACGCATATAGTCATTCCGATTACTAAGGTACAACAGACTGATCATCTAAAGTACCCGCATCGGTAGTTTACCTTCTTTGTGATTGTAAACATACCAAATATAAAATATTTCAGAGGTAGAGTACCTTTCTTTTGTAATTTAAAGAGGTAGCTGGTAGAAATACACCTAAACCTCAAAGTTCATGGTTTTATGATCCCTCAAACAGATATGAATTTTTTAAACTCTTTAGAGTAATGTTGTGGTAGAAGGTGATGATGGACATGAAATATTGTGAACTCGTTGCGTACGAGTAGAATCTGAGATGATTGAGTAAATGTTATTATGACAACCTAGTTTTGCTTAATGTTTAGAAGATGTAAACTCCTAGTGAGTAGTTATGGTGAAATGTGATAATAGATGAGAAATCCTCAAAGTAGGAAATTGTAAAGGTTAAGTTAAAAACCTAGTTTTGATCAAGAGAATAAGCAAAGATTAGTATGCTTTAATTTCGGGGAAGAAATTCTTAGAAGAAGGGGGTGAATGTGACAACCCGAGAATTTAGATAATTATTAAAATCCTTAAATTATAGATTAAAGGTTATAAGATGAACCTAAACAGAAAATAAGTGTATGGAATTGACGTTTATGTGAATGAATTTTAAGGATTTCGCAATTTTTAAGAAGAACCTATATGGTTTCTTAATTAAATGAGAATAAAGAAATATGGGTTACAAAATTCCAAAATACTAGAAATGAATTGATATATATTTGAATGAATATCAATAATAAGGTATTATGATACCTGTAAAATTTGAGTAAGAGATAGAATTTTAAAGCATGGACTGCTCGGTTGCGTCCGGAACGTCAAGTTTAGTCAAAATGGGCAGTAAACACAAAATGTGTAAAGGTTGACTTTTGGTCAAAGTCAACAGTTGACTTTTTATGGAGAAAAGTGAAAATTAGTGTGAGAAGTGAAATATGTTATGATATTATGTTATATGGTTAATGATATAATATTTAATATTACACCAAATGATTTAAAGTAAAAATATGAGATGAAATCCAATATGTAAATATGTATATTGGTATCAAAGCAGTTAGTAAATTAAATTCATATTTGAATAAATGATTGAATATATTATTTTATATATTTAATATATAAATAAATTGTTTGAGAACAATTTATTGAGATGAGGAGAAAATTAAATTTAATTATACAATATAAATTGTATAACTTAAATAAGTTGTTTAAATTAAGTATGAGAATTAAATGACCTAAATGATTATTGTTATTTAGTAGTTCTTGTATTTAATATATACTAGTGACCTAATCTAAGAGTTGTGGACCATATTATTTTGTATGAGTAAGTGAGTAAGTGAGTTAAGAATCAAGTTGTGTAACCTAATATATATATTAGGTGTGTTAATTAAATAACCTAAGATGTTATGATACGGGAGAATTAGTATATAAATTATATACTAATTTTAAGATATTTATTTTATACATCTCAACTAATTAATTTTATAACCTAATTATAGAAAATCTAACTGGGTTGAGGAAATAAATGTGCATGAGTAAGGAATTATGTTATAATTGAGGAAATGATAACTCTAATTAAATAATTAGGGAATGGTAAAATAAGAAGTGTTGGAAGATGTTAGTTGTTGTAGATAAACATTTTAATTTAGAAGCCCAAAAGAATTAATTGGGAGCCCAAAACTTAGCCCAATGGAATAGGGATTTTTTGGACATTTAGTAAATCAATTAAAGAATAAAAGGAAAGCCAAAAATTGGATAACTAAGGCCACATGGCCGGCCGAAACAAGAGAGGAGGGAAGGGGAGATGAATGTGATGATGGTTTAATTTAGTGGGTGACTAACTCTTCCATGTGTCACTCCTTTATTTAACCAACATTCTTAACCAAAGTTACAAGCAACCTTGTAATGGTGAAGAAAGATAAAGCAAGAGAGAGTTTTTGGAAGATTAACATGAGATATACAAATATATCTACACTTTTGTATTTGCTAAATCATAAAAGCAATTTCATTTCTCTCTCATCATATTACTTCTTATTAGCTAACTCAAAGAAATCCAAAACTAGAGAGAGAGGGAGAAGCTAGTATTTCGGCAGTCACATGAGGAAAGGGAGAGAGATTTTGATCTTCAAGCTAACCAAGATCATCATCTACCTTGAAGGATTAAGAAAAGCTAGCAAGTTATCAAGGTATAAATTACTTTTTTCTAAGTTATTCTTAGTTGTTTAAATGAATACTTGGATTGATGATTTCAAACTTCAAAACTCTAGATCTACATGATCTAGAGTGTGTTATGTGTGGATCTATCCATCTTATGTGTTAAAAGTTAGATCTAAAGTATGAAATGGAAACTAGTTTTTCAAAGGGTGGAAAACTCTAATTTTTCTTAGCCTCGATTGTGTTAATCTTGTGTTTGATGATTGTTTGATGAAATAGATCATGTATTATGGTAGAATCATGGGTATATGAAGTATTAGTAGGTATTATGATGAGTGATGTTGGTTATTATGTGAGGACATGAAAGTTTTCTTAGAACTCACAAAATGTTAAAAATTAGATTTTTGTGAGAACGAAGCATGAAATTAAAACAACCATATCTCTTATTGTATTTCGATTTTTTGAGTGTGGTAAAGTCCTAGAGTTAGATCTATAAGTTTTCTAACATCTCCAAGTGGAATCACTGAAAAAGGAGTTGTAGATTTCCGTATGGACTATTTTTAGGAAAGGACTACAAAATTGCAAAACGCCAAAATGCTTCTGCCCAAAATTTTAAAAGGGCAATTTCGGCCACTTAAGTTGCCAGAAAAATTCCAGCCTTTTGGGACACGAAAATATATGGTATTAAGTACCTCCTGTCCAAATAAGCGCTCATTCCGACTTAAAATGACCAAATTATGACCATTTCAATTTCTATAATTTTCTAACGAAAATCGCTATAACCGGAGTTCTATAACTCCGATGGCAACGAAATTTAAACTAGAGTGTCACGTTAACACGTATGAGAATATTTCAAGAGATGGGAATTTTTGGAGTTAAGCACAAGGTAGCTAATTTCTTAAGGAATTAACTAAAAATGATTTTTTGAAAAATACTAAAGGAAGTGGGAAACTTTTGGAAAAATACTTTTTGTGTATGAAATACATGTATATAAGCATGGCCAAAAGATAGAAAAATAATAAGTTGTTTTGGTATTTTCGTAAAAAGGATATGGAGTCCAGCTTGCTGGATTAGAAAATTTGTTGAATCCAGCTTGCTGGATTGCGATCTAGTTTGCTGGATTTAGAATCCAGTTTGCTGGATTGCAGTTAGGTTTGCTGGATTGACCATCTAGGTTAATGGATTTGGAATCCAGCTTGCTGGATTTGGAATCCAGCTTGCCGGATTTGAAATCCAGGTTGCTGGTTTGGTATTTGACTTATTAAAGTGTTAAATCATAATGTATATGATATAGTGATTAAAGAATTTTCAAACGATGATAATAATAATGATGTCTTAATATGTTATCTAATATTTGATTAAGTGTTAGATAATTTATTGATAAAGTAATTGTATTATGATACAAAGTAGAATATGCTGATTGAAAGACCAATCTTATTAATGATAGGTCTTACAAAAAGAAGTTAACTTAAATTGTGTAGCAGTAGTCAACGAATCAGACAAGTTTCCTAACTCAACCATGGGTTGTATTTTCAAAGCATGTTAGTGAATAGTTGTTGTTGATTAGTCACGTCTATATTGATTATTGATTCGCACGTTGTGCATATTGTAAATGTTCATCAAGTATGAAAGGTTGATCACCTTCATTACCATTTGGTTCAGTTAATCTGTTCATGTTTATGCTTGACCATTCATTTTCATTGACTTGGTCTTTCAGCTAAGAAATTTGTTTATGCTCTTTCACAATGTTTATATTGTTGAAAGTTAGCCAGCTTATTGTTCAATTATTTCAATCATGATATATCCTTAATTAAACTTATGCTTGCTAGGCAAATTTGATGCTCACCCTTGCTATATCATGAAAAAAAAATTCAGATTAAAATGAAAGCTCGAGTAAAGACAGAGGCAAAGGCAAAGTCCAAGATTAAGCTATTATGCAGTTAGAACTATTAAATTTGCTAATGCAAATATTAATGTAAATCTTCTAAGATATTGAAGTTATGTATTAAGTTAAGGTTGTAGACCTTGGGATTGATGTGTAAAAGTTTAATGTATAAACAATTTATGTTTATATCTTTCGTAATAGTTGTAGAAATAGTATACCAGATCCTTGGTGATTAGGACCGGGATCTGGGGATGCTACAGTTCACCTATATTACCAGTGCAACTGCAATCTGCTAATGCCATGATATATAGCTAAAAAATGTCTAAATTCTCATTTAAATTTAAAGCCAAAATGTATCAACCATTTAAAATACATCCCAATAATACCATTCGTTTATAGTTTCAAATTACTACATCCACAAAATATATACCAAACTATCCATATATACATCTCAAATTCACTTTTCAATATAAATTACGACTATATTGAATTATAAATTACTACTGTAAAGAGAGGTCTCAGTCATTGTTGGATGTTCACCATAAAGCTTTATTTGCCCAGTCTCTGCCATAGCTTTAAGAAACACATGTGGTTAAAAAAATGCAAACACCAGATAAGTTATGCAAATATATCCAACTGACAGACTATTGTTAAGTATGTTAAGTATTTATTAACATATGTCCAACTGGCAGAGTATTGTTCATATGTCCAACTGCTACACATGCCAGTAGTTTGCACCAGATTGATATGTTTTGCAACATGAACTTGTTCGCTAATGTATCAGTTTATGACAACTTGCAAAATTTGGGTATTTTCATCATGATACTTCAAAAAACGATACATAAAGAAAGTTGATTCCTTTTTAAAATATTATTGTTAGCCATGAGATTTTTAGGATTGGTTTAGTTATCTAAGATAAATGAACATCTACATTGGAATATGAAGTTATTCAAACCACTACAGGGACACAGTAATTCTAGCTTTAGCCATGCACAACAAGCAAGTCCTCGAGCCTTCTTTTAAGTATTTCTTGTCTTTATACATAACAGAAAGTTGATGGAATTAAGTTCAGACCTATGTTACAAATATTATACAATATAGGAGCACATTTCCATAGCACCTGCTAGATGCATGATCAGATAGTACTAATATTTACGTGCATGATATGCGTAGCTTTATTAATCCATTGTAAAGATAAAACTAGTGTTAAAGTAGGAAATATACAAGTGTCATACGAAATAGCCGAAAAACAAGCAGAAACGTTATAATCTCCATTCTCCATAACAAAAAAAACAAAGAACCCTATTCATCCAAATTTGGCTGGGGTGGAACTTTCCTAAAACTATCACAGTCATGCTCTCAAAAGAAGAATGGCCTAGTTCCCAGACTAATGAAAAACATAAATGTCCACGTAATAGCAGATACGACATACATGTAACTACAGTAGTGTGGCGCGCCCCACAAGATACTACTCTCGCATTCATATTTTCAAAACTTTTTATCATCAAGAAGCCTTGGCAGAGTCTGTACAAAATAAGACAAATTAGAAACACTCCCATATATTTGAAACATTAATAGCCATCTTGATAGAATCTAATATCATTACCTGTAATAATGGAGTAGCAGAAGAAACAAAACTGACTGCTTATCTCATTGGTCTTAGTCTACTACATAGCAGTCTAAAACCTATTTTCCATCTTTCAATCGGCAACACCTGATTTTTTAAAATGAACTTTCATTACTTTGCATCCACTATAATAGATGGGTTAAGTTCAAAATGTACCTCATCTTAATTAGTACCAATTCACAACTGTCCATACCTCATCATCATTGTCATGGAGACAGCGTCTCAACAAAATAAAAATGTGAGGCTGCAACACAGTATAACACATCATCTCTGTTAGTAGCTTATAACCAAACCTAAATTGATGTTATAAAGAGAGAGAAAAAATGAAACATATTTACCTTCAGTGAATCAACCATGGCACCAAACTTAGCCAATGTGCTTACGACACTGGCTCTAATAGTTGCATTCTCAAGTATCACTCGGTTATAGATATACCTTATGTATTTGCTTGGATCAGAGGTTTTTGGTCCCTCAATTCCAAGAAAATGTAGTATCTTTCAAGAAATTAATAGAATGAAGTGTTAGAAACTAGTTGATTAGATTGCTGAGTCATGCTAATGACAGCAAAAGAATAACATAAGGCAAAAATGCCAACTTGTGTAGAAAGATACATGAATTCACAATCCTTAATAAATTCACAATGAAATTAGTTATTTGTTTCATCAAGCGATCAACACTTGATTCGTTGCCTGTTTTTAGCAGTGTGATGATGCCAAGAGTGGCAATGCTTCTATTTTGGTCAGAGATAAAGCTCTCCATATCTATATTACAATTTGTTACAGCCAAGGGATGGGTCATACCCACCTACATGTTATATAAATATCTAATCAATTAGGATGGATCAACCATTCATATATAACACCAAGGAAAAATTATATAAATTGAAATACAAGTGACCTAAGTTTTTTATTCTAGAACAGTCACCTTGTTCAGAGTACGGACAGCAGCAAATCGAAGTACTGGCTTAGAAGAACTTAAGAAGAGTTGTAAAACAGTAATTGCAGGAGTCAATTCTGGAAGAGTTGTAAAATAGTAATTGCACATGTAATTTATAAAAATATAAGGAAAGTAACTGTTTTTTGGAGTTAAACGTATTGGATACGCAATAAGAAGTAATCCTCCCCTCACATGAAAGCACCTCGGTTAAATCTTCCAATTCAAAAGTTTCTTGAGGAACATTGACTATATCTGCCGAGGCACTATAGCAATTGGGTACAGAATCGATGAAAGCTGACAAGTCTCTCTGAGCAATGCCAATCTGCTCCCTCCTAGGCACAACATTCTTCCTCTTGTCATCCCACTCAAGAGTAATATTAGATTTGATGGTTGACAATATCACTTTTTTCCTTTTTACTTTGTGTTGCTTGCGAGAAGAGTAACCAACGTTCAAATGTTTCTTCCGCTGATCAGCAACCATTAGTACAGAAGTTCACCAAATTACCGACATATGACTATAAAAATTTATAACAAGAAGCAATCTTCCTCTTAATCAACAAATTTCTTTTCTCCGTATGAACACTTGAGAACCTACGTATTCAAAGGAAACAAAAACAAAGAATATTAAGACAAAAAAAAGTGTTGGCACGATAGAATTCCACGATACAACAGTTAGAGAACCCAAATCAATCCCATAAAATACCTTCTCGGCTGAACCCAAGGCACCACATTTTGCATAGGCAGCAATCAAAGTGTTGGCAATAGAAACATCTAATTCAACCCCAGTTAGTATTCCTAAACAATGAACATCATTAAGAGAAAGCTGAATATATGAAAGCCGAACTACACTAATTTTTTGAGTCTTTCTCTAGATTTACACAGACTCGGAGCATGTCATTGGCATGCATTGTAGTAATTTTTCAAAACAAAAAAAAACTAGGAACACATAAACAATTACATCAAAGGCACCCATCATTGTTAGAAAACACACCCCATCAAAAATTATCTCTTTATAAGAGGTGTCTAGTAGAAAACCTTATACCTACTTGGCGAAAAGAAAATAAAAACTCAATACATGTTTAACTAAATTTATGTTCCCCCCAAGGGTCCAATCAGAGGATATACATATTTATACTTATAAACTCAGCCTCACTCAAGCATTCATATATAAAAAATAAGCCAAATACAGATCAACGAAACCCTAATTGGAGGTAAACATACTGACCGAGATCACCACCGCGCTTGGCGGAGCTGCAATCGGAGTAATGAGATGCGGCGTCCTTGAACTTAGCCATGCCGAAAATAATGTCTTCACGAAGGGATTTGAGCTGTGAGGCGGCATTTTCTCTAGTGGTGTTGCTAATAACTCGACCTTCTGAATCCTTCCAAGAAGCCTTACGTCGAGAGCCTTGGTGCTTTATGATTATGTGAGAAGCCCTAACTTTGTCCGATGCGGCTGATGATGACATTTTGTTCCTCTTTTTCTGTTTGTCCGTTCGATCTGCCGATGAGACCGACGTCTTCTTTCTCTTCCGATCGCCCTCTATCTTTAGTGATAGTAATATATCTATTTATCTACTCTATCTATATGTATATAAACAGGAAGAGATATACAGAGAGATAATTACAAGTATGAGATACAAATGGGAAGGAGTTCATTGTCACTGACTATGGTCCTTGTTTTAATTTAAAATTTTCACTTTTGCATTTTTTTTCCTCCGTGTTTTTTATATAGATAACATTTTTTTTAAAAAATGTTATCTATTTAAAACAAAAAATTGCCCTTATAAATATATAACGTTTTTTCATATGTATCTACAATATTTTGTTAAAAAAAAGTTGTAAAAAAAATACCACAACGTTTTTTATAAAAACGATATCTTTTAAGTGTTGTCTTTTTATGGTTTTGTACTAGTGTTCATCCCGCCTAGAGTTGACTTCGTGGCGGTTGATTGCTTTTATATATATTTACATTTCGTCCCGCCTGGAGTTTATTTCGAGGCGGTTGATCGTTTATATATATATATATATATATATATATATATATATATATATAATTGTTTACAATATTGCTACATCATGTGAGCCTAGGAATCATGAGATAAAAGATTCAATGTCCTGAATCTAGATTCGGTTCCCGTGATGGATATTTTCAGCTGTACATGGTTTGTAAATTATTCACGGTGTTCGAATTTCCTTAGACGACTCTCATGCCCACAAGGAATTCGTCACTGCTTTTTACCTTATTTTCTCAAATATGCTTCGCATCTCGAAAATAAATGCAATCAAGCTGAATACATAATAAAATGGAAGTACAAAGGCCTCAATTACTATTGAGCATAAGGGTCTAAAAAATCTCTTTCACAAAACGTCATTGCTATATCTTGTTAAAATTGAACTTTTATACAAAAATTCAAACCCTTTGTATATAGGTGCAAACGAGGTATAACACTACTTCAAGATAATTGCACATTGATCCACACACACACACATACATTCAGATAATGGTTTAAATTGAAAAGTAGCGGTCACCGTGATAACACGGATGTCGGGGGGGTGTCTAACACCTTCCCTCCGCATAATCAAGCCCCCGGGCCCTAACGAATCTCGGTTTCACAGACCCGTTAAATAGTGTTACATCACTAGGTTAATGTGCAAATCTTTTCTCTGGTGAGTTGGTGCAACCATTTAAAAATACCAACTGGAAACTCTTACAAGTCCCAATCGTCGACATATACATGTCGGACTTTTTCACAACTTGTTTTTTCAAACAAATCTCACCTAACATGAGAACACAAAAATGCAAGAATAGAAAAGGGACAAATAAAAATCCCGACGTCGATAGGTGGCGACTCTGCTGGGGACATCAAGTAAGAGGGCTTAAGCCGCTATTACAAACTTTTCAAAACCATTATTTGGTTCTGTATGGATGTTACATTTACATTTGAATGAATGTGTACGAATGCATTTACTTATTGCACCTAGTGCTTCGCACCATATCTGCTTGTCATATTAGTGCTTCGCAGATGTCATCATTTCCATACGGTGAGACACGTTGTATGTGAATGTATGTTGTGCGGTTCCTCCACTAGGAGGCTATTCTGTCAGTCTTTTATTACTGGACTCTTAGATTCCAACGAGGCTTAGAAAAGGCACCATCCAAATTCGCTCTAATTAAAAGACCGAATTAACTTCCCGTCAAGTAAATTGCGATGATCTGGGAACCTTCATGCCAAAAAACCACGAAAGTAACCTAAGACAGGTCAAACCCTGATAAACCAAACGCGGAGAAAAGTCTCTTTATACTTTCCCATTTAAATTACTTGTTAATTCAATTACTTGTAATTTCATTTCCATGTCAATCTCAATGTAATGGAAAATATAACGAAAATGTGTACATGCATTCCCTTTATATCAAAACCTGACATGCTATCTTGTCAACTAACATCCGTTCGCATGACAATACTACTAAACGGATACATTACGTAATATTTCTACATTCACTAAAACTAAACTACATAAATTTTTTGTAGGGAAATAATTGGTCACATAACCCGTTCAAAATCCTAAAAGGCAACAAGCCTACAGCCAAGCATGGCTTCATCTGGCCAGTCTAGTCCTACTCCTGTCTCTCGCGAGGAGTTCGAAGGACTAAGCAACCAAATTAGAGAGTTGGTTGTTCTGCTTAAAGAACTGAACAAATCCACTCAGGGTCCACGAATGCCCATACATACAAAATCCTCTGCACATGGAGGAACTCAGGGACCGGACAAAGAAATTCCTGTACCCGAATATCAGTTGGACAAAACCAGCAAAACCCCTAAAACCACCCATCTCAAAGAAGATCTAGACACTAGTGATATCAGGAAAAAGGTTCTACAAATGGAAGAGATCGTTCGGTCTATCAGAGGGACTGGAACACACGGGAGTGTTTCATATGCAGACCTTTGTATATTCCCTAGGGTACATTATCCAGAGAAGTTCAAGACTCCTAATTTTGAAAATTATGATGGATTGGGAGATCCTTACACACATTTAAAAGTATTCACTGGAGAACTCGGATGTCATGTCGAGGATGAAAAGCTTAGAATGTAGCTATTTCAGAAAAGTCTGACTAGTGAAGCTAGATCATGGTATACCAGATTGGTCAACTCAAAAATTCATAGCTAGGAGGAGCTAGCTCATGCTTTCCTCGGTCAGTATAGTTTCCAAACTCAAATTGTTCCTGACCGGTACCAAATTACCAAGGTCAAGAAACAAGCTAGTGAGTCTTTCAGAGAGTATGTCCAAAGATGAAGGCGTCTGGCTGCTTAAGTTATTCCATGTATGACTGAGTCTGAAATGGTGATGACTTTCATAGATATTCAAGAAGCTCCTTTCTATGAGAGAGTTTTAGTTGGCATTGGCAAACCATTCTCCGAAATGATCAAACATGGAGAAATGGTCTAGATGGGATTGAAGTTAGGAAAGATTCAAGACCTTGCCGCTCTCAAAGCTATAGCTAAGCACATTCAGTCTGGAAGTTATGGAAATAACCCCCAGAGGGTCCATAAGAAGAAAGAGGAGGAAATTTCTTTGATACTACAAGGGCAAAAAGACAATCAAAGCCTGCTTATTCAGAGGAGAAACTACTCCCCTTTTCCAGCTCAGTCTTCAAACCCTCTAGTGCCAAAAAGTGGAGAAACCAAACGTACTCGAGTGTTCACACCCTTAGGGGACTCGCTCGAGTATATTCTCAATCTTCTGTCAACTCAAAAGAAAATTATCCATCTTCGTCTACCGGCCAACCCGAGTGGGAAGGGTTTTAATGCTAGCCAAAAATGTGCTTATCATACCGGAGCTCCAGGCCATGATGCTCAGGTTTGCTGGGCCTTGAAGCACAAGATCTAGGATTTAATTGACAATGGTGAGATCATGGTGACTAAACCCGACCAATCCCATGTACAAGATAACCCTCTTCCTCAACACAAAGAAGAGGAGGTTAACATGATTAATTGGAGTAATGGACAGACTTCCCCACTCCATTGGTGGATCTTCCCAAACCAGCAAGGATAGTGCTGACAAGTGGGATTATACACAGTTCTAGTTTATTATGGAACGAAAAATGAAGGCTTTACGCGAGCAAGTTAATCAATTGGCAGAACTGGTGGTCCATCAGCACCAAGTCACACGTCAATTATTCAGCCAGGAGCATGCTAGCATCCTTCCTCTTGTTACAAGTACTCCACCACGTACTCTAGAAAATGAAACACTAGAAGATAAAATTACAAAAAGAGAAAATGCCAAAGCCTGTCAGGACATAGCCAACAAAAGGGAATTTACCTATTTAGGTCAACCGATGGAAGAGATATTTTAGATGCTAATCAATGAAGAAAGAATCACAGCTCTACTACCTCCAATTAGCCTGCGTTCAAGACGGTTTGATTTTAATGGATTGTGCCAATACCACTCCCATTCTCACGGTCACATCATTGAAGAATGCTGGGCACTCCGCCACCTTATTCAGAATCTAATTGACAGCGGTGTCCTGCAAATGACAGATAATGACGCTGTATTACTGGAGAATGGGGACGCATTTCCTATAAAATGGAAGGAAGTCATAACAGTTATATCTTCTGAGATAGATTCAGCCACCCCCTCACATACAATTTAATCTATTCAGCTCAAGGGTATTGAAAATCCTTTAAAAGTGGTTGCGCCAGAGCCAATCATCTTTCCATTCAAACCACAATATCATGTTGTCAGCCTATAGAAAGTTCCATGGAATTATGGAGAGGTTGAAGGATCCACATCCCACTCAACTGCTGCAGTGTCGAAAGAGAATCCACTGTATCTTCTCCAACGGGTGATGAAACCCGCCATAAAATTAAAGTGGAAAGTTCCTATGGAGAAGATTGAAAAATTCCTCCGTACTATGGGACATAATGAAGCCAAGGTGGTTTTAAGCTTCAAAGAAGCTCCACAATAGGTTTCTATACTGGACTTGGTATTCTCCTCAGAAGATCATCGGAAGGTCTTACTAAGAGTTTTAGAAGATGCTCACTTGCCAAAATTAATGGACGTCGAAAAGTTTCATCACCTAGTTGATTAAATTTTTAATAGCAATGTGATAACAGTCACTGATGATGACATTCCTCCCAAAGGGAGGGGTTATTGCAAAATGTTGTGCATAGCGGTTATGTCCTCTGGATACGTGGTCACAGGAGGATTGATAGATGGAGGGTCCTCCTTGAATATATGCCCTTACGCCACCTTAGAGAAGATGAATATCAATTTAAATAGAATCCGAAGTAGTCATACGATTATCAAAGCTTTCGATGGAACCCGATGAAATGTTGTCGGGGATATTAAACTACCTGTGGAGATTGGTCCACATACATTCTGCGTATCCTTTCATGTGCTCAAAATAGCTACAAGATACAACCTGCTCTTGGGAAGACCATGGATTTATATGGCTAGAGTCGTCCCATCTACCCTTCATCAACAGCTTAAATACATCATTGACAACTCAAATACATCATTAACAATAGCCTAGCCACTGTTAATGCTGAGCCAGAATGTCCTGAACAGGGTGACATTCCACTCATCAGTTTTAATTTAGAAGTTAAGCATGTTAGCTTCCATGCCTTGGAGGTGAGCACCACTCACTACCATCCCATTGGGGCGCCACCTCTTATACCCAAAATTTATGCCGAGGTAATGTCGGTAAGTCAGGAAATGATATCTTTGGGTTATCAACCTAGACAAGGGTTGGGCAAAGACCATCAAGGCATTAAGCGCCCAATTCAAGTTCCCAGTCAAACAGGGACAGTTGGACTAGGCTATTCTTCTAGCTTCTCTCACAGGAATCCTCACAGACACGGACAAGTTCGTTCATCTTCAGCCATACAACGATTGCCACGACCTACAGGGGCTGAATCTATACAGACATCAGTACAAGTTCCTGCACATGTGATGACTATGTTATTTCCTAAGCCGATATCGGTAAAAGGAAAAGAAGTCTTGATACCGGATCTTGAGGCAAAGGAAAAGGACTAGAGGTGTAAGCAGGATATTGCAAGGTGCTTGTCAAACATACGCATCATAGTCCACACGGACAGTACAAACAAGGTCACCCCAGACAATGATTGTCCAGATATCATGATCATCATTCGGTAGAAGGAGGACGATAACAACCCTTTCATCACAGCCGTCCACCAGGACTTCACCCTTGGCAATTGGAGCAGCACTCATTACATTTGCCAACGAGGGTAAAAAGGGCAGAAACTCCCTCTGCCTTGTAGATAATAATAACTGCTTACTTTTTCCGTACAGTATTAGCAGTTGTTCTGTCATTACATGCTAACACTTTGTATGATTAAACAATTTTATATATTAAGTGAAACCATTTTGTTTCAAGACTCTAAAGTTAGATGTGTCTATACTTGCTGATGAGGTGCCTTTTCTCCACAAAGACTGTAACTTTGATGTAAAGTTAGACTCAGACTTGATGGAAATATAAGAGGACTATTGTAACGCCCCCAAAGTAGGTATACATCACCCATCCTGAGTCGCCAAATACATGATACTGAATACAAATATAAACTTAATTATACAACATGAGCTAAGAGTTTTTACACGAATATTTTCTCATAGACAATATCCAAACTTAAATTCAATTCTCATTACATTTATTATCACACTAAATAGTGAGGATTACTAAAACAACCATCTCGGACCGTCACTCAATTCCCTGACTAGTCCCGACTACGTTCTCTTTTTTTGAAGAGAACAATGAAAGCAAAATGGTGAGCTCAACTAGCCCAGTAAGAAATATTATGACTAAGATAATGCATAATAAATTATCATTATCCTCCAACAATGTTAAACTGATAAAATACAATAAACATAAAGTTTAACTGCAGCGGAACAAGCAATCCATTAGAAAAGTCAAGTAGAGCATGATATCTGTTATCTTCTATGATTTAAAAATTTATCATCAATTTTATTGCTGAGACTCAGCTTAATCATTAGTATCACAACCACAAATTATCCATGTCATACGGGCCAAAGATATTTGTGGTTTCACCAATGGTCATGACCGTACCGAATAATCCCTGGTTATAATCATACCAACAACTGTCCATCAATGCACTACGGGACAATGAGGACTTTTATCACATCATTTGTAACATTATGGGTCATGATTATACCGAATGATCCATGGTCATAATATTACCAATCAACAGTCCATCTATGCACGTAATCTAAAGATGACTTTCATCATAATATAAGCATGAGGATGATGACAATGATATAAGAATTAATCAAATGAAATCAAGGATAATTATTAAAGACTTTAAATTCATCAAGAGTTTAAAATATTTAAATTGTCAACACGATGCTGCTTTGTAGAGTAAAATTCAAGAATAAAATTTTATAAAAAATGATTTGGACCAAAAAGAAATTAATTTTTATCATGAATAGTACTCTAGGTGAATAGTACTTTATGAATAGTACCCCATGAATAGTACTTTGCAAATGTAGACACTTAAAATTTTTTGTACACCTGTTACTGACATTGTAGGAGGGCAGATTTGTCTTTCAGAGATAACCCTAGAAGACAGCTCACATACAGTCTGAATACTACTAGAAGTTTAATTTCAACCCCGGAACGCACACAAAAAGTATCAGTTTTAACCTCAGAGATAACCCCGAGGCCTATAGTTCTAATCCCTAAAATTCCATCAGAGAAGGCCGATTCATCCTAGAGATAACCCCGAGATAATCATTCTCAGTCCCGACACTGGGAATAGCAGCGCCAACCTTGGAGATAACCCTAAGGACTGCAGTTTCAGTTCTGGAGATAACCCTATAAATGCTTGTTTCAAATGCATGTAAATAACTTCAGAACACTCGGCACTCACATCGAGGCACTCAATACAAGACCTGGAGATAACCCCAGGAAGACAGGCACACCTCAGAGATAACACTGAGGACCTTCAACACTTGCAACAGTCCAATCTCAGAGATAACCCTGAGCAACGTCTACTTTATCAGCCAAAACCGGAGATAACCCCGGTGAGGGGCAAAGTCATCATCTTGCCACCTTGACGCCACATCACGTCGTCTCAACATTTCAGACATACATTTCTACACAACAATGTTCCACAAAAACCAAGGAAGTCCAATCCCGCGTGACTATTACGCAGGGTAACTTATAGAATTTAAAGCATGAAGACCGGAGGGCATGGTCCCATCTTTCTGACTTCGTACAATCTCTAATCATATGTCATTGCATAACTCTCGACAACGACAGTCTGAAATAAGTCTTAAACACCTCAGTCGGATGTTCGAATTGAAGTTCTGAAAGTTCGAACGGACATCACGTTGCACGCATGTACTTATTCGAGACGGCAGGACCCGCAAAGCCCGGAGCACCTCAGGAAGCCGCAGGTACACCTGCGGCTAGCCAACCCCCCTCTATAAATAGAGAGCTTGGGGTGCCCATTTTGGAGGAGAAAAAGGCGAGAAAGCTCTGTCCAATTTGCTCTATACACCCTAAACTGAGTGCTTTCTCATTTTAAACATTTGGAAGCTCATATATAGCTACTTTTTACCGGCTGGAGCCGAGTGTTCATCCACTTAAAGCTATAGAAGTATTTTTTGGCAGCCCACTGTAGGCCATCTTACACACTTTCAAGCCTTTCTCTTTATCTTTGCACACACTATTCTTCACGTTGAGAGTCTTGTTGAGTGTGTTTTCCCGGACTTTGGTCCGTAGCTTTTGTTTCTTTTATATATATATATATATATATATATATATATATATATATATATATATATATATATATATACACGAAAGTAATTAAACGCTCCAGACATAAGTCTACGCTCAATCGAGGCATAACTCGATAATATTAGTCCATATATATATATATATATATATATATATATATATATATATATATATACTTATATAAATGAACTGTCTGTCGAACTCTGTTCGATGAGCCTAGACTTACGTCTGGAGCGTTTAATTGCTTGTGTGTATATATATATATATATATATATATATATATATATATATATATATATATATATATGAACTGTTGTCGGACTTTGTTCGATGAGCCTGAATTTTATATCCTGTGCATTTACTTGCTTATATATACATATACATATATATATATATATATATATATATATATATATATATATATATATTTATATATATATATATTAATATTTCTTCCCGCTTGGAGTTTACTTCGTGGCGGTTGACCGTTTTTATTGCTTTCTGTACATTTCGTTCTGCCTGGAGTTTCATTCGTGGCGGTTGATCGCTTTTACAGCTTTGTTTACATTTCTGATCCCCCATGGAGGTGCTTCGTGGTGGTTGATCAGGTCAAATATATATATATATATATATATATATATATATATATATATATATATATATATATACATTTCTAATCCCCCATGGAGGTGCTTCGGATTGGTTGATCATGTCAATATACATATATTTACCGCTTTTATACATTTACATTTTTAATCCCCCATGGAGGTGCTTCCTGGTGGTTGTGACGTCCCCAAATTTGGGTATCTTACAACCCGACAGATGGTGCTACCCGGTACTACCATTCACACACACAGTCAATTGCAAAGCCTCAATAGAATGAATATGTCTTCTATATAGTCAAAATAATATTAACATTTCCCCAGGTTCTTGATAACCAATACATTTGTTCTTGTCATAATATCAAATATATATAATCATTCACCCTATACTATTACATAAGTATTCTACGATTTCGTCTTCGCCTTGCCCTTATCCTTATCGGAGCCTTCGGTCCGTTCGATCTTAGCTGTGTTCATATGGTTCAAGCAAGGGTGAACATGACTAGCTTAGCAAGTACAACATTTCTATTAAACAACATGCTTAAAACATATGAATCGTATAGCTTCAATAACTGAACAATATTTACGAAGTACTATTGCTAATTCAAAATAGCACTTCTTTTCCTTCAAAATGTTTTACAACAACAATAATCAGTAAAACATCAATTTCAGTCCAAGAATTTGAGCATTTCATAAGTTCTTTTGAAAAGGACATCCCGGCACTCAGTTCGTAAGTCCGACATTACTTACGAGCACGTCTAGGTGATCATTCTATAGTACTCTATGTTGATCAACATTATATTCATTAAACGTATGCATGTTTAAGTTGTGGCAATCTCACGTACCTGTCGTTTGATGACAAAACATTTTTAACATACTCAGTCTTCATTTGAAAAACCACACCAATATAACTTGGTAACCATTGACCGCGCTTTGATAAAAACATAATGTAAGTCTAGCCAAAAGAGTTGTCTTGGACTTCATCATACAATACTTCATGTGTAAGAATACATGAATTACAAAGCTTGTCCAGATTGAACTGGAACAAGGGTTAGAATACTTGCCTTCAGTGTCTGCTACAGTTATAACACGTTCTTGTTTAAGTCTTTAAGTCTCTACAGTAAATGATAACATCACATAACATATTAGGTCATGAATGAACATACATGGTTGTTAATGAATCTTACCCTTCTTCTCAATCTAATTATAACTTAGATTTGTTATTATTAGTTTCGGCTTTTCGTTACTTCGATATTACCTTCATATTACGTTCATGTGTGATTACTTATCTTCAACCTTTAGGAAACATAATTAAGATTTAACAATACCTTACAATGCTTCATTAAGTTCCTTAGTTCATTACTAATGAGTTACCATTCATGCTATACTTGTAAACTTTCTTCTCTGTCGAAACCCTAGGGTTGGCGCTGCGGCGCCATCCTTTCTTCTCTATCCCGTGCTGCGGCGCCACTTTGCAGTGGCTGAGGACCGATGTCGGTGCTACATCGCGAGTCCCAGCGTTACATGCTGCGCTACGGCGCCAACTAGCAGTACCTCATGTCTTGGCCTCGCGTTGTGGCACGGGCTTTTATGCCTTGGGCTGGCGCCGCGGAGCTAGCTCTGTGCACTTGAAATTTTTTTACAAACTTTTAATTTTGTGAAACACTCGGGCTCGTAACTTTTTCGTTATAAGTCCGAATTCGCTCGTTTAAGAGCCTACGGTTCAAAAATTACATACTCTACGTGTTCATCCAATAATTTTATATTTTTGACTTCGTTAACTAAAAATTTACCTATTAGTCCATTTTTAACGAAAACGATAAACGTTCGTGAACGTTCAACGCTTGTTTCTTCGTTCTAAGTTAAAATCCGGTCATTTTCGAGTTCGTAACTCTATAATGCCAAATATAACTTGTCTCCATCGAAAACTAAAGTTTATGAGTTCAAACACAAAATATGACATCCATTTCGAGAATTTCACGAATTCGATGACTAGCGTCCAATCGTGTGAGTTCCAGCATAACTTCGTTACTAACGATATGATCATCGTTCTAAATGGATTTAATTCATTCTATAAACATTTCAACTTTCATGATACATCAACTTATTTTCAAGCTAAGTTTTTGCTTATTCTTTATAAGTTCATGACTTAATAACTTATAAACTACAAGTTTTCATTCCTTATGACTTATTATAGATTTAAGTCCTTTAAACAACATTCTTACATCTTTATTAAACATACTAACTTCATATAGCAAACATATGGCAAGTTCATCATAAGTTTATAACTTATTTAGGTTCAAGTTACTTATTCATGACTTATTCGGCTTAAGTCCTTTGCTTATTCAATTCTTACACGTTCTTAGCATTCATGTTTATTAGACTACACTTCTCTTATCAGCCCTACAATGATAGAGATAGAAAATTATTAGATCATAAGATCATTACCTTTGATGAACTAGTTCTTCTTCGTCTTGGAACAAATATGATAGTCTAACTTATTTGTGCTTATTCTCTCTAACCAATAAGTTGTTTTAATGTTGGATGAAATTTGAACAAGTGATAAATGACTAGCAATCTCCTTCCATTTATAAGATAACCAAAGTGAGGGCATAATGGACATTAGAACATCCCACCTCCTTAATTAACCTCCTTACTATTCACTACTTACACACTAAGTAAACTTGCCCTCCACATACTTTACTTGGCAACCACATCAACACCTTGGTCACCAAGCTCATCCATGGGTTACCTCATGGATCCTACTTTACCTATTGGATCATCATTTGGGCTTAGGTTTAGTTTAATTAGCTTATCTTATGGGCTTGCTTTAATTCAATTTCGGCTTCCTATTAACCAACCATTGGGCTTACCATTATTCACCCATGGACTTACACATTAGTGTTTATTGAATTTGTAACTCTTACAAAATCCATAATTCCATTTCATTAGACTTTAATTCTTAACGTTCTTAATTTAAGTCCACGTGCGGAATTTTTCATTTTCCATACTTAGATTATTATTACATAATCTGTCTCGCCTCGATATTATAACATTATGTATTTCTCGAAAGTTTAAAAAATTAATTCCCGAGCAGAAATTGATGAATAGTATTTTTTAAAAAATTTATCAGAAAATATTTATTTTCATCTTGAAAATTCAAACACTTTAATTCTTCCATGTAGTTAAAATACTACGACTTTCCAACGTTTCTCGGTTATAGAACGACATTCATCTTACTAACACGTAATAATATCAAATAATATAATTTTATTCATTATTTTATTAACTAAAATTATTTTACAAAGGATCCGAATTTCTCGGTCGTTACAGTCTTTCCCCCTTATAAAGATTATGTCCCCGTAATCTCGTCTCACATTACGCAAATAACTGAGGGTAATTCTTCTTTATCTTTTCTTCCAATTCCCACGTCGCTTCTTCTACATCGTGGTTCTTCCATAACACCTTCACGAAAGGTAAGACTTTGTTCCGCAGAACTTGATCTTTTCTGTCTATAATTTGAATCGGCGTCTCTTCGTATGTTAAGTCCTTCTCAACATGAATAGGCTCATACTTTATTACTTGTTTATAATCCGACTTATAAGGACGCAACACTGATACGTGAAACACGTTATGTATTCGTTCTAGGTTTGGAGGTAATGCTACTATATAAGCTACCTCACCTACCCTTTTTAACACTTCAAAAGGTCCTATAAACCTTGGACTTAAGTTTTCCTTCTTTCCAAAGCGTATCTTTCTTTTCCAGGGAGATACCTTTAGAAATACATAAGAGCCTACTTCAAACTCCCTATTTTCTCGATGCAAGTCCGCATACTTCTTTTGTCTGTCTTGAGCTGATATAAGACGCATTCATATCAACTTCACCATATCCACTGTTTGTTGCACCAATTCTGGCCCTAACATTCGACGTTCTCCCACTTCGTCCCAACACAATGGTGTTCTATACTTTCTTCCGTATAAAGCTTTGTAGGGCGGTATACCTATACTTGTATGTTAACTATTGTAATACGCAGACTCTACTAATGGTATATGATCATCTTAACTACCCTTGAAATCTATGACACAAGATCTCAACATGTCTTCTAACGTCTGAATTATTCTCTGACTCTGTCCATCAGTCTGAGGATGATATGCCGTACTCAGCTTTAACTGCGTCCCCAACTGCTCTTGCAGACTTCTCCAAAAGTTTGATGTGAATCGTGGATCACGATCTGACACAATCAATACTGGTACTCCATGTCTAGAAATTATTTCCTTAACATAAAGTTTGGCAAATTGATTAAAGTTATACTTGACCCTAATTGGGAAAAAGTGAGCCGACTTCATCAATCGGTCCACTATTACCCAAACTGCATCATACCCTTTCATTGTAGTTGGAAGTCCCACCATAAATTCCATCGTGATATGCTCCCACTTCCATTCTAGAATTTCCAATGACTGTAACAAGCCACTTGGTCGTTGATGTTCGGCCTTAACTTTCTGACAAGTTAAGCACCTACTCACATACTTGGCTATTTTTCTCTTCATATTCGACCACCAAAACTTTGTCTAATGTCTTGATACATCTTAGTGCTACTAGGATGAATCGAATACCTCGAACTATGAGCCTCTTGTAATACCTGCTCCTTTAATTCTATCTCATTCGGAACCCAAATTCTTCCTTCAAATCTTAATAATCCCTCATTATCAATACTGTATTTTGAATCTTTTTCATTGGCCAACCGCTTCTACATCTGGTCACACTCATCAGTTTTGAGCTGCACCTCCTTGACTCTCTCGGCGATGGTAGATTGCATCTCTGTCATAAATAGTCTCTTTTCTGATTCTCTTGGCAACTTCACTTCTAATTCCATCCTAGCCATCTCTGTTATTAACTCAATTTGAGCCGTTAACAAAGATAACTTTTCCCAACCCTTCCTACTTAAGGCGTCGGTAACTACATTGGCTTTTTCAGGATTATACAAGATTTCACAGTCGTAATCCTTTATCAACTCTAGCCATTTCCTTTGTCCCATATTCAACTCCTTCTGTGTGAAGATATATTTGAGACTCTTATGGTCCGTGTATATCTCACATTTTTCTCCGTAAAGATAATGGCGTCATATCTTTAAGGCAACAACTACTCCGACCAGTTCCAGATCATGAGTAGGGTAATTCTCATAATCCTTCAACTGCCTTGATGCATACGCAATGACCTTGCCATGTTGTATGAGTACGCAACCAAGTCCTCTATGCGAAGCATCGCTGTAAGACCCCAACTTATTAATGAATAAAATCAAATTTTCTCTAAATATTATTGTAAATAATAAGGGGTTAATTTGATATAATACTTTGGTTATGGGTAAAATGTGCAAATTTTGCAAAATAAGCAAGTGGTTATAAAATATTCATTTTGTCGGGGAATATTCGTTTGGTCGTGGAATATTCTTGCTGTCGGGGAATATTCGTACGACGGCGCAGCCTTGTGTGGGCCCCATAACGGAAAAAGATTGGATGAAGAAAACGACAAGTATAAGTTGTTTATAAATAACGGCGTAGTTGTTACCATTAATACTGTTGGAATACCCGGTGGTTAAAATACAGTAGCACACGGTATTGCACCAATTATTGATTCTTACGTAAGAAGGCACTACTCAATAATTGTTTCAGTAGTTACTGTTCAATATTTTATTTTATTGATGCAATAATTGTTGCGTTGATATTTTATATTATTGTTGTTTCAATAATTGTTGATGCACAATATTTTCCATTATCAGATCAATAATTCATATTATTTGAATAATATTATTAGATAACATTATTGGCAATGTCTAGAAAGTTCTGTCTAAGAAAAGGTTTGGTCATCTAATTGCGCGCCAGTAAGGAGAAATCCTTATTGGAAAGCCCCCTCTTTCCTGGGAACGGCCTGGTTGTCATAAATGTGATTCTGTAATATTGTTTGTGAATAATTAATTATTGATTCATATGTTAAGAATGAAGGACTTAATGTTGAGGTTTTTATCAGTATTTTTGTCGGAATGGAGGTATTAAAAATCAGGATTTTTGAGATATTTTGCGGGGGTTATAATTTTTAATCCGACCGTTGGATCGTGGTAATTTTTGGATATGTTATACATATATAAGTTGAGTATATGTCCACAAATTTTGAACCGTTAAAAATGAACGTATGATTTATTATGAATTTTACGAGATGACTGGTTTAGAAATTGTTGAATTTTTGGAGTTTATCATTTTGATGAAAAATTCTAGAATTGGTGGGCCCCACTTGTGGTTGGTGAAGAAATGTGCTGAATTATATTTCAAATGTGGTGGGTGGGAATAGTAGTAGGTAAAGCCATCAGGTTGCAGGTCAAACCTACTAAAATTTTCCTATAAATAGAGGGCTAAGTTAGAATTGAAAATCACACCAGAAACAAGTTTTCTCTCTTTCTCTCTCTAGATTATTGAGTGTATTTTGTGAGTATTTAGATACTTTGAGAGTTTCTATTCATCAGAGCAAGTTTCTTTCAGTCTTATACCGGTATTTCGACCAGAAGTACTGATATTTTGAGGTAAGGGATATTATTTTCTTCTTAAATGATATTATTTTCTTCAATATCATTATGCTGAAATATTGATATGAGTTTTTATCAAATTTGGAACTTTTTGTGTCGGGGTTACTATTCACGTATACGGCACTATTCACAAATATGGCACTATTCACCGAAAAATAAAATTTTCTCTTTTTGTCCAAGATGTCTATTATGGTTACTATCTTTGATTGTATCCATGTTTTGATCTTTATTTTTAAATTCTGCTTCACAATTGATTATTATGAAGTATTATTGATCTTGGATAAACTGTTATACGAATCCCTACTATTTGTCCTTCTGTCTAACTGGATTCGTTCTCTTTAAGATATTTTTCATCATCCTCAGTCCTAAATGATGATATTACTGAATATCTTTGGCCTGTAGTGCAAAGATGAATGATTAACTGATGAATATATTTGGCCTGTAGTGCAAAGATGAACTGGTATTGAGATGAACATGACTGACAGGTGATACAAATAAATATCTTTGGCATGTAGTGCAAAGATGAATATTTAGATAAAGATAATTATTAATTGATGTTACAGGGATAAAATATTGGTGATGGACTTTTAAATCTTAGAAGATAGTAGAATTCTTTCTCTACTTGACTCTTCTAATGGTTTGCTATTTCCGCTGCAGTTGTTGATCTAAAACTTGTTGTCGATTATATTCTATCAGATTTTTCCCTGTTGAAGACTAACGATAATTTGTTGTATATTATCTTAGTCATAATATTCTTTACTGGGCTAGTTGAGCTCACCCTTTTCCTTTTTGTTCCATTTTTCTTCTCAGGAGGTGAGAACATAGCAGGATCTAGTCGGGGTATGGAGTGATGGTTCTAGAAAGATGTTTTAGCAGTCCTCACTATTTTTGTAAAATAGTGTTTGAATAATTGTAATGAGGATTTATTTGAGTGTGGATATTGTCCAGAAGACAATATTTGTATTTAAACTCACAGTATGTGTTGTCGTATTTTGCACGACGATTGTATTATTGAAGTTGTAGTTTGCTTTCTGTACCATATATTTGGCGACTCAGAATGGGTGTTGTATACCTATTTTGGGGGCTTCACAATCGCTATAAACTACAAAATTTCATGTGTCATCGGGTAATGATAAAATAGGCGCTTCACTTCCCCTATTCTTTAGTTCTTGAAAACTGTGCTCACATTTCTCAGTCCACGCGTATTTCACCGTCTTCCTTGTCAAGTTAGTCAATGGAGTAGCTATCTTTAAAAAATCTTAAATGAATCTCCGATAGTATCCCGCTAACCCTAAGAAACTCCGTACCTCAATTGGCATTTTCGGTTGTTCCCAATTCATCACGGCTTCCACATTCGCTGGATCTACTGAAATCCCCTCATGGTCAATGACATGTCCTAAAGACTGTACTTTTTCCAACCAAAATTCACACTTGGTGAACTTCACATACAACTTCTCCTTCCTTAGTGTCTCCAACACTATTCTTAGGTGTTCAGCATGATCTTCTGGTGTCTTAGAATAGACTAGAATATCATCGATAAACACCACGACAAACTTTTCCAAATATAGCTTGAACACTCTGTTCATCATATCTATAAATGCAGCTGGTGTATTAGTCAACCCAAATGACATCACCAGAAACTTGTAATGACCATAACGAGTTCTGAATGCTGTCTTTGGTACATCCTCCTTTCTAACCTTTAACTGGTGATACCCCGTTCTTAAATCTATTTTAGAAAAATACTTAGCCCCTTTCAACTAATTAAAAAGATCATCGATCCTGGGCAATGGATATTTATTATTTATTGTTAACTTATTCAAGTCTCTGTAGTCGATACACAGTCTTAATGATCAGTCCTTCTTCTTGACAAATAATACCGGTGCTCCCCACGGCGAAACACTCGGTTGTATGTACTTCCTATCCAACAGTTCTTGTAACTGCACCATCAACTCCTTCATTTCCACTGGCGTCATCTGATACGGTTCCCCAGAAACTGGTGCCGCTCCTTGCACAATGTCTATTACAAACTCGGTCTCCCTATCCGGTGGAAGACCCGGCAGTTCACTTGGAAATACATCGATGAATTCTCTAACTATAGGTATTTTTCCATGGTTGCTACCACTCTCTGGGTATCAACAACATGACACAGATAACCGACACACCTCTTCCTCAATAATTTCATAGTTTGTGTCATGGTTAAACAACACAAACGTCCCGACGATCTATTCCCGTAAAATACTACTTGAGGTTGTCTTAACATTCTAATATTCACACATTTCATTTGACAATCTAAAATTGCCCCATGGTTTACCAACCAATCCATTCCGAGAATTACATCGAATTCTCCTAACTTTATCGGTATCAAATCTACCGATAATTTACAACCCCGTATATTTACGCAACAACTCCTATGAACATCTTCAACATGAAATATTTCTTAGTTTGCTACCTTAATATTTAAAGGTATAGACAACTTTTCGGGAAGTAATCCTAATCATCTAGCAAAATCACATGATATAAACGAACAAGTAGCACCCGAATTAAACAGCACGTAAGCATTTATGTCGTTGATCGGAATAATACATGCGACTACGTCCCCTGATGCAATTGCATCTTAGATGGTCATGTTAAAAGTTCAGGCCATTGGCCTACCCGGCTGCGCTGGACCACTAATAGTGCCCTGGTTCCCGTCTGTCCCCTTCTTCGGGCAGTTCTTTGCCATGCGGTCAGTTGGCCCACACACAAAGCATCCATGATTCTTATTTGGACTAGGACAGTTAGGCGAAATGTGCCCTTCCTGTCCACAATTGTAGCATACGGCTTTTCCCTTGAGACAAACTCCTAAGTGAGTCTTCCCACAGGTCTTGCAAGCGTCCGTCCTCCTCTTCAGGTCTCCTAATTTGACTCCGGTATTCCCAGAGCTGAACGTTTTCCTTTTCTATCCCTCGCCACTACCACTGACTCCTTCGACCTTCACTCCACTATCCGTTTTCCCCTTGTTATTCTTATCCTTGTGGTATTGGCTCAGAGCCTCATTACCACCTTCGATGATTATCGCCTTTTCTAAAATGGTCCCAAACGAAGTACTTTAGAATATAGAAATACGGTTATAGAGCCAGGGTTTCAAGCCCTGCTCGAACCGTCGCACCTTCCTAACCTCGGTGTCCACTTGGTGTAGAGTAAACCTCGCCAGTTCATTAAACTTGGTGGCGTATTGGGGAACTATCATGTCCCCTTATTTCAACTCAAGAAATCGCATCTCCATCCTTCCTTGCATGCTCGTGGAAAAGTAGTTCTCAAAGAATATCTTCTTGAACCTCACCCACGTTTGATTCTCGATCCCGACCATAGCCTGATTGGCCTCCCACCAAAAATTGGCCTCTCCCTTCAGCATGTAGGTTGCAAAGGCAACCTTCTGGGCCTCGTCGACATTTGCAATAACAAATGCCTTCTTAATTTTCTTGACCCACGTTTGGGCCTTGATAAGGTTCTTAGTTCCTTTTAACTCCGGCGGACCCACGCTCTTAAAATCCTTAAACATAGTAGCTCGTACTACAATAGGATTTAAGGGGATGTTAGCCCTTGTTCTATTAAATGCCGCTGTTTGTAAATTAACAAATTCCTGCATGGGGTTAACCGGACCTCCCTCTGGTTGATTCACGTTAGCACCTTGGTTTCGTTATACTCTTCTTGGCGGTATTTTGCTGTTACAACAAACAACACACTTCGTCATTATTCCCTTCTTATTAGTTATTATTCAAAATTAAACAATAACTTCAATCATCCATTGCTCGTTGTGTTCCATAAAAAGGTTTATATTCATTCATTCATTGTAGTATAATACTACATCGTTTCATTACACAGCCTAAGCTGATTAAATTACTTTCCTGCAATTGCTTTCCAAAAATTGGGACTTACAAAAGACTACCCTTTGTTACACAAAAGGGGGTTTTACGTCACTACTAAATACACAATATTTACATATCTAAACTACTCTAGCTACTACAAGATTACATCTGCCTTAAGGCATTATTAAAATCTGCCTTGGCAAGACCGGCAATAATATCATGGCTGATAGTATGCCGCATCTGTCCTGCCTCTATGGGATACCCAGCTACCTGCTGCTGGAAGTCCACATAAGAACTCCTATGCATATAGGACATCCTCCCTATCTTTTGCTTCTTGGTCTTCAGCTCCTCTCTGAGCTCAAAGACCTCCTGTTTCAGCTCATGGACCTTGTCCTTGGCCAAAATCCTCTAGTCATGCTCTTGCTCCAACATGGACTCAACGTCCGTCTTATCGTTTATGACAGCTTGGAGCTCTGCTTTTAGCTCCTTAACCTCCTGACATTAACGGATATTTCTATCCAACACTAACATAAACAATGACATCATTGACTCCCCAGGAGCCATCTCTGCTGCTATTGCTACCGGGTATAAGGACACTATCTCCACCTCTTCCTCTAGCATGTCGTCGAATACGGACATGTAGTCTAGGCTCTCTGAGTCTCCAGACTCAACCACGACAACTTCGGGCTCTGCCGCTATGGGGTTCAGTATGGTCTCTACTTGATTAATTGATTCTTCAGTAACTGCTTATACATCTCTATTTTTTCCTGACATCTACAACAACACATTAAATTTGATTAGTAAATGTTAGTAGAATAATAAAAACACATAACATATATAATGCATTTTTATAAGGTTAATTTCCATCTTTTACTTCTTTGACTTCTCATAAGGTTATGACTTAATGTTTTAATTCCCCCCTTAAGTTTTATAACCTAATGCTTTGTTACCAACTTGTGACGCCCCCAAATTCGGGTATCTTACAACCCAACAGATGGTGCTACATGATACTACCATTCATAGACACATTCAATTGAAAAGCCTCAATAGAATGAATATGTCTTCTATATATTCAAAATAATATTAATATTTCCCCAGGTTCTCGATAACCAATACATTTGTTCATATCATAATATCAAATATATACAATCATTCACCCTATACTATTACATAAGTATTCTACGATTTTGTCTTCGCCTTGCCCGTATCCTTGCCGGAGCCTTCGGTCCGTTCGATCTTAGTTGCGTTCATATGGTTCAAGCAAGGGTGAGCATGACTAGCTCAGCAAGTACACCATTTCTAATAAACAACATGCTTTAAACATATGAATCATATAGCTTCAATAACTGAACAATAGTTACGAAGTACTACAGATAATTCAAAATAGCACTTCTTTTCCTTCAAAACATTTTACAACAACAATATTCAGTTAAAACATCAATTCCAGTCCAAGACTTTGAGCATTTCATAAGTTCTTTTGAAAAGGACATCCTGACACTCAGTCCATAAGTCCGACATTACTTACAAGCACATCTAGGTAATCAGCCTATAGTACTCTATGTTGATCAACACTACATTCATTAAACGCATGTACATTTAAGTTGTGGCAACCTCACGTGTCTGTCGTTTGATGACAAATTATTTTTAACATACTCAGTCTTCGTTTGAAAAACCACACCAATATAACTTGGTAACCATTGACCACGCTTTGATAAAAACATAATGTAAGTTTAGCCGAAAGAGTTGGCTTTGACTTCATCATACAATACTTCATGTATAAGAAAACATGAATTACAAAGCTTGTCCAGATTGAACTGGAACAAGGGTTAGAATACTTGCCTTCAGTGTCTGCTACAGTTATAACACGTTCTTATTTAAGTCTTTAAGTCTCTACAGTAAATGATAACATCACATAACATATTAGGTCATGAATGAACATACATAGTTCTTAATGAATCTTACCCTTCTTTTTAATCTAATTATAACTTAGATTTGTTATTATAAGTTTCAGCTTTTCGTTACATCGATATTACCTTCACATTACGTTTATGTTTGATTACTTATCTTCAACCTTTAGGCAACATAATTAAGATTTAACAATACCTTACAATGCTTCATTAAGTTCCTTAGTTCATTACTAATGAGTTACCATTCATGCTATACTTGTAAACTTTCTTCTCTGTCGAAACCCTAGGGCTGGCACTGCGGCGCCATCCTTTCTTCTCTATGCCACACTGCGGTGCCACTTTGCAGTGGCTGAGGACCGGACTCGGCGCTGTGGCTCGAGTCCTAACGTTACATGCCGCGCTGCGGTGCCAACTGGCAGTACCTCATGTCTCGGCCTCGCGTTGCGGCGAGGGCTTTTATGCCTTGGGCTGGCGCCGCAGCGCCGGCTTTGAGCACTAGAAAATTTTTACAGACTTTTAATTTTGTGAAACTCCCGGGCTCATAACTTCTTCGTTATAAGTTCGAATTGGCTCGTTTAGGAGCCTACGGTTCACAAATTACATACTCTATGTGTCCATCCAAGAATTTTATATTTTTGACTTCGTTAACTAAAAAATTTACCTATTAGACCATTTTTAACAAAAATGATAAACGTTCGTGAACGTTCAGCGCTCGTTTCTTCGTTCTAAGTTGGAATCCAGTCATTTTCGAGTTCGCAACTCTATAATGCCAAATATGACTTGTGTGACGCCCCCAAATCGGGGTATCTTCCTACCCGATAGATGGTGCTCCACAATACTATAATCCATACAATCATTTGATTGAGATAACCACAAAATTAGTGTAATTACTATCTTTGTATTACATTTGTAATAAATCCTTTCCAAGGTTCATAAACCAAATACATTCGTTGTTCTTCGTAAGTATATTACATACATATACACTAATCTATTACAGGACGATTAACTGTCCATCTTAGCCCTGCCCTTATCTCTCTTAGAACTTTAGCTCGTTTGGCTTTAGCTGCAAACATATGGTTCAAGCAAGGATGAGCATTTCTAGCTCAGTAAGTCTTACACAAAGAATCATATGAAAATCACATAGGCAATTACATGCTTTACTTCCATAACTGAATAATCAACTACGAAGCACTATAAAACATTTGACTAGCACTTCTCATTTCATATTAACAATTCCAAAGTATATATCATAGCTTGGGAATTTCGAACCGGTCAGAAGACCATGAACGTATTCTTCCTGTTTTCATACTTGAAAAGGACATCCGGCACTAAGGCCATCCATTCGTCTTTACTTACGAGCAGTTCTAGGTGATCAGCCTATTGTACTCTATGTTGATCAACACTCTTCCGTTAAACGTATTTACGCTTAAAATTTCGCAACCTCGCGTGCCCATCGAATAATCGATGAAAAATACTTTTGTTTGTACATAGACAAACTTACCTTCTCATCTTTACCAAATACTTGGCATAGGATAGCGTTAACAATTCTATATCGAAAGACTTGTAATAAATCAATCAATTCTTCCATATCAGTCAAGCTGAGGTAAAACAGGCATTAACTCTTTCTTTAAAACCCGTTCACGCATCTTATAACATGCATCATAGAAAACTTGGCTAACACGAAGGTTAGACAAGCGATAAGAAAGACTTGCCTTTAAGCATATTCGAATATACAATTCAATAATTCTCAACCTTTGCAGGATCTACATGATATATTCACATAGTACACTTTAATTAGTTATCAACAAACTAACTTTATCTTCCCTAACCAACTTCTTTCTCTTCTATGTCTTACGTGAATTAACTTCGTTAATAAAGTCAACTCAACTTTTTATGCTTCGTTACGGCTAGTTAACGTTCTTATGTTTATTAGCCGACATTCGATCATCATTGGTGAAATACCAATGTTGAACATCCTTCACGGTTTACTTATTACGTTCTCGCGTTTTTCGTTTAATTCTTATTAAACCATATTAAATCTTCTAGCTCTATCACTTAATTAGTGATTTAAGGTCAGACTTATTATGTACATTAAGTACCTTCAATATCTTACCTTAGGTCTACATTCAAATGGAACAAAAAACCTAACTTGGTCAACATTTTTACACTGTCGGCGCTGCGGTGCGGCATCCCTATGTAAACTCGACGCTGCGGGGCCAATTAATAGAAGACATGGCCGAGTCTGGAGCTACGGCGTGACCTATTATACTGGTTCTGGCGCTGCGGCGCCACACCTGTGCACCAGTTGGCCAAAACAGTTAACATTTCTAACTAAACTCCCGACTTCCTAACTTCTTCGTTTTTCATCCGAATTGACCCATTCGAAGCCTACAACTCACAAATTACCCCCTCTATGTGTTCATATAAGAATTTCACATTTTCGAATCCGTTAACACGAAATTCACTTTTGAGTTCATTTTTGAGCGTTCGTTTAATGTTTTCGACCGTTCAATACTCGTTTTCTTCGTTATAAGTTAGAATTCGACGATTCTTCCGTCCACGACTCTTAATTACCTTATCTCACATGTTGACATTGGAAACCAACCATTTCAAGTCACATGGCAACTTTTAACCTTAAATCCGAGATTTTTACATTTTCGACGTTTAATGTTTAATTCGCCATAACTTCGTTACTCGTGTTCTACAAGCTAAATCAAATGGAACACTCCATTGATTCATCATCTACATCCTAACTAACCAATATGCACATACCTTAGCTATGACGGTTTTCAAATCGTTCATCACAACTAAGTTCACGTTCATGTCTTTTTACGGTTTTAACTCACGTAAACACTTTTGATTTCTATTTGAGCATGACCTATCAATGATTTGATCATTAATAGACATCCTTATATCTCCTCGATAAATATGCTCCACCAATCTACGATTCTTTTATGAGAAAGAAATAAAAAAAGATGAAGATTACGGTTTATGAGAATTTACCTTTGACGTACTTCACGTTCTTGACAAACGTCTAAATGTTTGCTTGGAAGTAGAAGGATTATATATTTCTAGCTCTTTCTCTCTCTCAATATATATTGGTCAAGCTTTGTAAAACATCAAATGACCAACACAAGTCTTATATTTATAGGCAACCAACATGAGCGGCAAAAAGGTCAACATGGCACCTCCTTACTATTCCACCTACTTAATCAACTTAGCCACCAAGTAAAGTACTTGGTGAGCAAGTTTATTACTTGGCTTGGCCACTAAGTGGCCGGCCCACTCTCCCTTAGATCATCCCATGGGTTGCCCTATGGGTTTTACCCATCCCGTGACCAGCCGGTCCGACCCGTGGTTTAAATTCTTGGATTGGGCTTATCATTAATTGCTATTAATTAACATTGGGCCTTAACTTAGGATTGCTTATAGAATTCATTGGGCTTGCAATTGATTTAAGTCCAATTGGATTATACAAAATCCTTAACTCTTAATCTGTTAGCACTTCTCGTATTCTATACGTATACTCACGTATTCTATTCGTCTAATACTCATACGATATTCATATTATACGTCGTACTATTCTTCGTACCATGCTCGTATTCATACTAGTATAATACTCGTATCTCATACGTATAAAAATCGAAATGACTATACGCCTTGTATTTCCCTTTCGGAAATCTCTTTCACAAACCCTTAGGTTTTAAGTCCGCAGACAAAAACTTCATTTTTACCATAACTGAAATATTATTAAATATTCCATCTCGTCTTCACATTCTATCATTATGTATTTCTTGGAATCTCAAACCCTAGCTCCGAACGAAATCAGATGAATAGTGTTTTTACGTAAACATTCTCGAAAAACCTTCGTTTTCGTCTTGATAATTCACAATAATTAATCCTAGCACAAAGCCAGAATACTAATCACATCCACATATTCTATGTCATATAATGACCTTCGAACATCTTACTCACATAACAAATCAATTAAATTCATTTAATTCACATAATCAAATAAAAATTTAATTCATTAAAAAAATCCAAAATTCTCGGGCGTTACAACTTGTCTCCATCGAAAACTAACGTTTCTGAGTTCAAACACAAAATATAACATCCATTCCGAGAATTTCACGAATTCGACAACTAGCGTCCAATCGTGTGAGTTCCGGTATAACTTCGTTACTAACGATATGATCATCGTTCTAAATGGATTTAATTCATTCTATAAACATTTCAACTTTCATGATACATCAAATTATTTTAAAGCTATGTTTTAGCTTATTCTTCATAAGTTCATGACTTAATAACTTATGAACTACAAGTTTTCATTCCTTATGACTTATTATAGATTTAAGTCATTTAAACAACATTCTTAAATCTTTATTAAACATACTAACTTTATATAGCAAACATATAACAAGTTCATCATAAGTTCATAACTTATTTAGGTTCAAGTTACTTATCCATGACTTATTCGGCTTAAGTCCATTGCTTATTCAATTCTTACATGTTCTCAGCATACATGCTTATTAGACTACACTTCTCTTATCACCCTACAAATGATAGAGATAGAAAATTATTAGATCATAAGATCATTACCTTTGACGAACTAGTTCTTCTTCTTCTTCTTCTTCTTGGAACAAATATGAAAGTCTAACTTATTTGTGCTTATTCTCTCTAACCAATAAGTTGTTTAATGTTGGATGAAATTTGAACAAGTGATAAATGACTAGCAATCTCCTTCTATTTATAGGAAAGCCAAAGTGTGGGCATAATGGACATTAGAACATCCCACCTCCTTAACTAACCTCCTTACTATTCACTACTTGCACACCAAGTAAACTTGCCCTCCACATACTTTACTTGGCGACCACATCAACACCTTGGTCACCAAGCTCATCCATGGGTTACCCCATAGATCATACTTTACCCATTGGATCATCATTTGGGCTTAGGTTTAGTTTAATTAGCTTATCTTATGGACTTGCTTTAATTCAATCTGGGTTTCCTATTAACTAACCATTGGGCTTACCATTATTCACCCATGGACTTACACATTAGTGTTTATTGAATTTGTAATTCTTACAAAATCCAAAATTCCATTTCATTAGACTTTAATTCTTAACATTCTTAATTTAAGTCCACGTGCGAAATTTTTCATTTTCCATACTTAGATTATTATTACATAATCTGTCTCGCCTCGATATTATAACATTACGTATTTCTCGGAAGTTCAAAATTAATTCCCGAGCAGAAATTGATGAATAGTGTTTTTTAGAAAATTTCTCGAAAAACTTTTATTTCCGTCTTGGGAATTCAAACACTTTAATTCTCCCACGTAGTTAAAATTCTACGACTTTCCGACGTTTCTAAGTTATAGAACGACATTCATCTTACTAACACATAATAATATCAAATAAAATAATTTTATTCATTATTTTATTAAATAAAATTATTTTATAAAGGATCCGAATTACTCGGTCGTTATAGTGGTTGATCATGTCTGTATATATATATTTACCGTTTTTATATATATAAATGCTTACTATGTTTATATCAATTGCGGCATCATGTGAGCCTAGGAATCATGTGATCACATATTCAGTCCACTGAATATAGATTCGGTTCTCGTGATGGACATTTTCAGCTGTAAGCAGCTTGTAAATTATTCACGGTATTTTAATTTCCTCAAATGGTTTTCATGCCCACGAGGAGTTCGGCACTATTTTGTACATTATTTTCTAGAAGATGCTTCGCAACTCGAAAATAAAAGCAATCAAGCCGAATATTTAATAAAATGGAAGTATCAAAGGCCTCAATTACTATTGAGCACAAGGTTTGAAAAACCTCTTATTTTTTTTACAAAACATCAATGTTATATCTTGATAAAACTGAATTTTTATATAAATTCAAACTCTGTGTATATAGGTGCGAACGAGGCATAGCACTACTTCCAAATAACAGCACATTGAGCCACACACATACACATTCATATAGCATTTTCTTGAAAAGTGGCGGTCACTGTGGCAACACGGATGTCGGGGGGTGCCTAACACCTTCCCTCCGCATAAGCAAGTCCCCAATGAATCTCGGTTTCACAGACCCGTTTAGTAGTGTCACATCACTGGGTCAATGTGCAAACCTTTTATCGGTTGTGTTGGTACAACCATATAAAAAACCAACTGGAGACTCTTAACAGTCCATCGTCGACATTATACATGTCGGACCTTTTTCACTTGTTTTTTCAAACAAATCTCACCTAAAATGAGAACACAAAAGAACAAGAAATGGAAAGGGACAAATAAAAATCTCGACGTCGACAGGTGGTGACTCTGTTGAGGACAACACCAGTAAGAGGACTTAAGCAGCTATTACAAGCTTTTCAAAAACTGTTATATGCTTGTGTGTGGATGTTGTATTTACATTTGATGAATGTGTACGAATGCATTTTTTTACTGCACTGTAATATATCTGTCTGTGATATTAATGCTTCGTACATGTCATCATTTTCATAAATGGTGAGACACGTTGTATATGAATGTATGTTGTGTGGTTCCTCCACCAGGAGGCTAAGCTGTCGGTGTTTGATTATTGGACTCGTAGGAAGACTAATTCCAACGAGGCTCAGGAAAGACACCACCCAAATTCGCTCCAGTTGAAAGACCGGATTAACCTCCCGTTGAGTAAATTGCGATGATTTAGGAACCTTCATGCCAAAAAGCCGCGAGAGTAACCTAAGATAGGTCAGCCTCTGATAAACCAAAAGCGGAGGAAAGTCTCTTCGTGCTTTCTCATTTCAAATTACTTGTAAATTCAACTACTTGTAATTTTATTCCATATTCATCTCCATGTAATGAGAAATATGAAGAAATATGTGCGCACGCATATTGAAATTAACATGTTATCCTGTATTACAAGAAGCTAACATCCGTTTTGCAGGATAATAATCCTAAAATGGACACATCACATAGCATGTAAACATTTACACAATCCCTAAGACTAAACTATGCAAGTTTTATCATAGGGAAGCATTCAGACCTATTACCCGGTCAAAATCCAAAAAGGCCACAAGCCTATAGCCAATCATGTCTTCATCTAACCAGTCTAATCCAGTTTCTCGCGAGGAATTTGATGGATTAAGTAAACAAATTACAGATTTGGTTGTTCTGCTTAAAGAATTACATCAGTCTACTCAAGGTACGAAGCTACACGTATATGCTGAGTCCTCTACACAAGGAGGAACCCAAGGTCTTGATAAAAGCCATTACAGTACCTGAACTCCAGTTAGATACAACCAACAAAATTCCTGATCCCACCCATCTCAAAGGAGATCTAGACACCGGTGACATCGGGAAGAAGGTCCTTCAAATGGAAGAAAAAATGTGATATATTTCACTGATATACCGCCCGAAGGGACCGGTCACAGCAAGATGTTACACATTACGGTTTTGCCCTCCGGATACATGTTAGCTGGAGTCTTGGTAGATGGAGGTTCATCTCTAAACATCTATCCTTACGCTATGTTGCTGAAGATGAATGTGACGCCCCCAAAATAGGTATACAACACCCACTCTGAGTCGCCGAATACATGGTACAAAAAGCAAACTACAACTTCAATAATACAATTGTCGTGCAAAATACGACAACACATACTGTGAGTTTAAATACAAATATTGTCTTCTAGACAATATCCACACTCAAATAAGTCCTCATTACAATTATTCAAACACTATTTTATAGAAATAGTGAGGACTGTTAAAACATCTTTCTAGAACCATTACTCCATACCCCGACTCGATCCTGCTATGTTCTCACCTCCTGAGAAGAAAAATGGAACAAAAAAGAAAAGGGTGAGCTCAACTAGCCCTGTAAAACATATTATGACTAAGATAATATACAACAAATTATCATTAGTCTTCAACAGGGAAAATCTGATAAAATATAATAGACAACAAGTTTTAGATCAACAATTGTAGCGGAAACAGTAAACCATTAGAAGAGTCAAGTATAGAATGAGTTATACTATCTTCTAAGATTTAAAAGTCAAACATCAATATTTTATCCATGTAACAACAATCAATAACCATCTTTAATCAAATATTCATCTTTGCACTACATGCCAAAGATATTCATTTGTATTACCAGTCGGTCATGTTCATCTCAACACCTATTCATCTTTGCACTACGGGCCAAAGATATTCATCAGTTAATCATTCATCTTTGCACTACATGCCAAAGATATTCAGTAATGTCGTCATTTAGGACTGAGGATGATGAAAAATATCTTAAAGAAAACGAATCCAGTGAGACAGAAGGACAAATAGTAGGGATTCGTATAACAGTTTATCCAAGATCAGTAATACTTCATAATAATCAATTGTGAAGCAGAATTCAAAAATAAAGATCAAAATACAGATACAATCAAAGATAGTAACCATAATAGACATCTTGGACAAAAAGAAAAAAAATTTATTTTTCGGTGAATAGTGCCGTATTCGTGAATAGTGTCGTATACGTGAATAGTAACCCCGACACAAAAAGTTTGAAATTTGATAAAAAGTTCATATCAATATTTCAGCATAATGATATTGAAGAAAATAATATCATTTAAGAAGAAAATAATATCCCTTACCTCAAAATAACCGTACTTCTGATTGAATTTCAGATATAGTGCTGACAGAAACTTGCACCGTATAGCAACACTCAAAGTATACTCACAAGAATACGCTCGATAATATAGAGAGAAAAAGAGAAAAAACTTATGAATTCTGGTGTGATTTTTAATTCTAACTTAGCCCTCTATTTATAGGAAAATGTTAGCACGCCGAAGCAGACTTGACCTGCAACCTGATGGCTTTACCTGCTACTATTCCCACCCACCACATTTGATTAAAGTTTTCAGCACATTTCTGACCAACCAAAAGTGGGGCCCACCAATTCTAGAATTTTTCACCAAAATGATAAATTCCGAAACTTCAACAATTTCTGAACCAGTCATCTCTTAAAATTCATAACAAATCATACGTTCATTTTTAACGGTTCAAAATTTGTGGACATATACTCAACTTATATATGTATAACATATCTAAAAATCACAAACGATCCAACGATCAGATTAAAAATTATAACCCCCGCAATATATCTCAAAAACCCTGATTGATTTATAATACATCCATTCCGACAAAAATACTTATAAAACACCTCAACATTAACTCCTTCATTTTTAACCACAAAATATATCTAACATTTATATTCACATAAAATAAATATTTCCTTATCATATGAATTAATAATTAATTATTCACAATTAATATTACAGAATCACATTTATGACAACTAGGCCGTTCCCAAGAAAGAGGGGGCTTTCAAATAAGGATTTTTCCTTACTAGCGCGCAATTAGATGACCAAACCTCTCATTAGACAGAACTTTCTAGACATTGCCAATAATGTTATCTAATAATATTATTCAAATAATATGAATTATTGATCTGATAATGGGAAATACTGTGCAGTGACAATTATTGAAACAACAATAATATAAAATATCAATGCAGCAATTATTGAATTAATAAAATAAAATATTGAAAAGTAACTACTGTAACAATTATTGAGTAGTGACTTCCTTCGTAAGAATCAATAATTCAAAAATGCTGTGCAATCCGTGTGCTATTGTGCAACCACGCGTATTACTGTATTTTAACCACCAGGTATTCCAACAGTGTTAACGGTAACAACTACGCCGTTATTTATAAAAACTCAATTTTTATCGTTATCTTCATCCAATCGTTTTCCGTTATGGGGCCCATAAATAGCTGGGCCGTCGTACGAATATTCCCCGACAGGAAGAATATTCCACGACCAAACGAATATTTCCCGAGAAAATGAATATTTTATAACCACTTGTTTATTTTGCAAAATTTGCACATTTCACCCATAACCAAAGTATTATATCAAATTAACACCTTATTATTCACAATAATATTTAGAGAAATTTTGATTTTATTCATTAATAAGTCGGGGACTTACAATGAATGTCAATCTCAAGCGGATCTGAAGTAGCCATACGATTATCAATGCCTTTGATGGATCCCGATGGAATTCAATCGGAGAGATTGAGCTGCCAATTGCGATTGGTCCCCATACATTCTGTGAATCTTTTCACATTCTCAAAATAGATACAGGATGTAACCTGCTTCTAGGGAGACAGTGGATTCACACGGCTGGGGCAGTCCCCTCCACTCTTCATCAGCAACTTAAATACATTATCAACAATAGCCTAGTCACAGTCAACGCTGAACCGGAATGCTCTCAACAGGGTGACATGCCACTCATCGGTTTCAATTTCGATATTAAGCCAGTCAGTTTTCACACTTTGGAAGTAAGCAACACTCAATAGCATTCCATTGGGATGCCACTTCCTGTACCCAAGATTTCTGCCGAAGTGATGGTAGCTACTCAAGAAATAATGTCATTAGGACACCAGCTATGACAAGGGCTGGGTAAAAATAATCAGGGTATGAAGCACTTGATTCAAGTGTCCAGTCACACTGGGACAGCTGGACTGAGCTCTTCTGTCAGTTCCAGTCACAGGAGTCCATATAAGCATAAGCAGATTCCTTCAGATTCAGTCATACAACGACCATTTCCACCTGTAAATCCAGAGTCTGCACAATTTTCAGTAAAAGTGCCAGCCAACGTAATGGCTATGCTATTTCCTAAGCCGATATCGGTAAAGGAGAAGGAAGTCTTTGTTTTAGATCCCAATGTGGAAGAAGAGGAACGAAGAATTAAATAAGACATTGTTCGAATGACGTTAGGCATACGCATCAATGTCCATGATGAACATACAAACAGATACACCCCAGACGATGAATGCCTAGACGTAATGGTCATCATTTGGGAAAAGGAGGATGATGACAGCCCTTCCATCATTGCAGTCCACCAGGACTTTGCCCTTGCCAATTGGAGCAGCATTCCTTGCATTGGTCGAAAATGGTAAAACGGGCAGGACTTCTTTCTGCCCTATAGATATCATAACTGCTTACTTTTCTGTACAGTATTAGCAATTGTTTTGTCCGTACATGCTTATACTTTGTATGATTAAACAGTTTCATATATATTAAGTGAAAGCATATTTTGTTTCAGGACTCTGAACTTAGATGTGCCTGTACTTGCTGATAAGATGCTTCTTCTCCACAAGGATTGTAACTTTGATGAAAAGTTGGACTCATACTTGATGGAAATACAAGAGGACATTGAGGTGCCTCCAGAGATCAAAGAATGGGTCGAAGACAAACCTAAACCCAACCTTAATCAAACCACCTCCTTTAATCTCAGAACCTTAGAAAACCCTAAGTTAATCCAGATTGGTTCAGACCTTACCACAAACTAGAGGAATGACATGGTTATACTACTAACCCAATTCCAGGATGTGTTTGTACGGTCTCATGAAGACATGGTGGGTTTGTCCACTGACATTGTCCTTCATCGCCTTCCCATTAAAGAGGGATTCAAGCCAATCAAGCAGAAGCTCAGGCGATTGAAACCTGAGTGGAGTTTAAAGGTGAAAGAAAAAATTGTGAAACAATTTCAAGTTGGTGTTATCATAGTGACTGTGACAACCCGAGAATTTAGAAAATTTTTAAAAAAATCTTAAATGATGAATTTAAGGTCAAATGATAGACCTAGATAGAAAATGAGTGTATGCGTTTGATATTTTTGGGAAGGAATTTTGAAGATTTCAAAATTCTATGAAGGATTTAGGTGAATTATTCAGGATTAAGTGTATATGTGAATATGTTCTGTGTATATGGTTATATATGTGTTTAGAATGTGGTTAGGGGTCAAGGGTTGACCAGATAAATTATATCAGTGTCGAACCTCAAGAATAAGAAAATGTTAGTATTTAATATGTATACTAACTTAAGTGGATAATCTTGTTATTTGAAGTGACTAATAATTTTAAACCTATTTATTGTAAACCTAATTAAGTTATGAGCTAAACTCAAATGTATATTAATTAAATTCCATAAGATTGAGAATAGAAATCCTAAATAAATAATTAGGGTAATATATATTAAAATTGTTAAACTTTGTTTATTACATAGCCCAAAACAATTAAAGGAAAAGCCCAAAAGAAATAAAATGCAAGCCCACACTTAGCATACTTGATTAAGGGTATTTTAGACATTTGATTAATCTAATTTGTGCATTAAAATAAAGGCAAAATGGATGAGTTATTGGGCATGGAATAACTGGCCATGTTAAGCCTTTTAAGGAAAAGAAATCAAGCTAATTAAGTTCCAAAAGTAGGAAGTCTTACACACAAAGACAAGTGTGTCATGCCACCATTGGTGGAAAATCTAATTAGCATCCTTAATGACATGATTAGGAAGGGATAAGGCTAACCCTTTTGTCCAAGGGACAAAAAGAACATGGGGGATATTAGCATCCCATTTCATTTCACCAACATTTGTTACATTTCATTTTATTTCCTTTTCATTCTCCACCATTCCTCTTGTTCTATTTTCTCCCAAACCATCAAAACACCAAGAGAGAAAGAGAGACAGAGGAATTCAAATATTGTGGGGAAGAAGAGGAGGAAGTGTTTTATGCATCCCAAGTTCCTAACTTACTTAGGAAAGAAAAGGAGGGCATCCCACAAAACAAGGTAAGAAATCAAACTCCAGTTGTTTTCCTTTCACTAAATCTTGTATAACTCAAGTTTTACAACTTGAATTTGTGATCCGTCGAAGGGGGGTGCTAGATACATGAGATATCTAGTAAACCCAAGTGGTAGGACACAAATCTAGCAAGTATTGAAGCCATGGGGAATATTTTTCCCAAAACAGTCCACGTAGTATATTGAGACTTTGAAACCCTAAAATAGCTACTATTCCCATTTTTCTTGAGGCCGTTTCGGTCAGTTGCATGTCTTTTAAAAATCTGAGAAAAATCACAGAGGTACCTTAAGAAGTTATCTACGTGTAGGAAAAAGAACGGATGCGTTTCGATTTATAGGTTGTGTGTAATGGCTATTTTCGTAAATGACTCTAAAATATTAGCATTCGAATTTCTCACTGTGTATACACTGAATAATTCCGAAATTTTTACAGTCGATTCATATATGTTATGAGAGTATACCCTGAAAATTTCAAATTTTTCTGAGGAAAACTCAATTTATGAAAAATGAAGCAAGATCCGAGTGTTTTGGGCACTTTAAAAATAGTAAATCATTTTCTAAAATTCCAGAAAAATTTGGGAATCATTGTGGGTTCATATACTGTCCAAATCCAGAAAATGAGAATTTTTGGAATCAATTTGATATTTTTTCTAAAAATGATTAAGTTATGAATAAAATGAAATAAATAGTTAAATGATGTCATAAATAAGAAAAATGTGATTTTAATGCTTTAATACTCCTAATATATAATGTTATGGCTATTCTAGGGTATTTTGGTATTTTACAATATGAAATATTATTTATGACCTTTTATGAATATTAAATAAGAGGTTTAATAAAGGGTGAACAATTAAAATAAATTGTTTATTGATTTAATAAATTATTAAAATGCCATTATGATATTAATAATATTAGAATATGATATTTTAAGTAAATAAAAATATTAAGATTAAAACTTCATTAAAGTATTATTAAATAATTAATATTATTAGATTAAAATATTAATCTTAGATGAAAATATTATTAAAAGATTAATAATATTAAATTAAAGTATTATTAAATGATTAAAATATTATTAAGTCAATAATAATATTTGAGATTAAATAAAATGTTATGAATGTTATAACATTAGTAAAGCAATAAAATATTATTAAATAATTAATAATATTAGTAAATAAATAAAATATTAATACGATTGATAAATGATTAAAAGTATTATTAATTGATTAATGATACTAAAACATAAGTAAGATATTATTAACGTAATAATATTAATGCATGATTAAAATATAATTAAGAGAATTATTAATATTAGTAAAGTATTAAAATATTATTAACATATTAATAATAGTAGTGAGCGGATAAAAGTGTTATTAGTGAACTTGTAATACTTAGAGGGGAATTAAATATTATCAAAATTAATAATATTAAGTGAATTAAAAGTAGTTGTTATCTGAAAATTTTTGCAAGTCTATGAAAATTGTTTTGATTGATAAGAAAATTTTCTAAGATATTGTTAAGTGTTTAGGCAGAGTTTAATTGAACTTAAACTCGATGATTGTTCGACTTGACCGTCGAGATGTTAGAATTTTGTCGGGTTCAACTCCGACTTAAATAGTTTGACTTGATGCTAAGTCTTATGTGTATTGTAGACCGATAGGATTATGTGATATGAGTTTGGGTTATTATATATGTATATATATAATAGTATTATATTGTGATGATATTATTCTAATATTGGAGATCTATATTACTAATATTAGGTCTTCGGATAAAGCATTATAAATTGCGTAGCGGTAATCAACAGTTCAGGCAAGTTTTACTTAACTCTACTAAGAGTTGTTTTATTCAGATATGCTTGTGGTTAATCATTGTTGATTGCCATGTGGAATTATACTCTGTACATATTGCATGTATAAGTCAGGTATGAAAGGCTGATCACCTTCATTACCAGTTGATCCAGATATATTTGTTCATCTTCAATACTTGTTCAGTCAAAAGTTTTGTTCGTGCTAGTTCTCAATTATATTGATGAATTATAGCCAGCCTATTATTCAGACTCTTTCAATCATGATATATCCTTAAATTGTATTTAAACTTGTTGGACAACTTTCATGCTCACCCTTGCTATATCATGATAAACATTGGAGATAAGGCGAGTGCGTTCAGATATAGGAAAAAGGATAATGCCAAGTTCTGCTTGGGATAAAATGTGCAGCTAGTTTGTAATAGTATAGTTTGATAATAATGTTAGGTGTTAGATAGTTTATTAATTGTATATAAGTTAAGGTTACTCGATTTTGGGGAATAATGTGTAAGGTGTATTGTATAAACAATTTATGTTTATATCTTCCGCAAATAGTTATAGAATGATTGTACCAGATCCGTGGTGATTCAGGACCTGGATTTGGGGCTCTCACAGTTGGTATCAAAGCTGTTGGTTTTGAAGCTTAGGTAGGAATACCTGAGACCAATAATTGTAGTGATAAGGATAATATCTAACTCACATAGAGTTAGTTGGTCGGTAAGATTCAAATACGAATCTCGGCGAGTTATAAAGATACAGAGTTCCCTAACTCTGATAATAAAGTTAAACAGTAGTGATGAATAGATCGAGTCAAAATGACTAAAAGTTCAGGGATAGGAGATCGTAAAACAAAACGATCAAGACATAGAAATAAATAGTAATATATACGATGAGATCACTCCGTGATATGATAAGGTTATAATATGGGAAAAGAATCATTTTGATGATTGGAAAGTTTACAACAAGATTGATGTGTGAATTGGTACAGATTCAGGAAATGATTACGAATACGGATTAAATGAAATTCGTATAGAGATGAGAGTTAGTATTAGGTTGGGATTTCAATTGAGGAATCATGTCGGCAGTTGAGTTGTATGATTCCTTGTATGGGCAGAGAATTGTACTTGGTGTAAAAACCACTTAGTTTCTGGCACTGATAATCATTAAAATATTTGTGTCGCGCTATTTGCTATATGCATGTTAAGAGGGTGATTCCTTTCTCATGTGTATAACAGGTAGATAGGTCGTAGATAGAGACTATAAGGTTATGTACGAGTTCTTAAAACTTATACTTATGTGATAATCTTGACACATAGTTATATGAAATGTTTATGAACCCCTCAGCGAATGGACACTAAAGGTCTGACTAGGACAAGTTCTTAAACTCATATGATTGTGGCAATTTATGAACTCATAAGTGTGGTTTGACGAACTGTGTATAGTTGTGTGTGAATGGAGTATTAAGGATAATAGGAATAGATATATTGTTAAGAAAATGATTATTAGTGGAGACATAAGTTTTCCAAAATTCCTAGCTCTGCTAGACTTCGAAATTTTGACATCAAGATAAATACGCACTATGTGCTTTTAAAAAAAATGTAGTCTCGTAATCATTTTTGAAACGGTTTAAAGTATAGTATATGCTACTTATTTCGGCTAGACACAAATGATTTGAAATATCAAAAGTTACTTTATTTATCACTCATGTACCATGTAACCTGGTACAGAGATGATAAAAAGGTGATGAAGTTGTAAATATAGGAATACTTAGTGTCATACAATGACGGCATCCTCAAATGGACTGTTAATACAGTACGGCATCATGACGTCATTCTTGAAAATGTTTAAAAAAAAAGAATTTTAATTTGCCAATGGGGTTTGGCTACGCCTAAATAATTTGATTGAATTTAATTATTGATATGAGTCTACGCTATTAGATTCAGCTAGACTAATGTTTATGAAAACTCTAAGTGTTCATTGAAAGAAATTTCCCGAACCAAATTGTTTTGGTGCGGAATTCTATGGTAAGACTGAGGTGAACTATGTTGTTTGGATAAATAATCCAGTCTAGTAGAGTAAATATTCGCTAGACATGATTAATACGTTACGCATGACATAAGAGTACGATAGGCTAATCACCTAAAGTACTAGCATCGGTAGTTTACCTTCTTTGTGATTGTAAACCTACCAAGTAATGTAAAGTTTTGCGGTATGAATACCGTTAAAACTATGTGTTCATGGTCTATATGACCCCTCAACAATTTGAAAACTTTTACTCTTGTGAGTGGTATATTGGGTAGCATGTGATGATGTGTGAATAGTGTAAGCTGTTTTATGTAAGGTGTAAGGTGAATTTCAGGGATGAAATTCTTAGAAGAAGGGGTGAATGTGACAACCCTAGAATTTAGAAAATTTTTAAAAAATCTTAAATGATGGATTTAAGGGTAAATGATATACCTAGATAGAAAATAAGTGTATGCGTTTGATATTTTTGGGAAGGAATTTTGAAGATTTCAAAATTCTGTGAAGGATTTAGGTGAATTATTCAGGATTTAGTGTATATGTGAATATGTTCTGTGTATATGGTTATGTAAGTGTTCAGAATGTGGTTATGGGTCAAGGGTTGACCAGATAAATTATATCAGTGTCAAACCCCAAGTATATATTAAGAACGACAACGTTCAGTTAGAAAACCCTAACGACTTATAAGAAACCCTAAAATCGATTCTAAAACCCTAATTTTAGTTCTGGGAATTTAAAACCCTAATTCAGAACGTTGTACTATGTACATATTGCATGTATAAGTCAGGTATGAAAGGCTGATCACCTTCATTACCAGTTGATCCAGAAATATTTGTTCATGTTCAATACTTGTTCAGTCAAAAGTTTTGTTCGTGCTAGTTCTCAATTATATTGATGAATTATAGCCAGCCTGTTTTTCAGACTCTTTCAATCATGATATATCCTTAAATTGTATTTAAACTTGCTGGGCAATTTTCATGCTCACCCTTGCTATATCATGATAAACATTGCAGATAAGGCGAATGCGTTCGGATACAGGAAAAAGGATAATGCCAAGTTCTGCTTGGGATAAAATGTGCAGCTAGTTTGTAATAGTATAGTTTGATAATAATGTTAGGTGTTAGATAGTTTATGAATTGTATATTAGTTAAGTTTACTCGATTTTGGGGAATAATGTGTAAAGTGTATTGTATAAACAATTTATGTTTATATCTTCCGCAAATAGTTATAGACTGATTGTACCAGATCTGTGGTGATTCGGGACCTGGATTTGGGGCTCTCACAATGTCCACAAATCCTGAATGGATATCCAACATCGTTCCTGTGCCTAAAACCGGAGGAAAGGTGCGAGTTTGCGTGGATTATCGGGATCTAAATAAAGCTTACCTTAAAGATAGCTTTCCCGTGCCATTTATCTACATTCTCATTGACAATACTGCTCAATACGACATGTACTCCTTTGCTGATTGCTTTGCGGGGTACCATCAGATCATGGTTGCTGAGGAGGATTATGAGAAAACTACTATTATCACGCCTTGGGGAACCTTTTGCTATAGACGGTAATCTTTCGGCCTCATCAATGCCGGAGCCACCTATCATAGAGCTATGATGGCTCTTTTCCACGACTTAATGCACAAAGAGATAGAGATCTACGTGGATGACATTATTGTCAAGTCCCGAAGGGACCAGGACCATTTAGACCATCTTAGAAAACTTTTCAACAGGTTGCGTAAGTACAACTTGAAGTTGAATTCAGCCAAGTGCGCCTTTGGCGTTAAATCAGGCAAGTTGCAAGGATTTCTAGTCAGCCACAAAGGGATTGAGCTGGATCCCACCAAAATCTATGCCATTACAGAAATGCCCATTCCTTAAACAGATAAGGAAATACGGGGATTTTTAGGAAGAGTTAACTTCATTAGTAGGTTCATTTCTCAACTCACAGCAACCTGTGAGCCTATCTTCAAGCTATTATGGAAGAACTCCTCCGTGAAATGGAATGATGATGTTCCCCTGTTCATGTACCTGTCCATAAATGACAATGCCATGGGCTGCATGCTGGGTCAGAAAGACGATAGCGGCCGAGAACGAGCTATCTATTACCTCAGCAAAAGATTCAGCAGCAGTGAACAGAAGTACACTCTGATTGAGAAGACTTGTTGTGCTTTAGCATGGGTTGCCATAAGGTTACATCATTACCTCCATGGGCACACAACCCATCTCATATCCGGTGTGGATCCTCTTAAGTATGTGTTCAGCAAGCCCATATTGAATTGCCGACTGTCCAGATGGCAGTTGATTCTGCAATAATTTGACATCGTTTACGTGACATAGAAGTCCACTAAAGGTCAAGGAATCGCAGATCAACTAGCCATTACATCTTCAGGGGATTTCAAACATTTGGAAACGTACTTCCCCGATGGAGGGGTAATATCGATTCAGCAACACCATCAGTACAATACACGTCAAACATAGAATATATATTTTGATGGAGCTATTAATATGGAAGGTACTAGAGCTGGAGCAATTCTAGTATCCGGTACGGGGGAGCAGTATCCCGTCGTCGTCAAATTACAGTTTGTCAACACCAACAACACAGCTGAGTATGAATGATGTATCATAGGGCTAAAACTTTCCTGTTCAATGGGCATCAGGCGGTTAACTATATTTGGGGATTCAGAGTTGGTAGTCAAACAATCCACGGGAATCTATCAAACCAAAGAGCTATATTTGTTGCCTTATCATCGGCAAGTTTTACAGATGGCTTTGGAGTTCGAAAAGATCTCCTTTCTACACATTCCTCGTAATAGGAATGACTTCGCAGACGCATTAACAACTTTGGCCTCCTTGATTCACATACCTGACAAGGAACACATACCAAGCGTCACATTTTCCCTGCAAAAGGCACCAGCCTATGGGAACTATGTTGGAGAAGTATCAGATGAGCTACCTACCATCCAACAACCTTGGTATTAGCATATCAAGGAGTATTTGCGAGATGGATCTACACCCGCTGAGGCGAGCCTGACTGAACAAAGGCGGATTCATCGACTTTCTATGAAATTCTATCTGAACGGAGATGCACTCTACAAGAGGGATACATGACTAGGTCTCCTCAGGTGCCTGGATAAGGATCAAGCTCAGAGACTCATGGATGAGGTCCATGGTGGAGTCTGTGGCCCACACATGAGTAGCCCTTTACTTGTAAAGAAGATCCTCAGAACAAGACATTACTGGCTATCTCTCAAAGTTATCTGCAATGACCACGTCAGGAGATGTTATCAAAGCTAAATTCATGGGAATGCTATCCACGCCCGTCCACGGGAGCTCCACAATATGAGTTCGCCTTGGCCCTTCTCAATGTGGGGAATGGACATGATCGGGTATATCGAGCCCAAAGCCAGTAATGGACATCGCTTTATCTTCACCTTGATTGACTACTTCACCAAGTGGGTAGATGCAACCTCCTTCCCCAGGGTTACCAAAGAAGTCCTCGTTGCTTTCATCAGAAAGAATGTCATCTGTCGATATGGACAACCCGAGGTAATTGTATCAGACAATGCTAAAAACCTCAACAACATAATGATGGAGGAGTTGTGCAGTAAATTCCACATCAAACATCTTAACTCTGTCATCTACCGTCCAAAGATGAATGGTGTTGTTGAAGCGGCTAACAAAAACATCAAGAAGATCATGCAAAAGATGTCTGCCAACCACAAAGGCCGGCCTGACTTATTGCCTCTTACTCTGTTAGGCTACAGAACACCAATGCACACTTCAACTGGGGCAACCTCCTACACATTAACTTATGGGATGGAAGCAGTACTCCCCATAGAGGTAGAAATGGAATCCCTCAGAGTGTTGATAGACGCTCAGCTAGATGAAGACCAATGGGTACACGACAGGTATCACCAATTATCTCTAATAGACGAAAGGCGAACCGCGGCTATCTTTCATGGTAAGTTATATCAACAAAGGATCGCCAGATCCTACAATAGAAAAGTCCGGCTACGGCAGTTTAAATTACATTACTTGGTTTTGAAGAAGATCATCGACAACCAAGATCAGTCTAAGGGAAAATTAGCCCCTAACTGGGAAGGCCCGTTTATTGTCAAGGAGGTATTGAGAAGAGGTGCTCTCAGATTACAGGAAATGGACGACGATGAATTTCCTCAACTCATTAACTCAGACACCGTGAAATGGTACTATGTCTAAAGTTACCATCAAGCAAACATCCTGGTGTTGGATCATCAGATCACCAGTCATTCTGGTTCTTTAACCCTTTACTACATACAACTCTTTTTCCACACTACACCCCTCAGGGAAACACACTTTTCAAGCCAGCAGCCTGGTTTTTGGATCATCGGATCCTTTCCTATTCACTTGGTTTTTTAACCCTTACTCAACTTCGGTTATCCCACTAGGGATTAAACTTTCACACTTGCAGTTTGTTCCCAAACATGGGATCAAACTTTTCACACTTGCATTTTATCCTGAACTTAAGATTAAACTTTCTTCCCCCACAGTTTGTCCTCCACATAGGATCAAACTTTTCGTTGGCTACTAATCGTCCTGAGGGGCGAACTACGTCGACCTGATCTCCTTGATACACGGGAGTACGTAGGCAACCATTTTATATGACCCAGTCATAATAAATCAAAAACAACAAAAACATTTCTACACCCTTCTTATTACAAAAAAAAAATTAACAAAAATATTCCTACACCCTTTCTGCCACATACAGCGTTGAACCTCTTACACCAGGTTCGAAATACGCAGACCTAATCTCCTCTTTAATAGGAGTATGTAGGCAGCCTTTTATGGTTTGGTCTAACCCCCTACCAAAACACAAATACTTGTCAACGGTACTGGGATCAAACTTTAATCCACCATATTTCATTGGCTTCAGACCAAAGGGATGGAATTACCTGACCTCCCAATTTAAACGGGAGACTCGGCGACCATCTAAGCTGCGGTTTTTCCCTAAAGAGCAATACCAATCCATAAGAGATGGAATTAACTAGGCTCCTCATAAATAGGAGTACTAGAGACCATTTGTGGTGCGGTCAATCTCAGAAAGGAAAGCCCTAATCCTCTCCACATATCCATACAGAAACCAGTCCCAAGACACCAAAGATGGTAGGGATACACACAGATCCATTATCCATTCTGAACTATCTAGAGATAACTCAATGTCCATCTAGCAAGAATGAATTTAGAATACAACAAGATCACAAACCCTGAAGAAGCAGGAAAATATCAAGCAAGTATTCAGGCATATCTAAAAGAGAAGTGATCAAAAATATATTTCCCTGCTATATATAATACTGTTTGATAAACACAATGTAAACTGTACATGATAAAATGGCTAAGTTAGTCTGTGCAGGAAAATACAAGGCTATCTATAGATCGGTATGCATGCGAGCTAGCAGATCTAACACAACATCTCTCTCAGAAGAAGGAGGTAATGTCGTGGTCTCATGTACAGGGATATCCACATGCGCCAACAAGTCTGAGGCCATCTACATGGTGACGCGATGTCATCAATGTACACACTCATCTCAACGAGCATACTTGTGTACAGCGATATCACTATGCTATTATCTGTAATGGTTACATCCCAAGCAGATATGGCGCTATCCTGCTGAACGATCACTGCATCTCTGGCTAATATGGCCTCATCACGCTCAACAATAGCGGCATCTCAACGAGCTAACACCTTGTCTCTCTCTAATAAAGGCCTATCGAAAGATATAGCGAGAATGGGGCACAGACACCTAATATCTGACCGAGGCTTATCAAAAGAGATAATGAGAATACACATCAGAAGAAGACAATGGTCTCGATATCTACATCATCAATCCTGTCCACCGGATGTAACTCCTCATTAGTTACTTTATCTCTATCAACAAGGATGTCAGGCCTATACAAAGGAGGATCTGCGTAGGCAAAGCCAAATGGGTCACCTGAGGGGCCAGCTCCTGCGCTGGAAGGATCAAACGAATCTGCCTCTGCCGACTCTCTGGCCAAATGTTGAATAAAGAAATGTGCCAGATCCAGTCACTGGGTCAAGTTGTCAATCTGTGTCACATGAGTAGGATCTCAGACACAGGCTAGCCAATCCATCATCATCACAGATCCTGTAACCATATCCCCCATGAACTGAGTGGCACTGGTCTGGGCTCCAATCGTACGAGTGATCCACCAATGTTGTAATACATCCTGAGTGTAGGGACCCTCTGACAATGCAAAATTGTCAACACCCAACAATGGGATATCAATGATGAGTGACTGCGATACAGGCCAATAACGTCTGGTAGGAGGCAAGATCGGTACACGGATCTCTCCTGTGGTGCTCCTAATAGCACGCTCTCCTAAATAGAGCTCACATCCTCCATCTGCAAATAGAGGAATTCTACGGGTGGAAATCACGTACTCGACACCAGTCGGGTACCCATCCTCAAATCCAATGGCAAAATACTCCCAATAATATTGAATCCATATGATGACATCAGCTGTCAACAACTCCAGCTGTAGGTGACAATGAGTGAAACCCTTAGCTACAGGGACCTCTACCAATATGGAGTGATGCCATCGCCGTCCTCGTGGATAGGTATCCAACCCTAAAACACTCACAGGACGTAAGCATGGGAGCCTCTCATAGGCCCAAAAATGCCAACACAAAAGTAAACATCTGCTGTCAGTTAACACTTTTAACCTGTACATGGTAAATGATAAGATAAATACTTACCAGTAGAAATGGGTAAAATCCTAACCAAGCCTCGGTCAAGCCCTACAAGCGCATACGCATGCCCCCTAAGGAAATAGGCAAAGTTGTAGGAGCCCTAATCATACTCTTCAATACGGTCCACATGTCGCGTGGCGCTGATCAAAGTGAACGACACCATAGAAGAGTTATCTGCTATGAAGCAGCCCCTAATGATCATCAGGAACAGTCGTCGAAGAATGCGATCGCTAACTCTGACATCAACTGGTATGGGCTCACTCAATAGCCCACTCATAGCATCTACGCTCAAAGAACCCGCATGCACAGTCCTGCCCTTGAGCGCCCCGTCCGAAACTCCTAACAAGGATCTGACGGTAGTGGGGGTAATATCTGTCATGCAAGGCATTAGTGCCCCTCCAAACTCTATACCTGTGATAAACTGCCAATCCATCAGCGTCATCACCACCTCACAGTCTAGCAAATGGAGTGATTGAGTCTGATGAAACCAGCGCTCAGATAATGCCCTGAGGTAACCCCAGGGATAGCGACGGGGAAGGATGGAAAAGAACGGCCCAAATCCCCAGTCATGCACAATCGCTCTCAGGATACAGAGCTTGGTACATGGAGTGAATATTGAACCAATTACCTCGAGGCTGTGTAAAGTCGGGAACCTACATAAAATGCAAATCGATATAAGAATCCTTTACTCCTCATCAATGGGAAAGAAGGAAGATTAAGATATAACTTGATACCTCGTTGGCGTGCAAATATATCGAGGGATGTCGACTCAAGTCACATAGAAGCTCTGGGTTTGCCACCTAAATACTCGGGAGGTCCCCTACGGGGAACATGTGTAGCAGGAGCAGGGTCTGCAACCGGAACATCCTCCTCCTCATCCTCGGCATCCGACACATCATCCCGTACTAGACGTATCACTGCCTCCACCAAACAATGAGGCTTTCTAACATAACGGGGTCGAGGCACTTCAGAAGCCCTATACCAGAAGTGGTCATGAGGGAACTACTCGGCTGGTCCAGATCAATAATATCTGTACAATAAGTCTACAAATCACCTTAGAAAGGGTGTGATATTTTCTAACCTGGAGCTTTTCAAAATGCATTTAATGACTACATGCATGCCTGCATTACTTTAACATACATCTACAATAGAGTTAAAAATGTATGACTACTCAATGCCTACATTTTGAAATTTTTTGCCATAGTTTCCTCTATAAATAGGACTATCCACATGCACATAGGCATGACTAGGTGGTCATTCAGTAGCACACCTGCCCACAGTCATGTATATACTATTTGCATTAAAAAATCAAAGTCATCAATCCATAAGGGTAGTCTAATTACCAGGATTACTTTCCTTTATAACCTTTGCTCATTTGTCATAAAATAGGATAAGAAATAGCAGAAAAAGGTGCCAATTTGACTTTCTCAAAAGTTAAATTTTTTCACATCATTATGTTCAGCATGATTTAATAATAACATTTACTATATTGAATATTCTTTATCAACTCATTTGAGCATGCATATTCACTACCATGTGTTTGGATGCATTTCATGTGATAAGTCATTTTTCAACAGATAAAAACTGGAAAAGAAGGCATGCATACGTTACCACGATAGTGTAGAACACTTGTACGGTGACAGAATTTATAGAAAGACGTCTGAACTTAGTAGATCTGAAGAAGAGCTCTCAGATTTCCTTCCCGGCGTAACTTGAAAATGACTTATGAAAGCAACCTGCAGGCAATTTAGTAGCCGCGGCTGGTCGCAGGTCCACCTGCGACTGCTGTAGGTGTACCTGTGGCACCACTACGTGGGTCCTACCCCTCCGACTCGATCCAGTTCGAGTTGTAAAGGAGTTCTCACAAGCTAAAAAGGCCAAATCAGGGATAAAAACGCTACGCGATTGAGAGGAATACCCTAAAATCCTGGTTTTTCTAGGCCCGACTGTGGCTGTCATATCATTCATTGGTATTCAGCCAAACACAGGGTATACTATACCGATGATCCCAGTCATTGTAGATCACGTTCGGCAATACCGCACAGAGGTCCAATGCCGTCAATTCAGGGTCGTCACCCTAATCTTTTCAAGTAGATCCTAGGCGGGGGTTACAACGCATGGTCATTTGTACAAAAATAGATCCCTGGCGGGGGTTACAACGCATATTGTCCATTGATGCACACGTCAGCGAGGATCAAATAGATTCCTAACGGGGGTTAAAACACATATTTTTCGTTGATATACATGTCAACGAAGGTCAAGCAACCTTGACGTCAGTTCAGCCGTTGGTAAGTAAACCCAACGACGCATCGGAAGTCATTCGATAATTGCATTAGTTGATACACACATCAATAAAGGTCAAGCAGCCTTGGCATTTATCCCCAATAGGGAGTTCATACACATCAGTAGAAGTCAAGTAGATCCCCGATGGGGGTTACAACGCGTGGTCATCCGTTGGTTCAAACGTCAACGAAGGTCCGACAGCCCTGACAACATCTATTGTTGGCAGTAAATCCGACAGAACATTGATATGTCCTGACGATACAAACTATGAAAGATCAACATCATCTGTGACAACCCCAAAACAGGTCCATTCCACCCAACCCATTCTGAGTCGTCAAATACATGGTACAGAAAACAACTACAACTTTATTACAACAATTGTCGTGCAAAATACAACAACACATATACTGTGAGTTTGGATACAAATATATACCAAATGTGACTCATGTTCCAACCGTGGACATCACCTCACAATAACACCTTACATAAAGGTATAGTCAAAAACTATTTTAGAAATTAGAATCTTTGGGAAGTGCTCAAGGAAACCTTCGTACATGGGAGGCCACGCGTCTAGGTTATGATAGATATCATATGGCCACAGAATTATCCTTGGTTGACCCAATAGACCCCAAAGAAAAACGAGAAGATTACTATCATATTCTTCCCAATGGTGAGTCTTCTCTTGACTTATCATTATCTCCACTGTCTCTAATTGAGAATTATACTTCAAACAAACACCAAGATTATATAGGTAGTACTCGTATATATACTCAGCAAGTGGATGAGCACATCCCTGTCTTATGATGACACGAGGTTGTATGTCGTTAGACATCTTGTATGATAGTGGTAAACCACCCTTCCAACGTTGGGTACACCTTACCCTATTGGATTCACCAAATATAACTACTAAATGAACTTTTCTATACTGCTTCGGGAGAACATCCACAGCTAGAGACCACCGTTCTATTTCCCCGTTACCCTCGCTCGACCCAGCTACACTCTTATTACCTGAAAGGAATTGTGAAGCAAAAGGGTGAGCACAACTAGCTCAGTAAAGAATATCATGACTAAAGATAATTAAATTATCAATAGCCTTCATCAATAATAAATCAGAGATTTAGAACATATGGTAAATGATAAAGATTTCAACCATAGTTGCAGCGGAATGAGCAATCCATTAGAAGAGTCAAATAGACTATAAAGTCTATTATTTTCTCCATGTTAAAAATCCACCAACAATGTTTTATCCCTGTAACATCAATCCACAATTCTGGTCCACAATCATATGAATAACTCATAATCATAACTGTAGTTCTAAATTCCTCTTCTCATCTAGGACGAAGATAATTTTCATCACCTATCTTTACCTGAAACATCAAAGATCATGGTTACACCAAATCACATTTCCTGTTCATAATCATACTAATAACTTCATCTTTGCACTACGGCCAAAGATATTCATTTGTATCACCAGTTGGTCATGTTTATCTCAACATCTGTTCATCTTTGCACTACTGGCCAAAGATATTCAACAACATATCATCTTTGCACTACGGGCCAAAGATATTCATCAACAATTCATCTTTGCACTACAGGCCAAAGATATTCTCAACAATTCATATTTGCACTACAGGCCAAATATATTCATATCTCAAAGAAATATATAATCATTTCAGAATTTATATACACCATAATTATAACCATGTTAATCAATTCATCCTTACACTTAAGCTAAAGATATTCAATTGTAAATTCAATGGTCATGATCATACCAGTCACAATTCAACTTTGCACTACAGGCCAAAGAGAACCCTAGTCATGATCATACCAATAATCTACCCATCTTTACACTCCAGTGAAAGAGAAATTCAACATCAGGGTTATGAAAATGTTATATATGATAATAAAATCAATATAATCAACATATAGATTTAATCTCAAGAGTAATATTCGTAACTCATGAATAGTAACCCCGACACAAAAGATAGAAATTCTACAATAAAATTCATACCAATATTTCGGTATAATGATATTGAAAGAATAACATTACTTAAATTTATAAACAATTTATTTTAATTGTTTACACTTTACTAATTAATGCATTTAATCATCATAAAATGCCAACTCTTACAATTTCATCATCAATAACCAAAACCCTCATCAAAAATCTGCATATACCTCATATAGGATTCTCAAGCCATAAAATCCTATTTTCCAATTTTCTTTCTTCACAAAACATATTTAATTCATTTACTCATAGCTAGACTATTTTCATGAAAAATACCAAATCAGTTCTAAAAATATTTCTTTTCTGGGATTTAGCATAATATAGTCCTATAGTGAACATATATTTTTCTCAGAATTTTTAAAAGTCATTTACTATTTTTCATATGGCCAAAATAGCCGAATATTTAGACATTTATCAAAAATTGTACTTTTGTCTAAAAATTCTGAAATTCACAGAGTATACTCCTATCATATACATGTACTCCCAATAAAAATTTCATCAATTTTGGAGTTAACCACAAGGAATTATAAGCTGTTACTTTTAAAATAGTCTTTTCTCATAAAATTCATAACTCTCAATTTATACATCCAAAAATCACCATTTTTGGACACAATCAATAAAACTCATTAAAATATCATTTCAAATTTTTTCCAGAATTTTTGAAGATCAGAAAAATTACGAAACTGAAAATCATAACAACCCTTAAAATCCATTACTATCCCTTACTATCCCTTACCTCAAAAGAGCAGTACTTCTGACTGGATATCGGATATGATGCTGAAGAAAACTTGCACTGAGGAATAGCAACTCACCAAGTATCTAAATACTCACAAAATACACTCAAGAATCTAGAGAGAGTAAGAGAGAAAGCTTATGTTTCTGGTGTGATTTTCAATTCTAACTTAGCCCTCTATTTATAGGAAAATTTTGGTAGGTTTGACCTGCAACCTGATGGCTTTACCTGCTACTATTCCCACCCACCACATTTGAAATATAATTCAGCACATTTCTTCACCAACCATAAGTGGGGCCCACCAATTCTAGAATTTTCCACCAAAATGATAAACTCCAAAAATTCAACAATTTTCGAACCAGTCATCTCGTAAAATTCATAATAAATCATACGTTCATTTTTAACGGTTCAAAATTTGTGGGCATATACTCAACTTATATATGTATAACATATCCAAAAATTACCACGATCCAATGGTCGGATTAAAAATTATAACCCCTGCAAAATATCTCAAAAATCCTGATTTTTAATACCTCCATTCCGACAAAAATACTCATAAAAACCTCAACATTAACTCCTTTATTTTTAACCACAAAAATATTCCTCATTTATATCCACATAAAATAAATATTTCCTTATCATATGAATCAATAATTAATTATTCACAAATAATATTACAGAATCACATTTACGACAACCAGGCCGTTCCCAGGAAAGAGGGGGCTTTCCAATAAGAATTTCTCCTTACTGGCGCGCAATTAGATGACCAAACCTCTCCTTAGACAGAACTTTCTAGACATTGACAATACTGTTATCTAATAATATTATTCAAATAATATGAATTATTGATCTGATAAAGGAAAATATTGTGCAGCAACAATTATTGAAACAACAATAATATAAAATATCAACGCAACAATTATTGAATCAATAAAATAAAATATTGAACAGTAATTACTGTAACAATTATTGAGTAGTGCCTTCCTCCGTAAGAATCAATAATTTCAAAAATACTATGCAATACCGTGTGCTACTGTGCAATAACGCGTATTACTGTATTTTAACCACCGGGTATTCCAACAGTGTTAACGGTAACAACTACGCCGTTATTTGTAAAAACTCAAATTTTTCATTTTCTTCACCCGACAGTTATTCGTTATGGGGCCCACAAATAGCTGTGCCGTCGTACGAATATTCCCCGAAAGAAAGAATATTCCACGACCAAACGAATATTCCCCGACAACAATGAATATTTTATAACCACTTGTGTATTTTGAAAAAAAATCATATATCACCCTTAACTTTAACATTTATCAATTTAACCATTTACTGAATAGTAATTATAAGAAAAATTGAATACTTTTATTTCATAAAATTCGGGGTCTTACAATCTCCCCTCCTTATAAAATTTCGTCCCCGAAATTTACGTACCTGGTATTTCAAAGAGTTGAGAATACCTTGCTTTCATTTCAGATTCCATCTTTCCTGTCATCATAATTTCTCCATTGCTCATCTCCTGTATTTTCAAATATCATTCTAGAATACAGCTTCAAAACAAGGGTTAATTTAACAAATTAACATATCACATAATATCCCAATATTATGACTGACCAACAAATAAGCTTAGGTAGGACACACTAGCGAAGGATTTACTCATCTCTCCCCTCCTAGTTGGATTCTCCGATCTCCGCCAGAGATCATATCCCTAAGCTCTGATACCAAATGTAACTCTGGACACCAAGCTATGTCAGCACCTTACATTGATACCTATCAGTTTGCCACCGCAGAACGGCGTCCCCTACGGAGAGTCTGGCTTCGGTGCATCCCCCATCAACAGGAAGTCACCAGCGAGAGGCTCGGGGCTCTTTACTTATAGCTCTGATACCACCTGTGACAACCCAAAACAGGTCCATTCCACCCAACCCATTCTGAGTCGTCAAATACATGGTACAGAAAACAACTACAACTTTATTACAACAATTGTCGTGCAAAATACAACAACACATATACTGTGAGTTTGGATACAAATATATACCAAATGTGACTCATGTTCCAACCGTGGACATCACCTCACAATAACACCTTACATAAAGGTATAGTCAAAAACTATTTTAGAAATTAGAATCTTTGGGAAGTGCTCAAGGAAACCTTCGTACATGGGAGGCCACGCGTCTAGGTTATGATAGATATCATATGGCCACAGAATTATCCTTGGTTGACCCAATAGACCCCAAAGAAAAACGAGAAGATTACTATCATATTCTTCCCAATGGTGAGTCTTCTCTTGACTTATCATTATCTCCACTGTCTCTAATTGAGAATTATACTTCAAACAAACACCAAGATTATATAGGTAGTACTCGTATATATACTCAGCAAGTGGATGAGCACATCCCTGTCTTATGATGACACGAGGTTGTATGTCGTTAGACATCTTGTATGATAGTGGTAAACCACCCTTCCAACGTTGGGTACACCTTACCCTATTGGATTCACCAAATATAACTACTAAATGAACTTTTCTATACTGCTTCGGGAGAACATCCACAGCTAGAGACCACCGTTCTATTTCCCCGTTACCCTCGCTCGACCCAGCTACACTCTTATTACCTGAAAGGAATTGTGAAGCAAAAGGGTGAGCACAACTAGCTCAGTAAAGAATATCATGACTAAAGATAATTAAATTATCAATAGCCTTCATCAATAATAAATCAGAGATTTAGAACATATGGTAAATGATAAAGATTTCAACCATAGTTGCAGCGGAATGAGCAATCCATTAGAAGAGTCAAATAGACTATAAAGTCTATTATTTTCTCCATGTTAAAAATCCACCAACAATGTTTTATCCCTGTAACATCAATCACAATTCTGGTCCACAATCATATGAATAACTCATAATCATAACTGTAGTTCTAAATTCCTCTTCTCATCATCCAGGACGAAGATAATTTTCATCACCTATCTTTACCTGAAACATCAAAGATCATGGTTACACCAAATCACATTTCCTGTTCATAATCATACTAATAACTTCATCTTTGCACTACGGCCAAAGATATTCATTTGTATCACCAGTTGGTCATGTTTATCTCAACATCTGTTCATCTTTGCACTACTGGCCAAAGATATTCAACAACATATCATCTTTGCACTACGGGCCAAAGATATTCATCAACAATTCATCTTTGCACTACAGGCCAAAGATATTCCTCAACAATTCATATTTGCACTACAGGCCAAATATATTCATATCTCAAAGAAATATATAATCATTTCAGAATTTATATACACCATAATTATAACCATGTTAATCAATTCATCCTTACACTTAAGCTAAAGATATTCAATTGTAAATTCAATGGTCATGATCATACCAGTCACAATTCAACTTTGCACTACAGGCCAAAGAGAACCCTAGTCATGATCATACCAATAATCTACCCATCTTTACACTCCAGTGAAAGAGAAATTCAACATCAGGGTTATAAAAATGTTATATATGATAATAAAATCAATATAATCAACATATAGATTTAATCTCAAGAGTAATATTCGTAACTCATGAATAGTAACCCCGACACAAAAGATAGAAATTCTACAATAAAATTCATACCAATATTTCGGTATAATGATATTGAAAGAATAACATTACTTAAATTTATAAACAATTTATTTTAATTGTTTACACTTTACTAATTAATGCATTTAATCATCATAAAATGCCAACTCTTACAATTTCATCATCAATAACCAAAACCCTCATCAAAAATCTGCATATACCTCATATAGGATTCTCAAGCCATAAAATCCTATTTTCCAATTTTCTTTCTTCACAAAACATATTTAATTCATTTACTCATAGCTAGACTATTTTCATGAAAAATACCAAATCAGTTCTAAAAATATTTCTTTTCTGGGATTTAGCATAATATAGTCCTATAGTGAACATATATTTTTCTCAGAATTTTTAAAAGTCATTTACTATTTTTCATATGGCCAAAATAGCCGAATATTTAGACATTTATCAAAAATTGTACTTTTGTCTAAAAATTCTGAAATTCACAGAGTATACTCCTATCATATACATGTACTCCCAATAAAAATTTCATCAATTTTGGAGTTAACCACAAGGAATTATAAGCTGTTACTTTTAAAATAGTCTTTTCTCATAAAATTCATAACTCTCAATTTATACATCCAAAAATCACCATTTTTGGACACAATCAATAAAACTCATTAAAATATCATTTCAAATTTTTCCAGAATTTTTGAAGATCAGAAAAATTACGAAACTGAAAATCATAACAACCCTTAAAATCCATTACTATCCCTTACTATCCCTTACCTCAAAAGAGCAGTACTTCTGACTGGATATCGGATATGATGCTGAAGAAAACTTGCACTGAGGAATAGCAACTCACCAAGTATCTAAATACTCACAAAATACACTCAAGAATCTAGAGAGAGTAAGAGAGAAAGCTTATGTTTCTGGTGTGATTTTCAATTCTAACTTAGCCCTCTATTTATAGGAAAATTTTGGTAGGTTTGACCTGCAACCTGATGGCTTTACCTGCTACTATTCCCACCCACCACATTTGAAATATAATTCAGCACATTTCTTCACCAACCATAAGTGGGGCCCACCAATTCTAGAATTTTCTACCAAAATGATAAACTCCAAAAATTCAACAATTTTCGAACCAGTCATCTCGTAAAATTCATAATAAATCATACGTTCATTTTTAACGGTTCAAAATTTGTGGGCATATACTCAACTTATATATGTATAACATATCCAAAAATTACCACGATCCAATGGTCGGATTAAAAATTATAACCCCTGCAAAATATCTCAAAAATCCTGATTTTTAATACCTCCATTCCGACAAAAATACTCATAAAAACCTCAACATTAACTCCTTTATTTTTAACCACAAAAATATATTCCTCATTTATATCCACATAAAATAAATATTTCCTTATCATATGAATCAATAATTAATTATTCACAAATAATATTACAGAATCACATTTACGACAACCAGGCCGTTCCCAGGAAAGAGGGGGCTTTCCAATAAGAATTTCTCCTTACTGGCGCGCAATTAGATGACCAAACCTCTCCTTAGACAGAACTTTCTAGACATTGACAATAATGTTATCTAATAATATTATTCAAATAATATGAATTATTGATCTGATAAAGGAAATATTGTGCAGCAACAATTATTGAAACAACAATAATATAAAATATCAACGCAACAATTATTGAATCAATAAAATAAAATATTGAACAGTAATTACTGTAACAATTATTGAGTAGTGCCTTCCTCCGTAAGAATCAATAATTTCAAAAATACTATGCAATACCGTGTGCTACTGTGCAATAACGCGTATTACTGTATTTTAACCACCGGGTATTCCAACAGTGTTAACGGTAACAACTACGCCGTTATTTGTAAAAACTCAAATTTTTCATTTTCCTTCACCCGACAGTTATTCGTTATGGGGCCCACAAATAGCTGTGCCGTCGTACGAATATTCCCCGAAGAAAGAATATTCCACGACCAAACGAATATTCCCCGACAACAATGAATATTTTATAACCACTTGTGTATTTTGAAAAAAAATCATATATCACCCTTAACTTTAACATTTATCAATTTAACCATTTACTGAATAGTAATTATAAGAAAAATTGAATACTTTTATTTCATAAAATTCGGGGTCTTACAATCTCCCCTCCTTATAAAATTTCGTCCCCGAAATTTACGTACCTGGTATTTCAAAGAGTTGAGAATACCTTGCTTTCATTTCAGATTCCATCTTTCCTGTCATCATAATTTCTCCATTGCTCATCTCCTGTATTTTCAAATATCATTCTAGAATACAGCTTCAAAACAAGGGTTAATTTAACAAATTAACATATCACATAATATCCCAATATTATGACTGACCAACAAATAAGCTTAGGTAGGACACACTAGCGAAGGATTTACTCATCTCTCCCCTCCTAGTTGGATTCTCCGATCTCCGCCAGAGATCATATCCCTAAGCTCTGATACCAAATGTAACTCTGGACACCAAGCTATGTCAGCACCTTACATTGATACCTATCAGTTTGCCACCGCAGAACGGCGTCCCCTACGGAGAGTCTGGCTTCGGTGCATCCCCCATCAACAGGAAGTCACCAGCGAGAGGCTCGGGGCTCTTTACTTATAGCTCTGATACCACCTGTGACAACCCCAAAACAGGTCCATTCCACCCAACCCATTCTGAGTCGTCAAATACATGGTACAGAAAACAACTACAACTTTATTACAACAATTGTCGTGCAAAATACAACAACACATATACTGTGAGTTTGGATACAAATATATACCAAATGTGACTCATGTTCCAACCGTGGACATCACCTCACAATAACACCTTACATAAAGGTATAGTCAAAAACTATTTTAGAAATTAGAATCTTTGGGAAGTGCTCAAGGAAACCTTCGTACATGGGAGGCCACGCGTCTAGGTTATGATAGATATCATATGGCCACAGAATTATCCTTGGTTGACCCAATAGACCCCAAAGAAAAACGAGAAGATTACTATCATATTCTTCCCAATGGTGAGTCTTCTCTTGACTTATCATTATCTCCACTGTCTCTAATTGAGAATTATACTTCAAACAAACACCAAGATTATATAGGTAGTACTCGTATATATACTCAGCAAGTGGATGAGCACATCCCTGTCTTATGATGACACGAGGTTGTATGTCGTTAGACATCTTGTATGATAGTGGTAAACCACCCTTCCAACGTTGGGTACACCTTACCCTATTGGATTCACCAAATATAACTACTAAATGAACTTTTCTATACTGCTTCGGGAGAACATCCACAGCTAGAGACCACCGTTCTATTTCCCCGTTACCCTCGCTCGACCCAGCTACACTCTTATTACCTGAAAGGAATTGTGAAGCAAAAGGGTGAGCACAACTAGCTCAGTAAAGAATATCATGACTAAAGATAATTAAATTATCAATAGCCTTCATCAATAATAAATCAGAGATTTAGAACATATGGTAAATGATAAAGATTTCAACCATAGTTGCAGCGGAATGAGCAATCCATTAGAAGAGTCAAATAGACTATAAAGTCTATTATTTTCTCCATGTTAAAAATCCACCAACAATGTTTTATCCCTGTAACATCAATCCACAATTCTGGTCCACAATCATATGAATAACTCATAATCATAACTGTAGTTCTAAATTCCTCTTCTCATCTAGGACGAAGATAATTTTCATCACCTATCTTTACCTGAAACATCAAAGATCATGGTTACACCAAATCACATTTCCTGTTCATAATCATACTAATAACTTCATCTTTGCACTACGGCCAAAGATATTCATTTGTATCACCAGTTGGTCATGTTTATCTCAACATCTGTTCATCTTTGCACTACTGGCCAAAGATATTCAACAACATATCATCTTTGCACTACGGGCCAAAGATATTCATCAACAATTCATCTTTGCACTACAGGCCAAAGATATTCCTCAACAATTCATATTTGCACTACAGGCCAAATATATTCATATCTCAAAGAAATATATAATCATTTCAGAATTTATATACACCATAATTATAACCATGTTAATCAATTCATCCTTACACTTAAGCTAAAGATATTCAATTGTAAATTCAATGGTCATGATCATACCAGTCACAATTCAACTTTGCACTACAGGCCAAAGAGAACCCTAGTCATGATCATACCAATAATCTACCCATCTTTACACTCCAGTGAAAGAGAAATTCAACATCAGGGTTATGAAAATGTTATATATGATAATAAAATCAATATAATCAACATATAGATTTAATCTCAAGAGTAATATTCGTAACTCATGAATAGTAACCCCGACACAAAAGATAGAAATTCTACAATAAAATTCATACCAATATTTCGGTATAATGATATTGAAAGAATAACATTACTTAAATTTATAAACAATTTATTTTAATTGTTTACACTTTACTAATTAATGCATTTAATCATCATAAAATGTCAACTCTTACAATTTCATCATCAATAATCAAAACCCTCATCAAAAATCTGCATATACCTCATATAGGATTCTCAAGCCATAAAATCCTATTTTCCAATTTTCTTTCTTCACAAAACATATTTAATTCATTTACTCATAGCTAGACTATTTTCATGAAAAATACCAAATCAGTTCTAAAAATATTTCTTTTCTGGGATTTAGCATAATATAGTCCTATAGTGAACATATATTTTTCTCAGAATTTTTAAAAGTCATTTACTATTTTTCATATGGCCAAAATAGCCGAATATTTAGACATTTATCAAAAATTGTACTTTTGTCTAAAAATTCTGAAATTCACAGAGTATACTCCTATCATATACATGTACTCCCAATAAAAATTTCATCAATTTTGGAGTTAACCACAAGGAATTATAAGCTGTTACTTTTAAAATAGTCTTTTCTCATAAAATTCATAACTCTCAATTTATACATCCAAAAATCACCATTTTTGGACACAATCAATAAAACTCATTAAAATATCATTTCAAATTTTTTCCAGAATTTTTAAAGATCAGAAAAATTACGAAACTGAAAATCATAACAACCCTTAAAATCCATTACTATCCCTTACTATCCCTTACCTCAAAAGAGCAGTACTTCTGACTGGATATCGGATATGATGCTGAAGAAAACTTGCACTGATGAATAGCAACTCACCAAGTATCTAAATACTCACAAAATACACTCAAGAATCTAGAGAGAGTAAGAGAGAAAGCTTATGTTTCTGGTGTGATTTTCAATTCTAACTTAGCCCTCTATTTATAGGAAAATTTTGGTAGGTTTGACCTGCAACCTGATGGCTTTACCTGCTACTATTCCCACCCACCACATTTGAAATATAATTCAGCACATTTCTTCACCAACCATAAGTGGGGCCCACCAATTCTAGAATTTTCCACCAAAATGATAAACTCCGAAAATTCAACAATTTCCGAACCAGTCATCTCGTAAAATTCATAATAAATCATACGTTCATTTTTAACGGTTCAAAATTTGTGGGCATATACTCAACTTATATATGTATAACATGTCCAAAAATTACCACGATCCAATGGTCGGATTAAAAATTATAACCCCTGCAAAATATCTCAAAAATCCTGATTTTTAATACCTCCATTCCGACAAAAATACTCATAAAAACCTCAACATTAACTCCTTTATTTTTAACCACAAAAATATATTCCTCATTTATATCCACATAAAATAAATATTTCCTTATCATATGAATCAATAATTAATTATTCACAAATAATATTACAGAATCACATTTACGACAACCAGGCCGTTCCCAGGAAAGAGGGGGCTTTCCAATAAGAATTTCTCCTTACTGGCGCGCAATTAGATGACCAAACCTCTCCTTAGACAGAACTTTCTAGACATTGACAATACTGTTATCTAATAATATTATTCAAATAATATGAATTATTGATCTGATAAAGGAAAATACTGTGCAGCAACAATTATTGAAACAACAATAATATAAAATATCAACGCAACAATTATTGAATCAATAAAATAAAATATTGAACAGTAATTACTGTAACAATTATTGAGTAGTGCCTTCCTCCGTAAGAATCAATAATTTCAAAAATACTATGCAATACCGTGTGCTACTGTGCAATAACGCGTATTACTGTATTTTAACCACCGGGTATTCCAACAGTGTTAACGGTAACAACTACGCCGTTATTTGTAAAAACTCAAATTTTTCATTTTCCTTCACCCGACAGTTATTCGTTATGGGGCCCACAAATAGCTGTGCCGTCGTACGAATATTCCCCGAAAGAAAGAATATTCCACGACCAAACGAATATTCCCCGACAACAATGAATATTTTATAACCACTTGTGTATTTTGAAAAAAAATCATATATCACCCTTAACTTTAACATTTATCAATTTAACCATTTACTGAATAGTAATTATAAGAAAAATTGAATACTTTTATTTCATAAAATTCGGGGTCTTACATCATCGAAGATGATCAATGATGGAATATGTTATACACATCCTCAAGCAAACAAAATTGTATCCCCACAGATCTCTTGTACATGAGAGACACATCTTTGTAATAAAGTCTGTATCAAGGATTCAGGACTTTGGTGATAGCCCCAACGTCAACATCCTAAGAAGTTTGGATCACACATCCAATCTTGTCATCATTGCCATCCCCGGTTGAAGCGACAGGGAGCCGGCAATCATCCCCAGCATGTGGCAAAACAATCCATATGCATCATATATTTGCATCATGTTGCTACACATAACGTCATATTTATCTGGTTGCATTTCAAGTGTCTAGGATTCTTTATCCTATCCATGCCATTACATTGCATGCAAATGATAAAGAGGGGCATATGTAGACACTCGAATTTTTTTGCACACATGTTACTGATATTACAGGAAGGCAAATTCGTCTTTCAGAGATAACCCTAGAAGATAGCTCACATCCAGTCCGGATACTACCGAAAGTTTAGTTCCAACCCCGGGACACACATCGGGAGTATCAATTTCAACCTGAGAGATGACCCCGAGGCCTACAGTTCCAATATCAAAAATTTCACCGGAGAAGGCCGATTCATCCCTGAGAAAACCTCAAGATATTCAATCTCAGTCCCGACACCGGGAATAGCAGCTCCAACCTTGGAGATAACCCCAAGGAATATAGTTGCAGTTGTGGAGATAACCCCAAAAATACTTGTTTCAAATGCATGCAAATAGCTTCAGAACACTCGGCACTCGCTCCGAGGCACTCAATATAAGACCCGAAGATAACCCCGAGAAGACAGGCACACCTCAGAGATGACACTGAGGACCTTCAACACTTGCAGCAGTCCAATTTCAGAGATAACCCTGAGCAACGTCTGCTTTATCAACCCAAACCGGAGATTACCCAGGTGAGGGATAAAGTCGTCATCTTGCCACCTTTACGCCACATCACGCCATCTCAACATTTCAGACATACATTTCTACACAACAATGTCCCACAAGAACCAGGGAAGTCCAATCCCGAGTGACTATTACGCAATATAACAGATAAAATTTGAAGCATAAAGACCGGAGGGCATGGTCCCATCTTCTTGACTTCGTACAACCTCTAATCACATGTCATTGTGTAACTCTTGATAATGACGGTCTGAAATAGGTCTTATACACCTCATTCGGATGCTCGAATTGAGGTTCTAAATGTTCGAACGGACATCACGTTGCACGCGTGCACGTACTTTGAGATGGTTAAACTCGCGAAGCTCGGGGCACCCCGAGCAGCCGCAGGTACACCTGTGGTTTCCCACTCTATAAGTAGAGGGCTTGGGGTGGCCATTTTAGAAGAGAAAAAGGCGAGGAAGCCCTGTCCAATTTGCTCTGTACACACCCTAAACTGAGTGATTTCTCATTTTAAACATTTATAAACTCGTATATAGCTACTTTTAACCGGGGAAAGCCGAGTGTTCATCCACTTAAAGCTATAGAAGTCTTTTTTGGTAGCCCACTGTAAGCCTTCTTATACACTTTCAAGCCTTTCTCTTCATCTTTGCACATACTATTCTTCACGTTGAGAGTCGTGTTGAGTGTGTTTGCCCGGACTTCGGTCCGTGGCTTTTATTTCTTTTGAATATATTATATATGCACTAACATTATCGAGTTATGCCTCGATTGAGCCTAGACTTATGTCTGGAGCGTTTAATGGTTTTCGTATATATATATATATATATATATATATATATATATATATATATATATATATATATATGTGAACTGTGTGTCGAACTCTGTTCGATGAGCCTAGACTTACGACTGGAGCGTCCAGTCGTTTAATTGCTTTTATATATATATATATATATATATATATATATATATATATATATATATATATATATATATATATATAAAATCCAGGCTCATCGAATATATATCTATATATATATATATATATATATATATATATATATATATATATATATATATATATATATATATGAACTATTGTAGGACTTTGTTCGATGAGCCTGAATTTTATATCAGGTACGTTTATCCCTTTATATATATATATATATATATATATATATATATATATATATATATATATATATATATATATATATATACATATATACCGCTTTTATATATTTACATCTCTGATCCCCCATGGAGGTGCTTTGTGGTGGTTGATCATGTTAATATATATATATATTTACCGCTTTTATATACTTACATTTTCGATCCCCCATGGAGGTGCTTCGTGGTGGTTGATCATGTCTGTTTATATATATTTACCGCTTTTATATATATAACTGCTTATTGCGTTTATATCAATTGCGGCACCATGTGAGCCTAGGAATCATGTGATCACAGATCCAGTCCACTGAATCTGGATTCAGTTCCCGTGATGGACATTTTCAGCTATAAGCTGCTTGTAAATTTTTCACGGTATTTGGATTTCCTCAGATGGTTTTCATGCCCACGAGGAGTTTGGCACTATTTTGTAAATTATTTTCTTGAAGATGGTTCGCATATCGAAATTAAAAGCAATCAAGTCGAACATTTAATAAAATGGAAGTATCAAAGGCCTCAATTACTATTGAGCATAGGGTTTGAAAAACCTATTTTTTTACAAAACATCACTGCTATATCTTGTTAAAACTGAATTTTTACATCAATTCGAACCCTTGGTATATAGGTTGCGAACGAGGCATAGTTCTACTTCCAAATAACAAAACATTGACCCACACACATAAATATTCATATAACAGTTTCTTGAAATGTAGCGGTCACTGTGGCAACACGGATGTTAGGGGGTGCCTAACACCTTCCCTCCGTATAAGCAAGTCCTCGGACCCTAATGAATCTTGGTTTCACAGACCCGTTTAGCAGTGTCACATCACTAGGTCAATGTACAAACCTTTTCTTGGTTGTGTCGACATTATACATGTCGGACCTTTTTCACTTATTTTTTTAAACAAATCTCACCTCAAATGAGAACACAAAAGAACAAGAAATGGAAAGGGATGAATAAAAATCTAGACGTCGACAGGTGGCGACTTTGCAGAGGAAAACACCTGTAAGAGGACTTAAGCCGCTATTACAATCTTTTCAAAACTATTATGTTCTTGTGTGTGGATGTTGCATTTACATTTGATGAAGGAAATACGGGGATTAAGCTGGATTCCACCAAAATCCAAGCCATCACGGAAATGCCCATTCCTCAGACAGAGAAGGAAATACGACGATTTTTGGGAAGAATCGACTTCATCAGCAGATTCATCTCCCAACTCACAGCAACCTGTGAGCTTATCTTGAAGTTTTTAAGGAATAACTCCTCCATGAAATGGAGTGATGAGTGTTAGAAAGCCTTCATTACAATCAAAGAGTAGCTAGTCAAAGCTCTTATTTTGGTACGACCCAGGGATGATGTTCCCCTGTTTATGTACCTGTCCATCAATGACAATGTCATGGGCTGCATGCTGGGATAGAAAGACGATAGAGGCCAAGAGCGAGCTATCTACTACCTCATCAAAAGATTTAGTAGAAGTGAACACAAGTACACTCTGATTAAGAAAACTTGTTATGCTTTAGCATGAGCTTCCATAAGGTTACAATATTACCTCCATGGTCACACAACCCATCTTATATCCCGCGTGGATCCTCTTAAGTACTTGTTCAGTAAACCCGTGCTGAATTGCCAACTGTCTAGATGGCAGTTGATCGTACAACAATTTGACAGTGTCTACGTGACGTAAAAGTCTATCGAAGGTCAAGGAATTGTGGATCAACTGGCCGCCTCACCTTTAGGGATTTCAAACCCTTGGAAACATACTTCCCCGATGAAGGGGTAATAATAGTTCAGCAACACCATCAGTATGATGCATACCAATCATGGAAGATGTATTTTGATGGAGCTATAAACATAAAAGGTTCTGCTAATATTTTCCTATAAATAGAGGGCTAAGTTAGAATTGAAAATCACACCAGAATTCATAAATTTTCTTTCTTTATCTCTCTATATTATTGAGCGTATTTTGTGAGTATTTTGATACTTTGAGAGTTGCTATTCAGTACAAGTTTCATTCAGCCTCATATACGATATTCTGATCAGAAGTATTGTTCGTTTGAGGTAAGGGATATTATTTTCTTCTTAAATGTTATTATTTTCTTCAATATCATTATGTTGAAATATTGATATGAACTTTTTATCAAATTTGGAACTTTTTGTGTCGAGGTTACTATTCACGTATACGGCACTATTCACGTATACGATACTATTCACCGAAAAATAAAATTTTCTTCTTTTTGTCCAAGATGTCTATTATGGTTACTATCTTTGATTGTATCCATGTTTTGATCTTTATTTTTGAATTCTGCTTCACAATTGATTATTATGAAGTATTATTGATCTCGGATAAACTGTTATATGAATCCCTACTATTTGTCCTTCTGTCTCACTGGATTCATTTTCTTTAAGATATTTTTCATCATCCTTAGTCCTAAATGATGACATTACTGAATATCTTTGGCCTGTAGTGCAAAGATGAATGATTAACTGATGAATATATTTGGCCCGTATTGCAAAGATGAACGGGTGTTGAGATGAACATGACCGACTGGTGATACAAATGAATATCCTTGGCTTGTAGTGCAAAGATGAATATTTGATTAAAGATGGTTATTGATTGTTGTTATAGGGATAAAATATTGATGATGAACTTTTAAATCTTAGAAGATAGTAGAACTCATTCTCTACTTGACTCTTCTAATGGTTTGTTATTTCCGCTACAGTTGTTGATCTAAAACTTGTTGTCTATTATATTTTATCAAATTTTGTCCTGTTGAAGACTAATAATAATTTGTTGTATATTATCTTAGTCATAATATTCTTTACTGGGCTAGTTGAGCTCACCCTTTTCCTTTTTGTTCCATTTTTCTTCGCATGAGGTGAGAACATAGCAGGGTCGAGTCGGGGTATGGAGTAATGGTTCTAGAAAGATGTTTTAGCAGTCCTCACTATTTCTGTAAAATAGTGTTTAAATAATTATAATGAGGACTTATTTGAGTGTGGATATTGTCTAGAAGACAATATTTATATTTAAACTCACAGTATGTGTTGTCGTATTTTGCATGACAATTGTATTATTGAAGTTATAGTTTACTTTCTGTACCATGTATTTGGCCACTCAGAGTGGGTGTTGTATACCTATTTTGGGGGCGTCATAGTCTTTGTGGATTCCGAATTGGTAATCAGACAAACCAGAGGAGTCTATCACACCAAAGAGCTACATTTTATGTCTTACCATCGACAGGCTCTACAGATGGCCTCAGAGTTTTAAGAAATATCCTTCCTCCACATTCCTCAGAATAGGAATGACTTTACGGATGCGTTAGCAACCTTGGCCTCTTTGATCAACATACTTGACAAGGAAAACATGCCAAGCATCACATTTTCCCAACAAAAGGCACCAGCATATGGGAACTACATTGGAGAAGTATCAGATGAGCTACCTCCCATCCAACACCCTTGGTATCAGCATATCAAGGAGTACTTACAAGTTGGATCTACACCCGCTGAGGCAAGCCCGACTAGAAGAAGGCGGATCCATTGGCTGGCTATGAAATTCTACGTGAGTGGAGACGCACTCTGCAAAAGAGATTTAGGACTAGGTGTCCTCAGATGTCTGGACAAGGACCAAGCTCAGAGGCCCATAGATGAAATCCATGGTGGAATATGTGGCCTACACATGAGCAGCCCCGTCCTTGTAAAGAAGATCCGAAGAACAGGGCATTACTGGCTCTCTCTCAAAGATGGTTGTGATGATCACGTCAAGAGATGTTACTAATGCCTAATTCATGGGATTGCTATCCACGTCCCTCCAAGGGAGCTCCACCATATGAGTTCACACTGGCCTTTCTCAATGTGGGGAATGGACATGATCGGGCCCATCGAGCCCAAAGCCAGTAATGGGCATCGCTTTATCTTCACCATGATCGACTACTTCACCAAATGGGTAGAAGCAACCTCCTTCCTTAGGGTTGCAAAAGAAGTTATCATTGCTTTCATCAGAAACAATGTCATTTGTCGATATGGACAATAAGATGTAATTGTATCAGACAATGCTAAGAACCTCAACAACAAAATAATGGAGGAGTTATGCAGTAAATTCCACATCAAACATCTCAACTCCGTCTTCTACCATCCAAAGATGAATGGTGTTATTGAAGCGGCTAACAAAAACATCAAGAAGATCATGCAAATGATGTCCACCAATCACAAAGGATGGCCTGACTTATTGCCTCTGACTCTGTTAGCCTACAGAACAACAATGCGCACTTCCACTGGGGAAACCCCCTACTCATTAACCTATGGGATGGAAGCAGTGCTCCCCATAAAGGTGAAAATGGAATCCCTCAGAGTGTTGATAGACGCTCAGCTGGATGAAGACCAATGGTTACAAGATAGGTATCACCAAGTGTCTTTAACAGACGAAAGGCGAGCCGCTGCAATCTTCCGTGGTCAGTTATACCAACAAAGGATCGCCAGATCCTATAATAAAAAAATTTGACTATGGTAGTTTAAACAACATGACTTGGTTTTTAAGAAGATCATTGACAACCAAGATCAGTCCAAAGGAAAATTCACCCCGAACTGGGAAGGCCCATTTGTTGTCAATGAGGGATTGACAAGAGGTGCTCCCAAATTATAGGAGATGAATGGTAATGAATTTTTGCAACTCATTAACTCAAACACCATGAAATGGTACTATGTCTGAAGTTACCATCAAGCAAAATTCCTGGTTGTAGATCACCAGATCCCCAGTCAATTCAGGTTTTCTAAACCTCACTACATACAACTTTCCTCACACCCATTTGCCCCATCAGGGACAATCATACTTTACAACTAGTAGCCTAGTTTTTAGATAATCATATCCTTTACTCCTCGCAGGTTTTCAAAACCTTTCACACCTTCAGGTTATCCCACCAGGGATTCAACCCTTCACACCTTCAGTTTATCCCACTAGGGATTAAACTTTTCACACCTTCAGTTTATCTTGTACATGGGATTAAACTTTTTGGCTGCAAACCGCGTTGTACTTGGGGCGAACTACGCCGACCTGATCTCCCCAATACACGGGACTACGCTGACAGCCATTTTATATGGTCCGGTCGCAATAAAATAAAAACAACAGAAACATTTCTACACCCTTCTCACTATAAAAATAAAAACAAAAACATCTCTACACCCCTTTGCCATACAGCGTTGAACCTTTACACCAGGTTCAAACTACGCAGACCTGATCTCCTCTTCAATAGGAGTACGTCGGTAGCTATTCATGGTTCGGCCTTACCCCCCTACCAAAACACAAAAACTTGTCAACAGTACTGGGATCTTCATTCCATCCATTACATTTCATTAGCTTTAGACCAAAGGGATGGAACTACCTGACCTCCCCATGTAAACGGGAGAAACGGCGACCATCTAAGCTGCGATTTAGTCCTCAAAGAAAAACACCAATCCATATGAGATGGAACTAACTGGGCTTCCCCATACAAAGGAGTATCGACGACCATCTGTGGTGCGGTCAACCTCAGAGAGGAAAGCCACACTCCTCTCCATATCTCCATACACCAGTCCCAAGACACCAAAGATGGTAGGGAATACACATAGATCAACGATCCATTCTGAACGATCTTGAGACATCTCAATGTTCGTTCATCAAGGAGGAGTTCAGAATACATCAAGATCACAAGCCCTAGAAAAATAGGTAAATATCATGCAATCAACAAGGCATAACTAAAAGGGAAGTGATCAAAATTTGTTTCCCTGCCATATATAATGTTGTTAGATATATATAATGTGTATTGTACATAACAAAATGGCTAAGCTAGTCTGTGCAGAAAAATACAAGCCCATCTACAAGTCAGTTTGTATGCAAGCTATCAAGCCCAACATAGCATCCCTCTCAGAAGAAGGAGGTAACACTGTGATCTCCTGCCCAGGGGTCTCTACACGAGTCAACAGATCCACAACCAACTGCATGGTGGCACTATGCTCATCAATATACATGCTCATCTCTATAATAATGTCAGTAGTAAGGGACCTCACTGCAGTACTATCTGTAGCAGCGATATCTCGGGCAGATATAGCGCTATCCCGCTTAACAATCACTGCATCTCGAGATGATCACGCCTCATCCTGCTCAGCAACAGCTGCATCTCTATAACAATCCAGAATTTTAATAGTAATTTTTAAATATTTATTGAATTATATAAATATTTAATGGATGTGTTTATTGTTGAATAAATATTTGTCTAATTTGATTTGGTTAATTATTTGTTAAACAAATAATTAATGAGTTAATGAAATTAATTATCATGTGATAATATTCTAATTTAAATTATAAATTAAGTTAGAGAGTTTATTATTATTAAATGAATTATTAAAATTATATTTTAATTTGAAGTTGTAATTAAAATGTTGTGTTAGTTGATTAAATAAAATTATAATTATAAAGAAAATTATAATTATGTTGTATGGATTTATGTGATAAAGTAAATTAATAAATTGTTATTAGAATTAATTAAATTGAATATTAAAATTTAATTAAATAAAGTGTGACGCCCCCAAAATAGGTATACAACACCTATTCTGAGTCGACAAAATACATGGTACAGAAACAACTAAAACTTTATTAATACAACATAAAAACTGTCAGTTTAAATACAAATATTGTCATCTAGACAATATCCACACTCAAATAAGTCCTCATTGCAATTATTGATATATTATTTTACAAAGATAGTGAGGACTACTAAAACAATTTTCTAGAACCTTCATTCCATACCCCGACTAGTACTCGCTACATTCTCGCTTCTTGAGATGAAAAATGGAACAAAAAGGAAAAGGGTGAGCTCAACTAGCCCAGTAAAGAATATTATGACTAAGATAATATAGAACAAATTATCGTTAGTACTCAACAGGGAAAAATTTAATAGAATACAATAGACAACAAATTTTAAATCAATATTCGCAGTGGAAATAATAATTCACTAGAAGAGTTAAGTAAAGTATGAAATCTACCATCATCAATATTTCATCTCTGTAACATCAATCAATAAACATCTTGAATCAAATATTCATCTTTGCACTACAGGCCAAAGATATTCATCAGTTGGTCATGTTCATCTCAACACCTGTTTATCTTTGCACTACGGGCCAAAGATATTCATCATAAAATTATTAATCTTTGCACTATAGGCCAATGATATTCAATTATATCATCATTTAGGACTGAGGATGATGAAAAATATTTTAAAGAAAACAAATCCAGTAAAACAAAAAAATAAATATTAAGGATTCGTATTTCAGCTATTCCATGTCCAAAAATATCTCATAAATAAATATAGTGGAGTAAAATTTAAGAATGATCAAAACATGGATACAATCAAAGCTAGTATCCATAATAGATATTTTGGACAAAAAGAAGAAAATTTCGTTTTTCGATGAATAGTGCCGTATTCGTGAATAGTGTCGTATATATGAATAGTAACCCCGACACAAAAAGTTCCAAATTTAATAAAAAGTTCAGATCAATACTTCGGCATAATGATATTGAAGAAAATAATATCATTTAAGAAGAAATAACATCTCTTACCTCATAAAAATAATACTTCTAGTTGAAACACCGGATATAGGCTATGACTTAAACTTGCACAGTATAGCAATACTCCAACTATTAAAATACTCACAAGAATACGCTCAATATATCGAGAGAGAAAGAGAGAGAAAACTTCAGTTTCTGGTGTGATTTTCAATTCTAATCTAAGCACCTTATTTATAGGAAAATGCTTAGAACACCAAAGCAGAAAATTTAATATAATATTAGTATAATTTATTAAATTTCCAACGCACACCGCCTGCTCACAACATCAGCCACCGACCCACAATAAATAAGAAAAACATTTTTCTCAATTAATTTATTTAAAACTCCAAATAATAATAATTAATTAATCTGAAATTTCAATAATTCATAATAAATAGCACTTTTGTCAGAAAAATTCAAACCTTATGTTTTCTATAGGAAATTCCATTGTCTACAACTTTGTAGAAGAAAGTTTTTCTAAATTCCAAACAAAAATTGACCGAAATCCACAAACGGGAGATTTTATAGGCCATAATCAAATTTCAGTCAAGAAATGGGCCCACAGACATGTTTAACATGTTTTAAACAACTTTTACAACAAAAATACTATTCCTCCTCATATACTCATATATCCCACATTTATTATAAAAATATCCTATTATTATATTATTAAAATATAATAATATATTTAAATGAATTATTTTATCATAAAAAGATAAAATATTAATTTTTAACAATTATCACATTTAAAATTTTTTTCCATCTATATCCACATAAAATGAATATTTTTCTTATCAAATAAATTAATAATTAATTATTCACAAATAATATTACAGAATCACAATACTGACAACCAGACAGTTCTTAGGAAAGATGAGGCTTTCCAATAAGGATTTTTCCTTACTGGCGCGCAATTGGGTGACCAAACCTCTCCTTAGACAGAACTTTCTAGACATTGTCAATAATGTTATCTAATAATATTATTCAGATAATATGAATTATTGCTCCGATAATGGAAAACAGTAATTACTGTAACAATTATTGAGTAGTGCCTTCTTACATAAGAATCAGTAATTGGTGCAATACCGTGTGCTACTGTGCAACAACGCGTATTACTGTGTTTTAACCACTGGGTATTTCAACAGTATTAACGGTAACAACTACGCCGTTATTTATAAACAACTTATACTTGTCGTTTTCTTTATCCAATCGCTTTCCGTTATGGGGCCCACACAAGGCTGCGTCGTCGTACGAATATTCCCCGATAGGAATAATATTTCACGACTAAACGAATATTCCCCGACAACAATGAATATTTTATAACCACTTACTTATTTAAAATATTTGCGTATTTTATCCACAACTAACCTCATTAATCAATTCATCCCTTACTATTTCAAAATAATAAATAGAGAAAATTAAATTTTATTTATTAATAATTTGGGGTCATACAACCTTCCCTCTTTATGAAATTTCGTCCTCGAAATTGATGTACGTACCTGGTGTTTTGAAAAGATGAGGATACCTCGCTTTCATTTTCGTTTTCAACTCCCAGGTCATTTCCTCAATAGCATGGTTCCTCCACAAAACTTTAACTTGTGGTATGACCTTTATGCATATGACATGCTCTTTCTTATCCAATATCTTAACAGGTACCTCCTCGTACGTTAAGTCTTCAGCTATCTCGTCCGGTTCTAACTCAATGACGTGGTTTGGGTCTTTCACATATTTACGAAGCACAAATATATGAAAAATATTATGAACACGAGATATACTTGGAGGTAACGCGAGTCTATAAGCCACATTTTCTACTCGGTCAAGAATCTGAAATGGACCAATAAATCATGGATTGAGCTTTCCACTCTTCCCAAATCTTGTAACTCCCTTCCATGGAGCCACACGCAACAATACATGATCCCCAATACTAAATTTCATGTCCTTTCGATGAAGATCCGCATAACTCTTTTGTCGATCCTGTGTCGTTTGTATACGTTGTCGAATCATTTAGATCTTTTCTGTAGTCATACGTACTAACTCGGGTCCCAACAATGTGGCTTCTCCAACCTCATCCCAACATATTGGAGAGCGACACTTCCGTCCATATAATGCTTCAAATGGAGCCACACCTATACTTGCCTGATAACTATTGTTGTAAGAGAATTCCACCGATGATAGGTACTTATCCCAACTCCCTTTGAAATCTAGAACACAAAGTCTTAATAGATCTTCAAGAGTTTGAATAGTCCTCTCTGATTGCCCGTCCATTTGAGGATGGTATGCCGAACTGAATCGTAAATTCGTGCCCATAGCTTTTTGCAAACCCAAAATCTTGAAGTGAATCTTGGGTCACGATCTGAAACTATGGATATTGGCATGCCATGCAATCTCACAATCTCATTTACGTACATACGAGCAAGACGTTCAAGGGAATAAGTCTCATGTATCGGCAAGAAATGAGCATATTTGGTTAATCTATCAACAATAACCCAAATAGCATTTATGCTTTGAGAAACCGTGGGAAGACCCGTAACAAAATCCATGGTAATGTGTTCCCACTTCTATTTCGGAATCTCAAGTGGTTGCAATGGGCCCTTAGGCACTTGATGCTCTGCCTTTACACGTTGACAAGTTAAACACCTCGAGATAAACTTTGCAATCTCTCTCTTCATATTGTTCCACCAAAATATATGTCGAAGATCACGATACATTTTGGTACTTCCAGGATGGATTATAAATAGTGTATTGTGTGCCTCCATCATGATCTTGTACTTCAAATCAGAATTTTTAGGAACACAAAGTCTGGAGTGGACTCGAAGTATTCCTTCTTCATCGATTCTTGCTTTTGGAATAGCACCTTCTTGCACTTTCTTCTTCATACGCATCAGCTCTGGGTGGGTCTATGGCTTGAGCAACTTTAACTTTATCGATTAAAGTTGGTTCAATGCGTAGACTTGGCATCATCGCACTCGTTCCTGCATATGATCTTCTACTCAACGCGTCAGCTACCACGTTTGCTTTTCCAGGATGGTATTGAATAGTGTGGTCGTAATCTTTCAACAGTTCGAGCCAACGTCGTTGCCGCATGTTGAGTTCTTTTTGAGTGAAGAAATATTTGAGGTTTTTATGGTCTGAATATATCTCCACTTTCTCCCCATATATATAGTGCCTCCAGATCTTTAGCGCGAAAACGACTGCTGCCAACTCTAGATCATGAGTAGGAAAATTTCTCTCATATTCTTTAAGTTGTCGCGAGGCTATAACTTTCTCACGTTGCATGAGAACACATCCTAGCCCTTTGCCTGAAGCATCGCTGTAGATAACAAATCCATCCGAACCAGATGGTATGGTGAAAACAGGTGCCGAAATGAGTCTCCTCTTAAGCTCTTGGAAACTCTTCTCGTATTCCTCGCTCCATACGAATTTTATATCCTTCTGAGTCAGCTGAGTTAACGGGGTAGCTATTCGAGAAAACCCTTCCACGAATCTCTGATTATAACCAGCTAAGTCCAGAAAGCTACGTACTTCGGTCACCGTCTTTGGTTGCTCCCAACTTTGTATTACTTCAATCTTCACCGGGTCAACATATACTCCATGTTTTTACACCACGTGCCCTAGGAATGCTACTTCCTCAAGCCAGAACTCGCATTTCTTCAACTTAGCATATAGCTTATTTTCACGCAGCCTTTGGAGTACCAGCTTCAAATGGTGCTCATGATCTTCACGGCTTTTAGAATATATGAGGATGTCATCAATAAAGACAACAACGAACTAATCCAAATAATCCTTGAATACTCGGTTCATCATATCCATGAAAGCCGCAGAAGCATTAGTCAATTCAAAAGATATGACTAGGAATTCATAATACCCGTACCGAGTTCTAAAGGCAGTCTTTGGAATATCCTCAGTTCTAAACTTCAGCTGATGATATCCAGAACGAAGATCAATTTTTGAAAAGAATTGTGCTCCTTGTAACTGGTCAAACAGGTCATCAATACGAGGTAGCGGATACCTATTCTTGATAGTGACATAGTTTAATTCCCAGTAGTCGATAAAAAGTCGCATACTCCCGTCTTTCTTCTTTACGAATAAAACAGGAGCACCCCAAGGAGATGTACTAGGATGAATGAAACCGATGTCCAACAACTCTTGTAATTGGACCTTTAACTCCTGGCCATTCGATATGGAGTTTTAGAAATGGGCTTTGTACCAGGTTCAAGATCTATAAAGAATTCAACTTCACGTTCTGGGGGTAGACCGGGAAGTTCTTCAAGAAATACATCAGGAAAGTCAATAACAACAGGAATATTATTCAAATATGACTTATCTTTATTCAAATCTACAACATGGGCTAAGAAAGCTTGACATCCATTTTTTAATAAACGAATAGTTTTATGACTTGATATAACAGTGATTGATTTTAATGGCTTAGTTGCTTGAATTCGCACAACAGGTTGCTTAGGAATATGAAAACTAACAATCTTACAAAAATAATCAATTTTGGCATGATGAGTAGTTAACCAATCAATCACTAAAATCACGTCAAATGCAAGTATCTTTAAAGAGATAAGGTCAACAGGTAAGGTGATGGTGCCAACTTGGATGAAACAAGATTTATAAACAGTGGATGTGATGAAAGTTTCTCCTAACGGAGTTTCAACAGATAAGTCAAAGTCAAATTTCTCAGGTGTCAAGTTTAAACGTTGAGCACAAGTAGGAGAAATAAATGAATGGGTAGCACCGATATCTAGTAAGGTATAAACTTCGTAAGAATTTATGATTAGCTTACCCGTGATCACCTCGTTTGGGTTCCTCGCATTTTGACCAGTCACAACAAACGCTCTTCCAGAAACAGTTGACTTTAACTTTTCTGGGACAGCCTTTTGAGTCACCATCTCCGTTGGACTTGGTTTTGCTACAGTGCAATCTCGAGCGATATGTCATTTCTTTCCACAATTATAACATACCTTAAATTGTTGTGGGCAGTTTGGGCTGATATGTCCTTCTTTTTCGCACTTATAGCATATGACCAGTGGTTATTCTCCTCCCTTGAAACCAGTTGCTGCTGGTACTGACGTCTTCGTATTGTCATTATTGAATCTCCTCTTTTTAAAATCTCCTCTCGACTCGCTTCTACTAATCTCATGGCCATGATTACCACCAGAGTGGTTACCGCTCTTGTCTGTATTTTTCTTTCTCCGCTGGTTATCGTTGTTCTGATGACTGCTGTCACTGGTATGATCCTGGTTGTGGTCCCTCGGTTGAACGTACTCGTTATCTCGCTCTAATAATTGAGCCATGTTGACAACATCTGAATAGAGAGAAAATTTTATGTAAAATGAGATATTGACGTATGCCGGGTTTCAAACCTCTCAGAAACATCCGTGTCATACATTCCTCATTCTCCACTAAATGAGGTGCAAACCTGGATAACTCTGCGAACTTTGCCTCGAACTGGGACACCGTCATGTTGTTTTGTTCCAATCTAATAAACTCTACCTCCTTCATATGACGAACACTTTCAGGAAAGTATTTGTCATTGAATAGTTTCTGAAATGTCTCCCAAGACATGCTGAGCGCTGCTGGGTGGGTACACTTCACAGATTCCCACCAATAATCTGCCTCATTACGGAACATAAAAGTACCGAATGGAACCTTATGTTCCTCCGTGCATCCCAAGACATCGAACATCTTGGTAATTTATTTGACCCACGTCTCCGCCTTAATCGGATCCGGCTTTCCCCAGAATTCTGGTCGTCCCAACTCCTTAAACTGCTTGGTTGTGATAAACCATGAATTGCTATCATTTCCTCCTATATTTTGAACACGAGTCTCCCTCATCTGATTTTGCATGAACTGCAAAAAGCTTCTAAACATCCCATTGTTCGTCATCTACTCAGTGGTGTTGTTCACAATAGGAACATTGCCAGCCTGTTGCACGTTCTCCCGTTGGTGAGTACAGGTGTCTCCACGGTTTTGTTTACTCCACTGTTCACATTCTAAGTTGTCATTCTTAAATACTGCCATAAAACAAGTGTTAATTAAATAAATTAACAAATCACATAATACCCCTATATTATGACTGACAAACAAATAAGCTTAGGTATGACACACTAGCGAAGGATTTACTTATCTCTCCCCTCCTAGTACTATTCCCTGATCTCCGCCAGAGACTGTATCCCTAAGCTCTGATACCAACTGTGACGCCCCCAAAATAGGTATACAACACCCATTCTGAGTCGTCAAAATATATGGTACAGAAACAACTACAACTTTATTAATAAAATATAAAAACTATGAGTTTAAATACAAATATTGTCATCTAGACAATATCCACACTCAAATAAGTCCTCATTGCAATTATTGATATATTATTTTATAAAAATAGTGAGGACTACTAAAATAACTTTCTAGAACCTTCATTCCATACCCCGACTAGTACTCGCTACATTCTCGCCTCCTGAGAAGAAAAGTGGAATAAAAAGGAAAAGGTTGAGCTCAACTAGCCCAGTAAAGAATATTATGACTAAGATAATATAGAACAAATTATCGTTAGTCCTCAACAGGGAAAAATTTAATAGAATACAATAGACAACAAATTTTAAATCAATATTCGCAGCGAAAATAATAATTCACTAGAAGAGTTAAGTAGAGTATGAAATCTACTATCATCTATGAATTTAAAAGTCCATCATCAATATTTTATCCCTGTAACATCAATCAATAAACATCTTGAATCAAATATTCATCTTTGCACAACAGGCCAAAGATATTCATCAGTTGGTCATGTTCATCTCAATACCTACTCATCTTTGCACTACGGGCCAAAGATATTCATCATAAAATTATTAATCTTTACACTACAGGCCAAATATATTCAATTATATCATCATTTAGGACTGAGGATGATGAAAAATATTTTAAAGAAAATGAATATTAAGGATTCATATTTCAGCTATTCCATGTCCAAAAATATTTCATAAATAATTATAGTGGAGTAAAATTCAAGAATGATCAAAATATGGATACAATCAAAGCTAGTATCCATAATAGATATTTTGGACAAAAAGAAAAAAAAATTATTTTTCGGTGAATAGTACCGTATTCGTGAATAGTATCGTATACGTGAATAGTAACCCCGACACAAAAAGTTCTAAATTTGATAAAAAGTTCAGATCAATACTTCGGCATAATGATATTGAAGAAAATAATATCATTTAAGAAGAAATAACATCCCTTACCTCGTAAAAACAGTACTTTTAGTTGAAACACCGGATATAGGCTATGACTTAAACTTGCACCGTATAGCAACAATCCGAGTATTAAAATACTCACAAGAATACGCTCAATATATCGAGAGAGAAAGAGAGAGAAAACTTCAGTTTCTGGTATGATTTTCAATTCTAACCTAAGCACTCTATTTATAGGAAAATGCTTAGAACACCAAAACAGAAAATTTAATATAATATTAATATAATTTATTAAATTTCCTACGCACACCACCAGCTTACAACATCAGCCACCCACCCACAATAAATAAGAAAAACGTTTTTCTCAATTAATTTATTTAAAACTCCAAATAATAATAATTAATTAATCTGAAACTTCAATAATTCATAATAAATAACCTTTTTATCAGAAAAATTTGAACCTTATGTTGTTTTATAGGAACTTCCATTATCTACAACTTTGCAGAAGAAAGTTTTTTCAAATTCTAAACAGAAATTTACCGAAATCCACAAACGGGCGATTTTACAAGCTATAATCAAATTTCAGTCAAGAAATGGGTCCACATACATGTTTAACATGTTTTAAACAACTTTTACAACAAAAATACTCTTCCTCCTCATATACTCATATATCCCATATTCATTGTAAAAATATCCTCATTATTATATTATTAAAATATAATAATATATTTAAATAAATTATTTTATCAGAAAAAGATAAAATATTAATTTTCAATAATTATCACATTAAAATTTTTTCTCCATCTATATCCACATAAAATAAATACTTTTCTTATCATATAAATTAATAATTAATTATTCACAAATAATATTACAGAATCACAATACTGACAACCAGGCAGTTCCCAGAAAAGAGGGGGCTTTCCAATAAGGATTTTTCCTTACTGGCGCGCAATTAGGTCACCAAACCTCTCCTTAGACAGAACTTTCTAGACATTGTCAATAATGTTATCTAATAATATTATTCAGATAATATGAATTATTGCTCCGATAATGCAAAATACTATGCAGTGACAATTATTGAAACAACAGTAATATAAAATATCAGCACAGTAATTATTGAATCAATAAATAAAATACTGAATAGTAATTACTGTAACAATTATTGAGTAGTGTCTTCTTACGTAAGAATCAATAATTGGTGCAATACCGTGTGCTACTGTGCAACAACGCGTATTACTGTGTTTTAACCACAGGGTATTCCAACAGTATTAACGGTAACAACTACGTCGTTATTTATAAACAACTTATACTTGTCATTTTCTTCATCCAATCGCTTTCCGTTATGGGGCCCACACAAGGCTGCGCCGTCGTACGAATAGTCCCCGACAGGAAGAATATTCCACGACCAAATGAATATTCCCCGACAATAATAAATATTTTATAACCACTTGCTTATTTAAAATATTTGCGCATTTTACCCATAACTAACCTCATTAATCAATTCAACCCTTACTATTTCAAAATAATAAATAGAGGAAATTAAATTTCATTTATTAATAATTTGGAGTCTTACATAAAGTGTGACCATAAACTATACTATAAAGGAACTATTAAAATAAGCTAAGGAGGTTAATTTAGTTTTTGCCAAACAAGGCTTAATGCATATTAAGTCTTTAAATTAAATATATTTTATTAAACAAGGTGTAAGATTTAATGGGTTAATTTTTATGTTAGTTAGCCAAACAAGCCTTATGGCTTTTGATTTTCAAAAAAAATAACTGATATCAGTTATACATTTATTTATATTATATAATTAATACATATTATTATTAGTACGTTATAATATTAGTACGTAAGTTTAGAATAGGGAGGAAGAAGAACACGGAAGAAGGAAAAAATGAAAAGAAAAGTGAGAGAGAATTGTTAGAAAACTAGAGAATTTGAATGAGAAATTGGGGAAAAGAAGGCTTGTTAATCAAAGGAAAGCTATCATCTTACTCTGTTAATTTTTTTAAAGTTGTAGTATTATTCTTTGTAAAATCTTTGTGCAGGTTGAATTGTTTGTTGTATATAGCTGTATATGATAAATTATTTGTTATAAAGTTATTTTCATAAGTTTATAGATGAATTAATTCATGTTATGTAATTATTTGTGAAGAAACCCATATTATAGTGAATTGGTATGAATATATATATATATATATATATATATATATATATATATATATGAATATGGCTTAGTTTAAAGTAAAATTGAGGTTTAATTCTTTGTATAATGCATTAATTGATTGTTGATTTTGAAAGAGGATGAATAAACATAAACAAAGTATTTTGAATTAACTGTTTTGGTTGAAAAACTAAATCACAGTGATGTTTTTCACTTAAATTGTCAAAAAGTGAAGTTTTATCAAAAACATTGAAATTAGATGTTTTAAATTCGATGTTTACGTTGTTATATCGGTAAAATCATGTTAAGAGTCTTTAAATTATGTTTATGTGAAGTCTCTGTATGTATAACATGTTAGTTTGGTTGTTAGAAAGTAGCTTATAGGCCAAATTTAGCTTTGTTTATGCTGTTGTCGAGGCTGGTCACCGAGGACTGTTGTTCGGCGCAGCAGCGCGGCCCAGCAGTACAATTCTCGCGTCGCAGTACCAACACCACGCTGCAACGCCAAGCATTGGCTTGTTTCTCGCGTCGTAGCTCCACGCCGTAGCGCCAGCCCATAGTGTAAACTGTTGCGCCACAGCGCGAGTTAGCAGAATGGTCAAACAGTGTGTTTTAATTACATAAAGTCTAAAAAAGTTGTTATGATTTAATAGAAGGACTGTTAAGATCTTATTTTAGTATTTCTATACTAAGAATTAGTATATTTTAATATGCTACTAGTTTTATTACTAACGAAATTTGATTACGTGATTAAAGATCAAACATTACATAATGTATATACTTATTTGTATTTAGAATATTGGTAGTGACTAATTATATCATGATGGCATATATAGGGTATTGTGATTCAAGTTGTTATGATTTAACTTACACTCAAGGAAAGTTTACTTACCCTATCTGGATTATATTGAGCAAATTATTCTTGTTTTAACTTGTTTCGTTAAGAAAGTTATTGTTTCTAATTCGATTACATTATGCAAGTTTTCTAACTCTATAATTTCGTTGAGCTAGTTCTATTATTACACTGTACAAGTTTATTATTACGATTGAGCAAGTTATTCTTGTACTTAACTTGTTATTTAGCATGCAAGTTTATATATTCTGAGACACTAATGTTAAATAGTTTTTATCATTCAATTCGCTATTTGTTATGCATGCTTAGTACTCAATTCTAAATAACATTGGCTTAGTATTGTTCAAACAAGGTGTGTTATAGTTATTCAATGTTTATGCTCTTAGATTATTCCTAAAGCATAACCTTAATATATAATGTTGATTCAGTTATGGACTTTTTATTCAACTAATCCTTAGTTGATGTTCGTTAAACCTAAATTACCTTGAAATGTATCTAAACCAAACTTACTTTGGTGCGGACTTGTACTCTAAATACTAAGATGAACAACTCTATTATTAGGGGATAATTTATGCTTAGCGTTGAAATCTTTGTGCACAATACATTGTACGAAGGGCTGATTCCCCTAAGTACGAGGAGTCCTTATAGTCTTATGACTTATAACTATGGACATAGTTTGTGGTCTCAGGACCCTCAGATATATGATTCAGAATTTTGATTATCTTTAATAGAACATATAATTCAGTTCTATTGAGTCTATTATGTGGCAATTGTTGTAAAGATTTATTCATTATCATTTCAAGTGAGCGTTGTTTGCTCACTCTTTCTTATATAAATATTACAGCTAAAGTTGAGAAGGTCGACGGACCTTGCACCAGTAAAGGAAAGGGAAAGATGAACAAGTATTGAAGACTTGTAATCATGTTGACATTTTATTATCAAACTTTATTTTAATGATTATAATGAAGTTATTTAATTTTCCGCATTTGAATGATTGTATTTAAAGGTTAGATAACCTGGGAGATTTTTATTAATGTAATCCCTTAATGAGAAGGTTTGTTATTCAATTTTATTATGATTAGGTAGTTAGATATGAATGTTTTGATTAAGTGAACACCAAATCTTAAGGGAATGAAGTACCCAGATTTGGGGGTGTCACATGTTGGTATCAAAGCTTTAGGTTATGAACCTTAGGTAGGGGAAAAAGCCTTAGGAAGTAACTTTTGAAAAGATAGTGGGGATAAACTCTTATCGAGTTTTAAGAAAGAAGTAATAAAACACTTATGTGCTTATGTGATTAGAACTTATGTGCTTGTGAGTGTCGAGTAGTAATGATTAGTAATTAAAACTTAAAATTTTGTTGTCAGGATGACTAATGTCGTAGAATCCAGTCAGGCTAGGGAGGAAGGACCTTAGATGCCTAGAGAAGAGGAGTCTCGTGACATTCAGGTGGTTTGGGAACAACTACTGCCACGGGAGTCAGCCCCATTAGTCACAGTGGTTGAAGATGAGGATGATGGTGTGGAAACAGATGAGGAGGATCCCGGTGAGCTGCTACAGTCGAATGAGAATGACGATGACGAGGAAGAAGAGATTCCACTGAACTCGATCGTTGCTCATATGTAAGATGAAGTGTACGACCACAATATGGAACTACAGGATACAGTCGAGGAGTTGGAAGAGATAGTAGCTGAACAACAAACCTCGATGGCATAGAAGGACGATGAGATCCTAGATCGAGAGGAACGTCTGAATAATATCGAAGAGAAGCTGGTCCACACTAGAGAGGAGAATGAGCAAATAATAGAGGAGATTGTAGAGTTGAAGAACAAGCTGAAGAAGGAAGCTACTAAGAGGGAAATAATCGAAGACGCGTACAGGGAAGCTTATCAACGAGCCGAAATAGAAGAAAGAGACGCACATGCAAAGAGGATGAAGATGGAAGAGATGAATAACGTATTCAACATCGTGAGTAATCAAGCTCAAGATCGGGTCATGGGTTATCCGATTCAGTTTGAGACGCTGCCATCGTTCATATTAGATCGCATAATAATGTTTCGGATTATGGAGGAAGAGCGTCATAAGGCTACACAGTATTTTAGTATGACATCATAGGGAATGTACCTGTTATGCGATTAATAAAATGTTAAATAATATATAAATCTCAAGTGTTATGTAACCTATGTGATATGATGATGATGTTATCCTGGAACTTTTGTAGTTCATGAAAGTAATGTAAGTAGTAGTGGTACTATTGTTATGATGTTTTCAAAGAGATTATGAATGAATAAAAGTTATTATTTTATTTTATTCAAATTGTTATGTGTTATGTGATGATTTTTTTATGAGATGTAAGTTAAGTAGAAAATACTTTAAAAAAAATTGAGTAATAATCTAATGAGTGTATTTTAACAGAAAATACCTCCAAGACGTCAACCACGGCAAAGAACCACTGAGGGAACCACCAATAACGACAATGTTGATGCTAATCCAGTCTAGTAGCTGGTGACGTTACTGACGGGTGCACTACAGAATCAACCACAGAATCAAGCTACAATGTTTAAGGACTTTAAGGCTGTTGGAACACCAGAATTCCATGGGTCCATGAATCCAGTGGAGGCACAGACCTGGATCATGGAGATAGAGAAAGTGTTCGATATTGCGAGAGTATGGGAGAATCAGAAGACTGCTTTTCCAACATTTATGTTGAAGGCAGAGGCTAGTTATTGGTGGCAAGCCAATAAAACTCGAAAAGGACAATGGGTGATGACTTGGGATAGGTTTAAGGAGATATTCTTAGAGACCTATTTCCCAGAGAGTTCGAAGAGTCAGCTGGAGGTGCAGTTTTTAGAACTGAAGCAGGGAACAATGTCGGTATCGGACTATGCCATAAAATTTAACGAGTTGGCGAGGTTTGCGCCATATCAAGTCAGCACTATTGAACGCAAGGCTAAGAGATTTGAGCGGGGACTGAAACCCTTGTTGTACAGTAGGGTCTCCCTGTTCCAGCTGAAGACATTTGCAGTGGTAATGGAGAAGGGAATTTTCGTTGAAGGTGGAGGCGAGGCGAGGAGGTAACAAAGTTCAATCAAGAATAGAAAAAGAAGAAGAATGAAGTTGAGGTTAAGAATGGAGGTGGTGGTAGTGGAAATGGTAACAATAACCTTAAGAGCAAGTGGAATGGAAATGTGGGTGCTAGAAATCAGTAGAGTAACCAGTAGAATAAGAAGTTCGAAGCATGTGCTACATGCGAGAAGTTTCACAAAGGTGTATGCTTAATGGAAAAACAAGTATGCTTTAACTGTGGCCAAGAGGGTTACATCGCCTTAACTGTGGCCAAGAGGGTCACATTGCCCCAAATTGCAATCATCCCAAGAAGAACGTTTGCTTCACGTGCGGGTCCAATGATCATTTTGCTCGTGAGTGCCCCAAGAAGAAAGCTGGGGAGACAACAGGAAGCAAGGGAGGTAGCAGTGGAGGTACATGGGCCATTACTGGACCAACGACATCAAACAAACCCACAGCCAGAACCTTCAACATAACTGTTCAAGATGTTGTGCAATCAAAGGATGTGGTGTCAGGTATTATCCCAATCAATGATATTGATGCTTATGTATTATTTAATTCGGGTGCTACTTGCTCATTTATATATGATGAATTTGCTAAGAGGTTAGGATTACGTAGTGAATAATTGAATTTCCATTTTAACATAGAAATTACGAATAAGGAAGTAATTCCTATTAGGTTCGTATACAAGAACTGCAGGGTGAATATTAAGGGGAATATCATGATGGTAGATTTAATTCCGATTAGACTTGGAGAGTTTGATGTTATTTTGGGAATGGATTGGTTGTTCAATTATGGAGCAATAATTGATTTCCAAAAGAAATGTGTAAACCTTATGACTCCGTCAAAGGTAGTTTTCTATGGTAGTAAATTGCCTAGACAAATGAGATGTCTGACGATTATGTAGGCTAAGAAGTTGTTGAGTCAAGGCTGTGTGGGTTATTTAGCTTACATAATCGATACTCAGAAGAAGGGTGTGAAACTGAAAGAGATACTAGTGGTTAGGGAATTTGTAGATGTGTTTCAGGAAGATTTGCCAGGACTTTCACCTAACCGAGAGATTGAGTTTGTGATCAATTTAGCGCCAGGAACAGCACCGATATCGAAGACCCCGTACGGAATGGCTCCGGTAGAGATGAAGGAACTGATGGTACAACTGCAAGAACTGTTAGACAAAAAGTATATTCAACCAAGCGTATCACCGTGGGGAGCACCGGTGTTATTCGTGAAGATGAAGGATGGGCCAATGCGTCATTGCATTAATTATAGGGAGTTAAATAAAGTCACTATTAAGAATAAATATATGTTGCCAATAATAGATGACTTGTTTGATCAATTGAAGGATGCTAAATACTTCTCGAAAATAGATTTGAGAAGTGGGTATCACCAATTGAATGTAAGGAGTGAGGATGTACCGAAGACGCCATTCAGAACTCGGCATTGACATTACGAGTTTCTGATGATGTCTTTTGGTTTAACCAATGCCCCTGCTGCATTAATGGATTTGATGAACAGGGTGTTTAAACCATTCTTAGACAAGTTCGTAGTGGTATTTATCGACGACATTCTGATGTACTCCAAATCTCAAGAAGAACACGTGGAACATCTACATTTGACGTTGGAGACGCTAAGAAAGGAAAAGTTGTACGTGAAATTCTCTAATTGTGAATTTTGGCTTGAACATGTACAATTTTTGGGACATGTAATTAACAAATATGAGATTTCAGTGGATCCATCAAAAGTTGAGGCCATAATCAATAAGGAACAACCAAGAACACCTTCGGAGGTGAGGAGTTTCTTGGGACTGGCCGATTATTATAGACGATTTATTCAAGAATTTTCCAAGATTGCCACGCCGTTAACAAATTTAACAAGGAAAGCTGTAAAATTTGTTTGGGCAGAGAAGTGTGAAGAGAGTTTTTAAGACTTGAAAAAGAAGTTAAGTGTGGCACCTGTGTTGTCATTACCAGATAATACAGGAAACTTTATGGTGTATAGTGATGCATCAAATAAAGGATTAGGTTGTGTCCTTATGCAGAACGGCAAGGTTATAGCATATGCATTAAGGCAACTAAAAGATTATGAGAAAGGGTATCCGACCCATGATTTAGAGTTGGCTGCAGTAGTATTTGCTCTGAAGATATGGAGATATTATCTCTATGGAGAGAAATGTGAGATCTACACATAACATAAGAGTCTGAGGTATATTTTCACTCAGAAGGACCTGAACATGCGTCAAAGAAGATGGATGGAATTGATAAAAGATTACGATTGTGAGATCTTTTATCATCCGGGCAAAGCAAATGTGGTTGCAGATGCTTTAAGAAGGAAAGCTTGGGAAAAATTGATGCTGATAACCACTCAGGAGGAACTTATTTCAGAAATGACAAAGCTAGAGTTGGAAATAAAAGTTACAATAGAATCTGAATTCGATGAACGACTATTTCAGATAGAAGTTATTCCAACTTTAGTGGACAAGGTGAAGAATGCTCAACTACAAGATGAAGAATGTGGGAAAATCAAAGAGAAAATGGTTGAGGGAAGTGATGCAAAAAATAAGATAGATACCGGAGGGTTACTGAGGTTCGAGGGAAGAATTTAGGTTCCAGCAGTAGCGGAGATTAAAGAGGAAATCTTGACCGAAGCTCATAATTCAAGATATTCGATCCACCTAGTAAGTATAAAGATGTATCAAGATTTACGACATCATTTTTGGTGGCCAAATATTAAAAGAGAGGTCGCAGAATGTGTCGCGAAATGCTTGACATGTCAAAGAGTCAAGGCCAAGCATCAAAGTCCAAGCGGATTACTTCAATCGTTAGAAATACTAGAATGAAAGTGGGAACACATCACAATAGATTTTGTGGTGGGTCTTCCAACTACTCAGAGAGGATGCGACGCGATTTGGGTAATAGTGGACAGAGTGACAAAATCAGCACACTTTTTGCCAATAAATATTAGGTTCAATCTTGATCAGTTGGCAAGGTTATACGTTAAAGAGATCGTTTCGAGACATGGACTGCCAGTGTCAATTGTGTCAGATAGAGATCCGTGATTTATGTCAAACTTCTGGAAGAGACTACAAGAATGCATGGGAACATAGTTGCGAATGAGTACAGCATACCATCCACAAACAGATGGCTAAAGCGAACGAACAATCCAGACGTTGGAAGATAAGTTGAGAGCATACATCATGGATTTCAAAGGGAGCTGGGATGAACATTTACCGTAGGTGGAATTTGCCTACAATAATAGTTATGACGCGAGCATCGGCATGCCTCCTTACGAAGCATTATACGGCAGAAAGTGCAGAACTCCACTATGCTGGGATGAAGTCGGTGAACGCCAACTGTTAGGACCAGAACTGGTACAACAAACTGATGAGGTTGTCAAACTCATCAGAATAAGATTGGTAGCTGCTCAAGATAGACAGAAGAAGTATGTTGATCAACACAGACAAGATCGTGCATTCGACGTAGGAAATTACGTATTCCTAAAAGTTTCTCCTTGGAAGGGGAAAATTCGTTTCGGTAAAAATGGAAAGCTAAGCCCGAGGTTTATTGGACCCTGCGAAGTACTGCGAAGAGTTGGAGAAGTGGCTTACGAGATAGCTCTACCTCCAGAATTGCAAAACGTTCACAATGTTTTTCACGTTTCGGTGTTACGACCGTATAAACCCGATTACAAGCATATGATCGAGTACGAATCATTGCAGTTTGACAAAGACTTGTACTATGAAGAGATTCCTATCCAGATAGTTGACAGGAAAGAATAGGTGCTCAGGATTAAAGTTATACCTTCTATGAAGGTGGTATGGAGGAACCACAATGCTGAAGAAGCTACGTGAGAACTCGAGAATAAAATGATGAAAGACTACCTTGAGTTATTTGTTTAATATGTGTCTTCGATTCTATGGACAAAATCTTTGTAAGAAGGGAAGAATGTGACGAATGACTTGTTTAAGTTGTGATTTTGGAGACAAAATCCTTGTAAGGAGGGAATGATGTAATAATCCATAATTTTAATTATAATTTTTAAATATTTATTAAATTATATAAATATTTCATGGATGCGTTTATTGTTGAATAAATATTTGTCTAATTTGAATTGGTTAATTATTTGTTAAATAAATAATTATTGAGTTAAGGAAATTAATTATCATGAGATAATATTCTAATTTAAATTATAAATTAAGTTAGAGAGCTTTATATGATAAATTGTTTGTTATAAAGTTATTTTCATAAGTTTATATATGAATTAATTTATGTTATGTAATTATTTATGAAGAAAACCATATTACAGTGAATTGGTATGAATATATATATATATATATATATATATATATATATATATATATATATATATATGAATATGGCTTAGTTTAAAGTAAAATTGAGGTTTAATTCTTTGTATAATGTATTAATTGATTGTTAATTTTGAAAGAGGATGAATAAACATAAACAACGTATTTTGAATCAACTGTTTTGGTTGAAAAACAAAATCACAGTAACGTTTTTCACTGAAATTGTCAAAAAGTGAAGTTTTATCAAAAATATTGAAATTAGATGTTTTAAATTTGATGTTAAGTTGTTATATCGGTAAAATCATGTTAAGAGTCTTTAAATTATGTTTATGTGAACTATTTGTACGTATTACATGTTAGTTTGGTTGTTAGAAAGTAGCTTGTTGGCCAAATTTTGCTTTGTTTATGCTGTTGCCGAGGCTGGTCGCCGAGGACTGTGGTTCGACGCCGCAGCGTGGCTTAGCTATAAAATTCTCGCGCCGCGCCGCCAGCACCACGCCGCACCCCCATGCATTGGCTTATTTCTCCCGCTGCAGAGCCAGCGCCACGCCGTAGCGCCGGCCCATAGTGTAAACTATTGCGCCGCAGCGCGAGTTAGCAGAATGGTCAGACAGTGTGATTTAATTACACAAAGTCTGAAAAAGTTGTTATGATTTAATAGAAGAGCTGTTAAGATATTCTTTCAGTATTTCTATACTAAGAATGAGTATATTTTATTATGCTACTAGTTTTGTTACTAACGAAATTTGATTACGTGATTAAAGATCAAACATTACATGATGTATATACTTATTTGTATTTAGAATGTTGGTAGTGACTAATTATGTCATGATGGCATATATAGGGTATTGTGATTCATGTTGTTACGATTTAACTTACACTCAAGACAAGTTTACTTACCCTGTCTCGATTATATTGAGCAAATTACTTTGTTTTAACTTGTTTCGTTGAGCAAGTTATTGTTTCTAATTCGATTACATTATGAAAGTTTTCTAACTCTACACTTTCGTTGAGCTAGTTCTATTATTACACTGTGCAAGTTTATTCTTACGATTGAGCAAGTTATTCTTGTACTTAACTTGTTATTTAGCATGCAAGTTTATATATTATGAGACACTAATGTTAAAAAGTTTTTATCATTCAATTAACTATTTGTTATGCATGCTTAGTACTCAATTATAAATAACCTTGGCTTAATATTGTTCAAACAAGGTGTGTTATAGTTATTCAATGTTTATGCTCTTAGATTATTCCTAAAGCATAACCTTAATATACAATATTGATTCAGTTATGGACTTTTTATTCAACTAATCCTTAGTTGATGTTCGTTAAACCTAAATTACCTTGAAATGTATCCAAACCAAACTTACTTTGGTTCGGACTTGTACTCTAAATACTGAGATGAATGACCCAATTATTAGGGGATAATTTACTCTTAGCGTTGAAATGTTTGTGCACAATACATTGTACGAAGGGTTGATCCCCCCAAGTACGAGGAGTCCTTATAGTCTTATGACTGTTAAAGTTTAATTTGAAAGATTACTTATAACTATGGACATAGTTCGTGGTCTCAGGATCGTTAAATATATGATTCAGAATTTTGATTATCTTTAGTATAACATATTGTTCAGTTCTATTGAGCCTATTATGTGGCAATTGTTGTAAATATTTATTCATTATCATTTCAAGTAAGCGTTGTTTGCTCACTCTTGCTTATATAAATATTACAGCTAAAGTTGAGAAGGTCGACGGGCCTATCACCAGTAAAGGAAAGGGAAAGATAAACATGTATTGAAGACTTGTAATCGTGTTGACATTTTATTATTGGACTTTATTTTAATGATTGTAATGAAGTTATTTAATTTTTCGCATTTGAATGATTGTATTTAAAGGTTAGATAACCTGGGAGATTTTTATTAATGTAATCCCTTAATATGAAGTTTTATTATTCAATTGTATTATGATTGGGTAGTTAGTTATGAATGTTTTGATTAATACCCAGATTTGGGGATGTCACAATGTCTGTGGGCCAATGCCTCATCTCTCTCTAATAGAGCGACGTATCTCCCATCAAGAGTTGTAAACATCAAGGCCCTAGCCTGATCTCTCTCGAAGGTCATCAGATGAAAACTCAGCTCGAAATACTCTACTGAATGTTGGATCACGGTGACAATCATACTAGGAGAATCTACCAGAGCTACTGGCAACCTAGTGAATAGCTCCTCCTCAGTGTGAGAATTAATGTCTTCCACGCATCTGAATTAATCCCCGACACCGTGGATACAACCACAGCCGATACAGTCTCAGTCTCCATCCATGCATAATACTCTATCGAATAGTCCAGATGGCTAACAGAAAACTCAGCACTCTCGCATTGATCCCAACTGGCATACACCCTAGATCTGTCCTTTGCTGAGAAATAGCGAGATGATAAACGCTGACCTAACGCCCCCTCAAAAGGATGCACATCCTGAAACTGGTCAAACTGTGACATCACGGCCAGTGGGTGATATGTGGTCATGCCCCTTAAACCAGCCAGATGGTGATAATATATGCCCAGTGCATGAGTAATGAAGTTGTAGGGTGAACTGAGCCCTGTACACGACAGAATGTCAAATAGATTCCCGATCCCTGCCAAAAACACCGACCAGGATGCAACGTCTACATACTCTACTGGCTGAAAGGAGTAAGACATGGCTATCTCATGAGAAAAACAATACCCATGCCGTCAGAACGTGCCAATTGGTCTCAAGTGTGACATGAACCACGCATACAACAAGATCGAGCTACCTATAAACCCCCCTACAGGATAGGTGTGGTAATACGTGGCTGACCTCAGTGTCTCTACCACAATCATCGGCACAATGGTATGACCCTCCTTGAGAGCTCTCACCGCCATTATAACACTGATGTCCAGCTCATCCATGTACGGTGGTATGTACAAATAAGCCACTATGTACATCATGAGTATGTCTACTCTGGCAACACGCCACTGATCCTCCGATGTGGTGAAATCCTCGGAGTGCTGTGCATAGCTGTCCACTGAGCCAAATCTGTCTATCAGAAAATGCTGGGACAATACATGGCCGGATGTAATCTCATCCTGTGCTACTCTACGCCGCAACCCAGTGAGGGTCATGAACTGCCAACGCATAACTCCGACAACCATCTTAGCACAAGTCCTGTCTAATGGCAAAGTCGTCAACCGCTCGTACTCCTATAAGGTAGGAGTCAGCTCATGGGTCCCAAATAGGAAAACCTGCCTCTCCGGTACCCAATGCTCTAGCAGGATATCTACAAAGCCCAATGGAACATGGAATGTCAGGATGGTCATGGAATGCTACAATAGCTGATTTACAATCACCATGTCTGAAGGGGATACACTATCATACCAAAATCTCAAGCGTGAGGCCACCAATACTAGTGGGGTGTGATCAATATGGCTGACTATTGATAAAGACATATGTGTGGACCGTATCATAAGACCATCAAGGGGTCAATACTGAACATCTTTGGCATACATATGCATGACATAATACATGCATGACAAATAATAGATGGCAATATGGTGTAAGGAATGGAAAACAGTACATACATTCCTGAGGACATCATCATCTAAATACATCATCTCTGTACAACTAAAAATACAAAGAAATGGGACACCCTACAACTAACAGAGGCCTATCAAAAGATATAACGAGAATGGAGCATAGCCACCCAGTATCTAACAGAGGCCTATCAAAAGATATAGCGAGAATATACATAAGAAGAAGATAATGGTGTCTATATCTACATCATCAATCCTGTCCACCTGATGTAACTCGTCCTGAGTCACTGGATCTCTGCCAAGAGGGATGTTAGGCCTACACACGGGAGGATTTGCACCGACAAAGCCATATGGGTCATCTGAAGGGCCAGCCCCTGAGCTGAAGGATCAAAAGTTTACGCCTCTGAAGGATCTCTACCCAAATGCCGAATGAAAATAAGTGATCGGTCCAACTACCAGGTCAAACTATCAATCTATGTCGAATGAGTTAGATCTCAAATACAGGCCACCAAATCCGTTATCATCACAGATCCATGAACCGTATCCCCCATGAACTAGGTGGCACAAGTCTGGGCTTCCAATGGTACGAGGGGACCACCAGCGGTATAATGCTTCTTGAGTAAACGGACTCTTTGACAAAGTAAAGCTGTCAACGCCCATCAACGGGATATCACTAATAGGTGACTGCGACATAGGTCAATAACGCCTGGCAGGAGGCAAGATCGATGCACGAATCTCTCCTATGGTTCTCCTAATAGCACGCTCTCCTAAATAGAGCTTCCATCCTCCATCTGTGAAGAAAGGAATTCGGCGGGTGGATATCCCATACTTGACACCAGTCGGGTATCCCTCCTTAAAGTCGATAGTCAAATGTTCCTAGAGTAGGGAACCCAAGTGATGGCATCAGCTATCAACAACTCCAACTGTAAGCGACAATGGGTGAAACCCTCAGCTATAGGAACCTCTGCCAAAATGGAGTGATGCCATCGTCGTCCTCGTGGATAGGTATCTGTAAAGACCCCAAACTCGGGTACTTGAAACTCGAACTCGGTTCTTCACGATACCATTTCTATGAGCGGAATAATACTAATAATAATAACAATAATATAAATATCAACTTAACTTACATTTATCAGAGTCTAATTCCAAGTACGTAACCTTTACTATATTCTTTATATGATATATAATACATATCATTATCTTAAATACATTCTAACTATTACAAAAGACACAATTTAAACATGTTCTGTTTGCTTTCCTTTTCACTTGTTCTTGTCTGAACCTTCGAGTTGTTCATGCCTAGCTGAAAACATTTAATTTAAAGAAGGGCGAGCATTTGAGTGCCCAGTAAGTAATAACAATTATAAATATAATTAGCTGAAAGAAATAAATCTTTTCTTTGTACATCACTTCTACAACGAATTTATAGTTGTGAAATAAACTGAACCGATAATAATAACATAACAATTCTATCTCATTTTTTTTTTGAAACTATGTATAGACTATATATATAGAGTAGTCAACATACTATGAACATTGTTTTTAGTTTTCGCTAAGGTTTAGCAGAACTTCATCTGCAAACCGTCATAACTTACAGGCACGAGGGTGATCTGCCCAATGTGCCCTGTATTGATCAATACTACATTACAAGAACGATAAGATAGTTCACTCTGTCCGCCTTGAGCGCATAAATTTTTTTTCGTAATCGGGATGTTCATACTTAGACTGGAATCTGAACCAAAATAATTTGATTGGATACAAAAAGGTTTTAACTTATTCAACGATATTTCTGAATTTGTGTCTAGCTGATCAAGTAGCTTAGACGGCTATATATATATATATATATATATATATATATATATATATATATATATATATATATATATATATATCAACATGTGATTAAATACAATGATTATCCAAGTGGGGTCACTCGTATAACCATATTTAGAAATTAACGAATAGAATATATATCTGAATTACCATATACTAACATGTTGATAAACAATGATCGGGGATATATAATATATCATAATAGATTTAATAATATAGCATAATAATAATAATATAATTCTGAAACTTCTTACTCATGTCCATTGCATAAAGAAAATACAAAGGTAAGATACTTGCCTGATGCACTGCTTACAATTTGTAATTTAGATTTATCGCTTATCCCACGACCTATCATTAATAAGATCGTTCGTTCGATTAAAATAACATACTATAACACATAACACTACTTATTGCAGTTAGCAAATAACCTAATCACATTGTCACATATGTTCCACAACCATTAAATCACAAATAAACACGTATCAAATCAACTTATCTAAGTCCAGATCAATTTTTGAAATATGTCGGTGTACCGACGACTTTATCGGGTAATTATCGAGTCTAAGACTCTATTCTGTAGTTCAATATCTGTAAGTATCGGTCATATTATTTTTAAATGACTTATAGTAATTTTTAAACATTTATTATAATTTATCATGTATTTTCAAACACCAAAATCATTACTAGATGATTTAAATATTGAATAACTCTATTATCATTAATATCATTTTTAAATATTAAATTAAATATTACTAAATTAATGTTAAACCATTATTGCCAAAATATTAAAGTTACTTATAATAACTTAAAATACTTTTAAAGTATTTAAACTACCCTTAAATGATTTTTATACATTTAAAATCATTTTTAAATAATTATCATTAATATTAAAGTATTAATGTATTATTATCAAAATATTAAAAGTCATTTAATTATAACTTAAAATATTTTTAATTCATTTATATCCCTTTTAAATGATTTTTAAATTAATAAAATCATTTTAAAACTATTTATTTAATATAATTATTAAATAAATTTAATATCATTATTAATAACTTAATAATCATTAATATTTAATTATTAATGAAATTATTCTTTAAATATTAAAAGTTATGTTTTATAACTTAAAATATCTTTAAACACTTTATTTTCATTTAAAATGATTATTAAAATCATTTTTAAACTAAATTATTTAATGTAATTATTAAATAACTTTAATATCATTAATAGTAACTAATTAATGAAATTTATCTTTAAAAATTAAAAGTTATATTTTATAACTTAAAATATTTTTAAATACCTTATTATTATTTAAAATAATTTTTAATATAATAAAATCATTTTTAATTAATTTATTTAATTCATTTAGTAAATAACTTAACTATCATTAATATTAATTTATTAATGAAATTTATTACAAAATATTAAAAGTCATTAAAAATAACTTAAAATATTTTATTAAATCATAATATAATTTTAAATGATTTTTCAAGTATTAAAATCATTTTTAACTAATTTATTTAATAATATAATTAAATAAATTAAATACCTTTAATATTCCAAAAATATTAAATATTTATGAAATATATTTAAAATAATTAAAAACTAATTTTTGGAATTTAAAATAAATTTTAATAATTTATTTTGTATTTTTAATAATTAAAAACTAATTTTTTCTATTTATTAATTAATTTTCGGAAAATAATATATTGTCTGTTGCTAAAGGCCACCTATAGCGACAGAACCGTCACTATAGGTGTTCTTCATGTTCTTGGCCAAAACCAGAACTTCAAGTCAGTGATCAAGTGGGCTAGTTTGACCGTGATTTATGATCATACCAAGTTGTTTCTAGACTATCTATTGCTCACAGATTATAGAACTAATGTAGTACTACACGATACAGCAACAATCATAAACATATAATACATAACAAAGCAGATCTGATCGTCCGAAGTGGCTGTCAGAGCTGTTCTTCATTTCTGGGCTTTCAAGAAATGAAGAACAGTGCGTGAGGCCTACTTTGGGCTTCCACAACTTGCAATACATGTAATGTTTTTGTGATATGAACGTTTCAGTGTGTAACCAACATGTATGACAAGAGATCTATCACATAAAAGTATGACAATAACAACACAATCAACATGTATGCTCCGGTCAAACCATGTCACTCGACATGTTCATATGTTTTCTGGGTTACCTAGAAAACAGAGAACATGATCGACTTGCCTGGTTTGACCGTCCACTACGATTTACTAAGTTTAATTATTAGGAAATGTTAAGGCATACATATGTAGTATAACCTACATACTACAACTTAGATACATAAACATTATCAGAACACCAATACACTGACAGATCAAGACGGTCAAAGATGTTGTCAGGCCGGTTCTAGGCTGTTTCTGGGTTACCCAGAAACGCCTGGTCATGGCCGGTCAACCACGTTTGACCTTGAATATCTTGCTATCTAGACCAGATCTAAGTCTTATTCTTATTCCAGATTAAAGACTACATAACAGACTACCATATTCAACACTTCAAACACAAAAATCGAACACATACAGAGATCTACACGACCTGACATTCGTTGTCAGACGCCGCTTTTAAAAATTTCTAGATTTTTGTAGATCTTCAAATCCGAGCCTCTAGATGTTTTGGATCTAACATCTATCAACCCAGATCATCCTTAGACACCATATCTAATATGTTTAACACAAAAAAAAACAACATTAAACATGGAATCATGGACAGATTTTTCTAGGGTTGGTTTATACCTTCTTGATCGATTTTGGTTTTGATGCTTCTGATTTGTTAGGGATGGACGTGGGGCTTGTTTCTTGACTGAAAAACTAAAAGAATTTCAGAGGTGTGGGACTTGAGAGAAAAGGTTTGAGTGTAGTGCACAAAATGAGCAAAATGTACACTTTTTCTCTCTCCACTTCTATTTATACTAGTCTAGATGCATGTAATGGCTGGTATTGAGGCTGAGTGCTGGCAATTTTGGGCATGTGGAGTTGTTGGGTTTTGTCACCAACTCCCACACTTGTCAAGCTATGTAATTTACATACTAAATAAAATCTAACTATGGGTATTTTAGTCTTTTCGCATATAATTTTAATGGCATTATTGTCATCCTTGCAAACCCTTAGGGTTTGACCCTTAGGGTTTAACCCTTAGGGTTTAACACAAACCAAATGTAGGATTTAGCAATTAGGGTTTGCATAAAAAAAATAAATAAAGTTAAATAAAAATTAATTAACTTTTAGTTTCTAAAATTTTGAAATTTGGGTTTTCTAATTATGATTAATTTTCTAATTACTTTATACAGGAACATTAGGCTTAGATCATATGATTATCATTAACCTTGCGAAAATAGCAATTAGGGTTTTAAATTGGAAATTAGGGTTTCTAGAAATTAACAAATCTAAATGTTAATTAGGGTTGACCTAATTAATATAATCATTATATAATACACATCATAAAACATATAACACCGCTATATAACAGTCTTAAACTCACAGTTGATTTTCAAATTAGGGTTTTCCTAATAAAATTAGGGTTTTGAAATTAAACACCATAATTGACCAATCATCAACAATACGTACGTACAGTACATATTTATAGCACTGAAAAATTAAAATATAATTAATATTTATTATTTTCATACCTTGACAATAATCCAAAATTAGGGTTTGGATTCCATATCTAATTTATTCTTCATATTTAACGTTAATAATTAAGGTAAAATAATTCACTTAATAACTTGTACTAAAATTCATATAACAAAATAATTATTATAATTATTCTAAAAATCATTTCATATATTATTTAAATAATATATGCTTATATTTTCATAGAAAATAATTAATAAAAACATTTCCATTATAAAATTAATTATTATAAAAATATACTTTTTAATAATCAATAATTCTAAAATAAATTTACTTGTAAATATTTATGTAATAAATATATTTTTATTTACCACATATATACATAATCTTGTACAAATCCTCATCCTTAATATATAAAAAAAAATTATAAGCAAAATTTCTTATTTATTTATTTAGAAAATATCGGGTTGTTACAGTATCTAAACCTAACACAATAATAGGACGCAAACATGGAAGCATCTCATAGGCCCAAAACTGCCAACACAAAGGCAAACATCTGCGGTCAGTCAACACTCTTAACCTGTACATGGGAAATCAAAAGAGAAATACTCACCAGCAGAAATGGGTAAAATCCTAGCTAACCCTCTGTCAAGCCCTACGAACGCATGCACATTCCCCTGAGAAAATAGACAAAGGTATAGGAGCCCCAATCATACTCTCCAATACGGTACACCTCCTAAGTGGCGCTGATCAAAGTGAATGACACCATGGAAGAGTTGTCTGCTATGAAATAACCCTTGATAATAACTAGGAACAATCGCCGAAGAATACGATCACTGACTCTCACATCAGCGGGCATGGGCTCACTCAATAGCCCACTCACAAAATCTACACTCAAAGGACCTGTACAGACGGTCCTACCCTTAAGCGCCTCAGCCAGAACTCCTAACAAGAATCTAACGGCAGTAGGGGTAATGTTCGTCGTACATGGCACTGGCGCCCCTCCAAACTCCATACCGGTGATAAACCGCCAATCCATCGGCATCATCATCACCTCATAATCCAACAATTTACAGAGACTAAGTCTGGTGAAACCAGGGCTCATACAATGCCCTGAGGTAACCCCAGGGACAACGGCGAGAAATAATGGAAAAGAACGCCCCAAAGCCCCAACCATACACAATCCCTCGGTAATCTGGATGTAGAGCCTGATATAGGGAGTGTATGCTGAACCAATTCCCTCGAGGCTGCATAAAGTTAGGAACCTACACAACAAATGCAGATCAATGTCAAAATCCTTGCTCCTCATCAATAGGAAAAGGGAAGATAAAACTCAGCTTTTACCTCGTTTGCCTGCAAGTAAACTGAGGGGTGACAACTCAAATCATCATGTAGATCTAGAATCGTCACATTAATGCCTGGAAGATCCCTGCGGGGAGGATGAGCAGTAAGAGCTGAAGCCGCAACCAGTACATCCTCCTCCTCGTCCTCAACATCTGGTATATCAACCCGAACATGATGAATCACCGCCTTCATCAAGCAACGAGGTTGTCTGATTGAACGGGGTTGAGGCACTTTAGAAGACCTCATCCGCACACCTGAAGTGGTCTTACGGGAACTACTCGGCTGATCCGAATCCATAATATCTGGACACAAATCTCCAAATCACCTCAGAAAGGGTGTAGTAAATTCTGACCTAAAGCTTTTCAAATGCATTTTTATGACTACATGCATGCGTGCATTACTTTAACATACGCCTACAGTAGAGTTAAAAATGCATGTCTACCCAATGCTTAGGCTCGTGGATTTTTTTTGCCAGAGTCTCCTTTATAACAAGAACTATCCACATACGTATAGGCATGACTAGGTGGCCATTCAGTAGCACACCTACCCACAGTCATAAACATCCTATATGCATGAACATGTCAAAGTCATAATCTGTAAGGGTAGCCTAATTACCAGGATTACTTTACTTTACAACCTTTGCTCATTTGTCCTCAAATAGGATAAGAAATAGCAGAAAAAATGTACCAATTTGACTGTTAGAAAAGTCAAATTTTTTCACATCATTATGTTCAGCATAGTTTAATACTAACATTTACTATGTTGAATATTTTTTATCAAGTCATATAGGCATACATATTCACTACTATGTGTTTAGATGCATTTCATATGATAACTCATTTTCCAATGGACGAAAACTGGAAAAGAAGACATGAATACATTACCAATATAGTGTGAAACACTTGTACGGTGATAAAATTTCAAGAAAGTCGCCCGAACTCAGCAGATCTGAAGAAGAGCTCTCGAATTCTCTATGTGGCGCGACATAAAAAGGACTTGTGAAAGCAACAGGCCACTTAAGGCCACCCATGGTTGGCCGCAGGTGTACCTGCGGCTACCCTAAATGGGTCCCACCCCTCCGGCTAGGTCCAATTTTAGTTGTAAAGGAGGTCTCACATGTTGAAACAGTCAAATTAGGAAAAAAGACGCTACACGATTGAGCGAAAAAGCCTGAAATCCTAGTTTTCAAGACCAAACTACGGGTCTACATGTCACTCATTGGTATTCACTCGAACATAGGTTACACGACACCAATGATCACAGCTATTGCAAACTCTAATCGGCAATACCTCACAAAGGTCCAATGCCGTAGGTTCGGGGTCGTAACTCCGAAATAGCTTCCCTAGTGGGAATTTCATACATCTTAGTCATTGATGCACATTTCAACAAAGGTCAAGCAGCCTTGACGTTCTTTCTGCCATTGGCAAATAAATCCAACGAAGCATCAGAAGCCATCTGATGACGTCATTAGTTGTTGAAGCACATTTCAACTAAGGTCAAGCAACCTCGACATTCTTTCAGCTGTTGGCAAGTAAATCCAATCAAGCGTCGGAAGCCATCCAATGATTTCACTTCAACGAAGGTCAAACATCATTGACATCACCAGCCGTTGGCAAGTAAACCTAGCAAAGCGTCAGATGTCATCTGATGATTACAACCGTTGGCAATTAAACCCAACAAAGCGTCGGAGATGGTCCGATGGTGGTATTCGGGGATACACACATCAACAAGAATGTGGCAAACCTGATAACACAGACTGCTGGCAGTAACTCCAACAGATCACTTGAAGGACCTGGCGATACAATATAAGGAAGGCCATCCTCATTGGGAAGGACTGATGATAGAATCTGTTATACACAATCTTCATCAGACAAATGCTCATTTCCCCAGAGTCTCTTGCACATGATAGGAACATCTATGGCAGAAAATTTGTACCAAGGATTAAGTACTTTGGTGATAACCCCAACGTCAACATCCTGGTATTTCCTGAGAACTTTGGAGCACACATCCAAGCAGTTCATCAGATACAGCAGTGGTAACTGCAATTCCCCATCAGAAGTCATGGGAGCAAACAATCATCACATCCCGTATGAAAATAGTCCAACAAACCACATACATCATACATTTGCATCATGCTGCAGTACATTGCATCATGAATATCTTGTCATGTTTCAAGTGTCTAGTGTTCTTTATCCTATCCATGCCATCGCACTACATGAATATGATAAAGAGGGGCATCTGTAGACACTCAAAAAATTTTGCATTCCTGTTACTAACCTTGCAGGAGAGCAAAGTCGTCTTCCAGAGATAACCCTGGAATTCAAAGTAACATAGTCCTAGGGACAACCCCGGGATACTCAGTCAGTTCCATCTCGGAGACAACCTCGAGATATTCAATCCAGTTCCGGAGACAACCCCGGGATACTCAGTCTTTACCATCTCGGAGACAACCCCAAGATAGTCAATTCCAGTTCTGGAGACAACCCCAAAATCCTTAGTTTCAATCTCAGAGACAACCTCGAGATATTCAGTTCCATCCCCTGAGACAACCCAAAGAGATATAGTTCAAACCTCGAAGAAAACCCTGAGGCATGCAGTTGCAGTTCCGAAGATTACCCCAAAAATACTTATTTTAAACCCCTGCGATCAACTTCAACCTCGGTGATAGCCCCTAGGCACTCAGTTCCCAAACCCAGAGATAACCTCAAGAGGACAAGCATACCTCAGAGACAACCCTGAGGACATTCAACATTTATAGCAGACCAATCTCAAAGATAACACTGAGCAACGATTGCTAAATCAGCCAAGAACCGGAGATAACCCCGGTTAGGGGCAAAATCATCACTTTGCCACCTCAATCCCACATTCATGTCATCTCAACATTTTAACATACATGCTACACAGAAGTGTCCTATAATAACCATATCTCCAATTTCGAGTGATTACTACACATGACAGCACACCGGATGGAATTTGAAGACATAAAGACCTTGGCATAGACCCATCTTCCCGACTTCGTACAACCTCCTATACCATGTCATTGTGTAGCTCCAACAACAGCATGCCGTAAAAGGTCTTATACACCTCGATTGGATGCCTGAATTAAAGTTTTGAAAGTTCGAGTGGACAACACGTTGCACGAGTGCATGTACTTCAAGACGACGGGGTCCGCGGAGCCCATGGCACCCCAGGCAGCCGCAGGTACATCTGTTGCTACTGCAGGTACACCTCCGGCTCACCCCTCTATAAATAGAGGGCTTTAGGTGGTCATTTCAAAGAAGGAAAAGGCGAGGAAGCCCTATCCAATTTGCTCTATACACACTACAAATTACTATTAGGCAATCAAACCGAATATATAATAAAATGGAAGTATCAAAGGCCTCAATTACTATTGAGCATAAGGGTTTGAAAACCCTCTTTCACAAAACGTCATTGCTATATCTTGTTAAAATTGAACTTTTATACAAAAATTCAGACCCTTTGTATATAGGTGCAAACGAGGCATAGCACTACTTCCAAATAATTGCACATTGATCCACACACACACGTTCAGATAATGGTTTAAATTGAAAAGTGGTGGTCACCGTGGTAACACGGATGTCGGGGGGTGCCTAACACCTTCCCTCCTCATAATCAAGCCCCCGGACCCTAACGAATCTCAGATTCACAGACCCGTTAAATAGCGTTACATCACTAGGTCAATGTGCAAACCTTTTCTCGGTTCAGTTGGTGTAACCATTTAAAAATACCAACTAGTGACTCTTACAAGTCCCAATCATCGACATATACATGTCGGACCTTTTCACAACTTGTTTTTTCAAACAAATCTCACCTAACATGAGAACACCAAAAGGCAAGAACAGAAAAGGGACAAATAAAAATCCTGACGTTGACACATTGGAATATAATTATAAACCTCGCTTGAATAACAATAAGCTAATGCTAGAATAAGAACTTGCTCATATAAGAATAGGGTTTAGAAACTTGTACAATGTAAAAGTAAAGTTTAAGAACTTGCCTCGTATGTAAGCTAAACAATTATAACTCGCGTTCTCAAATATTCTACATATACCATTAAGATCACAATTTCAATTAGCTACAATACAACCAAGTTACTTAGTTTAATATCAAGTTAATTTAACTTATAACCTTTAGCTCTAGGTTTAATCACATTAACCACATAGCACAGAATAAAATCTTTACTAGCATATGACATGAGTCTTAGCTTTTAAACATCATAACCAAACCTCACAAACAACAAGTTTAAGTGCTTATACAATTTAATAATTTCTAACTTGAAATCATCATATACATGTTCACAATCTGTTAATACACCTTAATACATTATTTAAGTTGCATTATAAACACTACAGTAGATTAGAATCACATCACAAAACTATAAAATCAAAAACTAAATTCCACCCCAATCTGTCCACTTCCGCCGAGCAGAGTTTTGAACTGTAGAATGGCCGTCGGGGGGGGGGGGGGAAATGAACTAGGAACCCCACCGAGGAGGAGAAGCCCAGACTCGACTACTGCAGGTTCGCAACAACACTATTCTTCAGTCCCAAAACTCCCATATTTCTTTATCAAATCGCAAATTACACATATAACAACAACACCAAACATGCATGTTATGATTCTAACAACAACAACAACTAAATAACCAATTTCCAGGGATTTGAAACCAAGTTTTGCTAGTTTTTGCTAAAATTCATAAATTTAACGAATCCAGTCACTACAAACTCATTTTTTTAACCAAATTAGTCCATTCAAATTGTGTTCTTTTCGTATTTCAATGTATTAACACAATCTATTATCAATTTACATATTATCGCATGCTTAAACCACCAATTTAGACTCCAAAATAAGCTATTTTGTATATATTAGCACAAAAACTTAAATCTTCATTTAAAACATATTTTATATGAATTTGATTTATAAAAATCGCGTATAGACAACATATAATGATTTATACATACTACCCATCACATAAACAATTTCCTCATGCATTAGCAATGAAAATTCATCCATAGGGAAATAAAAATCAACTTTCAGTGAAGAATGATGAAGAACTCAATTTCTTTCTTATTAACATGTATACATGAATTTGATTCTTAAAAACTCCATTACAGTAACATAGCATGATTTATACATACTCAAATCATATATACAATCTAATTTCTTAAGAACTCAAATAAAAACAAATTATAGAGAAGAAATTGGGAAAACTAAAGCCAAACTTAACGTAATACCTTTGATTCAACTAGGAGGGCTTAATTAATCTTCTTCCCAATGATTTTTAGAGAACTCTCAAACTCTCTCAATTTGTCTCTTCTCTCAGTTCCTCTCTGTTCTTGAATTTCTCAGACTTAGCAATATATTATGTAAAACTGATATACCCACAGTGCCATGTTAAGCGTATCATGGCTTCGACAGTTGTCATGTTCCAAAGGGCCATGTTTGGCTAGCTCTTAAAGGCTCCCTTTTAATTTATTTTATTTTCTTCTTATTATATTGAACAAAATGTCACATTTTAATTAATCAAATTCTAATATTTAGATTCAATTTAATTAATCTTAATTTTAACTCATTAAATCAATTAGCGGTATGATTATACTTCCCAACTAATTAAATCTCTAATTTAATCATTAAATTAAATTGGGACATCTCCATTTCATAACTTTGTAATTACATAACAATATTCTTTAATTTAATTAATTTAAATTAAAACACAACTAACATATTAGTGCAATAAAATACGCAAGACTTATATAATTATTTAACATCAACTTAATTATTATTCTCATACTCAATTAAGCTACACCACAACAATTTCGTCAATTATTTATTTTATTCAATAAATAAATAAACTGAAAAATTTATTACTAAAATATTTGTTTAATTTAATAAATATTTTAAATTAAATATAAAATTATCGATTGTTATATCTTTCCACATCCTTAAAAAAAATTTGTCCCTAGAATCATGACACAATGAACATACTTCCCAATTAACTCATTAAATCAATTAACCTCACGATTATACTTTCCAACTAATTAAATCTATAATTTAATCATTAAATTAAATTAGAACATCTCCATTTCATAACTTTGTAATTACATAACAATATTCTTTAATTTAATTAAATCACATTAAAAATAAGTAACATATTAGCACAATAAAATACGCACGACTCATATAATTATTTAAGATCAACTTAATTAATATTCTCATACTCAATTAAGCTACACCACAATAATTTCATCAATTATTTATTTTAGTTAATAAATAAGTAAACTGAAATATTTATTATTAAAATATTTATTTAATTTAATAAATATTTTAAATTAGATATAAAATTCTCGATTGTTACATCTTTCCCTCCGTAAAATGATTATGTCCCCAGAATCACGAAACAATGAACACATCTATTACATTCTCCCCTCCTTATAAGGATTCTATCACCAGAATCGCAATAAATGAATTAAACAAATAACTCAGGATAATTTGCCATCATTTTGTCTTTGAGTTCCCACGTAGCTTCTTTAGTATTGTGGTTCCTCCAAATTATCTTAATAGAATGTATTACTTTATTATTGAGAACTTGTTCTTTCCTAACAACTATCTAAACGGGAACTTCTTCATAGGACAAATCCTTCTTAACTTGCAAGGGCTCATATTCTATAAACATGCTTATAATATGGTTTGTATGGTCGTAACACCGAAATGTAAAAAACGTTATGAATGTGTTCTAACTCTGGAGGTAATGCTATTTCATAAGATACCTCACCTATCCGTTTTAGTACTTCAAAAGGTCCAATGAACCTCAAACTTAGCTTTCCCTTTTTGCCAAATCATATTTTTCCCTTCTAGAGAGACATTTTTAAGAAAACAAAACTGCTAACATTAAATTCTCGTTTCTGTCGGTGCCGATCGACTTACTTCTTCTGCCTGTCCTTAGTAACTATTAATCTCACCCTGATTACTTTGACGATTTCGGCGGTCTGATATACCAGTTCTGGCCCTAGTAGTTGACGTTCACCAACTGTCAACGTCGGGAAGATTTGTGTCCCTTTTTGTGCTTGACCTTTTGTGTTCTCTATTTGGTTGAGTTTTTTCTGAAAAGGCGAGTTTGAAAAGGTCTGACATGTAAATGTTGACTATTTGACTTTTAGAGTCGCCAGTCGGTAGATTTGAAATTGTTGTACCAACTCAACCGATTTTGAAAAGGTTTACACAAAGGCCCAATGATTGGACACTATTTAACTGGCTTTAGAAACCGAGATTCATTGGGTTCGGGGGCTTAATTAAGCAAGGGGGGGAGGTGTTAGGAACCCCCCCTCCCCCCCGACTTCCGTGAACACACGGTTATCGCAAATTTTCAATTACCTTATTTATTTGCATATGTGTGTGTGTTTATTGGGCCTATGTGCAATTATCTGGAAGTAGTGCTATCCCTCGTTTGCACCTATATACAAAGGGTTTGATTTATATATAAAAGTTCAATTTTAGGCAAGATATAACAGTGATATTTTGGAAAATAAGTTTTCAAACCCTTATACTTAATAGTAATTGAGGTGTTTGATACTTCCATTTTATTATGCATTCAGCTTGATTGCTTTTATTTTCGTGATGTGAAGCATCTTCAAGAAAATAAGATACATAGCAATATCGAACTCCTTATGGGCATGATAGCCATCCAAGGATATCCAGACACCGTAGATAATTTACAAGTTGGTTACAACTAAGAAATGTCCATCGTAGGAAACGAATCTAGATTCACAAGCTGAATCTTCGATCACATGATTTCTAGGCTCACATGATAGATTAATATGTACAAAAGCTAGAAAGAATACTAGATTTAAAGAAATCTAAACTATTATAGCTTCAACAGTTTCAGTTTAGTCACTTTTGAATCGGTTAAAGTTAGAGATAGCCAGATTTAGATAAATCTAGTCCACCGATAAGAAAATTAAATATATACATTACGAATGTAGTTAAAGTATATATATATATATATATATATATATATATATATATATATATATATATATCTTACAGTGGGCTGCCAAGAAGATTTAAGATAGCTTTTGGCGCCTGAAAACTCGGTTTCCACCGGTTAAACTTCAGTATGTTGTAGAACACGAGCTTACAAATGTTTAGAAAGAAGAATCATTCAGTTTGGAGCACTCTAGAAGAGGTTAAAGGCTGAAATGGACAGAGTTTTCTCTCTTTTATTCTTCTTTTTTTTATGAGCCACTGGGAGCTCATATTTATAGACCAGATGGTTGCGGGTCAACCCGTGGTAGCCACGGGTCTACGTGCGACTGCCCGGGCTGCACCGGGCTTTGCGGGTCCCGTCATCTGAAAGTACGTACACTAAAGCTACGCATTGTCCGCTCGAACCTTTATAACTTTCAATCCGGGCATCTGATGGAGGTGTGTTGAGCCTTTTTGGAAAGCCGTTGTCGAGAGCTACACAATGATATGGATTAGATATTGTCTAAAGCCGGAAAGATGGACAAGATCTCCATGTCTTCATTGTCTATTCGTTAAGTTATTTTGTGTAGTTGTCACTCAGGATTTGAGTTATGGTTCTTGTGGGACATTCTTGGATGCAATTTGAGTTGAACTATGTTGAGACGACGTTGATGTGATGTTGAGGTGGCAGAATGATCATTATGCCCCTCCCGGGGTTGTATTTGACTTTGGCACAGTTGTAGCAGTCTTTTCTCAGGGTTATCCCCGAGATTGGCCTGCCGTTGACCCTGACTATCCTCAGGGTTATCTATGAGGTTGGTTTAACCTCCCGGGGTTTCACCAATACAATGTAGTAAATAGACAACACTTAAACGTTGTGGTATTTTTTTTACAACGTTTTTTAACAGAGCGTTGTAGATGCATATGAAAAAACGTTATCTATTTAAAAGGACATTTTTTTGATTTTAAATAGATAACGTTTTTTTAAAAAATGTTGTTTAGGTCAAAAACACGGAGGTCAAAAAAAATCTCGTGGAATGAAAACTTAAATTAAAAAGCCTAAACAGTTAGAGAGAAACATATACTTCTTTGTGTCTCTACTCCTGAACATTATACACGAAAACTATGGTTTATTAACCCGTCAAATGGCCAAAACCAGAGGGTAGGTCGTCAACCAGTTCAAAGGGAAGAAGCGTCGATAGTGTCTCCCAAGGTTGCCAAAACCTATTATGTGCAGAGCTGAAATAATGTCGGAAGCAAGAAGGTTGCGTATAGGTTACGCTCTCGAGCCGAAGAAAGTCCATAGCTTCATACCTCAATCTCTTGTAAGTCATACCCAAAATCAAGGTACCAACCTCTTTCAGTTGAATGAATTCTCCTCCCAAAACCCTAGCGTCGTCACAATCGACAGAGTTCTAATTAACTTGAGGGACAAAAATCCACATGAGGAAAACCTTTATACACATCAAAATCACTAATATATTATTCTCACCCTCCACCCCTAAACCTTTGTGGAGACAATTAAGGGTTCAGGTAGTGGAAACCTTTCGGTTCGGGCTGCGATTTTGGTGCTGCAAATGGAAACAGTCGCTGCTCTTTGATCTTCTATCGAAGTTGCACCGTATGAATTCGCTAGATCAGTTAATTTGATATCAAGCTTACCTGATTTTGCTTTTCTCTACACCAAATCTTGGATTAAGGTAATACTTTACTTGATAATATGTAGTATTTGATTATTGTAGAGTTTTTTTGATCAGTTAATAGAGTTTTTTTTGGGGCGATCAACGATTTTTCAGATAATATAAATTTTAACATTAATCATAAAAGAACCTTTGAGTAAATAGTTACCGTACAATTCAATTTATTTACCATACAATGTCCCAATTAAATATAAGACATGGAATTGCTGTCAAGTCTTATTTTATTTAATTATATGTATTTCGATTCTCAAATGCACAACTCCAAATAATGAAAATTAAAAATTCCTTTCTAATTTTATTTTGCCTTGGCCAAGGACTATTGGATTGTCATTTATCGAATCACATATGACATTTCTCTTCTTTTACTAGAAGCGGTAGATTCTTTATTTATCATACATTATCTCCATGTATAACTTATTATACCCAAGCATACCCTTTGATATACCCTATGGGTCTAAAGGAATAAGTCAAAGTATAACTCATCATACACAAGTTACTATGATATCTCAAGTCCAAGGATCACTTGTACTACTATCACTATAGGAATTCCTCACCAGTACAAAGTAGTAAATAGACAACACTTAAACCACAACGTTTTTATAAAAAATGTTGTGATATTTTTTTTCACAACGTTTTTAACAAAATATTGTAGATACATATGAAAAAACGTTATCTATTTAAAAGGGCATTTTTTTGATTTTAAATAGATAACGTATTTAAAAAAAAACGTTCTGTAGGTCAAAAACATGGAGGTCAAAAAAAATCTCGCGGAATGAAAACTTAAATTAAAAAGCCTAAACAGTTAGAAAGAAACATATACTTCTTTGTGTCTCTACTCCTAAACATGCTACACGAAAATTAGGGTTTATTAACCCGTCAAATGGCGAAAACCAGAGGGTCGGTCGTCAATTAGTTCAAAGGGAAGAAGCGTCGATAGTGGCTCCAAATGTGGCCAAAACCTATTATGTGCAGAGCTGAAATAATGTCGGAAGCAAGAAGGTTACGTATAGGTTACGCTCTCTAGCCGAAGAAAGACCATAGCATCATAACTCAATCTCTTGTAAGTCATACCCAAAATCAAGGTACCGACCTCTTTCAGTTGAATGAATTCTCCTCCCAAAACCCTAGCGTCGTCATAATCGACAAAGTTCTAATTAACTTGAGGGACGAAAATCCACGTGAGGAAAACCTTCATACACATCAAAATCACCGATATATTCTTCTCACCCTCCACCCCTAAACCTTTGTGGAGACAATTAAGTGTTCGGGTAGTGGAAACCTTTGGGTTTGGGCTGCGATTTTAGAGCTGCAAATGGAAACAGTCGTTGCTCTTTGATCTTCTATCGAAGTTGCACCGTATGAATTTGCCAGATCCATTATTTTGATATCAAGCTTACCTGATTTCGCTCGGCTCTGCACCAAATCTTGGATTAAGGTAATACTTTACTTGATAATATGTAGTATTTGATTATTGTAGAGTTTTTTTTGGGGGGGGGGTGAACTGTACGTGCAGTGAAGATAAAACTTGGGTCTTTTTAATTTTGTTTGGATTTAAAGTAAAGAAATTGTAAGCCTAAATTATTTTTAAAAATTGGTTTTGAATTTGAATACTATATATGTTTAAATTTGAATAATTTAGTATGCAAATTATTAAGCTAATTTGAACTTTAGGTATTTAACCATGTTAGGTAAAAGTTGAATTAAGCTGGTTTGTATTTAACCTTGTTGGGTAAAAGTTGGATTAAGCTGGTTTTAAGCTTGAAAGGAGCATAATATGATAGTTCTGGTTCAAAAGGTTGACTTGGTTATTAGATTTTTCTATCCAGTTCAAAATTTATGTTCTATTGGAAGGCTGATTGTGTGAAATATATCCTACTAGTTCACCCAATGTACCCTCTTTTCTTGCAGAAGACATATATACTTTCAGTTGACATGTTAAAACTATAGTCTTCAGTTAACAATTGCTATTCATGTTAACATGTCTAGCGGAGGGTTGCCTCCTGTGCCATCTTTGTAGAAGCATGAAACATCCCTTGGTAATACACTATTTCATCTTAATTTGGGGACTTTCCCTATTATATATCAGTTTATTGCTGATAAATCATTGTGGAGGACATATATCTTGGTGAATTTGGAGAACTTAACTTAGATACTCACTTGATTTTTGATTCGTCAAAGAAATAATTACTGTCTCGACTTTTGAGAATTTACCTATTTGTGATATAATAATGAACAACAGTAGGTTGCAAGACTTGGTGATGTTTCTGTATGAGCTTGCACTCTATAACTAATTACCTGCACTGGGCTAAAGATTTTCCAGGTCAAAATGGAGATATTCGATCACCAAAGAGAGTTTGCACTGATCGAAGCGTATTAGTAGAGTGGAATTCCTTCACATCACCACTGAAGGATTGCTAATGTTGTATATATTTTTTAAACAACAAAGTAAAGGTTTTTGACTGGTTGAGGCTTAAATTGTGTTGATAAATTACCGGATTATGGTCTCTCACTTTTTGATTGAATTCGTAGTGGATTTTGGTCTTGGTACGAATTATTCTTTTAGAGAACTACTGTAGTCTTCATGTTCTTAATGATTATCCTGTTTGCTGATTCTATTTCTCTCTCATTCTAATCTTTTAGAGAATTCATGTTCTAAATGATTGTCAAGTTCTAAATGATTGTCCTGTCTGCTTCGTCTCCACAGTATATATCGTCATGATCTAAAAATATATAGCTCAAATGAGGGTTGTGTACAGGTATACTTCTGAAATATTTATGGGTTTATTTGTATGTGTATGAGCACTATCATGTTGTGCTCCTAGTGTTTACTTGTATTTTGATCTTTACTTTAGTTTATTATCATATGAGCTCTTCTCCCACTTGTTGAGCAACTTGTACATAGCTTACCTCAAACTTTCATGTTTTGTATGAGATGAAACATTGATTGAATATTTACTGACAGATGTCTGCGACTGCCTTCGCAAAAGGCCTCCTTGATTTAGAAGGACAATTAACGTCAATCCTGGTTTGTGACAGAGTGAAGCATTAGATAACATTCAATGAGCCCCATACTATTGTTGTACAAGGTTATGATGTAGGTCTCCAGGCACCAAGGCGATGCTTCATTCTTATTCACATATTCTGCAGGGATGGAAACTCTGCAATTGAGCCTTACATAGTCGGTCACAATTTTCTACTTGCTCATGCAACTGCCACAGATAATTCACTTGCACTGGCACTAGAGTTTCATTTGGGCTAGTAAGATAATTCACTTGTACTTGTGGAGTTTTTCGCATAACTAGAAAATAGGATTTTGGGGTATAGAGTTGTAAAAATCTATGGCAATATATAGCTAGTTTAGCATGGAAATTGAACATCTTCTCTCTTAATTATAACAAAAAATTAAGGAGCTACCCAATCTTTGACAAATCCTTATTCACTTCCATTGCACCTGTATCCCTCTAGTAAATCTCAAATATCATCTGAGCATCATTCTCCAAAAAAAATCTTTAAACTTTTCTGTGGAGATTTATTGGTATTGAATACTTATGGTGAAACTTTTTTACAAAGTGTAGGTTTGTTGAAGCTCAATGAGAACTAGAGTAGGAAACTGATTACCAAAATCTTCCAAAGCTGAGTCCATTCTTATAAAGGGTACGTTGGATTTTGTGGGCATAAATCACTACACAACGTGGTATGCCAGGAATAATTATACGAACAGTTGGCATTGGCGGAAACACTGCTGGTCCAGGTCAGTAGTATTAAACTACTCTATTCCAACATTTAAGATCACATATCTTTGTATTTTACAAAGACAACTAATATTATATTTTGGAAATGGCGTGTTTTTTTAATCTGTTTTTTATATAGCGTACTTACCTTCAATTTCTAATGCTAAAATACCCTCTTATGATTGGTTAGGGGATGTTGTTGTCAATGTTTATATAAACCATGAAAAGAAGTTTGTTTTTCTGGAGATGAGATCTGTTGAGGAGGCCAGTAATGCAATGGCATTAGATGGCATTATCTTTGACGTACTCAAATCATCTAGGGGTGTGGAGTACCGCTTGCATCTAAAATGACTTGATCCCTTTCTCCTACCATTTTTATTCACATTAGCCCTATGATATCTGAAATATCTTATATGAAAACTTTATTTTGTAGTAGTGGCTACACCTCAAATCAGATGGCTGTACATCTGCGGCAGCTTGCTACAATATTACAATGTTAATAATGTTACAATGTTATCATAAGAAAGTAGCAATTATCTTGTGTTTTACAAATATTAATGTTTATTTGGAAATATAAATTTGGTTAGGAATTATGGGAGCAGTAGCAGTTATCTTGTGTTTTACAATGTTACAATGTTATCATAAGAATTATGTTTATTTGGATATATATATTTGGTTACAATGTTGCAAATATTTATGGGATCAGATTTGGTATTCTTGTGTTTTACAGTTATCTTGCCATACATCAGTTATTGCTCAGATTTGGTATCCTTTTTTTACAGTACCAGGTCACATTTTTGGTGAACCACATCCTTTTTTTTCTTTTCTTTTTTTATCTACAACATTTAAAAAATGTTGTCTGATATATTAAACAACAACATTTTTATCCAAAAAATATTGTAGAATCATACCTTCTACAACGTTTTTAAGCATCTGCTAATTTTTGAAAAACAAATTTACAATGTTTTTTTCCTAAAAAACGTTGTGTATTGTGCTTAACTACAATGTTTCAAAAATGTTGTGTAAGGGTGTCAAATAGATAACATCCTTAACCACGACTTTCTGATTGAAACCACAACGTTTTTTCCGCGTTGTCTATTTATTGTTTTATAGTAGTGCCTATTGACATGCAAGTAAAACTCCATTAGGTATTCCTTAGCGAGCCACGTTCAATGAACTTATTCTTTAATAAACACCTACATACTTGCTTTAGTGTCTCCACACAAATGATCATGAGATCAATCATCCTCATCCAATGACCAAGTAACGTATGTACCAATATATCTGGATTCACTAATCCCCTTTTTAGTAATCCATCGATTAGGAATATTTTAGTTTTTAAGCTAACTAAGAATTTAGATCTCATTAACATGATCTCATCATGATTCTAAAAGCATTACTTAAAACTATGGGTTTATCACATATTATTAGAACAACACCATGTAGATAAATTAAAGTTTTTAGTAAATGAATAGTTTTATTAATAAATGAATAAGATTGTTACAAAGTATATACTTTATCATCAACATGTTTAGCTTGTGTGCATACTACTTTCAGAAAGTGCAGAACTCCATTGTGTTGGGATAAAGTTGGTGTAAACACTCGAAATTTTGCATTCCTGTTACTAACCCTGCATGAGGGCAAAATCGTCTTCCAGAGACAACCCTGGAAGTCACGTCAAGTTCCAACCTGAGAGATAACCCAGAGAGATCAATTTTCTAACCCTGGAGATAACCCTGGGAGATCTAGTTTCCAATCTCAGAGATAACCTTGAGAGATTCAGTTCAAGTTCGAAGCCCAGAGTAAACACTACTACAAAACAGTAAACAGACAACACGAAAAAAACGTTGTGGTTTCAATCAGAAAAACGTCGTGGTTAAGGGTGTTATCTATTTGACACCCTTACACAATGTTTTTAAAACGTTATAGTTAAGCACAATACACAACGTTTTTTAGGAAAAAACGTTGTAATTTTGTTTTTCAAAAATTAGCAGATGCTTAAAAACGTTGTAGAAGGTATGATTCCACAACGTTTTTTGGATAAAAATGTTGTTGTTTAGTATATCATACAACCTTTTTTAAATGTTGTAGATCATAAAAGAAAAGAAAAAAAAAGGATGTGGTTCACCAAAAATGTGACCTGGTACTGTAAAAAAAAGGATACCAAATCTGACAAATAACTGATGTATGGCAAGATAACTGTAAAACACAAGAATACCAAATCTGATCCCATAAATATTTGTAACATTGTAACCAAATTTATATATCCAAATAAACATAATTCTTATGATAACATTGTAACATTGTAAAACACAAGATAACTTCTACTGCTCCCATAATTCCTAACCAAATTTATATATCTAAATAAACATAAATATTTGTAAAACACAAGATAACTACTACTTTCTTATGATAACATTGTAACATTGTTATCATTGTAACATTGTAGCAAGCGGCCGCAGATGTGCATCCATCTAATTTGAGGTGTAGCCACTACTACAAAATAAAGTTTTCATATAAGATATTTCAGATATCACAGGGCCAATGTGGAAAAAAATGGTAGGAGAAAGGGATCAAGTTGAGAAACATTTTAGATGCAAGCGGTACTCCACACCCCTAGATGATTTGAGTACCTCAAAGATAATGCCATATAATGCCATTGCATTACTGGCCTCCTCAACAGATCTCGTCCCCACAAAAGCAAACTTCTTTTCATGGTTTATATAAACATTGAAAACAACATCCCCTGACCAATCATAAGAGGGTATTTTAGCATCAGAAATTGAAGGTAAGTACGCTATATAAAAAATAGATTAAAAAACACGCCATTTCCAAAATATAATATCAGTTGTCTTTGTAAAATACAAAGACAAGTGATCTTAAATGTTGGAATAGAGTAGTTTAATACTACTGACCTGGACCAGCAGTGTTTCCGCCAATGCCAACTGTTCATATAATTGTTCCTGGCATACCACGTTGTGTAGTGATTTATGCCCACAAAATCCAACGTACCTTTTATAAGAATGGACTCAGCTTTGGAAAATTTTGGTAATCGGTTTCCTACTCTAGTTCTCATTGAGCTTCAACAAACCTACACTTTGTAAAACAGTTTCACCATAAACATTCAATACCAATAAATCTCCATAGAAAAGTTTAAAGAAATTTTTTGGAGAATGATGCTCAGATGATATTTGAGATTTACTAGAGGGATACAAGTGCAATGGAAGTGAATAAGGATTTGTCAAAGATTGGGTAGCTCCTTAATTTTTTGTTATAATTAAGAGAGAAGACGTTCAATTTCCATGCTAAACTAGCTACATATTGCCATAGATTTTTACTACTCTATACCCCAAAATCCTCTTTTCTGGTTATGAAAAAAACTCCATAAGTACAAGTGAATCATCTTACCAGCCCAAGTGAAATTCTAGTGCCAGTGCAAGTGAATTATCTATGGCAGTTGCATGAGAAAGTAGAAAATTGTGACCGACTATGTAAGGCTCAGTTGCAGAGTTTCCAGCCCTGCAGAATAGATGAAGAAGAATGGAGCATCGCCCTGGTGCTTGGAGACCTACATCATAGCCTTGTACAACAATAGTATGGGGCTCATTGAATGTTATCCAATGCTTCACTCTGTCACAAACCAGGATTGGCGTTAATTGTCCTTCTAAATCAAGGAGGCCTTTTGCGAAGGCGAATGTAGACATCTGTCAGTAAATATTCAATCAATGTTTCAGTTCATACACAACATGAAAGTCTGAGGTAAGCTATGTACAAGTTGCTCAACAAGTGGGAGAATAGCTCATATGTTAATAAACTAAAGTAAAGATCAAAATACAAGTAAACACTAGGAGCACAGCATGATAGTGCTCAAACACATACAAATAAACCCATAAATATTTCAGAAGTATACCTGTACACGGCCCTCATCTGAGCTATATATTTTTAGATCATTACGATATGTATTGTGGAGACGAAGGAGACAAGACAATAATTTAGAACATGACAATCATTTAGAACATGAATTCTCTAAAAGATTGGAATAAGATTAGAATGAGAGAGAAATAGAATCAGCAAACAGGATAATCATTAAGAACATGAAGACTACAGTAGTTCTCTAAAAGAATAATTCGTACCAAGACCAAAATCCACTAAGAATTCAATCAAAAAGTGAGAGACCATAATCCGGTAATTTATCAACACAATTTAAGCCTCAACCAGTCAAAAACCTTTACTTTGTTGTTTAAAAAATATATACAACATTAGCAATCCTTTAGTGGTGATGTGAAGGAATTCCACTCTACTAATACGCTTCGATCAGTGCAAACTCTCTTTGGTGATCGAATATCTCCATTTTGACCTGGAAAATCTTTAGCCCAGTGCAGGTAATTAGTTATAGAGTGCAAGCTCATACAGAAACATCACCAAGTCTTGCAACCTACTGTTGTTCATTATTATATCACAAATAGGTAAATTCTCAAAAGTCGAGACAGTAATTATTTCTTTGACGAATCAAAAATCAAGTGAGTATCTAAGTTAAGTTCTCCAAATTCACCAAGATATATGTCCTCCACAATGATTTATCAGCAATAAACTGATATATAATAGGGAAAGTCCCCAAATTAAGATGAAATAATGTATTACCAAGGGATGTTTCATGCTTCTGCAAAGATGGCACAGGAGGCAACCCTCCGCTAGACATGTTAACATGAATAGCAATTGTTAACTGAAGACTATAGTTTTAACATGTCAACTGAAAGTATATATGTCTTCTGCAAGAAAAGAGGGTACATTGGGTGAACTAGTAGGATATATTTCACACAATCAGCCTTCCAATAGAACATAAATTTTGAACTGGATAGAAAAATCTAATAACCAAGTCAACCTTTTGAACCAGAACTATCATATTATGCTCCTTTCAAGCTTAAAACCAGCTTAATCCAACTTTTACCCAACAAGGTTAAATACAAACCAGCTTAATTCAACTTTTACCTAACATGGTTAAATACCTAAAGTTCAAATTAGCTTAATAATTTGCATACTAAATTATTCAAATTTAAACATATATAGTATTCAAATTCAAAACCAATTTTTAAAAATAATTTAGGCTTACAATTTCTTTACTTTAAATCCAAACAAAATTAAAAAGACCCAAGTTTTATCTTCATTGCACGTACAGTTCACCCCCCCCCCCCCCAAAAAAAAAACTCTACAATAATCAAATACTACATATTATCAAGTAAAGTATTACCTTAATCCAAGATTTGGTGTAGAGCCGAGCGAAATCAGGTAAGCTTGATATCAAAATAATGGATCTGGCAAATTCATACGGTGCAACTTCGATAGAAGATCAAAGAGCAACGACTGTTTCCATTTGCAGCTCTAAAATCGCAGCCCAAACCCAAAGGTTTCCACTACCCGAACACTTAATTGTCTCCACAAAGGTTTAGGGGTGGAGGGTGAGAAGAATATATCGGTGATTTTGATGTGTATGAAGGTTTTCCTCACGTGGATTTTCGTCCCTCAAGTTAATTAGAACTTTGTCGATTATGACGACGCTAGGGTTTTGGGAGGAGAATTCATTCAACTGAAAGAGGTCGGTACCTTGATTTTGGGTATGACTTACAAGAGATTGAGTTATGATGCTATGGTCTTTCTTCGGCTAGAGAGCGTAACCTATACGTAACCTTCTTGCTTCCGACATTATTTCAGCTCTGCACATAATAGGTTTTGGCCACATTTGGAGCCACTATCGACGCTTCTTCCCTTTGAACTAATTGACGACCGACCCTCTGGTTTTCGCCATTTGACGGGTTAATAAACCCTAATTTTCGTGTAGCATGTTTAGGAGTAGAGACACAAAGAAGTATATGTTTCTTTCTAACTGTTTAGGCTTTTTAATTTAAGTTTTCATTCCGCGAGATTTTTTTTGACCTCCATGTTTTTGACCTACAGAACGTTTTTTTTTAAATACGTTATCTATTTAAAATCAAAAAAATGCCCTTTTAAATAGATAACATTTTTTCATATGTATCTACAATATTTTGTTAAAAACGTTGTGAAAAAAAATATCACAACATTTTTTATAAAAACGTTGTGGTTTAAGTGTTGTCTATTTACTACTTTGTACTGGTGAGGAATTCCTATAGTGATAGTAGTACAAGTGATCCTTGGACTTGAGATATCATAGTAACTTGTGTATGATGAGTTATACTTTGACTTATTCCTTTAGACCCATAGGGTATATCAAAGGGTATGCTTGGGTATAATAAGTTATACATGGAGATAATGTATGATAAATAAAGAATCTACCGCTTCTAGTAAAAGAAGAGAAATGTCATATGTGATTCGATAAATGACAATCCAATAGTCCTTGGCCAAGGCAAAATGAAATTAGAAAGGAATTTTTAATTTTCATTATTTGGAGTTGTGCATTTGAGAATCGAAATACATATAATTAAATAAAATAAGACTTGACAGCAATTCCATGTCTTATATTTAATTGGGACATTGTATGGTAAATAAATTGAATTGTACGGTAACTATTTACTCAAAGGTTCTTTTATGATTAATGTTAAAATTTATATTATCTGGAAAATCGTTGATCGCTAAGGAGACTTATCCTTATTGTAGAATAAATGTTATTTATATAAATAAATTATTAGATTAATTTATTTATTTAAATAAGATTAGAATTATTCTAATTGATTTATTCACAACCGGATTAATATGAAAAATATGACGCCCCCATAATAGGTATACATCACCCATTCTGAGTCGCCAAATACATGGTACAGAACTTAAATACAAACTTCATTTATATAATACGACAAAACGTAGCTGAGAGTTTTAATACAAATATTGTCTCCTAAACAATATCCAAACTCAAAATAAGTCCTCATTACTGTGACGCTCCCAAATTCGAGTTCCTTCAAACCTCGGATCCAGTCCGCCGCGATACTACTATCGTCAAACTATTTATATCTTGTATTCATAACTTAATGAATATAACTTTACTTATTATAATTTAGAATATAAATTCTTTTCATTTCCAAGATCTGTGTAATGACCCCAAACTTTTATAAGTTTCAAATCTTGGTCATTTACCATTCATGTCTTACACCATATTCGATGTTATAAAATTATGCGGAATAATTTAAACTTTTTCAATCTCCTTTGAAAATAATTCTTTTATTGATATCTTAACTTGAATCAATTACAAATCCTTGAATCAAATTATATTATAATTCATTCTATTCGAATTACTGTATAAATCTTTACACCTCGATTCGAACTCCTCTATGTATCTCATAGTACAACTTAACATGTATTACACATCATAAACTAATATCATGTACTTTTCCTAAAACCTAAACATGGTTCAAGAGTATATTTAAACAAATGAATTAATCTCCTTTGATATTATTGATCTTTATCAATCAAGTGGCACATAATCTTTACTGTGTGTCCTTAACCTGCAAAAGTGTTTATTTACAATTCTAACAGTTTTCATGCAGCACATAGCATATAATAGCATATTCAGTTCATGCATTCATTGTAAGACCCCAACTTTTATGAATAAAGATTAATTTTTTTCTCGAAATATATTTTTGAATATTATGGTGTGGTTTTGTTATATTATTATAGTTATGGGTAATATTTATAAATTTTGTAAAGTAAGCAAGTTTTTATAAAATATTCGATTGGTTAGGGAATATTCGTTTTAACATGAAATATTCATACGACGTCACAATCATTGGTGGACCTCATATAATAACCCAATATTTTCTATATAATTAAATAAAAAATTTTGCGTATAAATTTTTTTTATTAAAATAAAGGTGGGGAATATGTACAAGTTAAAAGTGTATGTACATATGTGATAAATAAAATATATTTATTAAATGAATAATTTCAAATAATTTTTTTTAGAATTATTGATCATTATAAATTATATTCGTATAATAAATTAATTTTGTAGTAAAAATATCTTATTAATTATTTTTCATGAAAATATGATTATTATATTATTTAAATAATATATGAAATGATTATAGAATTATTATAATAATTATTTTGTTATATGAATTTATTTCAGATTAATTAAGTTAATTATTATAACTTGATTAATAATGGTATGTATATGAAAGATAAATCAGATATGGAATCTAAACCTTAATTCTCGATTTGGCATAAGGAAAGAGAATATTAATATAATATTAATTATAGTTCAATACTATAAATATGTACTGTATGTACGTATTGATAATGGTTGGTCAATTATGGTGTAGTATGTCAAAACACTAATATTAATTTGTTAAACCCTAGTTCAAAAGTTAAATATGAGTTCAAAACTGTTTAGTAATTTTGTTATATGATTTATGTTGCGTATTATAGGATTTAATGCTAATTAGAAAAACCCTAATTAATATTTAGACACCCTAATTAACTAGAAATCCTAATTTCTAAATTAGTAACCCTAATTGCTAATTAGACGCCCTAATGCTAATTAGTAAATCCTTAAACCTAATTTGTAAGTCTAAGTATTTAGAAAACCTAAACTAATCTAGAAACCATAATTTTTATTTTTTTAGAAACTAAATTTTTTATTTTTAAAACCTAAATAAAAAGCCTAGAAAAGTAAATTTTTGAAAATCTTAGGGTTAAACCCTAAGGATTATAACCTAAGGATTAAACCCTAAGGGTCAAACCCTAAGGGTTTGTCAAGATTATATTTTTGCCATTAAATTTTTAAGCCAAAAGACCATTTTGCCCTTATTGCATTATTGTGGCTAACTTGTCAAATTAACTTACCAAAACTTTAGTGGTTGAGCAACCCTAGCCTAGCCATGTGACTACAACACCTACATATCAACCTTTACATATCAGCCAACACATTATATACATGATATACAAGGATCAAGAGAGAGAAATGTTCATTATTTGGCTCATTTGTTCTACCAATACTCAACCAAGTCTCTCTCTCTCTCTCTCTTCACCCACGAAAATCTTTAGCATTTCAGTTCCCAAATCAAGCCTCGCTGGCCATAACAAAATCAGAAGGCAAGAATCAAAATTGTCAAAGTGAGGTATAAACCTAACCCTAGAAATCTGATCATGAAAGTTATGTTAGATGCTAGTTTTTTGTGTTAAACATGTTGTATGGAGTATAACTAAGTGATCTGGGTTGATAGATGTTAAATCCATAACATCTATAGGCTCAGATTTAGTGTTTTTCAAAATCTAGAAATTTTTTAAAATGATTGTCTGACAATGAATGTCAGGTCTCCTAGATCTCTTTCTGTTTTTGGTTTTGGTGTTTTAAATGTTTGAAGTTGTAGTATGTAATGTAGGCTTGGATCTAGAACTGGAATCAAGTCCAGATCGTGTACAGATTGTAAGATCTAGGTGGTCAAACCATGTTGACCGGCCATGCCCAAAAATATTAAGATCTGACAGTTTTTGTTGGTCAAACATGGCATCTCGATCACTGCACATGAATGTTCTTGAGCCTCAAGAACACTTTAGGCGACAGTTTCTGTCGCTAAATGCTATAGCGACAGATTTAATAATTTTAATTAATTAAATTTCCAAAAATTATTTAAAAATAGAAATTAATTATTAAAAATTCCAAAAATTATTTGAAGTTATAAAAATTAACTTTTAATCATTTGACATATTTTTCATAAATATTATTATGTATTTGGATGTTATTGATATTTAATTTATTTAATAAAAGTATTAAATAAATTGATTAAAAATGATTTTATTATATTAAAATTTATTTTAAATGATAATAAAGTATTTAAAAATATTTTAAGTTATAAAATATAACTTTTAATATTTTGAGAAAAATTTCATTAATTATTTAATATTAATTATATTAGATTTATTTAACAATTATATTAAATAAATTAATTAAAAATGATTTTCAAATTATAAAAATCATTTTAAATAAAAATAAATAGTTTAAAAATATTTTAAGTTATAAAATATAACTTTTAATATTTAAAGGTAAATTTTATTAATGATTTAATATTAAATGATATTAGAGTTATTTAATAATAATATTTAATAAATAGTTTTAAAATGTTTTTATTAATTTAAAAATCATTTTAAAAGGATATAATTGGTTTTAAAATATTTTTAAGTTACAATAAATGACTTTTAATATTTTGATAAATAGTACATTAATATTTAAATATTAATGAAAATTATTTAAAAATGATTTTAAATATTTTAAAAATTATTTAAGGGTAATAAAAATGTTTTAAAAATATTTTGAGTTATTATAAATAACTTTAATATTTTGGCAATGGTTTCATTAATAATTTAATATTAATTAAATATTAATGATATTAGAATTATTTAGTATTTAAATCATTTAAAAATGATTCTAATGTTTGAAAAATCATGATAACTTATAATAATTATTTAAAAATTATTATAAGTTATTTAAAAATAATATGACTGGTATTTAAATTATCTAAACGAATATTGAATTATAGAATTGAGTTTTAGACTCGATAATTACTTGATAAAGTCGTCGGTACACCGAAATATTTCAGATATTGATCTGGACTTAGATAGTTTGACTAGATACGTGTTTGTTTGTGATCTATTGACTGCTAAACCTATGTGACAATGTGAGTAGGTTATGTGCTGACTGCAGATAGCAGTATTATGTGTTATAGTATTTTATTCTAATCGAACGAATGATCTTATTAATGATAGGTCTCAATATAGAAGATAAAATTAAGTTGTGTAATTGTAAGCAGCAGCTCAGGCAAGTATCCTATCTTTGCATTTACTTTATGTAATGAACATGCGTAAGCGAATATCGTAACTATTCTTTTTCATTGTTCAAATCTTAACCTTGTATACACTTATGCAATGATTATGTATAAGTAAGTTATTGAATAATAATCTATTGTACAAGTTCTTTAATTCTGTTATTATAGATCAAAATATATAATCTGTTTGTTAATTTCTAAACTGACTTATACAAGCGACCTCACTTACATAATCATTATATTTAATCACATGTTGATATATACTTGTTGGTTTCCAGTATGAATTCTTAATCAAACCTTGTCTAAGCTATTTGACCCAGCTAGACACAGATTTAGAAATATCGTTTATCATGATAGAACTTTATTATATCCAAATAAATTATTTTGGTTCGGATTCCTGACTAAGTATGAACAACCCGAACATGAGAAACCTTTATGCACCTAAGGCGGATATGCTGGACGAAAATATCGTTCGAACATGTAGTATTGATCAATATAAGGCATAACGGGCTGATCACCCCCGTGCCTATAAGTTATGACGGTTTACAGATGAAGTTCTGTTTAACCTTTTCGAAAATTAAACACAATGTTCATAATCTATCTACTGATCTCCATTTATAGTCAATACGTAGTTTTAAAATTTGTTATAGAATTGATATGTTGTTATTATAGGTTCAACTTACTTCACAACTATTGATTCGTTAAAGAAGTGTTATTCCAAGAAAACATTTACTTCTTTCAGCTAATAATTATTGTTGCTATTACTAGTTGGGCAACCAAATGCTCATCCTTGCTTTAAATTAAAAATGTTTTCAGCTAATCGTGATCAACCAGAAAGTTCAGGCAAGAACAAAGGGAAAGGGAAGCTGGCAGAATAAGTTTGTGTTCTTTTATGTAATAGTTAAACTTTATCAAGATAATGATACTTATTAATTATCATATAATAAATGTTTAAAGGTCACGTACCTAGGATTAGACTCTGATATATGTAAATTAAATTTGGTATTTATATTATTATTATTATTATTAGTATTATTCCGCTCATAGAAATAGAATCGTGAAGCACCGAGTTTGGATTTCAAGTACCTAAATTTGGGGGCATCACACCCCAAAACGGAAGTATTGACGTAGTTAAAAAACGACAGAAATATCTTTTAATAAAAATAACGGCGAAAGTTTTACCGTTAAACTGTTGAACCACCCGGTGGTAAAAGTACAGTAATATACGTGGTTGCATAGTAGAACACGGTATTGATTATTGATGCTTACGTAAGAAGTCACTTAGTTATACTCAGTTATTGCTACAGTAATTGCTGCATAATATCTCTCATATTATTGATTGTCACAGTATCAATATTTTATATTATTAAATCAATAATTGAGACCACAAAGTTATTCATATTATTATTTATAATATTGACGATGCCTAGAAAGTTCTGTCGAGGAGAGGTTTGGTCACCTAATTGCACGCCAATAGGGAGAAATCCTTATTGAAAGCCCCTTCTTTCCTGGGAATGATCTGATTGTTAAATATTGTGAATTTTAATATTAATGATGAATAAGTTCGTATTAATTAAAGATGAAATTGATATAATTTAATTGTGTTGGGATTATTAGTGTTAATGGAAATCGACATCTATTTCGATAATAATTGATGTCTGGATGTTATATTGATCAATTGGATAATTAATCGGATAAATGAGAAATTAATTGCTATTAATTCACATGCTTATAACTATTTATTCATATGTGTGTACTATTGATTCATATGCATGTACTATTAGGGGAGGTGGTGCAAGATTGATAATACTTACATGACTAAATTAAAAATAGAGGTATAGATGAATGTATTATACTGTAACTATTGTTTTTACATGTATAGAACTATTGATTCACATTAATTTACTATTAATTCACATGATGTACTATTAGGGGAGGTGGTGCAGGTTTGATAATACTTGCAGGACTAAATTAAAAATGAAGGAAAAGTTGAAGGTATTATACTGTAATATTTTGAGCCCCAAAACGTGCAATTATCGAAATTATATTTTCCTATAAATAGATGCTCATTCTTATTTCATTTTCACGAATTTACTAAGACTCACAAGAGCAATTATAGAGAGAGAAGCTATAGAGAGATAGAAGAAGAGAAGTCTGCTACCTCACTACTGTAATATCCAGTCTTCTTCTGAGGTAAGGGATATTATTTTTGTTCAGTATTCATAAGAAATAATATTTTCTTCCATAATCTATAGTATGTGAGTAATATTATTTTGTCTCGTATTTCTGATTATACCCTCATAAAGTACTATTAACAGTACCATTCGTAAAGTTCTATATACAAAGTACTATTCATGAGTACTATTTATAAAGTACTATTCACGAGATACTATTCTCGAAGTACTATTCTCAGGGTACTATTCACCCAAAGTACTATTCATGATAAAAATTAATTTCTTTTCGGTCCAAATCATTTTTGATACAATATCATTCTTGAATTTTACTCCACAAAGTAGTACCATGTTGGCAATTTGAATATTATTGAATAATAGATAAATTAAATTATAAATCTTTAAAAAATTATCCTTTACTTCTTTTAATTGAATTCTTATATCATTGTCATCATTCTCATGATTATATTGTGACGAAAGTCATCTTTCGCTTACGTGCATATATGGACTATTGATTGGTATGATTATGACCAGGGATCATTCGGTATACTCATGACCAATAATGTTACAAATGATGTGGTAAAAGTCCTCATTGACCTGTAGTGCATTGATGGCCAGCTGTTGGTATAATTATGACCAAGGATTATTCGGTATAAATATGACCATTGATGATTACATGAATATCCTTTCCCTGTAGTGCAGGGATGATTCGATGAGGTAGTTTATTTATTAAGTTGAGTCTTAGCGATAAAGTTGATGAAAAACCTTTTTAAATTATAGAAGATAGTAGATATCATGCTCTACTTGACTCTTCTAATAGATTGCTTGTTCTGTTGTAGTTAAACTTGGTGTTTATTAGTTTAACACTGTTGAAGGCTAATGATAATTTATTCTGCATTATCTTAGTCATAATATTTCTTACTGGGCTAGTTGAGCTCACCCTTTTGCTTTCATTGTTCTCTTCAGGAAATGAGATCGTAGCCAACACTTGTCGGGGAATAGAGTGACGGTCCGAGATGGTGGCTATAGTAGTCCTCACTATTTTATGAATTAGTGTTATAATAAATATAATGAAGACTTCATTGAGTTTGAATACTGTCTATGAGATAATATTCGTGTAAAAAATCTAAGCTGCGCTGTTGTCGTATTGTATAAAAGAAGTTTGTATTTGATTTATGTACCATGTATTTGGCGACTCAGAATGGGTGATGTATACCTATTTTGGGGGCGTCACAATTGGTATCAAAGTCATAAGTAAAGAGCCCCGAGCCTTTATCTGGTGACTTCCAAGTCTTGGGATGCACCGAAGCTAGACTTTCCGTAGGGGACGCTATTCTGCGGTGGCAAGTTGATAAGTATTAATGTGAGGTGCTATCCAGGTTAAGTGATAGAAGTTACAGTTGGTATCAAAGCTTAGGGATATGATCTATGGCTGAGATGTGAGATAAGAACTAGGAGGGGAGAGACGGGGAATTCCTTCGCTAGTATGACCTACCTAAGTTTATTTGGTATTTAATTGGTCGGTCAGAGTATAGAGATAATATGTGACATGTCAATTATCCCTTGTTTTGTGGCAGTGTTTGAAAATAACATCTGAAAATGTTGAAATCAGCAATGAAGCATATGAGACCGTTGAGTCACCAACGATCAATACCTAGGATAATGTGCAATAAGAAGATAATAATCCTCAGGTAAACAATAACACCGATCAAATGATGAACGATGGGATGTTCAGAGGCTTTATACAATTCATACAACATCAAGCGAGAATGGCTCCTGTTCAAAATGTAGCTGGAAACATTGGCAACTCTCAGATGGTCACCTCTAAGCAGTTTAAGGAGCTGGGACCATCGGAGTTTTTCGGAGTGCCAAAACCACTCAAGGAAGAGACGTGGATAAAGCAGATCAACAAGATATTTGATGTCTTGGGATGCTCTAAGGACCAAAAGGTTCTATATGCCATCTTCATGTTGCGAGGAGAGGCAGATTACTAGTGGGAATCCGTAAAACGCACTCAGCCTGCCGCACTGAAGATGTCCTGGGAGAAATTCCAAGAACTGTTCAACGACAAGTACTTTCCCGAAAGTATTCGTCATAAGAAGGAGGTAGAGTTCATCAAGTTAGAGCAAAACAATATGACAATGTCGCAGTACGAAGCTAAGTTTGTTGCGTTGTCCCAGTTTGCGTCCCACTTGGTTGATAATGAGGAGAGAATGACGCGAATATTTCTAAGAGGTTTGAAACCCGAGACATGTCAATACCTAATTTCTCATAAATAGTGTTTGTATTCAGATGTTGTAAGTAGAGCTTAGTTATTGGAGCGCGATAACGAGTTAACCCAACCAAGAGAGAGCAGTCGGTAAAATGATAATACCAGTGGTAGTAGTCATCGAAGCAGTGACAACAAACGTGGAGGTAATCAACATGCCAGAAATGGTAACCTCTTCGGTGGTAATCATGGCCAAAATAATAGGAGTGAAAATTTCAAGAAGAGGAGATTTAACAATGATGGAAAGACGTCAGCACCAGCATCTGTTGTTAACGAAAGAGAACGACCGCCGGTCGTATGTTACAAATGCAGAGCGGAGGGACACATCAGTCCAAACTGTACGCAGCAGTCCAAAGCATATTACAATTGTGGAAGAGAAGATCACCTAGGCCGATTTTTTCCTGCACCGAAGTCAAGTCCAGCTAGGATGGAGGCATCAAAGGCCGTCCCAAATAAGACAAAATCGGCAGTTTAAGGGAGAACGTTTGTCGTAACCTCCCAAAAAGTGAGAAATCCAAATGAGGTGATTACGGGTAAGCTAATCATAAACTCTAGCGAAGTATATAACTTATTTGATACCGGTTCTACCCATTCTTTTATTTCTCCTACTTGCGTTCAACGTTTAAATTTAACTCTAGAGAAATTAGACTTTGACTTATCTATTGAAACTTCGTTGGGAGAAACTTTCATTACATCCACTGTTTATAAGTCTTGTTTGATTCAAATCAGTAACCGTACGATACCTATCGATCTTATCTCTTTGAAAATACTTGCATTTGATGTGATTTTAGGGATTGATTGGTTAACTACTCATCATGCAAAATTGATTATTTTTGTAAGGTCGTTAGCTTTCATATTCCTAACCAACCAATTATACGAATTAAAGCAACCAAACCACTAAAGTCAATCACTATCATATCAAGCCATAAAGTTATTAGTTTATTAAAAAATGGATGTCAAGCTTTCTTAGCCTATGTCATAGATTTAAATAAAAATACGTCAAATTTGAAAGATATTTCTATTATTAATAAATTTCTTGACGTATTCCCGGAAGAACTTCCTGGCCTACCCCTAGAGCGTTAAATTAAATTTTGTATCGACCTTAAATTCAGTACAAAACCCATATCCAAAGCCCCATATCGAATGGCTCCTATTGAACTTCAGGAGTTAAAGACCCAAATGTAAGAATTGTTAGACATCGGTTTCATTCGTCCTAGTATGTCTCCTTAGGGTGCTTTTGTTCTATTCGTGAAGAAGAAAGACGGGAGTATGCGACTTTGTATTGATAATCGGGAGTTAAATCATGTCACCATCAAAAATAGATATTTGTTTCCTTGTATTGATGACATGTTTGACCACTTGCAATGAGCTAAATTATTTTCAAAGATCGATCTTCGTTCTAGATATCATCAATTAAAGATTAAAACTGCTGACACTCCAAAGACTTATTTTAGAACTCGGTACGGACATTACGAATTCCTAGTTATGTCTTTTGGATTGACGAATTCCTAGTCATGTCTTTGTGGTCGTCTTTATTAATGGCATCCTCATTTACTATAAAAGTTGTGAAGATCATGAGCAACACTTGAGGCTGATACTCCAAAAGTTTAGTGAAAACAAGCTATATGCTAAGTTAAAGAAATGCGAGTTCGGGCTTGAGGAAGTAGCATACCTTGGGCACGTGATATCAAATCATGGAATATCTATTGACCTGACAAAGATTGAAGCAATTCAAAGCTGGGACCAACCTAAGTTAGTAACCGAAGTATGTATCTTTCTCGGCTTAGCTGGTTATTATCGGAGAATCATAGAAGGGTTTTCTTGAATAGCTAATCCATTAACTCAGCTGACTCGAGAAGATAAAAAATTCGGTTGGAGCGAGGAATGTGAGAAGAGTTTTCAAGAACTCAAGAGGAAACTTATTTCAACACCTGTTCTGACAATACCATCTGGCTTGGAGGATTTGTCATCTACAGTGATGCTTCAGGAAAAGGGTTAGGATGTGTTCTCATGCAACATGGAAAAGTCATAGCCTATGCCTCACGTCAACTCAAAGAATATGAGAGAAATTATCCTACTCATGATCTAGAGTTAGTAGCTGTCGTTTTTGCGCTTAAGATTTTGAGGCATTACCTGTATTGAGAGAATGTGGAGATCTATACGGATCATAAAAGCCTCAAATATTTCTTCACTCAAGAGGAACACAACATGCTGCAACGACGTTGGCTTGATGAAAAAGCAAACGTAGTAGCTGATGCATTGAGTAGAAGATCATATGCAGGTACGATTGCGATATTCTCAACGCAAAGGCCCATTTTGTATGACTTACAAAGGATGGCGATAGAGTTAAAGAATCCAGGGACCCATGTGATGATGGCGAATATACGAGTAGAACCGACTTTAATCGATAAAGTTAAAACTGCTCAAGCTACAGACCTAGAACTGATGCGTATGAGGAAGAAAGTGCAAGAAGGTGCTATTCTGGAAGCAAGAATCGATGAAGAAGGAATACTTCAACTCAACTCTAAACTTTATGTTCCTAACAATTCTGACTTGAAGTATAAAATCATGATGGAGACGCACAACACACCGTTTGCAATCCATACTGGGAGTACCAAAATGTATCGTGATCTTAGACATACATTTTGGTGGAGTAATATGAAGAGAGAGATATCGGGGTTTATCTCAAGGTGTCTAACATGTCAACGAGTCAAGGCGGAGCATCAAGTGCTAAAAGGTCCATTGTAACCACTTGAAATTTCAAAATGGAAGTGGGAGTATATTTGTAAGACCCCAACTTATTATAAATAAAATTTAATTTTCTCTAATTATTATCTTGAATAATAAGGTGTTAATTTGATATTATACTTTGGTTATGGGTGAAATGTGCAAATTTTACAAAATAAGCAAGTGGTTATAAAATATTCATTATTATCGGGGAATGTTCATTTGGTCGTGAAATATTCTTGTTGTCATGGAATATTATGGCGTAGTCATTTGTGGGCCCCATAACAAAAAATGGTTGGATGAAGAAAATGACAAATTTGAGTTTTTATAAATAACAACGTAATTGTTACCGTTAACACTGTTGGATTACCTAGTGGTTAAAATACAGTAATACGTGTGGTTGCACAGTAGCACACGGTATTGCACAGTATTTTTGAATTATCGGTTCTTACGTAAGAGGGCACTACTCAATATTTATTATAGTAATTATTGTTCAATATTTTATTTTATTGATTCAATAATTGCTACGTTGATATTTTATATTATTGTTGTTTCAACAATTGTTACTGCACAGTATCTCCATTATCAGATCAATAATTCATATTATTTGAATAATATTATTAGATAGCATTATTGGTAATATCTAAGGAAATTCTGTCTAAGGAGAGGTTTGGTCACCTAATTGCGCGCCAGTAAGGAGAAATTCTTATCAGAAAGCCCCCTATTTCCTGGGAACGACCTGGTTGTCATAATTGTTATTCTGTAATATTATTTGTGAATAATTAATTATTAATTTATATGATAAGGAAATACTTATTTTTATGTGGATATAAATGAAGGATTTAATTTTGAGGTGTTTTATCAGTATTTTGTCAGAATATAGGTATTAAAAATCCAAATAGTGTTCTTAAAGATCTATTGCGTGAGTTATAATTTTATTCCGACCGTTGGATCGTTGTGATTTTTCGATATGTTATACATATATAAGTTGAGTATATGTCCACAAATTTTAAACTGCTAAAAATTAACGTATGATTTGTTACGATTTTTAAGAGGTGTTGAAAAATGTCAATATGTGGATTTCATACATTTTCTATTTGGAATTTGGAATAATTTAAAGCTATAAAGTTGTAAAGAATTCGATTTCCTATGGAATTGACATAAAATTTGTATTTTTCTGATAAAATGGCTATTTATTATGAATTATTGAAGCTTCAAAAATTAAATATTTTTATTAAAATTATGGATCGGACCCACTTTTATTAAAAACATGTGGGCTCCAAAATTTCTTCCAAGATGGCATGCTGATGGCTTTCTAAAAAGGTGGGCGTAGAAAGAAGGAAATAAAATAATATTATTTTATAATTTAGTCTCCTTTGGCGTTCTAGCAATTTCCTATAAATATGCGCTTAGGTTAGAATTGAAAATCACACCAGAATCAAATTTTCTTTCTGTCTATGTTATCGAGCGTATTTTGTGAGTATTTAAATACTTTGAGATTTGCTATTCAGTGCAAGTTTCCTACGGTTTTACATCTGATATTCCGATCAGAAATACTGTTATTTTGAGGTAAGTGATGCTTTTTCTTCGTATATGATCTTATTTTCTTCAATATCATTATGCTGAAATATTGATATGAATATTATTATAGAATTTTTACCTTTTTGTGTCGGAGTTACTATTCACGTATACGATACTATTCACAAATACGACACTATTAACCGAAAAATAAAATTTTCTCTTCTTTGTCCCGGATGTCTATTATGGTTGCTATCTTTGATTGTATCTATGTTTTGATCTTCATTCTTAAATTTTTCTCCATTATTGTTTATTATGGAGTATTTTTAAACTTGAATTATCTAAAGTACGAATCTCTAATCTTTGTCCTTTTATCTTACTGGATTCGTTCTCTAAAATATTTTTCATCATCCTCAGTCCTTAATGATGATACTTGATGAATATCTTTGGCCTGTAGTGCAAAGATGAATGATTAACTGATGAATATCTTTGGCCCATAGTGCAAAGATGAACAGGTGTTGATATGAACATGAATAACTGGTGATACAAATGAATATCTTTGGCATGTAGTGCAAAGATGAATATTTAATTCAAGATATATATTGATTGATGTTACATGAATAAAATATTGATGATGGACTTTTAAAGCTTAGAAGATAGCAGAATTATTCTCTACTTGACTCTTCTAATGGATTATTATTTCCGCTGCAGTTATTGATCAAAAATTTGTTGTCTATTATATTCTATCAGATTTTTTCCTGTTGAAGACTATTGATAATTTGTTGTATATTATCTTAGTTATAATATTCTTTACTGGGCTAGTTGAGCTCACTCTTTTCTTTTTGTTTAGTTTTTCTTCTCAGGATGTGAGAATATAGCAAGAACTAGCCGAGGTATGGAGTGATGGTTCTAAAAAGTTATTTTAGCAGTCCTCACTACTTTTGTAAAATAGTGTATCAATAATTGTAATGAGGACTCCTTTTGAGTTTTAATACTGTCTATTAGACAATATTTATATTTAAACTCACAGTATATGTGTTGTCATATTTTGCACGATAATTGTATTAATGAAGTTGTATTTATTTCTGTACCATGTATTTAACGACTCAGAATGGGTGTTGTATACCTATTTTGGGGGTGTCACGGTTTGTATCAGAGCTTAGGGATATGGTCTCTGACGGAGATCTAAGAATAGGACTAGGAGGGGAGAGATGAGTAAATTCTTCGCTATTGTGTCCTACCTAAGCTTATTTATTGGTCGGTCATAATATAGGGATATTATGTGATATGTTAATTTATTTAATTAACCCTTATTTTATGGCAGTATTTAAGAATGGAAGCTGAAAACGTTAACAATGGAGTGTATGAGACCGTGGAAACACCTTTAACCACAAACCAGGAGAATGTGCAATAGGAAGTCAATATTCCACCTGTAATCAACATTACCTAACAAACGATGAATGATGGGATGTTTATAAGCTTTTTACAGTTCATACAAAATCGGACGAGGGAGACTCGTGTACAAAATACGGGTGGAAATGATAGTAACGCGTGGTTTGTCAGAGCCAAGCAGTTTAAAGAGTTGGGACCACCAGAATTCTTGGGAAAGCCAGATCCGATTAAGGTAGAAAATGGGTCAAGCAAATTACCAAGATATCCGATGTCTTGGGATGCACGAAAAAATAGAAGGTTCCATTCGCCACCTTTATGTTCCGTGGTGAGGCAGATTACTGGTGGGAATCTGTGAAGCGTACCCAGCCAGCCGCACTCAACATGTCTTGGGAAAAATTTCAGAAACTGTTCAATGAAAAGTACTTTCCTAAAAGTTTTTGTCATATGAAGGAGGTAGAGTTTATCAGACTGGAACAAAACAACGTGACGATGTCTCAGTACGAGGTGAAGTTCGCAGAGTTATCCAGGTTTGCACCTCATTTGGTAGAGAATGAGGAACGAATGACACGGATGTTTCTGAGAGGTCTAAAACCCGAGATTCTACAATATTTTATCTCTCATAAATTTTATTTATATTCAGATGATGTAAACAGGGCTCAATTATTAGAGCGGGATAATGAGTATGTTCAACCGAGGGACCACAACCAGGATCATACCGGTGACAGCAGTCATCAGAGCGATGATAACCAGCACGAAGGGAAAAATACAGACAAAAGCGGTAACCACTCGGGTGGTAATCGTGGCCATGATAATAGGAGAGGTGAGTCAAGTGGAAATTTTAAAAAGAGGAGATTCAACAATGACGGAAAAACATCAACAGCAGCACGAGCACCAACAACAAATTCTAGAGGAGGAGAACGACCGTCAGTTAGATGCTACAGATGTGGAAAGGAGGGACACATAAGTCCAAACTGTGTATAGCCTTCAAATATGTGTTTCAATTATGGAAAAGACGGTCATATAGCCTGATTTTGTCTGGTAGCAAAGTCAAGTCCAACTGGGACGGCAACACCAAAGGCAACTACGGACAAAACAAAGTCGGTGGTTCAAGGGAGGGCGTTTGTCGTGACTGGCCAAAACACGAGAAACCCGAACGAGGTGATCACGGGTAAGCTAATCTTGAACTCTTGCAAAGTTTATACCTTACTAGATATCGGTTCTACCCATTCTTTTATCTCTCCTACTTGTGCTCAACGTTTAAACATGACTCCGAAAAAATTGGACTTTGACTTACATGTGGAGACTCTATTAGGAGAAACTTTTATTACATCCACTATTTATAAATCTTGCTCGATCCAAGTTGGCACCATCACATTACCTGTTGATCTTATTTCTTTAAAGATACTTGCTTTTGATGTGATTTTAGGGATTGATTAGTTTACTACTCATTATGCCAAAATTGATTGTTTTCGTAAGGTTGTTAGTTATCATATTTATAACCAACCTGTTATGCGAGTTTAAGCAATCAAACCACTAAAGTCAATCACTGTCATATCAAGCCATAAAGCCATTCGTTTATTAAAAAAATGTCAACCTTTCTTAGCCCATGTCACGGACTTGAACAAAAACACGTCAGATTTGAATAATATTTCTATTGTTAGTGAATTTCCTGACGTATTTCCTGAAGAACTTCCTGGTCTACCCCCAGAACGTGAAGTTGAATTCTTTATTGACCTTGAACCTGGTACAAAGTCCATTTCTAAAACCTCATATCGAATGGCTCCTATTAAACTTCTGGAGTTAAAGGTCCGACTACAGGAGTTGTTGGACATCGATTTCATTCATCCTAGTACATCTCCTTGGGGTGCTCCTATTTTATTCGTAAAGAAGAAAGATGGGAGTATGCGACTTTGTATTGACTACCGAAAATTGAACCATGTCACCATCAAGAATAGGTATCTGCTACCTCGCATTGAGGACATGTTTGACCTGTTGCAAGTAGCACAATTCTTTTCAAAGATCGATCTTCGTTTTGGATATCATCAGCTGAAGATTAAAAATGAGGATATTCCAAAGACTGCCTTCATAACTCGGTACGAGCATAATAAATTCTTAGTCATGTCTTTTGGATTGACTAATGCTCCTGCTGCTTTCATGGATATGATGAACCATATATTCAAGGAATATTCGGATCAATTCGTTGTTGTCTTTATTGATGACATCCTCATCTATTTCAAAAGTCGTGAAGATCATGAGCACCATTTGAAGCTAGTACTCCAAAGGCTTCGCGACAACAAGTTATATGCCAAGCTGAAGAAATACGAGTTCTGGCTTAAGGAAGTAGCACTCCTTGGGCAAGTGGTGTCAAAACATGGAGTATCCGTTGACCCGGCAAAGATTGAAGCAATATAAAGTTGGGAGCAACCGAAGTCGGTGACCAAAGTGCGTAGCTTTCTGGGTTTAGCTGGGTATTATCGGAGATTCGTGGAAGGATTTTCTCGAATCGCTACCCCGTTAACTCAATTGACTCGAAAAGATACAAAATTCGTATGGAGCGAAGAATGCGAGAAGAGTTTCCAAGAGCTTAAGAGGAGACTCATTTGGCACCTATTTTGATAATACCATCTGGTTCGGATGGATTTGTTATCTACAACGATGCTTCAGACAAAGGGTTAGGATGTGTTCTTATACAACATAAGAAAGTCATAGCCTATACCTTGCGATAACTCAAAGAATATGACAGGAATTATCCTACTCATGATCTGGAGTTGGCAGCAGTGTTTTCGCATTGAAGATCTGGAGGCACTACCTGTATGGGGAGAAAGCAGAGATTTACACAGATCATAAGAGCCTTAAATATTTCTTCACCAAAAAGGAACTCAACATGTGGCAACGACGTTGGCTCGAGCTGTTGAAAGATTATGACCATAGCATTCAATATCATCTTAGAAAAGCAAACGTTGTAGCTGACGCATTGAGTAGAATATCATATGCGAGTACGAGTGTAATATTATCAACACAAAGGCCAATTTTGTATGACTTACAAAGGATGGAGAGAGAGGTAAAGGCTCAAAGTAACCATGTGATGATATCAAACATACAAGTAGAACTGACTTTAATCGATAAAGTTAAAGCTGCTCAAGCTACGAACCTGGGGCTGATGTGTATGAAGAAGGAAGTGCAAGAAGGTGTTATTCCAGAAGTAGGAATCGATGAAGAAGGAATACTTCGAGTCAACTCTAGACTTTACGTTCCTAACGATTCTGACTTGAAGCGTAGAATCATGATGGAGGCACACAACACACCGTTTACAATCCATCCCGGAAGTACCAAAATGTATCATGATCTTCGACATACATTTTGATACATTTTGGTGGAGCAATATGAAGAGAGAGATTGCGGAGATTATCTCGAGGTGTTTAACTTGTTAACATGTAAAGCCGGAGAATCTAGTGCCAAAGGGTCCATTGCAACCACTTGTGATTCCGAAATCGAAGTGGGAACACATTACCATGGATTTCTTTGCGGGTCTTCCCAAAGTTTCTCAAGGCATAGATGTGATTTGGGTTATTATTGATAAATTAACCAAGTCTTCTCATTTCTTGCCTATATGTGAGACTTATTCCCTTTAACGTCTTTCTCGTATGTACGCAAATAAGATTGTGAGATTGCATGGCATGCTAGCATCCATAGTTTCAGATCGTGACCCAAGATTTACTTCACGATTTTGGTTTAGCTTGCAGAAAGCTATTAGCACAAATTTACGATTTAGTTCGACATACCATCCTAAAATAGACGGGCAATCGGAATGGACTATTCAAACCCTTGAAGATCTATTAAGACTACGTATCCTAGATTTCAAAGGAAGTTGGGATAAGTACTTGCCATTGGTGGAATTCTCCTACAACAACAATTATCAGGTAAGTATAGGTGTGACTCCATTTGAAATATTATATGGACGAAAGTGTCACTCTCTAGTATGTTGGGATGAGGTGGGTGAAGCAACATTATTGGGACCAGAATTGGTACGTCTGACTACGGAAAAGATCCAAACGATTCGATAACATATACAATGACACATGATCGACAAAAGAGTTATTCGGATCTTCATCAAAAGGACGTAGAATTTAATATTGGGGATCATGTATTGTTACGTGTTTCACCATGGAAAGGAGTTATAAGATTTGGGAAGAAAGGAAAGCTCAATCCACAATTTGTTGGACCATTTGAAATTCTTGACCGAATAGGAAATGTGGCCTATAGACTCGCATTACCTCCAAGCATGTCTCGTGTTCATAATGTTTTTCACGTATCTATGCTTCGTACATATATGAAAGACCCAAACCACATTATTGAGTTAGAACTAGACGAGATAGCCGAAGATTTAACGTACGAGGAGGAAGTTATTAAAATCTTGGATATGAAAGAGCATGTCCGATGCACCAATGTTATACCATAAGTCAAGGTTTTGTGAAGGAACAATGCTATTGAGAAAATGACTTGAGAGTTGGAATCGAAAATGAAAGCGAGGTACCCTCACCTTTTCGAAACACCAGGTACGCACGTCAATTTTGAGGACGAAATTTCATAAGAAGGGGAGGTTTGTAAGACCCCAACTTATTATAAATAAAATTGAATGTTTTCTAATTATTATCTTGAATAATAAGGTGTTAATTTGATATAATGCTTTGGTTATGGGTGAAATGTGTAAATTTTACAAAATAAGCAAGTGGCTATAAAATATTCATTGTTGTCGGGGAATATTCGTTTGGTCGTGAAATATTCTTACTGTCAAGGAATATTCGTACGATGGCGCAGTCATTTATGGACCTCATAACGGAAAACGGTTAGATGAAGAAAACGACAAGTTTGAGTTTTTATAAATAACGGCGTATTTGTTACCGTTAAAACTGTTGGATTACCTGGTGGTTAAAATACAGTAATACACGTGGTTGCACAGTAGAACACAATATTGCACAATATTTTTGAATTATTAATTCCTATGTAAGAAGGCACTACTCAATAATTGTTACAGTAATTACTGTTCAATATTTTATTTTATTGATTTAATAATTGCTACGTTGATATTTTATATTATTGTTGTTTCAATAATTGTCACTGCACAATATCTCCATTATCAGATCAATAATTTATATTATTTGAATAATATTATTAGATAATATTATTGGCAATGTCTAAGGAAGTTCTGTCTAAGGAGAGGTTTGGTCACCTAATTGCCCGCTAGTAAGGAGAAATCCTTATCGAAAAGCCTCATCTTTTCTGGGAATGACCTGGTTGTCATTATTGTGATTCTGTAATATTATTTGTGAATAATTAATTATTAATTTATATTATAAGGAAATATTTTTTTTATGTGGATGTAAATGAAAGATTTAATTTTGAGGTGTTTTATCAGTATTTTGTCAGAATTGAGGTATTAAAAATCAAAACAGTGTCCTTAAAGCTCTATTGCATGAGTTATAATTTTAATCTGATCGTTGGATCGTTGTGATTTTTGGATATGTTATACATATATAAGTTAAGTATATGTCCACAAATTTTGAACCATTAAAAATTAACGTATGATTTGCTATGATTTTTAAGAGGTGTTGAAAAACGTCCGTATGTGGATTTCAGACATTTTCTGTTTGTAGAGAATTTGATTTTTTGTGGAATGGACATAAAATTTGTATTTTTCTAATAAAAGGGTTATTTATTATGAATTGTTGAAGTTTCAAAAATTAAATATTTTTATTAAAATTATGAGTTGGACTCACTCTTATTAAAAACACGTGGTCTGCAAATTTTCTTCCAAGATGGCATGCTGATGGCTTTCTAAAAAGGTGGGCGTAGAAAGAAGGAAATAAAATAATATTATTTTATTATTTAGTCTCCTTTGGCGTTCTAGCATTTTTTTATAAATAGGCGCTTAGGTTAGAATTGAAAATCATACCAGAACCAAGTTTTCTTTCTGTCTATATTATCGAGCGTATTTTGTGAGTATTTAGATACTTTGAGAGTTGCTATTCAGTGTAAGTTTCATTCGGCTTTACATCCGATATTCTGATCAGAAATACTGTTATTTTGAGGTAAGAGATGTTATTTTCTTCGTATATGATATTATTTTCTTCAATATCATTATGCTGAAATATTGATATGAATTTTATTGTGGAATTTTTACCTTTTTGTGTCCAGATTACTATTCACGTATACGTCACTATTCACCGAAAAATGAAATTTTCTCTTCTTTGTCTGAGATGTCTTTTATGGTTATTATCTTTGATTATATCCATGTTTTGATCTGCATTCTTGAATTTTTCTCTATTATGGTTTATTATGGAGTATTTTTAAACTTGAATTATCTAAAGTACGAATCTCTAATCTTTGTCCTTTTATCTTACTGGATTCGTTCTCTAAAATGTTTTTCTTCATTCTTAGTCCTTAATGATGATACTTGATGAATATCTTTGGCCTGTAGTGCAAAGATGAACAGGTGTTGAGCTGAACATGACCAACTAGTGATACAAATGAATATCTTTGGCCTATAGTGCAAATATGAATATTTGATTCAAGATGTATATTGATTGATGTTACAGGGATAAAATATTGATGATGAACTTTTAAATCTTAGAAGATAGTAGAATTCATTCTCTACTTGACTCTTCTAATGGATTGCTATTTTCACTGCAGTTGTTGATCTAAAATTTATTGTCTATTATATTCTATAAGATTTTTTCCTGTTAAAGACTATTGATAATTTATTGTATATTATCTTAGTCATAATATTCTTTACTGGGCTAGTTGAGCTCACCCTTTTCCTTTTTGTTCCATTTTTCTTCTTAGGAGGTGAGAATATAGCAGGAACTAGCCGGGGTATAGATTGATGGTTCTAGAAAGTTGTTTTAGCAGTCCTCACTATTTTTGTAAAATAGTGTATCAATAATTGTAATGAGGACTCCTTTTGAGTTTTAATACTGTCTATTAGATAATATTTTTATTTAAACTCATAGTATATGTGTTGTCGTATTTTGCACGATAATTGTATTAATGAAGTTGTATTTGTTTCGGTACCATGTATTTGACGACGCAAAATGGGTAATGTATACCTATTCTGGGGCGTCATAACATTACTATAGAATTCGTTACTAGGCTTTCTAAGGTTTCTCGAGGCATAGATGCGATTTGGGTCATTGTTGATAGATTGACCAAGTCTGCTCATTTGTTACCGATACGAGAACTTATACAATTGAACGTCTTGCTTGTATATACATAAATGAGATTGTAAGACTGTATGGTATGCCAATATCCATAGTTTCTGATCGAGACCCAAGATTCACTTCAAGATTTTGGGTTAGTTTGCACAAAGCTATGGGCACAGATTTACGATTTAGTTCGGCATATCATCCTTAAACGGACAGGCAGTTGGAGAGGACTATTCAAACTCTTGAAGATTTATTAAGACTCTGTGTCCTTGACTTCAAAGGAAGTTGAGACAAGTTATTACCATTGATGGAATTTTCCTACAACAATAGTTATCAAGCAAGTATTGGCATGGCTCCATTTGAGGCGTTGTATAGAAGCAAGTGTCATTCTCCAGTATGTTGGGATGAGGTGGGTGAAGTAACGTTGTTGGGACCGAAGTTGGTACGTATGACTAAGAAAAATACTCAAACGATCTGATAACATATAAAAATCTCACAAGACCGACAAAAGAGTTATGTTGATCTTCAACAAAAGGACGTAGAATTCAATATTGGAGATCATGTGTTGTTACGTGTTGCACCATGAAAAGGAGTTATGAGATTTAGAAAGAGAGAAAAGCTCAATCCTCGATTCATTGGCCCATTTGTAATCCTCGATCGTGTAGGAACTGTGGCCTATAGACTCGCCTTACCGCCAAGTATGTCTTGTGTTCATAACATTTTTCACATATCTATCTTACGTAAATATGTGAAAGACCTGAACCACATTACTGAATTAGAACCGGACGAGATAGCAGAAGATTTAACGTATGAAGAGGTACCTATTAAAATCATGGATAAGAAGCATCAAATTCCATGCTCAAAGGTTATACCTCAAGTCAAAGTTTTGTGGAGAAACCACGATGTGGAGGAAATGAACTGGGAGTTAGAATTTGAAATGAAATCAAGGTATCCTCACCTCTTCGACATACTAGGTACGTACCCTAATTTTGAGGATGAAATTTCATAAGAAGGGGAGATTTTAAGACCCCAACTTATATGAATAAAGATTAATTTTTTTCTCGAAATATATTTTTAAATATTATGTGTGGTTTTGTTATATTATTATAGTTGTTGGTAACATTTATAAATTTTGCAAAGTAAGCAAGTTGTTATAAAATATTCGATTTGTCGGGGAATATTCGTTTTAACAGGGAATATTCGTACGATGACACAATCATTGGTGGGCCCCACAATGGAAGTATTGTCGTAGGGAGAAAACGACAGACTTATCTTTTTATAAAAATAACGGCGAAAGTTTTACCGTTAAACTATTGAACTACTCGGTGGTAAAAGTATAGTAATACGCGCGGTTGCATAGTAGCACACGATATTGATTATTGATGCTTACGTAAGAAGTCACTCAGTTATACTCAATTATTGATATAGTAATTGCTACATAATATCTCTCATATTATTGATTGTCACAGTATCAATATTTTATATTATTAAATTAACAATTGAGACGACAAAGTTATTCATATTATTATTTGTAATATTGACGATGTCTAGAAAGTTCTGTCGAGCAGAGGTTTGGTCACCTAATTGCGCGCCAATAGGGAACAATCCTTATCGGAAAACCCCCTCTTTCCTGAGAATGACCTGATTGTTAAATATTGTGAGTTATAATATTAATGATGAATAAGTTCGCATTGATTAAATATAAAATTGGTATTTTTATTGTGTTGGTATTATTAGTGTTAATGGAAATCGACATCTATTTCCATAATAATTGATGTCTGGAGGTTATATTGATCAATCGGGTAATTAATTGGATAAATGAGAAATTAATTGCTATTAACTCACATGGTTATAACTATTTGTTCACATGTGTATACTATTGATTTACATGCATGTACTATTTGGAGAGGTGGTACAAGATTGATAATACTTGCGTGACTAAATTAAAAATGGAGGTATAAATGAAGGTACTATACTGTAACTATTTTTTTTCACATGTATAGAACTATTGATTCACATGAATATACTATTGATTCACGTGATGTACTATTAGGGGAGGTGGTGCAAGTTTGTTAATACTTGCAGGACTAAATTAAAAATAAAGGAAAAGATGAAGGTATTATACTGTAATATTTTGAGCTCCAAAACGTGCAATTATCGAAACTATATTTTCCTTTAAGTAGAAGCTCATTCTTCTTTCAGACTCACAAGAGTAATTATAGAGAGATAAGCTATAGAGAGAAAGAAGAAGAGAAGTCTGCTATCTCACTATTCCAGTATCCAGTCTTCTTCTGAGGTAAGGGGTATTATTTTTGTTTAGTATTCATAAGGAATAATATTTTCTTCCATACTCTGTAGTATGTGAGTAATATTATTTCGTCTCGTATTCCTGATTATACCCTTAATGTGACGCCCCCAAATTCGGATACTTGAAACCCGAACTCGGTGCTTCACGATACCATTTCTATGAGCGGAATAATACTAATAATAATAACAATAATATAGATTTATCAAATTTAATTTACATATTATCAGAGTTTCCCAAATCCCATGTACGAAACCTTCAACATTCATTACATGATAATAATAATATTTATCATCCATAACCTAATAAAGTTTAATTATTACAAAAGATAGCATAAACAAACATTCAGCAACTTTTCGTTTCCCTTTATTCTTGGCAGATCCTTCGGGTTGCTCACCCTTAGCTGAAAACATTTAAATTAAAGTAAGTATGAGCATTTGAGTGCCCATCAAGTAATAGCAACAATAATAGTTAACTAAATGAATTAAATGTTTTCTTAGAAGGATACTTCTACAACGAAGCAACAGTTGTGAAGTAAGTTGAACCAATAAATAACAACATATCATTTTTATTTCAAATTTTTAGAAACTACGTATTGACTATAAATGAGGATCAATTAACAGACTATGAACATTGTTTTCTATTTTCGAAAGGGTTAAACAGAAATTCATCTACATTGCTAGAACGAAATTATCGTTCATCCTTTGTCCGCCTTAGCGCAAAAAAAAAATCCCATGATTGGGATGTTCATGACTGTCTTGAATCCATACCAAAACAATTCGGTTGGAAAAGTTTTATCTTGTTCAACAATAACTTTAAATTTTATGTCTAGCTGGATTAAATAGCTTAGACGACTTTTATTTCAACGTATACATACTAGGCAACTATAAGTATGTATCAACATGTGATAAAATATAATGATTATCCAAGTGGGGACACTTGTATAACCATGTTATAGAAATTAACGAACAGAATAAATAACTTGATCAATATTAACAGGATAAAGGAAATTATACAACAATTATTGCTTAATAGCTTACTTATACAGAATCATTGCATAAGTATATACAAAGGTTGAAATATTTGAACAATTGATATGAACAATTCAGATATTATCTTACGCATGTCCATTGCATAAAGTAAATGCAAAGGGTTAGACACTTGCCTTGTCAGCGGCTTACACAACTTAGATTTATCTTTTCTATCAATCCCTATCATTAAATAGATCATTGGTCTGATTAGAATAACATATCATATCATATAATACTGCTTATTGCAGTCAGCACATTCCTAATCACATTATCACATAGGTTTAACAACCATTGAATCACAAATAATCACTTATCTAATCACATTATCTAAGTCCAGATCAATTTCTGAAACATGTCGGTCTACCGACAACTTTATCGGGTAATTATCGAGTCTAAGACTCTTTACTGTAACTTAATATCAGTCACATTTATCATGAATTTTCAAACATTAAAAATCATTTTTAAATGATTTAAATACTAATCAATTATATTATCATTAATATTTAATTAGTATTAAACTATTAATGAAATCATTTCTAAAATATTAAAGTTATTTATAATAACTTGAAATACTTTTAAAGTATTAATATTACCCTTAAATAATTTTTAAAACATTTAAAATCATTTCTAAATAATCACCATTAATATTAAAGTATTAATATATTATTGATCAAACTATTAAAAGTTATTAAGTATAACTTAATAATATTTTTAATTCATATATATCCTTTAAATGATTAATAAAATCATTTTTAAACTATTTATTTAATATAATTATTGAATAAATCTAATATTATTATTAATAAATTAATAATCATTAATATTATTTATTAATGAAATTATTCTTTAAATATTAAAAGTTATATTTTATAACTTAAAATATCTTTAAACACTTTATTTTTAATTAAAATGCTTTTTAAAATAATAAAATCATTTTTAAATTAAATTATTCAATATAATTATTAAATAACTTTATTATCATTAATAATAATTAATTAATGAAATTTATCTTTAAATATTAAAAGTTATATTTTATAACTTAAAATATTTTTAAACTATTTATTTTTATTTAAAATGATTTTTAAAATATTAAAATCATTTTAAATTAATTTATTTATTTTAAGTATTAAATAAATCTAATATCATTAATATTAAATAATTAATAAAATTTACTTTAAAATATGAAAAGTAATATCTTATAACTTAAAATATTTTTAAATAACTTAATATCATTTAAAATTATTTTTAATACAATAAAATCATTTTTAATTAATTTATTTAATGCATTTAATAAATAAAATAATTATCAATAATATTTAAATAAATACTAATATTTATGAAAAATATTCCAAATTATAAATATTTAATTTTTATAACTTAAAATAATTTTTCAAATTATTTTTGTAATTTTAAGAAATTAAAAACTATTTTTAAATGATTTTTAAAAATTTAATTAATTAAAATTAATAAAACTGTCGCTATAGGCCTTTAGCGACAGACAGCATCGCCTTAGGTGTTTTTGAGCACTCAAGAACATTCATAGCCAGAGATCAAGCACCCTACTTTAACCAGTGATAAATGCCGGATCGAGATGTTTCTGGGCAAACTATTGATCAGAAGTTGTAGAACTAATGTAACACTACATGATAAAACAACAATAACGACCAACAAGTACAACACAAGCGAGATCTGGAGCCTAGAACAAGCTGTCAGAGCTGTTCTTCATTTTCTGGGTTATCCAGAAATGAAGAACAGTCGACTGGCTCGTTTTGGGCTTCCACAACTTGTTGATCTTGTAATGATTTTGTGATTTAAAACCTGAAGTGTGTAGCCAACATTTAGGACAAGAGATGTATCACATATAATAACCATAACAACAACTAAATCGCTAAATATTAACCGGTCAACCCATGTCAGAAACCACGATCATACATTTTATGGGTTACCCAGAAAACGGAAATCGTGATTGTCTTACATGGTTTGACCGTACACTACATGAATCCTGTTAATCATTTAGATGTTATATAAGCCTAATAATATAGTTTAAACAACATACAACAAACTTGTTACTACAACAGAATCCAAATAACAAAAACATGAAAGATCTGGGCGTTACTAAATCATGTCAGACGCTGCTTAAGGATTTATGGGTTACCCAGAAATCGTTTGGTCAAGCTCGGTCAACTAGGTTTGACCAACAATAAAATGAAATCTGGACACATAATAGCCACGATTCCACTTCTAGATCACAGACCACTTATCAGAGTATAATATCCAACACTTAAAACACAAAAATCAAACACAGATTGAGATCTACAAGGCCTGACATTCACTGTCAGACACAAAAAAATAAAATTTCCAAATTTTGCAAATCTTCAAATCCGAGCCTCTAGATGTTATGGATCCAACACTTATCAACTTAGATCATCATTAGACACCTTATGTAACATGTTTAACAAAAAAAATCTAACATCTAACAACCGAATTTTGGGCAGAATTTAAGCTAAGGTTTTATACCTTCTTATGAACAATCTTGGATTCTAGGCTTCTGATTTGGTTGTAATGTTCGTGGGGCTTGGTTGTGGAACTATTATGTCTTAGAATTTCGGAGGTGAGAGCTTGAGAGAGTTTAGTTTGATTGTTGTGAAAAATGTTAGTGAACAAATGAATTATTTCTCTCTCCAATTTATATATACTTCACATATACAATGTATTTGGTTGCACAAATGGCTGATTGCTGACATTATTGAGCATGTGGAGCTGTTGGTTTGTTCACCCACTTCATCTATACTCGAAACCTAAGTTTGTAGCTTAATAATGCAAAAGGGCAAAATGGTCATTTGTCTTTCCAATTTAATGGCAAAAATGTAACTTGGCAAACCCTTAGGGTTTGACCCTTAGGGTTTAACCCTAAGATTTAGTATATAGCATTTGTAGGATTTAGCGATTAGGGTTTGCACAAAATAAAAAAAAATCAAAATTTTAGTTTCTAAATTTTTTTTTGCCATTAAGGTTTTCTTAATTTGATTAAGATTCTAATTATGCAATATATGAACATTAGTATTTAATTATTTACTAATTATAGTAACCTTGCTAATTTATCAATTAAGTTTTCATTTTAGCAATTTAGGGCTACTAAATTAGAAATTAGGTTTACTAATTTTAGAATTAGGGTTTCCCAAAATTTATTAAGATTTTCCTCATTAACATTTATAATAAATGTCCTAAATTATATATCACGATTACACAACAATCTTGTATTCTAATTTGAGTTTCAAATTAAGGTTTTTATAATTATTAAAAATTTAAATCTAAACTAGGGTTTTTAATTTACAATTAGGGTTTCCTAATTAGCATATCATGAAGTGATATATAACATAAATCATACAACACAGTTATATAACAGTCTTAAATTTCCCATTTAAATTGAAAAACATGGTTAAACAAATTAATGCTAGGGTTTGAGTGAATATACATCATAATTGACCAACCGTCAACAGTACGTACATACAGTACATATTTATAGCACTGAAAAAGCAAAATATTATAATTCATTGATCAAAACCCAAAATTAGGGTTTGAATTCTATTTCTGATTTATTCTTCTTATTTAACCTTAATAATTATGGTAAATTAATTAACTTAATAGCATGTACTAACATTCATATAATAAAATAATTATTATAATTATTCTAAAAAAAATTACTTCATATAGTATTTAAGTAATATATGATTATATTTTCATGGAAAATAATTAATAAAATATTTCTACCATAATTTAATTATTACATGAATGTACTTTATATTAATCAATAATTCTAAAATAAAATTATTTGTAAATATTTATGTAATAAGTATATTTTTATTTACCATATAAATACATATACACATTATCTTGTACAAATCCTCATCCTTAATATATAAAAAAAATTATACGTAAAATTTCTTATTTATTTATGTAGAAAATATCGGGTTGTTACATTCACCCTCCCTTATAAAGATTCCGTCCCCGGAATCACCGTTTTAAAACCTATACATACACGACACATAGCATACATAATCATTGCAAGTAGATCTCGATCAACTTTGATCGAACTGATCTTTATCTATTCACATAAAGCTTGTCTTTCTGATTAAACGGAAAAATTGGTTTCTAAAAGAACTCAAATTCCTCCTCAAAATTTCTTTATAAAATAATTTACTATATATAGGAAAATCATGCATAAGAAAATAAAAGGCATACGAATAATATCTGGAGTTCTAGTGCCAGCTGCTGCCGTATCCTGGATTGTCATGTTGAAGATCCTTGCAGTAGATTTTGTCGGCTTGCTAGATTATGTTGGTCCTGTGATTGCCAAAGTTTCGTCGCTTTTTCCCATGTTCCCGCTTTCTGCCTCCGTCCTCCTTTTCGGACAGTCCTTCACCTTATGCTCCTTTGATCCGCACAGAAAACACCCATTAATAGTTCTAGGACTGGGGCAGTTGGGATAGATATGGCCCTCCTGCCCACACTTAAAACATACAAATTTACCTTTCAGGCATTCCCCCAAATGGTTATTGCCACAATTCCCACATTGTAATAGCGGCTTCTTCTTTGTAGCCTCCTGCTTCACCTGTATACCCCCAAAGTTGTTTCCCTTCCTCTTTTCACTCCTATTTCCACCGTTTATTTCCGCCTTCCCAGATCCCTCAACCTTACCCTTATTCCTTCTTTCTTTGTTGTATAGGCTCATGGCCTCACTCCCCTCCTCAGCAATAATAGCTTTCTCCATGAGTGCTATAAATGTAGGGATTTGCAACACTGCCACCTTGTTGTAGAGCTAGGGTTTTAATCCCAGCTCAAACCTTCGTGCTTTTCTAGTCTCCATATCAACTTGATGCGGAGCAAACCTAGCCAACTCATTAAACTTAGCGGCGTATTCGGACACCGTCATATTTTTCTGTTTTAATTTAAGAAATTTTACTTTCATCCTAGCCTACATACTAGATGAAAAATAGTTTTCGAAAAATAATGTTTTGAATCTTTCCCAAGCCACTACACCTACACCTGCTCCAGCCCTCGCCTGATTCACTTCCCACCAAAAATTGGCCTCGCCCTTCATCATATAGGTGGCAAAAGTGGTCTTTTGCCCCTCAGCTACCCTAACTAATACAAACGCCTTTTCAATTTCTTTAACCCGAGTTTGGGCTTCGACAGGGTCAGTTGTACCTCTAAATTCGGGCGGTCCTATAACTTTGTAGTCCTTAAAGTTTGCCAAGCGATTGTCCTGCCGGTTCCATGTGGCTGGCATTCCTTGTTGCATAGCCTGAGCTACCATGTTTGCGAATTGCTGCATTGGATCTGGTTATGGTTGTCCCTCGACGTTGTTGACAGATTCTTCTGCCATTTGGTTTCTAGTTTGACGTCTTGGCGGCATTATCTGATTAAATAAAATCATAAATTTAACTTATATTCTAAACCTTATCATATAAGTTTAATACTTTAAACTTGTTTCATCACTCAAACATAAACTCATTTTCATTAAGTCGTAGTAATTTACATAACACATCACATACTGCTATCCCTTTATGACTACAAAATTCGGGATTTACAAACTTGATCATTACAAAAGTTAAGAACATAACCTTACACAGACATACTAAGCACATATTACATTAAACACACCTACATAACAGAACCTATACTGCCTATTTATTACACCCTTTCCTTGGACAACTTTTCGCCTGATGACCTTCTATTTCACAATTAAAACAGACACATTGTGTTGGATTGGGACAATGAGGAGAGAAATGTCCCTTTTATCCACAATTGTAGAAAACATATTCCCATTTTCTGCATACACCTTCATGTTTCTTGTCATAATTTGCACACCTTTCTATTCGATTATTTTTTCTTTCGTTGATATCAGGATTTCTTATATCACGGTCTTTCATCTTTCTTTTCCCCTTCTTGCTCAGAGCTGCGCATGCTTTGTTGCTTTTAGCTCCAATTGGTCAATTTGGATTTTAAGCTTATCTTGTTCTTCCATTGTTTCTATTAATGCTTTCCGCAGTTGGCTATTTAGCAGCTTTTCTATTTCCCATAACTGTTCCAAAGAGGAAACCTTGTTTCGCAAATTCTGCACTTCGGTTGATGCTTGATCAGCTCCAACATCAGTGTCTGAATCACTATCGGTTAGTTCTACTATTTCTGGATCTGGTACGATATTTTCCACAATAACCACCACATCGAGGTTGCTTTCATTCTGAGCCTCTATTTCAGCTATTGGCTTTGATATCGGCTCCTTCTTTACAATCCGAGGGTATCCTAATCCTTTTTCACCTAACATCTACACACATAAATTATCCTGATTAGCGTATAGTATATACACACAGCAAATAAGAGTTTTATATAAGTTATCTTTTATTTTGTTTGACGATGAATTTATTCAATTCATCTCCTTTTTAAACTCTATATGAGTTATTTATATTTTCAATATTTCTCTCTTTTCTAAGGTTATAGCCTGAGGTCTAACCCACCTAAGGTTTTTAACCCTAAGCTCTGATACCGTGATGTGACGCCCCCAAATTCGGATACTTGAAACCCGAACTTGGTGCTTCACGATACCATTTCTATGAGCGGAATAATACTAATAATAATAACAATAATATAGATTTATCAAATTTAATTTACATATTATCAGAGTTTCTCAAATCCCAAGTACGAAACCTTCAACATTCATTACATGATAATAATAATATTTATCATCCATATCCTAATAAAGTTTGATTATTACAAAAGATAGCATAAACAGTCATTCAGCAACTTTTCCTTTCCCTTTATTCTTGGCAGATCCTTCGGGTTGCTCACCCTTAGCTGGAAATATTTAAATTAAAGCAAGTATAAGCATTTGAGTGCCGAGCAAGTAATAGCAACAATAATAGTTAACTGAATGAATTAAATGTTTTCTTGGAAGGATACTTCTACAACGAAGCAACAGTTGTGAAGTAATATGAACCAATAAATAAAAACATATCATTTTTATTTCAAATTTTTAGAAACTACGTATTGACTAAAAATGAGGATCAATTAACAGACTATGAACATTATTTTCTATTTTTGAAAGGGTTAAAACGAAATTCATCTGTAAACCGTCAGAACTTATGGGCACGGGGGTGATCAGCCCGTTATGCCCTGTATTGATCAATACTACATTGCTAGAACGATATTATCGTTCATCCTTTGTCCTTAGCGCAAAAAAAAATTCCTATGATTGGAATGTTCATGACAGTCTTGAATCCATACCAAAATAATTCGGTTTGATAAGTTTTATCTTGTTCAACAACAACTTTAAATTTTATGTCTAGCTGGATCAAATAGCTTAGTCGACTTTTATTTCAACGTATACATACTAGGCAACTATAAGTATGTATCAACATGTGATAAAATATAATGATTATCCAAGTGAGGACACTTGTATAACCATGTTATAGAAATTAACGAACAGAATAAATAACTTGATCAATATTAACAGGATAAAAGAAATTGTACAACAATTAATGCTTAATAGCTTACTTATACAGAATCATTGCATAAGTATATACAAAGTTGAAATATTTGAACAATTGATATGAACAATTCAGATATTATCTTACGCATGTCCATTGCATAAAGTAAATGCAAAGGGTTAGATACTTACCTTGTCAGCTGCTTACACAACTTAGATTTATCTTTTTTATCAATCTTTATCATTAAATAGATCATTGGTCTGATTAGAATAACATATCATATCATATAATACTGCTTATTGCAGTCAGCACATTTCTAATCACATTATCACATAGGTTTAACAACCATTGAATCACAAATAATCACTTATCTAATCACATTATCTAAGTCCAGATCAATTTCTGAAACATGTCGGTCTACCGACAACTTTATCGGGTAATTATCGAGTCTAAGACTGTGACGCCCCCAGAATAGGTATACAACACCCATTCTGAGTCGCCAAATACATGGTACAGAAAGCAAACTACAACTTCAATAATACAATTGTCGTACAAAATACGACAACACATACTGTGAGTTTAAATACAAATATTGTCTTCTAGACAATATCCACACTCAAATAAATCCTCATTACAATTATTCAAACACTATTTTACAGAAATAGTGAGGACTACTAATACATCTTTCTAGAACCATCACTCCATACCCCGACTAGATCCTGCTATGTTCTCACCTCCTGAGAAGAAAAATGGAACAAAAAGGAAAAGGGTGAGCTCAACTAGCCCAGTAAAGAATATTATGACTAAGATAATATACAACAAATTATCGTTAGTCTTCAACAGGGAAAAATCTGATAAAATATAATCGACAACAAGTTTTAGATCAACAACTGCAGCGGAAACAACAAACCATTAGAAGAGTCAAGTAGAGAAAGAATTCTACTATCTTCTAAGATTTAAAAGTCCATCATCAATATTTTATCCCTGTAACATCAATTAATAATCATCTTTAACCAAATATTCATCTTTGCACTACAGGCCAAAGATATTCATTTGTATCATCAGTCGGTCATGTTCATCTCAACACCTGTTCATCTTTGCACTACAGGCCAAAGATATTCATCAAGTAATTATACATCTTTGCACTACAGGCCAAAGATATTCAGTAATATCATCATTTAGGACTGAGGATGATGAAAAATATCTTAAAGAGAACGAATCCAATGAGACAAAGGACAAATAGTAGGGATTCGTATAACAGTTTATCCAAGATCAATAATACTTCATAATAATCAATTGTGAAGCAGAATTCAAAAATAAAGATCAAAACATGGATACAATCAAAGATAGTAACCATAATAGACATCTTGGACAAAAAGGAAAAATTTTATTTTTCGGTGAATAGTGCCGTATTCGTGAATAGTGCCGTATACGTGAATAGTGCCGTATACGTGAATAGTAACCCCCGACACAAAAAGTTCCAAATTTGATAAAAACTCATATCAATATTTCAGCATAATGATATTGAAGAAAATAATATCATTAAGAAGAAAATAATATCCCTTACCTCAAAATATCAGTACTTCTGGTCGGAATACCGGTATAAGGCTGAAAGAAACTTGCTCTGATGAATAGAAACTCTCAAAGTATCTAAATACTCACAAAATACACTCAATAATCTAGAGAGAGAAAGAGAGAAAACTTGTTTCTGGTGTAATTTTCAATTCTAACTTAGCCCTCTATTTATAGGAAAATTTTGGTAGGTTTGACCTGCAACCTGATGGCTTTACCTGCTACTATTCCCACCTACCACATTTGAAATATAATTCAGCACATTTCTTCACCAACCACAAGTGGGGCCCACCAATTCTAGAATTTTCCATCAAAATGATAAACTCCGAAAATTCAACAATTTCTGAACCAGTCATCTTGTAAAATTCATAATAAATCATACGTTCATTTTTAACGGTTCAAAATTTGTGGGCATATACTCAACTTATATATGTATAACATATCCAAAATTTACCACGATCCAACGGTCGGATTAAAAATTATAACCCCCGCAAAATATCTCAAAAACTCTGATTTTTAATACCTCCATTCCGACAAAAATATGGATAAAAACCTCAACATTAACTCCTTCATTTTTAACCACAAAAATATATCCCTCATTTATATCCACATAAAATAAATATTTCCTTATCATATGAATCAATAATTAATTATTCATAAATAATATTACAGAATCACATTTATGACAACCAGGCCGTTCCCAGGAAAGAGGGGGCTTTCCAATAAGGATTTCTCCTTACTGGCGCGCAATTAGATGACCAAACCTCTCCTTAGACAGAACTTTCTAGACATTGCCAATAATATTATCTAATAATATTATTCAAATAATATGAATTATTGATCTGATAAATAAAAATACTGTGCAACAACAATTATTGAAACAACAATAATATAAAATATCAACGCAGCAATTATTGAATCAATAAAATAAAATATTGAATAATAACTACTGTAACAATTATTGAGTAGTGCCTTCTTACGTACGAATCAATAATTCAACTATACTGTGCAATCCGTGTGCTACTATGCAACCACGCGTTATTACTGTATTTTTAACCACCGGGTATTTAAACAGTGTTAACGGTAACAACTACGCCATTATTAATAAACAACTTATACTTGTCGTTTTCTTCATCCAATCGCTTTCCGTTATGGGGCCCACACAAGGCTGCGTCGTCGTACGAATATTCCCCGACAGCAAGAATATTCCACGACCAACCGAATATTCACCGACAAAAAATAAATATTTTATAACCACTTGCTTATTTTGCAAAATTTGCACATTTCACCCATAACCAAAGTATTATATCAAATTAACCCCCTTATTATTCACAATAATATTTAGAGAAAATTTGATTTTATTCATTAATAAGTTGGGGTCTTACAACCTCCCCTCCTTATGAAATTTCGTCCTCGAAATTGACGTACGCACCTGATGTTTCAAAAAGGTGAGGATACCTCGCTTTCATTTCTGATTCCAACTCCCAGGTCATTTCTTCAATAGCATGGTTTCTCCACAAAACCTTAACTTGTGGTATAACCTTCGTGCGTAGGACATGCTCTTTCCTATCCAAGATCTTAACAGGTACCTCCTCGTACGTTAAATCTTCAGCTATCTCGTCTGGTTCTAACTCAATAATGTGGTTCGGGTCTTTAACATATTTACGAAGCATAGATATGTGAAAAACATTATGAACACGAGACATGCTTGGAGGTAATGCGAGTCTATATGCCACATTTCCTATTCGCTCAAGAATTTCAAATGGACCAACAAATCTTGGATTGAGCTTTCCTCTCTTCCCAAATCTTGTAACTCCCTTCCATGGTGCAACACGTAACAATACATGATCCCCAATATTAAATTCCACGTCCTTCCGATGAAGATCCGCATAACTCTTTTGTCGATCCTGTGCCGTTTGTATACGTTGTCGAATCGTTTGGATCTTCTATGTAGTAATGCGTACCAATTCTGGTCCCAACAATGTTGCTTCACCCACCTCGTCCCAGCATACTGGAGAACGACATTTTCTTCCATACAACGCCTCAAATGGAGCCATACCTATGCTCGCCTGATAACTGTTGTTGTAGGAGAATTCCACCAATGGTAGGTACTTATCCCAACTCCCTTTGAGATCTAAGACACAAAGTCTTAATAGATCTTCAAGAGTTTGAATAGTCCTCTCTGATTGTCCGTCCGTTTGAGGATGGTATGCTGAACTGAATCGTAAATCCGTGCCCATAGCTTTCTGCAAGCTAACCCAAAATCGTGAAGTGAATCTTGGGTCACGATCCGAAACTATGGATACTGGCATGCCATGCAATCTCACAATCTCGTTCACGTACATACTAGCAAGACGTTCAAGGGAATAAGTCTCACGTATCGGCAAGAAATGAGCGGACTTGGTTAATCTATCAACAATAACCCAAATCGCATCTATGCCTTGAGAAACCTTGGGAAGACCTGTAACAAAATCCATAGTAATGTGTTCCCACTTCCATTTCGGGATCTCAAGTGGTTGCAATGGACCCTTTGGCACTTGATGCTCCACCTTTACACGTTGACAAGTTAAACACCTCGAGATAAACTCCGCAATCTCTCTTTTCATATTGCTCCACCAAAATGTATGTCGAAGATCGTGATACATTTTGGTACTCCCAGGATGGATTGCAAACGGTGTGTTATGTGCCTCCATCATTATTCTATGCTTCAAGTCAAAATCGTTAGGAACACAAAGTCTGGAGTTGACTCGAAGTATTCCTTCTTCATCGATTCTTGCTTCTGGAATAGCACCTTCTTGCACTTTCTTCTTCATACGCATCAGCTCTATATCCGTAGCTTGAGCAGCTTTAACTTTATCGATTAAAGTCGGTTCTACTCGTATATTTGATATCATCATGTGGGTACTTGGAGCCTTCATCTCTATCTCCATCCTTTGCAAGTCATACAAAATGGGCCTTTGTGTTAAAAACATTGCACTCGTACCCGCATATGATCTTCTACTCAATGCGTCAGCTACTACGTTTGCTTTTCCAGGATGGTATTGGATGGTATGATCGTAATCTTTCAACAGCTCAAGCCAACGTCGTTGCCGCATGTTGAGTTCCTTTTGGGTGAAGAAATATTTGAGGCTTTTATGATCTGTATAGATCTCCACTTTCTCTCCATACAGGTAGTGTCTCCAGATCTTCAACGCAAAAACGACTGCTGCCAACTCCAAATCATGAGTAGGATAATTCCTCTCATATTCTTTGAGTTGTCGTGAGGCATAGGCTATGACTTTCCCATGTTGCATGAGAACACATCCTAACCCTTTGCCTGAAGCATCGCTGTAGATAACAAATCCATCCGAACCAGATGGTATTGTCAAAACAGGTGCCGAAATGAGTCTCCTCTTGAGTTCTTGGAAACTCTTCTCGCATTCCTCACTCCATACGAATTTTGTATCTTTCCGAGTCAGCTGAGTTAACGGAGTAGCGATTCGAGAAAATCCTTCCACAAATCTCCGATAATAACCAGCTAAGCCCAGAAAGCTACGTACTTCGGTTACCGACTTCGGTTGCTCCCAACTTTGTATGGCTTCAATCTTCGCCGGGTCGACAGATACTCCATGTTTTGACACCACGTGCCCAAGGAATGCTACTTCCTCAAGCCAGAATTCGCATTTCTTCAGTTTGGCATATAGCTTGTTTTCACGAAGCCTTTGCAGTACCAGCTTCAAATGGCGCTCATGATCTTCACGGCTTTTGGAATAGATGAGGATGTCATCAATAAAGACAACAACGAACTGATCCAAATATTCTTTGAATACACGGTTCATCATATCCATGAAGGCAGCAGGAGCATTAGTCAATCCAAAAGACATTACTAAGAATTCATAATGCCCGTACCGAGTTCTGAAGGCAGTCTTTGGAATATCCTCAGTTTTAATCTTCAGCTGATGATATCCAGAACGAAGATCGATCTTTGAAAAGAATTGTGCTCCTTGCAACTGGTCAAACAGGTCATCAATGCGAGGTAGCGGATACCTATTCTTGATGGTGACATGGTTCAATTCTCGATAGTCAATACAAAGTCGCATACTCCCGTCTTTCTTCTTTACGAATAAAACAGGAGCACCCCAAGGAGACGTACTAGGACGAATAAAACCGATGTCCAACAACTCCTGTAGTTGGACTTTTAACTCCTGAAGTTCAATAGGAGCCATTCGATATGGGGTTTTAGAAATGGGCTTTGTACCGGGTTCAAGGTCAATAAAGAATTCAATTTCTCGTTCCGGGGGTAGACCGGGAAGTTCTTCAGGAAATACATCGGAAAATTCTCTAACAATAGAAATATTATTCAAATCTGACTTGTCTTTGTTCAAATCCATAACATGGGCTAAGAAAGCTTGACATCCGTTTTTCAATAAACGAATAGCTTTGTGGCTTGATATGACAGTGACTGATTTTAGTGGTTTAGTAGTTTGAATTCGTATGACAGGTTGGTTAGGAATATGAAAACTAACAACCTTACGAAAACAATCAATTTTAGCATGATGAGTGGTTAACCAATCAATTCCTAAAATCACATCAAAAGCAAGTATCTTTAAAGAGATAAGATCAACAGGTAATGTGATAGTGCCAACTTGGATCATGCAAGATTTATAAACTGTAGATGTAACGAAGGTTTCACCCAACGGAGTTTCAACAGATAAGTTAAAGTCCAATTTCTCCGGAGTCAAGTTTAAACGTTGAGCACAAGCAGGAGAGATAAAAGAATGGGTAGAACCGGTATCTAGTAAGGTATAAACTTCGCAAGAATTCAAGATTAGCTTACCCGTGATCACCTCGTTCGGGTTTCTCACGTTTTGGCCAGTTACGACAAACGCTCTTCCAGGAACCGCTGATTTCGCCTTATCCGGGACAGCCCTTGGAATCACCACTCCCGCTGAACTTGGTTTCGCTATAGTACAATCTCGAGCGATGTGGCCTTCCTTCCCACAGTTGTAACACACCTTGGATTGTTGTGGACAGTTTGGGCTGATATGTCCCTCTTTCCCGCATTTGTAACATCTAACTGGCGGTCGTTCTCCTCCCCTAAAATTTGTTGTTGGTGCTGGTGCTGATGTCTTCCCGTCATTGTTGAATCTCCTCTTTCTGAAATTTCCACTTGACTCACCTCTCCTATTATCATGGCCACGATGACCACCCGAGTGGTTACCGCCTTTGTTCGTATTTTTCCCTCCTCGTTGGTTATCATCGCTCTGATGATTGCTGTCACCGGTATGACCCTGGTTGTGGTCCCTCGGTTGAGTATACTCATTATCTCTCTCTAATAATTGGGCCCTGTTGACAACGTCTGAATACAGAGAAAATTTATGAGAGATAAGGTATTGACGAATCTCAGGTTTTAAACCTCTCAGAAACATCCGCGTCATTCGTTCCTCATTTTCGACCAAATGAGGTGCAAACCTGGATAACTCTGCAAACTTCGCCTCGTACTGGGACACCGTCATGTTGTTTTGTTCCAGTCTAATAAACTCAACCTCCTTCATATGACGAATACTTTCAGGAAAGTACTTGTCATTGAACAGTTTTTGAAATGTTTCCCAGGACATGTTGAGTGCGTCAGGCTGGGTACGCTTCACAGACTCCCACCAGTAGTCTGCCTCACCGCGGAACATAAATGTGGCGAATGGAACCTTCTGTTCCTCCGTGCATCCCAAGACATCAAATATCTTGGTAATTTGCTTGACCCACGTTTCCGCCATGATCGGATCCGGCTTTCCCTTAAATTCTGGTGGTCCCAATTCTTTGAACTGCTTAGCTGTGACAAACCGCGCGTTGTTATCATTTCCACCCGTATTCTGCACACGAGTCTCCCTCGTCTGATTTTGCATGAACTGCAAAAAGCTCCTAAACATTCCATCATTCATCGTTTGCTCGGCAACGTTGTTTACAGGAGGAATATTGCCTTCCTGTTGCACGTTCCCCTGGGTAGTGATCAAAGGTGTCTCCACGGTCTGATTTACTCCATTATTAACGTTCTCAGCTGCCATTCTTAAATACTGCCATAAAACAAGGGTTAATAGTCATGTCATATATTATCCCTATACTCTGACCGACCAAATAGACACCAAATAAACTTAGTCAGGTCATACTAGCGAAGGAATTCCCCGTCTCTCCCCTCCTAGTTCTTGTCTCACATCTCAGCCAGGGATCATATCCCTAAGCTCTGATACCAACTGTGACGCCCCCAGAATAGGTATACAACACCCATTCTGAGTCGCCAAATACATGGTACAGAAAGCAAACTACAACTTCAATAATACAATTGTCGTACAAAATACGACAACACATACTGTGAGTTTAAATACAAATATTGTCTTCTAGACAATATCCACACTCAAATAAATCCTCATTACAATTATTCAAACACTATTTTACAGAAATAGTGAGGACTACTAATACATCTTTCTAGAACCATCACTCCATACCCCGACTAGATCCTGCTATGTTCTCACCTCCTGAGAAGAAAAATGGAACAAAAAGGAAAAGGGTGAGCTCAACTAGCCCAGTAAAGAATATTATGACTAAGATAATATACAACAAATTATCGTTAGTCTTCAACAGGGAAAAATCTGATAAAATATAATCGACAACAAGTTTTAGATCAACAACTGCAGCGGAAACAACAAACCATTAGAAGAGTCAAGTAGAGAAAGAATTCTACTATCTTCTAAGATTTAAAAGTCCATCATCAATATTTTATCCCTGTAACATCAATTAATAATCATCTTTAACCAAATATTCATCTTTGCACTACAGGCCAAAGATATTCATTTGTATCATCAGTCGGTCATGTTCATCTCAACACCTGTTCATCTTTGCACTACAGGCCAAAGATATTCATCAAGTAATTATACATCTTTGCACTACAGGCCAAAGATATTCAGTAATATCATCATTTAGGACTGAGGATGATGAAAAATATCTTAAAGAGAACGAATCCAATGAGACAAAAGGACAAATAGTAGGGATTCGTATAACAGTTTATCCAAGATCAATAATACTTCATAATAATCAATTGTGAAGCAGAATTCAAAAATAAAGATCAAAACATGGATACAATCAAAGATAGTAACCATAATAGACATCTTGGACAAAAAGGAAAAATTTTATTTTTCGGTGAATAGTGCCGTATTCGTGAATAGTGCCGTATACGTGAATAGTGCCGTATACGTGAATAGTAACCCCCGACACAAAAAGTTCCAAATTTGATAAAAACTCATATCAATATTTCAGCATAATGATATTGAAGAAAATAATATCATTAAGAAGAAAATAATATCCCTTACCTCAAAATATCAGTACTTCTGGTCGGAATACCGGTATAAGGCTGAAAGAAACTTGCTCTGATGAATAGAAACTCTCAAAGTATCTAAATACTCACAAAATACACTCAATAATCTAGAGAGAGAAAGAGAGAAAACTTGTTTCTGGTGTAATTTTCAATTCTAACTTAGCCCTCTATTTATAGGAAAATTTTGGTAGGTTTGACCTGCAACCTGATGGCTTTACCTGCTACTATTCCCACCTACCACATTTGAAATATAATTCAGCACATTTCTTCACCAACCACAAGTGGGGCCCACCAATTCTAGAATTTTCCATCAAAATGATAAACTCCGAAAATTCAACAATTTCTGAACCAGTCATCTTGTAAAATTCATAATAAATCATACGTTCATTTTTAACGGTTCAAAATTTGTGGGCATATACTCAACTTATATATGTATAACATATCCAAAATTTACCACGATCCAACGGTCGGATTAAAAATTATAACCCCGCAAAATATCTCAAAAACTCTGATTTTTAATACCTCCATTCCGACAAAAATATGGATAAAAACCTCAACATTAACTCCTTCATTTTTAACCACAAAAATATATCCCTCATTTATATCCACATAAAATAAATATTTCCTTATCATATGAATCAATAATTAATTATTCATAAATAATATTACAGAATCACATTTATGACAACCAGGCCGTTCCCAGGAAAGAGGGGGCTTTCCAATAAGGATTTCTCCTTACTGGCGCGCAATTAGATGACCAAACCTCTCCTTAGACAGAACTTTCTAGACATTGCCAATAATGTTATCTAATAATATTATTCAAATAATATGAATTATTGATCTGATAAATAAAAATACTGTGCAACAACAATTATTGAAACAACAATAATATAAAATATCAACGCAGCAATTATTGAATCAATAAAATAAAATATTGAATAATAACTACTGTAACAATTATTGAGTAGTGCCTTCTTACGTACGAATCAATAATTCAACTATACTGTGCAATCCGTGTGCTACTATGCAACCACGCGTTATTACTGTATTTTTAACCACCGGGTATTTAAACAGTGTTAACGGTAACAACTACGCCATTATTAATAAACAACTTATACTTGTCGTTTTCTTCATCCAATCGCTTTCCGTTATGGGGCCCACACAAGGCTGCGTCGTCGTACGAATATTCCCCGACAGCAAGAATATTCCACGACCAACCGAATATTCACCGACAAAAAATAAATATTTTATAACCACTTGCTTATTTTGCAAAATTTGCACATTTCACCCATAACCAAAGTATTATATCAAATTAACCCCCTTATTATTCACAATAATATTTAGAGAAAATTTGATTTTATTCATTAATAAGTTGGGGTCTTACAAAGACTCTTTACTGTAACTTAATATCAGTCATATTATTTTTAGATGACTTAATATAATTTTAAAACATTTATTATGAATTTTCAAACATCAAAAATCATTTTTAAATGATTTAAATACTAATCAATTCTATTATCATTAATATTTAATTAGTATTAAACTATTAATGAAATCATTTCTAAAATATTAAAGTTATTTATAATAACTTGAAATACTTTTAAAGTATTAATATTACCCTTAAATGATTTTTAAAACATTTAAAATAATTTCTAAATAATCACCATTAATATTAAAGTATTAATATATTATTGATCAAACTATTAAAAGTCATTAAGTATAACTTAATAATATTTTTAATTCATATATATCCTTTAAATGATTAATAAAACCATTTTTAAACTATTTATTTAATATAATTATTAAATAAATCTAATATTATTATTAATAAATTAATAATCATTAATATTATTTATTAATGAAATTATTCTTTAAATATTAAAAGTTATATTTTATAACTTAAAATATCTTTAAACACTTTATTTTTAATTAAAATGCTTTTTAAAATAATAAAATCATTTTTAAATTAAATTATTTAATATAATTATTAAATAACTTTATTATCATTAATAATAATTAATTAATGAAATTTACCTTTAAATGTTAAAAGTTATATTTTATAACTTAAAATATTTTTAAACTATTTATTTTTATTTAAAATGATTTTTATAATATTAAAATCATTTTAAATTAATTAATTTATTTTAAGTGTTAAATAAATCTAATATCGTTAATATTAAATAATTAATAAAATTTACTTTAAAATATGAAAAGTTATATCTTATAACTTAAAATATTTTTAAATAACTTATTATCATTTAAAATGATTTTTAATACAATAAAATAATTTTTAATTAATTTATTTAATGCATTTAATAAATAAATTAATTATCAATAATATTGAAATAAATACTAATATTTATGAAAAATATTCGAAATTATAAATATTTAATTTTTATAACTTAAAATAAATGTTCAAATTATTTTTGTAATTTTCGGAAATTAAAAACTATTTTAAATGATTTTTGAAAATTTAATTAATTAAAATTAATAAAACTGTTGCTGTAGGCCTTTAGCGACAGACATCGTCGCCTTAGGTGTTCTTGAGCACTCAAGAACATTCATAGCCAGAGATCAAGCACCCTACTTTGACCAGTGATAATTGCCGGATCGAGATGTTTCTGGGCAAGCTATTGATCACAAGTTGTAGAACTAATATAATACTACATGATAAAACAACAATAACGACCAACAAGTACAACACAAGCGAGATCTGGAGCCTAGAACAAGCTGTCAGAGCTGTTCTTCATTTTCTGGGTTACCCATAAATGAAGAACAGTCGACTGGCTCGTTTTGCGCTTCCACAACTTGTTGATCTTGAAATGATTTTGTGATTTAAAACCTGAAGTGTGTAGCCAATATATAGGAGAAGAGATGTATCACATATAATAACCATAACAACAACTAAATCGCTAGATATTAACCGGTCAACCCATGTTAGAAACCACGATCATACATTTTCTGGGTTACCCAGAAAACAGAAATCGTGATTGTCTTACATGGTTTGACCGTACACTACATTAATCCTGTTAATCATTTAGATGTTATATAAGCCTAATAATATTGTTTAAACAACATACAACAAACTTGTTACTACAACAGAATCCAAATAACAAAAACATGGAAGATCTGGGCGTTACTAAATCATGTCAGACGCTGCTTAAGGATTTCTGGGTTACCTGGAAAACGTTTGGTAAAGCTCGGTCAACTAGGTTTGACCAACAATAAAATGAAATCTGGACACATAATAGCCACGATTCCACTTCAAGATCACATATCACTTATCAGAGTATAATATCCAACACTTAAAACACAAAAATCAAACACAGATTGAGATCTACAAGGCCTGACATTCACTGTCAGACACAAAAAAATAAAATTTCCAGATTTTGCAAATCTTCAAATCCGAGCCTCTAGATGTTATGGATCCAATATCTAGCAACCCAGATCAACATTAGACACCTTATATAACATGTTTAACAAAAAAATCTAACATCTAACAACCGAATTTTGGGCAGAATTTAAGCTAAGGTTTTATACCTTCTTATGAACAATCTTGGATTCTAGGCTTCTGATTTGGTTGTAATGTTCGTGGGGCTTGGTTGTGGAACTATTATGTCTTAGAATTTCGGAGGTGAGAGCTTGAGAGAGTTTAGTTTGATTGTTGTGAAAAATGTTAGTGAACAAATGAATTATTTCTCTCTCCAATTTATATATACTTCACATATACAATGTATTTGGTTGCACAAATGGCTGATTGCTGGCATTATTGAGCATGTTGAGTTGTTGGTTTGTTCACCCACTTCACCTAGAGTCAAAACCTAAGTTTGTAGCTTAATAATGCAAAAGGGCAAAATGGTCACTTATCTTTCCAATTTAATGGCAAAAATGTAACTTGGTAAACCCTAAGGGTTTGACCCTTAGGATTTGACCCTTAGGGTTTAACCCTAAGATTTAGTATATAGCATTTGTAGGATTTAGTAATTAGGGTTGGCACAAAATAAAAAATATAAATCAAAATTTTAGTTTCTAAATTTTTTTTTTGCCATTAAGGTTTCCTTAATTTGATTAAGATTCTAATTATGCAATATATGAACATTAGTATTTAATTGTTTACTAATTATAGTAACCTTGCTAATTTATCAATTAAGTTTTCATTTTAGCAATTTAGGGCTACTAAATTAGAAATTAGGTTTACTAATTTTAGAATTATTGTTTCCCAAAACTTATTAAGATTTTCCTAATTAACATTTATAATAAATGTCCTAAATTATATATCACGATTACACAACAATCTTGTATTCTAATTTGGGTTTCAAATTAGGGTTTTTATAATTATTAAAAATTCAAATCTAAACTAGGATTTTAAATTTACAATTAGGGTTTCCTAATTAGCACATCATGAAGTGATATATAACATAAATCATATAACACAGTTATATAACAGTCTTAAATTTCCCATTTAAATTGAAAAACAGAGTTAAACAAATTAATGCTAGGGTTTGAGACAATATACATCATAATTGACCAACCGTCAACAGTACGTACATACAGTACATATTTATAGCACTGAAAAATTAAAATATTATAATTCCTTGATCAAAACCCAAAATTAGGGTTTGAATTCCATATCTAATTTATTCTTCCTATTTAACCTTAATAATTATGGTAAATTAATTAACTTAATAGCATTTACTAACATTCATATAATAAAATAATTATTATAATTATTCTAAAAAATATTACTTCATATAGTATTTAAATAATATATGATTATATTTTCATGAAAAATAATTAATAAAACATTTCTACCATAATTTAATTATTACATGAATGTACTTTATATTAATCAATAATTTTAAAATAAAATTATTTGTAAATATTTATGTAATAAATATATTTTTATTTACCACATAAATACATATACACATTATCTTGTACAAATCCTCATCCTTAATATATAAAAAAAAATTATACGCAAAATTTCTTATTTATTTATGTAGAAAATATCGGGTTGTTACACTTAATTTGATAAAGTATTGCTTCTATACTCCGTGAAATTAGTAGAATATCCTTGAAATTTTTGTTTCATCTAATATCGTTTCACAAGGATATTTTCTTCACATTCTTGTTAAATTTTAAGCTTTTCATACAGGAGTACAGTCCATGAGTACTATTCATTTGTACGGTACTATTCACAAAGTACTATTCTTGAAGTACTATTCATAAAGTACTATTCACATGATACTATTTCTGAATTACTATTCATAGGGTACTATTCACCCGGGTACTATTAACCCAGAGTACTATTCATGACAAAAATTGATTTTTTTTTCGATCCAAATCATTTTTGATACAATATTATTCTTGAATTTTACTCCACAAAGCAGTATCATGTTGGCAATTTGAACATTATTGAATTCTGGATAAATTAAATTATAAGTCTTTAAAAATTTATCATTTACTTCTTTTAATTGAATTCTTATATCATTATCATCATCCTCATGCTTATATTGTGATGAAAGTCATCTTTGGCTTACGCGCATAGATGGACTGTTGATTGGTATGATTATGACCAGGGATCATTCAGTATAATCATGACCTGTAATGTTACAAATGATGTGATAAAAGTCCTCATTGCCCTGTAGTGCATTGATAGACAATTGTTGGTATGATTATGACCAAGGATAATTCGGTATAATCATAACCATTGATGATTACATGAATATCCTTGACCCGTAGTGCAAGGATGATTCGATGAGGTTGTTTATTTATTAAGTTGAGTCTCAGCGATAAAGTCGATGAAAAACATTTTTAAATCATAGAAGATAGTAGATATTATGCTCTACTTGACTCTTCTAATGGATTGCTTGTTCCGTTGCAGTTAAACTTGTTGTTTATTAGTTTAACACTGTTGAAGGCTAACGATAATTTATTTTGTATTATCTTAGTCAAAATATTTCTTACTGGGCTAGTTGAGCTCACCCTTTTACTTTCATTGTTCTCTTCGGAAAATGAGAACATAGCCGGGACTAGTGGAGAATAGAGTGATGGTCCGAGATGGTGGCTATAGTAGTCCTCACTATTTTATAAATTAATGTGATAATAAATGTAATGAGGACTTCATTGAGTTTGAATACTGTCTATGAGATAATATTCGTGTAAAAACTCTAAGCTACGCTGTTGTCGTATTGTATAAAAGAAGTTTGTATTTGATTTATGTACCATGTATTTGGCGACTCAAAATGGGTGATGAATACCTATTTTGGGGGCGTCACATTCATAATCAATTTATATTTACTACGAATGTTACTTCTCATATAACAGGCATATAAGTTTATTTCACAAGCATATCATCAAAGATCAACTTTAACATTTCATACATATCTCATGTGTATTTCATATATATACATCAACATTCTCATGACATAATATCGCTCGACTAACAGTTATCGAATTCATATAACAAATAGGAACTGAAAGACTTGCCTGATTCGTAGTTTATCAACTACGACTTAACTGTTTAAAGCTTATCTGCACTTCGTGTATTCCTACACAGTTATATAATTATGGATTCATATCCATCAGTTATACATTTCATACCTTCTCAATGTAATAATAATGTTACATTGTTCTCTATCTTGGTTTTTAAAACCTTCCATTTTGCTTTCTTAGCAAACTCTTATAATTGCTATGTATATATAGTACACCTTAGCTACACATACTTAATATCAACATTCATAAATCTCTATCACACTCTTGACTCGCTATGTGTTCGACACATATTTAAAGCCTATAGATACGCAATCTACATCGTCTTTACATTTTGCAAACATAATAAATTTTAACACATTTAGGTTTCTTATAACCATCACTTGTTCATATACTTAAAACATCATCTATGTCAAGTATTATAGCTTTAGACATTCATTACACATATACTTTAAGGTTAAGATCAAAGTCAAAATATTCAAGCATCAATGCCCTGTGGTGCAGCTGCGCCTTGGTTAGGCTAAGGGACGGCGCAGCTGCGCTGTCCTCTAGCCTGACCAGAGTTGAGCTTCTACTCTCTTGGTTTTAGTCCAAACTTTAACACACTTAAACAATTACACTTCTCATACATACATGCTAGGGGTCTTTATATAAGTATATGACCACTCTTAAGTTCATTTTTACAAGTTTTAGTTCATGACATTCCATGAAATTAAAGCATAAAAGGTTATGTATTTATCATGCTTTATAACTTTGGCCATATATCTACATATAAATGTCTCACAAGCTATTAATACATATGATCAGGGTGTTCATATCATTTATTCATAACTAGCATTGTTTAACACTTTGAAACATGCTTTAACTCATGTTTGATTAAATCATCTTTATGTCCACCCCCTACGAATCATGTTTAGAGACAAAATTACACATAACATGGCATCTCAAGCCTTTAGAATCTAAATACTCATATGTAATGCAACTTAAGTTCGAAAATATGCTCGAGGTTGCCTTTGAAATCATCTTACATGAATGATGCAATATATTACATATAAATTAACTTTGAAACTCTTACCATAAGTAACTAAGTCATGTTAACATCTTTTCAAGTTCAGAAACTATATCTTATAGCATTCATGTCCATTAGCTTATTATACTAAGCTTTTCTTGAAATTTCTCAAATCACAAGGTCTAACAAGTTTTATCACGAACAAAGGCACTACAAACACCATATCATGCTCATTTATACATGTTTATAAACCACTAAGTTCAGAACTTATATAACATAAGTTTCCACAAGGTTTGTTTTCAAAATCTTTAAGTTTCTTTTCAAAACACATACTAAGTCATGCTAAAGCTTTCCATTATGAGTATGGTAATCTTATATGTCATGTCTAATATCATGCATTTTCATGTTATATCACTTAGAATAACATACTCCATCGTCGGGAGCACTATACTTGCATATGTGCTCATTCGACGCCCTCCGATCGCCTCTTATTACATAATAGTCACAAAGATAACTTTTTTGACCCTTCTAACGACCTCAAATTAAAAATCTTAAAGAAAAAAAGTTGTAGATCTATTCGTCCTCGTTCCGTATCATCTTGAATCACCTCAATCGGAGTTCGTATGAAAACGTTATACCTAATTTACTAAGCAGGTCAAAGTAGTCTACCCGACACTGAAGCCCAGCACAGCTGCACCCTAATTGGCCTTAGGGGCAGTGCCGCTGTGCCCTGGGAGGCAGAGACAATTCCCAGGTTCTGCACTTCATGATTTTATAGACCTTTACTCCTTCCAATTTTTATAACATGAGTTATACTCATCTAAATTAGTCCATTTTCGATTCTATGAGTTTGTTACTCATAAAACTACAACATACCAAATAACCAACAATTAACATAAACATTAACTAACCCAAATATGAATCTATAACTCATGTTCATGCTTAGTTTTCTGGTTTTGAAAAGTTTAGCGAATTCATTCACCACGAATTCGTTTTTCAACCAAATTGGTTCGTTTAACTTCCGTTGTTTTCGTATTGAAATATATTAATAACATCTAACATAAATTCGTGGATTGCAACAAGTTTTAGCCATCAATTTTTGGACTTACTTATCAAGTATATCTTATCATTTCTAAGATATTTCAAAACATAAGAATCGAGAGCATTTTGGGATAGTGTTATTACCTCTTTGAAGCTTAATTGAATTCCATCAACACACTAATTATGCTCCCTCAATTCTCAGCAACTCAACTCTCTAATCCAATTTATAAGATAATTCTTAAGCAACGGAGAATGGGAAGAAGGTGAGCTTCCATTTATACAGAATTGATTGACTAGTTTCTAGCTTTGTACTAAAGTTTGATTCAAGGGAGAAAGGAAGAAATCACTGGACAAGAAAGAGTTGGCAAACTGCCATCCCATAGCCATCACCACCATCACTGAGTTTAAGCAACATAGAGGAGTAGGATAGGCCAATGGCCTATTCACGTGAAAAGGAAAATGACTGAGAAATTGGGACAAGCTTCTAACTCCTCAAAATTTTGGTTAATAATGCTTAGTTTGGTTCTTTTAATTCCCAAAATGAAAATTTAATGGGTTAATGCTACTACCCTAAGTAAATTTAGGGATTATTAATGTACTTACATCATATACTCTATGTACATTAGTCCATATGTTTTAATCTTTAAAACATGTGTGAACTTAATTCCATTGATCACTAATAATTTAATATCTCCTTTTTTACTATTAATCACCCATTGATATAGAAATAAATATTTTAATAATACATCTTTATTTACTCGTATACTTTAGAGTACACATTTAATTGTCTCATCACATAAGATGAGATAACAAAACTTATTTAAATCAACTCCATGATTTAATCACTTTTACCATATGTATATCATTAGTCTTAATTAAATATCATACTTCATGTAATCTTAAGCCATATGTATTATATAATAGTACTACCCACCTTTTCCATATTACACATAGTAATACTATTAATATTTTATTTGGGCTACATATCATTTAGTTAGGTACTTTTAACCCATTATCACCTTTTAAAATCACAACAATTAATTAATATTAATCATTTATTTTCTTTTCAATAATTATTAAGCACTCCACTAATTAATAGAATATAATATTCCATAATATCTTTTAATTAACCATATTTATTCCAGATTAATTAATTAACTCTTATTCAAACCCATTCATGGATAACTTAATCATTAATTAAGATTTTTATTATCCTTACGAGTCCTTAATACTCATTTCTTAAATTTTAAATTTCAAAAATTGATCTTACAGACCGGTGCAGCTGCGCTGGTCATAGGCTTGGTAATGGCGCAGCTGTGCCATACTAAAATCAGAGGCAGACAAGTTCTGCATTAGCAGGAATGAAATTTATGCTTCTAAATACTTTACACATCCTCCTTAAGTGTTAGCTCGTCTAACATCAATCCTCTATTTGGTTTCACATTATCGATTACTATTTTTCTTAACAATTTAAGGATCACACTTCGAGTTTTAAAACTCTATTTCCCTTATTAGTTTAACCAACTATACATCTCCTTTACGGTTTCATACCACCAATAACACAAAACTCGAATATAACACATACATACATTCCTTTAATCTTCACTTCTCGCCGTGTATCAATTTACTTAATAATTCTCTAACTAATTTAAAGGTATATCGATTTCCTTCTCTCGTCAACAACGTACACACATACAAGTCTTAACCTAGCACGCGTCGAGTCTTTAGTAGTATTTAATATAGTACACTGAGTGGTTTTCCACAAACAACTAGCAAATTAGTTTCCATATAGTCTACACTGTTTTCACAGTGAGTTAGATCAGTTACTAATTCGTATATGCATCCGCTCTCTGAAGGAATTGTTTAGCCCAGCTCCTATACATCCACCATTAAAGAGTACGGTTGCACTACCTTAGACTTGATACTTACTCGTACATATACTCAATAAATTAGTGGTTATCAAAGATATTTAATGTTACCAACTTACTATTATAAAATAATTTCACATAAATTATTTAATATCAATAGATCATTTTTATCCATCTTCTTACTAATTCATCTTTACAATTTATAACAAATATATAATACTGATATATATTTATTAAACATAACATCACTTATTACATAGCTCATATTACCCTATGTAACACAATACCACATACCTCGTAACACATTTATGTATTATTGTTCGAACCCATCTCGTGCTTTAAGAAATTTATCTACTAAATTCTTATTTTAATATTTTCTAAAAACTCGGGTTCTTACAATTACAATTATTATCACACTATTTTTATAGAATAGTGAGGATTACTATAGCATTCATCTTGAACCATCACTCCATTCCCTGATTAGTCCCAGCTATATTCTCATTTCTTGAAGAGAACAATGAAAAAAAAGGGTGAGCTCAACTAGCCCAGTAAAGAATATTATGACTAAGATAATGCAGAATAAATTATCCTTATCCTTCAACAGTATAACAACTGATAGAATGCAATAGATAACAAGTTTTAGATCAACAACTACAGCGGAATAAGCAATTTATTAGAAGAGTCAAGTAGAGCATGATATCTACTATCTTCTATGAGTTAAAAGTTTATCATCAATTTTATCGCTGAGACTCAACTTAATAAATAATCAACATCACTGAATTATCCATGCACTACGGGCCAAGGATATTCATTATTATCACATCCACGAATCATCCATGCACTACGGGCCAAGGATATTCGTTATTATCACCAATGGTCATGATCATGCCAAACAACAATTCATCTTTGCACCCTTGGCCTAAGAGAACGCATGGTCATGATCATACCTGTTAGGTTTTGTGAAAATCAAAATAGCAATCAAATTGCAAAAATAGCGGAAGCATAATATAATCAGATTTTAAATTTTTTCACAAACCAATTACCCGGATTATCCTTTATGCATATTATTAATTAAAACAAAGAACAAGAAATTATGGAATCATACCCTTGTAGATACGAGCTTCCACAGGTACGAGTTCACCTTCTACTTCTCTGCGATCTCCTTGAATCTCCGGGTAGATTCCTTCCTTTGATCAATGTTAGTCACCCAAGTGTATGGCCTCAAGAGATGATCCACTAGGAAGAGCAATTTTCAAGAAGAAGAGTGCATTGACTCAAACCCTAGTTTTTCCTATCTCTATAGAAAAAGGGGACATACTCTCCAACTATTGGAATTACGTATATTTGATATCTGATAGAAGACTCCTCTTATAAAGATATCAAGTAACCCTATTTAATTAAAATAAGGTATTATTTACTGAATTAAATGTGCTCCCTAATCTTATTAGAGATAATTAATTAAACTCCTTTAACTAATTTTTTCTCCTAATCCTATTAGGAATAAATGAGAGTACTTATATTAAATTAATTCCTAAACTCTTTTAGAAAATATAATAATAATAATTATAATAATATTAATAAGACTCCTCTTATTAATTTATATTTAAAATTTCTAAATTATTAAATAATAAATATTAAGCTATTTAATTTATTCTATCACCATAGATTAAATTAAATATACTTAACATATTATTACGATTATGCCATTAACTTCTCAAATAATTATTCTTCCTTTTATGGTGTGACACTTTAGGTTCTCCATATTAAACCGGTTGTGAATAAATCAATTAGAACAATTCTAATCTTATTTAATTAAATAAATTAAACGATTAATTTATTTAAATTAATAATATTTATTCTACAAGAGGGATATGTCTCCCTAGCATTTAATGACTTTCCAGATAATATAGATTTCAACATTAATCATTGAAGAACCTTTGAGTTAATAGTTACTGTACAATTCAATCCTTCCACCATACAATGTCCCGATTAAATATAAGACGTGAAATTATTGTCAAGTCTTATTTTATTTAATTATATATATTTCGATTCCTAAATACACAACTCCTAATGAATGCAAATTAGAACAAACTTTTTAATTTTATTCCACATTGGCCAAGTATTTCTGGGTTGTCATTTATTGAATCACATATGATATTTTCTTCTTTTACTAGAAGTGATAGATTCTTTATTGATCATTCACTATCTTCATACATAACTTATTACACCCAAGCATACCCTTTGATGTACTCTAAGAGTCTTAAAGAATAAGTCAAAGTGTAATTCATTATATATAAGATACTATGATGATCTTAAGTCTAAAGATCATTTGTACTCCTATCACTACAAGAATTCCTATTGATAGGCAAGTAAAACTCCATTAGGTATTCCTTAGCGAGTCACGTTTAGTGAACTTATTCTCTAATAAGTACCTACATACTTACTTTAGTGTCTCCACATAAATGATCATGAGATCAATCATCCTCATCCAATGAGTAAGCAATATATGTACCAATCTATCCGGATTCACTAATCCCCTTTTTAGTAATCCATTGATTAGGAAAATTTTAGTTTTATGTTATCTAAGAATTTAGATATCATTAGCATGATCTCATCATGATTCTAAAAGCATTACTTAAAACTATTGGTTTATCACATATTATTAAAGCAACACCATGTTGATAATAAATGCCTTTAATAAATAATTCTTTTATGAATAAATAAATAAGATTTTTTACAAAGTATATGCTTTATCATCATACATGATTAACTTGTATGTATACTACTTTTAATCTCCTACTTGCACTAAAGCCAATCGCCGTGGTATCTCATACCCATCTTCTCTAAGTGACGATCAAACTACTGTTGTGTTAACGCTTTAGTAAATGGATCTGCAATATTATCGTGAGAGTCCACACGCTCTAGGGTGACGTCTCCTCTTTCAATAATCTCTCTGATCAAATGAAACCGTCGGAATACGTGTTTGGATTTCTGATAAGACCTGGGTTCCTTAGCCTGCGCAATAGCTCCGGTGTTGTCACAGAATAAAAGTACTGGTCCTGTAATGCTAGGAACCACACCAAGTTCGGTAATAAACTTCTTCAACCAAACAGGTTCCTTTGCAGCTTCACTTACAGCTATGTACTCTGCCTCTGTCACTGAATCAACAACTGTTTACTGTTTGGAACTCTTCCAACTCACTGCGCCGCCATTTAAGGTAAACACATACCCCGAAACGGATTTACTGTCGTCATGGTCCGTTTGAAAACTTGAGTCTGTGAAGCCCTCTAGTTTCAATTCAGACCCACCGTAGACAAGAAATACATCCTTAGTTCTTCTTAAGTACTTTAGGATATTTTTCACTTCCTTCGAGTGTTCTTCTCCTGGATTCGACTGATATCTGCTTGTTACACTAAGTGCATGAGCGACATCTGGTCTAGTATATATCATACCTTACATGATAGATCCTATTGCTAAAGCATAAGGAATCTTTGTCATACGATCTCTCTCTTCAGGTGTCTTTGGGGCCTGTTTCTTGGAGAGATGTATTATATGGCTCATCGGCATGAGACCTCTTTTGGAATCTTCCATGCTAAACTTCTTTAGCATCGAGTCAATGTACATTCCTTGGGACAAGCCAAGCATCCTTTTGGATCTATCTCTAAAGATCTTTATCCCCAAAATATATGATGCTTCTCCCAAGTCCTTCATGGAGAAGTGTTTAGATAACAAGAATATAATTGATTGTAGCATAGGAATATCATTCCCTATTAGTAATATATCATCAACATATAATACGAGAAATGAAACAGCGCTCCCACTAACCTTCTTGTACACATATGGTTCATCTTCATTTTTGATAAAATCAAACTCTTTGATTGTCTCATCAAAACGGATGTTCCACCTATGAGAAGCTTGCTTCAATCCATAAATGGATCGTTGTAGCTTATAGACTTGATTTGTTCCAACCTTTGAAACAAATCCCTTTGGCTGTGTCATATACACATCCCCCTCAAGTTTTCCATTGAGGAAGGTCGTTTTCACGTCCATCTGCCAAATTTCGTAGTCATTGTAAGTTGCAATCGCATGCAAAATTTGAATAGACTTGAGCATTGCTACTAGTGAGAAGGTTTCGTCATATTCAACTCCCTATCTTTGTTTGAAACCTTTTTCGACCAGTCGGGCCTTATAGGTCTCTACCTTGCCGTCTGCTCCATTCTTTCTTTTAAAGACCCATTTACACCCAATAGGTTTAATGCCTTCAGGTGGTGAAACCAAAGTCCAAACTTGGTTCTCATACATGGAATCCATCTCAGATTTCATGGCTTCTTGCCACTTCTCTGAGTCTTTACTACTCATAGACTATTCGTAATTCAATGGATCATCATCATCTATGATGTGTACCTCATTGTCATCTTCTATGACAAGTCCATACCTATCAGGTATCTTTGGTACTCTTCCAGATTTATGAATAGGGTGTGGTACAGAAGGAATCTCTACTTGGACAGGTTCATCCATTTGATCTGTAGTGGTTAGTGGTTCTTGAATTTCTTTAAGATCTATTTTCCTCCCACTGACCCCTTCAAGGATAAACTCCTTTTCTAAGAAGATAGCATGTTTGGCAACAAACACCATTTGTTCAGTAGGATTATAAAAATAATATCCTAAACTTTCTCTAGGATATCCCACAAAAGTACATTTATCAGATCTTGTCCCAAGCTTATCATTTTGAAACCTTTTCATATAAGCTAGACATCCCCAAATCTTAACATGCTTAAGACTAGGCTTCCTCCCTATCCACATCTCATATGGAGTCTTAGGGACGAATTTTGAGGGAACCTTATTTAGTAGATACGTAGCCGCTTCTAGGGCATATCCCCAGAATGATACCGAAAGATCGGTAAAACTCATCATGGAACGAACCATGTCCAACAGTGTTTGATTTCTCCTTTCAGACACACCATTCAGCTGTTGCGTCCTTGGTGGAGTCCATTGTGAGATTATACCATTTTCTTTGAGAGAATTGAGAAACTCACTGCTTAAGTATTCACCACCTCGATCTGATCGAAGAATCTTAATACTTTTGCCCGTTTGTTTCTCTACTTCACTTGTGAAATCTTTGAACTTTTCAAATGATTCAAATTTGTATTTCATTAAATACACATATCTAAATCTTGAGTGATCATCAATTAATGTAATAAAATAAGAATACCCTCCTCGTGTATTCGTTGTAATAGGTCCACATACATCCATGTGTACCAACGCTAACAGCTCTGTAACTTTTTCTCCTTTTCCACTAAAAGGAGATTTAGTCATTCTTCCCATGAGACAAGATTCACAAGTTGGATATGATTCATAATTTGATAGCTCTAGGAGCCCATCTTTATGCAACATGGATAATCTTGTTTCATTAATATGATTGAGTCTACAATGCCACATATAGGTATAATTAACATCATCTCTTTTCCTTTTCTTAGTTTGTTCAATTTGAAGTATATTTTTATGCAAGTCAAGAATGTAAATTCCATTTCGTAAATTACCAGCACCATATAAAACATTATTATTTTAAATAGAACAACTATTATTCTTTATTATAATGTCAAAACCATCCATATCCAATACAGATATTGAAATAATGTTTCTAATAAGTGACGGAATAAAATAATAATTATTTAAATTAATGAACTTGCCCGTAAGCAGTGCTAAACAATAAGTCCCTACAGCTAATGCAACAACCTTTGCTCCATTTCCTACTCGTAGAACAACCTTATCCTTGCTCAGCTTTCTACTTCTGACCAGTCCCAGCATATTATTATATATGTGTGAACCACAGCCGGTATCCAATACCCAAGTAGAAGATTGACTTTCAGAAAAATGAATTTCAATCATAAACAAACCTTGATTAGGATTCGAAGCTTCTCAAAGCTGCTTCTTCTTTTGTTCCGCAAGATAATCCTTGCAGTTCCTCTTCTAGTGACCCGGCTTATTGCAATGGAAGCAAATTCCTTTGCTAGCTGGGTCAGGTTTCTTTTGATCCTTCACTTTCGCCTTTCCCTTAGCCTTCTTGGATTTCTTCTTTTCAGAAGATACCCTAGGCCTCTTCCTTTTCTTGGAAGAATCATCCACCAGTAAGACATGGTTCTTCTTGGATGGGAAGTGACCTTCAACAGTTTTCAACATGTTAAGTAATTTAGGCAAGCTGACATCTAACTTATTCATGTGAAAATTCACAACAAATTGTGAGAAGGTGTCTGGGAGTGACTGCAAGACTAAATCTTGACTCAACTCCCCATCCATGATGAACCTAAGTTGTCCAAGACGTTCAATCAGATTTATCATCTTTAAGACATGACTCTTAATGATAGTGCCCTCGGTCATCCGAGATCGAAAGAGCTCCTTAGATATTTTATATCTAGCAGTCCTACTTTGCTCACCATACAACTCTTGAAGGTGCAGTAGCATAGTAGGAGCATCCATGATTTTATGCTGACGTTGAAGCTCGTTACTCATGGATGAGAGCATGATGCACAGAGCCACAGATGCATCATCTTGCCACTGTTTAAAAGTAGCAATCTCTTCCTCAGAGGCTGTCTCTGCAACTTTTGTAGGTACGGGCGAATTTAGGACATAAGAAATCTTTTCAGCAGTGAGAACAATTATCAGATTCCTTAACCAGTCCATGTAATTCGGTCCGGTCAGTTTGTTAGCATTAAGTATGCTACACAGTGAAATTAGTGAATGTGACATTTTCAAAATTATGCATGTAAAAAGACAATATTTTAGCAAATATTCATTTAATTAATTACCAAAATAAATTAGATTTTATTTTATATTGGTATCTCCCACTATTTTCTTCAAACTATATTACCCTCATGAATATAGTTCGGCAATATCTAATTAAAGATTTGCTAGTGAGAATAAGTATCCCATTTCAAATGTATATAGCCTTGTGTGTGCACAACAAACTATATATAAAAAAATAGGTAGACAACTCTTGTCAATTACATCATCATGTAACTCCTTATATTTTGGCTCTTAAATCATAATGGTCAAGTGTGTGCACATCCGAACTAAAATAATTTAAGTTAAGTCATACCCAGCATTTCCATATAAGTGAAGAGAAAACTACAGCCCTTGTGTGTGCACAACAAAGCGGTAATGTTCAATTCCTTATAAACATCAAATGTAATAAAAACATCATCTCAAATATTTAATACTCGCCTCGTGTGTGCACAACAAACTCATATTAAATATTCAATGCTCTATTATTATTATCATGCTAGAAGGCGACGCTCGATATTCCAAATATCTTTGAACGTTACAACTTAATATAATTTCACTGAGGGGTTTGTTATTATTAGTCTCATCTTATTTAGCAAGCATGCATATATATATATATATATATATATATATATATATATATATATATATATATATAATACGCATCATATTATTAAACATGCGAAGCATGTTTGCATAATATATAATATATATAATATTAGCATGCACATATAGAATACTATATTCTACCCGGATTGATTATGGACTTTTATTCTAGTTTAGTTCACTAGAGTCACCAAGTGAACCAAAAGGTCAAACCCTAGGGTGCAAGAACAAATATTTAAATATAACTATTACATTTAAACTCGGGCTCCATTACAAACGGGTCTTCAAACGCTCCTTGCTCCTTGATCTCTGGTTCTTCGAAAAAGTTCTAACTAATCCTATTACATTAAACTATTTAATTTAAATAGAAACATTGATCAGCAGTCAAGGGGGAGTACATAGGAGAGAGATAGAATTTACATCAAGAATAAAATCAGAAAGGACGAGGTACGTAGACCCCATTTAATAAAACACATTCATTCAAACATTCAACCAAAATAAATCCAATCACATTGGTCAATAGTCCATAATCAATAACATTTATTATCATACATATCATTATATGTATCAATAAATAAAATCATTCCATATATATATATATATATATATATATATATATATATATATATATAATGTTACCGAATGGGTATATATATAATATATAATAAATATATATTACAGAAGTAATCATATCCACATATGATCACAAATTTTTATTTTTATTTAATTAAAACGTTTTCTGTGATTTCCTGGTTTAAGCTCATAAAGATTCCTTATCATAATATGTAACTGTGACTTCACGTGACTAGGATGTTATGAAGAGTCTTATCATGATTTGTTAGTCCTTATTCACGTGAATCAAGATGACAAGTTTTAAAAAAAATCACCCACGGATGCATTAAAAAAAACGTATTCCGAAAACTTTTTTCGATAGTTTTTTTTTATAAAATAATAATTCTATACAACAAATTATGCACAATAAATTATTCTAAATACAAACCCATATATATATGGAATTAAAATAATTAATAATTCGCATAAAGCTTGACTCTAATACCACTGTTAGGTTTTGTGAAAATCAAAATAGCAATCAAATTGCAAAAATAGCGGAAGCAAAATATAATCAGATTTTAAAAAATTTCACAAACCAATTACCCAGATCATCCTTTGTGCATATTATTAATTAAAACGAAGAACATGAAATTATGGAATCATACCCTTGTAGATACGAGCTTCCACAGGTACGAGTTCACCTCCTACTTCTTCGCGATCTCCTTGAATCTCCGGGTAGATTCCTTCTTTTGATCAATGTTAGCCACCCAAGTGTATGGCCTCTAGAGATGATCCATTAAGGAAAAATAATTTTTAAGAAGAAGGGTGTATTGTCTCAAACCATAGTTTTTCCTATCTCCATAGAAAAATGGGGCGTACTCTCCAACTATTAGAATTACGTATATTTTATATTTGATATAAGACTCCTCTTATAATGATATCAGGTAACCCTATTTAATTAAAATAAGGTATTATTTATTTAATTAAACTTTTTTAATTAAATGTGCTCCCTAATCTTATTAGGGATAATTAATTAAACTCCTTTAACTAATTTTCCCTCCTAATCCTATTAGGAATAAATGAGAGTACTTATATTAAATTAATTTCTAAACCCTTTTAGAAATTAAAATAATAATAATTGTAATGATATTAATAAGACTCCTCTTATTAATTTATATTTAATATTTTTAAAATATTAAATAACAAACATTAAGCTACTTAATTTATTCTATCACCATAGATTAAATTAAATATACTTAACATATTATTACGATTATGCCATTACCTTCCTAAATAATAATTCTTCCTTTTATGGTGTGACCCTTTAGGTTCTCCATATTAAATCGGTTGTGAATAAATCAATTAGAACAATTCTAATCTTATTTAAATAAATAAATTAAACGATTAATTTATTTAAATAAATAATATTTATTCTACAATAGGGATAAGCCTCCCTAGCGTTCAACGATATTTCAGATAATATAGATTTCAACATTAATCATAAAAGAACCTTTGAGTTAATAGTTACCGTATAATTCAATCCTTCCACCATACAATGTCCCAATTAAATATAAGACATGGAATTACTCTCAAGTCTTATTTTATTTAATTATATGTATTTCAATTTCTAAATGCACAACTCCTAATGAATGCAAATTAGAAACTACTTTCTAATTTCATTCCACCTTGGCCAAGGATTTCTAGGTTGTCATTTATCAAATCACATAGGATATTTCTCTTCTTTTACTAGAAGTGGTAGATTCTTTATTGATAATTCACTATCTTCATATATAACTTATTACACCCAAGTATACTCTTTGATATACTCTAAGAGTCTTAAGGAATAAGCCAAAGTGTAATTTATTATATATAAGATACTATGATGATCTCAAGTCTAAGGATCATTTGTACTACTATCACTACATGAATTCGTATGGACAGACAAGTAAAACTCCATTAGGTATTCCTTAGCGAGTCATGTTCAGTGAACTTATTCTCTAATAAGCACCTATATACTTGCTTCAGTGTCTTCACTGTAAATGGGCCTGACCATCTTGATTTCAGCTTCCCGGGAAAAAGTTTAAGTCCGGAGTTAAAAAGCAAAACCCTTTGTCCCGGTTCAAATGTCTTTTTTATGATCTTGCAATCATGCCATTTCTTCACCTTCTCCGTATACTGCTTTGAATTCTCATATACATGTAGTCTGAATTCATGCAACTCATTGAGTTGGAGTAGGCGTTTCTCCCCTGCAGCTTTCAAATCAAAATTGAGCTTCCGAATTGCTCAATATGCCTTATGCTCTAGCTCCATAGGAAGGTGACAGGCTTTTCCATACACGGGCTGAAATGGTGACATGCCCAACGGGGTCTTGTATGCAGTCCTATATGGCCACACAGCATCATCCAACTTTAAAGACCAGTCCTTTCTCGTGGGATTCATAACTTTTTAAAGGATTCTTTTGACTTCTCGATTCGACACCTCAGCTTGGCCATTCGTTTGTGGGTGATAAGCTGAAGCAATACGATGGTTCACCCCATATTTGGCCAGCAAAGCTGTAAACTGCCTATTGCAAAATTGACTGCCTTCGTCACTGATGATGGCTCTAGGACTCCCAAACCTCGTGAAGATACTTCTATGTAAAAACTTGAGGACTACCTTGGCATCATTTGTCGGAAGAGCTGCCACTTCTACCCATTTTGATACATAATCCACTGCGAGCAAGATGTAGATATTTCCACAAGAAGAAACAAAAGGGCCCATGAAATCAATCCCCCACACATCAAAAATTTTTACTTTGAGGATTGTATTCAATGGCATTTCATTTCATTTCGAGATGTTCCCCACTCTCTGACATCTATCACACCTCTAGACAAAACTATATGCATCCTTAAAAATTATTGGCCAGTAGAATCATGCTTGTAATACTCTAGCCGCTGTTCGTTCTCCACCATAATGACCTCCATACACCGAAGAATGACAATCCTAAAAAATCCCCTCAGTCTCGCTATATGGGATACACCTTCTTATCATTTGATCTGCACACTGTTTAAACAAGTATGGCTCATCCCATATAAACAATTTGACATCATGTAGAAATTTTTTCTTTTGATAACCCACCAAGTTAGAAGGTACCATCTTACTCACCAAATAGTTCGCGTAGTCTGCAAACCATGGCACTTCCCCTTTCACCACAAATAACTATTCATCTGAAAAGGATTTATTGATCATAACTTTGTCGTCTGCCTCCCTTTCCAGATTCTCTAGTCGAGATAAGTGGTCCACCACTTGGTTTTCAGTGCCCTTTCTGTCCTTAATCTCCAAATTAAATTCCTGTAACAATAAAACCCATCTGATCAACCGGGGCTTTGCATCCTTCTTTGCCACTAAATGTCAAATTGTCGCGTGATCCGAGTACACTATCACCTTTGTACCAATCAGATATGCTCAAAATTTATCAAAGGCATACACCACTGCTAATAATTCTTTCTTTGTGGTGGTGTAGTTCAACTGCGCATCTGTAAGGGTCTTGCTGGCGTAATAAATCACAAGAAACATCTTCTCTTTCCTCTACCCCAAAACAGCCCCTACAGCGTAATCACTGGCATCACACATTAGCTCAAATGGAATATCCCAATCTGGAGCAGTAATAACTGGTGCTGATGTTAATTTCCCCTTTAAGTGCTCAAATGTTGACACACAAGCCTCATCAAAATTAAACTGTCCATCATTCTCTAATAAACTGCATAGTGGGTTAGTTATCTTGGAGAAGTCCTTGATGAATCTGTGGTAAAAAACTGCATGTCCCAGAAAATTGCGAACACCTTTTACTGAAGTAGGTGGTGGCAAGTTATCAATAGTTTCTAGCTTAGCCCTATCCACCTCGAGTCCCTTCTTCGAAACTTTGTGTCCCAGTATGATTCTTTCTTGTACCATGAAATTGCACTTTTCCCAGTTCAGTACTAAATTCGTCTCAACACACCTCTTCAAAACCATTACCAAATTTTCAAGGCATAAGTCATACGAGTCCCCGAAGACTTAGAAATCATCCATAAATACCTCCACATTCTGTTCTACCATATCTAAAAATATAGCCATCACGCATCTTTGAAAGGTAGCTAGAGCGTTGCATAACCCGAAAGACATCCTTCTGAAAGCAAAAGTGTCGTATGGACATGTGAAGGTAGTCTTTTTCTGGTCTTCTAGAGCTATCATAATCTGGCTGTAGCATGAATAACTGTCCAGAAGGCAATAATACTCATGACCCGCCAGTCTATCCAACATCTGATCGATAAACGGTAGTGGAAAATGATCTTTCCTTGTAGCTTTGTTGAGCCTGCGGTAGTCCATGCAGACTCTCCACCCCGTTACTATTCGTGTTGGAATCAACTCATTATTCTCATTTGAAACCACGTTCATACCACCCTTCTTTGGTACATATTGCACTGGGCTCATCCATGCGCTATCTAAGATCGGATATATTATACCTGCATCCAGCCATTTCAAAAATTCTTTCTTGACCACTTCTTTTATTATCGGATTAAGTGTTCTTTGTTGCTCAACCGATGGCTTACTATTATCTTCCATCGGGATCTTGTTCATGTAAAATGAAGGGCTGATCCCTTTGATATCTGCTATGGTCCATCCAATAGCTCATTTGAACTCTCTAAGCATTCGTAGCTATTTTTCTTCCAGAAAAGATGTTAGTGCAGAAGAAATAATCACATGTAGCTTTGAATCTTTATTTAAAAATGCATACCTGAGATGATCTGGAAGTGATTTTAATTCAAGTTCTGGAGGTGTCTCAAGAGATGGCTTTAATTTTACTGATGTCTCTCCATCTTTTGTCAATGGCTCGATAGGTGTTCTGAATTTTTTGAATTGTGGAGTGGTATCCAGATATTGCACAAGTTCGGTGAATTCCTTATCCTCCAATTCTAAATTTTTAGCAATGACACTCGTCAATGGTTCATAATCCACCAGACTCTCAACTTCATCATTTAATACACGGTCCACCAAATCAACTCTTAAACATTCTTCTTCATCTGTTGGAAATGTCATTGCCTCGAAGACATTAAAAGTAACCTCCTGATCGTGTACACGCATCGTGAGTTCCCCTTTATGAACTTCAATCAAGGTCCTTCTTGTAGCTAGGAATGGTCTTCCCAGTATGATTGATATACTTTTATCTTCCTCGTAATCCAAAATGATGAAGTCAGCTAAAAAAGTAAATTTGTCCACTTTCACCAGTACATCCTCAACTATCCCCCGTGAATATGTGATGGATATGTCAGCTAGCTGCAAAGAAATATTTACCGGCCTTGGAGCCAGTAATCCCAACTGATTGAATACTGACAAGGGCATTAGATTGATACTTGCCCCAAGATCACAAAGACATTTATCGAAGTTCATCTTTCTGTTTGTGCATGGAATTTTAAAACTGCCTGGATCTTTCAGCTTTGGAGGTAGTTTACGCTGAAGCACTGCACTGCATTCCTCTGTCAAGCCTACTGTCTCAAACTCGTCTAATCTCCTCTTCCTTGACAATATACCTATTCATGAACTTTGCATAACTTGGCATCTGTTCCAATGCCTCTGCGAAAGGTATATTAATATGCAGCTTCTTAAAAACCTCTAAGAACTTGCTGAACTGTTTGTCTTCCCTCTACTTATTCAATCTCTGCGGATACGAAACCGGAGGGTGAACTAATTGTACTGTACTCTTAGGCTTCTAAACTGAACCTGCTCTCTCCTTCTCTACTTGCTGTAACTCAGAATTCTCCTCATTCTCTTTCTGCTCAGCCCCAGTTTTTGCCTCGCGTGGCCGTGCGGCTTCCTCAGTATGACATGGCGCGGCCGCGCCATGTTCAGTTTCTGCAGTCTTTTTCCCAGACCTTAATGTGATCGCTTGACACTATTCCTTCCCTTCTATTCGTGGATTTGCTTCTGTATTACTTGGCAATGAACCCTTGGGGCCTATTGTTAAGCATGCTTTCCATCTTCCCCATTTGAGTTTCCAGATTTTAAATAGCCACTACTTGGCTTCTGATCATTACCTCCGTGTTTGCCATGTTTTTCATCATCATCTCCTTCATCTCTGGTTTCTTTTATTGCTGAGGTACGACTGGAGTGTGATGTTGTTATTGTTGAGAAAATCCCAACTGTTGTTGCGCTAGCTGTGACTGAAATTGATTACTCGGCTGCAATTGATTTTGCTGATTTCCTTAATTATTGGACCACCTGAAGATTGGATGATTACAGTTGTTGGAGTTGTATGTGTTCTAAAATTGTCTTTGGTCTTTCCTGTAATTGCTCACATATTGTACTGACTCCGAGCTGATATCACATTGATCTGTCGAGTGTGACCCTGCACAAATCTCACATACGAAGGCAACTGATTTCACCTTGCTCTCTATCAATGTATCTATTTTCTTCACCATGGCTGCCATCTATGCTGACAACTGTGTGATATCATCCACTTCCAACAAACCTGCAACTTTGGGATGTGGCATTCGAGATGTAGGGTTTTGAAAGTCATTTGCTGCCATTGTCTCTATAAGGTTATAGGCTTCCTCATAACTCTTTGCCAATAATGCTCCTCCTGCAACTGCATCTACAATCGGCCTAGACTGCCATCCCAATCCATTGTAAAATGTGTTGATCACCATCCAATCTGGCATACCATGGTACAGACACTTCCTTAGCATCTCTTTATACCTCTCCCATGCTTCATATAAGGATTCACCCTGTTGTTGCTCGAACTGAGAGATAGATGTCCTCATTTTCGCAGTCTTAGCCATTGGGAAAAATTTGGCTAAAAACTTCTGTGCTAGGTCCTCCCATGTAGTAATTGATCCTGAAGGCAAAGAATGAAGCCAACTCCTTACTTTATCCCTCAGTGAGAACGGAAGCAGCCTAAATCTGATAGCATCCTCCGTCACCCCGTTGTATTTGAATGTATCACATATCTCGATGAAACTCAACAGGTGCTCATTAGGATCATCTGTAGCAGCACCCCCAAACTGTACCTAATTTTACACCATCTGAATAGTGCCCAATTTTATCTCGAATGTATTAGCTGCTATCGCTGGTCTGACTATGCTTGACTGTAGTCCATTAATATTAGTCATGGAATAGTCTCTTAGAGCCCTATGATCCTCTCTTTGCTCTTCTATTTGTCCCTCATTTGCCATATCAGATGTAGTTCCTTCTAACTCTATTTGCAAATTCCTATGCACTCTCCCTTTCCAACCTCTTCCGTTAATATTGTCCTGATCAGGTGTTAATTCGGACTTGGATGACCGCGTGTGCATAAAAATTTATACAAGTACCTGAAACAAAAACAAAAACAAAAATAGAAATGAGATTAGATTATATTTGTCTAAGTCATACAATATAGCTTAAAACTGATGATAATTATTTAACTTTATACGCCTTTCCCCGGCAACGGTGCCAAAAACTTGTTACCTCTTTTTTAGTTCTAACAAAAGAGCTCTAACTCATGCAAGCATACAAGTGTCAACAAACAATACAAAGTAAGTTGAGTATCGATACACGGAGAAAGTTGTCTAAATTAAACTATTATGCATAAACTAAATCAATTTTTTATATGCTTAAACGAATGTTTATAATTGTGAATTACTCTAAATGCAAATAATAACTAAAATAAGAATAGTAATGTAATAAATCAAATCTGGAGATAATGGGATCATAACTTCATTTAATAGTTCATATAATTACAATCGTTATGCAAGATTATTCACGTATCACAAAAAAGTAGCCAAGAGCCCTAATGTTGACATAACCATTTTTCAATGCATTATGACCTACTTACATAACATCCAAATGCAATAGACACCATGTAATCATCAATAAAACCAACCTCACTATATCTCTATGTAAAATTGCAGCAATATAGAATTTAAGCACAAGCACTTATTTAACTCATACGGTGAAACAATATATGTCTATCTGATTCACGAAATACAAAGCTAAGCAAAACAGCCCCATATATGCATGCTATCATGATTACAACCCTACTCACATGTTATTTTTCAGTTCCATACAAGCACATAAAACGAATGGTGACCAATCATTCATGCATTCAAATCAACCATGATAGAAATTCCTTATAATACACAAACAGTCCAACAATCAGGCCATAAGTTAGACTACGTATTAAACTCCGTTAGAATCCCATAATGGAGTTTAGTTCATGACTGAACCAAAAGCCATTATGGGATCAACACAACACATGGAAAATAAATAAGCAATTGAAAGAGAGTAGATAGAATTGATCAAACCCAATTACTGATTACAATCCCAATGTAACGTTCAAATCCTCACTAATATCCAGCAACATAAAAGTAAAGCATCCACAATGACTGAATTTCCAAAGAAAAAGGAGAAAATAATAAAGTTATGCTTGGTTCTCCAAAGGAAATCTCTCCTAGTGTAAACCCTTGTTGTCTATATGAAAAACACGTAAAAACTGATGAATAATACGTCTGGTACCAATCAGAATTGTTTTAACCAACTCAAACTCTTACAATTTAAAAATTAAAATAAAATTAATTAGCAGCTGCAGATGTCACGCGTGGGCGCGTGAGTTCCCTCTCCATTCATCGCGCGGGCGCGCGTGTGTAAATTTCGTTCAGTCTGGGTGATCACGCGGGCGCGCGTGTTTAAGCCTATGTAGCCGCGCGGCTTCTGTAGTTTGGATCCTCTACTCTACTGCTGCTACTAATTCTTTGTCATGCTGCTAAATCTTTGACATGCTACTCTTCATTCATCCATCCTCAGTTACTAATCTCCACTTGTTACGTGCGTCATGCTTCCATTGACCTTATGCCATCTACCATTGCCAAGCTATGCCATTCCTGCACTTATACACCAAAGGAGTTTCAGTACATGCAATGCAAAATATTATGAAATGCAACAAAAAACACACTAAAATGTACTTGAGATGAGCATAGTTCTCATGAATTGATATCCAATAAGTAGGTATAAAATCCACTTATCAGAAACTGGTATAATAAGGATAACACAGTAAAAACAACTTGTTGATATATTGAGTTTAAATTGATATATAATGAGACTCTAAAGGATAATGCTAGTTTGAATGAAAGAATTACAAGAATAAGTATTGATGGCTAAAGTTAGACAAGAACCTAAGTTTCGGGAAATATTTGGGGTATATATATACCCCAAATATATTGCCGAATGTAGTTTGCAATAGTTATGATTTATTGGTATAGTAAGCCTGTGTCTGGGCGAATACCAATGAGTGACGTGTAGACCTATAGTTTGGTCCATGAAAACCAGGATTTCAGGCTTTTTTGCTCAATCGCATAACATTCTTTTTCCTGATTTGGCTTTTTTAACTTGCTAGATCTCCTTTGCAACTCGAATTGGACTGAGCCGGAGGGGTAGGCCCCACATAGGGGAGCCGCAGGTACACCTGTGGCCAACCGTGGGTGGTTTTAAGCTACCTATTGCTTTCATAAGTCATTGTTAAACTGTGCCACAGAGAGAATCCGTGAGCTCTTCTTCAGATCTGTTGAGTTCTGCCGTTTTTTGCATAATCTGTCACCATATAAGTGTTCTACACTGCCTTGGTAACGTATGCATGTCTTCTTTTCCAGTTTCTATCCGTTGGAAAATGACTTATCATATGAAATGCGTCTAAATACATAGTAGTGAATATGCATGCTCATATGTCTTGATAAAAAATATTCAACATAGTAAATATTAGTATTATACTATGTTGAACATAATGATGTGAAAAAAATTTGACTTTTGAAATAGTCAAATTGGTACATTTTTCTGCTATTTCTTATCCTATTTGAGGACAAATGAGTAAAAGGTAAGAAAGCAAAATAATCCTGGTAATTAGTCTACCATCATGGATTATGACTTTGACATGTTCATGCATTATAAGATGTTTATACTTGTGGGTAGGTGTGCTACTGAATGGCCACCTAGTCATGCCTTTGTGCATGTGGATAGTCCTATTTACAAAGGAGACTCTGGCAAAAAATTTCTATAAGCCTAAGCATTGGGTAGTAATGCATTTTTAACTCTACTGTAGGCGTATGTTAAAGTAATGCATGCATGCATACAGTCATAACATGCATTTGAAAAGCTTTAGGTTAGAATTTACCTCACCCTTTTTGAGGTGATTCAGAGACTTGTGTCTAGATATTATGGATCCGGATCAGCCAAGTAGTTCCCGCAGGACCACTTCAGGTTTGCGGAGGAGGGCTTCTGAAGTGCCTCAACCCCGTTCAGTTAGATAGCCTTGTCGTCTGGCAGAGGCGGTGATCCGTCCTATCCGGGCTGTTTGTCAGAGTATTCTGCGTGGATGGGGACAGAGGTGGCCAGTTGATCCGCAATTCTTTAATCTTTGATGGACTTTTGCGTCACGTAGACTATGTCAAATTGATGCAGGATCAACTGCCATCTAGACAGTAGATAATTTAACATGGGTTTACTGAACACGTACTTGAGAGGATCCACGCGGGATATAAGATAGGTTGTGTGACCACGGAGGTAATATTGTAACCTCATAGAAGCCTATGCTAAAGTATAACAAGTTCTCTCAATCATAGTGCACTTGTGTTCACTGCTACTGAATCTTTTGTTGAGGTAGTAGATAGCTCGCTCTTGGCCTCTATCATCTTTCTGTCCCAGCATGCAGCCCATGGCATTGACATTGATGGATAGGTACATGAATAGGGGAACATCATCCTTGGGTGGTACCAAAATTAGAGCTTTAACTAGCTGCTCTTTGATTGTAAGGAAGGCTTTCTGACACTCATCATTCAATTTCATGGAGGAGTTCTTCCTTAACAACTTGAAAATAGGCTCAGAGGTTGCTGTAAGTTGGGAGATGAACCTTCTAATGAAGTTGATTCTTTCCAAAAATCCCCGTATCTCCTTCTCTGTATGAGGAATGGGAATTTTCATAATTTCCTGGATATTGGTGGGATCCAGCTAAATCCCCTTGTGGCTAACTAGGAATCCAGTAACTTGCATGATTTAACGCTAAAGGCGCATTTGGCTGGATTCAACTTCAAGTTATATTTACGCAACCTATTGAAGAGCTTTATGAGATTGTCTAAGTGGTCTTCCTCCCTTCGGGACTTGTCAATGATGTCATCCACGTAGATCTCTATCTCCTTGTGCATTAAATCGTGGAAAAGAGCCATCATGGCTTGGTGGTAGGTAGCTCCTGCATTGATGAGGCTGAATGACAACCATTTGTAGCAAAAGGTTCCCCAAGGCGTGATAAATGCAGTTTTCTCACAATCCTCTTCAGTAACCATGATTTGATGGTACCCTGCGAAGTAATCAGCAAAGGAGTACATGCCATATTGAGCAATATTGTCAATGAGAATGTGGATAAATGGCACGGGAAAGCTATCTTTAAGGCAAGCTTTATTCAGATCCCGGTAATCTACACAAACTCGCACCTTTCCTCCTGGTTTAGGCACGGGGACTATATTGGATAGCCATTCAGGGTATGTGGACACCATGATGATGCTTTCTTAAAATTATTTCACAATTTCTTCTTTAACCTTTAAACTCCACTAATGTTTTAATCGCCTAAGCTTTTGCCTGACTGGCTTGAATCCTTCTTTGATGGGGAGGCGATGAAGGACTATGTCAGCAGACAAACCCACCATGTCCTCATGAGACCATGCAAGCACATCCTGGAATTAGGTTAGTAGTGTAACCATGTTATTCCTTTGGTTTGGAGTGAGGTCCGTACCAATCTGGATTAGTTTAGGGATTTCTATGGTTCCGAGATTGAATGAGGTGGTTTTATCAAGGTTTAGTTTGGGTTTCTCTTCGACCTATTCTTTGATCTCCTAAGATATCTCAATGTCCTCTTGTATTTCCATCAAGTCTGAGTCCAACTTTTCATCAAAGTTATAGTCCTTGTGGAGAAAAGGCACCTCATCAGCAAGTATATGCACATCTAAGTTCAGAGTCCTAAAACAAAATATGCTTTCACTTAATATATGAAACTATTCAATCATACAAAGTGTTAGCACACAATGACAAAACAACTAATAATAGTGTACAGAAAAGTAAAAAATTATTGATATCTACAGGGCAGAGGGAGTTTCTGCCCTTTTTACCCTTGTCGACAAATGCAAGGAGTGCTGCTCCAATTATCGAGGGTGAAGTCCTGGTGGATAGCAGTGATGAAGGGGTTGTTATCGTCCTTCTTCTCCCAAATGATGGCCATGATATCTAGACAATCATCGTCTGGGGTGACCCTGTTTGTACTGTCCGTGTGGACAATGATGTGTATGTTTGTTATGCGCCTTGCAATGTCCTGCTTGAGCCTCCGGTCCTCTTCATCCACCTCTGGATCCGGTATCAAGACTTCTTTTCCTTTGATCGGTATCGGCTTAGGAAATAACATAGTCATTACATGTGCAGGAATGTTTACTGAAGTCTGTACAGACTCAGCCTCTGTAGGTCTGAGAAATCGCCGTGTGGCTGAGGATGAAGGAACCTGTTTGTGCTTATGAGGATTCCTGTGACTGGAGCTAGCAGAATAGCATAGTCCGGCTGTCCCTATTTGACTAGGAACTTAAATTGGGCACTTAATGCCATGATGGTCATTGCCCTACCCTTGTCCAGATTGATAGCCCAAAGATAATATTTCTTGACTTGCCGACATTACTTTGGCATAAATTTGGGGTATCAAAGGTGGCACCCCAATAGGATGGTAGTGAGTGTTTCTCACCTCCAAGGCATGAAAGCTGACAGGGTCAACTTCGTTGAAACTGATGAGTGGGATGTCACCTTGTACAGCACATGATGGCTCATCATTAACAGTGACTCGGCTGTTATTAATGATGTATTTAAGTTGCTGATGTAGGGTGGACGGGACGACTCCAGCCATGTGAATCCACGGTCTCCCTAAGAGCAAGTTGCATCCTGTAGCTATTCTGAGCATATGAAAGGATACTTTGAATGTATGTGGACCAATCTCCACAGGTAGTTCAATCTCTCAGACAACATTTCGCTGGGATCCGTCAAAAGCTTTGATAACTGTGTGGCTGCTTCAGATTCTCTTGAGATTGATATTCATCTTCTCCAAAGTGGAATAAGGGCAGATATTCTAGGATGATCCTCCATTGATCAATACTCTTGCGACCACGTATCCGGAGGACATTATCGCTATGTGCAACGGCTTGCAATAGCCCATCCCTTCGGGAGGTATATCATCGTCAGTGAAAGATATCATATTGTTGTTAAAAATGTGATCCACTAGATGCTTGAATTTTTAAACATCTACTGACTTAGGCAATTGGGCTTATTCCAAAACCCTGAGCAAGACCTTCATGTGATATTCGGAAGAGAAAACCAAGTCTAGTATGGAAATTTGTTGTGGAGCTTTTGTGACAACCCGAGAATTTAGATAATTATTAAAAATCCGAAAATGATGGATTAAAGGTTATAAGATGAACCTAGACAGAAAATAAGTGTATGGAATTGACGTTTCTGTGAAGGAATTTTAAGGATTTCGAAATTTTTAAGAAGAACCTATATGGTTTCTTAATTGAATGAGAATAAAAAAATATGGGTTACAAAATTCCAAAACCCTAGAAATGAATTGATATATATTTGAATGAATATCAATAATAAGGTATTATGATACTTGTAAAATTTGATGTGAATTGAATAGTGTAAGAAATGTTATATAAGTACATATGGAAATTTTATTAAGGAGATAAAATTTCACATGAAGAGATGTTATAAGGTTAAACGAAGTTGAGTATATGTATAGAAATATATAAACTTAGTAAGGTGCTATAAATATTTTAGCAAGAGGAATGATGAATTAAGTTAATGATATAAGGATCAAGATAAAACTATGTTAGTAATTAACATAGCTTGAACGTTGGCCTTGAATGACAAATAAGAAGATAAATAAGTTTAAAGTCGTTAGTTAATACGACTAGCAATAAGAAGGGAGTAATTTTAAACTCAAAATTTGAGTTAGAGATAGAATTTTGAAGCATGGACTGCTCGGTTGCGTCCGGAACGTCAAGTTTATTCAGAATGGACAGTAAACACAAAATGTGTAAAGGTTGACTTTTGGTCAAAGTCAACAGTTGACTTTTATGGAGAAAAGTCAAAAATTAGTGTGAGAAGTAAAAATATGAGAGGAGATTCAATATGCAAATATGTATATTGGTATCAAGCAGTTAGTAAATTAAATTCATATTTGAATAAATGATTGAATATATTAAATTATATATTTATTATATAAATAAATTGTTTGAAAATAATTTATGGAGAGGAGGAGGAAATTAAATTTAAGTATACAATATGAATTGTATAACTTAAATAAGTTATTTAAATTATGTATGAGAATTAAATAACCTAAATAGTTATTGTTATTTAGTGGTTCTAGTATTTAAATATATACTAGTGACCTAATCTAAGAGATTTGTGGAGCATGTCACAATTTATTTAATGATTATGTGAGTAAGTGAATATGAATATTAAGTGATTTGTTTATATTTATTTATTATATAAACAAATAAAAGAAACTAGTGTAATCCTAATTTTATATTAGGAATGAAGGATTGAATAACTTAAGGATTATGGGATGAGAGAATTATGTTATTTAAAATATATACTAATTCTAAGAGATTTATTTTATATATCTCAATTAATTAATTTTATAACCTAATTAATGTAAGTCTAATTGAGTTAAGGAAATTAAATGATTAGGGTAAGATATAATTAAATGTAATGGACCATATTAATTTTTATGGCCCAAACATTTTAGTTAGGAAGTCCAAGTATTTTATTTGGAAAAGCCAAAGGAATTAAGTGTTAAGCCCAAGTGAGCCAATTGTTAAGGAACATGTGGGAGAATAATAATATTAATATTATATTAAGTCAAGAGATATACTTTTATTATCTCAAGTTTATTAATTTTATGACTTAATTAAAGTAAGTTTAATTTGGTTATAAAATTTAGTGTACAAGCGTAATAACTTAAATTCTAAATGTTTGGAATGGATACCCTAATTAAATATTTAGGGTGGGATAAGATAAAAAGGATTGAACTATGTTAATTTTACATGGCCCAAAGAATTAAATTAGAAGTCCAAATAGATTATAAATGGTGGCCCAAGTGTTGGCAAAATTATGGAGGGCATTTTAGACATTTGTTAGACTAAGTGGAGCAATAAAAATCAAAACAAAACTTGGAAAAATTTGGGCCACATGGCCGGATACAAGAAGGAGAGAAAATGAGACATACTTGTCATCATTTAAGCCACATTTGCAAAAGATAATTACCAACTCAAGCTACGTGACATTCATTTTAAGGAGCCACTTTGCACACTAAGATTCCACATATCTATGTAATAATGATTAAAGAAAGAGATAAGGATAGTAGAGATATTGGAAGATATAGATTAGATATACAAAATATATCTATAGATTTTTTTTACAAGCAAATAAACCCATTTTCTCTTTCATCTCTTATTTCTTACCAAAAAGAAAACTAAGAGAGAGAAATAGAGAGAAGCAAGAGAGAGATAGAATTCGGTGGGAAGAGAAAGAAGAAGGAGAGGAGTTCTACCATTAATGCTCCATAAGTTCATCTCCTACTTTGGAAGAATAAGGAAGGCTAGCAAAAAATTAAAGGTATAAACCCCTTTTGTTCATGTAATTTTTTATTATTGTAAATCAAACCTTGAATATATATTTCTAAACTCAAAAACCATGTATATACTTATTATTGAGTGTTTAATGTTTAGATATACCCATATTGGGTGTTGTTTTAGTTGGAAATCAAAAATAAAGAAAAATGATTTTTCTAGTTTATGAGCCTAAAATTTTCTAAGTACTTTAGATTTCCACCGTTTTTGATTTAAACATTCTTTTTGCGATCCGTCAAAGAGAGGTACTAGATATGTAAGTTAGCTACTAAACCCAAGTGGTAGAACTCAAAAATGTTGTGTACACAGTCCATAGTGACTGATTTAGCAAAAACAATTTTGTGTTTTTAAGGAAAAATAGACTGTTTTGGACAGTCAAGTGTAGGGACAGTTTCGTCATTTTTTTAGCATTCCAAAAATTCTCAAAAAATTTGGGAGGGTACTATGATAAGTTGTCTAACATTTCCAAGTGGAATCACTGAAGTTGTAGATTTTCCGTATGGAAAATGTTTAATAAAGCACGAAAAACTGCAAAAGGCCATTTAGCTTCTACCCAAAAATTTAAAAGGGCATTTTCGGAAACTTAATTTGTGAGAAAAATTTTGGCCTTTTGGGACTTCAAAATATATGGTATAAAGTACCTACTTTCCAAAAATGAGCTCATTCCGAGTTAAAATGAGCAAGTTATGACCATTTCAATTTCTATGATTTTTCGACGAAAATCGCTATAACCGGAGTTCTATAACTCCGATGGCCACAAAATTTAAACTGTAGGCTCACGTTAACACGTATAAGATTGTGCCAAGAGATGGGAATTTCTGGAGTTAAGCACGAGGTAGCTAATTACTTAAGGAATTAACTAAAAGTGATTTTTAAAAAATACCAAAGGAAGTTGAAAAATTTTGGAAAAATACTTTTTGTGTATGAAATATATGTATATATGTTTGGGCAAAGGATAGAAAAATAATAAGTTGATTTGGTATTTTCGTGAAAAGGATATGGAATCCAGCCTGCTGGATTAGAAAATCTGATGAATCCAGCTTGCTGGATTGAAAAGAAGTTTACTGAATTAAAATTTATTGGATCCAGCTTGCTGGATTGCAATCTAGTTGCTGGATATAGAATCCAGTTTGCTGGGTTGAGGTTCGGTTTGTGAATTGACCATCTAGGTTACTGGATTTGGAATCTAGCTTGATGGATTTGAAATCCAGGTTGCTGGTTTGATATTTGACTTATTAAAGTGTTAAATCATAATGTATATGATATAATGATTAAAGAATTATCAAAGAATGATAATAATGCTAATGTGTTAAGATGTTATCTAATATTTGATTAAGTGTTAGATAATTAATTGATAAAGTAATTGTATTATGATAAAAGTAGAATATGCTGATTGAAAGACCAATCTTATTATTAATGATAGGTCTTACCAAAAGAAGTTAACTTAAACTGCGTAGCGGTAGTCAACGAATCAGGCAAGTTTTTCCTTAACTCAAATTTGAGTTGCATGTTCAAAACATGTTAATGAATAATTGTTGTTGATTATTCACGTCTATATTGATTATTGCTTCGCACGTTGTGCATATTGTAAATGTTCATCAGGTATGAAAGGCTGATCACCTTCATTACCATTTGGTTCAGTTAATCTGTTCATGTTTATGCATGACCATTCATTTTTATTGACTTGGTCGTTCAGCTAAGAAAATTTGTTCATGCTCTTTCACAATGTTTATATTGTTGAAAGTTAGCTAGCTGATTGTTCAATTCTTACAATCATGATATATGTTTATTGAATTTAAACTTGCTGGGTAAATTTGATGCTCACCCCTGCTATATCATGATAAAAAAATTAAGATTAAGATGAAAGCTTGAGTAAAGACAGAAGCAAAGTCAAAGTGCAAGATTAAATTACATTGCAGTTAGATCTATTAAATTTTCTGACGAAAATAGTATTGTAAATCTTCTAAGATATTGAAGGTATGTATTAAGTTAAGGTTGTAGACCTTGGGAATGATGTGTAAAAGTTTAATGTATAAACAATTTATGTTTATATCTTCCGCAATAGTTATAGAAATAGTATACCAGATTCGTGGTAAAAAGTACCCGAATTTGGGGATGCTACAGCTTCTCTTAAGCTTGAAACAACCTTGGCTTCATTATATCCCATAGTACGGATGAATTCTTTGATTTTCTCGATGGGCACTTTCCCCTTTGACTTTATGGTAGGCTTCATCACCTTTTGGAGAAGATATAATGGATTCTCTTTCGACACTGCATCAGTTATGTGGGATGTGGATCCTTCAACTTCCCCATAATTCAATGGAACTTTCTGTAGGCTGACAACGGGATATTGTGGTCTGAATGGTAAAATGATTGGCTCTGGAGCAACCACTTTCAAGGGATTTTCAATACCCTTGAGCTGAATAGGTTGAATTGTGTGTGAGGGGGTAGCTGAATCTTTATCAGAAGATATAACTGCCACGAATTCCTTTCGCTTTGTAGGAAATGCGTCCCCATTCTCTAGTAAGACAGTGTTATCATCTGCCAGTTGCTGGACACCACTGTCAATTAAGTTCTGAATAAGGTGGCGGAGTGCCCGACATTCTTCTGTGCTGTGACCGCTAGAGTGGGAGTGATACTGACATACTCCATTAGAATTGAACCGTCTTGAATGAGGTTTGATTGAGGTAACAGAGCTACGATTTTGCCTTAATTGATCAACATCTGAAATATCTCTTCCATCGGTTGGCCTAGGTGTGTAAATTCCCTTTGATTGGCAAAATCCCAACGGGCTTTGGCATTTTCTCTTTTGGTAATTTTTTCCTCCAACATTTCACCTTCTGAAGTTGATGATGGAGTAATTGTAACAAAAGGAAGGAGGCTAGCATGCTTCTGACTAAATAATTGGTGTGTAACTCGGTGCTGATGGATCACCAGTTCTGCCAATTGATCCACTTTCTCACAGAGAGTCTTCATTTTCTGTTCCATGGTAAACTAGAACTGTGCAAAATCCCATTTGTCAGCACTATCCTTGCTGGTCTGGGAGGATCCACTACTCTAACGGGTAGTCTGTCCATTACTCTAATTAATCATGTTAACCTCTTCTTCTTTGTGTTGAGGAAGAGAGTTGTCTTGCACATGGGGTTTGTCGGGTGTAGCTACCAAGATCTCACCGTTATCAATTAAATCCTGGATCTTATGTTTCAAGGCCTAGCAATCCTGAGTATCATGACCTGGAGCTCTAGCATGATAATCACATTTTCGTCTAGCATTGAAACCCTTCCCATTCGGGTAAGCTGGTGGAAGAAGATGGGTAATTTTCTTCTGAGTTGTCAGAAGATTGAGAATGTTCTCGAGTGAGTCCCTTAATGGTGTGCACACTCGAGTTCGTCTGACTTCTCCACTCTTTGGTAATGGAGGGTTTGAAGACTGCGCTTGAAAGGGGGAGTAATTTATCCTCAGGATAGGCATATTCTGACTGCCTTTCTGACCTTGTAGTATCAAGGAAACATCCTCCTCTTTCTTCTTATGGACCCTCCGGGGTTGTTTCCATAATTTTCAGACTGGATGTGCTCAGCAACAGCTTTCAGAGCAGCTAGGTCTTGAATCTTTCCTGATTTTAAACCCATCTCAGCCATTTCTCCATGTTTGATTATTTCGGAGATTGGTTTGTCAATGCCAGCTAAAACTCTCTCGTAGAAAGGAGTCTCTTGTATGTTTATGAAGGTCATCACCATCTCAGACTCAATCATAGAGGGAACAACTTAAGCAACAAGGCGCCTCCACCTTTGAGCATACTCTTTGAAAGATTCATTGGTTTGTTTATGGACTTTAGTAATTTGGTACCGGTCAAGAGCCATTTAAGTTTGGAAACTATACTGGTTAAGAAAAGCATGTGCTAGCTCTTCCCAGCTATGAATCTTGGAATTATCCAATCTGGTATACCATGACCTAGATTCACTAGTCAGACTCTTTTAAAACAGTTGCATTCTAAGCTCTTCCCGTCGTACTTTTCGAAGTCGGGAGTTTTGAATTTCTCTGGATAATGTACACCATGGACTATACAAAGGTCTATATATGAAACACTCCCATGTGCTTCAATCCCTTTGATAGATCGGATGGTCTCTTCCATCTGTAGGACCTTTTTCCTGATATCAGCGGTGTATGGATCTTCTCTGAGATGGGTGTTTAAAGGATTTTTGTTGGTTGTATCCAACTCAAGTGCGGGAATTTCTTTATATGGTCCCTGAGTTCCTCCATGTGCAGAGGATTCTGTATGTATGGGCATTTGGGGATCTTAAGTAGACTGATGTAGTTCTTTCAGCACAACAACCAGCTATATAATTTGGTGACTTAATCCTTCGAACTCCTCATGGGAGACAGGAGTAGGATTAAACTGGCCAGATGAAGCCATGCTTGGCTGTAGGCTTGTTGCCTTTTTAGATTTTGATCGGTAATAGGTCCAATTGTTTCCCTACAAAAAGACTTATGTAGTTTAGTCTTATGGAATGTGGAAATGTTTACACGCTACGTGATGTATCTGTTTTAGGAGTATTATCATGTAAAATGGATGTTAGTTGTTTGTATGACAAGATAGCATGTCAGGTTTTGATATTAAAGGGAATGTATGTGCATATGTTCCTTTATATTTTTCATTACATTGAGTTTAACATGGAAATGAAATTATAAGTAATTGATTTTACAAGTAATTGAAATGGAAAGCATGAAGAGACTTTCCTCGGCATTTATTTTATCAAAGGCTGACCTATCTTAGGCTACTCTAGCAGATTTTTGGCATAAAGGTCCCCAGATCATCGCAATCTACTTGACGGAAAGTTAATCCGGTCTTTCAACTGGAGCGAATCGAGGTGGTGTCTTTCCTAAGCCTCGTTGGAATTAGTCTCCCTACGAGTCCAGTAATCAAACACCGACAGGATAGCCTCCGTGTGGAGGAACCACACAACATACATTCACATATAATGTGTCTCACCGTTTATAAAAATGATGACATGTGCGAAGCACTACTATCACAAGCAGATATAGTGCGAAGCACTAAGTGCAATAAGTAAATGCATTCGTACACATTCATTCAAATGTAAATGCAACATTCACATGCAATCATATAACAGTTTTGAAAAGTTTGTAATAGCGGCTTAAGCCCGCTTACTGGAGTCCCCATCAGAGTCACCACCTGTTGACATCGAGATTTTTATTTGCCCATGTTCTATTCTTGTATTTTGGTGTTCTCATGTTAGGTGAGATTTATTTGAACAAACAAGTTGTGAAAAGGTCCGACATGTATATGTCGACGATTGGACTGTAAGAGTCGCCAGTTGGTATTTTTAAATAGTTGCTCCAACTCAACTGAGAAAAAGTTTGCACATTGACCTAGTGATGTGACACTATTTAACTAGTATGTGAAACCGAGATCCGTTAGGGTACGGGGGCTTGAATATGCGGAGGGAAGGTGTTAGGCACCCCCCGACATCCGTGTTACTATGGTGACCGCCACTTTTCAATTAAAATGTTATATGAATGCGTGTGTGTGTGGGTCAATTTGCAATTATCTAGAAGTAGTGTTATGCCTCGTTTGCACCTATATACAAAGGGTTTGAATTTTGTATAAAATTTTAATTTTAACAAGATGTAACAATGATGTTTTATAAAAGAGGTTTTTCTAACCCTTGTGCTCAAAAGTAATTAAGGCCTTTGATACTTCCATTTTTATTAAATGTTCGGCTTAGTTGCTTTTATTTTCGAGATGTGAGGCATCCTCGAGAAAGCAAAATAAAAAGTCGTGCCAAATTCCTTGTGGGTATGAGAACCATCAAAGGAAATTCAAACACCGTGAATAATTTACAAGTCATGTACAACTGAAAATGTCCATCTGGGGAACCGAATCTAGATTTAGGAGACTGAATCTGTGATTACATGATTCCTTGGCTCACATGATGTAGCAACTTGTATGAAAGCTGTAAACATTTATATATATATATATATATATATATGAATGATCAACCGCCTCAAAGAAAACTCCAGGCGGGACGAAATGTAAATAAAGCTGTAAAAGGCCACGAAGTAAAATTCAGGCCTGACAGAAATGTAAATAAAGCAGTAAAAGGTCACGAAGTAAACTTCAGGCCTGACAGAAATGTATATATATATATATATATATATATATATATATATATATACTTATTTATATATGTTGTTGTCATCAAACTCAGTTTTACTGAGCCTGAATTTACATCCGGTGCATTTACCGCTTTTACACAGACACACACACACATATATATATCGAGATTTTTATATGTGTGTGTGTGTCTGTGTAAAAGCGGTAAATGCACCAGATATAAATTCAAGCTCAATAAAACTGAGTTTGATGACAACAACATATATAAATAAGTATTTTTATATATATATATATATATATATATATATATGTGTGTGTGTGTGTGTGTGTGTGTGTGTGTGTGTGTGTGTGTGTGTGCGTGTGTGTGTGCGTGCGTGTGTGTGTGTGTGTGTAAAAGCGGTAAATGCACCGGATGTAAATCCAGGCTCAATAAAACAGAGTTTGATGGCAACAACATATATAAATAAGTATTTGTATATATATATATATATATATATATATATAAGCAGTAAATGTTCCAGATGTGAAATCCAGGCTCATCGAACAGAGTTCGACAACAGTTTATATATAAGCATATATATAAAAGCAATAAACGCTCCGGATGTAAATCCAGGCTCAATTGAGGCATAACTCGATGATGTTACTACAAATATATATATATATATATATATATATATATATATATATATATATATATATATATATATATATACATGTACAAGAGAAATAAAAAGCCACAGACCGAATAACTGTGTGTGCAAGAAGTGGAGAAAAGGCTTTAAATGATGTAAGAAGGCTTATAGTGGACTGCAAAAGAAGACTTCAATAGCTTTAAATGGATGAACACTCGGCTCCCACCGGTAAAAAAATAGCCAAATATAAGCTCACAAGTGTTTGAAATGAGAAAGCACTCAATTTATAATATGTACAGAGCAAATTGGACAGGACTTTCTCGCCTTTTCTCTATACAAAATGGATGCCCCAAGCCCTATATTTATAGAGGGGGAGCCGAAGGTGTACCTATGGCAGCCGCAGATGCACATGCGGCTGCACGGGGTGCCCTGGGCTCTGCGAGTCCCACCGTCTCGAAGTACGTGCACGCGAGCAACGTGATGTCTGTTTGAACTTTCAGAACTTTAATCCGGGCATCCGATCAAGGTGTATAAGACCTTTTACGTCATGCTATTGTCGAGAACTACGCAATGACATGGGATAAGAGGTTGTACGAAGTCGGGAAGATGGGACCATGCCCAGGTCTTCAAGCTTCAAATTCTATCCAGTGTGCTGTCTTGTGTAGTTGTTACTCAGGATTGGAGTTATTTGGTTCTTGTAGGACATTTCAGTGTGTAATGTATGTTGAAATGTTGAGACGACAAGATGGGGATTGAGGTGGTAAAATGATGATTTTGCCCCTGACCGGGGTTATCTCCAATTTTGGGCTGATTTAGTAGTCCTTGCTTAGGGTTATCTCTGAGATTGGGCTGCTACAAGTGCTAAACATCTGTCCTCCCGGGGTTATCTCTGGGCTTGGAGCTGAGTGCCTCGAGGTTATCACCGAGTGTTGAAGCTGGTCGCTGGGGTTTGAAACAAACATTTACGGGGTTATCTCCGGAACTGCAACTGCATGCCTCGTGGTTGTCTCCAAGGTTGAACTGTATCTCCTAGGGTTGTCTCTGGGATTGGAACTAAATATCTCGGGGTTATCTCCGAGATGGAAAAGACTGAGTATCCCGGGGTTGTCTCCGGGACTGGAACTACATTCCTCGGGGTTATCTCCAAGGTTGAAACTGAAACTCTCGGGGTTATCTCCGGGACTCGAACTGAATATCTCGGGGTTATCTTTGAGATGGTAAAGACTGAGTATCCTGGGGTTATCTCTGGGACGATGCTTATTTGACTTCCAGGGTTATCTCTAGAAGACGATTCTGCCCTCCTACAAGGTTAGTATCAGGAATGCAAAATTTTGAGTGTCTACAAATACTTTGCCCCTTTTCAACTGATCAAAGAGATCATCGATATTGGGCAATGGGTATTTATTCTTTATCGTTAACTTGTTCAACTCTCAGTAGTCGATGCAAAGTCATAACGATCCATCCTTCTTTTTCATAAACAATACTGGTGCTCCCCAAGGCGAGACACTCGGTTGAATGTACTTTCTATCCAACAGTTCTTGTTACTAAACCATCAACTCCTTCATCTCCACTGGCGCCATACGATACGGTACCCTAGAAACTGGTGTCGCTCCTGGCACAATGTCTATTACCAATTCGATCTCCCTATCCGGTGGAAGACCCGACAATTCACTTGGAAATACATCCAGGAAATCTTTCACTATATCTATTTGTTCCATCATTGCTCCCACTCTCTATGTATCAATAACATGGCACAAATAACCTATGCGACACCTCCAAATCTAGGTACTTTATTCCCACAAGATTTGGTGCTCACTATCCATACATTCATACTATCTACCCAAATAGAATAATATTTACACCATAATCCTTCCCTTAAATAGGGTTACAACATTAATTCAAAAATATCCCAAGTTATCTAACCTTTAAGCATCATTCAATTGCAGAATTTAATTATTACATTACATCATTATTGAAAAGTTTATGATCATAATAGTAAACAAAAGTACAAATCAGCATCACTTGTACATTTTTCCCTTTCCTTTGCTAGTTGAAGGCTCATCTACCTTCTCAACTTTAGCTGCAATGAGTGTATAAATATGCAAGAGTGAGCAAAACAATTGCTCACTGGATACAACAATAAATCAACAGGAAAATAATATTAATAATTTCCAACAAATAGGCTCATCAAGTCTGAATAATACTCCAACAATGATAATCAAAAATTGGAATCCAAAATATGGAATATAGATAACTGTGGGTCATAAGACCATGAACTATGTCCACATTTGTGAGTAATCTTTTAACTCCAACTTTAACAGTCCTAAGACTATAAGGACTCCTCGTACTTAGGGGATCAGCCCTTCGTACAATGTATTGTGCACAAATATTTTAACGCTACGCATAAATTATCCCCTTATAATAATAAGGTTGTTCACCCTAGTATTTAGAGTACAAGTCCGCACCAAAGAAAGTTTGGTTTGGATAAGCTTTCAAGGGAAATTGAACTTTAACGAACATCAACTAGAGGACTAGTTGAATCAATAGTGTTTGATAATTACAACAGATGTTTGATAACAACATAACATAGAATAATTGAGAATCATAAATGAACTAATTATAAATATTAAACTCATGCTTGAAATAACTATAGAGCATAAGTATTTAACAAAATGAATAAAATGGTAAACTTTTGCTTGAACAATCAATAAGCGAAGGTTAGAGTTTTATAACATTAGAAATGAAATTACTGAACGTACATCAACTGATAGCAAGCTGGAAACTAAAAACTTGCCCAACATGGTATTAACTCATTCAAAGAATTAAAATAGATTAATAATAGAGACGAGAGTTCAAAAACTACATTCATTATACAATAATAGAACTTAAGAAACTTGCTTAACTATAAACAAGTTAAAATGAATCAATCAAATGAGAATTTCAAATAACAATAGAGTTATAGTTTGCTCGAATGAATTTCAGGAATAATTGACTTATTCAATAATATGATAGCTTGCTCAATCAAAAGAATAAAGTTACACAATGTAATAACAGAACTAACTCAACGAAAGTGTAGAGTTAGAAAACTTTCTAAATGTAAAAAGATAGGATTTAGAAACTTGCCTTGAGCGTAAGCTATAAAATTAAACTCACGATCACCTACACATAATTTTAGAACCACAATACATATTAGATATGCTAGCATACCATACATGTACATATCTAGCTAAACTTACCATTTTAGCACAAGTCTTTCTTTACCATTTACATTTCAGAAGTTCCAAGTGTTTACCTTGCAACACTTGCCTAACATTCATTGTGTACACTAAGTTATCACATAATGCGTTCGAAATTTACTAATCATTTTTACCACTTTGAATTCACTAACCCCTTAACACAACTCTGTCTTAGCCTTGTTGTTACATGTTGGACACATTACCATAACCTTTAGCTAAGCCACAAAGAACGACCAAAGTCTGCATAATTAACAGACTTCAGTGTCTAGAAATGGGCACTCGTGCGGCCGTGCAAATTTTTGTAATGGGAGGCCGCGCGCCAGCGTGGAAGCTGCGCGCCTACGCGACGCACAGAACTCAGTTTTACAAAACAGAGCTTCAACACATTTGTTAAGCCAACTAACATGAATTTCACCCACCAAACAGTGATAATAACACATAAAATAAATATACAACTATCATAGACATGATTGCTAACATATTCAACAACTTAGCACAATTTATCAACAACTAAAACTATTTTAATTTCTCAATTTGCATGTTTTTCATAAAAACTCAATTTTCTTGACATTCATCCTAAAAATCATCATTGTGAATTCAATACATGATCAAATCATCTCATTCAAATTATGTTATGTTTGTATCTCAATGAACTAATATATACAAGTTTTAATTTATACTTTCACATATAAATTGACCATTATAATTGATACTTTCCATGAACCATATAAAAATACATACAAACATACACTGTCAAAATTTTCTTCTACTGTAAACCGAAATTAGCATGCAATCTCTTGTTTAAACATAAACTCTATCATTATAACACGTATAACCACCATAAATTAGTTACATAACAACAATTTGGGAGAAATAGAATTCACAGAGCATAGCAAAACTTTGTCATAGTTCATATATGTAGACATATACATATATATATTAGGGTTGTATAAGAAGTACCTTCAAATTGCTTGCAATCCTTTTTGATAAACACTGCAAAAATGCTCTGAAATCCTTCTCTCACAAATTCTCTCAACTCACACAAAACTCAGCCACTATAATGCGTATAGTAAACAAATGCTAAGCCAAAAATCAACTGATAGCCTGCGCACGAATAAAACTGATAATCTTAATACGCCAACTTAATTATAATGACAGTTACAAACTGACGTGTGTATATATATATATATATATTATACTTATTATTTTATTTGATTTCAAAAATTAAAAATTTAAAAGACATAAGGCTTTGTTTGGCAAAACCATTTAATTTTAAAGAATTAAAATATTTAAGCCTTGTTTGGTAAAAACTAAATTAAACCCTTTTTAATTTATTTTAATAAACACTTTAGTTTATAATTATAATCACATACTATATTTTAATTAAATATAGCATTTTAGCAATTATCACAAAATTATAATTTCCATTATAACTTTATTTAATAATTTAATATATCATATAAATTATTAAATCAAAACAACAATGGATACATCAAATAAATATTTATATTATTCGATAAATACTTAATTTTACAATTTGAAATTTTGGATCATTACATCATTCTCTCCTTACAAGGATTCTGTCCCCCGAATCACAATCTAAACAATCAAATCATCACATTCTCCCCTACTTACAAAGATTCTGTCCCTAGAATCGAAGACACAAACTAAACAAATAACTCAGGATAATTTTTCATCATAACAGCTTCGAGTTCCCACGTAGCCTCTTCGACATTGTGGTTCCTCTATATCACATTCACAGAAGGTATCACTTTATTCCTGAGCACTTGTTCTTTCCTGTCGACTGTCTGGATAGGAATCTCATCATAAGACAAATCTTTACTGAACTGCAACGGTTCATACTCAATCACATGCTTGTAATCGGGTTTATATGGTCGCAATACCGATACATGAAAAATGTTGTGCACATGCTCCAATTCTGGAGGTAAAGCTACCTCATAAGCTACTTCTCCCACTCGTCGCAAAATTTTGAAAAGTCCAATAAACCTGGGGTTGAGCTTTCCTCTCTTACCGAAATGAAATTTCCCCTTCCAAGGAGAAACTTTTAGGAACACGAAACTTCCTGCATCAAACTCACGATTCTGCCGGTGTTGATCAGCATACTTTTTCTGTCGATCTTGAGCAGCTACCAGTCTTTCTTTGATGAGTTTAATAACTTTAGCGGTCTGCTGTACCAGTTCTGTGCCTAACAGTTGACGCTCACCGACTTCATCCCAGCATAGTGAAGTTCTGCACTTTTTGCTGTATAACGCCTCATACGGCAGCATACCAATACTTGCGTGGTAACTTTTGTTGTATGCAAATTGCACCAACGGTATATGATCATCCCAGTTTTCTTTGAAATCCATGATGGATGCTCTAAGCATATCTTCTAGCGTCTGGATTGTTCGTTCGCTTTGCCCATCAGTTTGGGGATGATATGTTGTGCTCATCTTCAGTTCTGTTCCCATGCACTCATGTAGTTTCTTCCATAAATTTGATGTGAATCTTGGATCTCTGTCTGATACAATTGACACTGGAACTTCATGTCCTGAGATGATCGCCTTAACGTATAGCTTCGCCAGCTGATCGATATTAAATCTAATCTTTATTGGCAAAAAGTGTGCAAATTTTTTTAATCTGTCCACTATCACCCATATCGCATCGTATCCTTTCTGAGTCGTTGGAAGATCTACCACAAAATCCATTGTGATATGCTCCCATGTCCATTCCGGTATTTCTAACGGTTAAAGTAATCTGCTTGGTTGTTGATGCTCGGCCTTCACTTTATGACATGTCAAGCATTTTATAACGCATTCTGCAACATATCTTTTCATGTTTGGCCACCAAAAATGACGCCGTAAATCATGATACATTTTCGTGCTTCCCAGATGAATCGAATATCTTGAGCTACGAGCTTCCGCCAAAATTTCTTCTTTAATATCCTGTACTGTTGGAACCCAAATTCTTCCCTCGAATCTTAGCATTCCCTCAGTATCGATTTGGTAATTTACTTCTTTACCCTCGACCACGCTTTCCTTTATTTTTTTGCATTCTTCATCTTGTAATTGTGCGTTCTTCACCTTATCCACCAATGTTGGACTAGCTTCTATCTGATACAATTTTTCATCAGATTCTTCTGGAAATTTGATTTACAGCTCTAACCTTGCCATTGTTGTAATAAGCTCCTCATAATCTGTTTACAACATCAACTTTTCTCGGCCTTTCCTACTCAAGGCATCTGCAACCACATTAGCCTTGCCCGAATGATAAAAGATCTCACAATTATAATCCTTTATCAATTCCATCCATCTCCTTTGCCGCATGTTTAGGTCTTTTTGTGTGAATATATACTTCAGACTTATATGGTCTGTGTAGATCTCACATTTTTCTCTATAGAGATAAAGTCGCCATATCTCCAATGCAAATACAACTGCCGCCAACTCTAAATCATGAGTTTGATACCCTTTCTCGTAGTCTTTCAGTTGCCTTGATGCATAGGCAATGACTTTGTCGTTTTGCATAAGGACACAACTCAATCCTTTGTATGAAGCATCACTATACACCACAAAGTTTCCTGTATTATCTGGTAGTGACAACACAGGTGTCACACTTAATTTCTTTTTCAGTTCTTAAAAACATTCCTCACACTTTTCCGTCCAAACAAATTTTACAGATTTTCTTGTCAAATTTGTCAACGGGGTAGCAATCTTAGAAAAATCTTGAATAATTTGTCTGTAATATCCTGCCAATCCCAAGAAACTTCTTACATCTGATGGAGTTCTTGGTTGTCCCCAATTTATCATCGATTCGACTTTTGATGGATCTACAGAAATCACATCCTTATCAATTACATGCCTAAGAAATTATACATGTTCCAGCCAAAACTCACATTTAGAGAATTTTGCATATAACTTTTCTTTCCTTAATGTCTCCAGCGTCAGACGTAAGTGTTCCATGTGTTCCTCTTGAGTTTTAGAGTACACCAGGATATCATTGATGAACATCACTACAAACTTGTCTAGAAATGGTTTAAACACCCTGTTAATCAAATCCATGAATATTGCAGGGGCGTTTGTTAAACCAAAAGACATCACTAAAAATTCGTAATGTCCATAGCGAGTTCGGAACGCCGTCTTCGGTACATCCTCCTTCCTCACTTTCAACTGGTGATATCCAATTCTCAAATCTATTTTCGAGAAATATTTAGCACCCTTCAATTGATCAAATAAGTCATCTATTCTTGGTAATGGGTATTTGTTTTTAATAGTGACCTTGTTTAATTCTCTATAATCAATGCAAAGACATATTGACCCATCATTCTTTTTCACGAATAATATCGGTGCTCCCCACGGTGACACACTCGGTTGAATGTACTTCTTATCCAGCAGTTCTTGAATTTGCACCATTAGTTTCTTCATTTCCACCGGAGCCATTCTATACAGGGCCTTCGATATCAGAGCGGTTCCTGGTGCTAAGTCAATCACGAACTCGATTTCTCTGTCAGGTGGAAGCCCTGGCAAATCTCCTGGAAACACATCCCTGAATTCCCTAACCACTAGTATTTCCTCCAATTTCACACCCTTCTCCTTTTGAGTATCAACTATGTATGCAAAATACCCTACACAGCCCTGACTCAATAACTTCTTGGCCTGCATCATCGTCAAACATCTCATTTGTCTAGGCGATTTGCTACCATGAAAAACTACCTTTAACGGAGTCATAAGGTTTACACACTTCTTTTGGCAGTCAATTATCGCTCCATGATTGAATAACCAATCCATTCCCAATATCACGTCAAACTCTATGAGTTTTAACGGGATTAAATCTACCATAATGATATTCCCCTTAATATTCACCCTACAGTTCTTGTATACGAACCTAACACGAATCACTTCCCTATTCGCAATTTCTATGTTTAAATGGAAATTCAACTCTTCACTAGGTATTTCTAACTTCTTAGCAAAATCATCAGATATAAACGAGCAAGTAGCACCCGAATCAAATAATGCATATGCATTTATATCATTGATTGGGAGAATACCTGACACAACATCTTTTGATTGCACCGCGTCCTGCACCGTTATGTTAAAGGTTCTTGCTGTGGGCTTATTTGTTGACGTCTATCCAGCAATAGTCAGTGCACCTCCACTAACATTTCCCTTGCTTCCAGCTGTCTCACCTGACTTCTTCTTTGGACACTCATGAGCAAAATGATCCTTTGACCCGCAGGTGTAGCAAACATTCTTCTTGGGTTGATTGCAATTTGGGGCGATGTGACCCTCCTGGCCACGGTTGAAGCATACTCGTTTCCCCATCAAGCACACACCCTTGTGAAACTTTTCGCATGTAGCACATGCTTCAAACTTCTTCTTTTTCTGTCCTTGTTGATTTCCAGCTCCCCCATTCGCATTCCACTTCCTCTTCAAATTGTTGCTGCCATTTCCACCATTATTACCTCCACCATTCTTAACTTCACCTTCACTCTTCTTCTTCCTCTGCTCGTGGTTATGTTTTGTTATAGCCTCGCCTCCGCTCTTAGCGAGAATTTCCTTTTCCATCACAGCTGTAAATGTTTTCAACTAGAACAAGGAGATCCTACTGTACAACCCGGGCTTCAATCCTTGTTCAAACCTCTTCGCCTTGCATTCGTTCGTGCTGACTTAATATGGCGCAAACCTCGCCAACTCATTGAATTTAGTGGCATACCCAGACATCGTCATCGTTCCCCACTTCAGTTCCAAAAATTGCACTTTTAACTGACTCTTCGAACTCTCTGGGAAATAGGTCTCGAAAAACAATTCCTTAAACCTATCCTATGTCATTACCCCTGGCCCTTCACGAGTTTTATTGGACTGCCACCAATAACTAGCCTCTTCTTTTAACATGAATGTTGCGAAAGCAGTCTTCTGATCATCTTTTACCCTAGCGACATCAAACACCTTTAATATCTCCATAATCCAGGTTTGTGCCTCCACTAGATTCATGGACCCACGGAATTCAGGTGGTCCAACCGCCTTGAAATTCTTAAACGTTGTTCCTTGGTTCTGTGGTTGATTCTGCAATGCTCATGTCAGTAGCGTCACTAGTTGTTGAATGGGGTTAGCATCAACATTATTGTTGTTTTCCTCAGTGGTTCTCTGTCGTGGTGGTTGACGTCTTGGACGCATTTTCTATTAAAATACACCCATTAGCTTCTATGCAACCTTCAAAGTATTATATATTTAAATTGCACATCATAAAAGATGATTACGTAACACATAATACTTTGAATAAAATAATAACTTTATTCCTTCATAATCTCTTTAAAACATCAAAACAATAGCATCACTGCTATTTACATTACTTTCCTGAACTATAACAGTTGCAGGACAACATCATCAACATTTATCCCATTGGTTATATCATACCCGAGATTTACATCTCATTTATTTTCTAATTACATATTAACTACATATCACTATGATGTCCTTCTAAGATACTTTGTAGCCTTTTGACGTTCTTCTTCCATAATCCGGAACATTATTCGACGATCTAACACATACGATGGCAGAGTCTCAAATAGAATCTGATAGCCCATGACCCGATCTTGAGATCGATTAATCACTGTGTTGAATACATTGTTCATCTCCTCCTCCTCTTTGCTTGTGCATCTCTTACTCCTATCCCGGCTCGTTGAAAAGCTTCTTCGTACTCATCTTCAGCTCTTGCCCTCTTAGTAGACTCTTCTCTCAGCTTGTCCTTCAGTTCTGTGATCTCCGCTGTCATTTGTTCCTTCTCTCCTTCAGTTTATTCTAACTTCTCCTCGACATTAGTCAGTCGTTCCTCTCGATCTAGGATCTCATCGTCTTTCTGTATCATTGTAGTTTGTTGTTCAGCTACTATTTCTTGCAATTCCTCGACAGTATCCTAAAGTTCCACGTTGCGATCGTAGACTTCATCGTACATACGAGCAGCTATCGAGTTAAGTGGAAGTTCTTCCTCCTCGTTCTCCTCATCCAACTGTGGAAGTTCAACAGGCTCCTCCTCACCCGTCTCTATCTCATCCTCCTCATCAGGTACTCTTTCCTGCTCAACTAGTGTGACCAATGGAACTGTTTCCCGTGGCAGTAGTTGTTCCCAAATCACCTGAATATCTTGAGGCTCCTCCTCTCTAGCCTGATTAGATCCTCCTACATTAGCCATCCTGTCAACCAAATTTTAAGTTTTAATTTATAATCATCACTACTCGACACTCACGAGCACATAAGTTGTAAACACATAAGCACATAAGTGTTTTATTACTTCTTCCATATAAATCGATAAGAGTTTATCATCACTATCTTTTCAAAGGTTACTTCTTAAGGCTTTTCCCCCACCTAAGGTTCATAACCTAAAGCTTTGATACCAACTTGTGACACCCCCAAAGGTAGGTACTTTAGTTCCATAAGATTTGGTGCTCACTATCCATACATTCATACTATCTATCCAAATAAAATAATATTTACACCATAATCCTCCCTTTAAATAGGGTTACAACATTAATTCAAAAACATCCCAGGTTATCTAACCTTTAAACATCATTCAATTACAGAATTTAATTATTACATTACATCATTATTGAAAAGTCTATGATCATAACAGTAAATAAAAGTACAAATCAACATCACTTGTACATTTTTTTCCTTTCCTTTTCTAGTTGAAGGCTCATCTACCTTCTCAATTTTAGCTGCAATGAGTGTATAAATATGCAAAAGTAAGCAAAACAATTGCTCGCTGGATACAACAATAAATCAACAGGAAAATAATAATAATAATTGCCAACGAATAAGCTTTTCAAGTCTGAATAATACTCCAACAATGATAACCAAAAATTGGAATAAAAAGTATGGAATATATATAACTGAGGGTCATAAGACCATGAACTATGTCCACAGTTGTGAGTAATCATTCAACTCTAACTTTAACAGTCATAAGACTATAAGGACTCCTCGTACTTAGGGGGATCAGCCCTTCATACAATATATTGTGCACAAATATTTTAATGCTACGCATAAATTATCCCCTAATAATAATAAGGTTGTTCATCCCAGTATTTAGAGTACAAGTCTGCACCAAAGAAAGTTTGGTTTGGATAACCTTTCAAGGGAAACTGAAGTTTAACGAACATCAACTAGAGGACCAGTTGAATCAATAGTGTTTGATAATCACAACAGATGTTTGATAACAATATAACATAGAACAATTGAGAATAATAAATGAACTGATTATAAATATTAAACTCATGCTTGAAATAACTATAGAGCATAAGTATTCAACAAAATGAATAAAATGGTAACCCTTTGCTTGAACAATCAATAAGCTAAGGTTAGAGTTTTATAAAATTAGAAATAAAATTACTAAGCGTATGTCAACTGATAGCAAGCTGGAAACTAAAAACTTGCCCAACATGGTATTAACTCATGCAAATAATTAAAACAGTTTAATAATAGAGACGAGAGTTCAAAAACTACGTTCATTATACAATAATAGAACTTAAGAAACTTGCTTAACTATAAACAAGTTAAAATGAATCAATCAAATGAGAATTTCAAATAACACTAGAGTTAAACTTTGCTCGAATTAATTTCAGGAACAATTGACTTATTCAATAACAGTTAAGATAGCTTGCTCAGTCAAAAGAATAAAGTTACACAATGTAATAACAGAACTAACTCAACAAAAGTGTAGAGTTAGAAAACTTTCTCAATGTAAAAAGATAGGGTTTAGAAACTTGCCTTGAGCGTAAGCTATAAAATTAAACTCATGATCACCTACACATAATTTTAGAACCACAATACCTATTAGATATGCTAGCATACCATACATGTACATATCTAGCTAAACTTACCATTTTAGCACAAGTCTTTCTTTACCATTTACATTTCAGAAATTTCAAGTGTTTACCTCGCAACACTTGCCTAACATTCATTGTGTACACTAAGTTATCACATAACGCGTTCGAAATTTACTAATCATTTTTACCACTTTGAATTCACTAACCCCTTAACACAACTCTGTCTTAGCCTTGTTGTTACATGTTGATATATTACCATAACCTTTAGCTAAGCCACAAAGAACGACCAAAGTCTGCAGAATTAGCAGACTTCAGTGTCTGGAAATGAGCACTCGCGCGGCCGCGCGAGTTTTTGTAATGGGAGGCCGCACGCCCGCGCGGCAGTTGCGTGCCCGCGCCTAAGGGTTGCGCGACCACGCGACGCACAAAACTCAGCTTTATAGAACAGAGCTTCGGCACAATTCTTAAGCCAACTAACATGAATTTCACCCACCAAACAGTGATAATAACACATAAAATAAATATACAACTATCATAGACATGATTGCTAACATATTCAACAACTTAGCACAATTTATCAACAACTAAAACTATTTTAATTTCTCAATTTGCATGTTTTTCATAAAAACTCAATTTTCTTGACATTCATCCTAAAAATCATCACTGTGAATTCAATACATGATCAAATCATCTCATTCAAATTACGTTATGTTCGTATCTCAATGAACTAATATATACAAGTTTTAATTTATACTTTCACATATAAATTGACCATTATAATTGATACTTTCCATGAACCATATAAAAATACATACAAACATACACTGTCAAAATTTTCTTCTACTGTAAACCGAAATTAGCATGCAATCTCTTGTTTAAACATAAACTCTATCATTATAGCATGTATAACCACCATAACTTAGTTACATAACAACAATTTGGAAGAAATAGAATTCACATAGAATAGCAAAACTTTGTCGTAGTTCATATATGTAGACATATACATATATATATTAGGGTTGTATAAGAAGTACTTTTAAATTGCTTGCAATCCTTTTTGATAAACACTGCAAAATGCTCTGAAATCCTTCTCTCTCAAATTCTCTCAACTCACACAAAACTCAGCCACTAGAATGCGTATAGTAAACAAAAGCTAAGCCAAAAATCAATTGAGAGCCAGCGCAAGAATAAAACTGATAATCTTAATACGCCAATTTAATTATAATGGCAGCTACAAACTAACGTGTGTGTGTGTGTGTGTGTGTGTGTGTATATATATATATATATATATATATATATATATATATTATAATTATATTATACTTATTATTTTTTTATTTTATTTTATTTCAAAAATTAGAAATTTAAAAGCCATAAAGCTTTGTTTGGCAAAACTATTTAATTTTAAAGAATTAAAATATGTAAGCCTTGTTTGGTAAAAACTAAATTAAACCCTTTTTAATTTATTTTAATAAACACTTTAGTTTATAATTATAACCACATACTATATTTTAATTAAATATAGCATTTTAGCAATTATCAGAAAATTATAATTTTCATTATAACTTTATTTAATAATTTAATATACCATCTAACTTATTAAATTAAAACAACAATAGATACATCAAATAAATATTTATATTATTTGATAAATACTTAATTTTACAATTTAAAATTTTGGATCGTTACATCCTTCCCTGCTTACAAGGATTATGTCCCCAGAATCACAATCCAAACAATCAAATCGTCACAACCTACACATCCCTTCCTCAACAATTTCCTTATTTGTGTCATGGTAAGACAACACGAATGTCCCGACGATTTATTACCGTAAAACACTATATCTGGTTGTCTCAACGTTCTAATATTTACATATTTCTTTTGGCAATCTATTATTGCACCATGGTTAAACAATCAATCCATCCCGAGAATTACATCGAATTCTCCCAACTTTATCGGTAACAAATCTACCGATAATCTACAACCTCGTATATCTACGCAACAACTCATGTGAATATCTTCAACAAGAATTATCTCTTCGCTTGCTACCTTGTTCAAAGGTACATGCAATCTTCCAAGAAGTAATCATAATCGCTAGCAAAATCACATGGTATAAAAGAACAAGTAGCACCCGAGTTAAATAACATGTAAGCATTTATATTGTTGATCGGGATAATACCTGCAACTACATCCCCGAATGCAACTGCATCTTGGACCGTCGTGTTAAAGGTATGGGCAATCGACCTACCCGTCGGTGCTGGACCACCAATAGCTAACTTACCGCTATTAGCGCCCTTAATCCCGTCCGTCCCCTTCTTTGGGCAGTTCTTCGCCATGTGATCAGTTTATCCATACACGAAGCATCCATGGTTTTTCTTTAGACTTGGACAGTTAGGCGAAATGTGCCCCTCCTATCCACAATTGTAACACAAGGCCTTTCCCTTGAGACAGACTCCTAAGTGAGTCTTCCCATAGATCTTGCATGCCTCCATCCTCTTCTTAGGATCTCCTTGCTTTACTCTGGTATTCCCAGAGTTAAATCACTTCCTCTTCTGCCCGTTACCACTCCCACTTGCTCCTTCTATTTTCACTCCCCCGTCTACCTTATTCTTGTTCTTCTTCTCCTTGTGGTATTGGCTTAGAGTATCATTACCACCTTCGACAATTATTTCCTTCTCTAGTATGGTCCCAAAAGAGTTACTTTGGAACACATATATTAGGCTATAGAGCCAGGGTTTCAAGCCCTGCTCAAACCTCATAGCCTTCCTCACCTTAGTGTCCACCTGATGTGGAGCAAACCTCGCCAGTTCATTGAACTTGGCAGCATATTGGGGAACTATCATTTCCCCTTATTTCAGTTCTATGAATCGCATCTCCATCCTCCCCTGCATACTCGTGGGAAAGTAGTTCTCAAAGAAAATCTCCTTGAATAGCGTCCACGTAAGGTTTTCTATACCAACCCTAGCCTGGTTTACATCCCACAAGAAAATAACTTTTCCCTTCATCATATAGATAGCAAAAGCAACCTTTTGCCCCTCGTCGATATTTGCAATAACAAATGCCTTCTCTATTTCTTTCAGCCAAGTCTGGGCTTTAATGGGGTCCGTAGTTCCTTTGAACTCCGGCAGACTGACACTCTTAAAATCCTTAAAAGTAGTAGCCCGTACTGTGATTACCCGGGATTTTGAATAATCAAAATTTTATGAATAATTTTTTTTTATTAATATATTAATATTGATTACTAATTTTGTGACAAGTATCTGTGATACGAGTCTCGAGAAGGTCAAATTGTGTATTGACTAATAAATTTAGAGTAGAGTTGTGTTTAACAACTTTAGAAATCTTAATCCTAACTGGGAAGCTTAATGTGTGTATTAAACTTTAATATGATTAGAAAATCCTAATTATATTTTAGTTATTTTAATTTCTATTTTACAAACCTAATTGTAATTTGGAAATTTTATTTTTCTATTAGAAACCCTAATTTGTGGGTTGTAAACCTTAATGACCAATTACGACCCTAATTGCTAAATTAAGTAATTTTAATTAGGAATATTAATCCTAATTAGCAAGATTGAATTTTATGTTTAGGAAATATTAATATAATTATCGAATCCTAATTATAATTTAGGAATATTAATTTTCTATTTTGAAAACTGAAATTCCAAAATCTTGGTAATTAAATTGCAAATCTAAAGGGTTTAATCCCTAGACCCTAAAGTGTTGAAACCCTAAACCCTAACCCAAATCCTAAACCCTAAGGGTTTGTACATTGGACAAGAATGCCATTAAATTTATTTTGTAAGTTACTAAAATACCCTTTTTCTTAGATTTTTATTAAAAAGATTTGCAAATCTAGTGAGTCATCACTTAAGGTTTATCCCATGTGCTAGAAATAAGCTCCAATCTTATCCAAATGGACACCTAGCATGCTTAGATTCATTGCACCAAATGATTATAAGAGATTAAGAGAGAGAAAGTTACTAAAGTTGGCTAAGTCGCTATCTTACTCTCAACAAACTCTCTCTCTCTCCCAACCTCCGAAATTCTTAAGTAAATCAGTCACTAAGTAGCCTCCTAGAACATCAAGTTCAGATTGGAGAGCCAAGATCTAAGATTTGTCAAGAAAAGGTATAAATCTAATTTTTATTTTTGATATTTGTTGCTAAGAAAATTTTTCGGTTTAAGTATTTAGATTCATGCTAGAAGATGTTTTATGTTGATATAACATAGATTCATACCATCAAAATGCTTTAAAAGGATGTTTTTCAAAATCTGTTCTTGAACTTTTTCAATGGTCTGACAAGAAATGCCAGTCGCTCTAGATCTTTATGTGTTTACTATTTTTGTGGTTTTAGAGTTGTTACATGTAGCCTGGAACGTTTTCTTTAAGCTGCAAGTTGAATCAGTACCATGTGATATCTGGATTGGAAGATATAATCGGTCAAAACCCGTTGACCAGGCTGAATCTGGGTAACCCAGAAGGCCATTACCAGCGTCTGACAACGATTTTAATCTTCCAGATTTGTCCATGTTTTTGTGTTATTATGTTGTTGTTGTATCATAAATATAGATGGTTATGTGGACAATAGATCTATCCTTTAATATCGTTTATATCATAAACATATGGAAAGTAATTAGTGGTCAAACCTGACCATTCGATCACGCTTTGCATTTCTGGGATTTTCCAGAAACTGTAAGAGCCTTGATTCTGATAGCCTTTGACCATGATTTAACTTGTGATGTGGTTTTTGTTTATTTGATCTTTTGATGTAATGTTGTTCCTTGATGTAAGGAGTATACATTTGGACCATTAGATTACCTAAATAATGAACAGAACTCATAGATAATCGAGCATCAAAGTGAGTACTCGAAACTGCCTGGGTTTCTGGACAACCCAGAAAACCGAGGAACATGTTGTCAGTACTTTTGGAGATTCAGATCTACTTGATGAGAAGTAGCATGACCAAATTGATAGCAGGATCTTGTAGTATTACGTACATGCTATAACATCGAAGTCTTAAATTGACCATAACAGATTCGAGAAGCGAATTAAGGTCGGTCAAACCTTGCACCTTGAACACTGACTTTGTCAGTGTTCTTGAGCCAAGAACACCAACAGCGACGCTTTGTGTCGCTAAAGCCCTACAGCGACGGTTTATTTATTTTCTAATTTCTGAATATTCTGAAAAATAATTAAAAATAGAAAATAAATTATAAAATTACTAAAAAATGGTTTTAAAAATCATTTTAAATTCTGAAAAATAATTTTTAATTATTTGGGACATTTTTTCATAAATATTTATAATTATTTAAATATTAAAGATATTTAATTTATTTAATTAGTGTATTAAATAAATTAGAAAAAAATAATTTAATATTATGAAAAATCATTTTAAATAAGAATTAAGTGTTAGAAAATATTTTGAATTATAAAATATATATTTCAATATTTTTGGAGAATTCTCATTAATAAATTAATATTAATGATATTAGATTTATTTAATTATTATATTAAATAAATGAATTAAAAGTGATTTTATTAATTTAAAAATCATTTAAAAATGAGAAAAATATTTTAAAAATATTATAAGTTATAATTAATGACTTTTAATATTTTGATAATAATTTCATTAATATTTAATTATTAATGGAGATGATTTAAAAATGATTTTAATTACTTTAAAAATTATTTAAGTAGAATATTGATTATTTAAAAATATTTTAAGTTATTAATAATAACTTTAATATTTTGACAAGTATGTTATTAATATTTTTATATTATTAAATATTAATATTGATAGGATTATTTGATAATTAAATCATTTAAAAATGATTTAAGTGTTTGAAAAATTATAATAATTGTTTATAAATTATTAAAAGCTTCTGGAAAATATTAAAAACGATATTTAACATATCTAAAATAATATTGAATCTTAGAGACTAAGTTTGATTGGCAATCAATGTGTTAATTGTCGGATAGGGTGACCAGAATACCGAGAATGGATCGAAATCCAACCAGACCGAAATAGTTAAACTGAATAAGTGTTTATATAGGTTATAAACACTGATGTGATTATGTGGTAATGTTCCTAGGAGAAGTTTAACTGTAGAATATAGTGTTACGTGTTATAAATGATTGTGCTAATTGTGAGATCGACATTGTTGATTATAGGTCTTACGAATGCAGTTAATTATATTGTATAGCTGTAATCAACGCGGAAGGCAAGTTTCCTAACTCAACCTTGAGTTGTATTCATTCAATTATTATAATGGTTAATTATACCATGTCTAGGGAATTTATTGTTGATTATTCACAATTAGTGCATGATTAATAATTCAAATTGAATTATTAATTCAAAATATATATATATATATATATATATATATATATATATATATATATATATATTCGTAGAATTACTGTTATTGGATATTTGTATCTGTAGAAGCTAATATTGACAGTACAGATAATTCCTGTTTATTGTCGAATTATGTTGAGAAATGTCTTAGCTAATCATTCTGGCTAGACGAACATTTGTTTGAATTTGATAAATTCGAGAAGAGAATTCAATATTTATTGATAGATCGATGCCAATTATTTCGGCTAGATCGATAAGTAAATAGAAATTGAAATCATTGTATTTCGTTGTTAAATCAAATCTTGATTCAGAGACTGAGAAGAATAACCTTTTATATAAAAAGGGAATATTTTAAGTCGTATATTCGACCATTGCGCGCGACCTGTGAATATTATGCATAATATAGGTTACAAGGAGTTGGTCAGCTCTAAGTACTTGCAGAGGGGCATGATTTAATCTTTATAGTAATTTGATACACCTGCGTATGTATCAAAGTAAATCTTTGATAGATACTCGAGAAAATAAGTTCTAGATCTAGTGTGATCGCTCAGCATAAATCTGGAAAACATTCCACTTTGTTATTGCATAGAATTGATTCTTGATTATTCAATAGAGTATCGTAGAAACTTTGAAAGCGTTGTACTCTTTCATTATCAAATTATTGCGTTGACTAGAATACGAGAAAACTTATTATTGATTAACGGTTTGTTCAGCCATTTCAAAGTTCACCGAACTTTGGTTTCATTCTATCAAAATAGATAGTTTGTTCTTGTTAATTCGTATACATTTATTGTATGTCTTAACTTGTGGGGCAAACTTGTTGCTCACCCTTGCTATAAATAAAACATTTCAGCTAGGAATGAAAAGGCCAGCGGGTCAAAGAAGAACAAAGGCAAATGCAAGATGCTGGAGTAGTTATAATGAACATTATTATTATTATGTTGTATTGTAAACCCTTTTTGTTTATCTAAGGGGTATGTTTGTAAATTTAAAGTTAGCAAACCTGGGACTCATGTATTAACAACTTATGTTAATGACTTATGTATTCCTATTTATATATGAATGGGTAGTTAAATGGTATTATATTATGGATCGTGAACACCAAACTCGGGGGTCAGGTAACCCGGATTTGGGGGTGTCATAGGTTGGTATCAAAGCTGTTGTGACCAAGGTGTCACAGGTTGGTATCAGAGCTGTAGTGACCAAGGTGTCACAAGTTAGTAGAAGAGCTGTAGGTTATAAACCTTAAGTGGGGTGGGGGGAAACCCTAGGATTATAACTATCCGCGAGATAGATAAAACTCATTTAGAGTTCTAAGTGAGGGATTGTCAGAGTGCATCAATAGTGAGATAAGTGGACACACAGTGTCAGAATGTTGTACTGGTGAATTACTAATCAAGTTATTTAAACTGATTGTAGGATGTCTGGTGAAGATCAAATGAGTACGGAGATTACAGCGGCTGTCGCACCAGTGCCAGTAGCCGAGGTGCCAGCACAGAGTGAATCAGTGGAGAAGGTGGGAGAAGATGAACCCATGGTTAATCTCGGGAGTGATCATGACGATTATCCTGAGATGTATCTGAGTGGAGATGAGGAGGCAGAGTCTGAGCCAGCTAAGATGGAGAAAAAGAATAAAACTAAAGGTGGAGAACAAGATCAACTATAGGCAGAAGTTCAAGAACTCTGGAGTAAAGTATTTCTCTTAGAGGAGTTGCGGAAGACGGAGCGAGCATTACATGAAATGACTAAAGAACGGAACGAGCTTAAGGCGCAGGTGGACAGAATGAAGGCGAAAGGTGGTGGATTATCTAAAAGAACCAGCAAGAAGGACAAAAAGAAGAGGAAGAGGGAAAAGGACAACCCTAATTCTGAAAAATCAAGCCCGAAGAAGAAGCAAGCATGTAGCAAGTGTGGGAAGACTCGCGCGGGAGAATGCATGATATGGAAGAACGTGTGCTTTAACTGCAAGCAGGAAGGACATATTTCTTTGCATTGTCCTGAACCGAATTTGAGGAAGTGTTTCCCATGTGGGCAGACAGGTCACGGATTCAACAAGTGTCCCATCAAGAAGAAGACTGGTGAAAGGAGTGATCGGTAGACAACTTAGATATATGTAATAGTATCTTTTGGGTAGAAGTTTATGATATTAAGTGTTGTAATATCAAAAATGAGGTGTGAACATATGTAAATATAAATAAGTTTGTATGAATGAAATCTTTCTTTTCTATATGAATATAAGATTAAGATTAATTTATGTGTTCTTAAAACTCATACTTATGGTAAGTTAATGACTCATAATTATATGAAATATTTTGAACCCCTCAGCGAATGGACGCCAAAGGTCTGACTAGGATAAGTTCATACACTAATATAATTGTGGCAAGTTCCTGAACTCATAAGTGTGGTAAGTTTGATGAATTGGTAATAACTGTGTGTGAATGGAGAATTATAACTTTTTGTGTAAAGTTGTGTTATTAATCCTAATATGATTTAAAAAGAGATAATAACATGTGTTAAGTACTAAATATGCTATGAACTACATGCATAAATATTCATTTATATATGAGAATTATTTTTTAATTCTTATTGTGTTAAGAATTTGTGTAGAGAAAGAGAATTAATATAAGATTTTTATTTAAATTAGATCATGCCGCCTAGACGACAAAATCGAAACTAACGAGAAGAACAGTCCGTGAATAATGAAGGAGGTCAAGCTGACCCGATGCAGAACTTTGTGGATATGATAGTCGGAGCTATGGAGAATAGAGCTCCAGCTGTAAGAGGAAGAGCGAGGAATCAACCAGTTGAAAGATTGGCAAATTTTAAAGACTTTAAAGCGGTAGGACAACCTGAGTTCAAAGGGACCACAGATCCTATTGAAGCCCAAACTTGGGTAAAGGACATGGAGAAAGCATTCGTTATCGCCAGAGTAGCGGAGGAGTAAAAGACGATTTTTGCAACTTATCTGATGAAGGGAGAAGCTAATTACTGGTGGGAGACGAACCAAGCGAGAGCTGGTACAGAGGTGATGTTGTGGGCAAGATTCAAGGAGTTGTTCTTTGAGAACTACTTCTCACCGAGTATGCAATCCAGGATGGAAGTCAAATTTTTAGAACTTAAGCAGGAGAACATGTCGTTATCTGAATACGCTGTCAAATTCAATGAGTTGGCAAGATTTGCACCTCATCAGGTGGATACAGAAGCGAGAAAGGCGAGAAGATTTGAGAACGGACTGAAGCCGGGGATATTCAACAAGGTAGCGGTATTGCAGATCAATACGTTCGCAGCGTTGATGAATAAAGCATTAATTGCTGAAGGAGGGAGCGAAGCTGCTTCTCGATTCCATCAGGAGAAGAAGAAGAAGACTAATAACGGAAGAAGTAGTGGAGGAAGTAATCCGAACAAAAGGAAATGGAACGAGAATACCCAGTCGGGTAATAAGACAGAAGACAATAGGAAAGGAAGGGAGCCACGTTCGAATTGTGGGAATAACCATGCAGGAGTTTGTCTGAAGAAGAAGGGAGTTTGCTATAATTGCGGACAAGAGGGGCACATGTCGCACAATTGCCCCAATCCAAAGAAAATTCAAGGTTTCTTTGCATGCGGATCAACTAATCATTTAGTTCGAAACTGTCTGAAGAAGAATGCGGAGAAGGAAAGTGTCAGCAAGGGACCCGATGGTGGAACATTGGCAATTCGAAGACCTGCACAACCAGGAAGACCAACAGCCCGTACATTCAATATGACGGCGCAAGATGCAGTGGCTACTCAGGAGGTGGCAGCAGGTAATGATTTCGTTTAGAAATTTAATTACGCGAGTAATATGAGTTAGATATTGTTGTGGATTGTTTTCGGTTATAGATTCAAGTCGCATGTTAGAATTTGAGACACAATTTAACATTGTGTTGTTAAAAATGAATTGATGATACAACTTTAAAAGATTGTAGAGAATACGAAAGCGGTGATTCCGAGGACGGAATCCTTTTAAGGAGGGGTGAATGTGATAACCCGGGATTTCGAATAATCAAAATTTTACGAATAACTTATTTTTTATTAATATATTAATATTGATTACTAATTTTGTGACAAGTATCTGTGATACGAGTCTCGAGAAGGTCAAATTGTGTATTGACTAATAAATTTAGAGTAGAGTTGTGCTTAACAACTTTAGAAACCCTAATCCTAATTGGGAAGCTTAATGTGTGTATTAAACTTTAATATGATTAGAAAACCCTAATTATATTTTAGTTATTTTAATTTCTATTTTACAAACCTAATTGTAATTTGGAAATTTTATTTTTCTATTAGAAACCCTAATTTGTGGGTTGTAAACCTTAATGACCAATTACGACCCTAATTGCTAAATTAAGCAATTTTAATTAGGAATATTAATCCTAATTAGCAAGATTGAATTTTATGATTAGGAAATATTAATGTAATTTTAGAATCCTAATTATAATTTAGGAATAATAATTTTCTATTTTGAAAACCGAAATTCGAAAATCTTGGTAATTAAATTGCAAATCTAAAGGGTTTAATCCCTAGACCCTAAAGTGTTCAAACCATAAACCCTAATCCAAACCCTAAACTCTGAAGGTTTGTGCATTGGACAAGAATGCCATTAAATTCATTTTGCAAGTTACTAAAATACCCTTTTCCTTAGATTTTTATTAAAAAGATTTGCAAATCTAGTGAGTCATCACTTAAGGTTTATCCCATGTGCTAGAAATAAGCTCCAATCTTATCCAAATGGACACCTAGCATGCTTAGATTCATTGCACCAAATGATTATAAGAGATTAAGAGGCGAGAAAGTTACTAAAGTTGGCTAAGTGCTATCTTACATTGGTCCTCCTTCCGGTTGATTTACATTGGCATTTTGATTTTGTTGTATTCTTCTTGGCGGCATTTTCTATTAAGATAAATAACACATTATTATTACTTTCTTCTTGTTAGTTAGTTATTATTCATTACTAAAAAATAACTTCAAACTCATTACACAATATGTTTCATAAAAAGGCTTATATTGATTTATTTCCTTATAGTATAATACTGCATCTTTCATTCTTACACAGCCTTAGCTGATTACATTAATATCCCGTAATTAGTTTCTAAAAATTGGGATTTACAAAAGACTACCCTTTGATATACAAAAAAGGGTTTTACATCACTACTAGATACATCATATATGCATCTTTAACTCTACTCTAGTTACTAACTAGTTTACATATGCCTTATGGCATTCTTATAAAGTGCTTTGGCAAGACCAGCTATAATATCTCGACTGATGGTATGTCGAGTCTGCCCTGCCTCTATCCGATACCCAGCCATTTACTGCTAAAAATCCGCATGAGAACTCCTATGGATATAGGATATTCTACCAATCTTCTGCTTCTTGACCTTTAGCTCCTACCTGAGCTCAAAGGTCTCCTGTTTCAGCTCATATACCTTGTCCTTCGCGAAAACTCTCTCATCATGCTCCTCCTCCCACATAGATTCCATGCTCTTCTTATCCTCCAGGATTTCCTGGACCTCCCCCTTCAACTCCCTTACCTCCTTCCCTAACGGGATATTTCTATCCAACAATGCCATGAATAGTGCCTTCATTGACTCCCTTGGAGTTATCTCTTCTGCAGGTGCTATGGTGTTAAAAGACACCACCTCCACCTCCTCCTCTGATATGCCATCAAACAAAGACATGAGGTCTAAGATTTTCGAGTCTCCAGACTCGACTATAACCACTCCTGGCTCTTCTGCTATAGGGGTCGGTAAGATCTCTACTTGATTTTACAGATTCCTCGCTAACAACATGTATATCCCTATACATCTCATTATTTCCTGATATTTACAACAAAATAATTTAGTTTGATTAGTACACTTCAGTAGAATAATCAAAACACATACCACATTTAATGCATTTTTAGGGTTAACTTCATCTTTTACTTCTTTAACTTTCCTTAAGGTTATAACTTAAGGTTCTTTCCCCCCCTTAAGTTTTATAACATACAGCTTTGATACCAACCTGTGGCGCCCCCAAATTCGGGTATCTTACAATCCGACAGATGGTGCTACACGGTGCTACAGTTCACACATACATTCAATTGAAAAGTCTCAAAAGAGTTAATATGTCTTCTATATATTTCAAAATAATATTACCATTCCCAGGTTCTTTATAACCATTACATGAGTACTTGTTATAATATTAAATAATTACAACATCTGTACTATACTATTACAAAGATAATCTAGATGTTTGCCTTAGCCTTTCCTTTATCTTTACAGAATCCTTCAGTCCGTTTGGTCTTAGCTGCATTCATATGGTTCAAGCAAGAGTGAGCATAACTAGCTCAGCAAGTATAACAATTTCATTTAAACAATAGAGTTTGAATCATATGAATCGTATATCTTCAATAACTGAATCAATAGTTATGAAATACTATAGATAATTCAAAATAGCACTTCTCTTTTCCTTAAAACGTTTCACAATGAACAACATTCATTAAACATAAACTTCGGTCCAAGACCTTGAGCATTTCATTCTTTCTTTGAAAAGGACAACCCGACACCAAGTACGTATGTCCGACATATCTTACGAGCACGTCTAGGTGATCAGATTATAGTACTCTATGTTGTACAACACTACTTTCTTTAAACGTATGTATGTTTAAGTTTTGGCAACCTCACGTGCATGTCATTTGACGACAAAAAATTTGTTTATCATACTCTGTCTTTCTTTGAAATCCATACCAAAACAGTTTGACAAAAGATAGCAACATTGATAATAGTTCGATAGATTATAAGGAATCCATCAAAATACATTAAGTCTAGACGAAGGAATTGACTTCGACTTTATCATACATCAATTCATGCGTAAGATACATGAATTACAAAGCTTGTCCAGAATGAACATAGACAAGGGTTAGAACACTTGCCTTCAGCGTCTTCTATCGTTAATATACTTTTCCTTTGAGTCTTTAAGGTTTCTACAATATATGATCACATAACATACCACATTAAGTCATATATAATCAAGAATCTTCACCAATTTATCTTACCCTTCTTCTTAATCTAGTAATGCCTTAGATCGTTTAACATTCGTTATGGTTCTTTACAATCTACCGTCTTATTATAATTCCTAAGTTATCTTTCATCAACATTTAGTTATAATTCCTAAGGTTTCACGCATCTTCAGTGATGTTACATCAAGTTAATTAAGTATATAATTCATAATTAATTAGCTTCCATCTGCTTTACATACATGAGCATTATTTACTATACCTTTCCTAGTACTGGCGCTGCGGCACCAGCTTTCTATACGGAGCTCGCACTGGAGCATGACTCCTCACTAGGTATGCCATGGTCTTGGCGTTGTGGCGCCAATCTCTTCTCTATGTCCACTCATCAGTGTGTATGGCTTGACCTTGGCACTGCAGCGCCACCTTTTCCTCTCTGTGTCCACTCATCGGTGTCTATGCCATGGTCTTGACAAGTGATGAAAATTATCTTTTTTCTGGATGAGAAGAGGAATTTAGAACTACAATTATGATTATGAGTTATACATGTGATTGTGGATAGGAATTGTTGATTGATATTACAGGGATAAAATATTATTGATGGACTTTTAACATGGAGAAGATACTAGACTTTATGGTCTATTTGACTCTTCTAATGGATTGCTCGTTCCGCTGCAATTATGGTTGCAAAGTTTTATCATCTACCATATGTTCTAAATCTCTGATTTATTACTGATGAATACTATTTATAATTTATTTATCTTTAGTCATAACATTCTTTACTGAGCTAGTTGTGCTCACTATTTTACTTCACAATTCCTTTTAGGTGATAAAAATGTAGCTGGGTCAAGCGGGGGATAACAGGGGAATAGAACGGTGGTCTATAGATGTTGAAGGTGAGGTGAATTTAACTTGGAAAGGTGTTTTGCCACTATCATACCAGATGTCTAATGATATACAATCTCGTGTCATCATAAGACAGGGATGTGCTCATCCACTTGCTGAGTATCTTTACGAGCACTACCTATATAATCTTGGTGTTTGTTTGAAGTATAATTTTCAATTAGAGACAGTGGAGATAATGATATGTCAAGAGAAGACTCACCATTGGGAAGAATATGATAGTAAACTTCTCACTTTTCTTTGGGGTCTATTGGGTCAACCAAGGATAATTCTGTGGCCATATGATATCTATCATAATCTAGATGCATGACCTCCCATGTACGAAGGTTTCCTTGAGCACTTCCCAAAGATTCTAATTTCTAAAACAGTTTTTGACTATACCTTTATGTAAGGTGTCATTGTGACGTGCTATCCAAGGTTGGGACATGAGTCACAGTTGGTATATATTTGTATCCAAACTCACAGCATATGTGTTGTTGTATTTTGCACGACAATTGTTGTAATAAAGTTGTAGCTATTTTCTGTACCATGTATTTGACGACTCAGAATAGGTTGGATGGAATGGACCTGTTTTGGGGTCGTTACACTTGTTTTTTTGTGTTCTCATGTTAAGTGAGATTTGTTTGAAAAAATAAGTTGTGAAAAGGTCTGACATGTATATGTTGACGATTAGATTGTAAGAGTTGCCAGTTGGTATTTTTAAATGGTTGCACCAACTCAACCGAGAAAAGGTTTGCACATTGACCTAGTGATGTGACACTATTTAACTGGTTTATGAAACTAAGATTCGTTAGGGTCCGGGGGCTTAATTATGCAGAGAGAAGGTGTTAGGCACCCCCCGACATCCGTGTTACCACGGTGACCGCCACTTTTCGATTAAACTGTTATATGAATGCGCGCGTGTGTGTGTGGGTTAATGTGCAATTATTTAGAATTAGTGATATGCCTCGTTTGTACCTATATATAAAGGGTTTGAATTTTGTATAAAAGTTCAGTTTTAACAAGATATAGCAATGATGTTTTTTGAAAGAGGTTTTTCAAATCCTTATGCTCAATAGTAATTGAGGCCTTTGATACTTCCATTTTATTAAATGTTCGACTTAGTTGCTTTTATTTTTGAGATGCGAGGCATCCTCTAGAAAATAAAATATATAGCAGTGCCAAATTCCTTGTGGGCATGGGAGTCATCTAAGAAAATTCAAACACCGTGAATAATTTACAAGCCATGTACAGCTAAAAATGTCCACCACGGGAACCGAATCTAGATTTAGGAGACTAAATCTGTGATCACATGATTCCTAGGCTCACATGATGTAACAATTTGTATGGAAGCTGTAAATAGTTATATATATAAGCTGTATATATATATATATATATATATATATATATATATATATATATACAATCAACTACCACGAAGCACCTCCATAAGGGATTGAAGAAATGTAAATAAAGCAGTAAAAACGATCAACCGCCACAAAGTAAACTCCAGGCGGGACCAAAATGTAAATAAAGTAATAAAAGCGATCAACCGCCACAAAGTAACTCCAGTCGGGATATATATCGATGAAGGCTCGTTTTGTTATGTCGCATTCGAGAATATATATATATATATATATATATATATATATATATATATATATATATATATATATATATAGATATAAAAGCGGTAAAGGCACCGGATATGAAATCCAGGTTCAATCAAACAGAGTTTGATGGCAATAATATATATAAGTATTTATATGTATAAAAGTAATAAACGCTCTGGATATAAATTCAGGCTTATTCGAGGCATAACTCGATGATGTTAGTACAAATATATATATATATATATATAAAAGAAATAAAAGGCCACAGACCGAAGTCCGGGCATATACACGTAACACAACTCTCAATGTGAACAATTGTGTGTGTAAGAAGTGTAGAAAAGGCTTTAAATGATATAAGAAGGCTTACAATAGACTGTAAAAGAAGACTTCAATAGCTTTAAATGGATGAACACTCGCTCCCGCCGGTAAAAATAACCAAATATAAGCTCACAAGTGTTTAAAATGAGAAAGCACTCAGTTTATAGTGTGTACAGAGCAAATTGGACATGGCTTCCTTGCCTTTTTTTCTTGTCAAAATGGCTACCCTAAGCCTTCTATTTATAGAGGGGGAAGCCGTAGGTTTACCTGCGGTAGCCGTAGGTTTACCTGCGGTAGCCGCAGATGCACCTGCGGTTTCCCGAGGTGCCCTGGGCTCCGCGGGTCCTGTTGTCTCGAAGTACGTGCACGCATACAACGTGATGTCTGCTTGAACTTTTAAAACTTAAATCCAGGCATCCGATCGAGGTGTATAAGACGTTTTTCGGCATACTATTGTCCAGGGCTGCACAATGACATGGGAGTAGAGGTTGTAAGATGTTAGGAAGATGGGACCATGCCCTAAGTCTTCAAGTCTTCAAATTCTATCCGGTGTGCTATCCTGTGTGGTAGTCACTCGGGATTGAAGCTATTTGATTCTTGTAGGACATTTATGTGTGTAAAGTATGTTGAGACGGCACAAATATGGGATTGAGGTAGCAAAATTATGATTTTTCCCCTGACCGGGGTTATCTCTGAGGGCCCCGAATCCAGGTCCTAAATCACCTCGGATCCGGTTCGATCAATCTATACAACTATTACTATTTGCGGAAGATATAAACATAAATTGTTTATACAATACATTTTACACACTATTCCCCAAGGTCGAGTAACCTTAACTTAATACACATTACATAACTGACTTAACATATAACCTTAAAATACAACACTTATACAATATAGCTGCACACATATCTTAACGCTGAAACTATCTTTAACCTTTTCTTGTATTTCGCCTTAATCTGCAATGTTTTATCATGATATAGCAAGGGTGAGCATAAGGATTGCCCAACAAGTTTAAATTCAACAATATAACGATATATCGTGATTGAAGAGTTTGAATAATAAGCTGGCTATAATTCAACAATATAATTGTGAACTAGCAGAACAAGTTTATGACTGAACAAGTATTGTACATGAACAAATATATTTGAAACCAACTGGTAATGAAGGTGATCAACCTTTCATACCTGGCTTATACATGCATTATGTACAGAGTACAAATTATACATGGCAATCAGCAATGATTAACCATAAGCATATCCGAACAAAACACTCTTAGTAGAGTTAAATAAATACAAACTTGCCTGAACCGTTGATTACCGCTACGCAATTTATATCGCTTTATCCGAAGACCTAATATTAGTAATATAGATCTCCAATATTATAATAATATCATCATAGTATAATACTATTATATATATAAATATAGAATAACCTAAACACATAACACATATCCCTATCAGTCTATAACACACATAAGACTTGGTATCAAGTCAAACTATTACAGTCTATCTTGATTCCGAAAAAATTCTAAAGTCCCGACGGTCTAGTCGAACTTTTATCGAGTCTAAGTTCAATTAAACTCTGCCTAACACTTAATAATTATCTCAGATAATTTTAATATCAATCAAAATATTTTTCATAAGCTCGTAATAATTTTTAAATAATTATTACTATTTATAATGATTATTCAATCATTAAAAATGTATTTAAATAAATTAATTACCACATAATTCTATTATCATTAATATTTATTTAATATCAAATATTAATGAGATACATGTCATAATATTATAATATATTTATAATATCACAAAGTATTTTTAATACTTTAAAATCATATTTATATATTTTTTAAACAATTAAATTCATTATCCGATATTTGCTTTTAATATTAAAATATTAATATTTTCATGACAAAATATCAAAAGTTATATTTTATAACTTAAAATATTTTTCTAACACTTAAATCATTTTTATATGATTTATAAAACATTAATTCTATTTTTCCTTAATTTATTTAATACAATTATTAAATAAACTAATTATCATTAACATTAATTAATTAATGAATTTCATCACAAAATATTAAAAGTTATCAAAAATAACTTAAAATATTTTCTAATATCATAATATTATTTTTCATGATTTTTCATGCATTAAAACTATTTTTAAATAATTTATTTAATATTATAATTAAATAAATTAAATGCAATTTATATTCCAAAAATATTAAATATTTATGAAATATATTCAAAATAATTAAAAACTATTTTTCAGAATTTAAAATAATTTTTCAGAATTTATTTAGTATTTTTAATAATTAAAAGTCATTTTTTTCTATTTATTTATTAATTTCCAGAAATTAGAAATTAATTAATAATAAAATTGTCGCTAAATGTAGCTTTGGTGACACAACCGTCGCTAAAAGTGTTCTTCAGCTGTTCTTGAGTGTTCATGTCAGACACCAAGGTTGCTACTTTGACCGATTTTTTAAACTATGATCCAAATATTTTCTAGACTTACTGAAGTGTTACAATTGTAGAATAAGTGCAACACTACAACTATACACCAAGTTCCTGGCCATACTACCACATATCAAAGAGATCTAAGCCCTCAAACATTCTGACAACGCTGTTCTTCATTTATGGGTTTTCCAGAAAATGAAGAACAGATGATGGTGCTAGATCTAGATCATTATAACTTGATTTCTATATTTGTTTTGTGAAACCTAATGCTTGAATCTTGTAGAACACATGTTAGAATACATTTTTATAACATTGAAGCATCATAACAACAACAAATATGAGCGATCTAGACCGGTCAAAGCTCTAGTTAGAAAACATTTCTTGAAGATTCTGGGTTACCCATAACTTCATACTGCCAGATGTTCAACGGTGGTTTGACCACGTATAATTTTTATTCTGTTCAAGATATGAGTGATCTAATGATTTGAGTATGTAGATTGCATGATCGATAACAACATTCAACCAACAACATGACATAAAACGTAAAATACAAGCATGATCAAAGGCCTTGAAAGTGCTTGTCAGACTTTTCTGGGTAATTTGGGTTACCCAGATTCATTCAGTCATGGTCGGTTAACGACCTTTGACAGCTTATATCTTGAAATCTAGACCTGATGTGACTATGATTCAAGTTGCAGAATAAAGACCACATGTCATACAACATATCTATAACGTAAAACAATACTAACACTTAACACATGAAGATCTATGGCCTCTGACATATGGCTGTCAGGCCAAAAATGTCTAGTTTTCCAGATTTTTCAAAACATCATTTTCGTGCACTTTAATGTTATATATCCTTGATCTATCAACCCATATCACTAAAAGACACATTATAACATAACTTTAAACAATCAATTGCAACATATAACATCAGATCGTATGATTTCTAAAAATTATGGTTATATACCATTTTGAGCTTTGATCTTGAATTCTGACCATTGAATCTGTTATTGGATTGCTAGAACTTGATCATGACTTGGTTTTTCACACTCTCTCACTCTAAGATCCGAAAATATAGAGAGAGAAGGAACTTGGACAAAATAAAATGGAAAGTGAGACTTTTTTCTTAATTTTAATCTATATAAATGATAATGCAATGCACATGGCTGTCAATGTGGCTGAATTGCTGTGATTTAAGGCACATGGAGTAGGTGTAGGTGCTCACCAACCAAATATATGGCAAGATTTACAAGTTTCCTCTAATAATGCATTAAGGGTAATTTAGTCATTTCCATTTGTATTTTTAATGGCAATTTGGATATTGTCCCAAGCCCTTAGGGTTTAGGATTTGGTTAGGGTTTAAGGTTTGAGCTAATTTAGGGTTTGCAATTTAATTTTCTAAAATTTCCAATTTAGGTTTTTAAAAAAATAGAAATAACTTAAATATTGTTAATTAGGAGTAATATTTCCTAATTACAATCGCTAATTAAGCAATTAGGGTCAAAATGGTCATTAGGATTTATAACCCACGAATTAGGGTTTCTAATAGAAAAATTAATTTTTTTAAAATAGAAATTAGATTTTCGTAATTTGATTAAAGTTTTATAATTACTATAACTTGAATATTAAGATTAATATATCCTAATTAACATTAAAACTATTTAATTAACACCTAGGTTTTTCCCTATTTACAAATTAGGGTTTCAAATCCGTAATTAGAGTTTTCAAAATGTGCCATTAGGGTTTGTTATTTAATTAAGCGTTACCCTAATTAATATTATAACTATTTACACTTACGCCACTAAGTTCCCGATTTAGGGTTTCATGCACCGAATTAGGATTTCGGATTCCCGAAACTGAAATTAGGATTTCTAGAACCGGTTTCTAGGGTTTATTGTTAAACGCTATGGTTTTCTAACCGAGCGTTGACGTTCTTAATATATACCTAAGGTTTGTTACAGATATCAATTATCTGGCCAACCCTTGACCCTTAACCACATATTGTACACATATACACAGAACATATTCACATATTACTTAATCCTGAATAATTCACTTAAATTCTTCACAGAATTTTGAAATCCTCAAAATTCCATCTTAAAAATATCAAATACATACACTTATTTTCTATCTAGGTTCTAATTTTGAACATTAAATCAAATAATAAAAATTTTAAAAAAATTCAAAATTCTCGGATTGTCACATTATCTCTGGTTTTGGGCTGATTTAGCAGTAGTTGCTCAGGGTTATCTCTGAGATTGGGCTGCTGCAGTGCTAAATGCATGTCCTCCCGGTGTTATCACCGAGTGTTGAATCTGATCGCATGGGTTTAAAACAAGCATTTTCGGGGTCGTCTCCAGACTTGAACTGCATGCCTCGGGGTTATCTTTGAGGTTGAACTAACTTTCCCGGGGTTATCTCTGGGATTCGAAATGAAGATCTCAGGGTTATCTCCGAGATAGAACTGAGGATTCCGGGGTTATCTCCAGAACTGGATCTGCATTCCTCGGGGTTGTCTCCGAGGTTGAAACTGAAGCTTCCGGGGTTGTCTCCGGGACTGCAACTATATATCTCGAGGCTATCACTGAGTGTTGAAGCTGATCGCTTGGGTTTGAAACAAGAATTTTTGGGGTCGTCTCCGGAACTGCAACTGCATGCCTCGTGGTTATCTCCGAGGTTAAACTGAGTTTTCCAAGGTTGTCTCTGGGATTGGAAATGAAGATCTCGGGGTTATCTCCGAGATGGAATTGAGGATTCCAGAGTTGTCTCCGGAATTGGAACTGCATTCCTCGGGGTTGTCTCCGAGGTTGAAACTGAAGCTTCCGGGGTTGTCTCCGGGATTACAACTGTATATCTTGGGATTGTCTCCGAGATGGAAAACTTAGTATCCCGGGGTTGTTTCCGGGACTGTGCTGATTTAAATTCCAGGGTTATCTCTGGAAGACGATTTTGCCCTCCTACAAGGTTATTAAAAAGAATGCAAAATTTTGAGTGTCTACAGATGCCTCTCCTTATCATATTCATGCAATGTAATGGCGTGGATAGGATAAAGAATACTAGACACTTGAAATGTAACAAGATAATCATTATGCAATGTACTAGAACATGATGCAGATGTATGATGAATGTGGTTTGTTGGACCGTTTTCCAATGGGATATGATAACCGTTTGCTCCTAATTGGATGTGTGCTCTACAGTTCTTAGGAACCTTCAGGATGTTGACGTTGGGGTTATCACCAAAGTCCTTAATCCTTGTTATAGACTTTCCACCATAGACGTTCCTCTCATGTGTAAGAGACTCTAGGGAATTGTGTTTATCTAATGAAGTTTGTGTATAACAGATTCCATCATCGGTCCTCCCCGATGAAGATGGTCTTCCCTGGGTTGTATTGCCAGGTCTTTCCAATGGTCTGTTGGAGTTACTGCCAACAGTCTGTGTTTGTCAAGGTTGCCTGACCCTCGCTGAAATGTACATCAATGGTTGAAATCCCTGACGGGGATGATGTCAAGGCTGCTTGACCTTTGTTGACGCGTTCATCAACGGCTGAAATCATCGAATGGTCTTCAATGCTTCGATAGGTTTACCTGTCATCGACTGAGTGTTGTCAAGGTTGCTTGAGCTTCGTCGACATGTGCATCAATGAATGAACTTATCGGGCGGCTTCCGACGGTTCGTTGGATTTATTTGCCAATGAGTAAAGTAACGCCACGGTTGTTTGACCTTCGTTGAAATGTGCTTCAATGACTGGAATCATGGGACGACTTCCGACGCTTCATTGAATTTATTTGCCAATGGCTAAAGTAATGTCAAGGTTGCTTGACCTTCATTGAAATGTGCTTCGACGGCTAAAGTGTATGAAATTCCCGCTGGGGATGAGTGTTCTGGAGTTACGACCCCAAACTGACGGTATCACACCTTCGCGAGGTTTTGTCGAATGTAGTTTGCAACAGTTATGATCATTGATATAGTAAGCCTGTGTCCGGGCGAATACCAATGAGTGACATGTAGACCTGTAATTTGGTCCATGAAAACCAGGATTTCATGCTTTTTCGCTCAATCGCGTAGCATTCTTTTTCTTGATTTGGCTTTTTCAGCTTGTGAGATCTCCTTTGTAACTTGAACTGGACTGATTCGGAGGGGTGGGCCCCACCCAAGGGAGTCGTAGGTACACCTGTGGCCAACCGTGGGTGGTTTTAAGCTGCCTGTTGCTTTCACAAGTTACTTTCAAACTGTGCCACACAGAGAAACTGAGAGCTCTTCTTCAGATCTGCTGAGTTCGGGCGTCTTTCTATAAAATCTGTCACCATACAAGTGTTCTACACTGCCCTGGTAACGTATGCATGTCTTCTTTTCCAGGTTATATCCTTTGGAAAATGACTTATCATATGAAATGCGTCTAAACACGTAGTAGTGAATATACATGCTCATATATCTTAATAAAAATATTCAACATAATAAAACAATAGTAGATTGGATCTCCGTCGCAAATAGTCTTTGTTCCGCTTCACTCAGTAATTTCACCTCTAATTCCATCCTAGACAAATCTGTTATTAACTCAGTTTGAGCCGTTAAGTTAGACAACTTCTTCTGACCCTTTCTACTTAAGGCGTCAGCCACTACATTGGCTTTTCCAGGGTCATACAGGATTTCACAGTCGTAATCCTTTATCAACTCCAGCAATCTTCTCTGTCGCATATTCAACTCCTTCTGTATGAAAATATATTTTAGACTCTTATGGTCCGTGTATATTTCACACTTTTCCCCATAAAGATAATGTCGCCATATCTTTAAGGCAAACACCACCGCTGCCAGTTACAAATCATGAGTAGGGTAAACTTTCTCATAATCCCGCAACTGCCTAGAGGCATACGCAATGACCTTCCCATGTTGCATGAGCACGCAACCAAGTCCTCTATGTAAAGCATCGCTATAAACTACGAAATTTCATGTGTCATCGGGTAATGACAAAACAGGCGCTTCACTCAACCTATTCTTCAGTTATTGAAAATTGTCTTCGCATTTTTCGTTCCATACGTACTTCACCGTCTTCCTTGTCAAGTTAGTCAACGGAGTAGCTATCTTCGAAAAATCCTAAATGAATCTCCGATAGTAACCCGCTAACCCTAGGAAACTCCGCACTTCCGTCGGTGATGGCTTCCACCTTCGCTGGATTGAGCTTTCCTCTCTTTCCAAATCTTGAAACTCACTTCCATAGAGCAACACGTAACAATACATGATCCCCAATATTCAATTCCACGTGCTTTCGATGAAGACCAACATAACTCTTTTGTCGATCTTGTGAGGTCTTTATACGTTGTCGAATCATTTGGATCTTTTCTGTAGTCATGCGTACCAATTCTGGTCCCAACACCATTGTTTCACCCACCTCGTCCCAGCATACTAGAGAACGACACTTTCGTCCATATAACGCCTCGAATGGAGCCATGCCTATACTTGCTTGATAACTGTTGTTGTAGGAGAATTCCACCAATGGCAAGAACTTATCCCAACTTCCTTTGAAATCTAAGACACAGAGTCTTAATAGATCTCAAGGGTTTGAATAGTCCTTTCCGATTGCCCATCCGTAAATAATCAATAATCAATGAAGATTTATTGGAAGCAAATATGATTGGTTATATTTCTCCTCGGCGTTTGTCAGTCGTTCCTCACGATCCTGGATCTCGCCGTCTTTTTGCATCATTGCAATCTGTTGTTCAGCTACTATCTCCTGTAACTCCTCAACGGTATCCTGAAGTTCCACGTTGCGGTCATATACTTTATTGTACATACGAGCGGCTATCGAGGTTAGTGGAGTCTCTTCCTCCTCATCCTCGTCATCCTCATCCTCCTATGGCAACTCAACGGGATCCTCCTCGTCTGTCTCCACATCATCATCCTCATTCTCAACTACTGTGACCAACGGGGCTGACTCCCGTGGCAGTAGTTGTTCCCAAACTACATGAATGTCGCGAGACTCCTCCTCTATAGGCATCTGAGGTCCCTCCTCCCTAGCCTGACTGGATTCTCCGACATTAATCATCCTAACAACAAAGTTTTAAATTGAACTTATCAATGATAATTATATTATACTTAATATAGGTTAAATGCTATATGATATTATATGACAACACATACTGTGAGTTTACATTACTCCCTCACTGTAGTTTTATTTAATAAACTAACACATCACTTTAATTACAACCGCATTTGTTTTCGAGTTTTAATAATGTAGACTTTCATTCTGAACTTACATATTGTTAATAAAAATAATATAAAATATTAATTAGATATGTAAATGTTAAATTATTAATTTACATATATAAATGTTAAATATTTGAATTATTAATTGGATACTTTTGTAGGAATCTTTCTCCCTTGTCTTCTGAATCCATCATCAGTGAGATTTAAGATAGTTGACATATGAGCCGACATATGTTAATGTAGGTTTCCATATCTTGCTCCAGAGTAGTAGCCTAATCCAACTTTCCTTACTTGGCTTGGTATTTGAATTGGATTCCTGATTCCTTGACGATTCTTTCCCAGCCTTTTACCTGGACAGAAACCTAAAGATATCATCTCTTGCCCGACATTCCTTACTTCAAAATAGATTCTTGATTTCAAAGCTGGCACCCCGATAGATTGATAGTGAGTGTTGCTCACTTCGAATGCTTGAAAGCTAGCAGGCTCAACTCCTTTATTGAGGCCTTTCAACAGTATCTCCCTTTGCGTAGAGATTGGATATTCTGGTTCGGCATCAATAGTCACCAGAGAGAGAAAAATAGGGTTTTGCAAAACACTTATCTTCTTGAATACTTGTTCTTCCTTGGTGGATCATCTCTAGAGGCCAAACACTTGGGTGGCTAACGTAGATCAAAGGAAGGAATCCAACTAAGTGAATTCAAAGAGAACGTGAAAGGAATTGGAGGTAAACTCGTACCTAAGGAAGCTTGTTTCTATAAGGGTATGAATCTGATCTCCATCTCTTTTCTATTGATTGATAATTATGCACAAAGCATGATCATGCTGATGGTTTGTATGAAAAATTTTAATTTTTTTTGTCGCGCTTTCGCACTTTTTATGTAATTTGATTACATGAACGCACTATATACAAACCTTAGAGCATATTCATAATGTGTTTCACGTGTATAATATTACGTCCTTATAAACCAAATTAGAAGTACGTAATAGAGTATAAACCTATTCAGGTTGAGAAAGACTTAACATAATATTATTAATTATATTAAATATAATATCATCTTGTCGAAGTTGGTCGCCGAGGACTGTAGTTCGGTGCCGCAGCGCGGCCTTATAGTACACTTCTCGCGTCGCAGCCCCAGCGCCGCGCCGCAGCGACGTGCCACAGTGTAAACTGTGGCGCCGCAGCGCAAGTTAGCAGAATGGTCAAACAATGTGTTTTAATTGCACAAAATCTGAAAAAGTTGTTAAATGAAATAGTATGACTGTTAAGATGTGATTTTGGTATTACTATACTAAGAATTATCATATTATTATTAGTTAACTAGTTTTATGACTTGGTTCGTAGAAATGAAGTCCTTGTGGGGAAAAACGAAACATTGGTGAAAACCAACAAGAGCCTGGCGTTGCAAGTGAACGTGAGAATATATAATTAATAATTTAATTATTTAACATTTACCCACTTTAAAGATATTGAAGTCTTCTTTAGCAGCCCACTGTAAGCCTTCTTTCACACTTTAAAGTTTTTCTCTTCATCTTTGCACACATGAAAAGTTTACCCTACTCATGATTTGTAACTGGCAGCGGTGGTGTTTGCTTTAAAGATATGGCGACATTATCTTTATGGGGAAAAGTGTGAGATATACACGGACCATAAGAGTCTAAAATATATTTTCATACAGAAGGAGTTGAATATGCGACAGAGAAGATTGCTGGAGTTGATAAAGAATTGCGACTGTGAAATCCTGTATCACCCTAGAAAAGCCAATGTAGTGGCCAACGCCTTAAGTAGAAAGGGTCAGGAGAAGTTGTCTATGTTAACGGCTCAAACTGAGTTAGTAACAGAGATGTCTAGGATGGAATTAGAGGTGAAATTACCGAGTGAAGCAGGGCAAAGACTATTAGCGACGGAGATCCAATCTACTATTGTAGAGAGAGACGTCTTATGTTAATATTCCCTATCCCCCTCGACATTTGTTTTCCTGCCACCAATAACTGGCCTCTGCCTTCAACATGAATGTTGCAAAGGTAGTTTTCTAATCATCGCTTGCCCTAACGACATAAAAAACCTTCTCCATTTCCATGATCCATGCTTTAACCAGATTCATGGATCCCTTAAATTCCAGGGGTCCAATTGCTTTCAAGTCTTTGAAAATGATGGCATGTCCCTGAGGTTGATTCGCAAACGCTCTCATTAATAGATTCATTGTGACACCCCAAAAATAGGGTCCACACAACCCAATTTGGATCGCCAAAATACGTACTTCAATAATACATTCTCTTAATACAATGCCGTATATAATACGACAATATCCAAACTTAAATTATTACAATGTCGTATAACTTACGAGTTTTCTGTAATCCATACAAACCCTCCAACCGGTCACTGTCCTCGTCAGTATCAGTTCATTATTCTCATTTGCCACTATTGTCATACCACGCTTATGACGCCCCCAAAATAGGTATACAACACCCATTCTGAGTCGCCAAATACATTGTACAGAAAGAAAGCTACAACTTCAATATTACAATTGTCGTGCAAAATACTACAATACATGGTGTGAGTTTAAATACAAATATTGTCTTCTGGACAATATTGACACTCAAATAAATCCTCATTACAATTATTCAAACACTATTTTACAGAAATAGTGAGGACTGCTAAAACATCTTTCTAGAACTATCACTCCATACGCCGACTAGATCTTGCTATGTTCTCACCTCCAGAGAAGAAAAATAGAACAAAAAGGAAAAGAATGAGTTCAACAAGCCCAGTAAAGAATATTATGACTAAAATAATATACAACAAATTATCGTTAGTCTTCAACAGGAAAAAATCTGATAAAATATAATAGACAACAAGTTTTAGATCAACAACTGCAGCGAAAATAGCAAAACATTAGAAGAGTCAAGTAGAGAAAAAATTCTACTATCTTCTAAGATTTAAAAGTCCATCATCAATATTTTATCCCTGTAACATCAATCAATATACATCTTGAATCAAATATTTATCTTTCCACTGCAGGCCAAAGATATTCATTTGTAACACCAGTCGGTCATGTTCATCTCAACACATGTTCATCTTTGCACTACGGGCCAAAGATATTCATCAGTTAATCATTCATCTTTGCACTACAGGCCAAAGATATTCAGTAATATCATCATTTAGGACTGAGGATGATGAAAAATTATCTTAAAAAAAACGAATCCAATGAGACAGAAGGACAAATATTAGGAATTCGTATTATAGTTTATCCAAGTGCAATAATACTCCATAATAACCACTTGTGAAGGAGAATTCAAAAATAAAGATCAAAACATGGATACAATCAAAGATAGTAACCATAATATACATCTTGGACAAAAAGAAAATTTTTTATTTTTCGGTGAATAGTGTCGTATACGTGAATTGTAACCCCGACACAAAAAGTTCCAAATTTGATTAAAAGTTTATATCAATATTTCAGCATAATGATATTGATGAAAATAATATCATTTAAAAAGAAAATAATATCCCTTACCTCAAACGAACAGTATTTCTGATCAGAATATCGTATATGAGGCTGAATAAAACTTGTGCTGAATAGCAACTCTCAAAGTATCAAAATACTCACAAAATACGCTCAATAATAATAAGAGAGAAAACTTATGAATTCTGGTGTGATTTTCAATTCTAACTTAGCCCTCTATTTATAGGAAAATGTTAGCACGCCGAAGCAGACTTGACCTGCAACTTGATGGCTTTACCTGATACTATTCTCACCCACCACATTTGAATAAAAATTTCAGCACATTTCTCACCAACCAAAAGTGGGGCACACCAATTCTAGAATTTTCTACCAAAATGATAAATTTCGAAATTTCAACAATTTATGAACCAGTCACCTCTTAAAATTCAAAACAAATCATACGTTCATTTTTAATGGTTCAAAATTTGTGGACATATACTCAACTTATATATGTATAACATATCCAAAAATCACAATGATCCAACGGTCAGATTAAAAATTATAACCCCCGCAATATATCTCAAAAATCCTGATTGATTTTTAATACCTCCATTCCGACAAAAATACTGATAAAATACCTCAATATTAACTCCTTCATTTTTAACCACAAAATATATCCAACATTTATATTCACATAAAATAAATATTTTCTTATCATATGAATCAATAATTAATTATTCACAATTAATATTATAGAATCACATTTATGACAACCAGGCCGTTCCCAGGAAAGAGGGGGCTTTCCAATAAGGATTTCTCCTTACTGGCGCGCAATTAGATGACCAAACCTCTCCTTAGACAGAACTTTCTGGACATTGCCAATAATGTTATCTAATAATATTATTCAAATAATATGAATTATTGATTTGATAATGGGAAATACTGTGCAGTGATAATTATTGAAACAACAATAATATAAAATATCAATGCAGCAATTATTGAATCAATAAAATAAAATATTGAACTACTGTAACAATTATTGAGTAGTGCATTCCTTCGTAAGAATCAATTATTCAAAAATACTGTGCAATCCGTGTGCTACTGTGCAACCACGCGTATTATTGTATTTTAACCACCGGGTATTCCAACAGTGTTAACGGTAACAACTACGCCGTTATTTATAAAAACTTAATTTTTGTCCTTATCTTCATCCAATCGTTTTCCGTTATAGGGCCCACAAATAGTTGCGCCGTCGTACGAATATTCCCCGACAGAAAGAATATTCCACGACCAAACGAATATTTCCCGACAAAATGAATATTTTGTAACCACTTGGTGATTTTGCAAAATTTACACATTTCACCCATAATCAAAGTATTATATAAAATTAACATATTATTCACAATAATATTTAGAGAAAATTTGATTTTATTCATTAATAAGTTGGGGTCTTACAACCTCCCCTCCTTATGAAATTTCATCCTCGAAATTGACGTACGTACCTGGTGTTTCGAAAAGGTGAGGATACCTCACTTTTATTTCTGATTTCAACTCCCAGGTCATTTCTTCAATAGCATTGTTTCTCCATAAAACCTTAACTTGTGGTATAACCTTCGTGCGTAGAACATGCTCTTTCCTATCCAAGATCTTAACAGGTACCTCCTCGTACGTTAAATCTTAGGCTATCTCATCTGGTTCTAACTCAATTATGTGGTTCGGGTCTTTTACATATTTACGAAGCACAGATACATGAAAAACATTATGAACACGAGACAAGCTTACAGGTAATGCGAGTCGATATGCCACATTTCCTAATCGGTCAAGAATCTCAAATGGACCAACAAATCTTGGATTGAGCTTTCCCCTCTTCCCAAATCTTGTAACTCCTTTCCATGGTGCAACACGTAACAATACATGATCCCCAATACTAAATTATACATCCTATCGATGAAGATCCGCATAACTATTTTGTCGATCATGTGCCGTTTGTATACGTTGTCGAATCGTTTGGATCTTCTTTGTAGTCATGCGTACCAACTCTGGTCCCAACAATGTTGCTTCACCCACCTCGTCCCAGCATACTAGAGGATGCCATTTTCTTCCATACAACGCCTCGAATGGAGCCACACCTATGCTCGCCTGATAACTGTTGTTGTAGGAGAATTCCACCAATGGTAGGTACTTATCCCAACTCCCTTTGAGATCTAGGACACAGAGTCTTAATAGATCTTCAAGAGTTTGAATAGTCCTCTCTGATTGTCCGTCCGTTTGAGGATGGTACGCTGAACTGAATCGTAAATTCGTGCCCATAGCTTTCTACAAGCTAACCCAAAATCGTAAAGTGAATCTTGGGTCACGATCCGAAACTATGGATACTAGCATGCCATGCAATCTCACAATCTCATTCACGTACATACTAGCAAGATGTTCAAGGGAATAAGTCTCACGTATATGCAAGAAATGAGCGGACTTGGTTAATCTATCAACAATAACCCAAATCGCATCTATGCCTTGAGAAACCTTGGGAAGACCTGTAACGAAATTCATGGTAATGTGTTCCCACTTCTATTTTGGGATCTCAAGTGGTTGCAATGGACCCTTTGGCACTTGATGCTCCGCCTTTACACGTTGACAAGTTAAACACCTCGAGATAAACTCTGTGATCTCTCTTTTCATATTGCTCCACCAAAATGTATGTCAAAGATCATGATACATTTTGGTACTCCCAAGATGGATTGCAAATGGTGTGTTGTGTGCGTCCATCATTATTCTATGCTTCAAGTCAAAATCGTTAGGAACACAAAGTCTGGAGTTGACTCAAAGTATTCCTTCTTCATCGATTCTTGCTTCTGGAATAGCACCTTCTTGCACTTTCTTCTTCATATGCATCAGCTCCATGTCCGTAGCTTGAGCAGCTTTAACTTTATCGATTAAAGTCGGTTCTACTCGTATATTTGATATCATCATGTGGGTACTTGGAGCCTTCATCTCTATCTCCATCCTTTGCAAGTCATACAAAATGGGCCTTTGTGTTAACAACATTGCACTCGTACCCGCATATGATCTTCTACTCAATGCGTCAGCTACTACGTTTGCTTTTTTAGGATGATATTGGATGGTATGATCGTAATCTTTCAACAGCTCGAGCCAATGTCGCTGCCGCATGTTGAGTTCCTTTTGGGTGAAGAAATATTTGAGGCTTTTATGATCTGTATAGATCTCTACTTTCTCCCCATACAAGTAGTGTCTCCAGATCTTCAACGCGAAAACGACTGCTGCCAACTCCAAATCATGAGTAGGATAATTCCTCTAATATTCTTTGAGTTGTCGCGAGGCATAGGCTATGACTTTCCCATGTTGCATGAGAACACATTCTAACCCTTTGCCTGAAGCATCGCTATAGATAACAAATCCATCCGAACCAGATGGTGTTGTCAGAACATGTGTTGAATTGAGTCTCCTCTTGAGTTCTTGGAAACTCTTCTCACATTCCTCACTCCATACGAATTTTGTATCTTTCCGAGTCAACTGAGTTAACGGAGTAGCGATTCGAGAAAATCCTTCCACAAATCTCCGATAATAACCAGCTAAGCCCAGAAAGCTACGTATTTCGGTTACCGACTTCAGTTGTTCCCAACTTTGTATGGCTTCAATCTTCGCCGGGTCGACAAATACTTCATGTTTTGACACCACGTGCCCAAGGAATGCTACTTCCTCAAGCCAGAACTCTCATTTCTTCAGTTTAGCATATAGCTTGTTTTCATGAAGCCTTTGCAATATCAACTTCAAATGGCGCTCATGATCTTCACGACTTTTGGAATAGATGAGGATGTCATCAATAAAGACAACAACGAACTGATCCAAATATTCTTTGAACACACGATTCATCATATCCATGAAGGCATCAGGAGCATTAGTTATTCCAAAAGACATGACTAAGAATTCATAATGCCCGTACCGAGTTCTGAAGACAGTCTTTGGAATATCCTCAGTTTTAATCTTCAGCTGATGATATCCAGAACGAATGTCGATCTTTGAAAAGAATTATGCTCTTTGTAACTGGTCAAAAAGGTCATCAATGCGAGGTAGCGGATACCTATTCTTGATGGTGACATGATTTAATTCCCTATAGTCGATAATAAGTCGCATACTCCCGTCTTTCTTCTTTACGAATAAAACAGGAGCACCCCATGGAGATGTACTAGGACGAATAAAACTGATGTCCAACAACTCTTGTAGTTGGACTTTTAACTCCTGAAGTTCAATAGGAGCCATTCGATATGGGGTTTTAGAAATGGGCTTTGTACCGGGTTCAAGGTCAATAAAGAATTCAACTTCACGTTCTGGGGGTAGACCAGGAAGTTCTTCAGGAAATACGTAAGGAAATTCACTAACAACAGAAATATTATTCAAATCTGTCGTGTTTTTGTTCAAGTCCATGACATGGGCTAAGAAAGCTTGACATCCGTTTTTTAATAAGCGAATGGCTTTATGGCTTGATATAACAGCGATTGATTTTAATGGTTTGGTTGCTTGAATTCGCATAATAGGTTGGTTAGGAATATGAAAGCTAACAACCTTACGAAAACAATCAATTTTGGCATGATGAGTAGTTAACCAATCAATCCCTAAAATCACATCAAATGTAAGTATCTTTAAAGAAAAAAGGTCAACAGGTAATGTGATGGTGCCAACTTGGATTAAGCAAGATTTATAAACTGTAGCTGTAACAAAGGTTTCACCCGATGGAGTTTCAACAGATAAGTCAAAGGTCAATCTCTCCGGAGTCAAGTTCAAACGTTGAGCACAAGCAGGAGAGATAAAAGAATGGGTAGAACCGGTATCTAGTAAGGTATAAACTTTACAAGAGTTCAAGATTAGCTTAACCGTGATCACCTCGTTCGGGTTTCTCGCGTTTTGGCCAGTCAAGACAAGCGCCCTTCCAGGAACCGCTGATTTCGACTTATCCGGGATAACTTTTAGAGTCACCATCCCCACTGAACTTGGTTTTGCTACAGAACACTCTCGAGCTATATGACCCTCCTTTCCACAGTTATAACATACCTTGGATTGTTGTGGGCAGTTTGGGCTGATATGTCCCTCTTTTCCACATTTGTAACATACGACCGGTGGTCGTTCTCCTCCCCTAGAAACAGTTGATGTTTGTGCTGACGTCTTCACGTTATCATTGTTATACCTTCTCTTCTTGAAATCTCCTCCCGACTCGCTCATTCTATTATCACGGCCACGATTACCACCAGAGTGGTTAACGCTTTTGTCCGAATGTTTTCCTCCCTACTGGTTTTCATTGCCCCGATGACTGCCGCCACCGGTATGACCCTGGTTGTGGTCCCTCGGTTGCACATACTCATTATCTCGCTCTAATAATTGAGCCCTGTTTACAACATCTGAATATAAATAAAATTTATAAGAGATAAGATATTATCGAATCTCGGGTTTTAGACCTCTCAGAAACATCCTTGTCATACGTTCCTCGTTCTCCACCAAATGAGGTACAAACCTGGATAACTCCGTGAACTTCGCCTCGTACTGAGACACGGTCATGTTGTTTTGTTCTAGTCTGATAAATTTTACCTCCTTCATATAACGAATACTTTCAGGAAAGTACTTATCATTGAACAGCTTCTGAAACGTTTCCCAAGACATGTTGAGTGCGGCTGGCTGGGTACGCTTTACAGATTCTCACCAGTAATCTGCCTCACCACGAAACATAAATGTGGCGAATAGAACCTTCTGTTCCTCCGTGCATCCCAAGACATCAAATATCTTGGTAATTTGTTTGACCCACGTTTCCGCCTTAATCGGATCCGGCTTTCCCCAGAATTCTGGTGGTCCCAACTCCTTGAACTGCTTGGTTGTGACAAACCGCGTATTGCCATCATTTCCACCCGTATTTTGTACACGAGTCTCCCTCGTCTGATTTTGCATGAACTGCAAGAAGCTCCTAAACATTCCATCATTCATCGTTTGCTCGGTAACGTTGTTTACAGGAGGAATACTGCCTTCCTATTGCACGTTCTCCTGGTTTGTGACTAGAGGTTGTTCCACAGTATCATATACTCCACTGTTAACGTTCTCGGCTGCCATTCTCAAATACTACCATAAAACAAGGGTTAATTAAACAAATTAACATATCACATAATATCCCTATATTATGACCGACCAACAAATAAGCTTAGGTAGGACACACTAGCGAAGGATTTACTCGTCTCTCCCCTCCTAGTTCTATTCCCCGATCTCCGCCAGAGACCATATCCCTAAGCTCTGATACCAACTGTGACGCCCCAAAATAGGTATACAACACCCATTCTGAGTCGCCAAATACATGGTACAGAAAGTAAACTACAACTTCAATAATACAATTATCGTGCAAAATACGACAATACATATTGTGAGTTTAAATACAAATATTGTCTTCTGGACAATATCCACACTCAAATAAATCCTCATTACAATTATTCAAACACTATTTTATAGAAATAGTGAGGATTGCTAAAACATCTTTCTAGAACCATCACTCCATACCCCGACTAGATCCTGCTATGTTCTCACCTACTAAGAAGAAAAAATGGAACAAAAAGGAAAAGGGTGAGCTCAACTAGCTCAGTAAAGAATATTATGACTAAGATAATATACAGTAAATTATTGTTAGTCTTCAACAGGGAAAAATCTGATAAAATATAATAGACAACAAGTTTTAGATCAACAACTGCAGCGGAAACAACTAACCATTAGAAGATTCAAGTAGAGAAAGAATTCTACTATCTTCTAAGATTTAAAAGTCTATCATCAATATTTTATCCCTGTAACATCAATCAATATACATCTTGAATCAAATATTCATTTTTACACCACAGGCCAAATATATTCATTTGTAACACCAGTCGGTCATGTTCATCTCAACACTAGTTCATCTTTGCACTATGGGTCAAAGATATTCATCAGTTAATCATTCATCTTTGCACTACAGGCCAAAGATATTCAGTAATATCATCATTTAGGACTGAGGATGATGAAAAATTATCTTAAATAAAATTAATCCAATGAGACAGAAGGATAAATATTAGGGATTCGTATTATAGTTTATCCAAGTACAATAATACTCCATAATAACCACTTGTGAAGGAGAATTCAAAAATAAAGATCAAAACATGGATACAATCAAAGATAGTAACCATAATAGACATCTTGGACAATAAGAAAAAAATTTATTTTTCGGTGAATAGTGCCGTATTCGTGAATAGTGTCGTATACGTGAATAGTGCCGTATACGTGAATAGTAATCCCGACACAAAAAGTTTTAATTTTGATAAAAAGTTTATACCAATATTTCAGCATAATTATATTGAAGAAAATAATATCCCTTACCTCAAACGAACAGTACTTCTGCTCAGAATATCGTATATGAGGCTAAATGAAACTTGTGCTGAATAGCAACTCTCAAAGTATCAAAATACTCACAAAATACGCTCAATAATATTGAGAGAGAAAGAGAGAAAACTTATGAATTCTGGTGTGATTTTTAATTCTAACTTAGCCCTCTATTTATAGGAAAATGTTAGCACGCCGAAGCAGACTTGACCTGCAACTTGATGGCTTTACCTGCTACTATTCCCACCCACCACATTTGAATAAAATTTTCAGCACATTTCTCACCCACCAAAAGTGGGGCACACCAATTCTATAATTTTCTACCAAAATGATAAATTCCGAAACTTCAACAATTTATGAACCAGTCATCTCTTAAAATTCATAACAAATCATACGTTCATTTTTAATGGTTCAAAATTTATGGACATATACTCAACTTATATATGTATAACATATCCAAAAATTACAACGATCCAACGGTCAGATTAAAAATTATAACCCCCGCAATATATCTCAAAAACCCTGATTGATTTTTAATACCTCCATTCCGACAAAAATACTGATAAAACACCTCAACATTAACTCCTTCATTTTTAACCACAAAATATATCCAACATTTATATTCACATAAAATAAATATTTTCTTATCATATGAATCAATAATTAATTATTCACCATTAATATTATAGAATCACATTTATGACAACCAGGCCGTTCCCAGGACATAGGGGGCTTTCCAATAAGGATTTCTCCTTACTGGTGCGCAATTAGATGACCAAACCTCTCCTTAGACAGAACTTTTTAGACATTACCAATAATGTTATCTAATAATATTATTCAAATAATATGAATTATTGATCTGATAATGGAAAATACTGTGCAGTGACAATTATTGAAACAAAAATAATATAAAATATCAATGCAACAATTATTGAATCAATAAAATAAAATATTAAACTACTGTAACAATTATTGAGTAGTGCCTTCCTTCGTAAGAATAAATAATTCAAAAATATTGTGCAATCCGTGTGCTACTGTGCAACCACGCATATTACTGTATTTTAACCACCGGGTATTCCAACAGTGTTAACGGTAACAACTACGCCGTTATTTATAAAAACTCAATTTTTATCGTTATCTTCATCCAATCGTTTTCCGTTATGGGGCCCACAAATAGCTGCGCCGTCGTACGAATATTCTCCGACAGAAAGAATATTCCACGACCAAACGAATATTCCCCGATAAAATGAATATTTTATAACCACTTGTTTATTTTGCAAAATTTGCACATTTCACCCATAACTAAAGTATTATATCAAATTAACACCTTATTATTCACAATAATATTTATAGAAAATTTGATTTTATTCATTAATAAGTTGGGGTCTTACAACGCTTCTTCGAGACACACTATACAGGGCTCATCCATGAACTTTCGGAGATAGGATATATTATCCCAACATAAAGTCATTTCAAAAATTCCTTCTTCACCACCTCTTTCATAATCGGATTAAGCCTCCGTTACTGTTCCACTTTGGTTTCACATATCTTCCAAGAGAATTTTATGTATATAGCATGATGGACTAATCCCCTTGATATCTCCGATGGTCCAGCTGATTGCAAATTTGTACTAGCGAAGGACTCGTATCAGCTTACTTTCCTGAAATTCGTTAAGTGCAGATGCAATAACAATAGGCAAATTATATGAATTACCCAAATAAACATACCTGAGGTGGCTACGTAAAGGCTTCAGTTCTAGTGTGGGAGGTTCGTTTAGAGATGATTTTATACGTACTGAAGATTTTGAATACTTCAACGGCTCATAAGGAATTCTGAACTTACTTGCCCTTGGAAATGCATCCAATATCTGCAAGTACTCTATCAATTCTAAATCATCCATGTTAGTATCCCCCAGCAATGTAGTTTCCAACGGATTCGTATTTAACATCCTCAAAGACTCATCATCTACTTCTTTCTCGACCACATCCACACGGTAACATTCTTCATCATCCTTAAGAAATTTTATGGCATTGAATACATTAAATGTCACTTCCTGGTCTTGAACCCTTATAGTCAATTCTCCTTTCTGCACATCGATGAGTGTTCTACCAGTAGACAAAAAATGATCTCCCAAGATGATTGAAATGTCCTTATCCTTTTCATTGTTTAATATGATGAAGTTAGCTAGGAATATACATTTATCAACTTTCACAAGAATATCCACCACAATTCCCCTCAGATATGTCACTAATCTATATGCAAGTTATAGAGAGATATTTGTCAGTTTCGGTGCTGGTAGTTCCAACTGAGTATAAATATATAATGGCATCAGGTTAATACTTGCACCCATATCTGTAACGCCGCGAAATCTAGTTTATTTTTATACCTAGATTCTGTACGTCACGGTCCCACTTCTTACCAAACATACATCATTATATAGTTAAATATAACACCATACGTTCTCAAAACCTAGGTTCTAAAAACCTTATAACCTCTTTCATTACCAATAATGATAAATACATTATTCATTTCATCTTACAAGAATGACTTTTATCCGCCACCAAGGATACATAACAGTTCATTATCTAGTCTATCGTTCAATTTCATCTTTCTACGTTACAAGTCTTCAATTGATCTTCTCACTCATTCCCATTCTGAATGGCACTTCATCTGAATATTGTTAGCTTGATATTTACGGGATCCTTAAGTTCTTCTAACATCGTTCGCTAAAAATGTTTGTCATTTAAAGCAAGTGTGAGCATTTCATTGCCCAACAAATCACAACAGTTGAACAAACAACTTCAAGAGTTTAAACATTTCTTTAAAACTTCGATAACCGAACAAAGGCTATGAAGCAGCTTGAATAATAGGAATAATCTCGATTCCTATCATTATAAAACAATATTAACTTTCACTTTGAAATACTTTCATTTCTTCTACCTTTTTCATACACATTCTGTCTGGCTAGAATTATTAGCACATACTTAACAATAACAGATCATGTATAAACAGAGCATTCTCTTGTTGAGCAGTTTAATCATAGAACAGTTCATCTCATAGAAACATCGAAGTGTTCATATTATGGCACAAGGCCTCATACGTTCTACCACTGTCGACGTCGGGATTTTTTAATTGTCCCTTTCTGTTACTTGTTCTTTCGTGTAAGACCCCGAATTTTATGAAATAAAAGTATTCAATTTTTTCTTATAATTACGATTCAGTAAATGGTTAAATTGATAAAAGTTAAAGTTAAGGGTGATATATGAATTTTTTTTTAAATACGCAAGTGGCTATAAAATATTCATTGTTATCGGGGAATATTCGTTTGGTCGTGGAATATTCTTTTTATCGGGAATATTCGTACGACGGTGCAGTCATTTGTGGGCCCCATAACATAATAACTGTCGGATGAAGATAACAATAAAATTGAGCTTTTATAATTAACGACGTAGTTGTTACCGTTAACACTGTTGGAATACCTGGTGGTTAAAATACAGTAATACGCGTTATTGCACAGTAGCACACGGTATTGCATAATATTTTTAAATTATTGATCCTTACGTAAGAAGGCACTACTCAATAATTGTCACAGTAATTACTGTTCAATATTTTATTTTATTGATTCAATAATTGCTACGATAAAATTTTATGTTACTGTTGTTCAATAATTGTCACTGCACAATATTTTCCATTATCAGATAATTCATATTATTTGGAATAATATTATTAGATAGCATTATTAGAAATGTCTAGAAAGTTCTGTCTAAGGAGAGGTTTGGTCATCTAATTGCGCGCCAATAAGGAGAAATTCTTATTGGAAAGCCCCCTGTTTCCTGGGAACGGCCTGGTTGTCATAAATGAGATTCTGTAATATTATTTATGAATAATTAATTATTGATTTATATGATAATGAAATATTTATTTGATGTGGATATAAATGATAGATTTATTTATGTGGTAATAAATGAAGGAATTAATGTTAAGGTATTTTATTTATATTTTGTCGGATTGGAGGTATTAAAAGATCAAATCGGTGTTCTTACAGCTTTATTGTGTGAGTTATAATATTTAATCCGACCGTTGGATCGTTGTAATTTTTGGATATGTTATTCATATATAAGTTAAGTATATGTCCACAAATTTTGAACCGTTAAAAATGAGCGTATGATTTGTTATGAATTTTAAGAGCTGACTGATTCAGAAATTAGGTTTATAAATGATTTTGGTAGAAAATTCTAGAAATGGGTAGGCCCCACTTTTGGTTGGTGAGAAATGTGCTCAATTGAATTTCAAATGTGGTGGGTGAGAATAGTTGCAGGTTAAGTCTGCTTCGGCGTGCTAACATTTTCCTATAAATAAAGGGCTAAGTTAGAATTGAAAATCACACCAGAATTCATAAGTTTTCTCTCTTTTTCTCTCTAGATTATCGAGTGTATTTTGTGAGTATTTAGATACTTGGTGAGTTGCTATTCATCAGTGCAAGTTTTCTTCAGCGTCATATCCGATATCCAGTCAGAAGTGCTGCTCTTTTGAGGTAAGGGATAGTAAGAGATTTTAATGGGTTATTATATTTTTCATGTTTCGTACTTCTTCCGACCTTCAGAAAATTCTGGAAAAATTTGAAATGATATTTTGATGAGTTTTATTGATTGTGTCCAAAAATGATGATTTTTGGATGTATAACTTATTTATCTTTAGTCATGATATTTTTTTACTGGGCTAGTTGTGCTCACCCTTCTGTTTCACAGGTAATAAGAGTGTAGCTGGGTCGAGAGGGGGTAACAGGGGAATAGAATAGTGGTCCTCATTTAGTAGTTATATTTGGTGAATCATCTAGAGTGAAGCGAACCCAACGTTGGAAGGGTGTTTTGCTATCATACATGATGTCTAATGACATACAACCTCGTGTCATCATAAGACAAGGATGTACTCATCCACTTGCTGAGTATATTTACGAGCACTACCTATATAATCTTGGTGTTTGTTTGAAGTATAATTCTCAATTAGAGACAGTGGAGATAATGATATGTCAAGAGAAGACTCACCATTGGGAAGAATATGATAGTAATCTTCTCGTTTTTCTTTGGGGTCTATTGGGTCAACCAAGGATAATTCTGTGCCCATATGATATCTATCATAACCTAGAAGCATGGCTTCCCATGTACGAAGGTTTCCTTGAGCACTTTCCAAAGATTCTAATTTCTAAAACAGTTTTTGACTATACCTTTATGTAAGGTGTAATTGTGAGGTGCTGTCCACGGTTGGGACATGAGTCACATTTGGTATATATTTGTATCCAAACTCACAGCATATGTGTTGTTGTGTAAGACCCCAACTTATTAATGAATAAAATCAAATTTTCTCTAAATATTATTGTGAATAATAAGGTGTTAATTTGATATAATACTTTGGTTATGGGTGAAATGTGCAAATTTTACAAAATAAACAAGTGGTTATAAAATATTCATTTTGTCGGGGAATATTCATTTGGTCGTGGAATATTTTTCTGTTAGGGAATATTCGTACAACGGTGCAGCTATTTGTGGACCCCATAACGGAAAACGATTGAATGAAGATAACGACAAAAATTGAGTTTTATAAATAACGGCGTAGTTGTTATCGTTAACACTGTTAGAATACCCGGTGGTTAAAATACAGTAGCACACGGTATTGCACTAATTATTGATTCTTACGTAAGAAGACACTACTCAATAATTGTTACAGTAGTTATTGTTCAATATTTTATTTTATTGATTCAATAATTGCTGCGTTGATATTTTATATTATTATTGTTTCAATAATTGTTGCTGCACAGTATTTTCTATTATCAGATCAATAATTCATATTGTTTGAATAATACTATTAGATAACATTATTGGCAATGTCTAGAAAGTTCTGTCTAAGGAGAGGGTTGGTCATCTAATTGCAAGCCAGTAAGGAAAAATCCTTATTGGAAAGCCCCCTCTTTCCTGGGAACGGTCTGTTTGTCATAAATGTGATTCTGTAATATTATTTGTGAATAATTAATTATTGATTCATATGATAAGGAAATATTTATTTTATGTGGATATAAATGAGGGATATATTTTTGTGGTTAAAAATGAAGGAGTTAATGTTGAGGTTTTTATCAGTATTTTTGTCGAAATGGAGATATTAAAAATCAGGGTTTTTGAGATATTTTACGGGGGTTATAATTTTTAATCCGACCGTCGGATCGTGGTAATTTTTGGATATGTTATACATATATAAGTTGAGTATATGTCCACAAATTTTGAACCGTTAAAAATGAACGTATGATTTATTATGAATTTTACAAGATGACTGGTTCAGAAATTGTTGAATTTTCGGAGTTTATCATTTTGGTGAAAAATTCTAGAATTGGTGGGCCCCACTCTTGGTTGGTGAAGAAATGTGCTGAGATTTTTATTCAAATGTGGTAGGCTTGAATAGTAGCAGGTAAAGCCATCAGGTTGCAGGTTAAGTCTGTTTCGGCGTGCTAACATTTTCCTATAAATAGAGGGATAAGTTAGAATTGAAAATCACACCAGAAACAAGTTTTCTCTATTTCTCTCTCTAGATTATTGAGTGTATTTTGTGAGTATTTAGATACTTTGAGAGTTTCTATTAATCAGAGCAAGTTTCTTTCAGCCTTATACCGGTATTCCGACCAGAAGTACTGATATTTTGAGGTAAGGGATATTATCTTCTTCTTAAATGATATTTTCTTCAATATCATTATGCCAAAATATTGATATGAACTTTTTATCAAATTTAGAAATTTTTGTGTCAGGGTTACTATTCACGTATACGTTACTATTCACGTATACGACACTATTGACCGAAAAATAAAATTTTCTTCTTTTTGTCCAAGTTGTCTATTATGGTTACTATCTTTGATTGTATCCATGTTTTGATCTTTATTTTTGAATTCTGCTTCAAAATTGGTTATTATGGGGTATTATTAAACTTAGATAAACTGTAATACGAATCCCTAATATTTGTTCTTTTATCTCACTGGATTCGTTTTCTTTAAAATATTTTTCATCATCCTCAGTCCTAAATGATGATACTACTGAATATCTTTGGTCTGTAGTGCAAAGATGTATGATTACCTGATGAATATCTTTGGCCTGTAGTGCAAAGATGAACAGGTGTTGAGATGAACATGACTGACTGGTGATACAAATGAATATCTTTGGCCTGTAGTGCAAAGATTAATATTTGGTTAAAGATGATTATTAATTGATGTTACAGGGATAAAATATTGATAATGGACTTTTAAATCTTAGAAGATAGTAGAATTCATTCTCTACTTGACTCTTCTAATGGTTTGTTGTTTCCGCTGCAGTTGTTGATTTAAAACTTATTGTCGATTATATTCTATCAGATTTTTCCCTGTTGAATACTAATGATAATTTTTTGTATATTATATTAGTCATAATATTCTTTACTGGGCTAGTTGAGCTCACCCTTTTCCTTTTTGTTCCAATTTTTTTCTCAGGAGGTGAGAACATAGCAGGATCTAGTCGGGGTATGGAGTGATGGTTCTAGAAAGATGTTTTAGCAATCCTCACTATTTTTGTAAAATAGTGTTTGAATAATTGTAATGAGGACTTATTTGAGTGTGGATATTGTCTATAAGACAATATTTGTATTTAAACTCACATTATGTGTTGTCGTATTTTGCACGACAATTGTATTATTGAAGTTGTAGTTTATTTTTTGTACCATGTATTTGGCGACTCAGAATGGGTGTTGTATACCTATTTTGGGGGTGTCACATATGGTATCAAACTTTAGGGATATGATCCCTGGCTGAGATGTGAGACAAGAACTAGGAGGGGAGAGACGAGGAATTCATTCGCTAGTATGACCTGACTAAGTTTATTTGGTGTTTATTTGGTTGGTCAAAGTATAGGGATAATATATGACATGACTATTAACCCTTGTTTTATGGCAGTATTTAAGAATGGCAGCTGAGAACGTTAATAATGGAGTAAATCAGACCGTGGAGACACCTTTGATTACCACCCAGGGGAACGCACAACAAGAAGGCAATATTCCTCCTGTAAACAACGTTACTGAGCAAATGATGAATGATGGAATGACAGTTCATGCAAAATCAGACGAGGGAGACTCGTGTGCAGAATACGGGTGGAAATGATAACAACGCGCGGTTTGTCACAGCCAAACAGTTCAACGAATTGGGACCACCAGAATTTAAGGGAAAGCCGGATCCGATCATGGCGGAAACGTGGGTCAAGCAAATTACCAAGATATTTGATGTCTTGGGATGCACGGAGGAACAGAAGGTTCCATTCGCCACCTTTATGTTCTGCGGTGAAGCAGACTACTGGTGGGAGTCTGTGAAGCGTACCCAGCCTGACGCACTCAACATGTCCTGGGAAACATTTCAAAAACTGTTCAATAACAAGTACTTTCCTGAAAGTATTCGTCATATGAAGGAGGTGGAGTTTATCAGACTGGAACAAAACAACATGACGGTGTCCCAGTACGAGGCGAAGTTTGCAAAGTTATCTAAGTTTACACCTCATTTGGTCAAAAATAAGGAATGAATGACAAGGATGTTTCTGAGAGGTCTAAAAACCGAGATTCGGCACTCATAAATTTTCTTTATATTCAGATGTTGTAAACAGGGCTCAATTATTAGAGTGAGATAATGAGTATGTGCAACCGAGGGACCATAACCAGGGTCATACCGGTGGCGGCAGTCATCGAAGCAATGAAAACCAGCAGGGAGGAAAACATTCGGACAAAAGCGGTAACCACTCTGGTGGTAATCATGGTCGTGATAATAGAAGGAGTGAGTCGGGAGGAGATTTCAAGAAGAGAAGGTACAACAATGATAACGTAAAGACGTCAGCACAAACATCAACTGTTTCTAGGAGAGGAGAACGACCACCGGTCGTATGTTACAAATGTCAAAAAGAGGGGTATATCAGCCCAAACTGCCCACAACAATCCAAGGTATGTTATAATTGTGGAAAGGAGGGTCATGTAGCTCGAGAGTGTTCTTTAGCAAAACCAAGTTCAGCAGGGATGGTGACTCCAAAAGTTATCCCAGATAAGTCGAAATCAACGGTTCCTGGAAGGGCATTTGTCGTGACTGGCCAAAACGCGAGAAACCCTAACGAGGTGATCACGGGTAAGCTAATCTTGAACTCTTTCGAAGTTTATACCTTACTAGATACTGGTTCTACCCATTCTTTTATCTCTCCTGCTTGTGCTCAACGTTTGAACTTGACTTCGGAGAGATTGACCATTGACTTATCTGTTGGAACTCCGTTGGGTGAAATGTTTGTTACATCTATAATTTATAAATCTTGCTTAATCCAAGTTGGCACCATCACATTACCTGTTGACCTTATTTCTTTAAAGATATTTGCATTTGATGTGATTTTAGGAATTGATTGGTTAACTACTCATCATGCCAAAATTGATTGTTTTCGTAAGGTTGTTAGCTTTCATATTCCTAACCAACCTGTTATGCGAATTCAAGCAACCAAACCATTAAAATCAATCGCTGTTATATCAAGCCATAAAGCCATTCGTTTATTGAGAAACGGATGTCAAGCTTTCTTAGCCCATGTTATGGACTTGAACAAAAACACGACATATTTGAATAATATTTCTGTTGTTAGTGAATTTCCTGACGTATTTCCTGAAGAACTTCCTGGTATACCCCCAGAATGTGAAGTTGAATTCTTTATTGACCTAGAACTCGGTACAAAGCCCATTTCTAAAACCACATATCGAATGGCTCCTATAGAACTTCGGGAGTTAAAAGTCCAACTACAGGAGTTATTGGATATCGGTTTTATTCGTCCTAGTACATCTCCTTGGGGTGCTCCTGTTTTATTTGTAAAGAAGAAAGACGGGAGTATGCGACTTTGTATCGACTATAGGGAATTGAACCATGTCACCATCAAGAATAGGTATCCGCTACCTCGCATTGATGACCTATTCGACCAGTTACAAGGAGCACAATTCTTTTCAAAGATCGACCTTCGTTCTGGATATCATCAGCTGAAGATTAAAACTGTGGATATTCTAAAGACTGCCTTCAGAACTCGGTATGTGCATTATGAATTCTTAGTCATGTCTATTGGATTGACTAATGCTCCTGCTGCCTTCATGGATATGATGAATCGTGTATTCAAAGAATATTTTGATCAGCTCGTTGTTGTCTTTATTGATGACATCCTCATCTATTCCAAAAGCCGTGAAGATCATGAGCGCCACTTGAAGTTGATATTGCAAAGGCTTCGTGAAAACAAGCTATATGCCAAACTGAAGAAATGCGAGTTCTGACTTGAGGAAGTAGCATTTTTTGGGCACGTGATATCAAAACATGGAGTATCTGTCGACCCGGCGAGGATTGAAGCCATACAAAGTTGGGAGCAACCGAAGTCGGTAACCGAAGTACGTAGCTTTCTGGGCTTAGCTGGTTATTATCGGAGATTTGTGGAAGGATTTTCTCGAATCGCTACTCCGTTAACTCAGCTGACTTGGAAAGATACAAAATTCGTATGGAGTGAGGAATGCGAGAAGAGTTTCCAAGAACTAAAGAGGAGACTCATTTCGGCACCTGCTCTGACAATACCATCTGGTTCGGTTGGATTTGTTATCTATAGCGATGCTTCAAGCAAAGGGTTAGGATGTGTTCTCATGTAAATGGGAAAGTCATAGCCTATGCCTCGCGAAAACTCAAAGAATATGAAAGGAATTATCCTACTCATGATTTGGAGTTGGCAGCAGTCGTTTTCGCATTGAAGATCTGGAGACACTACCTGTATGGGGAGAAAGTGGAGATATATACAGATCATAAAAGCCTCAAATATTTCTTCACCCAAAAGGAACTCAATATGTGGCAGCGACGTTGGCTCGAGCTGTTGAAAGATTACAATCATAGCATCCAATATCATCCTGGAAAAGCAAACGTAGTAGTTGACGCATTGAGTAGAAGATCATATGCGGGTACGAGTGCAATGTTGTTAACACAAAGGCCCATTTTGTATGACTTGCAAAGGATGGAGATAGAGATGAAGGCTCCAAGTACCCACATGATGATATCAAATATACGAGTAGAACCGACTTTAATCGATAAAGTTAAAGCTGCTCAAGCTACGGACATGAAACTGATGCGTATGAAGAAGAAAGTGCAAGAAGGTGCTATTCCAGAAGTAATAATCGATGAAGAAGGAATACTTTGAGTCAACTCCAGCCTTTGTGTTCCTAACGATTTTGACTTGAAACATAGAATAATGATGGAGGCACACAACACACCATTTGCAATCCATCTTGGGAGTACCAAAATGTATCACGATCTTTGACATACATTTTGGTGGAGCAATATGAAAAGAGAGATCGCAGAGTTTTATCTCGAGGTGTTTAACGTGTCAACGTGTAAAGGCGGAGCATCAAGTGCCAAATGGTCCATTGCAACCACTTGAGATCCCGAAATGGAAGTGGGAACACATTACCATGGATTTCGTTACAGGTCTTCCTAAGGTTTCTCAAGGCATAGATGCGATTTGGGTTATTGTTGATAGATCCGATACGTGAGACTTATTCCCTTGAACGTCTTGCTAGTATGTACGTGAACGAGATTGTGAGATTGCATGGCATGCCAGTATCCATAGTTTCAAATCGTGACCTAAGATTCACTTCACGATTTTGGGTTAGCTTGTAGAAAGCTATGGGCACGGATTTACGATTCAGTTCGGCATACCATCCTCAAATAGACGGACAATCAGAGAGGACTACTCAAACTCTTGAAGATCTATTAAGATTCTGTGTCCTAGATCTCAAAGGGAGTTGGGATAAGTACCTACCATTGGTGGAATTCTCCTACAACAACAGTTATCAGGCGAGCATAGGTGTGGCTCCATTCGAGGTATTGTATGGAAGAAAATATCGTTCTCCAGTATGCTGGGATGAGGTGGGTGAAGCGACATTGTTGGGACCAGAGTTGGTACGCATGACTACAGAGAAGATCCAAACGATTCGACAACGTATACAAATGGCACAGGATCGACAAAAGAGTTATGCGGATCTTCATCGGAAGGACGTGAAATTTAATAATGGGGATCTTGTATTGTTACGTGTTGCACCATGGAAGGGAGTTACAAGATTTGGGAAGAGAGGAAAGCTCAATCCAAGATTTGTTGGTCCGTTTGAGATTCTTGAGCGAATAGGAAATGTGGCATATAAACTCGCATTACCTCCAAGCATGTCTCGTGTTCATAATGTTTTTCATATATCTATGCTTCATAAATATGTTAAAGACCCGAACCACATTATTGAGTTAGAACCAGACGAGATAGCTGAAGATTTAACGTACGAGGAGGTACCTGTTAAGATCTTGGATAGGAAAGAGCATGTCCTACCCACAAAGGTTATACCACAAGTTAAGGTTTTGTGGAGAAACTATGTTATTGAAGAAATGACCTGGGAGTTGGAATCAGAAATGAAAGCGAGGTATCCTCACCTTTTCAAAACACCAGGTACGTACGTCAATTTCGAGGACGAAATTTCACAAGGAGGGAAGGTTGTAAGACCCCAACTTATTAATGAGTAAAATCAAATTTTCTCTAAATATTATTGTGAATAATATGGTGTTAATTTGATATAATACTTTGGTTATGGGTGAAATGTGCAAATTTTGCAAAATAAACAAGTGGTTATAAAATATTCATTTTGTCTAGAAATATTCGTTTGGTCGTGAAATATTCTTTCTGTCAGGGAATATTCGTACGACGGCGAAATTATTTGTGGACCCCATAACGGAAAATAATTGGATGAAGATAACGACAAAAATTAAGTTTTATAAATAACGGCGTAGTTGTTATCGTTAACACTATTGGAATACCCCGTGGTTAAAATACAGTAGCACACGGTATTACACCAATTATTGATTCTTACGTAAGAAGGCACTACTCAATAATTGTTACAGTCGTTATTGTTCAATATTTTATTTTATTGATTCAGTAATTGTTGCTGCACAGTATTTTCCATTATCAGATCAATAATTCATATTATTTGAATAATATTATTAGATAACATTATTGGCAATGTCTAGAAATTTCTGTCTAAGAAAAGGTTTGGTCATCTAATTGCGCGCCAGTAAGGAGAAATCCTTATTGGAAAGCCCCCTCTTTCCTGGGAACGGCCTGGTTGTCATAAATGTGATTCTGTAATATTATTTGTGAATAATTAATTATTGATTCATATGATAAGGAAATATTTATTTTATGTGGATATAAATGAGGGATATATTTTTGTGGTTAAAAATGAAGGAGTTAATGTTGAGGTTTTTATCAGTATTTTTGTCAGAATAGAGGTATTAAAAATCAGGGTTTTTTAGATATTTTGCGGGGATTATAATTTTTAATCCGACCGTTGGATCGTGGTAATTTTTGGATATGTTATACATATATAAGTTGAGTATATGTCCACAAATTTTGAACCGTTAAAAATGAACGTATGATTTATTATAAATTTTACGAGATGACTGGTTCAGAAATTGTTGAATTTTCGGAGTTTATCATTTTGGTAAAAAATTCTAGAATTGGTGGGCCCCACTCTTGGTTGGTGAAGAAATGTGCTGAGATTTTTATTTAAATGTGGTAGGCTTGAATAGTAGCAGGTAAAGCAATTAGGTTGCAGGTTAAGTCTGCTTCGGCGTGCTAACATTTTCCTATAAATAGAGGGCTAAGTTAGAATTGAAAATCACACCAGAAACAAGTTTTCTCTCTTTCTCTCTCTAGATTATTGAGTGTATTTTCTTCTTTTTGTCCAAGTTGTCTATTATGATTACTATCTTTGATTGTATCCATGTTTTGATCTTTATTTTTGAATTCTGCTTCAAAATTGGTTATTATGGGGTATTATTAAACTTAGATAAACTATAATACGAATCCCTAATTTTTGTTCTTTTATCTCACTGGATTCGTTTTTTTTAAAATATTTTTCATCATCCTCAGTCCTAAATGATGATACTACTGAATATCTTTGGTCTGTAGTGCAAAGATGTATGATTACCTAATGAATATCTTTGGCCTGTAGTGCAAAGATGAACAGGTGTTGAGATGAACATGACTGACTGGTGATACAAATGAATATCTTTGGCCTGTAGTGCAAAGATGAATATTTGGTTAAAGATGATTATTAATTGATATTACAAGGATAAAATATTGATGATGGACTTTTAAATCTTAGAAAATAGTAGAATTCATTCTCTACTTGACTCTTCTAATGGTTTGTTGTTTTCGCTGCAGTTGTTGATCTAAAACTTGTTGTCGATTATATTCTATCAGATTTTTTCCTATTGAATACTAATGATAATTTGTTGTATATTATCCTAGTCATAATATTATTTATTGGGCTAGTTGAGCTCACCCTTTTCCTTTTTGTTCCACTTTTCTTCTCAGGAGGTGAGAATATAGCAAAATCTAGTCGGGGTATGGAGTGATGGTTCTAGAAAGATGTTTTAGCAGTCTTAACTATTTTTGTAAAATAGTATTTAAATAATTGTAATGAGAACTTATTTGAGTGTGGATATTGTCTAGAAGACAATATTTGTATTTAAACTCACATTATGTGTTGTCGTATTTTGCACGACAAGTGTATTATTGAAGTTGTAGTTTGCTTTTTGTACCATGTATTTGGTGACTCATAATGGGTGTTGTATACCTATTTTGGGGGCGTCACATGTTGTATTTTGCACGACAATTGTTGTAATAAAGTTGTAGTTATTTTCTGTATCATGTATTTGGTGACTCAGAATAGGTTGGATGGAATGGACCTATTTTGGGGTTGTCACAATTGGTATCAGAGCTTAGGGATATGGTCTCTAGCGGAGATCGGGGAATATAACTAGGAGGGGAGAGATGAGTAAATCCCTCGCTAGTGTGTCCTACCTAGGCTTATTTGTTGGTTAGTCATAATATCGGGATATTATGTGATATGTTAATTTGTTTAATTAACCCTTGTTTTATGGCAGTATTTGAGAATGGCTGCTGAGAATGTTAACAATGGGGTGAATGAGACCGTGGGGATACCTCTAATCATTAACCAGGATAATGTGATGTCAGGTGAAGAAGGAATTAGATAAATCCATGTGATGAGTGAAGAATTGGTAGTTGCACCCGAGCTAGTCGCAGAGGTAGCAGCTGAGAATGAGGAAGAAGAAGCACCTGAGGAGAATTTATTAGAGGTATTGTATGATCAAAATGTAGAATTTCAAAATCGTATTCATGAGTTAGAAGAGCAGGCTGAAGAACGAAGGGCGGTCGTGGAGCAAAAGGATGCAACAATTCAAGCTTACGTTACCCGATATGTGTTGCTTGAACAGAAGCATTCTTTGGCAGAGTATAAGATGATAAAGATGGAATCTGAGCTGAAAGAAGAAAAAACTGAACGAGTGAGAATACGTGATGCATAGGCAAAAGCCACACGACACGTGGATATTATGGAAAGAGATGTCCGATCTAAGAAGGCTAAAATAGATTTTATGAATTTCTCTTTTTGAAAAGCAATTGGGAGAACCCAACATCGAGTTTTGAATTACCCTGTACAGAGCGGTCAACCTAAATTCGATATAGATCAAAGATTGATGATTCAGATCATGAATCAGGAGTACGACGAGGCAGATGAAGGAGGAATATGCCCTATAGAAAAGTATATTCCAACGGTAGTGATGACGCCAAATGCTGCCCCAAACAAGTCAAAGCCGAGTAGTTCAAGGGATAGCGGTTGTCATGACTTCCCAACAAGTGAGGAACCCAAATGAAGTTATCACGGGAAATGAGCAATGGAGAAATCATGATGACCGGGGAGATAGAATCTGAAATGAAAGTAAGGTATTCTCAACTTTTTGAAATACCAGGTACGTAAATTTCGGGGACGAAATTTCATAAGGAGGGGAGATTGTAAGACCCCGAATTTTATGAAATAAAAGTATTCAATTTTTTCTTATAATTACGATTCAGTAAATGGTTAAATTGATAAAAGTTAAAGTTAAGGGTGATATATGATTTTTTTTTCAAAATACGCAAGTGGCTATAAAATATTCATTGTTGTCGGGAAATATTCGTTTGGTCGTGGAATATTCTTTTTATCTGGAATATTCGTACGACGGCGCAGTCATTTGTGGGCCCCATAACAGAATAACTGTCGGATGAAGATAACGACAAAATTGAGTTTTTATAATTAACGGCGTAGTTGTTACCGTTAACACTATTGGAATACCCGGTGGTTAAAATACAATAATACGCGTTATTGCAAAGTAGCACACGGTATTGCACAATATTTTTGAATTATTGATCCTTACGTAAGAAGGCACTACTCAATAATTGTTACATTTATTACTGTTCAATATTTTATTTTATTGATTCAATAATTGATACGATGAAATTTTATATTATTGTTGTTCAATAATTGTCACTGCACAGTATTTCTCATTATCAGATCAATAATTCATATTATTTAGAATAATATTATTAGATAGCATTATTGGCAATGTCTAGAAAGTTCTGTCTAAGGAGAGGTTTGGTCTTCTAATTGTGTGCCAATAAGGAGAAATCATTATTGGAAATCCCCCTCTTTCCTGGGAACGGCCTGGTTGTCATAAATGTGATTCTGTAATATTATTTGTGAATAATTAATTATTGATTTATATGATAATGAAATATTTGTTTGATGTGGATATAAATGATGGATTTATTTATGTGGTTATAAATGAAGGAATCAATGTTAAGGTATTTTATCGGTATTTTGTCGGATTAGAGGTATTAAAAGATCAAATTGGTGTTCTTACAGCTTTATTGTGTGAGTTATAATATTTAATCCGACCGTTGGATCGTTGTAATTTTTAAATATGTTATACATATATAAGACTGTTAGAAATGAGCGTATGATTTGTTATGAATTTTAAGAGGTGACTGATTCGAAAATTAGGTTTATACATGATTTTGGTGGAAAATTCTTGAAATGGGTGGGCCCCAGTTTTGGTTGGTGAAAAATGTGCTCAATTGAATTTCAAATGTGGTGGGTGAGAATAGTAGCAGGTAAAGCCATCAGGTTGCAGGTTAAGTCTGCTGCGGCGTACTAACATTTTCCTATAAATAGAGGGCTAAGTTAGAATTGAAAATCACACCAGAATTCATAAGTTTTCTCTCTTTTTCTCTCTAGATTATCGAGTGTATTTTTTTAGTATTTAGATACTTGGGGAGTTGCTATTCATCAGTGCAAGTTTCCTTCAACGTCATATCTGATATCCAGTCAGAAGTGTTGCTCTTTTGAGGTAAGGGATAGTAAGAGATTTTAATGGGTTATTATGTTTTTCATGTTTCGTACTTCTTCCGACCTTCAAAAAATTCTGAAAAAATTTTAAATGATATTTTGATGAGTTTTATTAATTGTGTCCAAAAATTGTGATTTTTGGATGTATATATTAAGAGTTATGAATTTTACGGGAAAAGACTATTTTAAAAGTAATCGCTTATAACTCCTTGTGGTTAACTCCAAAATTGATAAAATTTTTATTGGAAGTATATCTATATAATATCAGTGTACTCTGTGAATTTCGAATTTTTTGGATAAAATTATAATTTATGATAAATGTCTAAATATTCGGCTGTTTTGGCCATATGAAAAATAGTAAATGAGTTTTTAAAATTCTGAGAAAAATATATGTTCAATATGGGATTATATTCTGCTAAATCCCAGAAAGAAAATATTTTTGGAATTGAGTTGGTATTTTTTATGAAAATGGTCTAGTTATGAGTAAATGAATTAAATATGTTATGTGAAGTAAGAAAATTAGAAAATATGATTTTATGGCTTGAGAATCATATATGAGTTATATGCAGATTTTTGATGAGGGTTTTGGTTATTGGTGATGAAATCTTAAGACTTGACATTTTATGATGATTAAATACATTAATTAATAAAGTGTAAACAATTTAAATAAATTGTTTATAAGCTTAAGAAATATTATTCTTTCAATATCATTATACCGAAATATTGGTATGGATTTTATTGTGGAATTTCTACCTTTTTCATGTCGGAGTTACTATTAATGAGTTACTATTCACGAGTTACTATTCACAAGTTACTATTCATGAGTTACTATTCACGAGCTACTATTTATAGAAAAATTAATTTCTTTTTCTGACCAAATTATCGTTGATTTATGAATATTGCTCTTGAAATTAAATCCATGTTTTGATCATATTGTTTTTATTATCATATATAACATTTTTATAACCTTGATGTAGAGATTCTCTTTCGTTTGAGTGTAAAGATTGATAAATTATTGGTATGATCATGACTATTGTGACAACCCGAGAATTTTGAATATTTTTTAAAACTTTTATTAATTGATTTAAGGTTCAAAATTAGAACCTAGATAGAAAATTAGTGTATGCGTTTAATACTTTTAAGATGGAATTTTGAGGATTTCAAAATTCTGTGAAGGATTTAGGTGAATTATTCAGGATTAAGGAAAACGTGATTATGTTCTGTGATTATGTGTACAATATGTGGTTAAGGGTCAAGGGTTGGCCAGATAAACAATATCTGTAATAAACCCTACGTATATATTAAGAACGTCAACGTTCGGTTAGAAAACCATAGCATTTAACAAGAAACCTTAGAAACCGGTTCTGGAAACCCTAATTTCAGTTACGGAAATCCAAAACCCTAATTCGATGCATGAAACCCTAAATCGGGAACTTAGTGGCGTAAGTGTAAATAATTATAATATTAATTAGGGTAACGCTTAATTAATTAGCAAACCCTAATGTCACATTTTGAAAACTCTAATTACGGATTTGAAACCCTAATTTGTAAATAGGGAAAAACCTAAGTGTTAATTAAATAATTTTAATGTTAATTAGGATATATTAATTCTAATTTTCAAGTTAAGTAATTAGAAAACCCTAATCTAATTACGAAATCTAATTTCTAATTTAGGAAAATTATTTTTCTATTAGAAACCCTAATTAGTGGTTTATAAACCCTAATGATCAATTACGATCCTAATTGCTAAATTAGCGATTTTAATTAGGAAATGTTAATCCTAATTAGCAAGATTTAATTTGTGATTAAGAAATTTTAATATAATTAAAAATTCCTAATTATAATTTTGAAATATTAAATTTCTATTTTTTTAAAAACCAAAATTGGAAATGTTAGAAACTAAATTTCAAAACCTAAGGGTTCAAACCCTACACCCTAACCTAAACCCTAAACCCTAAAGGTTTGGTCAATGTCCAAAATGCCATTAAAATTATATGTGAAATGACGTAATTGCCCTTAGTGCATTATTGTTACTTAACTTGCAAGTATTTCCATATTATGGTTGGTGAACCACTCCTAGCCCTAGCTTATGACTTATTGTCCAACAATCAACAGCTATATCAGCTCCATGCATTGAATCAAAAATTAAAAACCAAATAAAGTAAGAGAAAGTCTCACTTTCCATTTTATTTTGTCCAAGTCCCTTCTCTCTCTATATTTTTGGATCTTAGAGAGAGAGTGAGTGAGAAACAAAACCATTATCAGCTCTTAGCATTCCAAGAAACAGATCAAGGATCAGAAAATCAAAGATCAAGCAAGAAGGTATAAACCCTAAAAACCTAATTTTGATCTTGTATACTAAGTTCATGTTTGTGTTTATGTATTTTTATAAGTGCTAGAAGATGTTTCATGATGATCTATGATCATCTATCATAGATCCATAGCATCATAGGCCTTAAAAATTGAAGTTTTCAAAATCTGCTCAAGATCAATATTTGTGGTCTGACAAGCAATGTCAGGCGCCACGGATTCTTGTATGTTCATGATTTCTGTTGTTTTAAACATTTAATGGATAGCATGTCATGCGGTCTTTTATCTGGAAGTCGAATCACAACCACTACATAGCTAGATTGCATGTTATTCTCGGTCAAAATCCGTTGACCGGGCATGACCGACTGATTTCTGGGTAACCCAAAAATCAAATATCAGCGTCTGACAACGTTTTATAACGCCGATATCTGTCAGTAATGATGTTGTTTGTTAATATGTTGGTAACCAGATTGTAACCTGTAAGATGTAGTCTAGACCCATGGCCTTAGATCTCTTAAACAACAAACAAATCGAACAGAATGGATGGTGAAAGTAGCCCATCTGACCACGAAGACACTTTCTGGAATTTCCAGAAAGTGTATGAACACCGTTTATGACCCCGTTTGACCGGATTAAATCTGGATATGGCGAAGTCTTTTCACTGATATGTTGATATAGTTATGTTCTATGACATGTGGACTATAGACTTGTACCATTATATCACAAGAATCATGACCGGAACCTAGATTAAACCGAGCAACTAGATGGCCACTCGAACTACCTGGGTTTCTGGAAAACCCAGGTGACGTCTGACAGAGACTTTGGGAGATCCGATCTCCTTGTATGTTTGTTGTATGACCAAGTTGATGATTTCTAGTTATAGTATTACATTTCAGCTACACGTACAAGGTCTAAGCTAGCCTAGAAACAAAATATACAGAAGCTTAAGTATGGTCAAAGTGGTAACCTCGAGCATTGACAAGAAATCTGGGTTTAGGCTGAAGAACACCTTTAGCGACAGATTTGTCGCCTAAGCCTCTTTTAGCGACAATGTATTCAAGAAATTAATTATTTTAATTAAATAAATAGAAAAAAATAGTTTTTAATTATTAAAAATACTAAATAAATTTCAAAAAATTATTTTAAATTCTGAAAAATAGTTTTTAATTCTTTTGAGTATATTTCATAAATATTTAATATTTTTGGAATATAAATGGTATTTAATTTATTTAATTATAATATTAAATAAATTTTTTAAAAATGGTTTTAAATCATGAAAAATCATGAAAAATTCTATTATGGTATTACAAAATATTTTAAGTGACTTTTAATATTTTGTGATGAAATTTATTAATAAATTATTATTAATGGTAATTAGTTTATTTAATAAATATATTAAATAAATTATGGAAAAATAGAATAAATGATTTATAAATCATATAAAAATGATTTAAGTGTTAGAAAAATATTTTAATTTATAACAGATAACTTTTGATATTTTGTCATAAAAATATTAATATTTTAATATTAAAAGCAATTATCGGATAATGAATTTAATTGTTTAAAGATCATATAAAGGTTATTTTAAAGTATTAAAAATAATTTGATATATTATAAATATATTATAATATTATGGCATGCATTTCATTGATATTTGACAATAAATAAATATTAATGATAAATGAAATTTGTGGTATTTAATTCATTTAAATACAATTCTAATGTTTGAAAATACATGATAAATGATATTAATTATCTGAAAATTATTTCAAGTCTATAAAAATTATTTTGACTGATAATAAAATTATCTGAGATAATTGTTAAGTGTTTAGGCAGAGTTTAATTGAACTTAAACTCGATAATTGTCCGACTAGACCATCGGGATGTCAGATTTGTGTCAGGTTCAACTCAGACTTCAAAAGTTTGAATTGATACCGAGTCCTAGGTGTGTTTATAGAATGATAGGGTTATGTGTTATGTGTTTAGGTTATTCTGTGTATATATATATATATTATATTGCGATGATATTATTCTAATATTAGAGATCTATATTACTAATATTACGTCTTCGGATAAAGTGATATAAATTGCGTAGAGGTAATCAACAGTTCAAGCAAGTTTATTTTACTTAACTCTACTAAGAGTGTTTCATTTGGATATGCTTATGGTTAATCATTGTTGATTGCCATGTATAATTTGTACTCCGTACATATTGCATGTATAAGTCAGGTATGAAAGGCTGATCACATTCATTACAAGTTGGTTTCAGATATATTTGTTCATGTATAATACTTATTTAGTCATAAACTTGTTCCTGCTAGTTCACAATTGTATTGTTGAATTATAGCCAATTTTTAATTCAAACTCTTCAATCGTGATATATCGTTATATTATTGAATTTAAACTTGCTGGGCAATCCTTATGCTCACCCTTGCTATATCATGATAAAACATTGCAGATTAAGGCGAATGCGTCGGATACAAGGAAAGGTTAAAGAAAGTTCCAGCGTTAGGATATGTGTGCAGCTAAATTGTATAAGTATTGTATGTTAATAATGTTATATGTTAGAAAAGTTATGAAATGTGTATTAAGTTAAGGTTACTCGGCCTTGGGGAATAGTGAGTATATGTATTGTATAAACAATTTATGTTTATATCTTCCGCAAATAGTAATAGTTGTATAGAATGAGCGAACAGGATCCGAGGTGATTTAGGACCTGGATTCGGGGCCCTTACAACTATGGGTTCTCTTTGGCCAGTAGTACAAAGTTGAATTGTTGACTAGTATGATCATGACCATTGAATTTATAATTGAATATCTTTAGCTTAAGTGCAAAGGTGAATTGATCAACATGGTTATAATTATTGTTTATATAAATTCTGAAATGATTATATATTTCTTTGAGATATTAATATATTTGGCCTATAGTGCAAATATGAACTGTTGATGAATATATTTGGCATGTAGTGCAAATATGAATTGTTGTTGAATATCTTTGGCCTGTAGTGCAAAGATGAACTGGTGATGAATATCTTTAGCCCATAGTGCAAAGATGACCTGTGGTTAAATATCTTTGGCCAGTAGTGCAAAGATGAATTGTTGATGAATATCTTTAGCCATAGTGCAAAGATGACATGTTATTGAATATCTTTGGCCAGTAGTGCAAAGATGAACATGTGTTGAGATGAACATAACCAACTGGTGATACAAATTAATATCTTTGGCCGTAGTACAAAGATGAAGTTATTAGTATGATTATGAACAGGAAATGTGATTTGGTGTAACCATGATCTTTGATGTTTCATGTAAAGATAGGTGATGAAAATTATCTTTGTCCTAGATGAGAAGAGGAATTTAGAACCACAATTATGATTATGAGTTATTCATATGATTGTGGACCAGAATTGTTGATTGATGTTACAGGGATAAAATATTGTTGGTGGATTTTTAACATGGAGAAGATAATAGACTTTGTAGTCTATTTGGCTCTTCTAATGGATTGCTCGTTCCGCTACAACTATGGTTGAAATTTTTATCATCTACCATATGTTCTAAATCTCTGATTTAATTCTATTGAAGGCTATTGATAACTTATTTATCTTTAGTCATGATATTCTTTACTGGGCTAGTTGTGCTCACCCTTCTGTTTCACAATTCCTTTCAGGTAATAAGAGTGTAGCTGGGTCGAGCGGGGGTAACAGGGGAATAGAACAGTGGTCATTATTTAGTAGTTATATTTGGTGAATCATCTAGGGTGAAGCGAACCTAACGTTGGAAGGGTGTTTTGCCACTATCATACAAGATGTCTAATGACATACAACCTTGTGTCATCATAAGACAAGGATGTACTCATCCACTTGCTGAGTATATTTACGAGCACTACCTATATAATCTTGGTGTTTGTTTGAAGTATAATTCTCAATTAGAGACAATGGAGATAATGATATGTCAAGAGAAGACTCACCATTGGGAAGAATATGATAGTAATCTTCTTGTTTTTCTTTGGGGTCTATTGGGTCAACCAAGGATAATTCTGTGGCCATATGATATCTATCATAACCTAGAAGCATGGCTTCCCATGTACGAAGGTTTCCTTGAGCACTTCCCAAAGATTTTAATTTCTAAAACAGTTTTTTGACTATACCTTTATGTAAGGTGTCATTGTGAGGTGCTGTCCACGGTTGGGACATGAGTCACATTTGGTATATATTTGTATCCAAACTCACAGCATATGTGTTGTTGTATTTTACACGACAATTGTTATAAAAAAGTTGTACTTGTTTTCTGTACCATGTATTTGGCGATTCAGAATAGGTTGGATGGAATGGACCTATTTTGGGGTTGTCACATTTGGTGTTCTCATTTTAAGTGAGATTTGTTTGAAAAAACAAGTGAAAAAGGTCCGACATGTATAATGTCGACGATGGACTGTTAAGAGTCGCCAGTTGGTTTTTTAAATGGTTGTACCAACACAATTGAGAAAAGGTTTGCACATTGACCCATTGATGTGACACTGCTAAACGGGTCGGTAAAACTGAGATTCATTAGGGTTCGGGGACTTGGTTATGCAGGGGGAAGGTGTTAGGCACCCCCCGACATCCGTGTTACCACGGTGACCGCCTCTTTTCAAGAAACTGCTATCTGAATGTGTGTGTGTATGAGTCAATGTGCTGTTATTTGGAAGTAGTGCGAGGCCTCGTTCGCACCTATATACAAAGGGTTTGAATTTATGTAAAAATTCAATTTTAGCAAGATATGGCAGTGATGTTTTATAAAAGAGGTTTTTCAAACCCTGACGTTCAATAGTAATTGAGACCTTTTACACTCCCATTTTATTCCGTATTCGGCTGGATTGATTTTATTTGACAGATGCAATGCATCCGTACAAAAGGTGCTAAATTCCTCGTGGGTATGAAAACCATCTGAGAAAATTCAAACATCACAGATATAATTTACAAGCCTGCTTACAGCTGAAAATGCCTATCACGGGAACCGAATCTAGATCCAATGGGATGAATCTGTGATCACATGATTCCTAGGCTCACATGATGCCGCAATCGATATAAACGTAGTAAGTAGGTATATATATATATATACAGACATGATCACCCACCACAAAGTACCTCCATGGGGGATCAAAAATATAAATAAAGCTGTAAAAGCTATCAACCGCCGCGGAGGAAACTCCAGGCGGGATAAAACGTAAAGAAAGCTGTACAAAGCGATCAACTGCCACGAAGTGAACTCCAGGCAGTACGAAATTATATATATATATATATATATATATATATATATATATATATATATAAGCGAATAAACACACTAGATATAAATTTCAGGCTCATCGAACAGAGTTCGACCACAGTTCATAAATATAAGTATATATATATATAAAAGCGAGTAAACGCACCGGATATAAAATCCAGGCTCATCGAACAGAGTTCGACCACAATTCATATATATAATTATATATATATATATATATATAGGAAAGCAAGTAAACGCACCAAACCGAAGTTTAGGCTCATCGAACAAAGTTCGACACACATTTAATATATATAATATATATATATATTAAAGAAGTAAACGCTCCAGACCGAATTCTAGGCTCATCAAATAAAGTTCGACATGCAGTTCATATATATAAATATATATATATAGGAAAGCAAATAAATGCTCTAGACCGAAGTCTAGGCTCAATCGAAGCATAACTCGATAATGTTAGTCAATATATATATATATATATATATATATATATATATATATATATATAGACTAGAATGAAACCACGGACTGAAGTCCGGGCAAAAGCAAGCAACACGACTCTCAACGTGTATAAGGGTGTGTGCAAAAATGAAGAGAAAGACTCTAAAGTGTGTGAGAAGGCTTACAGTGGGCTGCCAAAGAAGACTTCTATATCTTTAGAGTGAGTAAACACAGACTTTTGTAGGTACAAAAGGGCTATATATGAACTCACATGTGTTTAAAAGGGGAAAGTACACTGCCTGAGATGAGTGCAGAGCAAATTGGGCAGGGCTTCCTCGCCGTTTTCTCTTGCAAAATGGCCACTCCAAGCCATCTATTTATAGAGGGTGGAGCCGCAAGTGTACATGCGGCTGAGCCGTAGGTGTACCAGAGGCAACCCGGGTGGGCCCATTTTTTTCAGCTCGGGTCGTCTCGAAGTACGTGCACTAAGGCACTGTAATATCCACTCAAACTTTTAGAAGCGCAATCAGGGCATCCGTTTGAGGTATACAGGACCTATTTCAAACCGCCATTGTCGAGAGTTGTACGATGGCATGGGATTAGAGTTTGTGTGAAGTCATTGAAGATTGGACGGTGCCCTCAAGTCTTCAAGCTTCAACTTTCATTTGTTACCCCGCACAATAATCACTTGGGATTAATTAGTCTGGTGGGACATTGTTGCGCAGCTATGTTGCCCCTCACCTGTGTTATCGCCGGATTAGGCTGATAAAGCAGACGTTGCTCAGCTTCGCTGAGATTGGACTACTGTAATTTGTTGAAGGTCCTCATTGTCATCTTTGAGGTGTGTCTGTCTTCCCGATGTTATCGTCGGGCTGGTACAGTGGATCTCGTTGTGAGCACCGAGATTGAACCTGGTTGCATTTGTAACAAGCATTTCCGAGGTTATCGTCGAAATTGCATTCCTTAGGGTTATCACCAAGGTTGGTGGCTATTCCCATAGTTGGAACTGAGACTGGATACCTCTGGGTTATCTCCGAGATTAATCGGTCTTCTCTGGTGTGTGTTTCGGTATTGTATCTGCATGCCTCAGGGTTATCTCCGAGATTGGAATTGTTACTCCCAGATTGCGATCCGGGGTCGATGCTGAACTTCCGATAGTATCCGGCATGGATATGGATTGTCTTTTAGGGTTCCCTCATAAAAGACGAATCTGCTCTCCTACAATGTTAGTGACAGGTGTACAATAAATTTTGAGTGTCTACAGATGCCCCTCTTTATCATACTTATGCATGGCGATGCATGGGTAGGATAAAAAATCCTAGACGCTTGAAATGCAACAAGATAAACATGATATCATGTGAATCAACATGATGTATGATGCATGTGTATGGGGTTGTAGCCCAACACGTTGGGGATGAGTGCTGACTCCCTATTACTTTAACTGGGGGTTGGCAATGATTACCAGATTTGATGTGTAATCTGAATCTGTTAGGACGTTGATGTTGGAGTTATCACCAAATTCCTGGATAATGATTTGATCCTGCAGATGTACCTCTTTTGTGTAAGAGATCTCTTGGGATAAAGCTTGATCTACTTGAGGATGTGTATAACATATTACATCATCTATCTTCTTCGATGACATTAACCTCTCCTGGTTAGTATCACCAGAATATGCCAAGATTCTGTTGGGTTTAATGCCAACAACAAATGCTGTCAGGGATGTTTGACCTTCGTTGACATGTATTTCACCAACATGTGCATCAACGGCTGAAAAATCCTATAGGATATACTGTCAAGGCTGCTTGACCTCTGATGTCGTGTAGATCACCGGAACATTGCGTTGTGACCCCCGCCGGGGATCTAAGCGGTCGGGTGTGAAAACCTCGAATAGCTCCAGAGCTCTGATAGGTTTAAATCGCTATCGGCTGCAATAATGTAAGGGCTGCTTGACCTTCGTTGATTTGTGTGTCAACGGATGAGCATGCGTTGTAACCCCCGCCGGGGATTCCATGTTATAACCCCCGTCGGGGATTACTGGGGAGCGATGAATATAAACGTACGCAATGATTGGACAACTTTCCATGCTTCGATGGGTTTACTTGCCATCGGCTGAAATAACGTTAAGGCTGTTTGACCTTCATTAATTTGTGTGTCAACGGATGAGCATGCATTGTAACCCCCGCTGGGGATTTTACGTTGTAACCCCCGTTGGGGATTACTTGTGTGAAAATATTGGTGTGACAACCTTACGCTGACGACATTAGACTTCTGTACGGTATTGCCGCATTTGGTATGCAAAGACTTGAATCATCGGTATAGTAAATCCTGTGTTCGGGAGAATACCAATGGATGAAAAGAAAGCCACAGTTGGATCCAAAAAAACAAAGGTTTCAGGCTATTCTGCTCAATCGTGTAGCATTTTTATCCCGGGTTTGCCCTTTTCAGCTTGTAAGAACTCCTTTGCAACTCGAACTAGACCGAGCCAGAGTAATGGGACCCGCTTGGAGGTGCCGCAGGTGCACCTGCTACAGCCACAGATGGGCCTGCGGCCAACCGTGGATGATAAATTCCAGCAGGTTGGTCTCACAAGTTAATTTCAACTTGTTGCGCGAAGGAAAATACGTGAGCCATCTTCAGATCTGCTGAGTTCGGGCTGCTTTCTGCAAATTCTGTCACCATACGAGTGTTCTAAACTATCCTGGTAACATATGCCTGTATTTTCTCTCATTTCTGTCCGTTGGATTTTGAGTTATCGCATGAGATGCATCTAACCACATAGTAGTGATTATGTATGCACAAATGACTAGATAAAAAATATTTAACATAGTAAATGTTAGTATTAAACCATGCTGAACATAATGATGTGAAAAAATTTGACTTTGGAGACAGTCAAATTAGCACCTTTTTCTGCTATTTTTTGTCCTATTTGAGGTCCAATGAGCATAAGGTAGCAAGGCAAAGTACTCCTAGTATTGAGGTTGGCTTGATGCATGATGATTTTAATTTTTAATGTATATATTATGTATATGACTTTGAGGCAGGTGTGCTACTGAATGGCCACCTAGACATGCCTGTATGCATGTGGATAGTCCTATTTTCAAAGAGGACTATGGCAAAATTTTTCCAAATGTAGGCATTTGGTAGTCATGCATTTTAAATCTATTATATATGTTAAAGTAAATGCATGCATGCATATAGTCATAAAATGTAAAGCTCCAGGTAAAGAAATGCCACACCCTTTTTGAGGTGATTTGGAGACTTGTTGTCCAGATACTATGGATCCGGATCAGCTGAGCAGTTCCTATAGGTCCACTTCTGGTGTACGGCGGAGGGCTTCTAAAGTACATCATCCCCGTTTTGTCAAACAGCCTCGACGGTTGGTAGAGGCCGTGATATGTCATGTCCAGGTAGATGTTCCACACGTTGAGAATGAGGAGGCGGATATTCCGATAGAGGATCCCGCTCCTCCTGCACATGTCCCTCGTAGGGAGCTTTTGAGCATTCATGTGGTGAACCCAGAATTGTTGGGTGACTTGGGCAGACATCCATCGATGTATTTACATGCTAACGAGGTATGGTGTTAGACTTTGATCTTCCTTCTTTCCTACTGATGAGGATTAAAGGGTTTTGATATTGATCTGCATTCCATGCAGGTTCCTGGTTTTACACAGCCTCGAGGGAACTGGTTCAGCATTCACTCCATGTATCAGGCGCTTCATCTTGACTATAGAGTGGTAGTGCATGAGTGGGGATTTGGGGCATTTTTCTCCATCCTTCCCCGTCGTTGTCCCTGGGTTACCTCAGGGCATTGTTTGAGTGATGGTTTCGTCAGACTCAGTCACTCCATCTGCTGGATTGCGAGGTTATGATGATGCCTATGGATTTGCAATTTATCACATGTATGGAATTTGGAGGGGAGCCAGTGCCTTGCATAGCTAATATTACCCCCTACTGCCGTTAGATCTTTATTAGGAGTTTCGGCGGCGGCGCTCAAAGGCAGGACTGTCCGTTCAGGTCCCTTGAGCGTAGATGCTATGAGCGGGCTATTGAGTGAGCCTATATCTGATGATGTTAGAATCAGGGATCGCATTCTGGGGCGATTGTTCCTGATGATCATTAGAGGCTGCTTCATAGCAGATAACTCTTCTACGGTATCTTTCGCTTTGATCAGCGCTACACATGATGTGGACCATATTGGAGAGTATGATTGTGGTTCTTACACCATTTCCTATTTCCTCCAAGGCATGCGTATGTGCTCATAGGGTTTGACTGAGGCTTGGCTAGGATTTTACCCATTTCTGATGGTGAGTATTTCTCTTATCATTTACCATTTATAGGTTAAGAGTGTTAACTGATAGCAGATGTTTGCCTTTGTGTTGACAGTTTTGGGCCTATGAGAGGCTTCCATGCTTACGTACCGTGAGTGTGTTAGGTTTTGACACCTATCCACGAGGACGACGATGGCATCATTCGATTATACCAGAGGTCCCTGTAGCTGAGGGATTCACTTATTGTCGTATGCAGCTGGAATTACTGACGGCCGACACCATCACATGACTTCCCTATTCTGGGGAACACCTGACTGTGGGTTTTGAGGATGGATACCCGACTGGAATCGAGTATGTGATTTCCAATAGGAGAGTTCCTCTCTTTACAGATGGAGGCTGGGAGCTTTATTTAGGAGAGCATGCTATTAGGAGCACCACAAGGGAGATTAGTATACCGATCTTGCCTCCTGCCAGGCGTTATTGGCCTGTATCGCAGTCACCCGTCATTGATATCCCATTGTTGGGGGTTGACGGTTTTGCATTGTCAGAGGGTACATGTACTCAGGAGACGTTCCATCGGTGGTGGTCCCATTGCAATATTGGAGCTCAGTCCCACGCCACACAGTTTATGGGGGATATGATTCCAGGATCCTTGATGATGACAGATTGGATAGCATGTGTTCGAGATCCGACTCATATGACCCAGATTGATAGTTTGACCCGACAGTTGGACCAGGCACATATTTTTATCCGGCATTTGGGCAGAGACCCGATAGAGGTGGCTTCATTTGATCCTTCCAGCTCAGGCGCTGGCCCTTTAGGTGACTCATTCAGTTTTGCCGGCGCAGATCCTCCTTTATATAGGCCTAACATCCCTGTTGATAGAGATCCAGTGACTCAGGAGGAGATACATTAGGTGGACAGGATTGATGATGTGGACATCGACACCATTGTCTTCTTCTGATGTATATTCTCGCTATATCTTTTGATAGGCCTCTGTTAGATATTGGGTGGCTGTGCCCCATTCGCGCTATATCTTTTGATAAGCCTTTGTTAGATATTGGGTGGCTGTGCCCCATTTCCCTGTATTTGTAGTTGTACAGAGATGATGTATTAGATGATGATATACTTAGGAATGTATGCACTATTTTTTCCATTCCCTATATCATATTACCATCTATTATCTGTTATGCATGTATCATGTTATGCATATGTATGTATGTCCAGAGATATTCGGGATTGACCCCTGGATGATCTTATGATACGACCGCACAGATGTCTTCTTCGACAGTTAGCCGCATAGATCATACCCCACCGTCAGTGGTGGCAGCGGGTATGAGATCGTGGTATGATAGCATGTCACCATCAGATAGGGTGACTGTAGATCATTTATTGTAGCATACCATGACCTTTTTGACTTTTCAGGTTCCCACAGGATTTGTGGACGAGATGATAGAGCATTGGCTACCGGATAGGCAGGTATTCTGATTCGGCACCCATGAGTTGACTCCTACTCTGGAGGAGTATGCACGATTGACGATGCTGCCTCTAGACAGACCTTGTGTGCATCTGGCTTTGGGAGACATGAGTAGACGATTCATGACTCTCACATGATTGAGGCGCAGACTGGTAAAGGATGAGTTGACATCTGGCCACGTGATATCCCAGCATTTTCTGTACGACAGATTTGGCTCGGAGGATAGCTATTCACGACATTCTGGGGATTTCACCACACCGGAGGATCATTGGCGCTTGGCCAGAGTTGACGTATTGATGCTATGTGTATTGTCATATGTGTATATGTCGCGGTATATGGATGAGACAGATATAGGCATTATCATGGCCGTGAGAGCTCTCAGGGAGGGTCGTACCGTTGTACATACGATTATAGAAGAGACCTTGCGGTCGGCATCATATTGTTGCACGTATCCTACATGAGTGTTCGCTGGGAGTTTAGTCATGTTATACGTGTGGTTCATGTCACACTTGAGACCGATTGTCACTTTTAGACAGCATGAGTACTGCTTCACCCATGATGTAGCTATGTCATACTCTTTTCAGCCATCAGAGTGTATAGATGCTCTGTCCTGGTCCACATTCTTGGCAGATATCAGAGATCCATTCAGCATATTGCCGTGTTCGGGGCTTAGCACACCATACAGCTTCATTACTCATGCTCTGGGCATGGACTATCTCCCTCTGGCTGGTTTGAGGGGAGTGACCACTTATCACCCATTGGCCGTGAGTCGCAGTTCGACCAGTTCCAGGATTTTCATCCTTTTGAGGGGGCGACAGGTCAGCATTTAGCTTCTCGGTATCTCTTAGTAGAGGACCGATCTCGGGTATACGCCTGCTGGGATCGGCGTGAGATAGCGACTTTTTTTGTCAGTCATCCTAGTTATTCTGCAAAGTATTCCGCATGGATGGAGACAGAGATTTTATCGGCTGCAGCAGTATTGACAGTACCGGAGAGCGAGTTGGATGATGTAGAGCCCATGGAGGACATTGATACCTACATCAAGGAGGAGCCTACTGTTGGGTTGCAAGCATTTCTTCTGGATTCTCCTAGTACCAGTACTGTTATGATTCAGCACTCGGCACAGTGTTTAGAGTAGAGTCTTTATCTGATGACCTTTGAGAGAGATCAGATTCGATCTATGATGTTGACTGCTCTTGATGGGAGGGAGGGCGCTCTATTGGAGAGAGACGAGGCCTTGGCTCGTAGAGATGCCGCTGTCGTTGAGCAGGATGAGGCTATATCTGCCAGAGATGCAGTGATAGTTGAGCGGGATATCACTATATCTACCCGGGATGTAGCCATCACAGATAGTACTGCAGTGAGGTCCCTTACCACTGGCATGATCGTAGAGATAAGCGCATATATTGATGATCATATGGTCACCATGCAGATAGCTACAGATCTATTGGGTCGTATGGATATTCTCATACAGGAGACCACAAATTTACCTCCATCCTCTGAGAGGGACGCCATGTTGGGATTGTTAGCTTGCATATACCCTGACTTGTAGGTGATATTGTATTTTCCTGCACAAACTAGCTTAGCCATATTGTCATGTACAGTTTACATTGTTTATGTCAAACATCATTATATATATGACAGGGAAATATAATTTTGATCACTTCCCTTTTAGATATGCCTTGCTGCTTGCTTGATATTTTACCTGCTGCTTCAGGGCTTGTGATCGTGATGTATTCTGAATTATTCATGGGTGGATGGACATTGAGTTGTCTCTGGATAGTTCAGAATGGATCATCGATCTGTATGTATCCCTACCATCTTTCGGTGTCTTGGGACTGGTTTCTGTATGGAAATGAGGAGAGGAGTGTGGCTTTCCTCTCTAAGATTGACCGCACCACAGATGGTCGCCAGCACTTCTGTTCAGGATAAGCCTAGTTAATTCCATCTCTTATGGATTGGTGTTGCTCTTTGAGGTACAACCGCCGCTTAGATGGTCGCCGAATCTCCTATTTAGGAGGAGTTCAGGTAATTCCATCCCTTTAGTCTAAAGTTAAATGAAATGTAATGGATTGAAGGATGATCCCAGTACAAACTAATAAGGGTTTGTGTTTTGGTAGGGGGTAAGACCGCACCATGAATGGCTGCCTACGTACTCCTATTGAAGAAGAGATCAGGTCTGCGTAGTTCGAACCTGGTGTAAGAGGTTCAACGCTGTATGTGGCAGAAATGGTGTGGGAATGTTTTTTTTGTTTTTGTTTTATTTCATCCGGGCCATATGAAATGGTTGCTTACGTACTCCTATTGAAGAGGAGATCAGGTCGACGTAGTTCGCCCTTCAAGGCGACATGAAAATCGTAATCCCATGTGCAGGTCAGAGTGCGGGGAAGAGGGAGTTTAATCCTAGGTTGAGGATAAACTGTAGGTGAAAAGTTTGATCCCATGTATGGGTAGCCAAACTGTATACACAAGAGGTTGAATCCACGGTGGGATGACCTAAGTTGTAGGAACGCAAAGGAAAAAGCCAGGCTGCTGGCTTGAAAGGAATGTTTCTCTGAGGGGTAAAGTGTGGAAAAGTTGTTTGTGGTAAAGGTTTAAAGAACCGGAATGACTGGTGACCTGATGGTCTACCACCAGGATGTTTACTTGATGGTAATTTCAGACATAGTTCCATTTCACGGCGTCTGAGTTGATGTGTTGCGGAAATTCATCGCCATCCATTTCTTGCAATCTGAGAGTGCCTCCTGTCAATACTTCCTTGACAATAAACGGGCCTTCCCAGTTAGGAGCGAATTTTCCCATAGACTAATCTTGGTTGTCCAGTATTTTCTTCAAAACCAAGTCATGTTGTCTGAATTACCGTAGTCAGACTTTTTTGTTGTAGGATCGAGCGATCCTTTGCTGATATAACTGACCATGGAAGATAGCCACGGTTCGCCTTTCGTCTATTAGAGACAATTGGTGATACCTATCTTGTACCCATTGGTCTTCATCCAACTGAGCGTTTATCAATACTCTGAGGGATTCCATCTCAACTTCTATGGGGAGCACTGCTTCCATCCCATAGGTTAAGGCGTAGGGGGTTGCCCCAGTGGAAGTGTGCATTGAGGTTCTGTAGGCTAACAGAGTCAGAGGCAATAGGTCAGGCCAATTTTTGTGATTGGCGGATATCTTTTGCATAATCTTCTTGATGTTTTTGTTAGCCGCTTCAACAACACCATTCATCTTCGAATGATGGATGGCTGAGTTGAGGTGTTTGATGTGGAATTTACTGCATAATTCTCCCATCATTTTGTTGTTGAGGTTCTTGGCATTGTTGGACACAATCACCTCTGGTTGTCCATATCGACAAATGACATTGTTTCTGACGAAAGCAATGATGACTTCTTTAGTAACCCTGGGGAAGGAGGCTGCTTCTACCCACTTGGTGAAGTAGTCGATCATGGTGAAGATAAATTAATGACCATTACTGGCTTTAGGCTCAATGGGCCCGATAACGTCCATTCCCCACATTTAGAAGGGCTAAGGTGAACTCATATTGTGAAGTTCCCGTGGAGGGGCGTGTATAGGATTCCCATGAATCTGGCACTGATTGCATCTCCTGACATGGTCATTGCAATAAGCTTTGAGAGATAGCCAATAATGTCCCGTCCTGAGGACTTTTTTGACAAGGAGGGGGCCACTCATGTGGGGGCCACACACTCCGCTATGGATTTCATCCATAAGCCTTTGGGCTTGATCTTTGTCTAAACATCTTAGGAGACCTAATCCTGCATCTCTTTTGTAGAGCGCATCTCCACTCAGGTAGAATTTCATAGCAAATCGATGGATCCGCTTTTTCTCAGTCGGGCTCGCCTCAGCGGGTGTAGATCTATCTCGCAGATATTCCTTGATATGCTGATACCAAGGATGTTGGATGGGAGGTAGCTCATCCGATACTTCTCGAATGTAATTCCCGTAGGTTGGGGCCTTGTGCAGGGAAATTGTGACGCTTGGCAAGTGTTCCTTATCTGATATGTGAATCAAGGATGCCAACGTTGCTAATGCGTCTGCGAAATCATTCCTATTACGAGGAATGTGTAGAAGGATATTTCTTTGAATACCAAAGCCATCTTTAAAACCTGCCGATGGTAAGGCAACAAATGTAGTTCCTTGGTTTGATAGATTCCAGTGGATTGTCTGATTACCAACTCCGAATCTCCAAGGTCAGTTAACTGCCTAATGCCCATTGAATGGGCAAGTTTTAGCCCCATAAGACAGCCTTCATACTTAGCCGTATTGTTGGTGCTGAAAAACTGTAATTTGACGGCGACGGGATACTGCTCCCCCGTATCAGATACTAGAACTGCTCCAGCTCCAGAACCTTCCATATTAACAGCTCCATCGAAATACATCTTCCACATTTGGCGTGTATCGTACTGATGGTGTTGCTGAATTTTCATTACTCCTTCATCAAGGAAATATGTCTCCAAGGGTTTGAAATCCCCGGATGGTGCGGCAGCCAATTGATCCGCAATTCCTTTTCCTTTGATGGACTTTTGAGTCACATATACGATGTCAAATTGTTGTAGGATCAACTGCCATCTGTACAGTCGACAATTCAGTATGGGTTTACTGAACACGTATTTGAGAGGATCCACGCGGGATATGAGATGGGTTGTGTGACCATGGAGATAATGCTGTAACCTCATGGCAGCCCATGCTAAAGCACACCACGTCTTTTCAATCAGAGTGTACTTGTGTTCACTCCCCAAGGAGTGATGAAGGCAGTCTTCTCACGATCTTCCTCGGTAACCATGATTTGATGATACCCCGCAAAGCAATCAGAAAAGGAGTACATGTCGTATTGCACAATATTGTCAATGAGAATGTGGATAAATGGCACGGGAAAGTTTTCTTTTACGCAAGCTTTATTCAAGTCCCGGTAATCCACACAAACTCGCATCTTCCCTCCAGGTTTAGGCACGGGCATGATATTGGATATCCACTCAGGATATGTAGACACCGTGATGATGCCAGCCTGCAATTGTTTAACAATTTTCTCTTTCACCTTTAAACTCTACTTAGGTTTCAATCGCCTGAGTTTCTGTTTGACTGGCTTAAATCCCTCTTTAATGGGAAGGCGATGAAGGACAATGTCAGTGGAAAAACCCACCATGTCTTCATGAGACCATGCAAACACATCCTGGAATTGGGTTAATAGTGTAACCATGTCATTCCGTTGGTTTGGGGTAAGGTCTGAACCAATCTGGATTAACATAGGGTTTTCTAAGGTTCCGAGATTGAAAGGAGTGGTTTGATCAAGGTTGGGTTTAGGTTTGTCTTTGACCCATTCTAGAATTTCTTGAGGCACCTCAATGTTATCTGGTATATCCACCAAGGCTGAATTCATCTCTATATCAAAGGTACAATCCTTATGGAGAAGAGGCACCGTATCAGCAAGTACAGGCACATCTAAATTCAGAGTCCTGAAACAAAATATGCTTTCACTTAGTATATATGAAATGTGTTGATCATACACAGTGTTAGCATATATTGGCAAAATAAACCACTGATACTGTACAGAAAAGTAAGCAGTTATTATATCTACAGGGCAGAAAGAGTTTCTGTATGCTTTACCCTTGATGACCAATGCAAAGAATGTTGTTCCAATTGGCAAGAGCAAATTTTAGGTGATCCGCAGTGATAGAGGGATTATCATCATCCCCCTTATCTCGAATGATAGCCATTACGTCTGGGAAATCATCGTCTGGGGTATATCTGTTGGTATACTCATCATGAACGATGATGAGTATGCCGGACATTATCCTGATGACGTCTTGCCATTATATTGGCTGGCACCTTTACGGGAGGTTGTGCGGACTCAGAACTTGAAGGCAAAGCTAAACGCCACATGGTTGAAGCTGTAGGAATCTTCTGATGCTTATGAGGATTCGTATGACTAGAGCTGGCAGAATAGCCTAGTCTAGCTGTCCCAATTTGCTGGGTTAAGTGAATAGGGTATTTGACACCCTGAAAATCTTTACCCAACCATTGTTCCGGTTTATGACCCAACGACATCATTTCTTGTGTGGCCGACATTACCTTGGCAGAAATCTGGAGTTCGGGCAGTGGCGTTCCAATAGCATTGTATTGGGTATTACTTATTTCCAAAGTATGAAAACTAATTAGCTCAACATCCTTATTGGCATTGATGAGCGGCATGTCCCTATGCTGAGGAAACTCCGGTTCAGCGTTGACTGTGACCAGGCTATTTTTGATGATGTATTTCAACTGTTGGTGAAGAGTAGAGGGGACTGCCCCTGCCATGTGATTCCATGGTCATCCTAAGAGCAGGTTGTATCCCGAATCTATCTTAAGCACATGGAAGGATACGTAAAATGTATGAGGACCAATCTCAATTGGCAGCTCGACTACTCCGACCGAGTTACAGCGGGCTCCATCAAAAGCTTTGATGATGGTATGGCTACTCTGAATTCGATTGGGATTGATATTCATCTTCACCAAGGTAGCGCATGGGCAGATATTTAGAAAAGAACCTCCATCTATTAAAACTCCCGCCACCATATATCCGGAGGACAAGACCGCAATGTGCAACGGTTTGCAATGACCGGTCCCTTCGGGCGGTATTTCATCATCAGTGAAGGATATCACATTGTTGTTAAAAATGTGATCAACCAGATGTTGAAACTTTTCCGTATCAACTAATGTCGGTAGATAGGCTTCTTCTAAAACCTTTAATAAGACCTTCCTGTGATTCTCAGAAGTCAGGACCAAGTCCAAGATTGATATCTGTTGTGGAGCTTCTTTCAAGCTTAAAACCACCTTGGCTTCGTTATGACCCATAGTGCGGAGGAAATTTTTAATCTTCTCAATGGGTACTTTCCCCTTAGACGTGATGACATGCTTTATAACCCATTGGGGAAGATACAGTGGATTTTCCTTCGACACTGCAGCAGTTGTATGTGAGGTGGATCCTTCACCTTCTCCATAATTCCACGGAACTGCGCGCAAGCTAACAATAGGATATTGTGTTCTGCACGGCAAGTTGATTGGCTCGGGAGCGGCCACTTTCAAAGGATTGTGGATTCCCTTGAGTTGAATTATTGGCATGACAAATGATTAGTTAACCCCATCACGTTCAGTGGATATGATTGCTACTACACTCTTCCACTTAGTAGGACACGAATCCTCACTTGCCCGTAACACAGTGTCGTTATCTGCCAGACGCAGTACGCCACTTTCGATTAAATTTTGAATAAGGTGGCGGAGTGCCCAGCATTCTTCTGTGCTATGACCGCGAGATTGAGAATGATATTGACATATTCCCTTAGAGTTGTATCGTCCCGAATGGGGATTGATTGGAGGTAGAAGGGAACTAATCCTTCCTTCATTGATTAACATATGAAGGATTTCCTCCATAGGTTGGCCCAAATATGTGAATTCCCTTTTGTTGGCAAAATCCCGATGGGGCCTTAGCATTTGCTCTCTTCGTCACTTTGTCTTCCAGCATTTTATTTTCTAAAAGTGAAGAGGGAATATTCATGACAATAGGTGGGAGACTGGCATATTCCTAGCTGATTAGCTGACGAGTCACTTGATTCTGATAAGTCACCAGTTCCGCCAATTGCTCAATTTGTTTACAAAGAGCTTTCATCTTTTGTTCCATTGTGAATTGGAACTTGGCACAATCCCATATGTCATCACCATCTTTGGGGGTCAGGGAGGATTAACGGCTGAAATTGGACCTTTGTCCACTGCTCCAATTGATCATGTTGACCTCTTCTTCCTTGTGTTGAGGTAGAGGGTTGTCTTGAACGTGAGGATGATCGAATTTGGTGACCACGATTTCCCCGTTGTCTATCAGGTCTTAGATTTTGTATTTCAAGGCCCAACAATCCTGAGTATCATGTCCAGGTGCCCCGACATGATAAGCACATTTTCGAGCAGCATTAAAACCCTGACCATTAGGGCTGGCTGGTGGAAGAAGATGCGTGATTTTCTTCTGTGTTGTTAGAAGGTTGAGAATGTTCTCGAGGGTGTCCCCTAAGTGTGTAAATACTCGAGGTCATCTGGCTTCTCCACCTTTTGGTACTGGAGGATTTGAAGACTGTGCTTGAAAGGGAGTGTAATTTCTCCTCTGGATAGGCATGTTCTGATTGCCTTTTTGACCCTGTAGTATCAGGGAAACATCCTATTCTTTCTTTTTATGGACCTTCCGGGGGTTGTTCCCATAATTTCCAGATTAGATTTGATCAGCAACCACTTTGAGTGCAGCTAGGTCTTGAATCTTTCCGGATTTCAATCCCATTTCAGCCATCTCCCCATGTTTGACCATTTCAGAAAATGGTTTGCCGATGTCGGCTAAAACTCTTTCATAGAAAGGTGCTTCTTGTATGTCTATAAAAGTCACGACCATCTCTGATTCTGTCATGGAAGGACTAACTTGGGCAGCCAGACGTCTCCACCTCTGAGCATACTCTCTGAAAGAATCGTTAGACTGTTTCTTGATCCCGGTAATTTGATACCGATTAGGAGCCATTTGAGATTGAAAGTTGTATTGGTTAAGGAAAGCGTGTGCTAGGTCTTCCCAACTATGGATCTTTAAATTGTCTAATCTTATGTACCACGAACGGGCTTCTCCAGTTAGACTTTTTTGGAACAGTTGCATTCTGAGTTTTTCATCCTCTGTATAAGATCCAAGTTATCCAATAAACACCTTTAGATGTGTGTAAGGATCTCCTAACCCATCATATTTTTCAAAGTCAGGAGTCTTAAACTTTTCTGGATAATGAATACTAGGGAAAATACACAAATCATCATATGAAACACTCCCGTGTGTTCCAATTCCTTTGATGGTGCGAAGAGTCTCTTCCATTTGGAGGACTTTCTTTTTGATGTCACCAGTGTCTGGGTCTCCAGTGGGATGGGTAGGATCATGAGTTTTGTTGGTCGGATCCAACTGCAGTTTAGGTATTGTAACGACATGGGTTCCTCCTTGTGTGAAGAATTCATCATGTACGAGTATTTTCTGACCCTGTGTAGACTGGTGTAATTCATTTAGTTGAACAGCCAAATCTGTAATCTGTTTGCTTAATCCGTCGAATTCTTTGTGAGAAACTGGATTAAGTTCAGTCTAGTCGGATGACGACATGATTAACTGTAGGCCTGTTGCCTTTTTGGACTTTGAACGGGTGGTAGGTCCGATTGATTCCTTGCAAAAGACTTGCATAGTTTAGTCTTTAGGGAAGGTGGATAATAACAGGCTATATGATGTGTCCAGTTTAGGAATTTTATCCTACAAAACAGATGTCAGCTGTTTATAGCATGTATGTGTACACATTTCTTCATAATTCTCATTACATGGAGACTGTGACGCCCCCAAATCCGGGTATCTTCCAACCCGATAGATGGTGCTCCACTATACTAACATCCATACCATCATTCCATTGAAATACAACAAAATGAGAGTAATTACTATATTCTTATTAAAATCTTATTAAAATCAAAGTATAATCCTTCCCAGGTTCATAAACCGGTTACATCGTTCATTGTTCATAAGGTATAATACATACAAACTTACTAAACTATTACACAATGCCTAAGCATCCATCTTAGCTTTGCCCTTATCTTTCTTGGCATTCTCAGTACGTTCACCTTTAACTGCAGTTATATAATTCACGCAAGAAGTGAGCATGACAGCTCAGCAAGTTTAATCAAGGATAACAGGAATACCACATTCGTGAATTATATAACAATTCCAACATAACTGAACAATAGTTATGAAGTATTATGAATCAATACTACCATAACAGTATATAACATCAATTCCCAATGTATAGAATAGATTAGGAATTCTGAACCGGTCAATAGACCATGAACAGTAAATTTCAGTTTTCGTGCTTGAAAAGGAGTCCACAGCACTAAGGTCGTTCATCCGTATAACTTACGAGTACTTCTACGTGATCAGCCTATAGTACTCTATGTTGATCAACACTACATTCATTAAACATATTTACGTTTAATATTTTTGGCAAACTCGCGTGCCCATCGAATAATCGATGAAAAATACTTTTGTTTGTTCATAGAAAAACCTTACCTTCACGTCCATACCAATTTCTTGGCTTAGGACAGCGTTAACATTTCTATATAGAATGATATGAATAATATTTAATCTATATCTTACGAATAGTCTAGCCGAGTTAAAATCTGGCATCGACCTTTCCTTTAAAACAAGTCTTGCAATTCAGTTCAACGAATCACATAAAACTTGGCTAACATGGAAGTTAGACAAGCGTTAAGGAAAACTTGCCTTTCAGCGTCTTCAAATAACTTACTCGACTGACCACAGCTTTTACAGAATCTACATGATATATTCACATAGCACACTGTAATTAGATATCAAACAACTATTCACATTGTTCTTACCAGTTTCTTTCTCTTCTATGTCTGTGTTAACTTAATATCTTTGTTAAAGTTAACATGACTTATTACCCTTCGACCCGGTGTATCACTCTATTGACATTTGTTAACCGGACTCAACATCGTTGATAAAGTACCAACTTGTTCATTTTACATATCTTGTTTATATGCATTTCATTTCCTAAGTTTCATACCTTATACCTTAGTATAGGTAGTATAGGATTAGTCTTAGTACATTCATTGAGTATATAAACTCAACTCAGGTAGGTCTCTAAACAACTGAAGTTTAAAACCTAACTTGGTCAACTTTTTTTTACTGTCGGCGCTGCGGCGCGGCATCCTGTGTAATTTAGTGGCGCTGCGGTGCGAGTTTGCAGGGTGCTCGGCCGAGTTTGGCGCTGCGGCGCCACCATTTTGTACTGGTTTTAGCGCTGCGGCGCCGAGTCTGTGCACCAGTTGACAAACCAGTTTTGGTTTTCTAACGAAACTCCCGGCTTCCTAATTTGTTCGTGTTACATCCGAATTGACCCATTCGAATTCCTACAAGTCAGGAATTACATCCTTTGCGCGTTCATATAAGAATTCAACACTTTCGAATCTGTTAACTTATAATTCACTATTGAGTTCATTTTATATATGTTAGTAAACGTTAATGAGCGTTCAATGCTCGTTTTCTTCGTTCTAAGTCGGAATCCGACGATTCTCGAACCCACAACTCTTAAACACCCTATCTCACGTGTTGACATTGAAAACCAACGTTTTCAAGTCTCACGACAACTTTCGACTATAATTTCGGGATTTCTACTTTTTCGACGTTTAACGTCTATTTTCGTAAAATTCGCCATAACTTCATTACTAATGTTCTCTAAGCCAAATCACATGGAATACTCCATAGATTTCATATCTATATCCTAACCAAGCAAGATGCAAATACTAACGGATTGATAGAGTCCAATCGTTTATAAACGATCAATCTCAACTATCCATATTTTCATGCTTCAAAACTATTTCAAACCTTATTATTTTTATAACCTCATGACTTATAGAGATTGAATCTATGGTAAGTCATCTTTAACCCCTCGTACAAGGCGTATACCACCCCTTCATGATTCTCTAAAATAAAAGAAAATCCAAAAGAGATGGAGAATGAAGAACAAAGAGTATTACCTCAAGTTCCTTAAGAATCTATGGGAAGAATAGAAGTATAAGCTTCCAAAGTGTATGTATGCAAGTATAGCTCTCTTTTCTCTCTCAAATAATCTAAGTTGAGTCTTGGTAAAAACCTCAAATGAATCAACCTAGCTTCCTATTTATAGAATTTAGAATGGAGGGCAATTTAGACATTAAATCCCACCTCCTTACTATTCATGTGTGGTCACCAAGTAAGATACTTGGTGACCAAGCCTTATGCTTGGATTGCACACCAAGGTGGCCGGCCCACCTCCCCTCTTGTGACATCCCATGGGTTGCCCCATGGGTTTTACCCATTGGGTGACCCACCGGTTCGACCCACGGTTCGGTTTTAATGAATTGGGCTTAACTAATTAAACATTGGGCCTTGACTTGGACTTAACCCATCATCTCATCGGGCTTAGTGATTCAATTAATTGGGCTACTCATAATCCAATACAAATGAATTACTCGTTGATACATTAGATTAATCCTATGATACGCATCGTATTCTACACGTACGATTCACGTATTCCTTTCGTATACCATAAGTACAATAATCATATTGTACCTCGTATTTACTCAACGTATTATACATATGTACTAACTAGCACCACCAATTGTATAACACTTGAATAAAACCTAACGCCATTCCTTCTACGAATATTATTTCCTTCTCGAAAATCAATATACTCAACCTTTAGGTTTTAAGTCCGCAGGCGAAAACTTCGTTTTTGCCATAAATGAAATATTATCAGATATTACATCTCATCACGATATTCTATCATTACGCTTTTCTCGGAATTTCAAAATAATTCCCCGAACAGAAACGGATGAATAGTGTTTTTACGGAAATTTCTCAGAAAATAATTATTATCGTCTTGGAAATTCCAAACAACTATTTCTAACACGTAGCCAGAATACTAACCACGTTAGCACATTCTAGGTCATAGAACGACCTTCATATAGCTTACTCACAAAGAAATCAATTAAATTTATTTAATTCACATAATCAAATAAAAAATTAATTGTCATAAAAATCCGAATTTTCTCGGGCGTTACATTCTCTCCCCCTTATAAGGATTCTGTCCCCAGAATCTTAGCTTATAATTACATAAACAAATGAGAAAAATCTTCCTTCATTTTACTTTCGAGCTCCCACGTTGCTTCTTCAGCATTGTGGTTTCTCCATAACACCTTCACTGAAGGTATTACCTTATTTCTTAAAACTTGTTCCTTCCTATCAATAATTTGAATTGGAAGTTCCTCATAGGACAAGTCCTTCTCTATCTGAATAGATTCATATTCTATTATGTGTTTATAGTCCGGTTTATAAGGACGCAACACTGACACGTGAAACACATTATGAATGCGTTCCATCTCTGGAGGTAAGGCTACTACATAAGCTACCTCCCCTATCCTTTTTAAAATCTCAAAAGGTCCTACAAACCTTGAACTTAACTTCCCTTTCTTTCCAAAACGTATCTTCCCCTTCCAAGGTGATACTATCAGAAAAAAAAAATATCCTACATCAAATTCTCTATTCTCTCTGTGAGGATCTGCATACTTCCTCTGCCGGTCTTGAGCCGCAACTAATCGAGTGCGTATTAACTCTAACATGTCCGCCGTCTGCTGGACCAATTCTGGTCCCAACATCCGACGTTCACCCACCTCATCCCAACACAATGGAGTTCGGCACTTCCTTCCATACAACGCTTCGTAAGATGGCATGCATATACTAGCGTGAAAACTATTGTTGTACGAAAATTCTACTAACGGTAGAAATTCGTCCCAACTCCCTTTGAAATCCATAACGCGAGATCTTAACATATCTTCAAGCGTTTGAATTGTTCGCTCACTCTGACCATCCGTCTGAGGATGATACGCCGTACTCAATCTTAACTGCGTTCCCATTTGCTCTTGCAAACTTCTCCAAAAGTTTGATGTGAATCGTGGATCACGATCTGACACAATCGAAACAGGTACTCCATGTCTGGAAATAATTTCCTTGACATACAGCTTAGCTAACTGATCTAAATTATACCTAACTCCTATTGGTAGAAAATGAGCTGATTTCGTTAATCGATCCACTATCACCCAAATAGCATCGTATCCTTTTCTGGTTGTTGGAAGTCCCACCACAAAGTCCATCGTGATGTGCTCCCACTTCCACTCTGGAATTTCTAACGGTTGTAACAACCCGCTCGGTCGTTGATGTTCAGCCTTAACTTTTTGACAAGTTAAGCACCTACTAACATATTCTGCTATCTCCCTCTTCATATTTGGCCACCAAAAGTTCTGACGAAGGTCTTGATACATCTTCGTACTACCGGGATGTATCGAGTACCTCGAACTATGGGCCTCCATTAAAATTTCTTCTTTTAATTCGGGATCATTAGGAACTCAAATTCTTCCCTCAAAACGAAGTAATCCCTCCTTATCGAGGTTATACTCCATCTTTTCTTCGTCTTCTATCTTATTCAGCATCTGCTTGCACTCCTCATTACTCAGTTGTACCCCCCTAACCCATTCCACTATGGTAGGTCGGGGTTCCATGGAAAATAACAATCCTACCGTTTCCCCCGGTAACTTAACTTCTAGTTCCATTTTTGCCATCGATGTTACCAACTCATTCTGAGTTGTTAACATTAATAATTTCTCTCTACCCTTCATACTTAGCGCATCGGCTACTACATTTGCTTTTCCCGGATGATATAAAATATCACATTCATAATCTTTTATTAACTCCAACCACCTTCTCTGTCTCATGTTCAACTCCTTCTGTGTGAAGATATATTTCAGACTTTTGTGGTCCATGTATATCTCACATTTCTCACCATAAAGATAATGTCTTCATATCTTTAGGGCAAAAACTACAGCTGCCAATTCCAGGTCATGAGTAGGATAAACCTTCTCATAATCCTTCAATTGACGTGATGCATACGCAGTGACCTTGCCATGCTTCATGAGCATGTAACCCAATCCTTTATGCGAAGCATCGCTATACACTACAAAATTCCCGGTATCGTCTGGTAAGGACAATACTGGTGCCTCACTTAATCTCTTCTTCAATTCCTAAAAACTGTTCTCACATTTTTCAGTCCACACATACTTCACTGACTTTCTTGTCAGATTGGTTAACGGAGTAGCTAATTTAGAAAAGTCTGGAATGAACCTTCTATAGTATCCTGCTAACCCCGAAAAACTCCGAATCTCAGTCGGCGTCTTCGATTGCTCCCATTCGTTAACTGCTTCTACTTTGGCCGGATCTACGGAAATGCCATCCTTATCAATAACATGCCCTAGAGATTGTACTCTCTCAAGCTAAAATTCACACTTTGTGAATTTCGCATACAACTTCTCCTTCCTTAGTGTTTCCAACAATTTTCTTAAATGTTCCGTATGATCTTCTAGCGTCTTTGAATAGACTAGAATAGCATCAATGAACACTATGACAAACTTGTCCAAATATTATTTGAACACTCTGTTCATCATATCCATAAATGCGGCTGGCGCATTAGTCAACCCAAACGACATTACCAGAAACTCGTAGTGACCATAACGAGTTCTGAATGCGGTCTTAGGTATATCTTCCTTCCTCACCTTTAACTGATGATACCCCGTGCGCAAATCTATTTTAGAAAAATACTTTGCCCCTTTGAACTGATCAAATAGATCATTGATCCTGGGCAAAGGGTACCTATTCTTAATCGTTAACTTGTTCAACTCTCGATAGTCGATACAAAGTCTTAACGACCCATCCTTCTTCTTTACAAACAACACCGGTGCTCCCCAAGGAGACACACTTGGTTGAATGTACTTCCTATCTAACAGTTCTTGTAATTAAACCTTTAACTCCTTCATTTCAACTGGCGCCATTCGATATGGTGCCCTTGAAACTGGTGCCGTTCCCAGTAACAAATCAATTACAAATTCTACCTCCCTATCCGGTGGAATACCCGATAATTCCTCCGGAAATACATCCACGAACTCTTGCGCAACTGGTATCTGATCTGAGGATGTCCCCACTCTTTGGGTATCCACCACATGGCATAGATAACCTACATACCCTTTTCTTAACATCTTCCTAGCTTGTGTCATAGACAGACAACAAGAGCGTCTCGGTGAATTACTACCGAAAAACACTACCTTGGTTTTCTTAGAAAGTCGAAAGTTTACACTTTTCCTATGGCAATCTATAATTGCCTCATGGTTCACCAACCAATCCATACCAAGAATTACATCAAATTCTTTTAGCCTTATCGGTACCAAATCTACCGATAACTTATTTCCCCTAATTTCTACGCAACAGTTCTTGTGAATATGTTCAATGGGGATTATCTCCTCGTTTGCTACCTTAACGTCTAAAGGTATAGGTAACTTCTCAGGGATTAACCCTAATCGTTTAGCAAATTCACATGCTATAAAAGAACAAGTGGCACCCGAGTCAAATAGCACATAAGCATTTATCTCATTGACCGGAATGATACCTGCTACCACATCTGTTGATGCAACTGCATCTTGAACAGTCATATTAAACGTACGAGCCAAGGGTCTACCCACTGATGGTGTTGGTCCAGTAATGGCTAATTTACCACTACCAGAACTCTTATTCCCCTCTAAACCCTTCTTTGGGCAATTTCTTGCCATATGGTCATTTGACCCACAGACAAAATACCCCTGATTTTTCTTAGGGTTAGGACAATTGGGTGACAAATGCCCCTCCTACCCACAGTTGTAGCATACTGCTTTCCCCTTTAAACAGACTCCCATGTGAGATTTTCCGCATGTCTTACATGCTTCCATTCTCCTTTTGGGATCTCCCTGTTTTACCCCGGTATTCCCGGGATTAAAACCCTTCCTCTTTGGCAAGTTGTCGCTTCCGCTGGCAACTTCAGCCTTATTACTTCCTTCATTCTTACTCTTACTCTTCCGCTCTTTGTGGTACTGAGACAAGGCCTCACCACCACCTTCAGCTATTATCGCCTTCTCCATAATGGTCCCATAGGAAGCACTCTGGAAAACTGATATTCTACTATAGAGCCAAGGTTTTAAGCCCTGCTCAAGTATGCGCGCCTTCCTTTCCTCCGTATCCACCTGATGTGGAGCAAATCTCGCCAACTCATTAAATTTGGCGGTATATTGGGGAACAGTCATATCCCCCGGCTTAAGTTCTAGGAACTTAATTTCCATCCTACCCTGCATGCTAGTAGGGAAATAGTTCTCGAAGAAAACCTTCTTAAACTGTTCCCACGTAATAGCCTCTGTCCTAGCCCCACCCTGGTGAGCTTCCCACCAGTAGTTGGCTTTTCCCTTCATCATGTAAGTCGCAAAAGAAGTCTTTTGCGCCTCACCTATGTTTGTTATCACAAACGCCTTTTCAATTTCCCTAATCCATGTTTGGGCTTCTAGTGGATCCGTTGTTCCTCAGAACTCGGGAGGACCCACACTTTTAAAGTCCTTAAAGGTAGTTGTTCTTACTACCCCAGGAGCTACAGGAATCCCACCCCCAACTTGGTTAAATGCAGCCATTAATAAATTAACGAACTCTTGCATAGGGTTGTTAGGACCCCCTTGATTTTCATTATGAGACTCGGCCTCTTGGTTCCGTTGTCTCCTTCTTGGCGGCATAATTCTGATTAAATAAATAAAGTTTCATTATTATCTATTTAATTACTCGGTTATCATTTTAAATTAACAACAACCATTCATACCACACAAGCATGTTAAATAAAAATGTCATTATATTAATATGCTTTCATAGTCAAAACTATTTACATCATGTTCCCTTAGCCAAAAGCTATCACATACTATCCCGCGATTGCCTTCTACAAAAGTTGGGATTTACAAAAAGACTACCCTTAATTATACAAAAGAGGGTTTTACGTCACTACTTATATACAAAAAGTTCTAGCGACCTTCTAACACTATCGAACGGCATTTTCATATTTCTGATTTGCCAGAATCGACACTATATCTCGACTTATAGTATGTCGAGACTGCCCGGACTCAATAGAATAACAAGCAACTTTCAGCTTGAAATCCTCATGAGCGCATTCATGGATGTATGACATCCTAGCTATTTTCTGATCTTTCTTAACCAGTTTCTGTTTTAGCTCGAGGACCTCATCCTTATAGCTATGAGCCTTATCAGTCATAAGCACTTTTTCATCGTGCTCCGACTCAAAGTCTGCCTCTACAGATTCTTTTGCCTCATATATGGAAGTTATCTCCTCAATCTGTGCCTCTACCTGAGTACGTAGGTGCACATTCCTATCCAACACCGCTAGATACAGTGCTCTAGTTGCATCCAAAGATGCTGGCTCCAGAGTAGGTAATACCGTGTTAATCGATGTCACCTCCATTTCCTCCTCCACATCTAGCATCTCATTAAGGTATGATGCTAATCCCATAGTCTCCTCAGAGTATTCCTCCTCAGAGATGTACTCCTCAATGTCTGAGTCTTCTAGTACAACTATCGGTACCTCCGCCACTGGCATTGGTACTACCTCAACTTGGTTAATTGAGTCCTCACTTATCATTTCCATGTTTCTAAACATCAAGCTATCGGCTGACATCTACAAACACATAACACGTTGATTAGTACATAATACACAATAGTATAAGCACATATCACATTTAATATCTTTAAGATTAATTTTCATCTTTTAATTCTTTCGATACTGAGTTATCTCAATATCTTCTTAATTCAATAGACTTGAATTTCATTTCTCGGACTTTGCCTTCCTTGCAAGGTTATTAGCCTAAGGTTTTCCCCCCTTAAGTTTTATAACCTAAGGCTTTGATACCAACCTGTGACGCCCCCAAATCCGGGTATCTTCCAACCCGACAGATGGTGCTCCACTATACTAACTTCCATACCATCATTCCATTGAAATACAACAAAATGAGAGTAATTACTATATTCTTATTAAAATCAAAGTATAATCCTTCCCAGGTTCATAAACCGGTTACATCGTTCATTGTTCATAAGGTATAATACATACAAACTTACTAAACTATTACACAATGCCTAAACATCCATCTTAGCTTTGCCCTTATCTTTCTTGGCATTCTCAGTACGTTCACCTTTAACTGCAGCTATATAATTAACGCAAGAAGTGAGCATGACAGCTCAGCAAGTTTAATCAAGGATAATAGGAATTCTACATTCGTGAATTATATAACAATTCCAACATAACTGAACAATAGTTATGAAGTATTATTAATCAATACTACCATAACAGTATATAACATCAATTCCCAATGTATAGAATAGATTAGGAATTCTGAACTGGTCGATAGACCATGAACAGTAAATTTCAGTTTTCATACTTGAAAAGGAGTCCACAGCACTAAGGCCGTTCATTCGTATAACTTACGAGCACTTCTAGGTGATCAGCCTATAGTACTCTATGTTGATCAACACTACATTCATTAAACGTATTTACGTTTAATATTTTTGGCAAACTCGCGTGCCCATCGAATAATCGATAAAAAATACTTTTGTTTGTTCATAGAAAAACCTTACCTTCACGTCCGTACCAATTTCCTAGTTTAGGATAGCGTTAACATTTCTATATAGAATGATATGAAAAATATTCAATCTATATCTTATGAATAGTCTAGCCGAGTTAAAATCTGGCATCGACCTTTTCTTTAAAACAAGTCTTGCAATTCAGTTCAACGAATCACATAAAACTTGGCTAACATGGAAGTTAGACAAGCGTTAAGGAAAACTTGCCTTTTAGCGTCTTCAAATAACTTACTCGACTGACCACAGCTTTTACAGAATCTACATGATATATTCACATAGCACACTGTAATTAGCTATCAAATAACTATTCACATTGTTCTTACCAGTTTCTTTCTCTTCTATGTATGTGTTAACTTAATATCTTTATTAAAGTCAACATGACTTATTACCCTTCGTCCTGGTGTATCACTCTATTGACATTTGTTAACCGGACTCAACATCGTTGATAAAGTACCAACTTGTTCATTTTACATATCTTGTTTATATGCATTTCATTTCCTAAGTTTCATACCTTATACCTTAGTATAGGTAGTACATGATTAGTTTTAGTACATTCATTGAGTATATAAACTCAACTCAGGTAGGTCTCTAAACAACTGAAGTTTAAAACCTAACTTGATCAACTTTTTTCTACTGCCGGTGCTGCGGCGCGGCATCCTGTGTAATTTAGTGGCACTGCGGCGCGAGTTTGTAGGGTGCTCGGCCGAGTTTGGCGCTGCGGCGCCACCATTTTGTGCTGGTTTTAGCGCTGCGGCGCCGAGTCTGTGCACCAGTTGACAAACCAGTTTTGGTTTTCTAACGAAACTCCCGGCTTCCTAATTTGTTCGTTTTACATCCGAATTGACCCATTCGAATTCCTACAAATCAGGAATTACATCCTTTACGCGTTCATATAAGAATTTAACACTTTCGAATCCCTTAACTCATAATTCACTATTGAGTTTATTTTATATACGTTCGTAAACGTTAATGAGCGTTCAATGCTCGTTTTCTTCGTTCTAAGTCGGAATACGACGATTCTCGAACCCACAACTCTTAAACACCTTATCTCACGTGTTGACATTGAAAACCAACGTTTTCAAGTCTCACGGCAACTTTCGATTATAATTTCGGGATTTCTACGTTTTCGACGTTTAACGTCTATTTTCGTAAAATTCGGCATAACTTCATTACTAATGTTCTCTAAGCCAAATCGCATGGAATACTCCATAGATTTCATATCTATATCCTAACCAAGCAAGATGCAAATACTAACGGATTGATAGAGTCCAGTCGTTTATAAACAATCAATCTCAACTATCCATATTTTCATGGTTCAAAACTATTTCAAACCTTATTATTTTTATAACCTCATGACTTATAGAGATTGAATCTATGGTAAGTCATCTTTAATCCCTCATACAAGGCGTATACCACCCCTTCATGATTCTCCAAAATAAAAGAAAATCCAAAAGAGATGGAGAATGAAGAACAAAGAGTATTACCTCAAGTTCCTTAAGAATCTCTTGGAAGAATAGAAGTATAAGCTTCCAAAGTGTATGTTTGCAAGTATAGCTCTCTTTTCTCTCTCAAATAATCTAAGTTGAGTCTTGGTAAAAACCTCAAATGAATCAACCTATCTTCCTATTTATAGAATTTAGAATGGATGGCAATTTAGACATTAAATCCCACCTCCTTACTATTCATGTGTGGTCACCAAGTAAGATACTTGGTGACCAAGCCTTATGCTTGGCTTGCACACCAAGGTGGCCGGGCCACCTCCCATCTTGTGACATCACATGGGTTGCCCCATGGGTTTTACCCATTGGGTGACCCACCGGTTCGACCCACAGTTCGGTTTTAATGAATTGGGCTTAACTAATTAAACATTGGGCCTTGACTTGGACTTAACCCATCATCTTATTGGGCTTAGTCATTCAATTAATTGGGCTACTCATAATCCAATACAAATGAATTACTCATTGATACATTAGATTAATCCTATGATACGCATCATATTCTACACGTACGATTCACGTATTCCTTTCGTATACCATAAGTACAATAATCGTATTGTACCTCGTATTTACTCAACGTATTATACATAGGTACTAACTAGCACCACCAATTGTATAATACTTGAATAAAACCTAACGCCATTCCTTCTACGCATATTATTTCCTTCTCGGAAATCAATATACTCAACCCTTAGGTTTTAAGTCCACATGCGAAAACTTCGTTTTTTCCATAAATGAAATATTATCAGATATTCCATCTCATCACGATATTCTATCATTACGCTTTTCTCAGAATTTCAAAATAATTCCCCGAACAGAAACGGATGAATAGTGTTTTTACGAAAATTTCTCGAAAAATAATTATTATCGTCTTAGAAATTCCAAACAACTATTTCTAACACGTAGCCAGAATACTAACCACGTTAGCACATTCTAGGTCATAGAACGACCTTCATATAACTTACTCACAAAGAAATCAATTAAATTCATTTAATTTACATAATCAAATAAAAATTTAATTGTCATAAAAATCCGATTTTTCTCGGGCGTTACAGAGACATATATGAAAGATAATTACAAGTAATTATGCTTTACAAATAATTTGAAATGAGAGCATGAATAAACTTTCCTCCGTTTTGGGTTTATCAGAGGCTGACCTATCTTAGGTTACTCTCGTGGCTTTTTGGCATGAAGGTTCCCAAATCATTGCAATCTAATTGACGGGAAGTTAATCCGGTCTTTCAACTGGAGCGAATTTGGGTGGTACCTTTCCTGAGCCTTGGAGAATCAGGCTTCTCACGAGTCTAGTAATCAAACACCGATGGGATAGCCTCCTGGTGGAGGGACCACACAACATATATTCACATACATCGTATCTCACCGTCTGACATGATGACATGTGCGAAGCACTGATATCACAAGCAGTTATGGTGCGAAGCACTAATATCACAAGCAGTTTATAGTGCGAAGCACTAATATCGCAGGCAGTTTATAGTGCGAAGCACTAAGTAAGGAAATGCATTCGTACATATTCATCATAAAATGTAAATGCAACATCCACACACAAGCAGATAACAATTTTGAAAAAATTATAATAGCGGCTTAAGTCCTCTTACTAGAGTCCCCAGCAGAGTCGCCACCTGTCGACATCGGGATTTTTTAATTGTCCCTTTCCGTTACTTGTTCTTTGGTGTTCTCATTTTAGGTGAGATTTGTTTGAAAAAAATAAGTGAAAAATGTCCGATATGTATAATGTCGACGATGGACTGTTTAGAGTCGCCAGTTAGTTTTTTAAATGGTTGTACCAACACAACCGAGAAAAGGTTTGCACATTGACCCAATGATGTGACACTGCTAAACGGGTCGGTGAAACCGAGATTTATTAGGGTCCGGGGACTTGGTTATGCGGGGGGAAGGTGTTAGGCACCCCCCAACATCTGTGTTACCACGGCGACCGCCTCTTTTCAAGAAACTGCTATCCTAATGTGTGTGTGTGTGTGGCTCAATGTGCTGTTATTTAGAAGTAATGCGAGGCCTCGTTCGCACCTATATACACAGGGTTTGAATTTATGTAAAAATTCAATTTTAGCAAGATATGGCAGTGATGTTTTATAAAAGAGGTTTTTCAAACCCTGATGCTCAATAGTAATTGAGACCTTTTACACTCCCATTTTATTCTGTATTCGGCTGGACTTATTTTATTTGACAGATGCGATGCATCCGTACGAAAATAATATACAAAAGGTGTTGAATTCCTCGTGGGTATGAAAACCATCTGAGGAAATCCAAACACCACATATATAATTTACAAGCTACTTACAGCTGAAAATGTCCATCACGGGAACCGAATCTAGATCTAATGGGATGAATCTATGATCACATGATTCCTAGGCTCACATGATGCCGCAATTGATATAAACGCAGTAAGCATGTATATATATATATATATATATATATATATATATATATATATATATATATATAAGCTGTAAATATTTATATATACAGACATGATCACCCACCACGAAGCACCTCCATGGGGGATCAGAAATATTAATAAAGTTGTAAAAGCTATCAACCGCTACGGAGGAAACTCCAGGTGGGACGAAACGTAAAGAAAGCTGTACAAAGCGATCAACTGCCAAGAAGTGAACTCCAGGCAGGAAGATATATATATATATATATATATATATATATATATATATATATATATATATATATATAATCTAGGCTCATCGAACAGAGTTCGACCACAGTTCATATATATAAGTATATATACATAAAAGAGAGTAAACGCACCGGATATAAAATCCAGGCTCATCGAACAGAGTTCGACCACAATTCATATATACAAGTATATATATATATAGGAAAGCAAGTAAACGCACCAAACCGAAGTTTAGGCTCATCGAACAAAGTTCGACACACAGTTAATGTATATATATATATATATATATATATATAGGAAAGCAAATAAACACTCCAGACCGAAGTCTAAGCTCAATCAAGGGATAACTCGATAATGTTAGTCAATATATATATATAAATATATATAATATATACACTGGAATGAAACCACGGACCGAAGTCCGGGCAAAAGCAAGCAACACGACTCTCAACGTGTAGAAGGGTGTGTGCAAAAATAAAGAGAAAGACTGTAAAGTGTGTGAGAAGGCTTACAGTGGGCTACCAAAGAAGACTTCTATATCTTTAGAGTGAGTAAACACAGACTTTTGTAGGTACAAAAGGGCTATATATGAGCTCACAGATATTTAAAAGGAGAAAGTACACTACCTGGGATGAGTGTAGAGCAAATTGGGCAGGGCTTCCTCGCCGTTTTCTCTTGCAAAATGGCCACCCCAAACCCTCTATTTATAGAGGGTGGAGCCGCAGTTGTACTAGAGGCAACCCGAGTGGGCCCGAGTTTTTCAGCTCAGGTCGTCTCGAAGTACGTGCACTCAGGCACTGTAATGTCCACTCGAACTTTTAGAAGTGCAATCCGGGCATCCGTTTGAGGTATACATGACCTATTTCGGACTGCCGTTATTGAGAGTTGTACGATGGCATGGGATTAGAGTTTGTGCGAAGTCATTGAAGATGGGACGGTGCCCTCCGGTCTTCAAGCTTCAACTTTCATCCGTTACCCCGCACAATAATCACTCGGGATTGATTAGTCTGGTGGGACATTGTTGCCTAACTATGTTGAGGCGACGTGGCGTGACATCGTGTTGGCCAGATGATGATGTTGCCCCTCACCGGTGTTATCACTGGATTAGGCTGATAAAGCAGACGTTGCTCAGCTTCGCTTAGATTGGAGTGCTACAATTTGTTGAAGGTCCTCATTGTCATCTTTAAGGTGTGCCTGTCTTCCCGATGTTATCGACGGGCTGGTATAGTGGATCTCATTGTGAGTGCCGAGACTGAAGCTGGTTGCATTTGTAACAAGCATTTCCCGGGTTATCGTCGAAATTGCATTCCTTGGGGTTATCACCAAGGTTGGTGGTTATTCCCACGGTTGGGACTGAGACTGGATACCTAAGGGTTATCTTCGAGATTAATCGGTCTTCTCCGGTGTGTGTTCTAGTATTGTATCTGCATGTCTCGGGGTTATCTCTGAGATTGGAATTGTTACTCCCAGATTGCGATCCGGGTCGATGCTGAACTTCTGGTAGTATCCGGCATGGATATGGATTGTCTTTCAGGGTTCCCTCATAAAAGACGAATCTGCTCTCCTGCAATGTTAGTGACAGGTGTACAAAAAATTTTGAGTGTTTACAACCACCTTGTAAAAATATCACACATTTACACATAGACAGAACTTCTCAAGTTCAACATCTGAGAAGTTTAAGAAACTAGCTTTCATTTAGAATATGAATAAAGTTAGGAAACTTACCTTACGCACAGCTACAGCTTACGCTGAACTGCTCAATCCAATCCATATATAACACATAAGGACAAAATATAAACATCAATTAGTCATATACTTGACTTACGCATTAGTTTTACTTAACTTTACTTCTTAGAGTTCACATTCTTGCAACCTAAGTTTACGCAACCAACTTTCATTATCGGTTTACGGCTTCATGACATACGGAGATGTCTTACTCAAAACGTTCATCATCTTTGATGATTTCTATTCTCATCTTCTTCTTATAACTCCTAAAGGACTCAGCACACATCGCTTCTCTGCTAGTAGTCCATATGTTACTATGAGTGGTTTCCTACAAACAACCAACAAATAAGTTCATGTCTCATTTACACTGCCATCACAGTGAGTTAGATCGGTTGCCAGTTTCGTATATACCTTCGCTCTATGAAGGAATTGTTTAGCCCAACTCCCATATGTCAACCATCAAAGGTTACGATTGTATCACAAGCTAACTTGTCGTAACTTATCCGAACTGTTAACTAGAACATTCGTTAAGTCAATTTCTTATTCCTTACGGCTTTCTGGCAACTAAATGTCACACCTCAGGATTCATTCTTTATCGTCTAAGTCATACAATCTTTTATATACTTAGAGCGATCATTCCAGTTAATCATTAACTCGACTTCGCTTCGTTACGTTAATGTAATTGTCTTAATTCAGTTATTTACCATTCATGATTTAATTATTGATCTTCATTATTTTACGGTCAACCCATACACGGGGTATAGGTTCTATCAATTTAGTATTTGCATACACTCAACCTTCACGTCGGTTAAAGTGTTCAACGCTTACATTTCATTCTATTATTTTCTATTCGAATCATGATCGGCTTTCATTAATCTTATTATCATTCCCTACGACTTTCCTTGATAACAATCGTTATTCTTCCTTAATGTCGAAGCTATACGGTTCACTGTATGATAAGACCGGTCATTCAACGCAATTGCGTTGCGTTCACAACATCTATACACTTTACACTTATCTCTCATTACCACTGCATAACATCGAAATGTTATTCAATACCCTCGTTACTTAACCTCTAAGGAATCACAATCACAGTAATCCCCCACGTTCGTTTATCGCGACTACGGTCCCCGGACATCAGTTTTGTAACCCATGTTTACATTCTTTGTCTTTTAATATCATTTAATCTTTCCATTCAACCTTCATTTAAGGTTTAATTCACTTGTTTAAGTGTTACATTTAATAAACTTTATGTTCATTAGCTTTCGGTACACTTCCCCCAGGTTTTGAGCAGTTAAAAGCTCATTGATGGCTTTTTCCCCACACTAGCACTGTGGCGCCACTCTCTTCCTTTCCTCTCGCGCTGTAGTGCGAGTTAGCAGTGCACAACCTACCTGGCCTGGCGCTGCGGTGCCACCTCTCAAGGCATAGCTTGCAGTGTGACGCCGAGCCTAAACCCTAGAAAATTTATCTAATTGTTACATCCAATTTGAGACGCTTACTTCCCGATTTCATAACTTCTTCGTTATAACTCGGAACGAGGTCATTCTAAAGCCATTCTCTTCCTTATCTTACATACTTCAATACCCCTCAGATAGAACTTCATTCTGAATCCGTTAACGTGCCATTCAATTGGCTTGATCTTCACCCTTTGTTAATTTTTTTACGTTTTTACCGTTCTTCGTTCGTTCGTCCATCCGTAATTCGGTCATCCGAACTTGGAACTCGTTCGTTCTTGAGTCCACGACTCACATTTTCTACATTCTCTTACTTTCCTACTAAACCCCGCATATTCGGGTTCATATACTAACTTTCTAATTCTCGTTCATCTTTTACGAATTTTTTTCCACAACCTCGTTATAGCTAAGTTTTAATCCGTTCTTCATAAACGTTTCTACCGTTCCTGACCAAGCAATAAGCAACTAACTTATACGTGATGGTTTTAAACTTGTCCATTAATAACAATTATCCTACGTTGGTGTAGACACTCGAAATATTTTGCACACCTGTTACTGACATTGCAGAAGGGCAAATTCGTCTATCAGACATAACCTTGGAAGACAGATCACATCCCAGTCTCAACCCCAGAACACACACCGGGAACCTCGGTGATGACCCCGAGGCCTGCAGTTCCAATATAAAAAATTTCACTAGAGAAGACCGATTCATCACAAAGATAACCTCGAGATATTCAGTCTCAGTCCCAATACTGGGAGTAGCAGATTCCAACCTTGGAGATAACCCCAAGGAAGGCAGTTGCAGTTCCGGAGATAACCCCAGAAATTTTTGTTTCAAATGTATGCAATTAACTTCAACCTCGGCGCTTACATCGAGGCACTTAGTACAAGACCTGGTAATAACACCAGGAAGACAGGCACACCTCAGAGATGACACTAAGGACCTTCAACACTTGCAATAGTCCAATCTCAAAGTTAACCCTGAGCAACGTCTGCTTTATCAGCCCAAACTGGAGATAACCCCGGTGAGGGGTAAAGTCGTCTTCTTGCCAACTTGACGCCACATCACGCCATCTCAACATTTTAGACATTCAATTCTACACAACAATGTCCCACAAGAACCAAGGAAGTCTAATCCCGATTGACTATTACGCAGGGTAACGGATAAAATTTGAAGCTTGAAGACCGAAGGGCATCGTCCCATCTTCCGAACTTTGTACAACCTCTAATTCCATGTCATTGCGTAATTATCGACAATAGCGGTGTAAAATAGGTCTTAAATACCTCAGTTGGATGCCCGAATTGCAATTCTAAAAGTTTGAACGGACATCACATTGCACGCATGCACGTACTTCGAGACAACCGGATCAGCGAAGCACGGGGCACACCGGGAAGCCTAGCCGTAGGTACACCTGTGGCCTAGCCGTAGGTATACCTGCAGCTCCCCCATCTATAAATAGAGGGCTTGGGGTGGCCATTTAAAAAAAATGGCGAGGAAGCCATGTCCAATTTAGTCTGTAGACACCCTAAACTGAGTGCGTTCTCATTTTAAATACTTGTAAGCTCATATATAGCTACTTTTTACCGATGGGAGCCGAGTGTTCATCCCTTTCAAGTTATAGAAGTTTTCTTTGGTAGCCCACTGTAAGCCTTCTTACACACTTTAAAGCCTTTCTCTTCATCTTTGCACACACCGTTCTTCACGTTGAGAGTCGTGTTGCGTGTGTTTGTCCAGACTTCGGTCCGTGGCTTTTATTTCTTATATATATATATATATATATATGTATATATGGACTAACATTATTGAGTTATACCTCGATTGAGCATGGACTCACGTCCGGAGCATTTATTTGCTTTATATATATACTTATATATAAACTATGGTCGAACTTTGTTGGATGAGCCTGGATTTACATCCGGAGCGTTTACTTGCTTTTATATATATATATATATATATATATATATATACATTTCATCCCGCCTGGAGTTTACTTCATGACGGTTCTCCGTTTTTACTGCTTTCTTTACATTTCATCCCGCCTGGAGTTTACTTCGTGGCAGTTGACCGTTTTTACTGCTTTTTGCACATTTCGTCCTACCTGGAGTTTCCTCTAGGGCAGTTGATCGCTTTTACAGCTTTATTTACATTTTTGATCCCCCATGGAGGTGCTTCGTGGTGGTTGATCATGTCAATAAATATAAATATTTACCACTTTTACATATTTACATTTCTGGTCCCCCATGGAGGTACTTCGTGGTGGTTGATCATGTCTGTATATATGTATATTTATAACTTTTATATATATAACTGCTTACAGCTTTCATATAAACTACGGTATCATGTGATCACAGATTCAGTCTACTGAATCTAGATTCAGTTCCCGTGATGGACATTTTCAGTTGTAAGCAACTTGTAAATTTATTTACGGTGTTTAGATTTCCTTAGATGGTTTTCATACCCACGAGGAATTCGGCACTGCTTTGTACATTATTTTCTAGAAGATGCTTCGCATCTCAAAAATAAAAGCAATCATGCCGAACATGTAATAATAAATTTAAAGTATCAAAGGCCTCAATTACTATTGAGCACATGGTTTGAAAACCCACTTTTTACAAAACATCACTACTATATCTTGTTTAAAACTGAATTTTTATACAAATTCAAACCCTATGTATATAAGTGCGACCGAGGCATAGCACTACGTCCAAATAACAGCACATTGACCCACACACACACAAACATTCATATAACAGTTTCTTGAAAAGTGGCGGTCACCGTGGTAACACGGATGTCGGGGGGTGCCTAACAGCTTCCCTCCGCATAAGCAAGTCCCCGGACCCTAATGAATCTCGGTTTCACATACCTGTTTAGCCGTATCACATCACTGGGTCAATGTGCAAATCTTTTCTTGGTTGTGTTAGTACAACTAGTTAAAAAACCAACTAGTGACTCTAATAGTCAAATCGTCGACATATAAATGTCGGACCTTTTTTACTTATTTTTTCAAACAAATATCACATAACATGAGAACACAAAAGAACAAGTAACGAAAAAGGACAATTAAAAATCCCGACGTCGAAAGGTGGCGACTTTGCTGGGAAAACCAGTAAGAGGTCTTATATGACGCCCCCAAAATAGGTATACATCACCCATTTTGATTCGCCAAATACATGGTACAGAAACAAATACAACTTTATTACTACAATTGTCGTGCAAAATACAACAACACGTAAACTGTGAGTTTAAATACAAATATTATCTAATAGACAGTATTGAAACTCAAAAGGAGTCCTCATTACAATTATTGATATTTTATTTTATAAAAATAGTGAGGACTGCTAAAATAACATTCTAGAACCATCACTCCATACCCCGGCTAGTTCCTGCTATATTCTCACCTCCTAAGAAGAAAAATGGCACAAAAAGGAAAAGTGTGAGCTCAACTAGCCCAGTAAAGAATATTATGACTAAAATAATATACAACAAATTATCATTAGTCTTCAACAGGGAAAAATTTGATAAAATATAATAGACAACAAGTTTTAGATCAACAACTGCATCGTAAACAACAATTCATTAGAAGAGTTAAGTAGAGAATGAAATCTACTATCATCTATGAATTTAAAAGTCCATCATCAATATTTTATCCCTGTAACAACAATCAATAACCATTTTTAATCAAATATTCATCTTTGCACTACAGGCCAAAGATATTTATTTGTATCACCAGTCGGTCATGTTCATCTCAACACCTGTTCATCTTTGCACTACAGGCCAAAGATATTCATCATTTAATCATTAATCTTTGCACTACAGGCCAAAGATATTCAGTAATATCATCATTTAGGACTGAGGATGATGAAAAATATCTTAAAGAAAACGAATCCAATGAGACAGAAGGACAAATATTAGGGATTCGTATTATAGTTTATACAAGTGCAATAATTCTCCATAATAACCAATTGTGAAGGAGAATTCAAAAATAAAGAGTAAAACATGGATACAATCAAAGATAGTAACCATAATAGACATTTTGGACAAAAAGGAAAATTTTCATTTTTTCGGTGAATAGTGTCGTATTCGTGAATAGTGCTGTATACGTGAATAGTGCCGTATACGTGAATAGTAACCCCGACACAAAAAGTTCCAAATTTGATAAAAAGTTCAGACCAATATCATTTAAGAAGAAAATAACATCCCTTATCTCAAACGAACAGTACTTCTCAGAATATTGTATATGAGGCTGAATAAAACTTGTGCTGAATAGCAACTCTCAAAGTATCAAGATACTCACAAAATACGCTCGAGAATATAGAGAGAGAAAGAGAGAAAACTTATGAATTCTGGTATGATTTTCATTTCTAACTTAGCCCTCTATTTATAGGAAAATGTTAGCACGCCGAAGCAGACTTGACCTACAACCTGATGGCTTTACCTGCTACTATTTTCACCCACCACATTTGAATAAAAATTCCAGCACATTTCTCACCAACCAAAAGTGGGGCCCACCAATTCTAGAATTTTCTACCAAAATGATAAATTCCAAAACTTCAACAATTTCTGAACCAGTCATCTCTTAAAATTCATAGCAAATTATACGTTCATTTTTAACGGTTCAAAATTTGTGGACATATACTCAACTTATATATGAATAACATATCCAAAAATCACAACGATCCAACGGTCAGATTAAAATTATAACTCACGCAGTAGAGCTTTAAAAATACCAATTTGATCTTTTAATACCTCAAATCCGACAAAATACTTGATAAAACACCTCAACATTAATTCATTCATTAATAACCACATAAATAAATCCATCATTTATATCCACATCAAATAAATATTTCCTTATCATATAAATCAATAATTAATTATTCACAATAATATTACAGAATCACAATTATGACAACCAGGCCTTTCCCAAGGAAAGAGGGGGCATTCCAATAAGGATTTCTCCTTACTGGCGCGCAATTAGATGACCAAAACTCTCCTTAGACAAAACTTTATAGACATTTTCAATAATGCTATCTAATAATATTATTCAAATAATATGAATTATTGATCTGATAATGAAAAATATTGTGCAGTGACAATTATTGAAACAACAATAATATAAAATATCAATGTAGAAATTATTTAATCAATAAAATAAAATATTAAACAGTAATTACCGTAACAATTATTAAGTAGTGTCTTCTTATGTAAGAATCAATAATTGGTGCAATACGGTGTGCTACTGTGTTTTAACCACCGGGTATTCCAACAGTATTAACGGTAACAACTACGTCGATATTTATAAACAACTTATACTTGTCATTTTCTTCATCCAATCGCTTTCCGTTATAGGGCTCACACAAGGCTGCGCCGTCGTACGAATATTCCCCGACAGAAAGAATATTCCACGACCAAACGAATATTCCCCGACAACAATGAATATTTTATAGCCACTTGCTTATTTTGAAAAATTTACACATTTTACTTGTGGTATAACCTTCGTGTGTAGGACATGCTCTTTCCTATCCAAGATCTTAAAAGATACCTCCTCGTACGTTAAATCTTCGGCTATCTCATCTGGTTCTAACTCAATAATGTGGTTCAGGTCTTTAACATATTTATGAAGCATAGATATGTGAAAAACATTATGAACACGAGACATGTTTGGAGGCAATGCGAGTCTATAGGCCACATTTCCTATTCGGTCAAGAATCTCAGATGGACCAATAAATCGTGGATTGAGTTTTTCTCTCTTCCCAAATCTTGTAACTCCCTTCATGGTGCAACACGTAACAATAGATGATCCCCAATATTAAATTTCACGTCTTTTCAATGAAGATCAGCATAACTCTTTTGCCGATCTTGTGAGGTTTGAATACGTTATCGAATCATTTGGATCTTTTCTGTGGTCATGTGTACTAATTCTGGTCCCAACAACGTTGCTTCTCCCACCTCGTCCCGACATACTGGAGAACGACACTTTCGTCCATACAAGTCTTCAAATGGAGCCATACCTATACTTGCCTGATAACTGTTGTTGTAGGAGAATTCCACCAGTGGCAAGTACTTATCCCAACTTCCTAAGAAATCTAGAACACAGAGTCTTAATAGATCTTCAAGAGTTTGAATAGTCCTCTCTGATTTCCCGTCCGTTTGAGGATGGTATGCTGAACTGAATCGTAAATCCGTGCCCATAGCTTTCTGTAAGCTAACCCAAAATCGTGAAGTAAATCTTGGGTCACGATCCGAAACTATGGAAACTGGCATACCATGCAATCTCACAATCTCATTCACGTACATACGAGCAAGACGTTCAAGGGAATAAGTCTCATGTATAGGCAAGAAATGGGCAGACTTGGTTAATCTATCAACAATGACCCAAATCACATCTAAGCCTTGAGATACCTTGGGAAGACCCGTAACGAAATTCATGGTAATGTGTTCGCACTTCCATTTCGGAATCTCAAGTGGTTGCAATGGACCCTTTGGCACTTGATGCTCGGCCTTTACTCGTTGACAAGTTAAACACCTTGAGGAAAACTCCGCGATCTCTCTCTTCATATTGTTCCACCAAAATGTATGTCGAAGATCATGATACATTTTGGTACTCCAAAGATGGATTGCAAATGGTTTGTTGTGTGCCTCCATCATGATCTTGTGCTTCATATCAGAGTCGTTAGGAACACAAAGTCTGGAGTTGACTCTAAGTATCCTTTTTTATCGATTCTTGCTTCTGGAATAGCACCTTCTTGCATTTTCTTTTTCATACGCATCAGCTCCAAGTCCGTAGATTGAGCAATTTTAACTTTATCGATTAAAGTCGGTTCTACTCGTATATTTGATATCATCGCGTGGTTACATGGAGCCTTTACCTCTATCTCTATTATTTGCAAGTCATACAAAATGGGTCTTTGCGTTGACAATATCGCACTCGTACCAGCATATGATCTTCTACTTAATGCATCAGCTACTACGTTCGCTTTTCCAGGATGGTATTGGATGGTATGGTCGTAATCTTTCAACAACTCGAGCCAACGTCGTTGTCGCATGTTGAGTTCCTTTCGGGTGAAAAAATATTTGAGGCTCTTATGATCCGTATAAATCTCCACTTTTTCCCCATATAGGTAGTGTCTCCAAATCTTCAATGCGAAAATGACTGCTGCCAACTCTGGATCATGAGTAAGATAATTCCTCTCATATTCTTTGAGTTGTCGCGAGGCATAGGCTATAACTTTCCCATATTACATGAGAACACATCCTAACCCCTTTTCCAGAAGCATCGCTGTAGAAACAAATCCATTCGAACCAGATGGTATTGTCAGAACAGGTGTCGAAATGAATCTCCTTTTCAGCTCTTAGAAACTCTTCTCGCATTCCTCGCACTATACAACTTTTTCATCTTTCTGAGTCAGCTGAGTTAACGGAGTAGCGATTCGAGAAAATCCTTCCACAAATCTCCGATAATAACCAGCTAAGCCTAGAAAACTACATACTTTGGTTACTGCCTTCTGTTGCTCCCAACGTTGTATGGCTTTAATCTTCGACGGGTCGACAGATACTCCATGTTTTGACACCATGTGCCCAAGGAATGTTACTTCCTCAAGCCAGAACTCACATTTTTTAGTTTGGCATAAAGCTTGTTATCGCGAAGCCTTTGCAGTACCAGCTTCAAATGGCGCTCATGATCTTCATGGCTTTTGGAATAGATGAGGATGTCATCAATAAAGACAACAACGAACTGATCCAAATAATCCTTGAATACTCGATTCATCATATCCATGAAAGCAGCATGAGCATTAGTCAATCCAAAAGACATGACTAAGAATTCATAATGCCCGTACCGAGTTCTGAAGGCAGTCTTTGGAATATCCTCAGTTTTAATTTTCAGCTGATGATATCCAGAACGAAGATCGATCTTTGAAAAAAATTGTGCTCCTTGCAACTGGTCGAACAGGTCAACAATACGAGGTAGTGGATACCTATTCTTGATGGTGACATGGTTCAATTCTCGATAGTCAATACAAAGTCGCATACTCCCATCTTTCTTCTTTACGAATAAAATAGGAGCACCCCAAGGAGACCTACTAGGACGAATGAAATCTATGTCTAACAACTCCTGTAATTAGACTTTTAACTCCTGAAGTTCAATAGGAGCCATTGGATATGGGGTTTTAGAAATGGGCTTTGTACCGGGTTCAAGGCCAATAAAGAATTCAACTTTGCGTTTTGGGGGTAGACCAGGAAGTTCTTCAAGAAATACATCAGGAAATTCACTAACAACCGAAATTTTATTCAAATCTGACGTGTCTTTATTCAAATCCATAACATGGTCTAAAAAAGCTTGACATCAGTTTTTCAATAAACGAATAGCTTTATGGCTGTATATGACAGTAATTGATTTTAGTGGTTTAGTTGCTTGAATTTGCATAACAGGTTGGTTAGGAATATAAAAACTAACAACCTTACGAAAGCAATCAATTTTGTCATGATAAGTAGTTAACCAATCGATCCCTAAAATCACATCAAATGCAAGTATTTTTAAAGAAATAAGATCAACAGGTAATGTGATGGTGCCAACTTGGATTAAACAAGATTTATAAACTGTAGATGTAACGAAGGTTTCACCCAACAGAGTTTCAATAGATAAGTCAAAGTTTAATTTCTCCAGGGTCAAGTTCAAACGTTGAGCACAAGCAGGAGAGATAAATGAATGTGTGGAATCGGTATCTAGTAAGGTATAAACTTCGCAAAATTTATGATAAGCTTACCCGTGATCACCTCATTCGGGTTTCTCGCATTTTGGCCAGTCACGACAAGCGCTCTTCCAGGAACAGCTGATTTCGACTTATCCGAGATAGCTTTTGGAGTCACCATCCCCGCTGAACTTGGTTTTGCTACAGAACACTCTCGAGCTATATGACCCTCCTTTCCACAGTTATAACATACCTTGGATTGTTGTGGTCAGTTAGGGTTGATGTGTCCTTCTTTCTCGCATTTGTAACATACGACCGGTGGTCGTTCTCTTCCCCTAGAAATAGTTGATGTTTGTGATGTCGTCTTCACGTTATCATTGTTGTACCTTCTCTTCTTGAAATCTTATCCCGACTCGCTTCTTCTATTTTCACGGCCACGATTACCACCTAGTGATTACCGCTTTTGTCTGTATTCCTTCCTCCCCGCTGGTTATCATTGCTCCGATGACCGCTATCACCGGTCTGACCCTGGTTATTGTCCCTCGGTTGAACATACGCATTATCTCTCTCTAATAATCGAGCCCTGTTTACAACATTTGAATATAAAGAAAATTTATGAGAGATAAGATATTATCGAATCTCGGGTTTTAGACCTCTCAAAACCATCCTCGTCATACGTTCCTCGTTCTCCACCAAATGAGGTGAAAATCTGGATAACTCCATGAACTTCACCTCGTACTGAGACACTGTCATGTTGTTTTGTTCTAGTCTAATAAACTCTACCTCCTTCATATGGCGAATACTTTTAGGAAAGTACTTGTCATTAAATAGTTTCTGAAACGTTTCCTAAGACATGCTGAGTACAGTTGGATGGGTACGTTTAACAAATTCCCACCAGTAATCTACCTCATTACGGAACATAAAAGTGGCAAATGGAACCTTCTGTTCCTCCGTGCATTCCAAGACATCGAATATCTTGGTAATTTGCTTGACCCACGTCTCCGCCTTAATCAGATCTGGCTTTCTCCAAAATTCTGGTGGTCCCAACTCTTTGAACTGCTTGGCCGTGACAAACCGTGCGTTGCTATCATTTCCACCCATATTCTACACACGAGTCTCCCTCGTCTGATTTTGCATGAACTGCAAAAAGCTTCTAAACATCCCATCATTCATCGTTTACTCTATAACGTTGTTTACAGGAGGAACATTGTCAGCCTGTTGCACATTCTTCTGGTTGGTAACAAAAAGTGTTTCCACGGTCTCATACACTCCATTGTTAACGTTCTCAGCTGCTATTCTTAAAAACTACCATAAAACAAGGGTTAATTAAACAAATTAACATATCACATAATATCCCTATTTTATGATCGGCCAACAAATAAGCTTAGCTAAGGATTTACTCGTCTCTCCCCTCCTAGTTCTATTCCCCCAATCTCCGCCAAAGACCATATCCCTAAGCTCTGATACTAACTGTGATGCCCCCAAAATAGGTATACATCACCCATTTTGAGTCACCAAATACATGGTACAGAAACAAATATAACTTTATTACTACAATTGTCGTGCAAAATACGATAACACATAAACTGTGAGTTTAAATACAAATATTGTCTAATAGACAGTATTAAAACTCAAAAGGAGTCCTCATTACAATTATTGATATTCTATTTTACAAAAATAGTGAGGACTGCTAAAACAACTTTCTAGAACCATCACTCCATACCCCGGCTAGTTCCTGCTATATTCTCACCTCCTAAGAAGAAAAATGGCACAAAAAGGAAAAGTGTGAGCTCAACTAGCCCAGTAAAGAATATTATGACTAAAATAATATACAACAAATTATCATTAGTCTTCAACAGGGAAAAATTTGATAAAATATAATAGACAACAAGTTTTAGATCAACAACTGCATCGTAAACAACAATTCATTAGAAGAGTTAAGTAGAGAATGAAATCTACTATCATCTATGAATTTAAAAGTCCATCATCAATATTTTATCCCTGTAACAACAATCAATAACCATTTTTAATCAAATATTCATCTTTGCACTACAGGCCAAAGATATTTATTTGTATCACCAGTCGGTCATGTTCATCTCAACACCTGTTCATCTTTGCACTACGGGCCAAAGATATTTATTAGTTAATCATTCATCTTTGCACTACAGGCCAAAGATATTCAGTAATATCATCATTTAGGACTGAGGATGAAGAAAAATATCTTAAAGAAAACGAATCCAATGAGACAGAAGGACAAATATTAGGGATTTGTATTATAGTTTATCCAAGTGCAATAATTCTCCATAATAACCAATTCTGAAGGAGAATTCAAAAATAATGATCAAAATATGGATACAATCAAAGATAGTAACCATAATACATATCTTGGACAAAAGGAAAAATTTTCATTTTTTCGGTGAATAATATCGTATTCGTGAATAGTGCTGTATACGTGAATAGTAACCCCGACACAAAAAGTTCCAAATTTGATAAAAAGTTCAGACCAATATTTCGGCATAATTATATTGAAGAAAATAATATCATTTAAGAAGAAAATAACATCCCTTACCTCAGACGAACAGTACTTCTGATCAGAATATCGTATATGAGGCTGAATGAAACTTGTGCTGAATAGCAACTTTTAAAGTATCAAAATAATCACAAAATACGCTCGAGAATATAGAGAGAGAAAGAGAGAAAACTTATGAATTCTGGTGTGATTTTTAATTCTAAATTAGCCATCTATTTATAGGAAAATGTTAGCACGCCGAAGCAAACTTGACCTGCAACTTGATGGCTTTTCCTGCTACTATTCCCACCTACCACATTTGAATAAAAATTCCAACACATTTCTCACCAACCAAAAGTGGGGCCCACCAATTCTAGAATTTTCCACCAAAATGATAAATTTTGAAACTTCAACAATTTCTGAACCAGTCATCTCTTAAAATTCATAACAAATCATACGTTCATTTTTAACGGTTCAAAATTTGTGGACATATACTCAACTTATATATGAATAACATATCCAAAAATCACAACGATCCAACGGTCGAATTAAAATTATAACTCATGCAGTAGAGCTTTAAAAACACTGATTTGATCTTCTAATACCTCCAATCCGACAAAATACTTGATAAAACACCTCAACATTAATTCATTCATTAATAACCACATAAATAAATCCATCGTTTATATCCCCATCAAATAAATATTTCCTTATCATATAAATCAATAGTTAATTATTCACAATAATATTACAGAAACACAATTATGACAACCAGGCCGTTCCCAGGAAAGAGGGGGTTTTCCAATAAGGATTTTTCCTTACTGGCGCACAATTAGATGACCAAACCTCTCCTTAGACAGAACTTTCTAGAGATTGCCAGTAATGCTATCTAATAATATTATTCAAATAATATGAATTATTGATCTGAAAATGAAAAATACTGTGCAACGACAATTATTGAACAACAATAATATAAAATATCAACGTAGCAATTATTAAATGAATAAAATAAAATATTAAACATTAATTACTATAACAATTATTAAGTATTGTCTTCTTACGTAAGAATAAATAATTGGTGCAATACCGTGTGCTACTGTGTGTTAGCCACCGGGTATTCCAACAGTATTAACGGTAACAACTACGCCGTTATTTATAAACAACTTATACTTGTCATTTTCTTCATCCAATCGCTTTTCGTTATGGGGCCCACACAAGGCTGCGACGTCGTACGAATATTCCCCGACAGAAAGAATATTTCACGACCAAACGAATATTCCCCGACAACAATGAATATTTTATAACCACTTGCTTATTTTGAAAAATTTGCACATTTTACCCATAACCAAAGCATTATATCAAATTAACACCTTATTATTCAAGATAATAATTAGAGAAAATTCAATTTTATTTATAATAAGTTGGGGTCTTACATCTTAAGCCGCTATTACAAGCTTTTTCAAAACTGCTATATACTTGTGTGTGAATGTTGCATTTACATTTATGATGAATGTGTACAGATGCATTTTTTTTACTGCACTGCAATATATCTATGTGTGATATTAGTGCTTCGCACATGTCATCATTTTCATAAATGGTGAGACACGTTGTATGTGAATGTTTATTGTGTGGTTCCTCCACCAGGAGACTATCACATCGGTGTTTGATTACTGGACTCGTAGGAAGACTAATTCCAACGAGGCTCATGAAAGGCACCACCCAAATTCACTCCAGTTGAAAGACCGGATTAACTTCCCGTTCAGTAAATTGCGATGATTTGGGAACCTTCATGCCAAAAAGCCGTGAGAGAAACCTAAGATAGGTCAGCCTCTGATAAACCAAATGCGGAGGAAAGTCTCTTCATGCTTTCTCATTTCAAATTACTTGTAAAGTCAATTACTTGTAATTTACATTTCATATTCATCTCCATGTAATGAGAAATATGAAGAAATATGTGCATATACATATTTAAATTAACATGATATCTTGTATTACAAATAGCTAACATCCGTTTTACAGGATCATAATCCTAAAACGAACATATCACATAGTATGTAAACATTTACACAATTCCTAAAACTAAACTATGCAAGTTTTATCGCAGGGAAGCATTCAAACCTATTATCTGGTCAAAGTCCAAAAAGGCCGCAGACCTACATCCAATTATGTCTTCATCTGATTAGTCTAATCCAGTTTCTCACGAAGAATTTGACAGATTAAGTAAACAAATTACAGATTTGGTTGTTCTGCTTAAAGAACTACATCAATCTACTCAGGGTACGAAGATACCTGTACATGATGAATCCTCTGCACAAGGAGGAACCCAAGGTTCTGATAAAGTCATTACAGTACCTGAACTGCAGTTGGGTACGACCAACAAAAGCCATGATGCCGCCCATCTCACAGGAGATCCAGACATCGGTGACATTAGAAAGAAAGTTCTTCAAATGGAATAAACCCTTTGTTTTATCAAAGGAATTGGAGCACACGGGAGTGTCTCCTATGCCAATCTTTGTATATTCCCTGGTGTTCATTATCCATAGAAGTTAAAAACTCTTGACTTTGAAAAGTATGATGGGTTAGGAGACCTTTACACCCATTTGAAGGTGTTCATTGGAGAACTTGGATCTTATGCAGAGGACGAGAAGCTCAGAATGCAGCTGTTCCAAAAGAGTTTGACTGGAGAAGCCAGTTTATGGTATACCAGATTAGACAACTCAAAGATACATAGCTGGGAAGAGCTAGCTCACGCCTTCCTCACATAATATAGTTTCCATCTCGGATGCCTCCTGACATGTATGACATTACCAAGGTCAAGAAAAAGTCCAATGAGTCTTTTAGAGAATATGCTCAAAGGTGGAGGCGCCTTGCTGCTCAGGTGATTCCTTCTATGATAGAGTCTGAGATGGTTATGACCTTTATCGACATACAAGAAGCTCCTTTCTATGAAAGAGTCTTAGCTGGCATTGGTAAACCATTTTCTAAAATGATCAAACATGGAGAAATGGTTGAGATGAGATTGAAGTCAAGAAAGATTCAAGACCTAGCTGCTCTCAAAGCTGTTGCTGAGGACATCCAATCCAAAAATTATGGAAACAACCCCTGGAGGGTCCATAAAAAGAAAAAGGATGATGTTTCCTTAATACTCCAAGGTTAGAAAGGCAATCAGAATATACCTATCAAACGGAGAAATTACACTCCTTTTCAAGCATAGTCATTGAACCCTCCGATGCCAAAAGGTGAAGAAGTCAAACGCCCTCGAGGGTTCACACCCCCGGGGGATTCACTCGAGAATAATCTCACTCTTCTGATAACTCAGAAGAAAATCACGCATCTTCTTCCACCAGCCAGCCCTAATGGGAGGGGTTTTAATGCTGCTAGGAAATGTGCTTATCATGTGGGGGGCACCTGGACATGATACTCAAGATTATTGGGCCTTAAAGCACAAGATCCAAGATTTGATAGACAACGGTGAGATAGTGATTACCAAATCAGATCAACCTCACGTGCAAGACAACCCTCTTCCTCCACACAAAGAGGAAGAGGTCAACATGATTAATTGGAGCAATGGACAAAGTTTTAATTTCAACTGTGAAGCATCTCAGATCATCAAAGATGGTGTTGACAAGTGGGATTATGCAAAGTTCCAGTTTACGATGGAATGAAAGATTAAAGCTCTGTGTAAGCAAATTGCACAATTGGCTAAATTGGTGACCTATCAGCATTAAGTTACACACCAATTAATTAGCCAGGAGCATGCTAGTCTCCTTCCCTTGGTTATGAATACTCCCTCGTCACCTTCAAAATATGAAACATCGGAGGACAAAGTGACGAAGAGAGCGACTGCCAAATCCCGTCGGGATTTTGTCAACAGAAGGGAATTTACATACCTGGGCCAACCTATGGAGGAGATACTTCAGATGCTAATCAATGAAGGAAGAATCACATCCCTTCTACCTCTAATTAATCCCCATTCAGGACTCTTCAATCCTGATGGAGTATGTCAGTATCACTCCCATTCTCGCGGTCGCAGCATGAAAGAATGATGGGCACTCCGCCACTTTATTTAGAATCTAATCGATAGTGGTGTCCTGCAACTGGCAGACAACAATATCGTGCTATTTGAGAATGAAAATACCTATCCTACCAAATGGAAAGGACTGGTAGCAGTTATATCCACTACGACTATTAGGACTGTTAAACCGCTCACAACTCAACTCAAGGGAATTAACAATCCTTTAAAAGTGGTTGCTCTAGAGCCAATTAACCTACCATTCCCACTACAATATCCTGTTATCAGCTTACAGAAAGTTCCCTTGAATTATGGAGAAGCTGAAGGATCCACATCTCATACAACTGCTGCAGTGTCGAAGGAAAATCCACTGTATCTTCACCAACGAGTGATAAAGCCAGCTATTAAATCAAAGGGAAAAATTCCTATGGAGAAGATTAAAAAATTCCTCCGTGCTATGGGTCATAATGAAGCCAAGGTGGTTTTAAGCTTAAGAGAAGTTCCACATCAAATTTTAATATTAGACTTGGTTTTAACTTCCGAAGATCACAGGAAGATTCTACTCAAGGTTTTGGAAGAAGGCTATCTGCCAAAATTAGTGGATGTGGAAAAATTTTAACATCTGGTGGATCATATTTTCAACAACAATGTGATCTCTTTCACTGATGATGACATACCGCCTGAAGGGACCGGTCATTGTAAGCCATTACACATTGCAGTTTTATCCTCCGGATACATGTTAGCTGGAGTCTTGATAGATGGAGGTTCGTCTCTGAATATTTGTCCTTATAATACATTGCTGAAGATGAATGTCAATCTCAAGCGGATCCAAAGTAGCCATACGATCATCAAAGCTTTTGATGGACCCTGCCGAAATTCAGTAAGAGAGATTGAGCTGCGAATTGAGATTGGTCCCCATACATTTTGTGTATCTTTTCACGTGCTCAAAATAGATACAGGATACAATATGCTTCTAGGGAGACCGTGGATTTATATGGCCGGGGCAGTCTCCTCCACTCTTCATCAGCAACTTAAATACATTATCTATAATAGCCTAGTAATAGTCAACGCTAAACTAGAATATCCTCAACATGGTGACCTTCCACTCATCAATGTCAATTCTGATGTTGAGCCGGTCAGTTTTCATGCTTTGGAAGTAAGCAACACTCAATACCATTTTATTGGGACGCCATTTCCCGTACCTAATATTTATGTCGAAGTAATGGCAGCTACTCAACAAATGATGTCATTGGGACACCAGCTGGGACAAGGGTTGGGTAAAAATCATCAGGGTATTAAGCAACCGATTCAAGTGTCCAGTCAAGCTGGGACAACCGTACTAGGCTATTTTTCCAGTTCCAGGTACAGGAATCCACATAAGCATAAGCAGATTCCTTCAACGTCAGCCACACGGCTATTATCTCCACCTGTAAATCCAGAGTTCGTACAATCTCCGGTAAAGGTGTCGTCCAATGTATTGGATATGTTATTTCCTAAACTGATACTGGTAAAGGAGAAGGAAATCTTTGTTTCAGATCCCAAGGTGGAAGAATAGGAACGGAGAATCAAGTAGGACATCGTCAGAATGATATCAGGCATACGCATCATTGTCCATGATGAACATACAAACAGATACACCCCAGACGATGATTGCCCAGACCTAATGGTCATCATTCGGGAGAAGGAGGACGATGACAGCCCCTCCATCACTTCAGTCCCCCAGGACTTTACCCTTGCCAATTGGAGTAGAACTCCTTGCATTGGTCGACGAGGGTAAAATGAGCATGACTTCTTTCTGCCCTGTAGATATCATAACTGCTTACTTTTTTGTACAGTATTAGTAGTTGTTTTGTCCGTACATGGTAACACTTTGTATGATTAAATAGTTTCATATATATTAAGTGAAAGCATATTTTGTTTCAGGACTCTGAACTTAGATGTGCATGTACTTGCTAATAAGATGCCTCTTCTCCACAAGGATTGTAACTTTGATGAAAAGTTGAACTCCGACTTGATGGAAATCAAGAGGACATTGAGGTGCCTCCGGAGATCAAAGAATGGGTCGAAGACAAACCTAAACCCAACCTTGATCAAACCACCTCTTTCAATCTCGGAACCTTAGAAAACTCTAAGTTAATCCAGATTGGTTCAGACCTTACCCCAAACTAGAGGAATGACATGGTTACGCTATTAACCCAATTCCAGAATATGTTCGCATGGTCTCACGAGGACATGGTGGGTTTGTCCACTGACATTGTCCTTCATCGCTTTCCCATCAAAGAGGGATTCAAGCCAGTCAAGCAGAAACTCAGGCGATTGAAACCTGAGTGGAGCTTAAAGGTGAAAGAAGAAATTGTAAAATAATTTCAACCTGGTATTATCATGGTGTCCACATATCCTGAATGGATATCCAACATCGTTCACGTGCCTAAGCCTGGAGGAAAGGTGCGAGTTTACATGGATTATCGGGATCTGAATAAAGCTTGCCTTAAATATAGCTTTTCCGTGCCATTTATCCACATTCTCATTGATAATATTGCTCAATACGGCATTTACTCCTTCGTTGATTGCTTTGCAGGGTACCATCAGATCATGGTTGCTGAGGAGGATTGTGAGAAAACTGCTTTCATCACGCCTTGGGGAACCTTTTGCTACAGATAGTTGTCTTTCGGCCTCATCAATACCGGAGCTACTTATCAGAGAGCTATGATGGCTCTTTTCCACGACTTAATGCACAAAGAGATAGAGATCTACGTGGATGACATCATCGTCAAATCACGAAGGGAGCAAGACCACTTAGACCAACTCAAAAATCTTTTCAACAGGTTGCGTAAGTACAACTTGAAGGTGAATCCAGCCAAGTGCGCCTTTGGCGTTAAATCAGATAAGTTGCTAGGATTCCTAGTCAGCCATAAAGGGATAGAGCTAGATCCCACCAAAATCTAGGCCATTACAAAAATGCCCATTCCTCAGATAGAGAAGGAAATACATGGGTTTTTGGGAAGAGTCAACTTCATTAGTAGGTTCATTTCTTAACTCACAGCAACCTACGAGCCTATCTTCAAGTTGTTAAGGAAGAACTCCTCCATAGAATGGAATGATGAGTGCCAAAAGGCTTTCCTTACAATCAAAGATCAGCTAGTCAAAGCTCCTATTTTGGTACCACCCAGGGATGATGTTCTCCTGTTCATGTACCTATCCATAAGTGACAATGCCATGGGTTGTATGTTGGGTCAGAAAGATGATAGAGGCCGATAACGAGCTATCTATTATCTCAGCAAAAGATTTAGCATCAGTGAACACAAGTACACTCTAATTGAGAAGACTTGTTGTGCTTTAGCATGGGCTGCCATAAGGTTACAACATTACCTCCATGGGCACACAACCCATCTCATATCCCGCGTGGATCCTTTCAAGTATGTGTTCAGTAAGCCCATACTAAATTATCGACTGTCCAGGTGGCAGTTGCTTCTGCAATAATTTGACATTGTTTACGTGACGCAAAAGTCCATTACAGGTTAAGGAATCGCAGATCAACTGGCCGCTGCACCTTCAGGGGATTTCAAACCCTTGAAAACATACTTCCCCGATGAAGGGGTAATGACAATTCAGCAACACCATCAGTACGATACACGTCAAACATGAAACATGTATTTTGATGGAGCTGTTAATATGGAAGGTTCTGGAGCTGGAACAGTTCTAGTATCCGGTACGGGGGAACAATATCTCGTTGCCGTAAAATTACAGTTTGTCAGCACCAACAAGACAGCTGAGTATGAAGGATGTATCATGCGGCTAAAACTTGCCCGTTCAATGGGCATCAGGTGGTTAACTATCTTTGGGGATTCAGAGTTGGTAATCAAACTATCTACGGGAATCTATCAAACCAAAGAGCTACATATGCTGCCTTACCATCGGCAAGTTATACATATAGCTTTGGAGTTCGAAGAGATCTCCTTTATACACATTCCTCATAATAGGAATGACTTCGTAGATGCATTAGCAACTTTGGCCTCCTTGATTCACCTACCTGACAAGGAACACATACCAAGGGTCACATTAACCCTACCAAAGGCACCAGCCTATGGGAACTATGTGGGAGAAGTATCGGATGAGCTACCTCCCTTCCAACAACCTTGATATCAGCATATCAAGGAGTACTTGCGAGATGGATCTACACCCGCTGAGGCTAGCCTGACTGAACAAAGGCAGATTCATCGACTAGCTATGAAATTCTACCTGAGCGGAGATAAACTCTACAATAGAGATGCAGGACTAGGTCTCCTCGGATACTTGGACAAGGATGAAGCTCAGAGACTCGTGGATGAGATCCATGGTGGAGTATATGGCCCCGTCAAGAGATATTATCAGTGCCAAATTCATGGGAATGCTATCCACGCCCTTCTACGGGAGCTCCATAATATGAGTTCACCTTGGCCCTTCTCAATATGGGGAATGGACGTGATCGGGCCCATTGAGCCTAAAGCCAGTAACGGAAATTGCTTTATCTTCACCATGATCGACTACTTTACCAAGTGGGTAGAAGCAGCCTCCATCCCTAGGGTTACCAAAGAAGTCATCATTGCTTTCATCAGAAACAATGTCATTTGTCAATATGGACAACCAGAGGTAATTGTATTAGACAATGCTAAGAACCTCAACAACAAAATGATGGAGGAGTTATGCAGTAAATTCCATATCAAACACCTTAACTCTGTCATTTACCAGCCAAAGATGAATGGTGATGTTAAAGCGGCTAACAAAAAAATTAAGAAGATCATGCAAAAGATGTCCGCCAACCACAAAGGATGGCCGCCAACCACAAAGGATGGCTTGACCTATTCCCTCTTATTCTGTGAGCCTACAGAACGTCAATGTGCACTTCAACTAGGGCAACCCCCTACGCATTAACCTATGGGATGGAAGCAGTACTCCCCATAGAAGTAGAAATGGAATCCCTCAGAGTGTTGAAAGATGCTCAGCTGGATGAAGATCAATGGGTACAAGACAGGTATCACCAATTGTCTGTAATAGATGAAAGGCGAACCGCGGCTATCTTCCATGGTCAGTTATATCAACAAAGGATCGCCAGATCCTACAACAGAAAAGTCCAGCTACGGCAATTTAAACAACATAATTTAGTTTTAAAGAAAATCATTGACAACCAAGATCAGTCTGAGGGAAAATTTGCTCCTAACTAGGAAGGCCCGTTTATTGTCAAGGAGGTATTGACAGGAGGTGCTCTCAGATTACAGGAAATGGACATCGATGAATTTCCATAACTAATCAACTCGGACACCGTAAAACGATACTATGTCTGAAGTTACCATCAAGCAAACATCCTGGTGTTGGATCATCAGATCACCACTCATTCCGGTTCTTTAACCCTTCATCACATACAACTCTTTTTCACACTTTGCCCCTAAGGGAAACATATTCCTTAAGTCAGCAGCCTGGCTTCATTGCGCTCTTACAACTTTGGTCATCCCACTAGGGATTGAACCTCTTGCGTTTACAGTTTTCCCCCCAAAACATGAGATCAAACTTTTCACCCTTGCAGTTTATCCTCAAACTAGGATTAAACTTTCTTCCCCACAGTTTGACCTGTACATGGGATTAATCTTTCTTCCCCGTAGTCTGACCCTACATATGGGATTACACTTTTCAACTCACCCTAAGGGGTGAACTACGTCGACCTGATCTCCCTGATACATGGGAGTAAGAAACCATTTTATATAGCCTGGTCGCAATAAAACAAAAACAAAAAAAAACACTTCTACACCCTTTTTCTTATAAAAACAAAAATAACAAAAACATTCCTACACCCTTTCTGCCACATACAGCGTTGAACCTCTTACACCAGGTTTGAATTACGCAGACATGATCTCCTCTTCAATGGGAGTATGTAGGTAGGCATTCATGGTTCGGTCTAACCCCTTACCAAAACACAAATACTTGTTAATGGTACTGGGATCAAACTTCAATCCATCACATTTCATTTGGCTTCAAACCAAAGGGATGGAATTACCTAAACTCCTCCTAAATAGGAGATTCAGCGACCATCTAAGCTGATGTTATTCCTCAAAGACCAACACCAATCTATAAGAGATTGAATTAACTAGGCTCCTCCTAAATAGGAGTACTGGCGACCATCTATTGTACAGTCAATCTCAGAGTGGAAAGCCACACTCCTCTCCACATTTCCGTACAGAAACCATTCCCAAGACACCAAAGATGCTAGGAATATACACAGATCCATGATCCATTCTGAACTATCTAGAGACAACTTAATGTCCATCCAGCAAGGAGGAGGTCAAAATACATCAAGATCACAAGCCCTGAAGAAGCAGGCGAATATCAAGCAAGTATTCAAGCATATCTAAGAGGGAAGTGATCAAAAATATATTTCCCTGCTATATATAATACTGTTTGATATACACAATGTAAATTATACATGACAAAATTGTTAAGCTAGTATGTACAGGAAATTATAAAGCTATCTACAGATCGGCATGCAGGCGAGCTAGCAGATCTAACACAGTATCTCTCTCCAAAGAAGGAGGTAACGTTGTGGTCTCCTGTACCAGAATATCCAAACGAGTCAGCAAGTCCGAGACCATCTGCATGGTGACACAATGCTCATCAATATATGCACTCATCTTGAAAAGCATGCCAGTGGTAAGGGACCTCACTGTAGTACTATCTGTAATGGCTACATCCCGGGTATATATGGCACTGTCCCGCTCAACTATCATTGCATCTCTGGCTGATCTGGCCTCATCCAGCTCAACAACAGCGGCATCTCTATGAACTAATGCATCGTCTCTCTCTAACAGAGCTGCGTCTCTCCCATCAATAGTTGTCAACATCAGGGCTCTAGCCTGATCTCTCTCAAAGGTCGTCAGATGAAGACTCTGCTTAAAGTACTATGTTGAATGTTGAATCACGACAGTGCTAGTACAAGGAGAATCTAAGAAAGTTGTTGGCAACCCAGTAAATGGCTCCTCCTCGGTCTGAGAATCAATGTCCTCCATGGGATCTCCACCATCTGAAGCAATGTTCGGCACTATGGATACTACTGCAGCCGATGAAGTCTTTGTCTCCACCCACGCAGAATACTCTACAGAATAACCCGGATGGCTAACAGAAAAAGTAGCTATCTCACGCTGATCCCAACAAGCATATACATGGGATCGGTCCTCTGCTGATAGATGGCGAGAAGCTAAGCGCTGACCTAACGCCCCATCAAAAGGATGAAAGTCCTGGAACTGGCCAAACTACGACATCGCGGCCAGTGGGTGGTAGGTAGTCATGCCTCTCAAACCAGTCAGAGGGATATAATCCATGCTCTGAGCATGAGTAATGAAAATGTAGGGCGAACTGAGTCTTGAACATGACAAGATAGCAAACAGATTTACAATCCCGGCTAAGAAAACGGGCCAAGTTACAGGATCTGTACACTCCGTAGGCTCAACATGGCTATCTCATGGGTGAAACAATACCCGTGTCATCTGAATGTGCCACTCGGTCTCAAGTGTGACATAAAGCACACATACAGCATGACCGAACTGCCTGTGAATACCCCTATAGGGTAAGTACTACAAAACGTGGCCAACCTCAGTGTCTCTGCCATGATCATCAGAATAATGGTACGACCCTCCCTGAGAGCTCTCACTGCCATAATAACGCCGATGTCTAACTCATCCATGTATCGTGGCATGTACACGTATGATAATGCACACAACATTAATGCGTCCACTCTGACCAAATGCCACTCGTCCTCTGGTATGGCAAAATCCCCAAAATATAGAGTATAGCTGTCCTCATAGCAAAATTTGTCAATCAAAAAATGATAGGATATCACGTGGCCAGATGTGATCTCATCTAGTACAACTCTCCGCCTCAGCTTGGTGAGAGTCATAAACTGTCGGCTCATGTCACCAATGGCCATATGCACACAAGGTCTATTAAGTGACAGCATTGTCAATCGTGCATACTCCTCCAAAGTCAGAGTCAACTCCTGGGCCCCAAATCGAAAAACTTGCCTCTCTAGTATCCAGTGCTCTAGCATGCCCTCCAAAAATCATACTAGTACTTGAAACATCAAAAAGGGTCATGGTATGCTGCAACAGCTGATCTACGGTCACCCTATCTTGGGGTGAAATACTATCATGCCAATATCTCAGACAGGATTCTACCAATAATGGTGGGGTATGATCTATGCGGCTGACTGTCGAAGAAGACATCTGTGTGGGTCGTATCATAATACCATCCAGGGGTCAATGTTGAATATCGCTGGACATACATACATATGCATAACATGATACATGCATAACAGATAATAGATGGCAATATGATATAGGGAATGGAAAATTGTACATACATTTCTAAGTATATCATCATCTAATGTATCATCTATGTACAACTAAAAATATACGGAAATGAGGCACAGACGCCCTACTACTAATAAAGGCCAATCAAAAGATATAGCGAGAATGGGGCACATCCACCCAATAGCTAATAGAGGCCTCTACAAAAGAGATAATGAGAATATACATCTGAAGAAGACAATGGTATCAATATCTACATCATCAATCATGTCCACCTGATGTGACTCCTCCTGAGTCACTAGATCTCTATCAATAGGGATATCAGGCCTATACAAACGAGGATCTGTGTCGGCAAAACCAAATGGGTCATCTAAGGGGACAGCTCCTACACTGGAAGGATCAAACGAACCTACCTCCGCTAGATCTCTGCCCAAATACAGGATAAAGAAATGTGCCCAGTCCAGTTGCTGGGTCAAACTATCAATCTGTGTCACATAAGTCAGATTTCAGACACAAGCTAGCCAATCTGTCATCATCACGAATCCAGGAACCATATCCCCCATGAACTGAGTGGCACGAGTCTGGGCTCCAATGGTACGAGGGATCCACCAATGTTGGAATACATCCTGAGTGCAAGAACCCTCTGACAATGCAAAACTGTCAATACCTAACAATGGGATATCAATGATGGGTGACTGCGACACAGGCCAATAACGCCTGGCAAGAGGAAAAATCGGTATATGGATCTCCACTATGGTGTTACTAATAGCACACTCTCCTAAATAGAGCTCCTATCCTCCATCTGTGAAGAGAGGAACCCTACGGGTGGAAATCACATACTCGACACCAGTTGGGTACCCATCCTCAAATCCAGTGGCCAAATGCTCCCCAGAAGATGGAATCCATGTGATGACATCCGTTGTCAATAACTCCAACTGTAGGCGACAATGAGTGAAACCCTCAGCTATGGGGACCTCCGCCAGTATGAAATGATGCCATCTCTGTCCTTGTGGGGAGGTATCCAACCCCTTAATACACTCATTAGACGTAAACATGGGAGCCTCTGATAGGCCCAAAATTGCCAAGACAAAGGTAAACATCTACTGTCAGTTAAATTTCTTAACCTATAAATTTTAAATGACAAGAGAAATACTTAACAGCATAAATGGGTAAAATCCTAACCAAGCCTCAGTCAATCCCTGCGAGTGCATACGCATGCCCTTGAGGAAATAGGCAAAGGTGTAAGAGCTCTAATCATACTCTCCTATACGGTCCACATATCGCGTGGCACTGATCAAAGAAATGACACTGTGTACCTATGGCACCCCTATATGGGTCCCACCCCTCCAGCTCGATCTAGTTCGAGTTGCAAAGGAGTTCTCATAAGCTGAAAAGGCCAAATTAGGGATAAAAACGCTACGTGATTGAGCGGAATAGCCTGAAATCCTGGTTTTTCTAGGCCCGACTGTGGTTTTCATATTATTTATTGGTATTTGACCGAACATAGGATATACTATACCGATGATCCAAGTCGTTGCAGATTCCATTTGGCAATACCACACAAAGGTTCAATGCAGTCAATCTAGGGTCGTCACCCTAATCCTTCCAACAGATCCCTGGCGGGGGTTATAACGCATGGTCATCTTTCCACAAACAGATCCCCGATGTGGGTTACAATGTATATTATCTGTTGACACACACATCAATGATGATCTAACGCATATCCCCGGTGGGGGTGACAATGCATTTTCCACTGATACACACATTAGCGATGATCCAAGAGATCCCTGGCGGGGGTTAGAACGTATATTCCGCTGATACACACATCAGCGATGATCAAGCAGATCCCCTACGAGGGTTATAATGCATATTCCGCTGATACACACATCAGCGATGATCAAATAGATCCCCGGCGGGGGTTACAATGCATGTTCCGCTGATACACACATCAGCGATAATCCAGCAGATCCCCGATGGGAGTTATAACGCATACTTACCGTTGATGCACATGTCAATGAAGGTCAAGCAGCCTTGACGTCAGTTTAGCCATTGGCAGGTCAACCCAACGTCGCATCAAAAACCATCCGATGAGTTCATCAGTTGATACACACATCAACAAAGGTCAAGCAGCCTTGGCAATCATCTCCAGCAAGGAGTTCATCCGTTGATATACACGTCAGCAGAGAATCAAAGAGATTCCCGATAGGGGCTACAACGCTTTGTCAACCATTGATTTACACGTCAACGAAGGTCAGGCAGTCCTGACAACACATACTCTTGGCAGTAAATCCAATAGAACATTGATATGTCTTAGCGATACAAACCAGGGAGGGTCAACATCATCGGGGAGGATCGATGATGGAATATGTTATACGCATCCTCAAATAGACGAAGTTTTAACCCCGCAGATCTCTTGCACATGAGAGGCACATCTGTGGAGTAAAGTCTATATCCAGGATTAAGGACTTTGGTGATAGCCCCAACGTCAAAATCCTAATAGGTTTAGATCACACATCCAAGCTTGTCATCGTTACCATCACCTGTAGAAGTAACAGGGAGACGACAATCATCCCCATCATGTGGAAAATTAATCCATATGCATCATCCATATACATCATACACTTGCATCATGTTGCTCCACATAGCATCATGTTTATCTATTGCATTTCAAGTGTCTAGGATTCGTTATCCTATCCATGCCATTGTATTGCATGAATATGATAAAGAGGGGCATCTATAGACACTCAAAATTTTCTACACACCTATTACTGACATTGCATGAGGGCAGATTCATCTTTCAGACATGACCCCGAGGCCTGCAGTTCTAATACCAGAAATTTCACCTGAGAAGACAGATTCATCCTGGGGATAACCCCGAGATATTCAGTCTCAGTCCCAACACTGGGTGTAGCAGATTCCAACCTTGGAGATAACCCCAAGGAAGGCAGTTGCAGTTCCGGAGTTAACCCCATAAATGCTTGTTTTAAAAGCATGCAATCAGCTTTAATCTCGGTGCTTACACCGAGGCACTCAGTATAAGACTTGGAAATAACACCAGGAAGACAGGCACACCTCAAAGATGACACTAAGGACCTTCAACACTTGCAGTAGTCCAATCTCAGAGATAACCATGAGCAACGTCTGCTTTATCAGCCCAAACTGTAGATAACCACGGTGAGGGGCAAAGTCGTCATCTTGCCACCTTAATGCCACATCATGATATCTCAATATTTCAGACATACATTTTTACAAAGCAATGTCCCACAAGAACGAAGGAAGTCCAATCCTGAGTGACTATTACGTAGGGTAACAGATAGAATTTGAAGCTTAAAGACCGAAGGGCATCGTCCCATCTTCCTGACTTTGTACAACCTCTAATCCCATGTCATTGCGTAACTTTCGACAATGGCAGTCTGAAATAGGTCTTATATACCTCAGTCAGATGCCCAAATTGTAATTCTAAAAGTTTGAGCGGACATCACGTTGCACGCGTGCACGTACTTCTAGACGGCGGGACTCACGAAGCCCAGGGTACCCCGAACAGCCGCAGGTACACCTGCGGCTCCCCCCTTTATAAATAGAGGGCTTGGGGTGGCCATTTTTAAAAAAAAAAGGCGAGGAAACCCTGTCCAATTTGCTCTGTACGCACCCTAAACTGAGTGTTTTCTCATTTTAAACACTTGTAAGCTTATATATAGCTACTTTTTATCGACGGGAGCCGAGTGTTCATCCCTTTCAAGTTATAGAAGTATTCTTTGGCAGCCCACTGTAAGCCTTCTTACACACTTTAAAGCCTTTCTCTTCATCTTTGCACACACCGTTCTTCACGTTGAGAGTCGTGTTGCGTGTGTTTGCCCGGACTGCGGTCCATGGCTTTTATTTCTTTTGTATATATTATATATTTATTTTAATATATATCTATATATGGCCTAACATTATCGAGTTATGCCTCGATTGAGCCTAGACTCACGTCCGGAGCGTTTATTTGCTTTTATATATATACTTATACATAAATTGTGGTCGAACTTTGTTCGATGAGCCTGAATTTACATCCGGAGCGTTTACTTGCTTATATATATATATATATATATATATATATATATATATATATATATATATATATATATATATATATATATATATATATATATACTGAACTGATCAGGTCCGGGAGTCCGGACTTGATAAAAAATGGACCATTTTTTTTTGCTTTTTTTTAAAACAACTAAAAAAAATTAATATTTTATGGAACTGAAATTTTTCCATAATACAATATTTTGGATACCTATACCAAAAAATGGTGGTACAGTCTGCACAGACTGTACCACCATGTTTTGTTATACGTACCTAAATCCCAAAACAATGTATTATGAAAAAATTTCAATTCCATAATTTTTTATTTATTTATTTTTAGTTGTTTTAAAAAAAATGTCCGAATTTTGGTCCGGTCCGGGAGTCTGGACCTGATCCAGACTCTCTCTCTCTCTCTCTCTATATATATATATATATATATATATATATATATATATATATATATATATATATTTACATTTCGTCCCACCTGGAGTTTACTTCGTGGCGGTTGACCATTTTTACTGCTTTCTTTACATTTCATCCCGCCTGGAGTTTACTTCGTGGCGGTTAACCGTTTTTACTGCTTTTTATACATTTTGTTCTGCCTGGTGTTTCCTCCGTGGCAGTTGACCGTTTTTACAGCTTTATTTACATTTCGGATCCCCCATGGAGGTGCTTCGTGGTGGTTGATCATGTCAATATATATATATATATATATATATATACCGCTTTTACATATTTATATTTTCGATCCCCCATGGAGGTGCTTCGTGGTGGTTGATCATGTCTGTATATATATATTTACAGCGTTTATATATATAACTGCTTACAGCTTTCATATAAACTGCGGTATCATGTGAGCCTATGAATCATGTGATCACAAATTCAGTCTACTGAATCTAGATTCGGTTCCCGTGATGGACATTTTCAGTTGTAAGAAGCTTGTAAATTTATTTACGGTGTTTGGATTTCCTTAGATGGGTTTCATACCCATGAGAAATTCGGCACTGCTTTGTACATTATTTTCTCGAAGATGCTTCGCATTTCGAAAATAAAAGCAATCAAGCCGAACATTTAATAATAAAATGGAAGTATCAAAGGCCTCAATTACTATTGAGCACGTGGTTTGAAAAATCTCTTTTTACAAAACATCACTACTATATCTTGTTCAAAACTGAATTTTTATTCAAATTTAAACCCTATGTATATGGGTGCGAACGAGGCATAACACTACTTCCAAATAAACAGCACATTGACCCACACACACATACACATTCATATAACAGTTTCTTGAAAAGTGGCGGTCACCGTGGTAACACAGATGTCGGGGGTGCCTAACACCTTCCCTTCGCATAAGCAAGTCCCCGGACCCTAATAAATCTCGGTTTCACAGACCCGTTTAGCAGTGTCACATCACTTGGTCAATGTGCAAACATTTTCTCAGTTGTGTTGGTACAACCAGTTAAAAAATCACCTGGCGACTCTTACAGTCAAATCGCCAACATATAAATGTCGAACATTTTTCACTTGTTTTTTCCAACAAATCTCACATAACGTGAGAATACAAAATAACAAGTAACGAAAAAGGACAATTAAAAATCCCGACGTCGATAGATGGACTTAAATTTGTCCATCAACAACGTTCTTCACGTTCTTCGTGTGTTCTTCGTTCGTTCTTCATTTTTAACTGATATTTTGATTACAATTTCACTTTGTCATAGAATTTGAGGTTATAGAACACCATTCCTTACTTATTTCACCTACTCATTCATATAATCCACTCAGTTCGTCTAATTCATTACGAATCTTATACTTCCTTAAGAAATTGATAAAAGAAACTTCTAATTCTTATTTCTTCATTTTCTCATGATTTCAACCATATGAAATCATTCCTAACATCATCTACTTCTAATTCTCATTAAGTTATGTTTTTAAACATAGAAACTCAAAGAAAATATTATACGAGATAAGGTTTCGGATTACCTTTATCCTTTAATCTCTTTCCATCGGATAAAGATTGGTCACAAGCAAGCTTTTCCTCTTCCTCTTCCTCTTCCTCTTCTTTCTCCAATCCGAACTCTTTCTCTCTCTCTCTCTCAAAGTGTAGGATTTTCAAAATCCCAAAACAATGAACTAAGCTTTCTATTTATAGAAAACCAAGGCTAGGGGTGTTTTAGTCATTTCACCCCCCAAACCTCCTTACTATTCAAGTCTTAAGCACTAAGTTTACTTGGCCTCCACATTTACTTAGTCATTAAGTCTACTTGGTCATTACATAACTTATCTCTTGCTTAGCCATTAAGTATAAGTAATTTACTTAGGTATTAAGTTTACTTAGTCATCGTATAACTTATATCTCACTTAGCCCTTAAGTTTACTTGCTCATCTCTTCGTATATAGTTCGTATGATATTCTTATTATACATCGTAATAATCTATGTACTATACTCGTATAATAACTAGTATTATACTAATATTTCTTACGCATAATAACCCTAATTATTATACGAAATCATTAAATTATCGGAACTCACTTTTTCTAACCCTTAGGTTTTAAGTCCGCAGGCAAAAACTTCGTTTTTACCATAAATGAAATATTATTACATATTCCATCACGTCTTAAAATTCTATCATTACGCGTTTCTCAGAAATTCAAAATAAATCTCCGAGCAGAAATGGATGAATAGTGCCAATTTCATCTTTTTCCCTATAAATATTTTTGTTCCCGAAAAAACTTTATTTTCGTCTTGAAAATTTTTACTTGTTTAATCTAGCTCGTAGCCAGAATCCTCCCGATTTATAATCATCCTAGGTTATAGAACGATTAATAAATAAATAGCACAGAATAGTATAAATAAAAATTTGTTTTATTAATAACTAATTCTTTAAACTTAAATTCTGGACAACCTGAATTCCTGGGTCGTCACAATATCATTCAAACACCTACTGAAAGATAAGTTTCCTATGGTGCATGGAATAGTAAAGCTGCCCGGATCTTTCAATTTCGGAGGGAGCTTCTTCTGTAATATGGCATTGCACTCTTTGGTTAAAGTCGATGTCTCAAAATCCCCTAGCTTTTTTTTCCTAGATAAAATGTCCTTCATGAACTTTGCATAATTAGGCATCTGCTCTAAAGCTTTTGTAAATGGGATGTTGATATGTAACTTTTTAAAAACCTCTAGAAATTTTGAAAACTACTTATCTAGTTTCTATTTTTGGAACCGCTGTTGATATGGCACTAGTGGAAATTCATCATTCTCTGGCACCTTAGTCAGATTATTTGCACAATGGTCTTCTAACTATTTCCCACAACGAAGTGTCACTGCCTGACATTGCACTTTCCCATCAATCTTCGAATTGATTTTCATGTTGCTTGGGAGAGCTCCCTGACGTCTGTTTATCAGGATATTAGTTATTTGTCCCATCTAATTCTTAAGATTTTGAATTGCTTCTGCTTGACTTTTCATTACCATCTCATTACTAGCTATGTACTTCATGAGTAGTTCCTCCAAATCTGACTTCTTCTCAGGTTACAGAACTGACTGTTGTTACTGATTTGGAACCTAGGAGGATATGTTGGTCATGGAGCCTGTTGATGATTCTAATTACTACTCCATGAAAAGTTAAGATGATTCCTTGACCCCATATTATAATTATTCTGATATGGATTCGACGAACGGTTATAACTACCCACAAACTGAACTGGCTCAGGATTAATCGCACACTGCTCCGTTGGATGTGAACCCGAACACAACTCACACACAAATGCCACTTGTTGGATGTTTGCTCTTGTAATTGCATCCATTTTCCTTGAATGTGGTGACATCTGAGCTGCTAAAGTTGTTACTGCGTCCACTTCTAACACTCCTGCTACTTTAGGTTGGTTTATCCTAGAAGTTGGCTACTAATAATTGCTAGTTGCCATAGTTTCCAGCAACTGATACCCCTCAGTACAGTTCATGGCCATAATTGTTGGGATTGTATGTACCGCGATTACATAAACAAATTATATAAAAGGCTAAGAAAGAAAGATAAATTGGAATTTCAAATTTTCATACAATCTCATACCATGATCATGATTTGTGCTTAATTATCAATATAAACGAACAAGAAGAAGAAGATTTGAATCATACCTTTGTAGATTCAAGCTTCCATAGGTACGAGTTCAACTCCTAGTTCTTCACGATCTCCTTGACTCTCCCGGATTGATTCCTTCCTTTGATCAACGTTAGTCACCCAAGTGTTTGGCCTTTAGAGGTGATCCACCAAGGAAGACAGATTATTCAAGAAGGAGGGTGGTTGTCTAAACCCTAGATTTTTTCTATCTCTATAAAAAAAAGGAGTACTTTCCAACAATTGAAAATGCGTCTGCTGATATCTAGTATAAGACTTCTCTTATATAGATATTAGTCAACCCTTCCAATTTAATTAGAAATAGGGTTTAATTTAATTTAATTTAATTTTTTTAATTAATTAAGCTCCCTAATCTTATTAGAGATAATTAATTAAACTATTTTAATTAATTTGCCTCCTAATCTTATTATGAATAAATGAGAGTACTTATATTAAATTAATTCACAGACTTCTTTAGAAATTAAAATAAAAATAATTGTAATAATATTAATAAGACTCCTCTTACTAATTTATATTTAATATTTCAAAAATATTAAATAATAAATATTAAGCTATTTAATTTATTATATCACCATAAATTAAATTAAGTACACTTAACATATTATTACGATTATGTCATTAACTTCTTAAATAATTATTCTTCCTCTTATGCTGTGACCCTTTAGGTTCTCCATATTAAACCGGTTGTGAATAAATCAATTAGAACAATTCTAATCATATTTAAATATATAAATTAAATTGATAATCTATTTAAATAAATAATATTTATTCTACAATAAGGATAAAACACCTTAACGATCAACGACTTTCTAAATAATATAGATTTTAACATTAATCATAAAAGAACCATTGGGTAAATAGTTTCCGTACAATTTAATCTTTCAACCATACAATGTCCCAATTAAATATAAGACATGGAATTACAGTCGAGTCTTATTTTATATAATTATATATATTTCAATCTCCAAATACATAACTCCGAATGAATGCAAATTAGAAACTCATTTCTAATTTTATTTCACTTGGGCCAAGGATTCTTAGGTTGTCATTTATCAAATCACATAGGACATTTCTCTTATTTTACTAGAAGTGGTAGATTCTTTATTGATCATTCATTATCTCCATATATAACTCATTACACCCAAGCATACCATTTGATATACCCTAAGGGTATTAAGGAATAAGTCAAACTATAATTCATTATACACAAGATACTATGATGATCTCAAGTCTAAGGATCATTTGTACTACTATCTCTACATGAATTCCTATTAACAAGTAAGTAAAACTCCATTAGGTATTCATTAGCGAGTCACGTTCAGTGAATTTATTCTCAAGTAAGCACCTACATACTGACTTTAGTGTCTCCAAACAAATGAACATGTGCTCAATCATCCTCATCCAATAAGCAAGCAGCATATGTACCAATCAATTTGGATTCACTAATCTCCTTTTTTGTAATCCAACGATTGGGAACTATTTTAGTTTTAAGCTATCTAAGAATTTAGATCTCATTAGCATGATCATCATCATAATTCTAAAAGCATTGGTTAAAACTATGTGTGAATCATATATTAATAAAAATAGCATTATATAGATAAATAATTGCCTATAAATAATTCTTTTATTAATAAATAAATAAGATTGTTACAAAATATATTTTTTATCATCATACATGATTGCCTTGTATGCATACTACTTTCAATCTTTTACTTACACTAAAGCCAATCGCCATGGTATCTCATACCCATCTTCTCTAAGTGACGATCAAACTGATGTTGTGTTAAAGCTTTAGTAAATGAATCTACAATGTTGTCTTGAGAGTCCACACGCTCTAGGGTGACGTCTCATCTTTCAATGATCTCTCTAATCAAATGAAAGCGTCGTAATACGTGTTTAAATTTCTGATGAGACCTGGGTTCCGTAGCCTGCGCAACAGCTCCGGTGTTGTTATAGAATAAACGTACTGGTCTTCTAATGCTAGGAACCACACCAAGTTCGGTTATGAACTCCTTCATCCAAACAGCTTCCTTTGCAACTTCACTTGCAGCTATGTACTCTGCTTCTGTCACTGAATCAAGAACCGTTTGCTGCTTGGAACTTTTCCAACTCATTGCGCCACCATTCAAGGTAAACACATACCCTGAAACGGATTTACTGTCATCTTGGTCCAATTGAAAACTTGAGTTTGTGAAGCCCTCTAGTTTTAATTCAGGTCTACCTTATACAATAAATACATCCTTAGTTTTTTTAAAGTAATTTAGGATATTTTTCATTGCCTTTCAGTGCTCTTCTCCTAGATTCGACTGATATCTGCTTGTTACACTAAGTGCATGATCGACATCCGGTCTAGTACATATCATACCGTACATTATAGATCCTATTACTTAAGCATAAGGAATCTTACTCATGTGGTCTCTCTCCTCTGGTGTCTTTAGGACCTGTTTCTTGGAGATATGTATTTCATAGCCCGTCGGCATGAGACCTCTTTTGGAATCTTCCATGCTAAACCTCTTTAGCATCGAATCAATGTACGTTCCTTGGGACAAGCCAAGTATCTTTTTACATCTATTTCTATAAATCTTTATCCCCAAAATATAGGATACTTCTCCCAAGTCCTTCATGGAGAAGTGTTTACATAACTAGATTTTAATCGATTGTAGTGTGATACCCCTAAATTAGGTTCACACAACCTATTCTGAGTCATCAAATACATGGTACACAAATCAAATACAACCTCATTTATACAACTATTAACTGTTGTAAAAAATACTACAAAGCATAAGTTGTGAGTTTTAATACAAGTATTTTCTCATAGCCAATATGTAAGACCCCAACTTATTATAAATAAAATTGAATTTTCTCTAATTATTATCTTGAATAATAAGGTGTTAATTAGATATAATGCTTTGGTTATGGGTAAAATGTACAAATTTTTCAAAATAAGCAAGTGGTTATAAAATATTCATTGTTGTCGGGGAATATTCGTTTGGTCGTGGAATATTCTTTCTGTCCGGGAATATTCGTACGACTGCGCAACCTTGTGTGGGCCCCATAACGGAAAGCGATTGGATGAAGAAAATGACAAGTATAAGTTATTTATAAATAACGGCATAGCTGTTATCGTTAATACTGTTGGAATACCCGGTGGTTAAAACACAGTAGCACACGGTATTGCACCAAGTATTGATTATTACGTAAGAAGGCACTACTTAATAATTGTTACAGTAATTACTGTTTAATATTTTATTTCATTGATTCAATAATTGCTACTTTGATATTTTATATTATTGTTGTTTCAATAATTGTCGCTGCACAGTATTTTCCATTATCAGATCAATAATTCATATTATTTGAATAATATTATTAGATAATATTATTGGCAATGTCTAGAAATTTCTGTCTAAGGAGAGGTTTGGTCATCTAATTGCGCGCCAGTAAGGATAAATCCTTATTGGAAAGCCCCCTCTTTCTTGGGAACGGCCTGGTTGTCATAATTGTGATTCCGTAATATTATTGTGAATAATTAATTATTGATTTATATGGTAATGAAATATTTATTTGATGAGGATATAAATGATGAATTTATTTATGTGGTTATTAATGAAAGAATTAATGTTGAGGTGTTTTATCAAGTATTTTGTCGGATTGGAGGTATTAAAAGATCAAATCGGTGTTCTAAAGCTCTACTGCGTGAGTTATAATTTTAATCCGACCAATGGATCGTTTTGATTTTTAGATATGTTATACATATATAAGTTGAGTATATATCCACAAATTTTGAACAGTTAAAAATGAACGAATGATTTGTTATGGATTTTTAGAGGTGTTGAAAATCATTCGGTTGTGGATTTCGGATATTTTATGTCTGGAATTTGAAAAAACTTAAAGCTACAAAGTTGTAGAGAATTCAATTTCGTGTGGAATTGGCATAAAATTTGTATTTTTCTGATAAACGGGCTATTTTCTATGAATTACTGAAATTTTGGAAAATAAAATAATTTTTGTTAAATTGGGGGTGGGACCCATTTGTGTTAAAAACATGTGGGCTGCTGATTCTTGGTTCCAAGTTGGCTGCCATTTTGGGTGGGTAGACGTGAAGGTTGAAAAAATAAAATAAATAATATTATTTTATTAATTTAGTCTCCTTTGGCGTTCTAGCATTTTCCTATAAATAGGCGCTAGGGTTAGAATTGAAAATCACACCAGAAATAAGTTTTCTTTCTCTTTATATTGTCAAGTGTATATTACTGAGTATTTAGATACTTTGAGAATTGCTATTCAGTACAAGCTTCCTTCGACTTTACATCTGATATTTCGATCAGAAGTACTTATATTTTGAGGTAAGAGATATTATTTTCTTCTTAAATGATATTATTTTCTTCAATATCATTATGCTGAAATATTGATATAAAATTTTTATCAAATTTAGAACTTTTTGTGTCGGGGTTACTATTCACGTTTACGGCACTATTCATGAATACGGCACTATTCACCAAAAAATAAAAAATTTTCTTTTCGTCCAAGATGTCTATTATGGTTACTATCTTTGATTGTATCCATGTTTTGATCTTTATTTTTTGAATTCTCCTCCACAATTGGTTATTATGGGTATTATTGCACTTGGATAAACTATAATACGAATCCCTAATATTTATCCTTCTGTCTCATTGGATTCGTTTTCTTTAAGATATTTTTTATCATCCTCAATCCTAAATGATGATATTACTGAATATCTTTGGCTTGCAGTGTAAAGATGAATGATTAACTGCTGAATATCTTTGGCCCGTAGTGCAAAGATGAATAGGTGTTTAGATGAACATGACCGACTGGTGATACAAATGAATATCTTTGGCCTGTAATGCAAATATGAATATTTGATTAAAGATGGTTATTGATTGTTGTTACAGGGATAAAATATTGATGATAGACTTTTAAATTCATAGATGATAGTAGATTTCATTCTCTACTTAACTCTTCTAATGAATTGTTGTTTCCGCTGCAGTTGTTGATCTAAAACATGTTGTCTATTATATTTTATCATATTTTTCCCTATTGAAGACTAATGATAATTTGTTGTATATTATCTTAGTCATAATATTCTTTACTGGGCTAGTTGAGCTCACCTTTTCCTTTTTGTTCCATTTTCTTCTCAGGAGGTGAGAACATAGTAGGATCTAGTTGGGGTATGGAGTGATGGTTCTAGAAAGATGTTTTAGCAGTCCTCACTATTTCTATAAAATAGTGTTTGAATAATTGTAATGAGGACTTATATGAGTGTGGATACTGTCTAGAATACAATAATTTTATTTAAACTCACAGTATGTGTTGTCATATTTTGCACGACAATGGTATTATTGAAGTTGTAGTTTGCTTTTTGTACCATGTATTTGCCTATTCAAAATGGATGTTGCATACTTATTTTAGGGGCGTCACAGTTGGTTTCAGAGCTTTGGGATATGGTCTCTGGTGGAGATCGGGGAATAGAACTAGGAGAGAAGAGACGAGTAAATCCTTCGCTAGTTTGTCCTACCTAAGCTTATTTGTTGGTCAGTCATAATATAAGGATATTATGTGATATATTAATTTGTTTAATTAACCCTTGTTTTATGGTAGTATTTGAGAATGGCTGCTGAGAACGTTAACAATGGAGTGTATGAGACCGTGGAAACACCTTTAGTTACCAATCAAGAGAATGTGCAACAGGCTGACAATGTTCCTCCTGTAAACAACGTTACCAAGCAAACGATGAACGGTGGGATGTTTAGAAGCTTTTTACAGTTCATGCAAAATCAGACGAGGGAAACTCGTGTGCAGAATACGGGTGGAAATGATAGCAACGCGCGATTTGTCACAGCCAAGCAGTTCAAAGAGTTGGGACCACCAGAATTATGGGGAAAGCCAGATTCGATTAAGGCAGAGACGTGGGTCAAGCAAGTTACCAAGATATTCGATGTCTTGGGATGCACGGAGGAACAGAAGGTTCCATTCTCCACTTTTATGTTCCGTAATGAGGCAGATTACTGGTGGAAATCTGTGAAACGTACCCATCCAACTGCACTCAGCATGTATTGGGAAACATTTCAGAAACTATTTAATGACAAGTACTTTCCTGAAAGTATTCATCATATGAAGGGGGTAGAGTTTATTAGACTAGAACAAAACAACATGGCGGTGTCCCAGTATGAGACGAAGTTCGCAGAGTTATCCAGGTTTGCACCTCATTTGGTGGAGAACGAGGAACGTATGACGATGATGTTTTTGAGAGGTCTAAAACCCGAGATTCGACAATATCTTATCTCTCATAAATTTTCTTTATATTCAGATGTTGTAAACCGGGCTCAATTATTAGAGCGAGATAATGAGTATGTTCAACCGAGGGACAACAACCAGGGTCAGACCGGTGATAGCAGTCATCGGAGTAATGATAACCAGCGTGGAGGAAGGAATACAGACAAAAGCGGTAATCACTCTGGTGGTAATCGTGGCCGTGAAAATAGAAGAAGCGAGTCGGGAGGAGATTTCAAGAAGAGAAGGTACAACAATGATAAAGTGAAGACGACATCACAAACATCAACTATTTCTAGGGGAGGAGAACGACCACCGGTCGTATGTTACAAATACGGGAAAGAAGGAGACATCAACCCTAACTGCTCACAATAATCCAAGGTATGTTATAACTGTGGAAAGGAGGGTCATATAGCTCGAGAGTGTTCTGTAGCAAAACCAAGTTCAGCGGGGATGGTGACTCCAAAAGCTATCCCAGATAAGTCAAAATCAGCGGTTCCTGGAAGAGCGTTTGTCGTGACTGGCCAAAACGTGAAAAACCTGAACGAGGTGATCACGGATAAGCTTATCATAAACTTTTGCGAAGTTTATACCTTACTAGATACCGGTTCTACACATTCATTTGTCTCTCATGTTTGTGCTCAACGTTTGAACTTGACTCCGGAGAAATTGAACTTTGATTTATCTGTTGAAACTCCGTTGGGTGAAACCTTCGTTACATCTACAGTTTATAAATCTTCATTAATCCAAGTTGGCACCATCACATTACCTGTTAATCTTATTTCTTTGAAAATACTTGCATTTGATGTGATTTTAGGGATTGATTGGTTAACTACTCATCATGCCAAAATTGATTGCTTTCGTAAGGTTGTTAGTTTTCATATTTCTAACCAACCTGTTATGCAAATTCAACTAACTAAACCACTAAAATCAATTACTATTATATCCAGCCATAAAGCTATTATTTTATTAAAAAACGAATGTCAATCTTTCTTAGCCCATGTTATGGATTTGAATAAAGACGTGTCAGATTTGAATAAAAT